>OU426921.1:10000000-12500000 GCA_911387795.2 Apamea monoglypha
CGAAGTGATTGTTTCCCGATCCTAAATCAATATCTCCTAAGCAAACGGTTCAATTGGAAACTTAATTTATTACCGAGGTTTAATCACCTATATAATTGTAAGTTGAAGTTAGAAAACATTCCGAAAGTCACAAGTCGCTTCAACTCAAAAGTGTCACGTTGTACCATATGCACCATTGACCTGCACCATCAATGGTGCAAAGGAGACTAATTAGTTTCGTTTGCACCATGAATATTAATACAACTAGTTCACCACACTTCTGTTCATAGTTTTCAGCCGATTTCATTTTTGCGAATGAATAAAGTCATAACTCTCTTTTTGTGGTAAACATAGGTACTCATAACTTCTGATCTTAGTCATTTTTATCTGCTGCTTCATAAAATGGTAAATGATAGCCCAGTAGTATCGGCTCCGACTTACGATTTGTAGGTCGTAGGCCGGCACTAAACTTTGCGTATTTAATTTCTTCAGAAAACGGTAAAGGAAAACATCGCGAGGAAACCAAAACTCGTGAGGAAAATAAAAAAAAATAGGGATAGGGACCCAAGAAGAAGAATCCAAGTACCTACATAATATATTATTGTCGCCTAAATACCTTTCGTTGTTTTTGTTATAAATTCGCTCAACAATCGTATGATTGTATTAACTTTATTAGAAAAATAAGATTTAAAATGTAAAGCTTTGAAATTAAACAAGCTTAAAGGTTGTGGACTGACCTACAAGCTTGGCCTATTTGCTTGGCTTATATTGGAGTTTATGTTATAACTAATAGGTAGGTTACAGACCTACCTATTAGTTACAGAGGCTTACAAAGTTTTCTAGTTCTCCCAGTACTATAGCCTAACCTATTTATAAAATGGCTTACCTATATAGGGTTGAAGACAATAGATAGGTATTATAAAAGTACTTACGAGTTGTAAGGTCGTAGGTTCGAACCTGGTCAGGCGCTCTATTTTGTGTAAATAATTTCATCACCACTCCTCTCAAAAAGATGAAGTAAAACATCATGAGGAAACCAGCATGTCCTAGAACCAAAACTTCGAAGATAATAATATATGACATTCACCAACCCGCACTGGGCCCGCGTGGTGGACTATGGCCCAGTCTCTCCCACAGAGAGGAGGCCTGTATCCCAGCAGAACATTATAGGTTGATTATGTTTCATAAAATGTTTGTGTATGTGAGTTTAAATGTTTGTAAACGCATCCACGATACAGGAGAAATTACTAGTGCGGGGCAACGTTTTAAAAAAAAAAAGTTTGATGTTTGTTGGTGTTTCAGAGTGGCTTATATTCATGAGTACTTTTAACCCCTTGAAAGATTGCCATTGAATTTAAAATCAGCCTGTAAACAGAAGGCCAATTCTCGTAATCTAAAACGTTCAAAATGTAGTCGCAGTCTCATCTCGGCGACAAACAAATTTCAAACACTTATCAAAATGTAGGGAAATTAGAGCGATTTTTGACAGATTGAGACTGAGATCAGACTGTGAACGTTTTTAAAATTACGAGAATTACCCCTCAGATCGATGGAGCCAGTAAACACTCAGCCTCAGCATGTCTTAGTCCAATACACACTACTATTTAACTTTTTATGACGTGATTAATTTGAGTAATGGTGGTACATTACTCAAATTTATCACGTCATAATAAGTTATAACCTAATCATCATTCTCCTGCCCTTATCCCAATTTGTTTGCGGTCGGCGAAATGTCTTTTACTTCCATTAATATACGTATATTAGTCGACATCTCGGCAGTCACCCCCTCTCTAGCCATATCATCTTCCACACAGTCATCCACATTCATACTCAAAACTTTGCTCACGACATTTGCCACAAGAAGTTATTTAGTAATGGCATAAACAATTTTACAGAAAATATTATGTACAGTCGCCTGCACACCAACCTTCTACAATCTGTCAAATTTCTTTAATAGATTTTTAACTTTATCGCTAAAGCATTAGGTTCAAGGTTGATTAGGAAAATTTGACAGTTTCGTGTAGCGTGATGTGCTGGCGTCTGTACATTGCAAAAGGAAAGGGAAATTTTAAAAACTTTTACAATCCCTGACATACGAGTATGTAGGTAATGATGTTAAATAAACAAGTTGTGTTTTAATAAATGCACTCGGCACTTTCTCCGTTACAGTATTGCATAAGAGAATAATTAATCAAAGTGTTGTTTTGTTTCCGTACCAGCTAGGAACATCATCTAATTAACTCATTGTTTCGTCTTACTTAAGTACCATTAGGCACAAAAATTAAAAATGTGTCCTAGTTTTTTCTTCTGGTATTCTATTGTAATATTATGTCAATAGCTCTCAGTATTCTGTTTCTCAGACCAGCGGGGTAGTTACGTAATACACTAACAGTAGCAATGGCTTTCATTTTGACAGTTCAACAACTTTCATTGCGTTATTTACGTTGTTGAGCAGACAATGTTTTCGAACATATAAAGCAATGGATTAGCATTATCCTTCAAAATCATTAAGATTGTGATTGATCGTGTGTTGTGCAATTAGGGTGTTGATTGTTATACATATAGAAACTTTTTAAGGCTGGCGCACATTACAGCTGCACCGGGCCGCAGCGCAACGCATTATAATACAAAAAACCGGCCAAGTGACCACGCATAATGATGGGTTTCGTAGTTGGGATGAATTTATCCCAAGGACAAACTTAACTTTGTAGTTGAGTTAATTATTATCTCCCATACATCGATAAACGTCACGGTCAATTTCCAACTGCAAAAATAAAATAGTATAGTTTGTAATCGCAATTTTTTTTCATGTGATTTAACTATAAGTTATCTATTTTCGGACGTTTTCCTATACTTGTACTGTGAGACCTTACTTCTAGCTGAATTTCATGATTCTAGGTCAACGGGAAGTAAGTACTTACCCGGTGTTTTGATTTATTTGCAAGTATCAAAATTATATCATAAAAATGGTCAACTTTTATTCCGTTGATTTAGAAGCTTGATTTTTCTAGAGCATCAAGGAGCTGTAAACCTAAATATTTGATATTAATTTCAACTTGATACCTTCACGCATTTCCGGAAAAAAGGGTCTTGACAGACTGACAGACAGACTGATGGTTCCGGTTAAAAAAAAAATTAAAAAACACCTGACAGGTAAATCCTCTGCCGTCATCTGCGCTAAAATGGAACGGAATTTAAGATCACAAATACAATGAGTGCGACAGTATTACATGCATTCGCAATTCGCGGGTTCCGTTTATTCCTTTTGAGGTACGAAAAAACGCGTTACTTACGGCCCGCCTGTGGTATTCGATAGTCCATACATACGTATGTGTAAAAATGTACGAAAGTGATGAAGCAGGTTTTAAGCAATGCGGCGGGGCCTACCCAAGTGTGCATTGCGCTTAACAGAACATCATCTGCCCAGTACCTTCCCAACTATTTTGGCGTCGGCTTTCAATCTAACCGGATGCAGTTGAATACCAGTATTTTACATGAAGCGACTGCCTATCTGACCTCCACAACCTAGTTACTGGGTAATACTCTACCCCTTGGTTAGACGGGTTGTCAGACTTTCGGGCTTCTGGCGACGCGTAACGACTGCCAAAGATCTTTGAATAACAGCTGGGACCAATGGTGTTTGTTGCTACTTTGATGCGGAGTCTGGCTTAACGTGCTTTCCGAGGCACGGACGGTTCTAGAAAGATGGTCACCCATCCACGGATCAACCGCGGCAAGCGTAGCTTAACCTGACCGATCGACTCGTGCGAAAAGCAGGTAATAGAAAAATGTGATTGAAAATCTCGATAAATGTAAGCAGATTAACTGATGTTTGATTTATGTAAACCAACAAATCTTCCAAAGAATTACGGCCAAAAGAAAACCAAAATGTCGCAGAAACCTTTTTTTAATAAATCTGCAACTAAAACTGAAATAATTTATGAGTAGATAAGGAAGCCGTTCATCTAAATTCATAGTCCTTTTAAAATTTCATGTCTCGTGGCTGACGTGACGTGTATTTTCTTTGTTGAGACCAGTTGAGACTTTTAAATTAAGTCGGGCACTGAGTAGCTTTTCTTAACAAAAAAGCCAGTCAGTAGCTGTGTCGTCTTGAGCTTTAATCTACGTTGTAGTAGTTTATGCCACGATATTTTTATCTCAAGAAGCGCGCGCTTATCTTGTGGTAATCAAGTGTACACAGACTATGGATGTGTGCGTGAAGACGATTAACGTCAGCACGTGTAAAAGTGTTTGTACAAACCTACTTACAGAAAATAAATCATGTATCACACACACACACACTCTTCCTACTTCAGTCGTGTCTCGGACGGTACCGAGAGCTTCTGCGCTTACACACATTAACAGCGTGTTTGTACACTTGTTAACCACAACTAAAGTGTCGCTTCGTGAGACGAAAATACTTTAACGTTTTAGTTCAGAAATAGTAGCAATCTTTTGTAGCTGTTGCATTTAATTTTCTTAGTATTATAGTTACATCAGACTTTTTTTAAATTTTATTTTAGGTATTTCAAAGTTCAAACTAAAATGTTCTTAGTTTATTGCGATAAGTTGGTATACTCGTAATGTCGTGGAATGAAGACACTAAACTTAGAAACACGTACGTATACATGTAACGCTATTAACAGTTTTAATGGTCAAACATGTTTTACTACTATAAAATATGCTAATTAATTTCCCTGACTAAAGTCAGGGAAATTAATGGTTGGTGCTTGGTTTCATATAGTGGGCATTAAGTAAAATGTTTTACAGCACTACCTTCAGTCTATAGCAGCCCCTAGCTGGAAATAGGACTGTCTAATTGCACATCCCTTGCGAATATTATTGCTCTACCTAGTCTGAGATATTTAATGAAATGATAATATGTGGGTGGTGGGGCAAAATGTATTGTCATATTGTGAGTTGGCTGCCATTCGGTTGGAATTTAAAAACATTGGTCTTTGTTGACACAGAAAGTTTATTTAAAGATGTTACATTTATGGCGTTAAGTCGAAAAAATGATATCGGTCCAAGTTGATGCACATTTATGCCGCCCAAAAAAAAGTTTGTCGCCGTCAGATTTAGCGATCTGGCCGACCAGTTCAAATCGCCACAAAACGGTCGGCCAGACCGCTAAATCTGACGGCGACAGACTTTTTTTTGGACTGCATATTAATGTGCATCAACTTGGACCGATATCATTTTTCATTTCATCGTCGCTGTATGTGACTATATGTATCGCTCCATTGCATTGTCAACTAATTTCTTTATCAGAGGCCATAATCACGCAGTCTCATCTCGGCGACAAACAAATGTCAAAAACTTGTCAAAATGTAGGGAAATTAGAGGTATTTTTGACAGATTGAGACTGAGATCAGACTGTGAACGTTCTTAAAATTACGAGAATTACCTCCCTGTTTACAACAGTACCAAATCGCAATGACATTATAACGCCATTAGCAAAAATTATGGCACATTCATACTATGGATGGTTAGATCATGTTGAGAGGATGAGTGAAAGGCGACTAATAGAAGGTATTTATAAGGCAGATGTGAGTGGAAACGACGGAAGGGGCCGCCCTAGAAGGACGTATTGTGACCTTGTTTGTGATGTTCTTCAGACAGGTTAGGTGCGTAGTAACTACTCGCAGTGGCGTTTTGTAGTTTCTACCTACCCCCAAGGTAATGAGGCGTGTGTTTATGTATGTATTTGTGTTCTATCGCGGCTATTAGTGAACTTGCACAGTCGTACCCTAAACCCTGTTGACTCAATTTAAGATTCCTGCAGGACTACTTTATTTAATTGAATAAAATAATTGAAAAGGTTAAATGCCTTACTTAATACTTACACGAGGTGAGTTCTCGTGAAGGTAAGTTCTCGTGCAGGTAAGATATACCCTTTTTCAATTATTACTAATTAAGTTGGTATAAAATAATTAAGCTACACTGCTATACAGGCCTCTTTCGCGTTTAGACATATAAGTGACAGGTACTTCTCCTACATAGGTACGCACGGCTACACATCAAGCTATACAAAACCAGTATAAGCTGCCTTCTGATTGTACGAAAAACCTATACAATACGAGGTCAGCTAAAACTGGAAATGCATAGCTTGATGTGTAGCCGTGTGTACGCGTCGGCTGGGAACGGTTGTCAAAAGTGTGGTACGGTTGGCACTGACGGCGGGTTGTTTGACGTCCACTTGACGCACACGTATACAGGGCGTCCCACGGATATACCACATGGAGGGAAAGTACCTTGAATATTGTAGATGGAACATTTTACTGAAAGAAGACATTATTTGAATTAAAAAAAAAACAATTTAAACTGCATTCATAGATATTTAAATAATTAAGTACATGGTTGAACCGGGAATCGAACCCGTTACATGAGAAAAATAATCAACCTGTAGCTTTATCATACCGATCGAAAGGCTTCATCATAAGGATTATTTTTTGCTAAATAACATAGTGTCAAAAATAAAAGGAAGACCATGAATTTTAATTTTTTATTAATATTTTAATTTAATAATCAAAAGAGTGCGACTTTGTATTCAACAAATACAAAGTCGCACTCTTTTGATTATTTCGCTCCCTGTCGATTTTTTGATCTTGTTGTGGTGGATATTTAGAATAATACGTCTAAGTTCTGCTTGTAGCTTGTTGACACATTCATACTGGTTTTTTTACATACATACAGCTCGATTTGTTGCATACAACCAGGTACCTACTAATTACGTATCTCTTTATCATTTTATCATGCACTTAAATTATAATAGGGAAATGATGCGTACTTCTCAAGTGGGTACATTTATAAGTAATAGGTACTTATGATAATGTCAGTTGAATGTCCTTACGGCAATGTCAGCTTTTCATTTTTCTGAACAATATTTCATATCAAATGTTAAAATTCACGGTCTTCCTTTTATTTGTGACACTATTTTATTTAGCAAAAAATAATCCTTATGATGAAGCCTTTCTATCGGTATAATAAAGCTACAGGGTGATTATTTTTCTCATGTAACGATTTCGATTCCTGGTTCAACCATGTACCTAATTATTTAAATATCTATGAATGCAGTTTAAATTGTTTTTTAAATTCAAACAATGTCTTCTTTCAGTAAAATGTTCCATCTACAATATTCAAGGTAGGTACTTTCCCTCCATGTGGCATATCCGTGGGACGCCCTACATACGTAAAAAATGGCGCTAACTATCGTCAAACCAAAAAAAACGTTGTTTCAAATTACAATTGCAAAATTATGGCCTAGCCTAACGTCAAATAATAATGAGTACGTAATCGTTATGATTTGACGTACGTACGTTACGTTAACCAACCGTTTGAAACAACCGGCCCTTAGTTTTTCAGTTTTAAAGAGATCATTACAAATAGTGACAATAGTGACATTAAATAATGTGGCAAAAGTGGGTACTGAGAGTTCGATTCCGAGAATTTTACCGTGTTTATATGGTTAAGGCGATATGATTCGACGAAGACCGCGTTTACTAGTTTTTTGAATAAATGGGAAACATAAAAAATAGTATTATAAAATTCTGAAAAAAATATATATCATATTTCAGGATCTGGTGGACCCGCAGTCGCTTTTCATAACACGATTAGATTAACTTTGCTGGATAGAAAAAAATCCCAAATTTACCCCTTTTCGTAATGTTTAATCAATCTCATAGCTAACGAACTTTTTTTTTTCTTATTTTTTTTATATAAATGAATAGGTAGTAAGATTGTTTAGCACGGTTCGCTGAATTTGTTTTGATAAAATGATTAAAATAATTACTATGCCTAAAATAGTCCAAATATCCACGAAATGTGCGAGCTCAATCACTCGCGGGCCTACCTCAGTCGCGCATAGACGACGGATCTATGTCAGTGCTTTCTGCGCGATCACGTGACTTTATTGTTGAGCAACAATGGGTCATAAACGAATGAAACGGAAAAGCAATCACGAACAGCTATAAAAAAAAATTACAACGAAAATGATCTCCAAAGAGACGTGGTAAAAGTAAGTAAATGTTGAATTTTATATCTTAGACTATTTTGATTTATTTGGTTGCGAAAGAAATTGACAGAATGGAGTTGTCAGAATCAGCCGGTGTATTCTGTAAAAATCTCACCGTTATTTAGGTGAAGTAAGCCTAAAGTGAGCTGATACTAAGGATTGAAAATTTTATGGTCATCTTCAAGACCAAGTATATGAGAGATGGGAGAGAATCGCTGTTCAACGTATGCAACCTGAAAAAGAAAACGAAGTCGCAGTCGAACAGTAAATGGAATACCTACGACGGATGTTTATGTGGATCGATGCTGGTGCGCCAGGTCATACGAGAACAATTTCAAAGTTTTGTCAGGCGTGGCTGTATAATTGGAAAAAGGTTTGGAGAAGTTCTCTTTATAGGGGTAAAAAATAAATATTGTCTACTTTGCGTTCGAGCAGAAAAACAAGGTGTCGATCCAAGAGAGCATAAATGTTTTAAAAATTATACCGGATCATCAACTTCCATGGAGTCTCACACACATGGAGAATCACACACATACACAATCATTTGGTAGTTTACATAAAATAATCGTTTTATAATAAATAGTCTTGACTACAAAAATCACCAACTGTGTAAACTGTGTAAGTACACAGTTTTTAAAGAAATAAATGTTTTTGTATTTGTATTATCTTTCCTTCTGTTTCTGTTCAAATATTGCAGTCATACTGATAGAACTGTACTACGCCTGTGCTTTGGCCGCTGTCCGAACTTTGAATGGAGCGCTAACGTGTTCGATGAGCGGGGAGCGCGGGGGGCGCCCCCCGGATTTCCCGGCACCTCACTCCCTCAAATCAGCTCAAGCGCCGAATCATAGCGCCTTAATTCGTAACTGTTTTTGAAGTTATTTATACTGTGTGTGTTGCGCACACTAAACTCGCAAAAACTCGTGATTTTTTGTTGTCCTCGAGAAATAAAGAAAACTTGTAAGGCATAATACACTGTTATAATATTCACAATTTAGCAAGCAATTTACACAATATTATGTACTAATACATTGATGGGATGACTCACATTGGAGCGAAATATTTGTTTCCTAAACAGATGACCCCATGTTGTGTAACAAACATAAAAACCGCTTTATCGTGTGAATTTTACGTCCGAGAAATGATGACGTAGAGCCTCTCAGAAATGAATATTTTATCAGTAGCTTTGTGATTCTACGGACTGCTTTGTATGTAGGTACCCAGTAAAATCAGTGTTGGTTTGAAACCAGAGAACATGTAATTGTTTTTAGGGAGCCGTATCTAAAAAAGAAGAAACGGAACCCTTATAGGTTTACTTCGTCGTTCCGTGCGCCTGTCTGTCGAGATCCTTTTGCTCAGGAACGCGTGGAGGTATAAAGTTCAAAAAAATAATATAATTTAAGATAGTGAGCACACAAGAGTCAAAATGGTTTCGTCTGCCGCACACAGAATAATATGTCTACTGTCTGTTTGTAAGTGTGTTGTTGGGGCGTTTGTTGTAACACTTTTTCTTTCCAGCTGAAACACTTTAAGTGGTAATAGACGGGAATTTTCGGGACTGTCTCATATAATTTTGACGTTCAAAAAGCGCTGATTATGATCTAATTAAAATGTATTTTTTTATTTTAAGTTCACCAATAGGTTTTTCATAATCCCATGTCTCATCTTCTCTCTAGTAGATTTTTAATACGTGCTGTAAGTCTACTGTAAATAATTTTAATTACAAATTTTTAATTAACACAGTAGCACTCTGCACTCGATGGCCCCAACACAAACAAGAATGCAAACCAATCTTTTTAGGCCGACGAGCAAACATTTTCACATCGGTACACTGAAAGTAAATTCCATTCCGGTTTTTCCACTTACGTTTTAGATTTTTTATGTGAAAAACATGTAAATCACAAACAGATAAACTTTTCAGCCGACATTTTGTTATTTAAAAGATCAATGAAAGCAATGGTTTTTTTTTAATTTACACTCGTTCGATGTCCACCGCGCACAGGATGGATGTAAAGCAGCAAATAAA
Source organism: Apamea monoglypha (assembly GCA_911387795.2). NCBI lineage: Eukaryota > Metazoa > Arthropoda > Insecta > Lepidoptera > Noctuidae > Apamea > Apamea monoglypha. Next base: position 10,010,020 of record OU426921.1, read on the forward strand.
GTGATTTTTGTTCCATTAGTGTAAATGTCGTATGGCGTTCCAGTGTGAGGATAAATAAATAAATAAACGACATGATAATAATCATTTTCAGATGACTATTTACAGTGACATGTGTTCGTTTCGACACGATTCTCACACACCCGGTCTTCCACCCCACTTATATTTAATGCCAGAGCTTATTAAGGTAATTAGCGTCAAGTGCTCATACACACTTAGGTCCGTATTAATAAATCACTCTCACTTGAAAGCTCTATCATGAGCGTCAGTTTTTATGTGTCTAAATATGCTGATATGAATTAAAGAAGAATATAATAAAATCCATGTTTAAAATCAGCTGACGTTAAAATTTTGATAGTTGTCTTGGAGTACCTTAGTTGTGACCTAAGTCTATTATACATAGTGTGTCATGCGTTATGCAATGTTTTTATTTTTTTTATCGACACGATAATCAACAATCGACAATCTCTTAACGACATCTAAACAGAAAAATGTGTGAAAATTTCATGAAAAACGCAATGAAAAGGGTTCACTTCTGCCATGCTGAGAGGTGGACATCTGTCTAACATTATTTTCCATACTTATTTTCCGGCCCTAAATACTATATTTTACGAAAAATACTTATAATAAATCTGTAGAAGTGAAAATTATGTACATTGAAAATATCAAAAAAATAAATGGCAGGGGGGGGGGTGTTACTAGACCGACACCGAACACAAAAATGTGATTAAAAAAAATTTTGTCTGACTGTCTGTCTGTTTGTTCAGGCATCACGCAAAAACTACCGGTTCGATTACGATGAAACTTGGTATAATCATTCTTTAATATCCTGGGCACCACACTGGGTACTTTTTATCCCGGAAAAGTATCCCTAGACCCGATTACTGTACCAACCGCAATTAATAAGTTTGTCGTAGGTTACGTCACCCGCAGTGGAGTTCACTAAGGGGCGCTGCACACGGCTAAGATACTATAATATTTTACATCGCAAAATCTCTAAAAACTAATATCTTAGTTTTTAGGGATTTTGCTTATTTATTGAGTTTAGATTAGTTATCATCAGAAATAGGTTTATTTAAGTAGGTAGGTATTTTATTTTCTGTTATTGAGTTTATTTTTTTTTAATTAGGTAGGTACTTAGGTTTACTTTTTTAAGGCGTAGACGTAAATAATAAATAATGATTAAGACCTTTTGAAGAGTGAAGTGGGGTCTTAAAAAATAACAGATTTGACTAAATGCGTATGAAAATGAAAATATACACGCTAAGTACTTATATAAAAAACATTTTTTTAAATTTTTGTTTGTCTGGTTGTTGCGGCTAATTTTCGAAACGGCTGGACCGGTTCTGACGGGACTTTCACTGGCAGATAGCTGATGTTATGGAGTAACATAGATTTAATTATTTAAACTTTTTGCATACAAAAAGGTACAAAGGCTGACATAATGCCTTAATAGGCTGTATAGGCTTTTTGTTTCGGTAGCATGTTCCCGTGGGATAATTTCCGAAATCCACGCGGGCGAAGCCGCGGGCAAAAGCTAGTACTTAATAATTTTTATATTTCATAGAATAAAGTTTTAAAAATAAAATGTATACCTGTTATTTGCCTAACCTGTACAAATGCTTGGCTATACTGGTATAACTCTGTTTAGTCTAAATAATAATATGTTAAGAGTCCTTTTTTTTTTAATATAACTTTAGTCTTATATACAAGTACAAACTGTTTCATACTTGATACAGAAAAATACATTTTTTATACAAATCAGTTCCTACCTACATACCAATACAGCAAAAAATTATGTTGAATATGATACGACTAATAAAGCGGCTACTGGGCCTAATAAAATCAGAATCCTCAAATTTTAGGATAAAAGAATATTACATTTTCCAGCGTAACTTAGAGATCCAATAGCAATCGGAATATTGAGGTAGTTTGTAGATACAATTCGTACAGACTGAAATTTATTCATCGTTAGGCATCAGTGCACTAAACTGACGGGTACCTTGTAATTGTATTAAATCCTAGTCGTTACGAAGTTACTGGCATTATCGCATTTAATATAATAGACTCTTTTGCTTTTCAGCTGAAATATAATTCGATATTATTGAATTCAAAATGTTAGTGATGATAATTGAAATAATAAATAAATTAGACCAGGTGGAGACGACAATACCCATAGGCGGTCATCACTATTATTTAGTTTGTTTGATAAAATCACTTTTTTAATTTCGATGTTAGGATTTATCTGATAGTTTCAAAATATATATGCATTTTTACCTATCGCCAGTGTTTTCATTTACTGTCGCCGTGTCGTCTCCACGTTGTATATTAACTGAGTTTACGCGTCCCCCACCCACGTGAACGGAACAGATAATTGGTAACCCGGAATATTTCACGTATCTCGGCAATAGGATTCTATTGCCGAGATATATGTACATATTCCGGGTTCTTTAATGGATTGGCAATCTTAGATTGTATGGTTATGTCGTCTGTGTTTAGGAAGGTTGTCGCCAGGCTGCCAATTAAATAGGAACCAGTTTCTCAGCGGAAATTAGTCGACAAATAATTGGCGTGACTAACATTCATTTGTTTTCATAAAACGATAAATCTTAGTAGGCATTTCTTCGGTACAAGTTACCAGTTTATTTTTAAATAATTTAATTCCAAATTAAGTTAGTATCTAATTATATTTTAGTTACTTATTTTATTTTACTTGAGTTGTAAACGTTCGCATCAATTAAAAAATTCTAGTTCAATGGGTAACATTCCATAAAGTAAGCGATTCTATAGCAATGAAAAATCAAATAAGATTGGACCATATTGTTTTATCGCTTTCAGATAGGAGCTTGATTTTTTCAGGAATAAGGAGCAGTTCAAAATCAAAAGTCATTTATTTAAATAAGGCTGATAATAGCACTTTTCGAACGTCAATATTACATAAGACAATACCCCAAAACGCCCGTCCTTCACCACTTCCTAGTGCTTTCGCTGGGCAGAAATAGCGCATTACCTAAATCTACATAAATAACATATGTAGGTCATCATGACCCCTTATCCCAATTTATTTGAGGTCGGTATCTTAGTAGTACTTATGTCTTTTTCTACCAAACATCACTGCCTTCATGTCAGGATCCCTTTTTTCTGGCTATATAATTTACCCCACAATATATTCATCGTTTCTTTGGAATACCCGGTAGATACTACATAGATATTCACATACTAAATTAAGTAAGTATTTACATAGATTTAATATTCCTTTCAAATCTCTCTAATTGGTAAATAGTTAAAACGCCATGATTTAATTGTTAAACTTCGTCTCCCGTGTGCTTGTTTAATTACTCCGCTTTTATTTATAATTGCTTGCTTTTGTTTCGATGTATACATTCAGACATACGCTTGTTAGCTACAGAACTTGTTTTTGAATTGTTAATGAAGCGGTCATTAACAATTAATTATTTCAAAAGTTTAACGCAAGTTGACACTAATTAGCTACGATCGGTTCTTTAAATTAAGAGTTTAAATTGCTGAATGCTAATTCGTCAACCTAAACACCTATATTAATGTTAATTTGTGGTTGACTGTTCGGTAGGAAAATAATAAGTAGATTATGAACCACCCTTTAGTATTATCAATATTCAAGGAAACCATAAGCTTTCGGCAAAAAAAATCCCTTGCCTACGTCAAAGGAGGTGATCAAGGGAAAGCTATTAGGATAACTAATAATTAATTATTAATTAATTAGATAACTGTCTCGTTGGTCTCCTTGCAAGCGTCTCTGCCTCGCCTCTGGTTGCAAGCGCGATTTCTGAGCGTGGGGTCCTGGGTCCGATTCCCAAGTGGTCGGACAAAGCGTTATTGGGTTTTCCATTACGAATTTCTTAGTAACAGTTTGGCAGTTGGCGGTTTAATACCCCGTGCTTCGGAAAGCACGTAAAGTCGTTAGTCCTACACCTGATCTCTCACCGGTCGTGTCGGATTGCCGTCCTATTGGACTATGAGAGTAAAGTAACATAGAGTGTTTACGCAAATACTTGTACACTATATTTTTTTATTCATATACTAGCTGACCCCGGCGAACGTCGCACCGCCATATTTTTTTTCTGTTTATTTTTTTCTACACAAACCTTGCCCTGACAATAACAATCACAAAAAAAAAGAATTATCCAATTTGGTGCAGTCGATCAGAAGTTATGCGCGTACATACATTTCGGTGATTCATTTTTATATAAATAGATTTATAATTTATTTCAGACTAGGTTGTCCATAGAGTGTTAGTAATACACTGAAACTTAAGAACTATGTTAGTAATACACAAATACAAAAACAAACTATAATAATTATCCTATATGTTAGTAGGCAAATCCAGTGCCTCCAGATAGGACTCTCAATGTGTTTAGCAATGACCCTCAGGTAACCGTTAGGACTGTCTCTCACTCTACGCATAAACGATGCTGCTCTTTTTCTAATAATAGCCGAAGCCAAAGTTTTCAAATCCATATCTTGGATTTTCATTTTGACCTCACTGTCGGCTTTAGCACCCTCGGATACCACCCCCAAAAAGTATTGTATTATATAACAGAAAGAAATGGAGAGAGAAAAACAGTCGCATGGAGCATGACGCTTTTCGTTACGTGACACTTTCTACCAGTTTACTTCTAACGCAAGCCGCGTTAAACAACTTCGTTCCAAAAGCCGATTCATTCATGTTAGAAACCACCACCCTTTATGCTATAAGCTTTTATTACTTTATAAAATGTCAACAAGACCCAGTTAGTGTTGTTTACGAACTCCAGACTAAGCAACCTATTAGCTCCTTAATGTTACGATAACAGCTCTATTTTCGTCCCATGGCATTTGTTAATAGATGGTTTGACTTTGGAGGCTTGACTGAAGACACTTGAGAAAGCATGTTGTAAGAACTTTTGGCGTTAGACGAAGCATGTTTTCCCTGTTTATTTATCTCGTTGTTGTGCCTACTCAAATTTCCCTCAAGGCAGAGATTCCGTGATATGATAATGGACAAAATTGGCGTAAGTTGTAACAATCTCTAACTTTCTCTGTTACTTTTAATGCGAAACATCCTGAAATAATACGTGCTAATCTAAAACGATCAACAAATAAAAAAAAAACAATTTAAATATCGTACAAAAATGTCACCAAACTGATCTCCTTTATTAGTTTTCATTAACAAATTATTATAATATATTATAATTATTTTTCTATCACCAGATAAATCGAACGTGTTTTATATGACTCAGAGAACCTTAGACTTACTTTTGGTAATATTGCCTTAGCCTGATGTATAGATGTACAAAAGATAAATTAATTAAGTATAATGTTTCATTAATAAAGGCTATGTAATTTTATATTTCTAACAATTTAACACATCATAAATTGTACCCTGCCTTGGTCTAGTGGTTGCAAGCGCTTCTGCTGAGCATGAGGTCCTGGGTTTGATTCCCAGTTCGAGCCAAGTGTTATTGGGTTTTCCCATCAGGATTTCGCAGTAGCAGCTCGGGGTATAGATTTGTACCCGCGAAATGTGAACATGAGGCAACGCAATGCGGTCGTATTGTATCAAGATTATACATACATAAACTCACGCCTTCTTTCCATGGGGTTAAGCAGAAACCACAGAACGTCAACTACTACGATCCTTACATACGCCGGTTGCGAGTACCTACTACGCACCTGACCTTTCCCAATAAGGAAATAACGCGTATTTTATAATAATATATGTCCTTCTAGGGCGTCCCCTCCCGGCGTTTCCACTCACATCTGCCTGGTAAATACTTTTTGTTAGTCACCTTATATTCATCCTCTCACCATGAAAAAAACAATCTAAGCGTACTCTCTCAATCTTTGTCACTACATCTTCTTTTAAACAAGATCACGTTGTAATAATTTAATAAAAGTTAAGTGAACATTTCGTAAATATTCTCTTTGTCTTCATAATTATCTATCTCCATAACTGTGTAGGCCTTCACATCAATCAAGAGTGTTTTAGACAGGAAGAGGAATTTTCTAATTCAAGTCAAAATGCCAAGTCAGTACAGCAATCCTTCAACTTGTAGCTCCTGCAGACACGCGCGACGCGACTCTAGTAGAACAATTTCTATGAAAACTTCATGGAAATTATTCTACTAGAATCGCGTCGCACCGTAGCGTCGCGCCTTTCTGTTCTGTCTGATCTTTACCGCCTACTTTATTTAGAATTGAACTCGTAAGCTGCTTTTATGAAAGTGTTTTAGTGAACGTTAAATAAATCTGAACATACATTATTACCTCAGCCAGACGCACATTGAAATATCAAAGCGGTATTTATAGCTATAGCGGGCATCAACTCTGTTCAAACCAGTCTTTGTTACATAATATCTTACTTTAATAAAAAGTAAGGGCGTTTGTCCACCGCTGCCATCACCGGGACGTCACCGAGTAAAGGTATTTAAACTAAAACGTGCCGCCCGGTGTCCACCTCGACCGAATTCGAAACCAGACGAACGGTGCGGTGGACAAGATCAAATATCTTTTGTATTGCCCATCGGCCCGTTAGAATCTTGGGCCGAATTCTAGATGTCGCGCCGAACTACTCGAAACTTCGGCGGCCGGGATGACGGCACTTGGGTGATAGGACGTGCGGTGGACACGCGGCCAAAGTAAATAAACGTATCGCTACTTCGGCGCCATTATCTCGTTCCTGGTGGCAGCTCCGGTGGACAAACGCACTTTGTCATCATCATCATCATTTCAGGCGAAAAACGTCCACTGCTGGACATAGGCTTCCCCCAAGCTCCTCCACTTCGACCAGTTCTGTGCTTCTCACATCCAACGGGTTCCTGCGGGCTTCACAAGATCGTCGGTCCACCGTCAGGCCACCTTGTGGTAGGCCTTGCAACGCTACGTATTCCGGTACGCGGTCGCCACTCCAGAACCTTTCGGCCCCATCGGCCATCTGATCTGCGAGCAATGTGCCACTTATGAAAGTTTGGTAATTCTTCGGGCTATGTCGGTTACCTTGTAACGCACTTGTAATGTAGCTATTTAGTAGAATATCTTAAGTTTCATATAGTACCAATATTCGTTGATCTAGGTACATAATATCGTGTTAACATAATGTGTTCTTGATAGATTATTCACCAAACACTTAAGTATCGAATGTATAATGAATAATTTATCAAGGAAACAAGCTCTAGTTCTAATGAAAATAGCAAAGTCTTTAATCCTAGTTTGCCTTAAGCCTTTTTCATTTAGTTTTAGTTATTCAGGCCTAAAATGATAACACAATCAAGTAAGACCCACAGAAGCTTTTAGAATCAATTGAAGCTTTTAACCCTGAACCTAAGTTTAATAATAAAAAATAAATAAAAACATATATATTTGTACACTTGGAAAACATACATAAGTACAACATACAAAAATATACAATAGAGTAGAGTCACTATAAAGGGCGAACTGATGCCTCCTAAACTAGGCCAATAGCCTGCGTTTTAGGAGCAAAGGTTCCTCCACGTATGACACAACATAATTTATATCTACTAACAGCGCCTTAATTTAAATACAGCATTAGTTTATTTAAGAGACAGTTGTAATAAGATTCTCGGTTTCGTCATACCTTACCTGCAACCAATCTGTAAATTTGATTTTGACTTCGTGTTTAGTTAGGATGTATGTGGGTATAACTTTATGTATTCTATTATACAGTCGAGAGCTAGTTGTCGCATACTATCGGCTGGCAAACTTGGAACGGCATTGGACTATATCGCACACGGGAGTGCCTTTGCGTCTTTTTAGCTAAGCAAGATCTAGATGTAGCGTAGAGTGTCTTAGCACGATAGCGCGGAGCACAAAAAGCTGTCTCACAGTCAATACTTTGGCTTCTGAATAAAGTTGATTGGTTGAAAAGTCCCTGCGCTTAACCCGTTGAATGCCGTAATTACAGACACAATTAAAAAGCCATTGTGTCTCGCGTGGATCTACGTTATGAAGGGTTAAAGTGCATGACTTTCAAGATCGCACTTTGAGCTCTTTCAACTTTGAGTAAGGAGGTTTTGTAGATTCCGCCCCAAACCAGGATACAATATAAAATAATGGACTGGCAAAGACTCTGGTAAACCATCAAAGCTACATTGGGTCAGCAGAGTGCCTAAGTTCCTTAAAATATGTAAATACATTTTCTGATCCTTGTACATAAAGCTTCGATTTGGGATTGCCAGCTAAGTTTGTAGTCGATGTGGACTCCTAAATATTTTATGTCTGGGACCAAGGACAGAAATGGGCAACTACAGTTAGGTGCCTCACCTGAGCAAATATGGGCTTTAATTTGACCTGATTCGATTGGAGAAGTTGAAGTGTTAGGTAGCGAAAATGTAATGACCTTTGTCTTTGTTACGTTAAGGGTAAGTAAATTCTCTGAGAGCCACTCCATTACAAGTTATTACCGAAGCGACTGTTCTATCCTTTTACTAGCTCTGTCCCAGTCAGTATCATAAACCATCAAAGTTGTATCAGCAGCGTACGTAAATATGTCGCAATTAGGAATATGTGCATGACACAGGTCATTGATATAGAGTAAAAAGAGGTGGGTCCGAGGATGCTACCCTGCGGAACACCGAAGCTGATATATCTATCATCACTCCCTGTAGAGTCGATTTTAACCCGTTGAGTACGATTGGAGAGATAATCTTTAAATATGTCCAATGCGAGGCCACGAATCCCAACACTTTCCATTTTCGAGATTAAGGTGGGAGCAGAGATCGTGTCGAATGCCTTGGATAAGAGAAGTATAGAGCAAAGGCTTTTTCTCTAAGACAACATGTTTTATTTTAGTACGTACCAGTGTTCTTTGTCAGAAATGATGGGCAAGAAACGGGGAGTGAATTGTAGCGTGACGGTTGGAAGAGGAGAATGGAAGAAGAAAACGTGTGGCGCCGACTCCAAGTAACAAGGTCCAAGGGCAGGAATATGATGACTAGTGCTTTTCGTCCAGGGATGAAGTACCACTATACCTATTTCTGAATCTAAGCAGCGTAGATGTCTTCCAGTAATTTCAGGTCGATGAGATATTTAGCAAATACTTAGTGTTCGAAAATGGCAATACACCTAGGACGCCTCTGGTATTGCATATTCGGCGGAGACTAATTACATTTAGGCGGCTTGCCTCATCATCATCATCATTCGACTACAGTAGTCTACTGCTGGACATAGGCCTCTCCAATTTCAAGTTATTCAACTCAATTCTTGGCACCTCTCATCCAGCTGATGCCAGCCACCCTTCGGGCCGCCTATTTATTTGGTTATTTGCCACTTAATTTCAATTCCTCAATATTTGAATCTGCACCTACCGCTGTTTTGTCACAGCATCACCCAAACGGTTGAAAGTCCATCTCTATACATTTGTTTGCTTGAAGTAATAAATGAATAATTTAAAAGAAACATTTCAAACCGTTTCCAACAGCACTAAAACAGTTAAACCAAATATTAACTTCCTAAAGTTGCCAGCTGTGTAAATTAGACTGAGTTTTCATATAAGTGGCGACCACTGACAGGATGCGGCAGCCTTGCAGCAAGTGTTTAGTGCCCGAGTGATTTCACACTCATGAAAATGTACTTGTATATATGTAGTTAAATATTAAATGCAAATGATGAATTATTCAGAGTTAAAATGATACTGGTACTTAGATACCAACTTATGTATAATAAATTAATAAAACAATTTAATGGAAGTGCAAGTTGAATAACACAATGTGTTTTTGTGTTTCTACTTTATAGTAGGATCATTTATAACGTTTATTATTTACGTTAACATTTGTTTCAAATAGGCACATAAAAGGTACCTAGAATTAAGGTTTTTACAAAACTTTGTGATCCCTGTTTGCGAGGCTTTGTGGTCCATTCTGATTTAGTAACAACGCGTTTTAGGTTCCTAGCTGTTTCCGGTAATAATTTCCATAACACAAACTTCGCGTTGTGGATTTGAATACGTTACGAATGTTTTTAGAGTTCTGGACAAAAAAGGTTTCACTCATTGAAAGTTTTCAAAGAAATAATTTGTTTGGTAAACGTATTAGTCTAATAAGGTACGGTAGATATATTCACTGAGAGTTGTATGTAATATAATAAATTTTTACCATTGTCACTCGAAAAAGGGCATTTTATTCATCGATAACAGTGAATAAAACTCTCTTTTAGTCACTGAGTGAATAAAAACATATTATGTAAAAAATAAATAAAACGTGCTGAATACGTACTAGCTGGCTATATGGAGCTATTCCATAGAGCTACAAAATTAAATTTTAAAAAAATATCCCGCCAATTTAGGTTTTTTTCTATCTGTTATCGTGGTCAGTCATTGGAAAATCTAATAACATAAATTATAATAAAATGAGTTCTTCCAGTGACGAAACTGAGACACTGACTCCGGAATCATTTCGAAATAAAGCAGCAAATATATTAGATAATTTGTTGCCGCCAAAATCTCGGGAGTTGTACCTGAAAACCTACAATTTGTTCTGCGATTGGAAAACCACGAATGGCGCCAATTCCTTCTGAGTCCGTATTTCTTAACTATTTTAACGAATTAACCAAGACTAAGAAGCCGTCGACACTTTGGAGCATATATTCTATGCTAAAAGCCACAGCGAGAATCAAACACAACATTGATATTTCAAACTAATCAAAGTTAGTACACACTTAAAGCGACTATCCGAGGGTAATAAGCCAAAGAAATCTAGAGTGCTAGCCTCCCAAAACATTGAACGTTTTCTAAATGATGCGCCTGACCACAGTTTTCTGGCCGTAAAAGTAAGTACCTATTTATCTACAAACCTTCTATACTTTAAAAGTTTTATTTTAAATACATATTTTATACATATTTTGGTGCAACTATCTCCGGCGCGCCCTTCAACATCGAAAGGACAACCTTGTGGAACAACTACATTACCTACAGCTTTCTCAGCAACAGCAACCACAAATATGGCGATTTTGCCAAACACCCAAGTCTTATCTAATACGACCGTTTCAAAACCAAACAAGAACATTACACTGAATTTCGAAAACTGTTCTAATTTCACTATTAATTTTTAATGTTTATAAATGAATCCTTTGTTCTCTTATTACCGATTATAAAATAAAATGTGATAAATACTATACTACTATTTATTTTCTCGCAGTCAATGGTAAAAAGTCGACGAAAAAAAAAAAGTCGAAAGTCGAAGTTGACGGCACGGTTGGCGCAGTGGTTAAGCGATTGACTGCTGCGCTGCGTGTCGCGGGTTCGATTCCCGCACGGAACAAATATTTGTATGACCTACAAGTAGTTGTTCCGGGTCTGGCTGTTTGTGTATGTGAGTTTAATGTTTGTAAACGCACCCACGATACAGGACAAATTCCTAGTGTGGGGCAACGTTTTTTTAAAAAAAAAAAAAAAAAAAAAAAAAAGTAGAGTACACAACTCGTGAAAAAAATAATTCATCTCGGTCCTTGTATAATACCTCGCTACACTCGGATTCTATTTTAGAATCCTTCGCTGGTCTCGGGATCCAACTTAGTCCCTCGAATTAAATTCCCTTTTTTTCAATATATTTTTTTTTTCAACACAAAAAGGCTTCCAGGAAAAAAACAATTTTTTTTACGAAAAGTAAGCGCGAGACGACTGAATAAAAAACCCGTAATCCTGGAGTGTTCTGCTTCGTCACGCATGGCCGCGTTTCCTCGTATACGTTATGTACTTACTCAGTTTTAATTAACTTTCAATTAGTATTTGCTTTAAACGAGACAGCTTGTTTCCTCTCTCCTTAAGTATTTTTCATACATTCAAGTGAACCTTACAACGCGAGTAGGAAACCAATTTATGAAAGAATAGAATAGAATATTATGTACACCATATAAATTACAGACATAAATATAGAAAATTTACAAAGGGTGACACAATGGGCGGTCCTTTCGCTAAGAGCGATCTTTTAAAGACAACTTTAACGTACATAAAATGATATTTTATAAACAATAGAGGTTACTACAATTTATACGCTTTCGGTGAGCAGCTCCCAGTTGACGGACGTCATACGACTCTGTCAAAAAGGGGCGCGCGTCTTATATTTCCTTAAAGAAACTTCTAGAACATTCTAGAAGCTTCTACTCGCTTTGTCTTATTGACCGGGCGGGAACGAGAGGCGTTCCCGCCAGAAGCGCGTGGATTGTGGCGGGAGCGGTTAGAAAGCGCTTTCTTTCTTTACATTTAAACTCACATACACAAACAGCCAGTCCGGAACAACTACCTGTAGGCAATACAAATATTTGTTCCGTGCGGGACTCGAACCCGTGACACGCAGCGCAGCAGTCGATTGCTCAGCGACTGCGCAAACCGTGTCATCACAAAAAAAAAAAAACATACATAAACTGATAAACTGAGTTCAACTTTTATATTGAGCACTCGCTGTGTATTTTTTAAATAATAGAGTGAACCATAGAACGCGAGTAGGAAACGTATTTAGGTAAGGCAATTATGACTTAGCATTTCCCGCTTTAAGTAATCTTGTTCCTACTTTTACGTTATATTTTCAGCGAAATTGTCGCTTCCACGAACAGAAGCTGAAACATTAATCCTCAGATTATTATGTGCGACTTTAATACTAGTTGCCAGTAAGTTGCCAGTCATAATCTGTCGTTTCGCATAAAAAAATATAGCCTGAGGGCTGAGATTTCTACCATGAGCGCCCTGGTCAAACCTTACGTTTGATCAACGTTTGCCTCAAAGCAAAGGCTTAACACTTTCCCATCGTAAATCGAGGCTTCAATCCAGTTCTCCTTACCATTTAGTATTATGATGATTCTCGGCACGGGTGGCAGAGTGGTTAAGCGATTGACTGTTGCGCAGCGTGTCGCAGGTTCGATTCCCGCACGGAACAAATATTTGTATGACCTACAAGTAGTTGTTCCGGGTCTGGCTGTTTGTGTATGTGAGTTTAAATGGTTGTAAACGCACCCACGATACAGGAGAAATTCCTAGTGTGGGTCAACGTTTTAAAAAAAAATCATGTTCTCCTTTCCATGAAGTATTATAGAATAGATTAGAATAGAATATTTTTAATTCAGACCAGAGTCCATAGGGTTAGTAACAATTTTAACTTAAATTCTAGTGTTAGTAGGTTACAGACACATAAAGTATACAATTAAATTTCGGCATGGAGCCGCATCCACCTCCGCAACATCGGGGAATCCCACCGATCTACGAATACACTGAGAATACTGTTGGTGCCGCCACGAACACGATGATGATTGTCGATGGTTGAATTTTGCCGCCGACTTATGGGAGGAGTCTATTTTCAAAAATTCTATGGCTCTAGCGTCTTTAAAGGGAGGGCCAGGCAAGCCCGCGACATTAAACTTTTCTTACGTTTTTTGCATTACGAGTATGTAGGTCTGTGTCAGGTTGGATGTAGAGCAAAATATGACTCGCGACCGTAATAAGTATACATATATTTACAGAATTGTAATCATTAAAATCATCCATACAATCCTCTAAGTTCATATAACCCTATTGAATGACTATTTCATGAAATATCAATCAATATGGTTTTTTTTTTCCGGATTGGAAATCACCAAATGAAGGGGTCATTTGGTGATTTCCCTTTCAATTTTCAATAGGGTTATATGAACCTAGAGGATTGTATTGATGATTTTAATGATTACAATTTTTTCTGGTGGGAAATCATCAAATGACCCCTCCCGCTCTGGGTGGAGCGGAAGGGGTGTCAGACTCTTACTGACTAAAACCCACCCATGTTCCTTTCTTTGCCCTTTATGTTCCGGGGTAGCGGTAACCCTTTCGGACAATCCCGCTGAAATCAATACGGTTGGTTTTCCTTTTCTAATGCTGTGAGACTGCTTTTTGCTGCTTCAAATTTCATGATTCTAGGTCAATATGGTCAATATTCTAGGGAATATGTCGCATAAATGGCCGTATTTTTTTAATGGATTTATTTAGTAGTTTGATTTTTTTGAGCTCCAAGGGACCGTAGACCTACCTACGTATTTGATATAAATTTCAACTCGATACCTCCATGCGTTCCTGAGAAAAAGGGAATCGACAGGCAGACGCACGGACAACGAAGTGATTCTATAGAGGCTCCGTTTTTTCCTTTGAGGTACGGAACCCTCAAAACAACAACATGATCTGCTTAACAAACAATGATGTTACTAGGTACTCGTACCTACACACAAAACAGTCTGTAGAATCACAAAGTTACAGATAAAATATTAATTTGAGAGGCTCTATGTCATCACTTCGCGGACGTAAAATACACACGATAAATATATACGCGCGCGTGCGTATTTTCTTTCTTTTCCTAAATAGCGCTTTTATTTTTTGTTACACAACATAGAGTCATCAGTCTAGGGAACAATTATGTCACGGCAATGTGATTTATCCCATCAATGTATTAGTACCTAACGTTGTTATATTGCTTTCCAAAATTGCCATTAATGTTACATTGTAATATTCCTTACAAGTTTTCTTAATAAAGACATAAAGAAAAACAGGAGTTTTCGCGTGTTTGGTGTGCGTAACACATACAGTATAAATTCCTTCAAAAACCCACACAAACACGCTAAAATTCTCGGAATCGAACTCTCGGTACGCTCTTTAAAGCTGAAAAACAATTAGTTTTTCAGCTTTAAAGAGCCAACCATACTGAACTTCTGACAATTTTTCCTAAAGCTATTGGTTTCATAAATTATAACGGACGTCATGGAAATACAATAGAAGACAGACAATACACCAGATACATAGACATACATCAGATAAAAACGAATAAAAAGTGTAAAGTCCGATGTAAGAAATTAGTAAACCTGTAATTTTCATCAGTATTTAACATTAAGGGCGTCAAAAGACTGTTTCGGGAGGTTTCTGTTCAGGATAAGGCGGGAGGAAACGCCAGGGTGTCACCACTGTATGGGTCGCCCGGAGGACACGGTGGAGCATACGGTGAAGGTCTGCCCGGCTTGGGCGGAGCACCGCCGCGTCCTCATGGCGGCGATCGGCGGCGGCGATCTCTCGCGCCCTGGTCCAGGCCATAGTACGGAGGGAGAGTGCATGGGAAGCCGTCACCTCCTTCTGCGAAGCAGTAATGCTCGCAAAGGAGGAGGCGGAGCGCGTGAGGGAGAGGCAATCTCTGCGCCCTCAAGCCCCTAGTCGCCGCAGGAGACGCCCTGGACGTCGTCGGGAGTCAACAGCCGACTCCCGGCCACCGTAGGCGCGGGCTTGCGGGTAGGGAGCAACGTGCAGCTCGCCGCCCGGTAAGGACCAGGCCCGGGTCGACCGCACGTTGTGTTCCACGCGCGCCTCAAAGAGATGTCAGCACGAACTGACGGGGTCCGCTAGGGCCGATGCCTGCCAGGGCCGCGGGTTGTTCGAAATAGATACCGTGGCCCCTGGCATAGACAACTGAAGGAACACGGGTGGGTTTTAATCAGTAAAAGTCTGACATGCTCTCCCATTCTGCCCAGAGCGGGAGAAGTCATATGATGATTCCCCACCCAAAAAAAAAAAAGGGCGTCAAAAGATGTTCTGTATTTGGATATTACGGCCGCATGTGACGGTCACCGCTCTTTTAGGAAAAAGCTTTACCGACGAGTACCTATGTATGTAGGAAGCCGACCCCAACATAGTTTGGTAAGGCTAGGCAGATGATGACCTATGTATGTAGGAGAAAACCTGAGGGCCTTAGCAAACCTCCGTCGCGAAAATAATTTTGGGAAACCGCTTAACGAATAGAATAGAATAGAATAGAATAGAATAGAATACTCTTTATTGTACACCATACAAATTATAAAACATAAATATACAAAATTTTTACAAAGGGTGACACAATGGGCGGTCTTATCGCTTAGAGCGATCTACGCACGAATCACGCAACAAACGTTACCTACTACATTATGTCGCGATTTGAGTAGAGAAACATGCCACTCGTGTATATGCACACTAACTGGGCTATAGGCACTATATACGAGTTGATACATTATATGATAGTAGATACCGAGTTGCTACTGAAAAAATCCTAGAAGGATAACCCAATACGTGCCCGTCCTCGGCATGATGCCCGTGACGCATCATGTTGAGCGAAAACCGTTAAAGTCAACCATAGGTTTAATCGCCCAAAGGCAAATTTTCTGGAACCTGTTCTGACAGAACAAGAGAAAACACGCACCTGAAATACTTAAGTATTATTCAGCCATAAAATAAAACTTTTATTCAAAATATATATCTCAGTTTTCAATTAATTCCGACAATAAGAATCTTTTAAGCGGTATAGTCTTTAGATTTACTTTGTCTAAAGCCGCAAGGTTAGTGGTTCATAAATTCTTAATGAAGACTCTCAATCTTAATTTAAGACTAAAATCCATTGTAGGACGATTGTAAATTAATTGCTTAATAACTGTTGAAGAGGGAATAGGGATAAGTAGGTACAGTAGGCCGCACGTCAGCGGTAACACTTCCACCTTGAGCTGGCCTAGCGTAGTACGGAGTTTTAAAAGAATAAGAGGCCAGCTTAGGCTGGTTTTTTTACCCCTGACGTGCGGCCTACCGTACCTGCACACTCGGTAAATATTCCGCTCATACATCACCTATTAATATGTGCCAGAACTTTGATCTTTTTAACACACCTCTTATGTTTGTTTACCGGATAGTTTCACATTAATTTTCTTCCACTATAAGGTAGTGAGCACACCAGAGTCAAAATATATTCGTCTGCCGTAGACAGTACAGTATGTCTACTGTCTGCTTGTGAGAGTGTTGCTGGGGCGTTTGTTGCGCCACTTCTTCCCAGCTAAAACACTAGGAAATGGTGAAAGGCAGGAATTTTGGGGGCTGTTTTATGTCATTTTGTCTTTGAACTTCAAAAAGGGCTGATTCTCCACCTAATTTGAATAAATTACTTTTGACTGGTGGAGCAGTGTGGGCCCAGTGGTGACGGCCCCGAATTAGTTGTAGGTCGTGGGTTCGAACCCAGTCAGGTGCTTTAATTTGTGTAACAAAATTTCATCACCACTGTTCTCAAAACAGTGTTTGAACAACATCGTGAGGAAACTGGCATGTCCTAGAACCAAAAAAAATCGAAGACGAGTGACATTTACCAACCTACACTGGGCCCGCGCGGTAGATTATTGCCCACTCCCTCCTGAAGAGAGAAGGATTACGACCTGTGACCCAACTGCGGGAACATTATGGGCTGATTATGCTACTTTTGATTTTAAGTCCACCACCAGATTTTTCATAATCTCATCTTCCCTCAGTTAGGTATTTAATGTAGGTCTGGAATAATTGTAATTACTTAATTTTTTAAATTGATAATCCTAGTAGTACTCGTATTATAAACGCGAATGTTTGTGAGGATGGGTGGTTGTTTGTTACTCTTTCACGCAAAAACTACTGAACGGATTTGAATAGAATTTGGCACACAAATAGTTTATAGACAGGATCAATACATAGGATACTATTTATCCCAATTTTCCCACGGGATCGAATCTTATGCTTATGAAACCGCGGGGCGCTGCTACGAGTAGTTTATAATAAATACTGTAGCACTCTGCACTAGATGACGCAAACACAAACAAGAATGCAAACCAATCTTTCGGTACACTAAAAGTCAATACCATTCCGGTTTTTCCACTTACGTTTTATATTTTTTATGTAAAAAAACGTAAATCACGAACAGACAAACTTTTCAGCGGACATTTTGTTATACAAAAGATGAATGAAAGTAATTATTTTTTAATTTAGTCTGGTACATTTTAATAATGTATTTCTGTTCATAAATAAAGCTCCTAGCGGTTTACATATTCTAATACTTTCAGGGTGTTTTCTTAACGGAGTGCAGTTATTGTATCGGCTTTGTAAAATAAATTAACTTATTTATTTATTTTACTTAAAACAACAGGCCGGACTTTTTTGAAAATATATGAATGAACCCAGCATAAAAACTCACACACCCGGTCTTCCATCCCGCTTTTATTTACTGCCAGAGCTTATTAAAGATAATTAGCGTCAAGTGCTCATACATACACACTTAGGTCCGTATTAATAAACCACGCTCATTTGAAAGCTATTTCATGAGCGTCAGCTTTTGTGTCTAAATATGCTGATATTAATTTAAGAAGAATATTATGAAATCCATGTTTAAAAATCTGCTGACTTTAACATTTTGACAGTTGTCTTAAAGTACCTAAATTGTAACTTGGGTCTAATATACATAATGTTTCATTCGTCATAGAGATTTTATTTTCAAATCAATCCTACTATCCTACTAATAGTAGTAGGATAGTAGGATTGATTTGAAAATAAATCGTACCATGTGTTTAATAATCTGCTGACTTTAACATTTTGACAGTTGTCTTAAAGTACCTAAATTGTAACTTGGGTCTAATATACATAATGTTTCATTCGTCATAGAGATTTTATTTTCAAATCAATCCTACTATCCTACTAATAGTAGTAGGATAGTAGGATTGATTTGAAAATAAATCGTACCATGTGTTTAATAATCTGCTGACTTTAACATTTTGACAGTTGTCTTAAAGTACCTAAATTGTAACTTGGGTCTAATATACATAATGTTTCATTCATCACAGAGATTTTTTTTTCAAATCAATTCTACTATCCTACTAATAGTATCCTACTTTCTATAAATCCTACTTCCTACTTAAATATTATAAACGCAAAAGATTGTGAGGATGGATGGAGGATGTTTGTTACTCTTTCACTCAAAATCTCCATAATCAGTCTATAATGTACCCACTGCTGGCACACAGGCCTCCTCTCTGTGAGAGGGAGCGAAATCGCAATATCTACTGAACGGATTTTGATGAAACTTTACAGTAATATGTATCTAGCTTACACATCAGAATAACATATAGGCCACAATTTATAAACATGTTGTGTGATTTGGGCATAATAAAACTATAAGTATAGTAAAATTCCTGCCCTCTGATAGCTATTTTGGCTAAGTACCCACATAACAATACAATAAAATAATGTTGAATATGATATGACTAATAAAGCGACTACTGGGTCTAAAAAACGTCGGAACCCACAAATTTTAGAATAAAAGAATATTACATTTTCCAGCGTAACTAAGAGGTCTCGGCAATAGGATTCTATTGTCCACATATATATATATTGGATTGGCAATGTTAGATTGTATTGATGACAATACAATACAAGACGAACTTTCTAAACACATGAAGTCTTTAGAAAGTTCGTCGCCAGGTTACCAATTAAATAGGAACCACTTTTTGCAGTTTTTGTAGTCTAGAAATAACTGACGTGACTATCACTCATTTGTTTTCATAAAATGATAAATCTTCGTAGGCATTTCTGATGGAGGGCGCCCACGAGCAACTTTTGTCTCAGCAAATAATTTGTCTTTCAACAAATTAGTCGCGTCGCTACATGCGCGCACTTGCCTACATAGGTACAAACCCGTAGACTTGATGTGAGAGGCAAATTAGTTGCTGAGACAAAAGGTACCAGTTTATTTTTAGATAATTTAATTTTAAATTAAGTTAGTACCAATTTATATACCTATATTTTATTTTTATTTTACTAGAGCTGTAAGACTTCGTATCAATTTATAAATTACAGATCAATGGGTATTCCATAAAGTGAGCGATTAAATAACACTGAAAAAATAAATGAGATTGTAGGTACCACATTTTTTATTACTTTCAAAGAAGAGCTTGACTTTTTCCTGGAATATGAAGTGGTTGAATGTGTTACTTTTCGTGTATTCATTTTAACTCAGCAGATTCATTCACTGTTTACATAGATTTATTATTCCTTTAAAATGTCTCTAGTTAGTAAATGAACCGACATTATTTAATTGACAAACTTCGTCTCCTCGTGTGCTTTATAATTACTTCGCTTAAATAATGTATAATTGCTTACTTATATTTCGAGAATTCTTTCAGACACACGCTTATTAACTACAGAACTCCGCTTCATTAACACTTAATTTCGATCGGTAAAGTTTTTGATCGCTGATTGGCCACAAATTATTTAAGAGTTTTGCTGAGTGATCATTGGTCAACATTCTAGTTGCTAACGGACTAACAACTGAAACTCGACATATTAATATGCGACTGCCTGTTCGGTGGTAAAATAATAAGTAGATAATGAACCGCCCATTAGTATTATCAATAGGTATCCAAGAAACCCACAATATGGGTTTCGGCAAAGAAAAAAAGCGGCCAAGTGCGAGTCGGACTCGCCCATGAAGAGTTCCGTAGCAGCAAATTGCGGTTTACGATTTATGACGTATTAAAAAAAAACTACTTACTAGATCTTGTTCAAACCAATTTTCTGTGGAAGTTTGCTTGGTAATGTACATCATATATTTTTTTTAGTTTTATCATTCTCTTATTTTAGAAGTTACAGCGGGGGAAACACACATTTTATCACTTTGGAAGTGTCTCTCGCGCAAACTATTCAGTTTAGAAAAAAATGATATTAGAAACCTCAATATCATTTTTGAAGACCTATCCATTGATACAACTCGAGTATGGGTTCGATGAAAAAAAAAAATTGAGTTTTAGTTCTAAGTATTGGGAACCCCAAAATTTATTGTTTTTTTTTCTATTTGTATGTGAAAATCCTAATGCGGTTCACAGAATACATCTACTTACCAAGTTTCAACAGTATAGTTCTTATAGTTTCGGAAAAAAGTGGCTGTGACATACGGACGGACAGACAGACAGACAGACATGACTAATCCATAATAAGGGTTCCGTTTTTTTTCCATTTGGCTACGGAACCTTAAAAATATCCCTTCCCTACGTCAAAGGACGTCTTAAAGGTGACGAGGGGATTACGCCAAGGGAAGGATACTTAATGAATTAGTCTACGCACTGCTTTTGTATGATATGGTATAATCCATACTAGTACGAGTAGTAGATCTCTTTTGAATGACCTCGTCGGGTGAGAAGAAGTAGTAGGTACTGTTGCAAGCAGCGTTGCTATGTTCAGAACTGGGGGTATGGCTGTCGGTGTAATTAGGTACGTGCACATGAGATTTTTAAACTTTGTCTTTCATAGTGTACCTGCAATGTCAATTGGTGGCAGTGTCACTTACTATCGGACCTGTTTGCCACTCAAAATCATAACCCAAAACGTTTCTTTCATATTATAGTGGTATGAGGAACAGAGTGTAAAGTTCACTCATCCACCATAGAAAAGGGAGGATCCTCCGACCAGACGAGTGTCGTATCTGGTGGGCAACTGCTCGACGATTGATGTACATTGTGTATTGTATTTAAATGCTAATAGCGCAGTAAACTCTACTTGACCGAAGATGATGCTTTTCTGATCGTGGAAGCGACAATTTTGCTTAAAATATGACATAGGATTACTAACAAGATGACATAATTTGAAAAATCCTATATCAATTGTATCACTTTTTTTCCAATATCCACGCGCAGCAGAATTAATATAGGTGCATATTTTTTTTTTTTCTGGTGGGATATCATCAAATTACCCCTCCCGCTCTGGGTGGAGCGGAAGGGAGTGTCAGACTCTTACTGACTAAAACCCACCCATGTTCCTTCCTTCGCCCTTTATGTTCCGGGGTAGCGGTAACCCTTTCGGACAATCCCGCTGACCCGGCAGGCTTGGGCCCTAAGGGGCCCCTCAAATGATGCTGACCTCTCTTTGAGGCGCGCGTGGAACACTTCCGCGCCGTCCGGCACGGGCCTGGTTCTGATCGGGCGGTGAGCTACCCATTGCTCTCCGCCCGCAGGCCCGCGCCTACGGTGGCCGGGAGTCGTCACGCGGCTCCCGACGCCCGGAGCGTCTCCCGCGGCGGCTGGGACGGGAGGCTCTCTCCCTCATCCGTCCCGCCACCTCCTTCGCTAGCATGACTGCTTCCGCAGAAGGAGGCGACTGCCTCCCACTCCCTCTCGCCCCGCACCATGGCTTGCACCAGGGCCGGGCGCGAGAGGCCGCCGCCGCTGCCGATCGCCTCTACGAGGACACGGCGGTGCTCCGCCCAAGCGGGACAGACCTCCACAGTGTCCTCTGGGCGGTCCTGGCAATAGTGACACCCGGGCGTTTCCTCCCGCCTAAGGTGCATATTTGAGTAAGCGATCAGTAGTCGCATAGCATTCGTTTGGGCTAACAGCAAAAGGACTCAATCGCTGTGGGTCGATTATTTATCAGTTTTGGATGTTTTTGCTTTAATTTCAATACTTATATAAGTTAAACTCAGTCGGTTTATCATTTAAGTATACCTTACCCGCACCTAGACGTACCTACATACTTAATTTCATAAATTAATTTCCTACGCGTTATAAGGTTCACTCGAACGTATAAAAATTACACAAAGAGAGCAAATATTAATTGAAAATTAATGAAAACTGAGTATGTACATAAAGTGTATGAGGCAGCGCGGCCATGCGTGACAAGGCAGAACATTCCAGGAATACGGGTTTATTGATTCAGTCGCCTCGCGCTTACTTTTCATAAAAGATTTTGTTTTTTTCCTAATACATAGGTATATTAAATTACATTCTTTGCGAATGTATTCTAATACGAGTACCTTAAAAGACCAATCCGTTTTCCAAACGAATTTTGTTCTTTGAAAACTTATGAGCGAAACAACAAAAACCTAAAAAGTTCGAAGTTTTTGTTATGGAACTTGTTCCTGAAACAGCCAGACTCCCCAAACACGTTGTTACTAATTAAGAATGGACCACAATTTAAGCAGCCTATACGGGCCACCTCTCTTTTGAAAGGGAGTGGACCGTAATCCTTCACGCGGGCCCAGTGCGGGTTGGTAAAAGTCACATGCCTTCGAAATTTGGTTCTAGGACATGTCAGTTACCTCACGATGTTTTCCTTCGCATTTCCATTATATTGGTATTTTTATTAATTAACTACTTAAAAGTTGTTATTTATGTACATTTTTATTCTGAATAGACCATAATTTGCATTTAACATTTAACTATCTACGAGTATATTTTCATGAGTGTGAAAGCACTCGGCACTGAACACTTGCTGCAAGGCTGTCGCATCCTAACAGTTGTCGCCACTTATATGAGGGAAAGTCCGGTCTAATTTACACAGCTGGCGACTTTAGGAAGTTAATATTTGGTTTAAATATTTTAGAGCTGCTGGACACGTTTTGAAATACGTTTCTTTTAAGTTATTCATTTATTAATTCAAGCACATTAATGTACAGAGAGACATTTTCTATCAGTCAACCTTTGGGTGATGGTGCCATTTCGGATATTGAGGTGTGGAAACGAGAATTTAGTGGCAAATAACGAAATAAGTAGGCAGCCCGCAGGGTGGCTGGTAGAGAATATGGACATCTGAAATACCAGAGAGGCGACGTAGGTGCATTGTATTTTTTTCGGGAGCCTGCCGGTTTGTCAAAATTATTTTGACAAAATTTCATTATCCAAACAAATTTTAACAACTTTTTTTATACCAATGCAATATTTGGAATGATTTTAGCACGCACATTTTCATTTAGTAAAATTTTTACTCAGCAGAATATTACCAAGGATAATGTCATTAAGGCATTTGGTCTTTAATGAAATGATTAATTACAGCAAATAATCTTTAGACAATAAACATGCAGTCAAATGATTTGTTATGAAAAAAAATATAAAGACAAAAATAAGACTTTTTTGGAATTATATTATTAAAAAATGCACTTTTATTTGATGTCATTTGCGTACTTCTTTTTAAGTTTATGTGCTAGAATTTTTCTGAATCAAGTCTTTATGCCTATATCTATGTTTACGAACGACGAACGAATTACTAGGTACCAGAACTGTAGGTTAGGTTAGATCCATTTTAATATTATACAATATTATTTGACATGTATAGTTTATAATTTTCTTAAGAGTTTAGTGAAAGCAACGTAAAACGCATATATCTTTTTAAATCGAAACAGCTAGGTTAGGTTAGAACCGTGGGCCGCATACGTCCGTCGCCTAGGCCTGGAGGTGGCCCTCAGCAAGTCGTAGGCCATGGTGTTTCATGGCCCCCGGCGGGCGCCGCCGCCCGGCTCACACATCGTGGTCGGGGGGGCTCGGATCGCTGTCGAGTCTACCATGAAGTACCTGGGATTGGTGCTCGACAGCCGGTGGGACTTTGGCCCCCACTTCCGGCGGCTGGCGCCCAAGTTGTTAGGCACGGCTGGGGCGCTATCAACGCTGCTTCCCAATCTGGGGAGCCCGAGCGCCGCCTGTAGGCGGCTCTACGTGGGGGTCGTGCTATCGATGGCCTTGTATGCGATACTACGGAAACCGCAGAGAGCGATGGCCGTCAGAGTCATCAGAGGATATCGCACGATCTCCTACGAGGCGGCCTGCGTATTGGCTGGATCCCCGCCCTGGGACCTCGAGGCGAAAATACTCGCGTCACTGTATCGGTGGCGCGAGGAAGCGAGGGCGCTCCTCCCAGGCGGCACACTCTGCCAGCGTATGCCGCGCCGTGTCCTCCCGGCAGTCGACGCAGTGGTGACACCGGGCGTCCGGCTCCCTGTTTATGCGACACAGGTACTTCCCGAAGCAACCATGCCCCGAGAGCACCTGCGTCACCCGAAACGACAGAGACCCGTGCCTCCTCCCGAGCCAGCGCTCGAGCACCGGCCGGACCGTCTCGATGGTGACGAGGCCAGGGGTAGGGCGTGTGAGCCTGTCCCGCCATTCCGCCACCAGGACCTCGCGAAGCTGAGACCGATGCAGTGACACATGGAGCTGGTATTGGACCTATAAACAGGGAGCAGGACACGGCGCAGCATACGCTGGCAGAGTGTGCCGCCTGGGAGGAGCCGCGCCGTGCCCTCATCTCAGAAGTAGGCAGTGACCTGTCGCTGCCGGCCGTGGTCGAATCGATGGTCGGCAGCGAAAAGTCCTGGGACGCGGTGGTTTCCTTCTGCGAAACGGTCGTCTCGCAGAAGGAGGCTGCGGAAAGGGAGATGGAGATCTCGTCCTCTCACCCGGCCCGCAGCAGGCGCACCGGACGTCGGCAGAGAGCGGATAACGCCCTCTTCCAGCCCCCCTAAATGGGTCCAGGGGCGACGGACTTGGGGACGTCCATCGCCCCCCACATATCAGGACCCGAGGTGGCGGCGCGTAGTGTTCCACGCGCGCCCCTCTTAGACGTCGCGGGGGGAGTCAAACACCTCACTCCCCCCCCTGACCCGAGGAGGCCCGCGGTAGCGGGCCGGCACCAGTCGGGGGTTGCGGAAGGATCTTACGTTCCCGCGACCCCCGGCGTAGGTGTGAGATGGAACACTGGGGTCTGACAGACCCCGTCGCCCGCCCCAGGGCGGCGGACATCCATGAGAATTTTCCGACCCGGGAAGAAAAAAAAAAAAAAAAAAATAGGTTAGAACCGTGACCACACAACGAACGAGCCGAGCGAGCGGAGTGAGCGGCGACGCGGCAACGGCCGGCGAGTGCCAGAAACATATTTTATAATGTAAAACCAAACCAACAAAACACATTGTAATTTAATTTGTATATTTTGTTGTTTCTATGTTAATTAGTAGGGGTTCCCACCTATAAAAACAAATGTACGTGGTAAGTAAAAATAAATAAATAAAAATTAATTTATTTATTTAATTGCTTAAGGCAGTCTAGGATCAAAGACTTTGGTGTTCTCATTGGAAATAGAGCTTCCTCGATAAATTATTCATTAACATCAGATAGTGTATGGTGAATAATTTATCAAGAACACATTGTGTCAGCACAATATGTAGATTACTACTATTTGTATGTACTATATGAAACTAATATAATTTGCTAAATATCTACTAAGGGCGTTTGTCCACCACAACCGTCACCGGAACGTCACCGGGAACGAGATGACTTCGCCAAAGTACCGATACGTACGTTTACTATGGCCGCGTTTCCACCACACGTAATATCACCCGACCGCTGTCATCCTGGCCGCCGAAGTTTCGAGTTGTTTGGAGCGGCCGCTAAAACTCAACCCGAGATTGTGACGGGCCAATATAAAACACATTTGATATTGTCCACACACTGACGTCGCACTACGCTGTTTGCCTAGTTTTTGTTTTGTCTATCATGCCGAGTTCGGTCACGGTGGACAAGCGCCCTTACTTTTTATTGAAGTATTTCGTAACAAAGATAGGTTTCCTAGCCTGGAGAAACAAGTTATTTATGGCTCATTGTTGGTGGCAAAATGCGTATAATATGCTAAGTTTGAAATGCAAGCGAATTCAAAAGGCACAATTTCGGGAAAGGTATTCCGGTTACTTTATTGTAAAGTTGAGCATTTCACAGTTTACAAATACATTGGTTAATTTTATTTACACTCAAATATCACTCAATTTGTAAATATCACTCAAAGTGATATTTACAAATTTATGTATCTATCAACCCAGAGTACATTTTCATTTTAAGTACTAATATACGTTTAGAAACTGAAAAAACACATTTAAAGCTTTAAATAAATGTATCACCGAAATTTAGGCAGGTAATCTCCTGATGAAAATAATTTGTAAGGATCAAAAACACTGGTGATCATTTCCAATCTCAACAAAATTGGTAGTTAATTTGCCTTTCTATTACACGATGAAAAGGTGCGGTTTTCTCCCAAAACTTTAGGTGAAAGTAATGAAAAACGTATTCATTCTAAAGGAACGGAGTTGATACCCACCATAGCTCTAAATACCGCTTTGATATTTCAATATGCGTCTGGCTGAGGTAATAAGTATGTTCAGAGTTATTTAATGTTTACTAAAATACTTTCATAGAAACAGCCCTCGACTTCAATTCTGAAGTAGGCGGTAAAGATCAATAGACAGGCGCGACGCGACGATGCGTGTGACACGATTCTAGTAGGTAGAACAATTTCCATGAAGTTTTCATAGAAATTGTTCTACTAGAGTCGCGTCGCGCGTGTCTGTGGAAGCTACAAGTTGATGGATTGCTGTACCGACTTGGCATTTTGACTTGAATTAGAAATTTCCTCCTCCTTCATAAAAAACTCTTGATTGATGTGAAGGCCTACACAGTCATGGAGATAGATGATTATGAAGACAAAGAGAATATTTATGAAATGTTCGCTTAGCTTTTATTAAATTGTCACAACGTGATCTTGTTTAAAAGAAGATGTGACAAAGATTGAAAAAGTATGCTTAGGTGGTTTGTTCATGGTGAGAAGATGAATCATCATCATCATCATTTCAGCCGATAGACGTCCACTGCTGGACATAGGCCTCCCCCAAGTGTCGCCACATTGACCGGTCCCGTGCGACTCGCATCCAGCGGATTCCCGCAACCTTCACCAGGTCATCGGTCCACCTAGTGGGAGGCCTTCCAACGCAACGTCTTCCGGTTCGCGGTCGCCACTCCAGAACTTTTCGGCCCCATCGGCCATCCGTTCTGCGAGCAATGCGCCCTGCCCACTGCCACTTAAGTTTGGCAATTCTTCGGGCTACGTCCGTAACCTTGGTTCTCTTGCGGATGTCCTCATTTCTGATTCGATCACGCAAGGAAACTCCGAGCATAGCCCTTTCCATTGCCCTTTGAGTGACTTTAAGCCTTCTGATGAGGCCCATTGTGAGCGACCACGTTTGAGAAGATGAATGAAAGGCGACTATTGGTGAACTTATTGGTGATGTTCTTAAGAAAGGTCAGGTGTGTAGTACTCACAACGGGCGTGCGTTTATGACCAGATGTATGAACGTAAACGAGGCAAAAGGATTAAGTAAGAATCGTAGCAGGTGGCGTTCTGTGGTTGGGAAGATGACGTGTGTTTGTCGTGGGTGAGTTTTGTTTGCATTATCGTGATTAAACCGTCACATGAAAACGTTTTCTCTTTAATATCATATTTACGCCCTAACACAAATTAGGACGGTGTGACCTCACTTTACACAAATGTATGTACCTGCAAATTGTTTTGAAACAAGATAGCAAAAGCTTAGAGGATTTTAAATTCGAGTTTAGTTCGGTACACAAATGCGAGGTAACTACAATAGGTATTTGAGCTTAAATAGGATTTGGGTATTGTATAAATGGAACAACTGTTTAACATTCCAACGGATTCAAATCTTTATTATAGTGTCGCTGCAAATACAACTATTACGTTATTAGAACGTGCGAACGAGGTACTAAACGTATAAGTATACCCCGAACATATAAACATGAGTTTTGGTGCTGAAACAAGTGTATGAAAAGTTGAAAGGCGGCGCGTAAGCTTCAGCCTTATGGCCCCTGTAGAACACTTCAACACGTAGTAACGGAAGTTGAAAATGGAGAACCATTAGTCTGTCTAAAAACACAAAAATTCTCACGAAACTTTTATTATTTCAGTTGTTGTATTGAAATGTTACATTGTTCTCAAACACATTTTCGGCAAACGATTGAGACTAGTCTGCTTCGTGTCGATCGTAGTTTGCTTTACTTTACAACTTTCGTCTTGCGTAACTCCACTATCCTGTGTGAAACCAACTGCAGTCCGTTTGAGACGCTAAAGAGTGAACGATAAGCGCTTAGAAAGGCTATTATCCAAATTGCGTAATCTGTTAGACGATGAGACGAGGCTAGTTTTTGAAGCTAGTGTAGCGGAATATCACCCTCACAGATTAAATACAGGACGTAGGGTATATAACAATATTTTTTCCAAACTTTTTATATGTACCCACTATGTATTAATTTTTGCAACAGATTTTGTATATAAGGAACCTACCTTTCGAAATACAATTCATTCCATACTCAACCTGCTTTTACTTCTCATCATCATACCCTGCGTATCTAACAGTGGTGACCCCGACGTGATAAACTTCAAAAAACCAAAAATGAACCCGAGTACTTTCAAACTGAACGATGGAAGAGAAACATCATCACCGCAAAAGGATTCGCACGAACTGTCAGCCGTCTCGTACAACCAACGGATACCGCCTTTATGGAGAAACAGAATCAAGCTTTGGTTCCTGCAATTTGAAGCGATCGTGTCTGCTGGAAAATTAAGCGACAAGGAACTATCCGAGCTGCTAATCCGCCAACTCGACCTACAAGATCTAGACGAAATTCAAGATATCATGTTCGATACCAAAAATGCAACAGAAAATAGTAAATACGCCACCATGAAGATGAGGCTCATTCAAACCGCTCATACAAATAGAAACATGGTGCTGGTAAACTAGCAAGTTAGTCACTCCGTATACAGAACTATCCTCATTTTTAGGCTTGTTAGCTAGTGAGGAAAAATGTAAGCTAGTTTAATAGGATGGGGTTTTATTTTTGACCTAGTAGAGACCTCATCACTATCCTACCTTGTACTACCCTCGTGTAGCCGGCCAAGCTAGTATCCAATCGAATCATTTTACTCCACGGATAACGTAACTTCACGCCTGTGTTTCCCGTAGGGTTAGGCAGAGGTGTACAGGTAGCACGAGCGCGTTTTTGCCGCGGCGATTTTTTTACGCGCATTCAGTTTTTATCGCACTGGCTAGCGCTGAGAATTGAAAATCCATAAGTTTTTTCTTTTTTGACGCGCTTGATGCGCTTTGTTGGATTCTCAATGCTCGGCTCAACACCGAGAGTAGAAAATCCAGTGCGCGGTAAAATCCCGCCGCGATATTTTTACGTCTAAGCGAACGTTGGCTAAGCCCAAATATGCACGGGCGATTTTTTATCGAGCACTGTATTTTAAAGTCTCGGTGTTGAGCCGAGCATTGCGAATCCAACTGAATGCATCCAAGCGCGTCAAAAAAATACAATGTTGGATTTTCAACTCTCGGTAATAAGCAGTGTGTTGAATATCCAGTGCGCCACAAAAAATCGCCCGTGAGTGCGAGGGCTAAGAGACCAGCTTACGACGCGACGTGCAACTGTACTGTACCCTTCATGCAGGCAGGAGACATCTTACCAAAGAGATACTAATTAATGCCAACATATGTCGATGTCTTGTTGAGGGGCTTGTGGCTAAGTAATAACAGCCGCACGGGTCGATCGATCAGGTTAAGTTACGCTTGCCGCGGTTGGTTCGTGGGTGGGTGACCATCTTTACATACCAAGACCCCTCCGTGCCTCGGAAAGCACGTTAAGCCGTTGGGTTCGGCTGTCATTTGTGGATCTTTGACAGTCGTTACGGGTCGCCAGAAGCCCGAAAGTCTGACAACCAGTTTTACCTACGGGTATGGTATTACCTAGTAACTGGGTTGTATACCAGTATTTTACATGGAGCAACTGCCTAGTAGCTCCATGTAAAATACTGGTATACGTTGATGTAACTAATACTTTGTAACCATATTTTGATTTAAAAGAGTGTCCATGGAGTTTCTTGCCCGTGCTTCTCCATAGGTACCTACTACGCTTTGGTATGGGCAACTAGCTTCGTTTTTCTGACTGACCGACCCCTTGACAATTCAAAAGTGCCTGTAATCGGTTTAATTGAAATAAACTCCAACTGAGTTTGGGTCTGATGATTGATGATGTCTTACAGAAAGTCTGTAGACAGGAACTTGGTAATTGTTTCTAATAGGGAAGCGTTAAAGATACCCATCCTCTTTGAAAATTAAACTTTACTCCCCTGGTATTAAAGTTAAGGTAATCTTAGTTTATCCAAACGCTAATGAAGACGGCGGTCCAAGGTAATTAGTAAGTTACGCAAGTTAGTCTGTTAAGTATAGTTTTAGAGCAGTTGTGGCCCAGTAGTAACGGCCCGGACTTACGAGTGTTAGGTCGTGGGTGCGAACCAAGGCAAATCATTTCAACACCACTGCCGTAAAAACCGCGAAGGAAAACATCGTGAGGAAACCGGCATGTACTAGAACTAAAAATTCGAAGACATGTGACATCTACCAATCCGCACTCGGTAGGCGTGGTAGAAACACTCCCTCATGAAGAAAGGAAGCCTGTGTCCCAGCAGTGGGAGCAGTAGATACGCTTATCATAATTCATTCCAGAACTTTCCAACGACTTACATCAAGTAAATTATGTGTCATGTGTATCGGGGGTAAGTAGTCATAACAGAGTAAAACTTTAAGCCCCATATAATGCCGTTGACCTTGCTCATGCAATCATAAAGGGTAGAATTTCCATAAAATAACATCACACCTGTATTCCCCGAAAGGACTAGACAGAGGTGTCCAAGGTTACATCAGGCTAAGGCAATACTAGCAAAAATAACTCTAAGGTTCTCTGAGTATTGCCTGAAACGTATAAAACACGTTTGATTTATCTGGTGATACAACTAATAAAAGAGATCACTGTTGTTCTTTTTTACGATATTTTTATTTTATTTTTTTGTGCATCGGTTCCCATTAGCATGTATTATTTCAGGATTTTTCACAATAAAACTTACAGAGAAAAGAGATTGTTTCAACCTACGCCAATTTTGTCCATTATCACGGAATCTCCGCCTTAATGGGTGTAACGTGAGTAGGCACAACAACAAGATAAATAAAGAGGGGAGTCCTGATTCGTCTAATGCCAAAAGTTCTTACGACATGATTTCCCAAGTTTCTTCAGTCAAGTCTCCAAAGTCAAACCATCTATTAATGAATGAAGCTATTAACGTAACATTACGGACCTAATAGGTTACTTAGTCTGGAGTTCTTAAACAACACTAAAAGCATAGGTCTTGTTGACCTTTATAAAGTAATAAAAGCTTATAGGTTAGCTTATAGGTAGGTTTATACTTAATATTAATGAAACGGTTTTTTTTTTTTGTAATTTTAAGTGGCAAACAGGGACCAGCCGGTAGTGATACTGCCACAAATGGAAACATTACTATCTTAGAGACAACGCTGAAATATCTCATGTATAATCGCACTGCTGGAACTCAGGCCTCTCGGTGAGAAGGAGTAGGCCGTAATCCAACACGCGGGCCCAGTGCGGGTGGGCGGATGTTACATGTCTTTGAATTTTTTGTTCTCGGAAATGTCGATTTCCCCACAATGTTATCCTTCACCGTTTTGAAAGCATTGATGAATTTACACAAAGTAAAGCGCCTGCCTGCATGGGTTCGAACCCGCGAAATACAAATCGTAAGTCTGGGTCGTTACCACTGGACCGCCACTGCTCTTCAATATCTCATGTTCCCATACCTAATGACACCCATACCCCTAGTTCTGACCATAGCAACGCTGCTTGCAACAATAATAAGCATGGTGATACCGTAATAAATTTTTTTAAGACTTCTTACCGCACGCGGTTATTCCCAACGAGCTCTGGTACGTTTCCTATTCATCCTATCACACAAAATCATTCTAATGGTTAATTAGGTATCCTAATACCCTTCCCCTTGGCGAAATCCCCTTGATCACCTTTAAGACGTCCTTTGACGTAGGAAAGGGATTTTTTTTCCTTTCCTAAAGCCATAAGGGTTCCTTGAATACCTATTAATAATACTAATGAGTGTTTCATTATCTACTTATTATTTTTCAATATTAATTTAGGTACTTAGGTACTCAGTTGAGTTTCAGTTGTTAGTCCGTTAGCAACTTGAATGTTGACCAATGAGAACTCAGTCATTTAAACTCTTAATAATTTGTGGCCAATCACCGAACAAAAACTTTACCGATCGAAATGAATTGTTAATGAAGCGGTGTTCTTTAGTTAACAAGCGTGTGTCTGAAAGAATCCTCGAAATATAAGTAAGCAATTATAAATTATTTAAGCGAAGTAATTATAAAGCGAGGAGACGAAGTTTATCAATTAAATCATAGCGGTTTATTTACGAATTAAAGAGATTTTAAAGGAATAATAAATCTATGTGAATACTTAGCATCTGAATATAGTAGTATCTACCGGGTAGTCCAAAGAAACGATGAACGTATTGTGTGGTTAATGATATTGCCAGAAAAAGAGGGATCCTGAGATGAAGGCTAATATGGTAGTAATGGCGTATGGTAGAAAAAGGCATAAGTACTGCGCCGACCACAAATAAATTGAGATAAGGGGTCATTTTGACCTATGTAATGTTTGTAGATGTAATTAACTATGAACAAATATTTTATAACATAACAATTGTAATTTATTATAACTTATATGGTCAGATAGGTAGTCGCTCCATGTAAAATACTGATAATCAGCTGCATCCGGTTAGACTGGAAGCCGACCCCAACGTAGTCGGGAAAAGGCTAGGCAGATGATGATGATGAATTGTAAATTATGAATCTGCTAAGTTTAAATTTATAGGTATACGAAAAGTAATAAATACAATCGCTCAATAATCCCGAAAAACATTAAGCTCCTGTCTGAAAGCCTTAAAAAATATGGTCCAATCTCATTTATTTTTTCATTGCCATTGAATCTCTCACTTTATTGAATCTTTTAATTTGATACGATATTTTACATCTCAAGTAAAATAAAATAGCCAAAATATAATTAGGTAGGTAGGTACTAACTTAATTTAGAATTAAATTATATAAAAATAAACTAGTATGTACTAGTACCTAAGAAATGCTTACGAAGATTTCTCGTTTTATGAAAACAAAGGAGTGTCAATTATTTCTTGACTAATTTTAATTTTAATTTTAATTGGCGAGAAACTGGTTCCTACTTATTTGGTGGCGGCAGGCGGCAAACTTCCTAAACACAGACGACATAACAATACAATATAAGATTGCCAATCCATTAACGAACCTGGAATATGTATCTGAAATGTCTCGGCAATAGAATCCTATTGCCGAGATAAACATATTCCGGATTACCAATTTATCTGTTCCGTTCACGTGCGTGGGCGGAAGCGTGACTCTATATACTCGTACAACGCGGAGACGACAATACGACAATAAAAGAAAACACTGGCAATACAAATACAGATTAATATTTTGAAACGATCAAATAAATCCTTACGTAGAAATTTAAAAAGTGATTTTATCAAACAAACTAAATAATAATGATGGACCGACAATGGGTTTTGCCCACAGAACAGATAAATAACTGTTCTGTGGTTTTGCTGATGAGCCGCCTAGCTATTGTGACTAAATTATTGGATATATTTTGTTGAGCTTTTGTATACATAGGTACTGGGAACGTCATTAGATATAAGTCATCGTAATCATCTGCCTTGCCTATTTGTTTTTTATTTGTTGCTATCTGATGTATGTATCTGGTGTATTGTGTAAATAAATGTATTTTCTTTCTTTCTTTTCAACTATGTTGGGGTCGGCTTCCAGTCTAACCGGATGCAGCTGAATACCGTATAATAGTATTTTACATGGAGCGACTGCCTATCAAACATGTCAACCCAGTTACTGGGTAATACGATACCCCTTGGTAAGACTGGATGTCTGACTTTGGGGCTTCTGACTATCTGTAGCCACTGTCAAAGGTCCAGGAATGACAACCGTGACCAATGGCTTAACGTGCTTTCCGAAGCACGGAAGGGTCATATTACATACAAGTATGCAGTTTAATTTATTGTAGTACTGTCGTCAGCACCTTGTTTAACAAATTTATTATTTAAATTATTATCACTAACATTTGGAATTCAATAAAATCGAATTATACGAGTATTTCATCTTAAAAGCAAAAGAAAAGCTGTCTATGCGATAATGCCATTATCCTCGTTACGACTACGATTTAATACAATTACAAGGTTCTCAATTGTAGGTATCTAAAGCTACCTTAACATTCTGATTGCTATTGGACTACTAAGTTACGCTGGGAAATGTAATATTCTTTTATTTAAAAAATTTGTGGGTTCTGACATTTTTTAGGTCGTCGCTTTATAGCCGCATCGAATTCAACATTACTTTAGTGTATTGTTATGTAGGTATAGATTTGGGATTTTTTACTGTATGAAGCATACAACAGTACTTATGTAAGTATATTAGAATAAAGTTATATAAAAAAGGAGACTCATAACATATTATTTATAGGTATACCAGTATAGCCGAGCATTAGTATAAACTGGTGCGCAGTCAAAGATGCAGGTGATAATCGCGAACGATACGCCTCAATAGCTAACAGTGCTGCGGCCCATGGTCGCTTCTGTTTTATTTCTCGACATTTTTGTTGTATTTTCAATATAAACAAAAGTCTTTTTAGGCTTAGTGGGGCGTGTGGTATCAAATGTGGAGACAGATAGGTTCTCAGAAGTAAATTGACATCGTATATACATTTATGTTTTCTGTTTAGAAGGCGTGAAGAAACTTTTCCAATATTCAATGGATCAACTTAACAGTAGAAGTTACAATATTTATTTCAGCCCATTTTTTCACAGGTTTTTCGAATTTACCGAGTTATATTTTAGTAATATTATATTTCCGTGTTCGGACCCAGTCAGGCTTTACTTTATGTAAATTATATCATCACTATTGCTCCCAAAACGGTGAAGGAAAACATCGTGAGGAATCCGGCATGTCCTAGAACCAAAAATTCGAAGACATGTGACATCTACCAATCCGCACTGGGCCCGCGTGGTGGATTACGGCCCACTCCCTCTTACAAAGAGGAGGCCTGTGTCCCAGCAGTGGGAACATTATAGGCTGAGTATGTTGTTGTATATGTATTTCCGTGTACAAATCTCATTATATTAGGACCAAATGTGGTGTCTATTTGGTAGTAGAGAACAACAACAATTAAACCCGGCTTTAGAAACCATAACATGACTTAACGTGTTTATTAGACCCAGTAATCGCTTTATTAGTACAACAAAATATATCAACATACAACAACACGTGTCATATTCTAAAATTTTGGTGTTAATTAGGTATTGATTTGTGTATAAAAAATATATTTTTCTGTATGACGCATGAAACATTATGTATGTATATTAGGGGTCACAACTCAGGTACTTTTAGACAACTGTGAAAATGTTAACGTCAGCAGATTTTGAAACATAAATTTTATTATTTTTTTCTTTCATTAAAATCAGCATATTTAGACATAAAAGCTGACGCTCATGATAGAGCTTTCAAATGAGAGTGGTTTATTAATATGGACCTAAGTGTGTATGAGCACTTGACGCTAATTAAGTACCTTAATAAGGATTAATATGACGTTCTGCAATAAATAGAAGTAAGGTGGAAGACAGGGTATGTGAGTTTTTCAATTCATGAGTGAATAACTGCATAATACACACGCCTTTGACACATGGACATGTGACTGTAAAAAATCGTCTGAAAGAGATAGCGTTGCCTGCTGACTTATTCTGTAAATATTGAGATATTTGAAAAAACCATGAAAACTTAGGTGAAGCGAGCCAAAAAGGAGCTGGTATCTAGTGTAATGACAGCTTTCTTCACCTACGTTTTCACGGTGAAATATTTACAGAATAGATTCGCTGATATTTAAAAAGAACTGCAAAGATGCTAAACAAATAATTTCATTTCTTTTACAAATCCGACACAACCACTGCACACCGTTAAAAAACACCCGGAAAGTGACACAATATGTAAACCGCTAGGAGATTTATTTTTCCGAACAGAAATACTTACATTGTTATAAACGTACCAGACTAAATTACAATACAATTGCTTTCATTTACTTTCGAATAACAGAATTTCCGCTGAAATGTTTGTCTGCACGTGATTTACATGTTTTTCACATAACAATCTAAAACGTAAGTGGAAATACCGGAATGGAATTGACTTTCATTGTATCGATGTTAACATGTTTGCTCGTCGGCCCCAAAAAGATTGGTTTGCATTCTTGTTTGTATTTGAGCCATCGAGTGCAGAGTGCTACTGTGTTTATTTAGTTATTATCAATTTAAAATAAAATAAATAAAAATAAATAAATAAATCCCTGGACATTTCACACAGCACCATTTGTCCCAAGCTAAGCAACCTAATGCTTGTGTTATGGTAACAAGATGGCTGATAAACTACTTATATACAATTTTTTTTTTTGTAAATACATACATATTATAGATAGAAAAACACCCAGACTCGGAACAAATACATGTAGGTCATACAAATATTTGTTCCGTGCGGGAATCGAACCCGCGACAGGCAGCGCAGCAGTCAATCGCTTAACCACTGCGCCAACCGTGCCGCAGTAAACGCCCCAGTAACACTCACAAACAGACAATAGACATGTATACTGCCGATCGATTCTGTAAAAATCTCACCGTGAAAAGTTAGGTGAAGTGAGCTTAGAGTGAGCTGTCAATAGTGTCAATCCTTAGCATTAGTTGGAATGACAGCTCACTTCACGCTCACTTCACCTAAGTTTTCACGGTGAGATGGTTACAGAATCGCACGGCTGTACTGTCTTATAGTGGCGTAGACATACTAACACATGAAGAAAATTAATGTGAAACTACCCGGTAAACACACATAAAAGGTGTATTAAAAAGATCAAAGTTGTATATTAATAGGTGATATATGAGCGGAATAATTATCGATTCGAGTGTGCAGGTATCGTAAGCCGCACGTCAGGGGTAAAAAAAACAGCTTGAGCTGGCCTCTTATTCTTTTAAAACTCCGTACTAGCTAGGCCGCTAGGCCAGCTCAAGGTGAAAGTGTTACCACTGACGTGCGACCTACTAATATATCTATCCTCTTCAACAATCATTAATGAATTAAATTACAAGGCTCGGTCGACCTACAATAGATTTTAGTCGTAAATTAAGATTGAGAGCCTTCATTAAGAATGTATGAACAACTAACCTTGGGGATTTAGACAATTAAATCTAACGATTAAAATACCGTTTAATAAACTCCTATTGTTGTAAGTAATTGAAGACTCAGATATATTTTTTATAGCAATGTTATTGTGTTTGGCTAAATAATTAGTATTTCAGATGTATGTCAACCGACGCGTGTCTCAAGAGAGACAATTCTAGTAAGTAATAGACATCTAATTCGCAAAACACGTATTCGTTTTTATGAAACTGACAGATCATGTCAAGAACACATTCTCTCGTCGGCCGCACTGTAATAGTAAATTAATTCAATACATACACACATACATAGTACCTATATACATAATATAGGTACTATGTATGTGTGTATTTACTATGTACGAGTATGTAGGTAGGTTAGGCTTGTTTTCTCGTATCCAGAGAACAGGTTGTTCAAAAGCTGAATATGATATAGTATTTCCATAACATGCAAATGCAGTAAATGACTGGACGCTTGACTTTGATGGTTTGCGCTCATCACGATACGATACGGGTACGAAGCCGAGGTCGGGCACGTATAGGGTTATCCCTCTAGAAATTTTCAGTAGCGGCTCGGTGTCTATATGTTATGCCTAGAGCCCAGTTAGTGTACACACGAGCGGCACGCGTTAACGCTAGAGGCAACTTTATCGGTCGACACGCCTCAACGACAGGGGCAACTGCAACCGTCGACACGCGTCTGCGGCTGCTGTCAACAACGTGCCGCTCGTGTTATACTAGCAGCAAGCAAGACGTGGGCCTCTCGTGTGTATGCGTATGCACTCTTAGTGGTCAGTTCACACAGACAGGCTCGGAGAGAAGAGTATCGTTTTTATCGCGTTTAAAAAAGAGTTTAGGGTCGTTTAAATAAGGTTGATTTTTTCATATCACTTCTTTTTAAATGATAATGCTTAAGAGCCGACCTAACGCGCAGTGACATGAAAAAAAAACAACTTAATTTCAATGACAAAAAACTCTTTTTTAAACGGTGATAAAAATGTACTCTCTTCTCCGAGCAGGTCTGTGTGAACGAACACTTAATGGCAAAAGACATGCTCCTATTACACGAGACTTGAACAAAAAGAAAATGGCGGACTGTGTGAATTCACGTGAGATGTTATCTTTTATTCATGAGTATGAGCATCCGGTCCTCCTATCTGTTATTATATTGTAGCTTAGGTACCTAAATTGCGATCACTAATTTGTATGTCAAGCATCGTGATTAGTTATCGCAATATTTATTACCCTTTATTACGGCTATTAGGAGGATCATAGACGTGGACGCGTTTGACATGTTGTAACATGTCAAACGCGACATGTCACAACATGTCAAACGCGTCATGACATGACAATTATCATCATCTGCCTAGCCTTTTCCCAACTATGTTCGGGTCGGCTTCCAGTCTAACCGGATGCAGCTGAATACCAGTATTTTACATGGAGCGACTGCCTATCTGACCTCCACAACCCAGTTACTGTGTAATACCATACCCCTTGGAAAAACTGGTTGTCAGACTTTCGGGCTTCTAACGACCCGTAACGACTGTCAAAGATCCACGAATGACAGCCGGGACCAAAGGCTTAACGTGCATTCCGAGGCACGGAGGGGTCTTCGTATGTAAAGATGGTCACCCATCCACGGACATACCGGGGCAAGCGTAGCTTAACCTGATCAATCGTCCCGTGCGGCTGTTATTACTTAGCCACAAGCCCCTTCCCCCTCTCCCCTGACATGATAATTATAATAATGATATAAGGCTAACGTTATCATCAGGTCAATGGCCATTAAAATGTGTAGATGGTGCCACAAACATGTTCAGCTCTGCATCATTCGACACAGCCGGGCAATAAAATCGAATATATAATGTACCTACCTACTAGCTTCTGCCGGCAACAACATCCGCGTCAAATTTCTTATTTAATCGGAATCGGATCAGTAGTTCGGAAGATTACTCCTTAAATACAAACTGACAAATTTTACTTCTTTTCAATATTAAGAATTAGATTAGTATACTTAGTTGTAGATTATATGCTCGGGAAAGAGCCGCTCGGTTTAGCTCGAATTATGCCATGCCGACCCGAACATGATTAAGCGACGAACGACGAGATGCCGAACGTGAGGAAACCAAAAATTCGAAAACATGTGTCATCTACCAACCCGCACTGGGCTCGTGTGGTGGAATACGACTTACTCGCTCTTACCGACAGGAGTCCTGTGTCCCAGCAGTGGAAACGTTATA
The DNA here is from genome assembly GCA_911387795.2 of Apamea monoglypha. Taxonomy (NCBI): domain Eukaryota; kingdom Metazoa; phylum Arthropoda; class Insecta; order Lepidoptera; family Noctuidae; genus Apamea; species Apamea monoglypha. The sequence goes on from OU426921.1 coordinate 10,049,851, forward strand.
AGCTGATATGTTACGATGCTGACATGCCGAACGACATTTGCCGATCGGCACGAGCCGAATGAAAGCCGAATATGGGCAGCAATTTAATTTGGGTATAAATGTATTTTGATAGGGGTGCTACATATATGTTTCGAAGCCGACCCAAAGTAAATTATAAGATAATTATTAAGATTCCCAAATCTAGAAGGTTCTAGATTCCCATATAAATATATTTTGTTAGGGGTGTGTTCTTACTTCTCTGCAACTTAATGCAGGTGCATTAAGTTGCAGAGAAGTGAGATCACAGCTGCAACGCGCAGAAAGTAAGTGGATCGGGGCTATTTTTGCTCTGTGGTCCATATCCTCAATAAAACATTGTACGTAGTGTTGCTCTGGCTAGTATAGGTACTCGTTGTACCTACAGTCCGCCACGAAAACGACTTGAAATAAAACTAATTTTCCTCCTAGGTCAGAACGGTAATTTAGGTCTATTAATTTAATCATTTTCCTAAAATTTCGAGCACTCGTAGTCAAAATATAAAAAGAGCAACATTTTATTGAATTACTTTCGTATCCCTACGAGAGTTACATTTTAATGTTGGCCTCGAGAATAAATGTAATCATTTGTAGAGCGGAATTTCAAGGTCGTGTTGCTTCCAATCCCATACTTAAAGACAAGTTTACTGTTTATCTACCTAAGCATAAAAGCAATTTTATTAGTAGGTAGCGCTACTGGGGAAACTAGAAAACTTTGAAAACCTGATCTGTAACTAATACATAGGTAGGTTACAGATCAGGTTTTCAAAGGTTCCTTCAAAATAATGCTTAAAGTTCAGTCCACAACTTTTCATCATAATCAGCCTATAATGTTCCCACTGCTGGGCCACAGGCCTCCTCTCAGTGAGGGGGAGTGGGCCGTGATCCACCACGCGGGTCTAACGGGTTGATAGATGGCACATGTCTTCAAATTTTTGATTCTAGGACACGCTGGTTTCCTCACGATGTTTTACTTCACCGTTTTGAGAGCAGTGGTGATGAAATTATTTACACAAAGTAAAGCGCCTGACCAGGTTCGAACCTACGACCTACAACTCGTAAGTCTGGGCCAACGCTGCTCTGCTCACACTTTTATTATACCTATCAATTGTCCTCAACCCTATATAAGCCATTTTATAAATAGGTTAGGCTACAGTACTGTCAGTACTGGGAAAACTAGAAAACTTTGTAAGCCTCTGTAACTCTGTCTGTCTGTAGGTCTGTAACCTACCTATTAGTTATAGAGGTTATCAAAGTTTCCTTCACCACAACCTTTAAGCTGGTTTTATTTCAAAGCTTGACATTTTAAATCTTATTTTCTAATAAAGTTAATACTGTAACGGAACGTTACATGGATAATCATTGTTTATGGAAAACTCAAAAAGACAAATAGTCAACAAAACGAATGCGTGGTTCTTTGTTTGTGTACGACTCGGAACGCGCCGGGTAGGTATGTGCGGTGCGGGGCGAGTGATGCGAACGAGATCGCGCCCGCGCTTTAGGATATATATACATATATGTTCTGTGCGCCCGCGCAGCTGAGGACTGTCCACGTCAGTCGCTCAGTCGCTTCTAGGCTGATGTAAAAGTGCATGTATCACTTTGCGTCCTGTCGAGCGCCCGTTGGGTAACCCTTTTTTTTTCGTTTTGTAAATCATCAAATGTCCCCTCCCGCTCTGGGTGGAGCGGAAGGGAGTGTCAGACTCTTACCGAGTAAAACCAACCCATGTTCCTTCCTTTGCCCTTTATGTTCCGAGGTAGCGGTAACCCTTTCTGACAATCCCGCTGACCCGGCAGGCTTCGGCCCTAAGGGGCCCCTCAAATTATCCTGACAACTCTTTGAGGCGCGCGTGGAACACTTGCGCGCCGTCCGGCACGGGCCTGGTCCTGATCGGACGGTGAGCTACCCATTGCTCTCCGCCCGCAGGCCCGCGCCTACGGTAGCCGGGAGTCCTCACGCGGCTCCCGACACCCGGAATGGTTGGGTAACCCTTTACATTTCGATTCCAAAATTTACAACAAAAGTTTTAAGTGCCAACTAAGAATAAGTGTAAATCCCGATTTAGGGTCTTTTTTTTTTCACTTCCTGTCTAAGCCTTCGTCAGCATCAGCTCCGTGTCCGGCTACCTACGGACCGAGGGTACCTTCGTCGCATCGCCACCGGTGCGCCGAGCAAGTCGATCGTCTGTGCCGTTTAATGCCCTTGTGACGTCACCGTACAGCTCAGCACTGAACTTCGGCCAACTTCCATCTCCGGCCAGCGGCTGGATTTCGCCTGCAACTACAGGGGAGTACCTATCCCTGCAGGAGTGACAACAGACATTCGTAATCCACGACCCACAAGTCTTTGTGTGCCTCCGACTGTTTTTTTATCAATATAGTTTTAAAGGTCCCCACCCGTTTTTTTATTCTATCGTCATTTAATTAGGTGGGATTCAACGGGTAGAGGCTATAATACAATCATACGATTGTTGAGCGAATTTATAAGAAAAATATCGAAGGTATTTATTTAAGCGACCATAACATATTATGTGGTTACTTGGGTTCTTATCCCTATTATAAAAATGTTTGTACCTAACCTCATTTTATAACATGTCGATAAAAGGAATGGCTTCACATTATGTTCGAAATACCGACAAATCCTACATTGATTTGTCGGTATATCGAGCATAATGTGTTTAGGGGTTCCGACCCCAACGTGTATTTATGTGACTTTGTTAGCTACATTTAATTTATTTATCTGTAACGTGTTCGCGTAATGGATCTTACTGGCCTCCCGACTTAACGCTTTACGCACATACGGATACGTGCGTGCAGGCGCACGCCTTCGAGATATTGGGAACCAGCACGGCACGGTTAGTCAATATGCACGCGGTTTTGCGGACACGCCTTTGTTTGCACAAGCACTTATCTGTGCATCATCATCATTTTAGCCGAAAAACGTCCACTACTGGATATAGGTTTCCTCCAAGCACCTTCACTTCGACTGGTTCTGTGCTTCTCGCATCGAACGGTTTCCTGCCTTCACGAGGTCGTCAATCCACTTTGTGGGAGGCCTAACAACGCTACGTCTTCCAGTACACGGTCGCCACTCCAGAACCTTTCGGCCCCATCGGCCATCTGTTTTGCGACTTATCTGTTATTGACATTAGTTAAAAATATAAAAACTAAAATAAACCATGTTATAGAGCCACTTAAACGTTTATCGTTCACGTGGTAACCATGTTACCAATAGCATTTTTGGTCTTATTTTATCGGTACTTCCTTAACTTTTTGTTAGACCACTTGTCCACATAATTACTTGCTAACAAGAAAATAATCCAGCTTTATCAGATACGTAAAGACGAAACTCGTATTGTAAAAATAATCCACGAGTACCTACTCATCCCGTGAAAATATCAAACAAAAGTTATAAGTATATAACAAAAGAAATAAAAGCGATTACAAGGTATCTTTCTCTTTATTTTTCTTTGTTTCTGTTAGGGAATGGACAGTAGATAATAATGTTATGTGAAACCGTAAAATATAATGAAATAGTTTGTTACAATATTGCTATACAAAATTGTTTTCAGCATTATGCGATCCTGAAAATAGTTGGATCAAAATAAGTAATGGAATCGAACTCAGCCGTTTTCTAAAATTCGTTTAGTTTGTGAACAAGAGAATTCTTGTTCACAAACTAAACGAATTTAAGTTCAATGCATATTTTTCTTTCTATTTCATTAAGAAAAGGACAGACGATAAATATTAGTTTAGTCCTGTCAAATTAAGATACTCCATAGACAGTTTAGACGCGATTAAAAACATGGCTACTAAAAATACGTCAATTTACGTCAGGCGCTGACTAATTTGACAGGACTAAACTAATATTTATCTTCTGTTCTTTTCATAATGAAATAGAAAGAAAAAGATGCACTGAACCTAAATTTAGTTAAGTTTGTGAACAAGGGAATCGGCGCCATTATCGGGGTTGGCTTTTCTCTATATTACTAAAAATTACAATGTAGGTATACAGAGTGGCAGGGACGTCGTCGGCGCTCAAACTGAAACCATGAATTCAGCACATGATTCTGGACCCAAGCAGATTTTTTTTTTGTTAACCGACGAAAAATTTCACTTCACTGAGAGCTAGTTCAGAATTATATATTAAATCCATGGTAATAGGTAGCGAGTGGCGGCCAAGTGGTAACGGCCGCGACTTACAAGATGTAGGTCGTAGGTTCGAACCCAGACAGGCGCTTTACTTTGTGTAAATTATTTCGTCACCACTGCTCTCAAAACGTAGAAGGAAAACATCGTGAGGAAACCGGCATGTCCTAGAACCAAGAATTCGAAGATACGTGACATCTGCCAACCCGCACTGGGCCCGCGTGGTGGATTACGGCCCATTCCCTCTCACCGAGAGGTGGCCTGTGTCCCAGCAGTGGGAACATTATAGACTGATTATAAATAGATAGAGCGTCGATATCCCTGCAAGGCTGTACAGACTGAAGTCTTTATTCTACAACAAAACCCATCTATGAGTCTCGATCTAAAACTAGATAATTCGAAATAAGTTTCAAATCTGCCAGTTTTACAACGAGATTCATGGCTAAGCTATCATACTTGAATTCGGGCCTAAAAGCTTTGCGTACTTATCTACACGCGTCTGTTTGCATGTTACCTACTTTGTTACTTTGCGTAAGCTATCTTGGTTTGGCGGTAGAACATGGTTGGGTATCATTAGAGGCTCCGACCGCATCAGATACCAAATAACGAAATTAATTTGCTGAATGAAGATACTTGGTAAGATGTGCAGTATGCGCGCATTTCGTCTCGCTCGGTGTTGGGCAGATTTCAAAATATTTTATTCCATATAAACCTGCATGGGCACTTATGAAACGTCAAAAGCCAGGTGTACGGCTCCAATTGGTTGTTTCCTACGGTTCAGAGCCGAAGAGAAACTCCACTGTTACTCTTTTAAATATAATTGGTTTTTTAAATATTTTCATTTTACACTATTAGTAGTTATGGGAGGACAGTGTAGGCGTCTCACGAAATAGAAAATAACCTTTTACAAAATGTATAGTATTATAATGTTATGTGCAGATCCCTAATACCTGAGTGACCTACTTCATGATTAATTATATTCGTTGTTTCTAGTTAGTTCGTTACCAAACCCTCCGTCTGGGTCTGATATACATATGATGATGAAAAGTGGTTACGAAACTAGCAAAACTAATTTTATCGATATAGAACACGTGTTTAGTTACAGAGGTTATCAAAGTTTCCTTCAAAATAATACAAGCTGTAGGCTTGTTTTTTTTTATTGTAATTTTGATTGTATTTTTAATTGTAATTATGTTTTTTTTTTTTAATTGAATGTTTGGGTAGTAACATCGCATTGGCGTTATAGCTGTTAAGGTGTTATTTACGAAATTTGGGAATAAATAAATAAATAAATTTCAACGTTTTACATTTTAAATCTTATTTTTCTAATAAAGTTATTACAATCGAAAGATCAAAAAATATCGAAAAATCAAAAAATATCGAAAGGTATTTTTGTATTGTAGATAAGAACTGTGAAAGGTTGATGAGCCCTTTTAAGAAATCAAACAACGTTACGATTTCTTCACATTTATTTTGACTGAACGTCTTTACATATTGCCGAATAAACTAGCACAGATTTTTCCTAAACAAAAAAACCTAATGAAATATTTGACATCCCGTTCTTGCATAACTGTTCGAATGGAACTTGCGCTAAATTATAGCCAGCCTACACTTCATAAGGTTGACTTTAGAATACAACCTTTACAATACACGCAAAACGAGGTGACCATAGCATATTATGTGGGTACTTGGGTATGTATACCTATTATTAAAAAAGTTGTACGTAACCTCATTGCATAACTTGTTGATGAAAGGAAATGGCTTCACATTATGTTCGATATACCAACAAATCAATTTATGTATGTTTAGGGGTTCCGACCCCAACGTGTATTTATGTGACTTTGTTTGCTACATTTAATTTCTTTATGTGTAGTGTTCGGGTAGTGGAATTCTCTTCCTTGCCTCCCGATTTAACACTTTGCACACGTACGGATACGCGCGTACAAAACCCGCGCGCCGCCATCGCCGTGGAGACACACGCGCGTTTTCACATACCTACTCCGAGCACCTCTTCTTCTTAACGTGTCGGTGGCAATCTATATAGAGACAGCCCCAGAATTTGGCTATAAGCTTGACACCTTCAGTAGCGTCCATCAATACCTGTAGCGTACACGATATTAAGGCACTTAATATCGCCATTGTTTGTGGGACAGCACCACATTTAAGCACCACAGTTAAATGTAAAGGGTGGACAAGCGAACTCCATTGTTTGGACAAGCACTTATCTGTTACTGATATTAATTAAAAATACAAACTAAAATAAAGCTTGATATAGAGCCACTTAAAAGTCTTAACGTTCACGTGGTACCTATGGTACTATAGTTATATAGCTCTTTTGTTCTTCTTAAATCGATTCATACTACGCTCATTTTTGTTAGACCACTTACCCGGATAATTACTTGCTAGCAATAAAATAATCCAGCTTTATCAGTTACGTAAATACTGCTCTCGTATTGTATAAATAGTCCACAAGTACCCGGAGTACCTACTTATCCAGTGTTCTGATATTTTTGTATCTTAGGGCTGATTTTTCCATCGACCGATAATTTTTATTCGTGGAATAAAATTGACGTCGGACAGTTTTTGTATGGAACAAATGTCAAAAATTCAAAATTATTCCTCCGATAAAGTTAGTAGTAAGTTATCTCGCGTTGATCTGGCCAGATAATTTTATACGAGGAATAATTTTGAATTTTTGACAGTTATTTCATACATAAACTGTCAAACGTCAATTTTATTCCATGAATATAAAATATATGTCGATTGAAAAATCAGCCCCGAGGTATAAAAGAAATAAAAGCGATTACAAGTTATCTTACTCTTCATCCAAATATCTTATCTTTAATCTTTGTTTCTGTTCGGGAATGAGCAGTAGATAATAATGTTATGTAAAACCGTGAAATATAATGGAAGGATTTTTTAAAATTGTTTTCAGCACAATGCAATCCTGAAAATTGTTTGTTCAGAGTTGAACATCGAATCGAGATCGAACGGTAATAGAATCGAACTTAGCCGTTTTCTAAAAATATATTCGGGTCGGCTTTTCTCCACATTAAAAATAACTATGTAGGTAAGTAGGTAGGTATATATATAGGTGGAGCAGTGGTGGCCAAATGGTAACGGCCGCGACTTACGAGTTGTAGGTCGTAGGTTCGAACCCAGACAGGCGCTTTACTTTGTCTAAATTATTACGTCACCACTGCTCTCAAAACGGTGAAGTAAAACATCGTGAGGAAACCGGCATGTCCTAGAACCAAAAATTCGAAGACATGTGACATCTGCCAACCCGCACTGGGCCCGCGTAGGAATACGGCCCAGTCCCTCTCACCGAGAGGAGGGCTGTGTCCCAGCAGTGGGAACATTATAGGTTGATTATGTAGGAGTGACATCGACGCGCAAACTGGAACCAGGAATTCAGCCCATGATTCCCCCTAACGTAGAAATATGTCGTCGGTTATAAAAAAAAAAAAAACAGCTGGTTGATGGAAAGGTGCAATACCAACGAGGTCAAAATGTATGGAACAGCATTTTTTTTTTAAATAATCGATGAAAAATTCGACGCATTAGAATTCAGAACCATGTATTAAATCCCCAATACATGATTCCGCACGGGGTGGCAGGGACATCAACGCCCAACCTGTTACAATTAACAGGTTGCGGGTTGATATCCCTGCCACCCTGTACAGACTGAAGCCTGTATTGCTAAAGTACTAGAAAAAACCCAATCATGAATCTCGATCCAAAACTCGATTTACATAAGTATCAAATCTGCCAGTTTTACAACGAGAGTCATGGTTGAGCATCGTTCTTGAATTTGGGCCTAAAAGCTTTTGAGTACTTAGGTAGACGTGTCTGTTTGAATCATAGATATAGGATAGAAGAACATATGCCCTGTAGTTGAAAATGTATCAGAACTCCATGTCGTTAAGACGATCCCACTACCGCGCCTCTACTACACATGTAGTTCAGTAAAAGCAATAGATACAAAGTCGCGCACACACTTGCAGTTCATAAATCGGAACGCACTACACAATCAATTATAAACCTTAACTCATCAAACATAGCGTGCATTTACCATGCACCGTACAACTTACTCACACAAAAACATCTGTCACTATCGTTGTGCTGTGCAGAAGCCATTTATTTTACATATATACGCTAGTGATTGACTAAATCGGAAAGGTATCGATTCTCCCATTTATCAAATTTGGGGCTCTGAAAATAAAATAAATAAAAAACGAATCCACGAAATGATGTCCAGAAAATATTATATTATAAATCAATAAAACATAGCAAAAAAAAAATTGTACATACAACTTTTTAACATTATATTACATCTTTTCAAGGGTCTTCCAACCGGATTGAAACGGTTGACAAATTGTAGAATTAACTATACATAAATTAGTTGGGTAATCGACATTGTTGTCGATAGCCTACGTTAGTGGATCGCACAGCCACATCACTAGCTGGCCGCAACCAGCAGCGGCCGTACCATGCGATGCACCGCATAAATAAAGTATCGTTTTGTGATTTTTACATTGCTTGTCTAGTCACTTAGTGACATACTTAGGCAGTGGTTAACGGGCAATGTATGTATTTACTGCGAAAATAGTACAGTCGTTGCGATATTTGAAAACAAAATTAACGTAGTAAAAGCAAGACTTTTTTTTTTCAATTTGTTGTTTTTCATGATTTAAAATCATGAAAAACAGAATACTCGAGTTACTCTTTTGAAAATAATTGGCATCTACAATGTTTTCCAATTACACTGTTAATAGGTATAGGAGGACAGTGTAGGCTTGTCGACAAGTACCTACTAGGTAGGTACTATGAGGATTTGAGGAGCCCTCTGAGGTAACGGGAGGAATCAAACAACTATAAGATTCCTTTAAGATTATATTGTAAGCACGTCTTTACATGTTCTAGACCAAATTACCACTCACTGTTCTAAACAAAAATCCTAATAGAAAAAATATGAAATTAGCTTGAACGTTCGAATGTAACCCCTTCTAAATTATCGCCGGCCTGCACTATGTGAGGTTGCCTTCGGCAGACAAACCTCTACAGTACTTAACGAAATAGAAAATATTTTTATACACGGTTTAGTCTTAAAATATTATGTGTAGATCTATGAATCAGGTCCTTATACCTAAGTGACCTACTTCGTTCCTAACATTAGCTTTTTCTAGTTCGTTGCCAAACTCGGTCCAGGTCCGAAATATGTTGAAAAAGTTACGAAACTAGCAAGACTGATTTGATCGATATGGAACACGACGTACGAAGTGTTAGTGATTCTGGAAGCTATTCGGTGAAACGTCCGAGCTACTTGAATCATAGGGAAACTTTTGGGCAAATGGAACCTCTCTCAGTTTTAATTGATTGTGTCAACAGAATCGCCTCTGAAAGAGGGTAGGCGGTGAGTGTCCACCGCTGACATTGGCACGAACGTTCATCCACTCCATTCAAACCGAGAAATAACTTTATATTTCATATTTTTCCCCATATGTTACAAAGACTTCGTATTTTAGGAAGATTCCACAAGCAAATAAACCGTTGTGATCGGCAAACGATCTGTTTACGGACGAATGAACGAAGATTTTATCGGCATGTCAGAAGTACTTTAAGAGGGATTTATGAAAGTGTTGTTAACTTTTTACATGAACTTTGATTTGATATTTTCTATTTTATGTGCACGTGTATATGCAAACTGTGTCTTAATTTTTTGTAATTATATTTAAAACGTCATAATTAAAGATAAAAAATAAGTTACGAATCAGAAACAAACTACCTCATTTCTAGCCTTTTTAATTGAAGTTAACAACAACACTATTTACAGACACAACAATACTAATTTAAACAGTTGATTTACACGTAAAAAGTTTCACGATTACGCGATAATAAAATAATTTCAAGAGAAAAGAACCACACCGCGGAGATAAACTCACCAATGGGATTATTCAAATTCGAAGTCAGAACAGAACGTTCCCACTTGCTAAAGTCATTATTTTGAACAAAAGCTGAATAGAACGCGGGCAGAGATATCCGACCGAGAACAAATGCCACTATCGGCAGTTTATATTGCATATTGCGGATGCACGGATGAATAGAGGAATACATTTATTTTTAATTTTCCAATACGTAGCTTGTGGTCTCTAGTCGAGAATAGTTCAGCTTCGTGAATGGGGGAGCACTGATGGATTTGTATAATTTAATTATTTTATTTATTCCCTTGACCCTGGGCTGGCTTTTATCAGTCCTGACATAACCAGTCGACAGCGAAGCGGAGGAATTTTCCGACGCCATATTTTAATTTGGTAATAGTTACAGTTAGTGTAGGATATAATTATTATTTAATTGTTAGTTTATTTAGTATTAGCAGTTTATCCAGTGTAAGTAGGTATATATTTTTATCGTCCTAAATAATTGTCACATTATTTTCTATTGATAATAGGTATCGTGAACCGAATTTCGTGTCCATTGACGTTACGGGAATGATAAAAATTAATGATCGAAGCCAACGCTATTTATTTCTGCACCAATATGTACGTAGGTACTCATACTCGTTGATAGTTTTGTAAAACGATTTAATATTTTTACTAGGATAACCAACAAGCAAAAGGTGAAGGAAAACATCGTGAAAATTCAATGTCATGTGACATCGCCAGCCCACCCTGGGCCCGCGTGGTGAAATTATGGCCTCACAGAGAGCCTGTGAGGACACAGGCTCTCTGGGAAACAGTGGGAACGTTATAGGCTGATTAAGAACTAACAAGCTCTTTATATTTATTCTGTTAGGAGTGTTATAACTGTTGGCCCGGCGTCACATGTTTACTTATAAAAGCACCCTTTCGGAAACTTGTTTCTAATACTTTTGCGGTTAATCTTATACAATAAATTATGCTTGCAACCCTTCGTGATCAACATAACATGTCCTAAGTCTCAATATGTTTTGTTCGAAACAAGTCTGGGCTAAAAATACTTAAGTACTCCCGTTAAAATATCGACTAGCTCAACATTTCGTTATAACCCTATCATCGACGCTCTCCATCTTTCTTTTTTACCGATTAGCGAACTGGGCGAGCAGAAAAAGTAGTAAACAGGTTTATATTTTTACTTAATTTCACATTTTCAAAGTATTTTCACTTTCTGAACTTAAAGGCCCACACAGACAGGCGCGACGCGACGGTACGACGCGTTTCTGGAAGAACAATTTTCATGAAGTTTTCAAAGAAATTGTTCCACTAGGGTCGGCCTTTAGAGTTTCCCAAATTACATCTCGCGTCGCTGTTACATTTTAAGTCCGCCATTCGAAGACGGCGTTTTTATTATATTAGCACAGAACTCATTTCAAAGGCTAAGTTACCATAAAATTACCGTCAAATGTTATTTAAGTCGTTTGTACGATACACGGATTTTATGTACTTGCGAATAATATGAAGGCAGAAATAGGCTTTCGACGACGCTATTTACCTGATTGCGACGAAGTTGGGATGGTAATATTTGTTGGTGCGACAATAACTTGCAAAATTGTTGAAATGTGTATGTTATATACTGTACTACTTGATATAGTTGTACTACTTGAGATAGCCTGTCAGCAGTGAGTCTTTAAATACAACAACAACACCCACATTAATTTAGGTTACACAAAGTTGTGTCTTTATTCCTATTTCCGATGATTGAATTCTGGTGTAGAAAGATTACTACTTAAGTACTTCAAATAGCATCATAAGTCCTTTCAAGCAATGAATCAATCAACTCAGCCAATTGCAGTCCACTGCTGTACATAGGCCTCTCCCAGGCTACGCCATAATGTTTCCTTCCTCCGCTTCTGCATCCAGTCTGTCCCAGTCACCTCTTTAAGGTCGTCGGTCAATCTACGAGTAGCTGGGGGCCGTTCCACACTACGCTTGCCGATACGCGGTCTCCACTCCAGAACTCGTCTGTTCCACCGGCCATCGCTCCTTCGAAAAACATGGCCAGCCCACTGCGACTTTAGCTTGCTTATTCTGCAAGCTCCAGTTCATTTCCGGATAATTGCATTCCTGATTTGATCCACTAAATAAACTCTGAGCACAAGTCCTATACCCTAGTCAAAGGTTCGATAAAAAATCTAAAATAGAGTGGGCAGTTCAATTTTTTTTTAATACCTACTGTTAAAATAATAATCAATCACCGACTAAAACTCCTATCCAAACATACAGAAACGAAGAATACTGCCGATGAAACTTTACCAGACAACAAGTAGAAAATATTTATTTTCTAACACATCAACATGTTATGATAGACGCTGATTTTGGCGCTGATGCAAGACTGTATCATTCGACCACCTACAGTTTGTTAGTCGGAAAGGAAATGCTCACAGAGTACCTACAAACAAACAGCCCACACAATCATTAAAATTCTGCTTTACGGACATCCCGTTTTCTGTATTAAAATATTCACCAGCTGACGTACTAACGAACTCTCGATTAAACGGTGACGTACTACTAATAATGCTACGAATTAATCATCTGCCTTCAGTTACGAAGTTGATCTCGTATTTTATTAAGTTTATTATTTTTCGAACTACTAGAAGAGAAATTTATTTTGCCCTTTAAAAAGTTGCTCAAATACGTAATTCAAAACGTCGTGATTTATGAAAGCTTCAAATATTATTTAGTAAAAATGATAAACTAGCTTCTATCCGCGGCTTCGTCCGTGTGGATGTCTTGTATGTTACGCCATATAATATCAGCTATCCGCCAGTAAAATTGGGCCAGCTGTTTCGGAGGTTAGCCGGAACAAACATACAGACAAAAAATAAAAAAAATGTTTTTTTGTGCCGCGTATACTTTCATAAGCATTTAGTAGAAAACTGTTATTTTGACATTACAAAATACTTCAATTTTATTTATTTATATGTAGTATGTATGTACCTATATGTAGAGATCCTATAGATACGTATTTCAAAACGTCGTGATTAATGAAAGCTTCAAAACTTATTTGATAAATGAAACCTTCACGAGCAAAGTGACATTTTAAATATTCTAAAAATTTCAAATGCAACTCCTAAAAGAGATTTTATTTGCCCCGCGGCTTGAATTTTACCTAGCCATTTCTGAAGCTGCGTTGGGAAAAGTCTATCTTGCTCACCTTATTTTAATGGTAGTTTTGAATTTCGACTTAAATCCAGCTCCTTCGAACTTAAATGTAGAAACTAATATCTGGGAATTTGCCTACTTTTCATAAAAGATGGAGCGCTGAGTGCAAGTTGCTGTATCGGGGCGATTTTCACTTGATAAGCTCTTTGTCCAGCAGCAGCTGTCTAGTATCCAATATCTGTCGCAATCTGCGTCTGTCGGTCGCAACCAGTGACGTCAGCACGAAAAAGGAATTAAATGAAATGAACATCACAAGAGTTGAAGCTCTTTAGAACCGGCATGTCCTAGAACCAAAAAATCGGAGACATGTGACATCTGCTATAGTGCTATAGTGTTCAGTGCCGCTACTTGGGACAGGGTCCGGAAAACTGCCGAGCGTGGGGTAGCAAGGATAGCAGCCTGGCTTGACCATAAGCTTCTAACCTTAAAAACTTCCAAAACCAACTTCATTTGCTTCACAAAGTGCAACACCTCTCAAAAAGAACGCAAAATTAAGATTCATAAATGCTTTTATCCTGTAAACCCAAATTGTTCCTGCACAGAAATTACTAGAGTGGAATCCACCAAATATCTTGGTATTATGGTTGATCAACGATTGTCTTGGCACAATCAAACGGAATTATTAATGAAGCGAACAAGGAAACTAATATGGACTTTCAAGACATTACGTCATGTAACCCCGAAAGAACTCCTGGTACAGATTTACATCTCACTTGCTCAGTCCGTCCTGGCATATTGTCTACCGGTCTGGGGAGGTGCCACTAAAATTAAATTCCTAGACCTCGAGAGGGCTCAGAGGTCCCTACAGAAGATTATGTTTTTTAAGCCCTTCAGATTTTCAACTGAGAACCTTTACCGGACCGCAGATCTTCTGACCGTTAGAAAGCTTTACGTAATTAATGTAACTCTAACTAAGCATAAAATACTATCGTTCAACCTACTGTCTCAGTAAAGTCTACTTTCGCAAAAAGGCAATATCCTAGCCAATCATCCCATTTATACAATCTCCGCTAATGGAAGTTAATGTCCTACAGTATTTTCCGATCCCGACACTAGTCGTACGTACGTACGTACGTACCTACACAATATAGTAGCTAACCCAGCTACTATATTGTGTAGGTAAAACCGTCCACTTCCACTTTCTCACTCCCACACTTACTCACACCCACTACTCACATACACATTCACCGCCACACCATCTCCTACTCACATAACACACACATCACTAGCTCGTTTGATGCCTTTCATAAAAATTCTGTGTTTTCATTTCATTCTTTTGTTTTTATTCTTGTTTTTATTTTTATTTTTATAAGTTTACATTATCTTAAAAAGGCTCAATAACTTAATAACAATCTATAACCTGGGGAAGGGCGGAGTATCCTAACACAAGCAAACTAATGTATGTAACTAGAATAAGTTCAATAAACATTTTTCGCACTGGGCCCGCGTGGTACCTACACTATAGCCCACTCCCACGAAGAAAGGAGGCCTGTGGCCCGGCCAGAACATTATAGGTTGATTTTTTATTATATGTGTCGGCGCAGCATGGAGGTCACCTAAGTGACATTTGACAAGCTGTCATTCTTACGGACCGTCGCATCTGTTGTATCGAGCCGGTACACTCAGAAACGTATGGCACGAGAGCCGTCGTTGCACCATAATATTAACGACGAATCGTTTTAATCTGGCATAATCATTTAATTAATTAATAATTCCGGAATAAATTCTCTGAATAATGGTGTCGGCATCAAAATCCGTTTCGTAGTTTACCTTCTTAATTACCTACGCAACGGATTTTAGTGCGGTTTATTTTACTATGCGATCACACAGACAGACACAATATGCGACTTTAATGTACATATAATATGCATAGAAAATTCGCGGGGATATTGGTAAACGTGCTGTGGTTATATAGGTACACTATATCATTTTCACACTTCAATTTATCTAACTTAACTAACTTTCTCAACTGCTTTTGCTTTTCTAATTAATCTCAACTTAATTTAATCATTCTGTAGGCATACTTAGTTGATAAAGCACAACTTCATAATAAAACCCCTATTTTATTACAGATTGTACCGAAAGTTTAACTAGTCTACGTAAAATTGAGTTTGAGCCAAAGAGGTGAAATTACTTTTAATATTATTAGACTTAGCTTTACTCCAGCTGATCCTTTTAAAGTCAACAAAGGGATAGTTATGATGTCGCAACGTCAACTTAATGTAAAGTTATTTTTAGTGTAAAAGAATAATGTCGTTACTTCAGATTATAAAAATAAAGCACTTTAATTCGCGCGTTTGATCCTTATCTGTATGAGAATTAAACAATGGGTAAGTATGTACGGACGCCAGCACATCAAGTTACTACAAACTGTCAAATTTCTTTAATAGATTTTCAACTTTATCGCTAAACAGTTAAGGTTCAAGTTTGATTGGGATAATTTGACAGTTTCGGGTAGCTTGACCTGCTGGCGTCTGTACGTATATGTATGAACAGGGTTATTTTAAATTGGCTAGCGAAACACTGCAGACTCGATGGGTGTGATAGCCCAGACATGAAAAAACAAAAAATAAATTATTTTGATGATCTTTTTTGCGGGATCATCGACCGCAGTTACTGTAGTCACTTGAAATATCAGTTTAATAAATCTGTTTTTCTGTGTAAACTTTACAGATGCGATGGGTTTCGATATCTAACACGATAAAACTTAAGCAAACAGTTTTTCTCAACTCATACTTCAAGGAAAAACACAAACGGCGATCCTTGACCTCCTCAAAAATACAATAAAAAAAATATTTTTTATTTTATTATGTTTAGAAATCGATACCCATCGCGTCTGCGAAGTTTAGCTAGCCAATAAAAACAACCCTGTATATTTACGTATGGTAACTATAGGTATATTATACAGGATTCACTCACCGTCATAACACATAAAGGTGTGACGTAGAGAAGCCCGAAGTTCACCATATCGAACAGCTCCGAGTTGTACTTCCTTCGATGGGAGATGCATATTGTTTCCATGTGGCCGTCTCCGAGGTCGTTGGTGATGGTCTCCACCCAGATGAACTTGGGAGCACTGTAGGCTGCACTCGTGATCCACACGCCGAGTATCACCAACTGTTCATAAACAAACTTGGGTTAACAGTATCCTAATTGCGTGAGAAGTTTGGAATGACCGAATTTAACAGTATACATTGTGTTGTTTATGCTGTCGAGGAGACAAAATTTCCTAGGACATGAAGCAATGGATTTAATTGTACTGTTAAAATGAAAGGGATTATCATTCAGACTATGTTGCGCTGTACACAAATTAAACAAAGAGGGTGGTAGGACATCGGCGCGTAACCTGTTACCATGGATTCAGTACATGATTCTGAAAGCCCCGATGTTCAAATTTTTCGCCGGTTATTAAAATAAAAAATGCTGTTACATACTTACGAGTACTAGATCTAGGGGTCTAGAACCACGTGCTTAATTCATGATTTCACTTTGGTCGTCGATGTAGTGCTACCCTGCATTCATAAAACTATTCCTATTTCTGCCCTATTTAAAAATAGGGTTGTCAGCCGACAATAACCCTGCACAGCTGGGCAGCCTCATAATTTAGCAAAACTTTTTAATTGAAACTAAATCCAATATAATATTTCGGCTCTACTAACTGACTAAGGCCTTTTAGTTATATTAAAAAGTTTATTATTTATTCGAAAGCTGGCTCCAGAAGGAGAGGAAGCCTGTGTCCCAACAGTGGGAACGGGCTGATTGTGATGATGACGATGGCTCCAGAAGTGGAATCTGCATATTTCCAGTTTGCTTTCAAACTGAGTCTAGTCAATCTGGCGAACTTGCTAATTATTCACGCGACAGTAACGCCACAGCGCTATTTGGATTATACTCGTACATTTGTAATAGCCGGACGGCGGACCACACTGGCAGCTCTGGTCACAAAATTGCTTTAGCAGTTATCTGCAATACTTGAAACTGCAATCATTTCTACCAACTTAGATATCATAGTTAAGTCTTTTACTCTTATTGTTAGATACGGATACAAGTTTAGAACACTCTTTATTTTGAAGAGTTCTGAACTTTGCCTGAATTAACAGATAATCTTTTAAATAGAGATAAATACAATAATACAGTTAAATGACTACAGCTCCTGTCCTATTTTGTTTTAATAATATAATATCGTCGTGGCATTACGGCGCGCAGTGGCGTGAATACGACGGCATTTGCCGACCTGAATTTTTAAGGTTCTGATAAAACACCGGCCTATCCCGGGGAATTGAGGAAGTCAATTCAAATGTAATCGTTCCCCTGCGACGTGTTCGCCGTCCGCCGCTTCTGTCAGTCTGTGACACACTAAAACTTACCCGAAGTCGTGTCGAAGTGAGGATTTGTTTGCAAGTGATGGGGTGTATAATAGCGAAGTATCTCTCCGTGCATATCACCACGAGAATGAATATTGACGCCGTGTAGCTCAGAGAATGCACGAACTGGTACATTTTGCACAGGAAGTCGCCAAACACCCAGCTGCAAATAGAAATAAAACTTTGAAAAATTGCTGAATTTTCGACGTTGAGTTAGTTTGTTTATCGTAAGCTCTTATTTCTTTTTTCTCTTCTTTTGCAAAATTCAAGTAAAGCTTAATGAGATGCCAGGGGCAAATACCAATATCAATTTGTGCGATGATTTATATTCTCTTTGAGATTTTCAACGTAAATGAGCCGTTCTTCATTTTCGCAAACGGTGATTGGGATTATACAGGCTTAGTTCTTATAATTGCTGACTACGATCGTCAATCTGTTCATCAAGCTCAGAGATAAATACAGGGTGGCAGGGATATCGATGCGCAAACTATAACCATGAATTCAGCACATGATTCTAGACCCCTAGTGTAGAAAGACGTCGGTTATAAAAAAAAGCAGCTGTTTCATTGTAAAGTGCAATACCTACGCGGGCAAAATGTATGGCATACAGCATTTTTTTTTTCATTTTTGTTGTGCAATTTATATTTGTTTTGCAATATTTCAACGTAGGGACGTTCAGAATCATGTACTGAATCCATGGTAACAGGTTGCGCTTCGATGTCCCTACCACCCTGATATCTCTCTCAGACCGAAAGTTTGAGTGACAGTTATTTTGGAGATCCTTCTTTACGTACCTCTAAGAGGTCAAGTTATTTCTGGCTTTTCCGCGAGTCCACGTCATACAACGATATACCTACGAGTATCTATCTATTCAATGTACCTATTATAATGAGCCGAAAATATACCACCTAAAAATGATATAATTATACATTTTGAACGAAAAGAGAATAATTTGTAATAAGTTATATTCATTCAACCGATTGGATTACACAGTAGGCGTTCTAATCCCAATTTCAAAACTTCAGGACGAACGAAGAATAAATCATAATTAATAATAAATAATAATATATTTTTTTTATTTTAGATCTCTATTCATCAAAATGTAATCCTCAATTTTTTTCTTACAGGCCTGAAAAAGTCCGCCGTGTTTTTTTTCTCAGTCATAAGCATAACCAGGTAGGTATAAGGTGTATTAGGTACTTCCTGTTGTGCTTATTGCTGAGAAAAAAAACAGAGCGATTTTAACTTTAAAGCCTATAGCAGTGTTCATAATCCAGCTAATTTACATTCCATCGCCGCTTAATCAGTTATCTCCTTAAGTGAAATGTATTGTTAGTTGATTTTTGAGTGACCATTTGTAACAAAAAGGTCCTAACAAGTTTTTCGTTGCAATGGAATTTGTACTTTGTTAACTATGACATTCAGTTTGTTGTTCCATAACTTGAAAATTGTCTCAAATTCCTGGCTCTAATATACATTAAGTAGGTCGAGTACTGTACCAGAGTCTTCATATGGCACACCGAGTTTCAGCGAGACTGTCACCCATATTCAGAGTTATTTTACCTCTGATTTTGCATCACAGTCAATATCACAGTGACAATAAGGTTACTATTGGGTTGCTGCCACTGACAAGTATATCAAAATCATTGTGATCGTTATCATCGTTACAATAAAGTTGTTGTTAGGTTGCTGCTGTCCGAGGTAAAATAAGTGAGAACAGACTGTAGGTATAGTCCAAGGTTGCTCTATAAAGCCAACTTTTTTCTAAAACTTGAAGGCCAAAAACGTTCAAAATCTAGTCGCATTCTCATCTCAGCGACAATCAATGTCAATAATGTAAGGAAATGTTATTTTTGACAGATTGAGACAGATCAGACTGTGAACGTTCTCAAAATTACGAGAATTGCCCCTCAGGTATAGTTATATAGGTATATGTTGATAGCCTCATACAGTTCCCCTCTGTTAGTTTCCATATCAATAAAAATGATTCATTATTTTGGTTTCAATCATTCGAACATGTTATTCCAGCACACACGGGCAGCAGTCATCAATCATCATACGCTGGGTCATTCGTTAGGATTACCAGTCACGTATTCTCACGATACATAATCCTTTAATATTTCGGGATCCGGACAAAGGCCTGTCCAATCTCTCAACATGACTAAAGACTAGATTTGTGTTGGTATTATTCGTAGCGCAAAATCACACGGAGTTCCACTCAGGGGACTATAGTTCCGGCAATGTTTCGGAGCACGATCGACTTCCCAGTGACAGGGTTGATCCTTTATTTTCATTGGGTTACCAATATTTTATTGAAAATGTATTTAATTTATGCTTGGTAAATAGCAAAGAATCTTAATTCTTGATCATTAGTCTAAAATCTTAGTTTAGTAACGCAGTAACATCTAGCAAGCAAACTTATACATTTTTTGAAAATTATAATCTTTTAATAATTGTTCTAATTAGAATAATATTCTTAAATAATTATAATATTATACAAAGTCGCGATTAGGTTATCATATAAAACAGTACGGTGGTTATTACAAGTGGTTATCAGTCTGGTAAAATAATAAAATTAACAACTTTACTCAAAATAGAAGACTGAATTTTTCAATCAAAATAAATAGCTTAAAAATTGGCACGACATAAACCACCTTGATAATAAATCACTCGACACGCGCGTGGCGATGGTACGGACGCCAGCACATCAAGTTACTGCAATCTGTCAAATTTCTTTAATAGATTTTCAACTTTATCGTTTAAGCATTAAGGTTCAAGGTTGATTGGGAAAATATGACAGTTTCGGGTAGCTTGACCTGCTGGCGTCTGTATCAACAATTCAACACACACTTTATGGCATTGTTGCCAAATAATCACAAATTAAATTGAATAATGGCGCCGATTCCCTTGTTCACAAACTAAACTAAATTTAAGTTCAGTGCATCTTTTTCTTTCTATTTCATTAAGAAAAGGACAGAAGATAAATATTAGTTTAGTCCTGTCAAATTAGTCAGCGCCTGACGTAAATTGACGTATTTTTAATAGCCATATTTTTAATCATGTCTAAACTGTCTATGGAGTATCTTAATTTGACAGGACTAAACTAATATTTATCTTCTGTCTTTTGTTAATGAAATAGAAAGAAAAAGATGCACTGAACTTAAATTTAGTTAAGTTTGTGAACAAGGGAATCTGCGCCAATGTTAGATACTCCAACGAAAAAAAGGTCCCACGGCTAGACTGTTAATTGTTATTAATTATTTTAATTGTGTATGTTTATAATACGTAATGTAAAATACATGGTTTCAATTAATGTGACAACCTAATCGCCACACAGTATTCTCTGTGATAATATGGACTGTACTTTGTAAAATTGTCTGAAATAAAGATTAATTTGATTTGTAGATCTTGTTGCGATGCATGTTCCTTCTCTAAAAAGAGGGGGGTCTATATTGCAGTAGGTTGCTCTTCCACAAACAATGGAACACTTAATATCGTGTCCAGGGTATCCTATTGCTTGCACGTTACAAGACGAGATGATGGATGCTACTGAAGGTGCCAAACATGAAGCCAGTCACTGGCCGATATCATACCCATTATTACCAAGTCTGTCCTTTCGGCAAATATACTTAGGCACTACGATAATGATTGTGACCCAATAAATAATTTTCCCACCACACATCGCGTGCTCTCTGACAATCACATCCGTACATGTCAAAATCTCCTATTTCCTCCATTTTATCAACAAAGGGAATTGCTCATTCTTGGCTTAACGTGGACAAGTTGTTCTGTAAAAAGTATTTTTACGAAAAAATATAATTAAAACTAAAATGAATATTTTTTTGATTCTCGTTGCAGGAAAGTAAATGTAAAAACAAGTCGTTTAATAAGTATTTAAGCTGATTGAGTTCAAAAAGCGTCGCCATTTTATGGTTGGAGGCTGATTCTGTGTTGCCACATTAATAACAATTGTGATTTCAATCTTTTATTAAAGAAAATAATCGATTTCTAAATCTGAGTAAAAAGTATGTATTTTCTTGAAAATCTGTAATTAAGTGATTTTTCAAAAGGTTTATATTTAGTTTCCTTTAATTACATTAAAAACAAACTAAACACTCATCGTTTTTGGCCATCAAATCATTTTACATCCGATTATAATATTAGTTCGATTGTTGTCAAATCGATTTTTTTTTTATTACCTGGCAACACTAACTGTCAATAATGACAAATCTATCTAGACAACGAAAACATTCGCTTTGCCTCCGTGTATTGTGAATGTTGAAAACAAAAAATATTAGTTTTATTTCTTCCATAAATGACCTCAGGATATGTAACTACTGCATTCAAAGTAAGAGAATATCATTATTATAAAGGCAAATGATTTATTTTGGAAAATAAATACTCATAATTGTAACTTTTTCAGCGACAAGTTTTAGCATAAGACATGCTAAATATGAACCATTTTTACACTTTCCCGTAACCTTATTACTATAATTCATTTCTTTTAGGCATAAACTATTAAAAACCGTAGTCATTAAATATTATACTTAATGTTCACGTTAAGCCAAATTGCCCTAACAAACTGAGCAATTCCCTTTACGTATTTGTCTGTTCCTTTTTTCTTGTCTGTTTATATGTGATATTCGAGGGAAAATTGTATACATCTCGAAAGATCCGGAAGCATGTAGGATCCTTTAAAAAGGAATGTGTTGTCATAGATTTGTCGGTGCCAACCCGACCCTACATACCCCACTTGTACGTTTTTCATTCCATTTCATTTATCATTCAAGCTAAGTAACTACTTGTTACAGTAACTTAATCTATTGCCATGTCGATATCGAAGTTAATCCTGCTGAATTAATAGCCTTAAAAAAATTATTTTCTAATTGAAAGGATAATCCATCTAATCTTCATGCCAGAATAATTAGAGTAATTAGGTACGTAAGCTCTCACTGATATATCAACCTCTGTTACGTAAAAAAATATTTTTAATTAGACTTCTTTCTAAGAAGTTCAATTAAAAGTTGTTTTAGTGGTTACACACTTTTCGGGTTAATTCAAAGAGGGTTACAGTGTTTACAGCGTCCGAATTATGAAAAAATGTAAAGTCAACGCTATCAACGAAACGTAAACAAAACGATTATTTAGGATTAATTAAGCGGACACGACATTAGACCTTGTTTACTCGTGAACGTGGAACATGATACGCAAATGTAATACCTATGTGACTGTACAGGTCAAGCTAATGCATGCATAATTGCATATACAAGTTAATATACATAAGAAAGACGGTATATACCTATATACATATAGACTGTTTGAAAATTATTTGATGAAAATGTAAACTCCATTAGTTTACATTTTCATCAGAATGTCACCTTAAAATTCTTTTTCATTTGACAATTAAGATTAATTTATAAGCTTTTATTTTTCGTCAATGATTTTTTAATTGACATTTAATCAGTTTATCCAAACAATAATTGTTGGAAAAAGCGGTGAGACGTAAAGTAGAAATATTTTAAATACGGATGAATGTGTTACTAATTCCCTTTAGTGAGTGATTGCGTAAGAATTTAACCAGAACAGGTTTTGTTTACACTTTCAGCAGGTACATCTGGAACAGACAATAGCATTTATCATCGAAACGTGACGTTTCAAGTTTGTCAAATCTCTCACATAATCCTACTTCCTACTAATTAATATCATAAACGCGAAATTTTGTGAGGATGAATGGATGTTTGTTACTCTTTCACGCAAAAACTACAAAACAGACTTTGATGAAACTTTACAGTAATATTACTGGGGCACTGCTAGTTGGGATATATTCAGATTAAATAATGTCTTGTCATTTACCTTCGACTTAGAACCCGTATATCTGATGTACACAGCGCTTGAGAGCTGTAAAGTATACACGATTCAACAAAAAACCTTTCCGCGGTTCCATTATTTTTACATTTGACCACGTCAGGCCCTCCACCACACACTAATTCATTCAACATGCTGTTTTAAATACGCGGTGTGTTTACATGCGTTGTTTACCTGATGCTTCGATTCACTCACCTCGGTATAAGATATATAGTCAGGTTTTGGAAGACACAAAACACGCCTACACATAAATCTGCCACCGCCAGATTCGCCAAAAAGAAGTTTGTTATGGAGCGCAGGCGCCGCGATAACGTTACCACGAGGATAACAAGCAGGTTTCCTGGAACAAACATATTATTTTGTAAATAAATCTTATATCATATTATTTTTCTAGATAAATTATTATAGGAAACTTTTTTTTTGGTCGCTACTCAATGTAACAAGGCCAGTGCTGTAAGTACTCATATTCTGTTATAAATGACGAACATGTGTTTAAAGAAAACTTATATACTACAATGGAAAATAAAGATACGTTCCCTACTTCTGGGAATCATAGATGGACATCAAAAATATCTGTTACTTAGTTATATGAATTGTAAAAGGCCGTCTGATTCTGACGTAGGAGCTTATTTGTCAGGTGTATCATGATAGACCTATTTCGGGACATTATTAAAGTAGATAAATAGGTATCCTTTATCAAATATGTCTTATAAACATCCTTTGAAAAATCCTGAAAAATCCTCCTATAATGATGGACACTTTTTAAAATGAATCAGCTTCTAAAAACTTTTTGCACTTCTAATGATGCACACTTTGCTTAAAACCCGCGCGAGCCGAGCGAGCGGAGCGAGCTGTGCCGCGGCAGCGGCCCACGTCCGCTACATCCAAGTTTATTGTTTTTGTATATTGCTAGACTAATTAGTATTTTTAGGACCCCTAAACAGGAATTATTTGAGATCCACAAAAAGAAGCGCAATCATTATATTAGAGTGTTGAATAAAAATTGTAGGAAAGCAAAATGATAAATATCTGAGGTTCGATTAAATACATGAGGTAATACGTTGTCGATCTGTCACAATCAATACATTTATATTTACCTACTGTTAATTCAGGCATAACCAAGCTTTTAATTCTGAAAACTTTCATAGATATTAATGAAAATTGTGGGAATAATAAATAATTTTGTGAATATATGGTACGTCGCTTTAGCCTGCGCCTCGCCGGCGTGTATGTCGGGTATTATCCCACAGAAACGTGCTAGCGGGGTAAAAAGTTTCCCGCGACCTAACCTTGTCACGGTCATGGTCAAATTCGTTCAGCCGTTAAGGCGTGAAAAGGTAGTGATTAAAGTAATTGAGTCAGCCTTTTCATTTATAAACGTTTACTGTCGACATAGGGCTCTTTCATATCCATCAAACCTTTCTCATAGACTCCTCCAATACTTAATAGTCTCGTAGTATCGTTATCACCACCCTCGAAGATCGGATTGGTGTTCGTGGTATAGATAGATAAATAGATAGTAGGTATAGTATAAAAGAACAATGGCCAAATTTCTATAGGAGCTGGACCTTACTTTTATTTTTCATGTCCCAAAATAAGCTTCATTTAGATTGGTTTGTTCTTATGTTGGAAATATCACCCCGTTTGAAAATCATTTCTAAATAGCCACATTTTTTTGTAAAAGTGTCAATTATACTGTTGAGGTTAGAATCAACAACTACCTTTTATCCGACTGTTGCGTAGTTTACAAGTATACTTATCGATGACCAAGGAGGGTAATTAGCGATTTGGTTTCTATTTGTTGCGATTTCTCTTAAAGAATTTTCCAAAAAATAAGGCATCTGTCAAAGCGTTGGTGCGCTTTGACAGATTTTTTGGGAAATTCACCTTGAACAGACACCTTGTCTGTCCATTAGACTCTTAGTTCGATGTCAAAAAGGGCTAGGAATCTGTAAAGCCGACTCGTGGAGTCTTGTCCGCTTCGACACAAGATTTTGACCGATGATTCAATGAAAACTACACCTATATTGCTCGAACTTGCACAAGGCGTACCTAGTGTATTGCCTACACGTGAAGTCTTTCTGAAAGACTTCAAGGCTTTTTTGTGGTTTAACCACTTCAATTCTGGCTGAATAGAGTTAGTTGCTAGATACACTACCTACTGTCTGGATTTAATTCAATCAATGGCGCGGGTCGATGACCACAGATTCTGTAACTTGTCGATGACAAATGACGTTTCATTGTACGTATTTGAACTAAACGCTTTCACTTAATTATCTTATATGACAAAGATCCAATGCATAATAAACCAGCATAGTAGTGATATGGTGCCTAAATACTAATTTAATTGAATAACAGTTACAGCTTGGCAAGAAAGTCCTGAAACGGAACTAAAATATTTAATCATTGGCAACACTCGCTCTGCCTCGTCGAGTAAGGTACATATTCTGTCATTTCTTGTAATCTGTGACTGTTTCTCGTGTTATTATTTATTTATTTGCTTTATCGTGGTGTTACTGGTGACCCATTGTGTTCATAATGAACAGATCTGTTATTCGCAGCTCCGCAAGAGCAATAATTTATAAAGTGTACGTGAGATATTTGGCGGAACTCGAGGCCGGACAAATCTTAACCGAAATCAACGATGTGTATGAAAGAACCGCTGAAATGACAGGTAAAATTATATTTTATACATGTAATCATATCTAATGTGTGTATTTCAAGGTGCAATATCTATTATAAACCTTTCATACAATTATTGAAATGTACATTCACGAATTTGAGGTTATGTTTACAAAACACATTCGGAATGCAGCGCGTTCGTATAATTTTGATACTTTTTGTTAATATTGCATAAAATAAATCACTGAACAAAAATAACTATAGTATTTTTTAGGTAAATCCGTCAGTACTATAAGGCTATATTTTTAATTCATTACAATAAGTAATTGCAAATGTTTAGTTGTTTTTATTCTATTGTTCTAGGCAGTGGCTGAACAAGCGTTTCAGAGCATATCAGTTGACGACTGGAAAAATTCATGTCAACATGTCAAAAAAATAGAAAAAGGTTATTTTCGAAGGGGGCAAACTGTGTATAGTGACATTGAAAAAAATATCATAAACCTACAAGATGAAAGCAGCAACAGTGACACATCTGAACATAGCCAGCAGAGTTTTGGTGAAAGCTCACACCAAGACATGGATGAAGAGTTTTCTGGCGTGGAATACTTTGAGGAAAACATTTTTTATTCTGATTAAAATTTTTGATTCTGATTAAAAAAATTATTCTGATTATTATTTTAGTTTTTGATTAGAACACCAACTATGGAACATTTTGCCTGTGGTTAGAGGAGAACTTGGATTTGTGGGACACAGTCACACAGTAGTAAAGCTTCTAACTTGTCACTGGGATCTAAACCCTATTAAATTGATCTGGGGTCTTGTGAAACATAAAATTGTCTCACATAATGTGGGATTAGTTGACATCAAAGTATTTTGAAATACCTCATAATTATATTTTTAATTCATTAAATTAAATAACTGCAAATGTGATTGTTCTAGGCAGTGGCTGAACAAGCGTTTCAGAGCTTTTCTTGTTTTCATAAAACCCGCCAATATTCACATTAATTAAAAAAAAAAAACTAATATCAAAACCGTTTTAGTCGTACTATTTAGGGTTACAACATGCACGATAGTGGCGCCACCATTATTTTCACGACTTTTTGGCCAAGCTGTAACAACTATTCAGAAAAAAAAATATTCATAGTCTTTGAATAACAAGTCATTTCATACGCGAAATGAATTGTCAATAGGTGCGTTCTGAAACTATTATTCGATCATAATTTAGAAAAAAAAACAAAAACTAAAATAAGGATATCTTTTTTTTGTGGCCACTTAAAAAGATATTTCTTGTGTTTTTTATGACCTTAAAAACTAAGGGTATTTTTCATATATATAGCATATAGGGACACTATCGTTTCGTCACCAGGTACGTTTTGGCCAACCTTCTTTCTATATTTATATCTGTAACTAGCTACGCCCCGCGGTTTCACCCGCATAAGTTTCGATCCCGTGGGAATATCGGATAAAAAGTATATGTGTTAAACCTGGTTATAGACCATATGTGTGCCAAATTTCATTCAAATCCGTTCACCAGTTTTTGCGTGAAAGAGTAACAAACATCCATCAGTCCACCCATCCATCCATCTATCCATTCATCCATCCATACAAACTTTCACCTTTATAATATATTACTAGTAGGATTTTTATGGTGTAAATAATAAAGAATATTATTTTTCTTTATTTTTTACACCATAAAAATTACAGACATGTAAAAATTTTACAAGGGTTGGCACAAAGAGCGGTCTTATTGCTAAAAGCAATCTTTTATAGACAATATTTGGATGGATTAAGGGAAAAGGAATCATCGTGAGGAAACCGGCATGTCCTAGAACCAAAAATTCGAAGACATGTGACATCTACCAAACCGCACTGGGCCCGTGTGGTGGATTACGGCTCACTCCCTCTCACCGAGAGGTGGCCTGTGTCCCAGCAGTGGGAACATTATAGGCTGATTATGAAGGGAGAAGGAGAGACAATGCTGAAGGTAGTCTGTGGTGTACCATTTACATATGTACAATACATACAGACCTAAAATATATACATATTATCACTTATTCTCTATCACTATCACATATTTTGCTATATTGTTACTCGTGACCAAATCCCATAAAAACGTTTAGTTACGACACCCCCAGAAAGTGAGTGGATCGTCCATATTCAGGTCGGGCCCCAGCAATGTGCGCAGCCGTTCTAATGAAACGATTTAGGAGCACGTTGAACGAATGTGTTCCGGCTAACAATGCATTAGTCGCTAGTGCACAACCAACTGAGAACATAATAGTATTTTACTTGCATCTGACAGAGCGTCAACGGAATAATGGGAATTCAAATTGATTTCCCCGTTAATGGAAACAAAAAGCGGTAACTATTACTTTTAAACAATTTACATAACAAATGCTTATATTGCAGTGTTGACAACATTGGTTAAATTTTCAATGAGGTTGATTTACATTTTGTTGTTGATTTAGTACAAATAACAGGCTCATTATAAATAGCTAATTAAATTAATTGGAAGCAACGTTTCCGGAACAATTTCAATTCCACTATTTAAATAGTGAACAAATATTTTTTTTTATGTTTCAATAGTCAGAAATATTCACAGGTCGATTAATTCGAACATACTACACAGGGTCAAATTTAATTAGCTAGTGAAACTCTGCAGATGTGAAGGCTATCGATATCTACCCAAGATAAAATAAAAATAAAATATTTATTTTTTTGGGGTTTAAAGACTGCTGGTAGTTTTGTTACTTGAAGTATGAGTTGAGAAAATCTGTTTTTTTTTGTTTATCATGTTAAGATATCGATACAGTAGAGACTATAGCCTATTTGGTGTTAACATGCAACCTCCGCGAGTTTGTTAAAAAGGGATTGATATAAAAGACGAGACAAACATAAAGATTTAAGTTTAGAAGAGATTAGGCTGACAAGCATAAGTATAAAGATGTAAAATACGTAATATATTTTAATATGAATAATTATTGAACGTTACGAGATAATCCGTTGTTTGATTCCCCGGTACCTTGAAGGGCTTGTCTAGCTACAGTAGTAAACACAAAAATAAACTATCTACATGGTTTTTCATTACGAGCGCTCGAACTTTGAAATGAAATAAAACAACCTGTTTAAGTGATATTGCCACAATTTTGGTTTTGTTTTAAACGAAATTCGATGACATTATTTATGGAATATAATTTCAGTCAATTGGCCGCCGCGACTCCGCTTTAGGTGGTGTATTCTGGAGGACCAATTTTGGACGACGTCTTCGCATAAATGGGGCTCAATATCACGAAGAACGCGAGTTATGTTGGCCTTCAGGCCGGCAATTGTCTGTGGTTTGTCTACATAGACCAGAGATTTTACGTAGCCCCACAGAAAGTAGTCGAGCCGTATTAAGTCACACGATCTCGGTGGCCAGTTGATGTCGCCATCACGCGAGATGACGAAGCCCTCGAACTTCTCATCCAATAAATTTAATGTTTCCCGTGCAGTATGGCAAGTGGCGCCATCCTCTTGGAACTACATGTTTGTGAGGTCCATACCATCTATCCTAGGCCACAAAAAATTTGTTATCATCGTCCGATATCGGTCGCCATTGACAGTGAGCGCGGCTCCTTGCGTATCTTCAAAGAAATAAAGGCCGATGATTCCGCCGGACCAAAATCCACACCAAACAGTGACTTTTTCGGAGTGTAGAGGCACCTGATGAATCTCCCGTGGATTTTTTTCGCTCCAAATCCAGCAATTTAAGCCACTCAACCAGAAATGAGCCTCATCACTAAAGACGATTTTTTTTCGAAAGCAGGGTCAGCCGCCAAATGCTCTAAAGACCAATCAGCGTATACACGGCGCTGTCTGAGGTTGTTTGGTTTTAGCTCTTGAGTTAATTGAACTTTGTATGGATGAAAACCCAAATCTACACGCAAAATCCGCCAAGTTGATGTCGCAGAAAGACCCAGCTCTTGCGCACGACGCGGAATGGACTACCTGGGGTTTTCTCGCACACTATCCCGAACGGCAACAATATTCTCCAACGATCTTGCGTTTCTTTGACGTACAGGTACTGCTTCATCGATCACCGACCCAGTTGTCTCAAATTTATTCGAAACGACGATTTATTTTAAACGACGGATTGTGGACTCTGTAGGACGGCCATGAATGCCATAAATTGGACGCAATGCCCGGAACGTTAGGCGAACACAGCACTGATTTTGATGATAAATTTTAACAATTTCTACGCGTGGTTGAAGCGTGTAATGTTTCATGGTAAAATTTCACGACAAAATCTATATTCCCGCCAAATTTGACAGCTATCGCTTTACCAAGATGGCCGCTATACGCTGTCAAAGTTCGAGCGTCCCTATTGAAAAACCCTTTACAGTAACTCAAGTGACTTTCCGTCTTTGGTCATCGACCGCAGTTAGTGTAGAAAAGCCCTACAATTAATTTATTTTTGACTTTATCATATTCGGTTATCGATGTCCGTCACATCTAGCTACCTAATTAAATTTCACCCTGTAGATGTCAATCTATGATTTATTACCTTCACCCAAATTCAAACCTCAAACTCAAACTTAAAGTATTTATTTCAATTAAACCAATTACAGGCACTTTTGAATAGTCAAGGGGTCGGTCAGTCAGAAAAATGAAGCTAGTTGCCCATTCCAAAGCGTAGTAGGTACCTATGGAGAAGAACGGGCAAGAAACTCCACGGACACTCTTTTAAATCAAAATATGGTTACAAAGTATTAGTTACATCATTCATGTTAAAAATTATGCATGTGAGAACGATGCAGAACGTTAAAAGCGTCCGTAATGAAAAGTTTATAACAATCTAAATATTAAATTAAATTAAAATAAGCCATGGCAGCAAAGAGATGACCAGTCCCTACTGACGGCGCCCGTTCACGAACATGACGCATGGATTAGCACCATTCAGCTCAACCATTTTGAAGGGAGCTAAATGATCCAACACATGTGCCACCATCAGCGAGACATTTGAGTGAGCATGACATACTCTCAGCCGCCAGGGCACATTCAAGTCAATGAAAGACGTACCCAGTAAATGGTAGCTTTATAGTATGTACATAGTACTCACACATGTGCTATACAATTATACAATACTAGGAGATTGAATTTATATAATGCAAAAATAGTATTTTACAATCTTCAGCGGCTCCAACAGTACTTTCAAATGCTAATCAATTTATTTATGCGTCCTGTGGAGCAGGACCAGCGTTTAGCAAAACAAAGAAGCTACTATCTATTTTTACCAATGACATTCAAATTACAATCACAATTTTAATCCACTTACGTTGCGATGGACAGGAAAACGAATTAGGTTCTAGAAAATGAATATTAATACTATTCTCAATGCCATGAAGCTTAATTATGAGGTTGTCTAATTATTACAGACAGACACTTTTAGTTAATTATCTAGCTCTACTACATCACATACACCTACTCATTTATGAAAACTACAAGGCAATAAACAGAAAATTAATAGGTAAATGATGGCAAATGCTTCATTCATATTTAAAGAGGCTTCAGCTGTTTCACAAGTCTTCGCTTAACTGAAATCAAGACTTGTTGACAATAAGAACAGCAGGCACTTATGAAACGGCCGCGGTTTGCTTGCGGTAGGAGAAAACTGGTAGAAATCGACAGGTAATGAAAAAGCGTTTTATACTGCATGCAACTCGCATGGAGTACAAAACGCTTTTTCATGCTTTATCGAGGGTGATAAAGCAAAATCAAAACGAAAATTCAAGATGGCGGCTGCGAAATTTTCAAATATTTCATCATGGGTGTCGTTTTGCAGTTTTTGGGGGTGCTTAAGCCGTAGCAAGGTCAAAATGAAAATCCAAGGTGCCGACCACTTTATGAGAGCTCTGTATTAAAAACGCGTATTAAATTCACACTTACTCTCTTTGTCTTTATCTATTATATACGAGTGTGTGTGCGTGCGTGCGAGTATCGCGTATGGAACATCGCTCCTGACAAGGATTCCCCGACCGCACACGATATCACTTCATCATCATCATCTGCCTATAGCAGTCCACTGCTGGACATAGGCCTATCCAATTGCACGCCATTCAACTCGACACCCTTGAGCTAGGTGGAGCGACGATCTTCGCAGGATAGCTGGTAGCAGCTGGATAAGACTGGCCGAAAATCGAGTTGAATGTAACTTACTCCACTATTAATATTTGATTTCAGGTTTCTAGTCTTTTTTGTCTCATGTAGTCTGTTTGCTTTTGTATTGCATGACATAGTTAATAATTTAATACAAAAGAAGTGACTAATTGAATGAAAAAATAAGTACCAAGTGTCCAGCAGTGCGATTCTGTAACTACCTCACCGTGAAAACTTAGGTGAAGTGAGCGTGGAGTGAGTTATCGTTTCAACTAATTTGAAGGGATTGACACTATTGACAGCTCACTCTAAGCTCACTTCACCTAACTTTTCACGGTGAGATTTTTACAGAATCGATCGGCTGTAGTAGAGTTAGACGAATAAAACGAAAAAACGATAAGTAAATTGTTATATTTTGTTCGGTTTAGCTCTCATTTGCCAAGTGTGCAGAGTAGAATAGAATAGAATACTCTTTATTATGTACACCATATAAATTATAGACATAAATAAAGAAATGTTACAAAGGGTGACACAATGAGCGGTCTTGTCGCTAAGAGCGATCTTTTCAAGACAAGTTTTGGGTGGATTAAAAAGGGGAAGGAGAGACAAATACTGTAGGTAGCCTGTGGTGTACCATTTACATAATACAAAAAATACATACATAAAGTATATTATACTAATCTAAATAAATATACATATACCTAGTCTTGCCATAAATATTGTCACAAAGAAAAAAAAATTTTTTTTATTGCAAATAATATTTAATACTTTTACATTGTGTTGTGTAAAAGTGGACAAAGATTGAGCACGCCTTACCGACATGGGCAAGTCATTCCATAACCGTACTGCTTGAACAGTAAAAGGTTTGTCATTTTATAGTAGGTACTTATAACGTGCGATAAGGAAAATACATTACGTCCGAAACAACGCTACAAATAGAAGTTAGCCAAGAAAAAGTTGCGTGCGTTATTTTAGCATTATATGGCACATTTTCCTTTTCTTAAAATGTCGTCCATTAAATTGTCGGCCTTATTACATCATTTATATGAATGCCCCGCGCTAATCTGGGCAAAGTTGCAAAAGTATAAAATCTTATCCGTTTGCTAAAGTTTTATGGACGGTAAAGTGTAAAGACCACTTAATAGTTGTTTGTGGCAATGTTCCGTCTAAGTGGCTGCCCGTGCACTATTACAGTTCAACACTGCAGTAGTTCACAATCACTGTTAGCCCGGGTAGCTCAACGCGCAGCGTCTGCATATAAATCAGGTAAGCTGCATGGAACTAGGGGCACCATCCGGCCGGATTTGTCTAGATAAGTCCTGCTTTATGTTACGCCGTCCAGACTTTGTCGGGACTTTTCAAACTCGGAAAATTTTCGAAAAATTATAAAGTTTAATGAAAGTCAAAATCTAGAATTTCCAATCTTTATGAAAAAGCCCAGATTATTGTGAGGACTTTCTTTTCTTTTGAAATAGCAACCCTACCTGGAACAGCTATCATCATAGATATTGAAAATCTTTGCAAGTAGTTCTAAAAGATACCTACCTACACATATCCGTAGGCAGTGAATACATTATAATTGTAAATCCTACTAATATATATATAATATATTTATATAGTATATATCCTACTAATATTATAAACGTGAAAGTTTATATGGATTGATGGATGTTTGTTACTCTTGCACGCAAAAACTCCTGAACGGATTTGGATGAAATTTGGCACACAGATGGTTTATAACCAGAATTAACATATACGATACATTTTATCTCGATATTCCCACAGGATCGAAACTTATACGAGTGAAACCGCGGGGCGCAGCAAAAAATCTGAGTATTTTGTTTAACTAGTATTGTTTAAACTTCAATAGGGAAACGAAACGAAGCTACGAACAAGCGAACGAGTTTACGAAATTAAGTACACACAAAATCATAACTTAATTAAAACAAAAGTTAAAGATTAACTTAATGCTCTCTGCTAATAAAAGCTAATCACTGCGTAACTCAGACTCGTTTCATTAATTAGTGAACACGTTTGCTCACATTGTTCACTGCGTTTTACCTGCCTCATACGAATTTTAATGCTCCATTTCATGAATGAATGAAATGCACCGAGACCAACGGGGTTTGACCAGACACGATTAATCGAATGAACCCCAATATTTGCACTAGCCCCTGCAGCCTCATGGGAAAAAAAGTGGCAACACTGCCCGAGTGACATGTCAAATTTTAGTTCCGTATTTTTAAATTAATTATAATTAGTAATTAAGTAAAATTGAGGTGTAATTTTATGTATAAACGTACCTAATGAAATTGTATAAATACTCAGGATTATTGTTTTCCTGTAAATAGATATAGTAATACACAGTGTTTGTTACACACCGGTACCGGTAACCTAAAACCAACAGCTGACGTTCGTACTGCGGATTAAAACGGGGAGTATTTGTTTACTTTTACTTTATAATAGCACACAATCATTATTGTAACTCTGTTGCACATCCTCGTGACCTCTTAGCATAAATAGTTCGCTGATCTAGACCTCTGCATTGGGTCTAGATCGCATTGTTTATATCATAGAAAACGAAACTTAGCGAAGATTTTTTTATTCTCTCTCTGATCTTTAAGATAATACACAACAATAAAAAGGTTCATGATCGGGTATTTTTGCATTGCCGTTATACCTACCGTAATTTTCATGGTGCTGCAGAGACCACAGATCAAGAACATACATACCTACATATCAAGAAGTGGACCGGATGGCGCCGTAATGGTAGGGAAGACATGCCATTAGGATTGGGAAGGATTTGTGAGCCGTATCGGATTATGCATTCTAGAGTAGGCATGGAATAGTGGAGATGTGGGTGATATCGAAACAATATAGAAAATATTCGAAATTAATTGAAACATGTAGCGGTATACAAACTCCTCCATCCTTACAGACGTCTGTGGCGGGCTGTCACTAACGTGGCAGACCGACATATTGACACATGTTACATGAACTTGATAAGAGGTCCCGACAAAAATGTATGGTCTAAACATAAAAGTTGAACCCTCAATAGAAGCCTTTTCAATAACCTAACCCATTCCGATCACAAACAGAAATAGAAAAAGTATATGTTATAGTAAATAGTATGTATGTATATATAACCTATTTATGTATTTGTTAACCTAGTTTTAGTGGCACCTGCCATCTAATCTCTTCACCACCCTCGGTTGACTCATGACTGATAGAGAATGCCTAAGGTGTTAAATCCGCCTTTGTACCTTTTTGGGCGAAAAGATAAATAAAAAGAGAATAACAGTGAGAGAGAATATCGCTTTGTGTGTTCATGAATAAATAAACAAATATCTACTTTCTTTCATCGTTTCATTTCATGACACCTTTACATTAAACGGTTATTTTCCGATATATCTTATTAGAGCCGAGGTTTGTGGAACAAACAGTGATTAAAGTGAAATATGTTTATTAAAAACCGTTATTGAAATCGACCAGCTACGTTAAGTACAGTTTTACCTCCTTTGTTTGGGCTACCTATTAATTTTCTCTAGGTAATTTAAAAACGCTTTGAAACGGTTGTGCCTAATATTATTGGCCATAATATTAGGCACAAACATTAAAAAAAAGGTAAATAAGTAGATTTTTTGAGCAAGTTTTGGTTTTCAAGTTTCCTATACCTATCTAAAAAAAACTTTCATTATATTCCTACATGTTTTTTGTAACCGATACGTTTAAAGATAGGTTATGTATCTCGAAATATTTAAATTGCTTATAAGAAGTATCAAACAAGAAGTAATTAAAAACGTTAATTCCCGTAATTAAGTCATTACACAGCCACCGCGGTCACCGGTGTCCGCCAACAATAGATTTTCTATTGTGGTTGTTGTCTGGCAGTCAACGTGTTACGAGTACGTTCAAAATCTAGTCGCAATCTCATCCCAGCGAAAATCAATGTCAAAAATTTGTCAAAAATGTAGGGATATTAGAGATATTTTTGACAGATTGAGACATATCAGACTGTGAAACTGTTAAAATTACAATTAAAATTACGAGAATTACCTCTCAGATATAACTTCAGAAATAGCCTAGTAATTGTGTAAAAACAATATTTATTAAATATTTTGAATCCAACATACAGGGAAATAATTTGCTATTAAGTAGTTTCGACAAACTATAGTTCCATCCATTGAACTACGACCACCAACGTACTACTGAATACAAAATTTAAAATTACGGAACATACTATACAAGTTACGCGCACGTTATTTAAAACTTTAATTCCCACGTCAATTTTAAATTCCAGAATTATAAGTAGTACCTACGTATGTACAAAAAGATCAGAGAACATTTTAACATAACCAATCATCAGCCTAAATGTTCCCACTGCTAGGACACAGGCCTCCTCACTTCGAGAGGGTAAAACATTTTAGACAAACAATGACTTTTGAGAGAAAAATATTCATTATCTCATGAGATACGAGCCTGACGTAGACACGTGCCCAATTTGTGTTCTCTTTTATCACTTCAGGTAAAATGCTACATTTTGGAGTGAGTTATATGAAGGCTTCCTCTTAGCGTCAGACCCATTTTAGATAGAAAAGCAAACAGTTCTCGGCAAGCGTTTGTTTCAAGAATTATGAACCCCGGAAACATTTTGGAGAACAGTTGTTTATTTTTCAAACACGATATATAATATTACGAAAATTCGACAATACGAATTGTATTCCAGACATAGAGTATAATGCGGGCGTATATCAATAAAGTTTAGATCACTCCAATATAATGTATTTATGTGCAAATAATTCTAATACATATATTCCTCGTAATAATATGTCTGCCTCGGGTGTATTGTACTTAGGGTAGGTACATTAAACAGATTTGTCGCCACAGATGTCTCAGTTTGATCGTTACATAGCAAGTATTTGTCATAATCGTAATCCGGAGTAAGTAATCTTCTATATCTATACTAACAATAAAGCTGAAAAGTTTGGTTGATTGAACGCGCTACACCGTAGAACTACCAGTGTCATTTGAAAAATTATGTTTGCATTTGATAGTCCAATTCTCCAAGAAGGCTATAGGCTATTTAACATCACGCTAGAACTCTTAGGAGCCGAGCAAAAAGAAAAAAAGTAAGAAAGAACGCTAAGTGAAAACGAAATGATAGCGCGGGCAGGCGACGTGATGCGACGGAGTAGCTCGGGGGAACAATTTCACGCGAACGAAGTCGCGGGCAGAAGCTAGTTCCTGATATTTGAGAATAATCGCGAGAATCCCCACATTCGACATGTTAATGATGTCAGTGTATAAGGACATAATTGATGAGTGTTTACTTAATTTGTACTGATATGGGTAGCCATGAGTAATGGAGCCTGCACTGCTAATGTGTATGCATTGTGCAGAACACACATTACTCCACCTCCTGAATTGAAATACGAATCCAGTCAATCTACGCTTCGTAGACGAATTTTGGAACCCTTTTTTGTTTTTACCTACTAATAGACCATTTTTTAAATACAGCAGCTTCATTTAAAAAAGCTTCTGTACATACAACGCTTAGGGTTGATTATTCAATAGTCAGATAACTTTTATTTGAGCAAATAATATTGCGTTTTGACAGTGTTTGCATAGAAAATATGTCAAACTGACATATTTTCTATGCAAACGCTGACTGTATGTATTTATAAGTACTGACTGTTGTTTTTTTTTTCTCGTCACTATTAGGACAATCTAGTTTTCTGATTGTCTGGTTTTAAGCCTTAAGTTACCCCTTTTTTTTTGTTTTTTTTTTCCGGATGGGTGATCATCAAATGACCCCTCCCGCTCTGGGTGGAGCGGAAGGGAGTGTCAGACTCTTACTGACTAAAACCCACCCATGTTCCTTCCTTCGCCCTTTATGTTCCGGGGTAGCGGTAACCCTTTCGGACAATCCCGCTGACTTAAGTTACCCCTTACGATGCAATCTAGAACCAAGACGTACTCAACTACAGAATTCACAAAAGTACCCTAAAGACGTTGGTATGAAAAAAACCTATACTATGTACTCATACATATAATATAAAAATAGTAACAAAGTCAAAACTGTACATTCAATATACAACATGAAAAATAAAATGTTTTTACTTACCAAAGAAACAGCAGCAGAACACGATCGTATACAGCGTAATGAATATGGCTCTAACATCCGTTCTATCGAATATGTACTCGTCATCACTGAGCGAGTATAACGTCTGGTTCACTCTCGACACATTGACAGCGCCCCCGTCGACCACCTCCGTCTTGTTAACTGACCCCCATACATTGTTCTGTTTAAAATCTTTGCTTACAAATAACTTGTACATATTTTCTGTTGACGTGTCGATCATGGCTCATTCTTCACTGTATCACGTGCTTCGTCAGCCATCTTCTGAAACAAGAACGAAATTTTAACTAATTAAAAAATGCTGATGCACTTAGATGAAAAAGAAAAAGAAAATACACAATTTAAAAAATACGGCACGTGTATTCGAAACAAACATGAGAAAACCAGCTAGAACCGTTATCGTAAATAAACAAGCTTATCCTAGTATTTACAGTAAGGAATTATACCACATGGAGGTTATTTTTGGTGTGAATACTCCAACACATTTTTCTTAGACGTGTTTCTTTAAAACGAAGAACAAATTATAGCTTAAATGCAATGCTTATAAAAAGCGGCGCAAATACTGTAACCTTACGGATAAATAGTCTTGAGCCGTTCCGGGTCGAAACGCTCAGGTCATAGGAGCCCACTTCACGTGACCAGAGGGCTGGGTCGTTCTTTTGACCAATGTTGCCAGCCAGAATGCTGTTTCCGGATGACAGTGATGCGGACGAGTACTTCGACGCCTAAGTGTCCTTTTGTTTTTGTTATTATTTATATAGTCATTTCATTCAGTAACTAGTGTAAATAGTTAGTTATCTCTACATACAATAAATACTTATGGCTTTATTTTTACTTAGAAAGAATACAAGTACAGTATCAATATAAGTACATTCGAAACAATTTAAAGCGCGTTGGCCTTAAAAGAATATAGCAAGAATGCGAAAAGAAAGAAACATACGTTTTATAAAACAACAGTTTTGTAGTTTCACCATCAAATACGATAAATTGGAGCAGCACAGAAATCTTGTTGCGTCAGTTTCGTTCTGGCATTTGTTCGCGGAACAACCCATCTGCCAGTATTACGATTGCACGGGCACAACCCGCTGATAAGATTAAATCGGAAACTCGGGTGAATGTTTTTTTTTTTTTTTTATTTGTGTGGATATTGAACCTTTCGAGAATTTAAATCATTATTTGCACCATTATATTCCTGCTATTGTTGTATTTTCTTCTAAGTGTTCCCAATCTGTCCTTTTATGCATTTCACCATTTTTTTTTGTATGTTGGTTAGGTAGGTAACTAATGAATTTTCATTTTATTGATACGATAGCAACCACTGGTAGCAAGGACAGGTAAAATTCTTAAGAATCCTAAATGGTATTCATTTAGGATTCTTAAGAATGTTACCCAAAATTAAAACAGATCTGGTTGCTATTTATACGAACAAATAAATAACAAGCTTACAAATACAAAAAGAAACACTTCATTACAAACATCTGGGTTTCATCAGATTCTGTTTTGAATACTTAACTTCCATTTCGTTTTAATATTTCCTTTCGCAAATAAAACACAACTTTCCGGTGTTCGTAAAGTAATCACATTTTCAATGTGTTTATGAATCAGTTTTTTTGGGCGCAACGACCTTATTTATGCAAATGAATATTTAAGACCCTGGATGTAACGGAAAAGTTTGACGGAAAGGCACTGTGTACCTAAGTATGTACCTGTAAAAATAAAATATAATAAAAAAGAAGCAAAATAATAATAGAAAAAAATGCATCAGCTAAGAATACCTACGATAATATAATATTTGTCAGACTCATTAATTGGCCTGACTACAGAACAACATACCGCAAAACAAATTATTTCCCGTAGCTGAATCCGTATCTAGGATAGATAATTAAAAGTCAGAATTGTAAAGACAAAAGATACGCGAAGGCCACACAACGAGGTTAAGATTCAACATGAAAAATTACCCTTCTATTGTCGTGCTACGGAACGAAAATCACGTTATCAATAAAAGTGCTCGGCGAAAATAGCCAGTTTTTATACGGTGTGTTTTTTTTTATTACGCTTTAGGGCTTCTCTCCTCCTATTAAACTTTATATCTATGACAATCTCGACACTAATGTAGGTTTTACGATCGAGAATAATTTTATATCGATTGGATGACCGTTCTCTTTTACATCCCTCAAAGAAAACTATTTATAGGAACAACTGTGTGAATATATTTTAAGAGGTGAGACAGTGAGATGAATTGGCTGTAAAATCTTCCTTTGTCTGAAATTCTCAAATTAGTGAATTCTATTCTATTCTAAGAGCTTTCAAGACAAGTAAATTAAATAACCATTCTATTTAATACAAGATTTACCTAGATGTTTGCAAAAAATAGAGCTGCACAAATGTAGCCAAGACTTATAAAAGACACAGTTATTTAATATCCGAGCTAAAGGCAACAAGCAGGCGGTCATCATAATCCGCTTCACTGCCAAATCCCCGTGGAGATTGGCAGACCCAGGGAATTGAACTTGATAGCATTAAGTTGAAGAAAATACGAGGTCTGAAATAAAACAAAAAGCTTGCGAAAACTAAGGAAAAGCTGTTTTATTTGTAACTTTATCGGAATTCTATCTTGCAATCTATCAACGGTGTCAAAGTGGGTTTTGGACCGAATAATGAAGGATTTATTTATAAAAATGTTCAGTGTTCACTTTAGGTACACAAATGCTACAGCATGCTAGAACATTGGTAGCCTAGTGGCCGACAACGTGTTACGAATCGTCGGGTCGGGTCCTGAGTTCAAACCCAGATAGACACTTTACTTTGTGTATTTAATTTCATCACCACTGCTCTCAAAACGGTGAAGGAAAAATCGTGATGAAAACCGGCATGTCCTAGAACCAAACATTCGAAGACATGTGGCATCCATCAAGCCGCACTGGGCCCGCGTGATGAATTATGGCCCACTCTCTTACAGAGGAGGCCCGTAACAGCAGTGGGAACAGAACAGAAGGCTGATTGTTTGTTGTGTACCCAAATGCTTACCAGCGATTAGTTATTGTTTTAGATTAAAAAATGTCTCCGTAAAACAAAAACTCCAAAACAATTCCTCGAATTTCTCTACTTGTTGAATAAATGTTTTGAATATTTCACGCTCCTAGTTGCCAACCAAAAACAATGTACGGAACGTGCAAAACGAACTGACATTCCGAAATGTATTTTTCCGCGAAACCAACATAGTTACGTGTTACATAAATGCCTGCGCCCATTTTATAGTTTAATGGCTGTTTCTGTTATTGTATAAAACGTTTATTATAAACAGATTACCGTGGTAGTTAAAAATAGAGAATCCCTGACACAAGATTACAAGCAGACGAAGTATTAAAACATGTTTTTTACAAATTGTTCCTGCCTCTTTAAAAGCTGTACAGATGTTACTCCTTTAAAAGTTCGTAAAGAATGATATTAACTAGCAAAGGAAGAAAGATTTAAGGCACCATTGAAAATATAAAGCATTCTTCAGTAAGTTATTTTGAGATTTATTGGGACGTATAAAAAAGCTGCCGCAATAAGCGAGTACCTAAAGCTCGTAGATCGAATGGATCGTCTACACTTTCAGAGTCCCCCCCCCCCGTCCCCAACAAGAAATAAAACGTGGATTGATAGGTGAATTGTTGAAGTTCTTAGATGTTATTTGTAGTTGTACCTAGTAAGACGGGCTGGTGGCTTTGCGCTCTTTCTGAACAGTGAACGAAACTAGTGCTATTCTGAAAAATCTCACCATGAAAACTTAGGTGAAGTGAGCTGTCATTCCACCTGCCGATCGATTCTGTAAAAATCTCACCGTGAAAAGTTAGGTGAAGTGAGCTGTCAATAGTGTCGATCCCTAGCATTAGTTGGAATGACAGCTCACTCCACGCTAACTTCACCTAAGTTTTCACGGTGAGATGGTTACAGAATCGCACTGCTGATCTTAGGGATTGACCCTATTGACAGCTCACTATACCTGAGTTTTCACGGTGATATTTTTACAGAATAGATCGGCTGAACCGTCACGCTCGGGTCGGTGACGCTCAAAATCAAAAGCGGTCTAGTCAAACTAGGCTGAGAATCAGCACTTTTTAAACATCAAAATTCCATAAGACAGTCACCCAAAATGCTCACCCTTCACCACTTCCTAGTACTTTAGCTGAAGAAGAAGTGGTGCAACAAACTCCCCTGCAGAATATCGTTTACATTTTATTCATACGAGTATGTATCACTCGCGTATGATATATGTATTTTGAAATTATCCTACTAATAATATATAATAATACTATAAATGTGAAAGTTTTTATGGATGGATGGATGGATGGATTTTTGTTACTCTTTCACGCAAAAACTACTGAATGGATTTGGGTGAAATTTGGCACACAGATGGTTTATAACCAGGATTAACATATAGGATACGTTTTATCCCGATATTCCTACGGGA
Organism: Apamea monoglypha; assembly: GCA_911387795.2. NCBI lineage: Eukaryota > Metazoa > Arthropoda > Insecta > Lepidoptera > Noctuidae > Apamea > Apamea monoglypha. Next base: position 10,092,736 of record OU426921.1, read on the forward strand.
TCGAAACGCGAGTGGAACCGCGGGGCGCAGCTAGTAAAATCATATAAGTTTTCACTTCTACCGTGTCATAACACAACATCTCACCGTTATGCTAACTTATTGGGGGTCGGCGCAACGTGTCTTTTTCTTCTATGCTTCTATGTTAGTCGTCATCTCGGTATTAACCCCCATTCTTGTTCTGCCATGTCATCCTTCACAAAGTCCATTAATCTTTTCTTTTTCAATCTACAAGCTAACACTAAAATAACAAAATTATATCCTAAATTAACTTAAACTATTTACAAACTAAAATATAGCGTCGAAAAATACATCCGCATCGCTGTGAACTGGTAATGTACCCAAGACACTGGCGGCATTGTATGGCAATGCTTAGCCTCTGGCCAAGGTAAAAGCCAGCCCTTGGGTCATGGGAAGTGTCAACCAGTCGTTCCGAAATTTCCTTAAAAAGACCATGAGCACTCGGACCCCACGGCCCGAGGGTTTCAACCCCAAACGGCTCGAAAATATAATGATCAATAAGGTTATTATGTTTACGCCGCTTGAGGTTTGCCGCAGCCGCAGCAGCAGCACTAGCGTAGCACGCCGATCCTGGAAGATGTACCCGCAAGAGTATCGACACAAGTTGCATCCCACACTAAAGGCCTACCCACCTTCCATGGAAATAAAGACATGCCGTCCGGTCTCTTGCCATCGTCGCGTGCCAAACCATTGGGTTCTAATAGCTAGCTAGCTAGAACGCCGACGGTAACAAGAGCTCGTCGAATGATGTCGTTAATGTTTGCGTGCCGCGATAAGCGACCCGCACTTCGGCTGCAAGACAGGCCGTGGTGTCCGAGGCTGTTGACAACTTTGCCACAGTGACAGCGATGAAGAGAACAACACGGTGCTCCTATTCGTAGAGAAGCAGCGAGGCGGAAAGTATTGTCGCCGAACAAAGTGCCTATGTTCGACGACGGTAGTGCATGAAGCCACAGACCCGAGTACCCAACTCCCATTTACCCACAGCCAGCAGGCGCGCACGCTCCGCAGTAGTAACAGACGTGTTAAGTAAATTATCCTGAACTACTCTGCAGAGCGGCTCATCCCACCGTCTCTGGGAAAATGGATTGTCGGGTAGATCTGAGTTTGAGCAAGCGAGTCTCCAGGCATCCATAGCCTCGGTAAAGCACGGCACATCAAAATTAATCAATGTGGAGGCTAGGATTTTCCTGATTAATTTCTCAGTGCCGTGGACCGAGGATATGAAAGCCAGTAAACTAATACTAGAAATTTTGCGGACGCCGAGGCCTCCCGTACGAATGAGAAGAGTAGCTTGTGTCCAAGCTCGGTCGTCCATGGCCACATTTAAAATCGAAGTTAATGTATGCTTGATAATTTGGTCCATTTTGTCTAAAAGTTGAGTATGATTCCATAAATGGTAATTTTCTTTGGTTTGCTTGTGGCACTTGATTAATCAAAAAATACTTCTAAGAATACATATAGAAATACTTGCAAACGGAATATTATTTTCTATATTCCTCGGTTTTCAGGTCATAAACTGCTGGGAGATAGGTAGATACTACCTACTTAAGTACCTATCTATGAATAAACAGACGGACCCTACTCGTATCAACCATTCCGGTATTACATTTTTAGTACGGAACCCTAAATAAACGTAGGAGAAATAGCTTTACAACGTCATAAAAAACTGCCTAGCTATCAGAAATCCAATCTGAGAATATTACATTTGTAGTACATTTTACCAAGTTCTCGATTTCTTTTGAAGTTTTCGCGGCCACTTGAGAGCATTATATTGATACGTACTTATGTCTGTCTGGGGTACAGTATCCTACTTGAGAACTTTACTTGAATACCAGGTTTAGAGCAGGTTTCCACAAAAGGGGAGACAAGAGGGAAGATACCAATAGGTATCAATATTGTTTTGTGTCCAGCTTTATGGAGAACTGCGAAAATAATGAAAATCTATTGGCTGTTTGGAACAAGTCCCTTCCTATCCGCTTTGGTGAAAAACGACCCTTATAATTCTTCAATTTCGCACACATTCCACAAATATTATGTCAGCATTATGATCCTTTTTTATTATTTTACCGCAGGAACATAAAAATTCCTACCTCTTTTTCCTGTTTTTCGAAATAACTTTTCTTTTAAAAATAAATGTTATTTCTTAAAACAGGAATATTTATTTAACAGAACACATTCACGTAATTCCTAGCAGGTAAAATTAATGTAAAACACTTTCAACTGAAGTCGTATTTTATCTTTTATTGCCAGAAACATTTTCGTTTTCAGTTTTCACACTTAGTTGTTAAAACAAGAAAGGTCTTTTTTTCTACGAAACCGTAGCTGTGTATAATTTTATCCAGACTGTGTAGGCGGACAAATTTCAGTAGGTACTAAAATAATAAATTCCTTTTTAATCATTTTTAAGTACCCCTAAACAAAGTTTATAAAAGTCCAGTTCATTAAATACCTTATAAAAAAATCTATATTAGCACTGGCCTATTAACGTTGGCTCTACAATCCTATTACCCTACTAATATAATAAATTTGAAAGTTTGTATGTTATTTACTTAATCACGGAAAAACGGCAGAACGGATTTGGATGAAATTTTGTACAGTTAGTTTATAACCTGGATGAACTTATAGGACTGCCCCGTCTAGTGGTCGCAAGCGCTACTGCTAAGCATGAGGTCCTGGGTTCGATTCCTAGGTCGAGCAGTGTTATTGAGCTTTTCCATCTGGAATTTTTCAATTGCAGCCCGGTGTCTGGAATGGTGTGCCCGATGGGGGCAACAGGCTCGCCCCTTATTACATGGGACATCAATAATAAATAACTGTTGAAATGTGGGTGTACCTATACTAAGGGTAATATAGTATAATAATAAGTCAGTATACCCCTGCCCCACCCTTCGGGAAAACAACGCGTGATGTTATGTGTGGATTATGTAACTCATAGGATACTTTTTATCTTGCAAAAATCGCACTTTGACTTTGACTTGGTACGGTTAGTACGTTCCCGTGGGATAACTTTCGACTTCCAAACAGGCGAAGACGCGGGCATAAGCTAGTAAAACTATAAAACTAAACTCAAACTATGTTTCATTTTAATTAGTTTCCCTCCCAATGTTAAATTACCTACTCTAATAAAACTATTTCGGTAACAATATCACGGCAGGTTCGCTAGTACGTATAAAACGTTTATATTCCCTCTGGCTATTCCCACGTGACCGACCAAAACTAGTGGCGTGAAACTTTTGCTACCCATCTGAAAGTAAAGTCCGTTCACAGTTATTTTACCTCTGACAGCGGCAACCGAACAGCAACCTTATTGTAACGAAAATAAAGATATAGCAGAGATACATCGATAGCGTATGATATTTTAAAACTTATACTTAATATACTTAAAATCAATAATATAGAATGTAGATTGCAATAGGTTCCCGCACATATTGGACTAAGCGGTAACGAGGAGGCTGACCGTATATCCAAATCAGCGGTAGTGGACGGTTGTATAATTAATTATAAACCAGATTATTGGGAATATACAACTAAATTTAAATCTACATGCTTTAACTCCTGGAAGCAACATTTGTTCAAAATGTCTCTGGATAAAGGCACTTGGTACAAAAGCATTCAAGGTCAGCCATCTCGTGTTCCCTGGTTCGAGGATACTAAATTGGATAGAAATTACGTTAAATTGATATTAAGACTCCGTTCTGGGCACTATCCATCGGCAAAGTTTGTATTTCTTATGAAAAAGGCTCCTAATTGCACAGTTTGCAATCAAATCGAGGACGTGCAGCATTTGCTGATGGACTGTACTCGAAACGGAGTAGAACGCGAGTTGTTCGTGAAGGAATCTAAAATAAATAAATTGGATGTAGGCATAATCCAATCCATCTTACCTGTACCATCTTCGGAGATTATTAAAAAGTTGTGCCATTTAATTGTGGTCCTCCATGAATAACTCTAATTCATTAACCATTAAGAATATTATAAACTAATACTGCTTAAGTAAGCCAGACATATCATTGATGAAAGCCCATAAACAAAATTAAGTAAAATGAAAAAAAAAATCAACCCAACAGCAACTTTATTAGAATGAAAATTAAGATCACTGTCATTTGGAACGTGATGCAAAATAACTTTACTAGACTGTAGTACAAAATTCATAATACAGTCCCTACTGCAGCTAAGATCCTCTTTTAATATCTGACCTCATCGTATTCAAGGTATGATCCTATGTAAATCTTCTATCTTAGTTACGTATTGGTTTAGGAACTTCGAACGCAAGCTATTAAAATTTTCGCTTAGCGTTGTCTTCATTATGAAGCTCATTACTTTTAGGTCCAGACCCTTTTATAATAAGTCGTTACGGGTAGTCAGAAGTCCGAAAGTCTGATCAACAGTCTTACCAAAGGGTATCGCACTACACAGTAACTGGGTTGTGGAGGTCAGATAGGCAGTCGCTCCATGTAAAATAATGGAATTCAGCTGCATTCGGTTAGACTGGAAGCCGACCCCAACATAGTTCGGAGAAAGCTAGGCAGATGATGACCACGAAGAGGTCAAGCTATGTATTTGTAAAAGTTAAGCTCTGGAAATAAAAATACGCGGGGTAATTGCGTAACACACCATCAGTAGCAATGGCTTTAATTTTGACAGTTCTACAACATTCATTGTCATTTACGTTGGTGAGCAGACAAATTTTTCGAACATATGAAGCAACTAGCTACGCCCCGCGGTTTCACCCGCATAAGTTTCGATCCCGTGGGAATATCGGGATAAAAATCCTATATGTTAATCCTGGTTAAAAACAATCTGTGTGCCAAATTTCATCCGCATCCGTTCAGTAGTTTTTGCGTGAAAGAGTAACAAACATCCATCAATCCATATAAACTTTTACGTTTATAATGTTAGTAGGATAGGATGGATAAGCAATACCCTTTCAAATAATTCAGATTGCGATTAGTAGTGTGTCACAAAGGGTGCCGGTTACAAACATTATTTCACAGATAGAAAGCTACATTATTTCCGGGTAACATAACATTTTATGCTAGAAAATACCCGGTTTCTGCGGGAATATCGGATTCATATCCATGCGAGCTTTACGTGCGATCTGTAATTTTCCTCATTTTTTAATATTCTTCTTTATTGTCGTAAGTTCCCATTCTTGGCTCCTGAAGCGCCCTAGGTGATGTTAGTAAGCGCCCCGTCTTTATCATTTACGCCAAGCCTTTCCTTTTTCTTTGGACATTTGTTATAACAGGTAATCCTCCGCTTTTCTTTGTTATTTGTTGCCACGGATAGAGGCTTTTCTGTAGACTTGGTTATTTGTAGATCACAATAAATCTTTAACTTATATTTATCACTTATATATACAGGGTTATTGGTAAAACACCAACAACCTCTTATGAACAACTGTTACTATGGGACCAAATCAGAAATCGCGAAAAATAAATCAGCTGTTCCCTACATTTTGACGAGTTAGACGAACATAAATGTAGGGAACAGCTGATTTTTTTTTTCGCGATTTCTGGTTTATTGCCATAGTAAAAGTTGTTCATAATGATGAGTACAATGACCTCTTAAGAGGCTGTTGGTGTTTTACCAATAACCCTGTATATATATATACTTACTTAAATATAATACTATAGCAGTTATTTCAAGTTGTTATCAATCTCTTAAAATAATCAATTTTACTAAATATACAAAACCGAATTTAAAAAAAAAAATTAATTGCTTACAAGTGAACACGAAATAATAACCCTTAATAATATAGGTAAAACTATTTATTTATTTAATTAGCCACTAAACACGCGTGGGGTGATGCTATCAACAGTTCATCACAAACTTTATGGTATTGATACCAAATAATCACAAATGAAGTTTAAATGTTTGTAAACGCACCCACGATACAGGAGAAATTCCTAGTGTGGACAACGTTTTTTTTTTTAAATACAAATAAAATATTTCTAAATACTAAAACGAATAAAAAGGTCCCACGGGTAGAATATTAATTGTTATTAATTATTTTAATTGTGTATGTTCAAAATACGTAGGTAATGTAGAATACGATAATTAATGTAATATCCAAATTGCCACAATGTATAAATAATATAGAAAATAATTATATTATTTTCTTACGGGTTGCTGTCTAAGGCCTTTTATTAAAAACAAAAACGTACTCCATGCAGTTAAGAAAGACATGTAATTAAGTGCATACCTATTCTACAAGTTTGAAAAGTTTTATTCTACAGCGATGCTTTTCATAGAACCGCGGATAAAAAGAGAAGTGCTGAAAATAGCGGCAACAAGGCGACATCATTAAGCTGCAGTACCTACCTACGGAAACTAGTAACTAACACAGAGGTCTATCACGTGAACGACGGAGCACTTCGTGTATCGATACTTTTATGCAGTAAAAAAGTCTGTGGTATTTTCCTTTTAATGAAGTCACCTTGAACCCCCAATAGTTTGTTTGGGTATTTATTATTGACACGTCTCTAATGACTCAACTAAATGAAATTAATATCCCGTTAGCACTTGTAATAAACACGTACCTAATATAATTAAATATAGCCATCAGGAAGCAAAATCATTCATATATTTTGGTGTTAACACAAATTGCAATCATCAAACCATATAGGGGAATAATTAAGCATGATTGCAGCGAAATTGAAAAGTTATCTGTTCAATGAGTACTCAAGGGACCACCTATGATTGATTGCTGTTTATAATGCGGTCCGAAACATGCTTGAAATTCACAACAAGCTTCTTGTGTGTGAGCTCCCTAGACAGGCGAGACGAGACTCTAATCTACGTTCGCGATTTAGTATCCAAACATGTAAACAAATATGAGTTTTCTTCACGTGACCAGAGGGCTGGCCTGATTCTTGGCCAAAGAAGCATCGCCATACAACGTGACAATGCTGCCAGCCTTTTGGGCACTGTTCCTGTTGACAGCGATGCGGACGAATTTTTTGATGCCCTATGATTATTTTGCTTATTTTTTCACTACATGTGAAAAAATAAGCAAAATAATCATAGGGCATATCATTATTTTAAATAAATATATTTTTAATGAGAGATTTTGTAAAAATAACTTCAACACCTACACAATAAAGTTCAGTTTACGATATACCTTCAAACATTTTAATAACTTTTGCAATAGTACTAGCCACTCTGAAATCAACTTAATTTCCAGTAGCATAAACTTGATATTTGTTTAATTACATCAACTGGAAACATGAATTTGAATAGACCTTAGTAGAACAATTTCTGTAAGAATTGATGTACTAGAATCACGTCGCACCGTCGCGTCGCGTCTGACTGACGGAGAGCCTTTATTGTGGAAGAAAACAGATGTCTTTTGGTCTCAAGGCAGCCAGACGACCCCTGTCTGGTTAGGATATTGGTATTACCCGAATAAAATTAACTCAGCTGTAAAAGATTTATCTTCACGGAATGTAAATAACTCGATTTGTTCATACGGTAAAAATAAATTTTATGTTTCAGATGAAAAGCTTTTTAGTATCGGAACGTGTACCTCATTATCTGCCTAGCCTTCTCCCGACCATGTTCGGTTGGCTTCCAGTCTTACAGAATGCAGATGAAAACCAGGATTTTACATGGATTGACTGCCTATCTGAAATCCAATTCTCGTGATTAAAAACGTTCAAAATCTAGGCACAATCTTATCTCAGCGACAATCAATGTCAAAAATGTAGGAAAATTAGAGATATTTTCGACAGATTGAGACTGAGATCAGACAGTGAACGTTCTTAAAAATACGAGAATTGCCCCCCCTGACCTCCACGACCCAGTTACCGGGTAACACGATACCCTTGGGCTAGACTGGTTGTCACACTTTCAAACTTGTGACAACCCGTAACGACTGCCAAAGATCAACGAAAGACAGCCGGGACCAACGGCTCAATGTGCTTTCCGAGCCACTGAGTGGTCTCGGTATGTAATGGATGGTCACACCCACGGATCAACCTCGGCACATGTTGTTTATCCTTGAAGATCAACCCGAGTGGCTGTTATTATTTAGCCACGAGCCCCTTCGAAGCGTGTACATACCTATCAGGTTTTAAATATGTATTGTAAGTTGGTACCTCCGCAGCTCAACGCGTACTCGACCGGTTTTTATCAAGTCAAGTGGCGTATACTTGACGCTCAACACATACATATGTAGGCAGGTGTGGGAGCCCCCAGGTTCGTCTACACTCCACTACACTTAACACTCGGCTCGAGTGGTATCTATTCATTGATACCGACACGCTCGCTGCTTGTTCTATCAAATACGGTTTTTGATCAAGAATTTTCGTCGTAATTTAATAAAAAAACCGGCCAAGTGCGAGTCGGAGTCACACACGAAGGGTTCCGTACCACCGAGCGTACAGTATTTAACACTACATATTTTTTTAAACACTTTTCTTGTATAGGGTCCCTAGAACAGCTTTGGTAGATTGCCAAGTAGGAGGTTGTGGGTTGTAGTAGCCGTTGGTCCTGCGCCTGATCTCTTTCCAGACTAAGAGAGTGAGGGAAGAGAGAGAAAGAGAGCTGAGTCTACGCACACAACGATCATATCTTGCCCAATTTTAAAGATTATCTAAAGCACGATGCTCACAAGCAGGCTTGTCGCGTCAAACAACTGACTGAGAAACATTCAGAGTAAAACGACTTTCTTCAAGTTTTATAAAGAAAAACAGTCAAAATGTCAACTCCTGCAACAAAAACTTTCCGGAGAGAACACCATGCCTAACAAAGTTATAATTTCGCAGTTTACAAGTCAAAGAAACGTTCAGTTCAGTTCAAACGTAAGTGAATGAATATAAATATTGATATCTCCAGAAGATAATCGTGTGGAAGTAAAGAGTTCTAGAATATTTCGAGCGTCGCATAATCATGTTACATTCGCTACAGAGAGCACCTATAATGTTTTAGTTTTAAGTTGTAAGTTCGCTGAATAATAAATAAAATGGACGCTCTTATAGGCGCTACTCATTCTGAATAACTAATGGTATTAAAGCCACCCACCCATCCTTTAATGATTATCGAGTTTGGCAGATTTCTACTAAATATTCTTCAGTGAAATATTTTATCTTGGAATATAGATGTAGGTACTAAGTTGATTACTCAATTATTCCCTAATACCTGTCAGAATTGAACTTCATATTAACGCAGGTATTGAATGAAACCATTTACCGAGGTTTTAGGTGTCTCGAGTTGAAGAGGGTTTCTACCCTCGCCTAGCTTCAGCTAATTAGTCCTTCGAGACGGATTCTCAGTATTATTACTGAGAATCCGCCTCGAAGGACTAATTAGCTTAAGCTCCAAATATTATTAAGGACAAGCATTATAGATTAACAATTAGACCACTCACAATATATACGAGTACATACATACATATACATTCATACATACAAACACAGGTACAAATAAGTATAATTAAATAATTAATTTGAATTGTCTGTTTGTAATGTCAAAATAGCAGCTTTTTACAAAATGCATATGAAAGCATATACGGTACTTATAAACAAAAATAAAACATTTTCAAAATGTTTGTCTGTCTGTCTGTTTGTTGCTACTTATAAAACCAGCTATCTGAAAAGCATCGCAAAAAGCATGTTTTTCTAAGGAAAAACATAGGCTTTCTGTCCCGGTAGCACGCTCCCGTGGGATAATTAGCGAAATACATGCTGGCGAAGCCGCGGGCAGAAGCAGAAGTTTTAATATAATATTTATTATTTCTATAGATTAGGTATGTTATTAGAATAAAGCTCGTATAATTACAGAGAAGAAGTTGGACCTACCAACGAGGGCTGTTTATAAACTCAAATGAGGTGGCCTTTATTGTCTATGTAAACAATATGTATAATACAATATGTATAGTTTATGTATACCTACATCTATGTACTAGTTGGAAAAACTCATGTAATGCTACATGTATATACAACATAGGTTTTTATGGAAGCGGTTTACTTTTAAACAGGATACATAGCACATTTTACGGAAGCTCTAAAAACTTTCGTATGTGGCGATTGCCCTCAATTATTTTTGCCCTCTTTGTGAGCAATCTGCCTACATTTAGGGTCGTTGTCCTCATGAAATTACTTTGAGGATTCGGAAAACCATTGTATCATTTGGGAAATGATTTATTAATAGGGTACCAATTACAATTTACAAGCTAACATTACAATAACAAAATTCTATCCTAAACGGGAAATTGGATACTATTGGACCTGTTTTATTAAATTGGACTATATTTAATTGGATTTATTATTGGACTATATTTACCTACATTTAATTGGACCCTAATTACGGGGATCCTTTAAGGTAGCCCGCGAAATTCAAATTTACATTTTTTCGCCATTTGCAGGTCAGCGACACGTTGTATGTTGATTAAGATATGATTCGCGACCGTAACAAATTTTGGTTTTACAGAATTATAATCAGCAATACAACTCCTTCAGTTAGAACTGGCCTCAAATGTGATGATTTCATAAAATTTTCATCAATACAGTATGGAATGATTTTATGATTATAATTCCATAAATGAATATTTGTTACGGCCGCGAATCATATTTAGATCAACAGACCTACAACCTGGAAGGCAATTCTCGCGTTTGCACTCGTGACCTGCAAATTGCAAAAAAGCGTAAGATAATTTAAATTTCGCGGGCTACCCTGACGCTTCCGTCTTAAATATAGCACAGTTATTACAGGAGCCAGACGGTGCGCGGCTGAGTTACAATCTTATTTAGGTGTAAATGGGTATTAAAAGGCCATTTCAGCAAAATGAAAAGCGTTAAACAATACATTATACAAGCTGTTGTTTTGCATCCTCGTCAAATTTCAGGAGGCTGTTATGAAAGACATAAATAATCAAATAAAATTACGATCCCTGGTAAATAATGAACACATACTTGTTTTTTTAGTTATTTAAGTTTGACAGTATTTCAGAATACACCACTTTCAAAGAACAGAATCGCGTTATGGTATCGTATAAACGGCCGCGTTTTTATGTGTGTGTAAAAGGGCAGTTACAGTGCGGTCTCACACAAGCCGCGTTTTAAAATGCGTGTCCCACACATAGCCGAAAATTAGAAACAAAAATCTACTTATTTTATTATTGATTCGTGTCGAGAATCAGTAGCATAGTAACCTCCTTGAATTTGACGAGGATGCAAAACGACACCTTGTATAATTAATAGTCAAATTTTAACCCGAGGTTTAGATTATCCTATAATTTTAAGTCATTTCTGAGTGTATCTTATTTAATATTCATGTTCCAGTGAGTTTCACTCGGCTTTTCTCTTCGGCTGCTCTCGTAGAATCGGGGAATTGATGTTTGTGTTTTTACACTTTCATTTTAATTTGCGTCGTTTACGCACTCTGTTTCGGAATAGAAATAAGGGTAAGTGTAAATGACTTTGCAACATTTATGGTGACCCAGCTAAAGGTGCGGTAAAATACAAAAAGCACAATGGATAAATCGACTTTTAATCGAAAACGTTGATTATTTCCTGCACACACAACCGATCGGGGCAATTCCTACCGATTTTCGTTTTTGTCTTTACACTGACCCAATAGGGGAAAAAAGGATCAGAGTTCAGTTGTAGGTTACTGAAATGGTCGTTTAAGTACGTAGATATTATATATCTAAAGTTATTCTAACTAATTTCGAGATAACTATGGTCAAAAGACGTACTGTTTAAAATACCTAAAGATCGTTTCACAGATTTTTGTAAAAACTAATGAACGAAATAGCTAAAGGAGCATTAACCTACCGTTAATTCACCTACGGTTTATTCAGCTACAATTAATAAACCTAAGGTTGATCGAACTAACGGACGATTCGCCTACTATTGGTTTTTGAACAGACAAAATCAGGTTTTGGTTCAAAAACCTGATTTTGTCTGTTTGTGCTTTTGAATTTTGTGCTGATTTTGTGCTTTTGAACCAGAAGAAGACGGTCGACGTGAGGGGCACCCCGAGGTTCGGTTTGATTAGGTTCCTTTAAACCCTGCAGACAGAAATAGGAGCCCCGCGCAGGGGGCTCCCTCGACCTGACGTCGACCGTCTTCTTCTGTAATATAATAAAAATAAGAAAGCTTAGAAAACACAAAAAAAAAAAATCTTAGAAAAAAACTTTAGAAATAAAACGAGAGCGCAGTATTAATAAACTGTAGGCGAGTCGTCCATTAGGTATTTCATACATAGTTAAATATCCAATATCTTAAGAAATCAGATTAATTGTTCGTTTCGTAATCAAAACTAAGTAAGTAAAACAGTAGTTCAGTCGAACAGTATGTGTTATGAACATTATGTGAATCAACCGTAGTTATCTCGAAAATAGTTACAATAACTTTAGATATTATAGTACGTATCCAAATGATCCACCGATGACCTTCTGAAGGCCGCAGGAATCCGCTGGATACGGGAAGCACAGAACCGGTCGAAGTGGAGGTGCTTGGGGGAGGGCCTATGTCTCCGAACTCTTATCCTATCTCTCTATTAATTTGGATGGTGTTACAAATTAGCTTGTTTCCTTTTAAATATAGTTAGAGGAAACTCCCACATAGGTGCTTTTCAAACCAAGTCAAAGTGGATAAGTTTACCGAAACTTTAGCCGTATCCTCAATGAAGTAGATTGGATTAAAATCTTTGCATACTCCTCTGTACATCGACGAGACAAACTTGGGAAAAATATTCGCCTATTCGCGAAAAGTCTAGTGCACACTTTTAGCGAATAGGCAACCTACTTCATAGCTATCTATGTTAAGGTAATTTTAAGGGTTCCGTACCCAAAGAGTGCCAACGGGACCCTATTACTAAGGGTCCGCTGTCCGTCCGTCTGTACCAGGTCTGTATCTTAACAATAATAGATACACTTGAAATTTCCACAGAGTGTGACTATTATGGCCACTGCGCATCTTGGCATGCGAGTCCGACTCGCACTAAGCCTCTTTTATTAATTTGAAAGTAAAAGGAAGATATAGGGGAAAGGGAGATGTATACCATTAATTTTGTTTCATGTTTCCATTGCAAGCGGAGGAAAAGGATAGATAAAGATGTCGACTGCAGCTGTATCATAGTATTTTCTATTTTCTTGCGATACTTAGTTAAGATGAACACGCTCCAAAGTTTATTAATATTTTCAACGCAATAATAAATACGGTCAATTATGCGACGTAATGTTTTAATACTCGCAAATAAATCAAAACCTGTAGGGTTCTTCCAGTTGACCTATGAATCATGAAATTTGGCAAGGATCAAGATGTCACAGCACAAGTAAAGTAAAACGTCCGGAAATCATTCATTTTTAGTTATATAACATTCAAAAATTGTGATTGCAAACTTACATTTGCAGTTGGAGAATTGACCGTGAAGTACTCGTATATCGATGTATGGGAAACATTTTATCAACTAAAAAGTTAAGTTTGTTCTTGGGATAAATTCATCTCAACTATGAAACTCTTCGTTGTGCGTGATCCGACACGCACTTGGCCGGTTTTTATTGCTACTTAAACAACGTACCTACCTATTGATTTTAAGAGTAGGTATCCTGTCCCACATCACATTCCTGTCAACAAAACTGCATTATTTAGGTTGAAATACATTTGACAAGTTTCTCGGGTCGACCTTTGCCAATTAAGTAGAGGTCCAAATGTGAAACTCAAAGGCAAACCATGTTGGGTCACCTACCTGACCGTTTAACAAACTAAAATCAGTCTATTAAACCTTGTCAACATAGGTACTTAGTACTAGTTGAGTTGAGACTGGGGTTACCTTTACCACTTATCTTTCCAAAGAAATGTTTGACGAGTGTCTGGTGTCTCTGTTTCAATAATGATATTGCTCCGATATTCTATCCAAATTTTACCTCAACGTCCAAGCGATATAATTCCACCAATTACAGGCAGACTTCATTCGTTGTGCGTGCAAGCAGGGTATCCTACTCCTTAAGCACGAAATCCGTTGTTTAGGCCGAAGCTACGGGCATTTCCTACTCAGTATCACTTACGGACATACGATAAGTTCGGGGCCCGAACTAAGAATGAATGACAACATGATTTGACAGCTGTTCCTAATCCCGATGTGTTTAAGCCCGTTTGTAAAATGGAATTTGTGTCACTTGTTTTAACGGTTCAACTACTTTCAAACCGGCCCATATCGTCGTTAACGGACTTTTAGAGTACCCCCCAGGAACCGTCAATAAGTTGTGTAAACAGCATGACTTCGATCCCTTTGCAACAAGTGTGTCCTAGGCCAGAAGGTGCTTAAGCCTTAGCTTTTTTACTTAACAGTAGGTATCATAACTTATAATAAGGTCAAAAGGTTGAGTGCTAACTTTTTAGTGTCAGTTTTTATATTGGTAACATTACGCTGCGCTGTTCTGCTGCTGTGTTGTTCTGTTCACTGTTCTGTATTTATAAGGCGTTCCCTACACCTAAAATAAGTTTGCGCAATATGATTGAATCAGCCATTGCACTCAAAAAATCTATTATTGGCAGGCCATAACATTGACGGCCCCTACGCTTCAATGCTTTCGCGTGAACAAGACCGATTACTTCCTACACGGTGCAATTAAAATATGGTGCAATAATAAATGAAACTCGCCTAAACTCTCGTTCAATCATTGCACAATTCAGCGGGATTGTCCGAAAGGGTTACCGCTACCCCGGAACATAAAGGGCGAAGGAAGGAACGTGGGTGGGTTTTAGTCAGTAAGAGTCTGACACTCCCTTCCGCCCCCCCAAAACGGGAGGGGTCATATGATGATTTCCCACCAGAAAAAAAAAAAAAAAACATTGCATAATCTTACCCTACACTACCTACTAAATCCTAAACGCTAAGAAACATTGTGCCAATCGTGACATCGTTTAGGGCCTGCCTTAGTAAAGACTTGTAATTGGCTGACACTTACATCTACTATTTTTATTCTGTTTTGTTTAGCTGTAGGTACCTAAGTCTCCCAAAGAGCTTAAAAAAAATTACACTGCTTCATTTTTAAAGCTTTGGATTCGATTAATGTAAAACGTCTGATCGTAACGATAATGCTTCCCGTATTCGGGGCTCCATTTTAGAATAAAGCGGCAATAACGAGAAAAATCTAAAGCTTAGCATCTACCTACCTACGTTCCAATAATATGTATTTTCTTTTTACGCTTCTTGGCATTCGTTCTACCAAATCATGACATTCAAAGACGCCTGACATAATTATAAAAGATATTGGGTAACGCGCTACATAATAACACAGATTCGATTGTCACACTACTTACTCCCAAATAGGGATCTAGGACTAGTGACTAGGGATCTAGGAGTTCGAATAGGCTGTAGGTACGTCCCTATATAATATATGTACTTACATTATAAAGATTAGCCTGTAGCAACAAATGACTATATCCAAGAATCTTGTGGAAAAACATTCTTGTACAAAAGTCGCTTACATACGTAACTATCCTAACACAATAAATGCTCAGTCTGTCTCTTGGTATGTATTTAATGTGCTTTATCAGGTCTTCACGGCTGAACGGATTTGAATGAAATATATAGAATACTTTTTTTAACCCAGAATACCTTCCCGTGAATATATATACGTAATTTATGACCTCCATGCAGGCGAAGCCGCGGGCAACAGCTATTTTTGAATATATTCATTGTCTTAAAACTACGACCACTACTATCCTATCTTATGTCTAGGCTATATTAAAATACTGGCTGGCAAGGACATCGGCGGCATGGATTCAGTACATGATTCTAAAGCCGTTTAAATTTTTCGCCGTTTTATAAAAAAAAAAAATGTTCCATACATATTGACTGAAAGGTTTACACTTTTCTATAAAACAGCAGATTTCTTTTTATTACCGACTTGAAATTTCTACGCTACGGGTCTAGACAATCTCCCGCCACCCTGTATGTTGAGATTGCTGCAAATACTAGACATAGATATAATGATTATACATGTAAGGGACCGGCCGCCTTTGTAACACGATAAGATATTATATATAGTTAGTACGTATAGGTACCTATCTACTAAAGATAGGTATGGGTACCCTTACAGGTATTTCGTAAAATAGACTGGTCAGTTACGCAATATCGGAGGAGAAGGTATTCGACTGAAAGATAGGCTATCTATACCAATAGGTTTTTTTTTTTTTTTCCGGATGGGAAATCATCAAATGACCCCCTCCCGCTCTGGGTGGAGCGGAAGGGAGTGTCAGACTCTTACTGACTAAAACCCACCCATGTTCCTTCCTTCGCCCTTTATGTTCCGGGGTAGCGGTAACCCTTTCGGACAATCCCGCTGACCCGGCAGGCTTCGGCCCTGAGGGGCCCGTCGTTATGCTGACATCTCTTTGAGGCGCGCGTGGAACACTTACGCGCCGTCCGGCATGGGCCTGGTCCTGATCGGGTGGTGAGCTACCCATTGCTCTCCGCCCGCAGGCCCGCGCCTACGGTGGCCGGTAGTCGGTAGTCGTCACTCGACTATACCAATAGGCTGAGCTAACAATACCGAACCCGAGTCTAAAGCTAATTGCGCGGTAAACTCTGCTAGCGTGATGCAGGATTTTGCGTGACGTCAGTATGACACGTAGTTCGCATGTGCCGTTGTAGATACCGCTACAGCCTTTTCAACAAAAATATCCTTTTATAAGTCAAACGGATAATTTTATTAGTCGATTCGCACAAATTTACTCGCCCGAAACGTGCGAATCGTCACTTTATTTTTTGTATAGATGACTCGCACGAAGTTAATTTATTTGTGGGCGAGTAGAAAGCGTACCTACTTATTAAAGATAATGGAATTCTTCAGTTACGCAAGATATTGATGAAAAATATTTTTTGATTATAATTCCTAATCACCGGAAAGGAAAACATTAATTCAATTACACGACCAGAAATAAACAATTCGCTTCCAGTTACCAAGAAAAATCACGAAATTGAAGAGAAATATTATGCTTTTATCTGTATTTCAATTAAGCGTAGGTAGATACAGGTAGACCGTTTCTTGAGTGCAGACCACGACTCGGCAACGCCCTCGGGCTAGGTAGAGCGACAATCTTCGCAGTGGCTGGAGCTGGGAGAATTGAGCTGAATTACGTGTAATTGGAGAGGCCTATGTGTGAAGTCTTTCTAACTGAAGTCAAAACTTTCAACAAATGATTTGAAAGATAGCATTAGATCTGACAGCATGCTAGTTAACTTCTGTGTTAATCACCCGTTCAGGAACAGCTTGATAGCGACGTTTCATTAAGAGCTCCAACTTACCCTACCACACCCTTAATTGTAAGTTAATTAATGCAATAACTAGTGGTATATCAAGTAGATAAACGCTGCGGTCTTTATGTAAATGAAGACCTACTTCTACAAAGAGAAATGTTCATTAACATAATTAACTATTATCTGTCTATAACTCAGGGGGGCTAGCTAGAACCAAGTTAAATATAGAAAATTCCCTGAAATATTAATGATTCACTGAATATGTTGTGATATATTTATTCGTTCGATTTCGTTTATACATACATTGTGGTTCAGTTCCATATTTGGCCCCTGTCACCAAGAGGTACAGAGCCTGTTATGTTATTTATATCTATAATATATTTAGACCACTAAGTACATATGTCGTGACATACATTATTGTTTTGTTCCATATTTGCCACAGACCTGTCACCAAGAGGTAAACATCCTGTTAGGTTATATATAACTGTACACTTGTACAGTTATATATAACCTAAGATGATGTTTATCCTTATTTTCACTACTTAGTGAAAATAAGGATAAAAGTACTAACGACGAGCTGTCAATACTGAGACAGCGATGCATAAAATTGATGTCTATTCTAATCTGTTTTTCTAAAATGTATACGTCCACTATATTGCTGTTATTTGTCTTCAATTTAATTTTTTACCTACTTAGAGCTATTGCCAATATTGCAGATCACTAGAACAACAATCAAAACAAACAACGACTTACTGAGGGGTTTCCCAAAGTCAGATTTATACTCATAGTAGTTATCAATAACTAAAATAAACTTATCAAGTTCAAAAGTCGTATCTATCCGACTAACGATCAAATCATTTTGAATAAATGGAAACATCTACGAACTGTAGATATTTTCATATTTTGGACCGAAGTTGTGATACAATCACTTACCCCTATTATTCACATACTATTATTCCTTACTTCCATCAGAAACATGCCAGTCTTACTATAACTAAGAACAATCGTACTGTAAGAAACTATTTTATGTTGAACTAGTTTCGTCGAAACTCCAAAAGACACTATTCTTATACCAAAACACTAACCCACTTATTCATAAACGTTTCTTAAAGTTAAGTAGTGATTAAAGATTGTTTAACCATACATTTTTGACGTTTCAACATAATTTAACTTTAATAATAATTTATAAATAAACCCCTTAGTTTGCAAACATGAGCCGCAGCCAACATTTTGGTGTATTTCAGCACAATTAATTATCTCGTCTTTTTCAACTTTCAGAAAATTTATGTTCCGGATGCGCTGCGTCAAGTATTCCCAACTTCCCACACGAAATGCCGAATTTCATTCACAAAATATACTTTAGGTACATGTTATCGATCGACGGACGGATCATTAATCATATTCGCTTTTAGCGTCAGCTAAACGAGACTAAGCAGATCTACTTTTTGTATAAACAAACCGAAAAGCGCAGAGTGAAACGCGTCAAATTATTTATGAAAAACATGTTTATTTCAAAATAGTAACAAACATCGATCTCTTCTTATGACTAAAAGCCCACGTCCGATTAAATCATAAAAAGGTGTGCGTGTCCTATTGATATTCCGCTAGACTATGAGCTAGTTACAGAAGTCAAACTTTGTATCGAAACAGACTTTGTATTAATTATAAGAATTTGCCAACCAATCAGGCAATGTGATCGTGCAATATTTGATAAGTTTATTTATTGAGACATTAAGGTACAGTATATGCCACAATGTTTGCGCGATTTAGATAAATGGCAGTTTGAATTACACTAAATTTACTGAATTCGGATGATTCGTTGCCAATAATTGCAAGATATTACAATATTCAACTCCTGTGTGGAGTTATTAGACTAATAGCGAGTCCGATTTAAAAATAAAAAATAATATGAATGTCACTGTCCGTTTGGCAGACAATTACTAGCAATATCTTAATATATATACCTAATTCTTCTGTACGTGTGTTTGTCACCTAACTCCTCCTAAACTGCTGGACCGATTTGGATGAAATTTTGTGTATTTTATATTTCAATGGGTTCCTGGATGGTTCGAAAACACAATTGGACCCAGTAGGTGGCGCTGCTTTTCTGGGTAGGATGACGTCTACCGGGTCCGCTAGTTAAATATGTTCATTAGTAAATATATAATGAATAAAATTAACGAAGTAAGTTAGTAATTAATAGTAATATTAATTACTAACTTATTTCCTTCGAAAATAATTTTAAAATATCTTGGAACTATCTGTCTAAAGTAATACAAAGCGCGGGCTAAATTAAATTACTTACCCAATATTTTTAATTCAATATTTTTAGATTAAGTTTTAGTTATATACTGTTTACTTAAGGTCCGCAAAAAATAGGTCAGCGGTCAAATAGATCACCATTTTTGTGTCCTACTCTACGAGATCTCTACGACTCTATGAAATAAGATTTCTTAGAGTTAGATTAAATCTAACTCTATGAAATTCGTTAACATCATTACGTGTCGTCAATATCCGAAATATAAACTCCTAACATCAGGAAAACTTTATTATTTTAAATGGAATTTTGTATGGTCGGCTTCGTTACTGCTTTAAGACTTTTATCAACAATTTCCACTATATTAAAACTTCGCTAAAGACGTGGTAAACCTTGGGGTGAAAGTGTGGTTACGAAGTCGGTATACCATATTGTTATATTTTACAGTACACACGTTACTTTATAGGGAAAAGCGTAGCAACTATATATATACACCAATATTTAAAATTCGTTTGAACTGTTGTATATTTTCCAATGTTTGCAGTAATTAAAAGCAGAACATGTAATAAATTCACTCTTTGCTTATGCTACATACACATGCAAACACGCTATAATTAGGACATAATAAATTTATAGGAATACATTAAAAATCTGTAATATACCTATATTCCTTAACACATTCAGAAATAGGTACGCAATTAACAATCACAAATCTCACAATCACAGGAATTGTTAAAAACTCAGACGCCTCTCTTCTAACCTTCATTTTTTCTCAAAAAGAAGGAATTATTTTAGGTATATTTATTTTTTACCCAGACTGTTCTTTTCATACATTT
Organism: Apamea monoglypha; assembly: GCA_911387795.2. Taxonomy (NCBI): domain Eukaryota; kingdom Metazoa; phylum Arthropoda; class Insecta; order Lepidoptera; family Noctuidae; genus Apamea; species Apamea monoglypha. The sequence continues at coordinate 10,113,064 of OU426921.1, forward strand.
TCTCGAGGGAGCTTTGTATTATTTAATATCCACGTAAATAATAGAAGCTGCTTTATTTGTGTCAAAAAAACAGCCGTCATAAGATGAAAAGACTGCTTGCTTATATTTCCACACGGATATCCTTCTTTTTAATGCAAGAGGAATCCGCCACTTTTCATTCTACCTACTGTGTAAGCAATATTTATACGCCTTGCATAGTGGCACAACATAATTTTTGAGTTTATGCCATCATGTACCTCATCGTCTGCCTAGCCTTTTCCCAACTAGGTTAGGGCCGGCTTCCAGTCTAACCGGATGCAGCTGAATACCAGTATTTTACTTGGAACGACTGCCTATCTGACCTCCACAATCCAGTTCAATAACTGGGTTGTGGAGGTCAGGAAAGTATGTGAAGCTGTTGGTCCCGGCTGTCACTCATGGATTTTTGACAGTCCTTAACGTCAGAAGCCCGAAAGTCTGACAACCAGTCATATCAATGAGTTTCGTATTACCACTGGGTAATACGAAACTACCTCCTACCTACAATGTACCATCATCATATGCCTAGCCTCCACAAGCCAGTTACTGAACTGGATTGTGGAGGTCAGATAGTGATCCGTATGCGTTTTATTACACACCAGTCTAAGATCTGTTTTACATATTTCACCTGTTACAAATAAATAAATTTGAATCTAAGAGAGCTAAAGAAGCAGCTGATATTTGCTTATGTAGTGTATAAGTATTTCTTAGTATGTAAGGAATCAATCTTGAGACTTAATTAATATTTCAAAACATGAGTGAGCCCATAGATATAAGAAAAGTTAACCTCTGGGAATTTGTTCCGACATTTCGGGTCGAGAATATTACAAGTTGAGAAGCGCCGCGTGTGCGGGACAATAATATTATTATGAACAGTACTAATGATTAGGTATGCTATTAGCTGTAACATATGTTAGATATAAGATAGATATGTTAGATATAAGATAGATAAGTATTAGTTATAGTTATTAAGAATCAGTCACTATGTTTACGTGGGTGAAATTGTTGTTTGTATAGATTCGTGACCCTATTATGTGATTGGGCACAATCACAGCTCAGGATCACGACTCCGACATGTTCATACAAGTCGAAACCTGTCGGGAACGTAAGCTGAAATAAGCGTTTTTACAGGCAATATATTATAAGTCAACAAAGGAGTAACCCACAAGGGGTACCTACTAATATAGGTTAAAATTCTAAAAATGTTTACAATCGCTGTCAAGTGCTCCATGTATACTACTAACAGTGTGAATCAATATATCTAGGTCAAAACTCTGCAAGTATTTCATTTCGTGTTCCACCAACCCAGTGAGCAGTGTACCTACATACCGTACACCGCACGTTGTTGTGTGTCGACTAAATTATTCAAACAAAACTGCTGGGACATAAGCCTCTTCTCGATGAGCGGGAGTGTGCCGTAATCCACGGGAGCGCAGTGCGGGTTGGTAGATGTCACGTGTCTTGGAATTTTTGGTTCTAAGACATACCGGTTTCCTCACGATGTTTTCCTTCGCCGTTTTGAGAGCAGTGGTGATGTAATAATTTACACAAAGTAAAGCGCCTGACTGGGTTCGAACCTACAACTTAAACTCGTAAGTCGCGGCCGTTACCACTGGGCCACCACTACTCTTACTGTACAGAGTTAAGAGCTAAGTTTATATACGCGGTTACAATACAAAAGGAAAGGAAATACCTACGAAACTAATTTGGCAAAGTTGACCTTTCCCTCCATACTGTTGCTCTTACATTTTATCTTATCAAGTTTCCGGATAAAGTGATCCCTCATAAATTCGTAATCACGCAGAGATATGTAATTTCACGCTTTACGGCTTCCTCGTATATTACTCGGTAATCTGTCTCCAAAAAGTACCGTCATCTGTCGACAAAAATAGGACGCCGCGTCGTGTGGACTAGTTTGTTCAGGCCGTCTACGTTTAGGCACAATGCAAGACGGAATGTGAGTTTAGTTTATTTTTTTTAAATGAAACTTTTATTACATCTTCTCACACTTTTTCGTCTGAGTGTTGCGTGACGGTCGGCCGCGGAGTAGGGATAATTTTACTTTCTCTATGGTTTCTCTAGACTATTACTCATTTGTTTTATTTTTTAAAGTGAAACTATTATTATTTTTTTATTTTATTAATTTTGTTTTTTGTTTTTTTTTTTGTTTTTTTTTTTTAAAAGGTTTCACTTTTACCGTGGCATCATAAAACCACACAATTCTTTTCTTTCTTTGCTGAAACTTGTATTATGAATTTTATTGCAAATTGTATTATTTATATTTGTAATCAACATTGTAAAATACTTAAAACATTGATCATCTTCTGCCTGCGACTTCGTTCGGGTGAAATTTCTTGTTACCCCGACCCACCGCGTCGCATCGCATCGCCTACCTGCGGTATTACTTCGTTTTCGCTTAGCTTTCTTTCTGACTTTTGTTATTTTTGCTCGGCACCGAAGGATCCTAGCGTGATGTTAAATAGCCTATTATAGCCTCAAGAATTGGGCTATCACATTTTAAATCCGACTGGTACGTCCAGTGATTAACGCGTTAAAACAAACAAACAAACTGAAGAGTTTGTGTTTAGTTTTAATACAATCATCAATATCATAATACTTTCACGAAATCAGAAATAAGTAGCCTTACTTCTTAAAAATCTCTTTAAACTTTTCAAAGATAAAATGTAACAAAAACTTTTTTACAAAAAAAAAACATAAGCTGAAAAATAACTTTAATTTCGGAAGTCGATGGCAAAAAACGAAAATACAAAAACCAAAGACACCGACTTCTGAAATTAAATTTATTTGTCACCTTGTAGTGTTTTTTGGGAAGTCAGTTGTTTTTTTTTTTTTGTACACACCAGCTTTCAAATAAAAAAAGAATCATGAAAATCGGTTCACCCAGTCGACAGTTCTGCAGTAACAAACATAAAAAAAATACAGTCGAATCGAGAACCTCCTCCCTTTTGAAGTCGGTTAATAAGTAGAAATGCGGGATAAAAATATTTAGTTCAATATCCCTTTCGAATTGAAAACAAACCCTAGAAAGTTCTGTGAAGATTGATTCAGATTTCATTTATTCCGAGAAAAGGAAAGATTGTTTCAGCGTTGAACTTGACGTTGCGACGACAAGGGATACCCCAGCTCGGTCCAATCTAAAGTCACTGGCTCACTGGGGAATAAAGTTAAAATAATGTCCCTATTCGCATGAAGTGACTGAGAACTCTTAGATCCAAACCACAGAACTCTCAAATCCATCTAATCTCATCAAAATTCGCTTCAAATCCTCTCTAGCAGTTATTAGGTACTTCCCAAGCCCCAACATCTACAAATACTCCCAGAAGCGAATCGTTTAATCTGATGTTTCGTGTGTGTGCTCGCATCCGATCAGACCCAACTAGCACAGGTTCGGCTGTAGGTACCGACTGATTCCTATAAGAAAGCCAATTACGGTCCAGTACTTAATAAAACTCATATACATGTCGCATCTTTGACTATTTATTGGTTTAGTTAGACGCTCAATTGACTTTTGTAATACCGGTGAACGCAGTGACGTCACATGTCACGTGAACGGAATCGGTTGGAGGGGTGTCGATTTTAAAGTTATAAAAGCGCGAGTCCCAAGAGAACTTGGCTCAGAACGATAGTTCAGATCGGACCTCCAATCGGGATCGTTGGTTCACAGGTACCTTATTAGTATTGTCTCTAACTATTGTAACCGTTATTATTTAAACTGTGCTGTGCTATTATCCAAATAAATCTTTGTGCAAGTATTTGGTATTGTTACTGTGTTACTTGAGACCTACGCCATGGAATCTCTACCTCAAGACAATACTCAGACGTTAACATACATATATTCGCTTTTTCAGAACTGGAAATTGGCAGGAATCGAACGTTATTTCAACATACCTACACAATGAAACAAATGATTGTTCAGCATTCCGCAGATCGTTAATCGCGTCTACATAAACAAAATATTCATGATAAAGAACACAAGCCGATATTTATATGCAATCGAAGATGGCGAAAATGGTTCCGTACTATAAACAAAGGTATAAATAGAAGGAAGAATTTCATGTTCCTGCAACATGAAATTTTTATAGGTATGTAGAACAAAATTATAAGAAATGGTAAGAAGACCTACTTAGGTATATGTTATAATGTTTATTTTAAACTATCGCTTGAACTATTTGCTAGGTGAAATATTAAACTCATATTTTACCGTATTGCTAATTTTATTATTCATATAGGTAAACGCATCATGCACACGCGGTGGTTGTTGTTCTGTGAGCAAATATTTTCCCTGCAGTGGGAGCAGAAGGGTTATTACGACAATTGCAATGTCTTTCATTTTGACAACTCGACAACGTTCATTGCGTTATTTAGGTACGTCGTCGAGCAGTGGAAGCAATGGATTGGAAATTTTCTTCAACTCTCTCTGATTGTGAAAGAAAGTGTGTTACGCGATTGGGTCGCTGTTCATAACTACAAACTATCTATCAGCCAGACTTTTGTAGTGAACCAGAAAACGTAACAATTCAATTCAATTAATTTATTTCAGACAATGTCCATAGTCCTTAACTATTACAAAATTAAAATCAAATAAAACATTAAAATAAATCAAGGAACAAAAATTAGATAGACATTACAATAACATATTAATTAAAAATAATCAGATATAAATAAAAATAATATACTTTAAACATAATCAATTACAAAATTAGACATATACAATATAAACATACACACAATGTCAAATAATACGAGGAGAGGCGCTAACATGAAGCTACATCCACCTTTGTATCAGGGACAGGTTTCACCCTTCGGACAACACCCTCAGGAGATTGTTCGAGCTGCTTTGTAGGCGACATAATAGTGAAGCGCTCCGTTTCCTTATGATCGCGAAAAAATCATCCGTCCGCGCCTCAGCAAACACAGTATAAGCACTACAAAACCGCGGAAGCCCTAACAGTATCCTGAAAGCTTTGTTGTACTGCACGCGCAGTGCGCTGTACGCCCGCTGCGTAAAGTTTGTCCACAGATTGCACGTGTAAAACGACTAACAATTTGCCTTAAATAATGTCACCTTTACAGGCCTAGTACATCGCGCAAACCTGCGAGCCAACATATTACACCGACCAGACAGCGCTCTGCGCTCCCTCTCAGTGTCCAAATTGTCACACAACTCGTCAGAGACCCAGTGGCCCAAGTACTTGAATTGATGCACTCTTTTTAAAGGAATGCCGCAAAGAGTGACAGGAGGTACAGATGAGTAACATTTGGTACCGGCTTTGAAGATCATGAATTCACTCTTTTGAGCATTGTAACTGAGCGCATGGGCCTCCATCCATATGGGCATATGACTCACAAATACGCAATACTTTTCGCAAGGCCCCGATTTATGGGCTCAGCAATAGCATCCGCGTAACTTATATTATTCATACACACTCCGTCTATGGAACATCCAATGGCAGTGCTGCTGAGCTCACAGATCAGGCGGTTCACATACAGGTCAAAAAGAAGAGGTGAGGATAAATCCCCTTGAATAGATATAGAGGGTCAAATTAAATTAGCTAGCGAAACTCCGCAGACGTGATGGGTATCGATAATTCAACACGATAACACAAAAAAGAAATTAACTTGACGATTTTTTTTTTGTGGGGTCTCCGACCTCAGATACTCTTAGTGTATTCACTTAAAATATCAGTTATAAAATCAGTTTTTATTGTGAATAATTCACAGACATCATGGGACACGTTTCACGTCTGTGAAGCTTAGACAAAAAAAGCTGATTTTATAAATCCGTTTTCTTTAGATTTGAACAACAAAACAAAAAAAAAAACAACATGACATAACTAAAGACAACAGAGTGGCAATTTTCGTAATTGTAAGAACGTTCACAGTCTGATCTCAGTCTCAAACTGTCAAAAATACCTCTAATTTCCTACATTTTTTACTAGTTTTTGACATTGATTGTCGCTGAGATGAGATTGCGAGAGAGATTTTGAACGTTTTTAATTACGGGATTTGGCCTTCTGCCGATCGATTCTGTAAAAATCTCACCGTGGAATCTTAGGTGAAGTGAGCTTAGAGTGAGGTGTCAATAGTGTCAATCCCTAGCATTAGTTGGAATGACAGCTCACTCCACGTTCACTTCACCTAAGTTTTTACGGTGAGATGGTTACAGAATCGCACTGCTGATTTCTCAACTCATACTTCAAGTAAGTACACAACCAGCGGTCGTTGAACCCGAAAAGAAAAAACATCAAATCTCTTTTGTTTTTATTTTAAAGAGTTTATATATCGATACCCATCACGTCTGCGGAGTTTCGCTAGCTATAACTTGACCCTGTAGGTATATATAAAAAAAACCTTCTTGAATGACAATTTTTTTATAATCATTTCACAGATCAGATACCCTTGTCTGTCACGTCCAATCTGTTTTTCCGACGCCCTTCCAGTCATCGACCCTCAACCTAATCTAAGTTTATAGCCTATTTTGTGAATTGCGATGTTGTTTTCCAACATCCACGTGTTTATTGTTCTCCACGCGGCTCGAGGCTTTGGCACAGGTCAGGGACATCGACGTGCAAACCACAACCATCAATTCAGCACATGATTCTAGACGCAATCGATAGCTGATGAAAAATTTCTACGCTTGGGGAGAGTAGACATTTTTCATCGGCTATCAAACAAAAACACAGCTGTTTCATAATATAGTAAAGTAAGTAATAGTAGTAAGTAAGTAAGTAAAACTTACGCGGTCAAAATGTATTTGCATTTTTTTTTTAATAACCGACGAACAATTTTTATAATCATGTGCTGAATTCACGGTTACAGTTTGCCTGTCGATGTCCCCGCCACCCTGTATTTTAAATCTCAAAAACTTTTAACTCACTTATTATTTGGTCCTCGGTAGGTACTACTAAAATCCCCTCAGCGAACTCTTTTTAAACTTAATAAGAAAATTCCATTTGATTTATCCGCAAATTGAACGAAAAACGGAAAAAATGTTTCTTAATATTTTATTCGCTGTAACAAATGAAGTGGAACCCAATTCATCTTGGTCACAAAATAACAGGGTTTTAGACAGTCCAATATTTTTCAATTACTGTAGACGTGATTATTCTTCAAATGATTACATTTTATTTTTTTTCCTTGCGACTTCTTTCGAATTTCTCTGACTTTGAAACGTTTACCCTTCATTTCACCCCCTCAGAGATTGGTATTCCAAAAACTATCTTTTTTTTTTAATGATATAAACTAGTGCTTGACTGCGATCCCGCCTGATGGAAAGAAGTGATGCAATCGTTGATGGTAAAGCGCACTAATTTTTTATGAGCCTATTCACTCTAGCCTTGAAGACACTTAATTATAATCGGACGGGAAAACCGCTGCAGGCAAATGGTTCCAGTCCTTCGATGTTCGCGGAATAAACGACGAGGCGAAACGCTTCGTACGGATCGTAGCAGTTTCAACAAACGTAAGGGTGGAAACTCGCCGTGCGACGGGTTGTCCGATGATGGAACGGTGATAGCGGAATTAAGTCGTATAATTCCCGCGCACACTATCCAGAATGCAGGATGCATTCTGGAGAATACCGAAAGGCTGGCTACCCTACACCTATGCTCCAGGCTTTGTAGATTGGTATTAACCAAATCTGGATCACCAATTAGCCTCATCGCACGCCTCTCCACTGAGTCCAAGTCTCGAGTCTCTCACCCGAAAGTGACATATTGCCCTATTTTCGTCTCTCTATCTTTAGTGGTTTAAGCCGTGCTCTGCCAGTCAGTCAGCCAGTCACAAAAAATCTGTGTTTGTAATTTAATGGACGTTATTAAAAGTAATTTAAAATAAAAAAGAGTTACAAACGACCTGTGTACTAGATGTGAACACAGGTCACTTCACTTAATCATTTCAACACTGATCCCTAAAGCCATTAGCTATCATTTCTCGGCAACAAAAAAATACTACAGTAAAAAAACAAACCGTTTTAATGCGAAACAAAAATAACTGGCCGTCCATAATGTACGAACCATTAATTTGAATTGTATACAATGATGCAGTCATGTGGAAGATAATTTTATGAGTGTTTTTTAAACATGGAACGTCTGTCTTCGGAAGCGCCTGCTGTTTTCCGGCTCACACCTGAAGCGGACACGGCACGTAGCAACCGCCTAGTGTACACAAGCCACTATAAAGTTGAAAAGGTTATTTATTCATTACATTCACGCCATTAGTTACTATGCTTGTTTTAAGGTGAGTATACGTACACTAGAGCATTTTCATATAATGTAACGTTCCTGCGAATGCTCGATGCCGCGTTCGACGTAATGCTCACGGCGAGTGAGCATTTACCTGTAACAACTATTTCTTTCTTGCGTTCATTGTTGATGATTGTTCTTGACCGCTCGTGCCTTTGCTCGATAAAATGATACACCAATACGCTCGTTGGTTTTTAAAATCAGGTTGTAACAAAACATCGAGGATCGTGTTCGAAGTGCGGTTCGATAAAATTATAAAACGGCGAATGTTTGATGTTCTGTTACAAGTAAATGCTCTAGTCTTCTTCTGTTGAACAGATATTTCTTATGTTTGATAAAACTAACTCGGATGCTATAATGGCCAGAAGGACATTAAAGTTAAGATAACAAAAAGAGTCTACAATACAATTTCGTTTAAATAACGGCTTTGATTGGAATCTCAATGATAAAACTAACGCAGACTTTATAATGGCTTTGGATGTAGACATTAAAGTTAAGATAAAATACCGACAAAAAAGTCTACAATAAAACTGTATTGTAGACTGTTTTTTGGTATTTTCGATTAAATAACGGTTAAGATTGAAATCTCAACTGCTTTATCCGTGATCGCAAACTACGGTCTTGGAAATTTCAATTTCTGAATTTCTTCTTAGATCGATTACTACGAGTAAAATAAGAAGTGCGAGGTAAAGGGTAAAGCAACATCGCAGTTCAAGGCTCCAGCAGACTGTTCTTTTTTCTCTAAGGTGCCTTATATTAGGCGTTCTACGAGCTACACTGACGTCGGGAGTCACCAGCCGACTCCCGGCCACCGTAGGCGCGGGCTTGCGGGCGGCGAGCAATGGGCAGCTCGCCGCCCGGCAAGGACCAGGCCCGGGTCGACGGCGCGTTGTGTTCCACGCGCGCCTCAAAGAGATGTCAGCACGAACTGACGGGGTCCGCTAGGGCCGATGCCTACCAGGGCCGCGGGTTCTTCGAAAGAGATACCGTGGCCCCTGGCATAGGCCACTGAAGGAACACGGGTGGGTTTTAGTCAGTAAAAGTCTGACACGCCCTCCCGCTCCACCCAGAGCGGGAGAAGTCATATGACGATTTCCCGCCCAGAAAAAAAAAATGGGTCATAAGTGTCGACGTAAATAGCTTTAATATCTTTTTGTCCTAATGGATCTTTATTGCACGAAATCATATAAAGGTCTATTTGGTCACAGTAAAAGAATTTTATGACTAGTTTGTCAATCAATGATCTCTAGCCTTTGATGGCATTTATTTACCTATCACTTAATAGCCTTCTTTGTTGTCTGTTAAAATATTTTATTTTATTTCTATTGTCCGATATTTTCAACATTGTAATGATAAATTTTGATTAGATTAAAAAATTTAGAAGGGCATTGAATACCCACTGTCACGTCATTTTGTTTTTTCTTTTTTCAATATCTCGAAATCGTGACACTTTGCAGGGTCTTAGTATGTTTTCTGTTTGCATTGGTGTCAGCTATCGATTTGCATATATAGGTTTAATGCGAGGCCGTCATTTAAAAAAAAAAAAACAAAATGGCAACCAGGAATGTATGCCACGGGCCTTCCAAGCCCTTTTTAATCATCTTCAGCAGATTGCAGCTTGCTGCTGCTCGCAACATATTCATTCACATGCAAAGTTTAATCCCCAGTTAGTCCCATTCAGGAGTAGGGCAGAGATTAGACAAAATCTAGTGCTGGTGTTTTAGTAAACTACGAGTATAACAAGTAGTTTTGATCCAATGTAGACAACGCACTTGTATGAAAACAAAGCTTTTTACGAATATATCCGCTAGCTTTTCAGGCACGTTTCCGGTTTATTGCGATGTGGATGAATTTAAACTTTTTTATACATTAACGGTAGTGACTACTGAGATGACAGCTAATAGGTACAGCCGATCGATTCTATAAAAAACTCACGATGAAAAGTTAGGTGAAGTGAGCTTAGAGTGAGCTGTCAATAGTGTCAATTCCTAGCATTTGTTGGAATGACAGCTCACTCCACGCTCACTTCACCTAAGTTTTCACGGTCAGATGTTTACAGAATCGCACTTAAAAAAACAACATGTTGCGCCGACCCCAAATAAATTGGGATAAGGGCAAGAGAATGATGATCAGCACCCTAATTGTGTAACACACTATCAATGACAATCTGAATCATTTTGAAGGATATTGCTAATCAATTGCTTCATATGTTCGAAAAATTTGTCTGCTCAACAACGTAAATAACGTAATGAATGTTGTTGAACTGTCAAAATGAAAGCCATGGCTACTGTTAGCGGTTACGCAATTACCCCGCTGTAGCGGCTAGCGCTTACATTTGTTATTGTTCACCATCGTAATTACATTATATTTAGTTTGTGTATTAAGTAGTTGTTTGTGTTTACTAATATTATTCTCATACTTAAGAAATGATTGACATGCAATTTATTATATTACAGGCTACCTAGTAACATGTTTTTATATGAATATTTTTTCATATATTTAAATACTAGCTTCTGCCCGCGGCTTCGCCCGCGTGGATGTCAGAAATTATCCCACGGGAACGTGCTACCAGGATAAAAAGTATGTCCTTCCCAAGGATGATCTATCTCTTTGCCAAATTTTATCGAAATCCGTTCAGTGGTTTAGGCGTGAAAATGTAACATACAGACAGAATTTACAATATTATATAGGTAGTATAGCACTTTTCCCGCGACTTCGTCCGCATGTACCTACTTTACTCTAAAAATTTCGAAGATGTATGTTTACGATCTTTATCATTTATTTATTTAATTCGGGTTAATTTTAAAGACTTAAGATTTTTTAAATAAACCTTGTGGTCCGCTTTTACCACGACAGGCTTTGTTTTTAAAAAAGCGTTTGGTACGTTTCCATTGTATGACTTTAAAGATTATTTATATCCATGTTCGTGTTAATGGAAGCAAGCAGTAAAATCCACCCCTTAAACTTTATTACCCTTTTCCACCCCGGTAAGAGACAATTTTTGAAAAACCCTTAAAACACATGATACTTTTTTATTTTTTGTTTTGAGTAGGTATATAGTTTCGAGTTAATCCGTCCGAGCGGTTTAATTTTTTTTCTTACCTATTAACTTTTTCACGCCCTAAATCCTCGTGAGGAGTTTTTTTTAACTAAAAGTGATCATCTGTATTAATAACTTAGGCAAATATTGCCAAGTAACAAGTTTATTAACCAAAGGAAAAAAAAACATATTAACTGTATCCCGTCTTTCCACCGCACAGGGGTAGAATTCTAAAAAAATTATTGGGATGTTTCCATAATTTGACTCAAAGATGATGTATACCAATTTTTAAGTTAATCAAGCCACGTAGTAGAATACTGCCCTTAAAAAATTAATTACCCCTTTTTGCCCCGTCAGGGGTCGATTTTTGAAAGACCCAAAAACTTATCATTGTTTATTTCCTGTCAAAAGAATTATTACTGATTTTCGAGTTCATCGGAGCGCGCATTCAAATTCTTTCACACAAACTTTAACACCCCTATATCCCCTTTTGAGGGGTAGTTCTGAAAAACTTATAATGATAAACTTTATTACTTACGTAGGCAAGTATTCTTGCTAAGTTTCAAGTTTATTAACTGAATGAATAAGATTTTTCATATAAACTGCATCCCCGCTTTTCACTCCCACGAGGGTGGAATTTTGAAAACTCGTTTGGGATGTATTCATAACTTGACTCAAAGATTATTTGTTTTACCTGTAAAATTGATTACCTCTTTTCAGCCCGTCAGGGGTAGTTTTTCGAAAAACTCACTCCCCTTTTAGAGGGTAGTTTAGAAAAAATAAGAAAAGACAAACTTCAGAATTTACTTAGAGAAGTGTTCGTCCCAAGTTTCAAGTTTATTAACTCAAGGAATAAGATTTTTCATACAAACAAAATCACCCCTTTACACCCTCTTAGTGGTGGAATTTCGAAAAACCCTTTCTTAGTAGATGCCTGAGTAGGGGGGTGGGGGGGGGGTGTATTCTTCGTGAAGAGTTTCACGAAGAATACACCCTTCAAATTTCATGTCTCTAGGACCAGCGGTTTAGGCTGTGCGTTGATGTATCAGTCTAGATAGATGACGAGACAGTAACGCCCACACAGGATTAACTGAAACGGGTATATATTATGTTTTAGACTGTGTGTGAATAAAACGTATGCTATTTTGTCTTTAATGGAAAAAGATCATATAAAATTTTGATCACAAAGTTCTATTTGTAATCAATGTTTTATATGAACTTTTTACTTTAAATCTTTGAAAATCAACGAACAAAGGGTGCCTCAGATTCGTAAATAATTGATGAGCCATAATATTTCATGTGACTTCATATTTTACCTCTTTAGACGATGGTACCGTAACCGTTACCGTAAAATTAGTGACGTGATCTAGCTCGCAAGTCTACGATAAAACCTTAGTTTTACGATTCTACCTAATGTATTCTCACGAAAATAGCCAGCAGCGGACACACTTTTGCGTAATATTCAAACATTCGTAGTTACCATAAAATGACGATCTTATGCTACGAATAATATATTACATATTATGTTAATATTATAAGGGTAAAAGTGTTCTACATTTTAAGGTAAACCGGGCCAAACTCAATTACCTGGCTGTATTCAATTTTATTCCCGCCTGCTCGTAACATCAAAATGGATTTAAATTAAGTATAATAAGGCTTTAGTTTTTCATTAAAACCAATTCATCGTCTGCTATGAAAATGCCTAAATCCTTAATCTATATATAAAAGGAGAAACAGACTGACTGACTGTTTATACTAGGAATGTGACATTTTTCACACGGCTTCCTTTTATAATGTAATTGTAAAATTCAACTTTTAAGGGGCTGAAAAGCGGGGATTTTGTTTGTATGAACAATCTTATTCCTGAGTTAATAAACTCGAAACTTGGGACGAATACTTCTCTAAGTAAATTATGAAGTTTGTCATTTCTTATTTTTTCTAAACTACCCCCTAATGGGGGATGGGGGGTGTCAAAATCTTAATAGAATAATTTGAACGCGCAATCCGGTCAACTCGAAACTCAGTGCTTAAGTGTTAAGCTCATACTTTAGACCAAAAATAAATAATGCCGTGTACCAGGGTTTTTCGAAAATCTACCCCTAACGAGGTGAAAAGGGGTAGCTAATTTTACAGGGGAGGATTTTACTACGTGTCTTCCATTAAGTCGAAAATGGGTATAAATAATCAAATGAGCATAAACAATCTATAAGTCATACAATGGAAACGTGCTAAACGCTGTTTTATAAACAAGCCTTTTCGTGGTGAAAAGGGAGGACAGTTTATTTGAATACTTATTTCTCTAAGGGCTGATTTTTCAATCGACAGATAATTTTTATTCATGGAATAAAATTGTCGTCTGTCAGATTTTGCGTGGGTGTTTCTTTTTCGTTTGAATGTGACCTTTTGTCTACATAATTATAAAATAACTCAATACCTCCCTCTTCATTGCAATAAAACAATAACGGCAGGCAGTATTGTCTTTGTCACTAATCGTTGAAATTAACTTATCTACAATTAGCCGCCGACATCGACATAAGTCCCCAATACTAGCAAAATCCTTCAAAAACAATATGGAGTCTAGTATTAAAAAGTATGCCTCGTTAGTTAGTGAACTCGTGCCGCTCATATATATGTATTTAGCATGAACAAGAAACCTTGATTAACAAATTGAACAGCCATGAAAGTGGCTTCACTGAAGATAAACGAGGCTTACGTCATCGATGGCTACAACTTACAACGACAAGGAGATCATTAATGAGGTAATTATTTCCCGTTTCCGACAATTTTCTTCTCTTCCGTACCCCAATTTATTTGGAGTCGGCTCTTCGTGTCTTTTTTGGTTGTCTATTGTTTACCCGAAGGTTATATACCATAATCATCATATTCCCGAATTTCATTTACCCGAATTTCATTAGCCCGAATGTTTTGTTTGCCCTAAAAGACATATGACATACTTTTAATTGCTCGAAACTTAGATACCATAAGATACGAGTGCCATACGTATTGTTTTTCATATTTTTAATTGCCATAATAATGATTAGACATAATATGTAAACGCCATAATGATTATTAGACATAATATTTACCTACCTACTTATTAGCTTTCTGGCTGTCGATGTCGATGGGTGTGTAATGTTTGGTATAATATGAATAAAAATAAATTTATTTATTCTTCTCTTTTAAGTTTAATGGTCACAGTTCTAACCTAACTGAAATGGCATGTGATAATTAGGGCATGTGATAATTAGGGCTTACAATGATTATGACAAATGACGTTATGGTAAGTGACTTCATGGGAAACAAAGCTTCTAGCACGAGACTCATATAGCAAATAAGAGTAGGGCAAATGAATATTACGTCATATAATATTATGATTGTTGACTATTATGGCAAATGATATTAGGGCAAATAAAATTCGGGCAAACGGCGGTATACCGTCTTTTTTCTATGAAGTAGTAGTATTAGAAGTAGGTCTATGGACCTACTTCAAAATGATTGTTTATTGGCCCGGTAATAAATGTGATCGAATTCACTTATATTTTAATTAGGTATCTTAATGCTTTAAAATCATAACATTTCTTTTCATGTTAATAACTTTACTTTTGAATTGTATTCATATTTTTTACTTGCACTTAATGGCAAAAAAAATGCTGTTCCATACATTTTGACCGCGTAGGTAGGTATTACACTATTAAACAGCAGATTTTTTTTTTTTTTGATAACCGACTAAAAATTTCCACGCTAGTGGGTCTAGAATCATGTTATAAATTCCTGGTTACAGTTTGGACGTCGATGTCCCTGCCACCCTATAGCATAGTTCTAACATTTCTAAATTACGCATCCAAGCCGCGTCTCCAAACACAAAGGACTGAATAAATTTTCATTTCTCTCTTTTTAATATCGTATCATTGAATCCCGATCAAAGGACTCGCAGAGCTAATAGGATTACTTACGCCCATTTCAAAAACAAAACTTATTGTCTTTGGCTCGTATTCTTTACGTAACTATATGTAAATTGTTGCAGTAGACCGGGTAAAGTGGAAAGTGAGCAGGGAGGCCTTTGCCCTGCTGTGGGACAATACAGGCTTAGAATAATAACCCCACCGCGCGCCTTACATCTATGTTGACGTCGTGATGGGGCTTGCACGCTCCGAACTCTTAGTCTGTGCCGGTAGAGTTTACTTTGCCGGAATGTGTCTAGGGTGAGAAGCCCGACCAAGAGAGATACAGAAACCTGTAGGGCAGAATGTGGTGAGCTGATGAGCTGTAGCAACCCCACGAATCGTATCTCCCGAGAAAAGTCTCGGTCCTCATCTCTGACTTGCCTTTATTGACCGGTTTGCAAGATTCGCAAGAACAAACGTGCTCGGAGGAAAGAAGTATTCCATTAAATGCAGGTTGGACCATCTTCCGGGCTCTGGGATAGCCTTAGAATACCTCTGCACTCATCAAAGACCTCAGGAAGAATTGCCCCCTTTTCGCTACATCACTATATGCGACGGTTTTGGGGTCCATTATTCAGAGTGCACGTCGCCCCCTGGCATTTTATCCGTATATGCAAAATATTAATCAGGCAGGGGGGCATCGCCCTTCCATAGTTGGACATCTTCCACTTGCACATTGCATACAGAATTTAGAGGATGCTCTGGAGCCCTAACCACCGGCAGCTTGGACCCTGCTCCCGACACCAGTGGATCACTATTTTTTTTATACCTAATTTATATATTTTAAAAAAAAGTCATAATGTAATAAAATAAGATAACTAAATAAATAAACGAAATAATAAAATATTTGGTAACAAAATAAACCTGCATGCCACGTACGAGTAGTTTACTCGTCGAACTTATGTATTACTAAAGCGTTACGAACAAAATGTTATAAGGTCTAGGAGAAACTTTCCTACACCCACGTAACATCGGTGTCACATTACGACATTATATTAGGGTATTGATATTCCATCAATATCTATTTTATCGACAAAAACACCCTACAGTACTCCGGTAGAGTTCACACGGCTCGTTAATACGCCACGAGCCAGTTTTCCGTATTTCCCAATCGATAACCTCAATAGCGTAATCAGCCTATAATGTTCCCGCTGCTGGGACACAGGCCTCCTCTCTTGGAGAGAGTGTGTGCTGGAATCTACCACGCGCACCCAGCGAGAATTGGTAGATTTCACAAGGACATGCCGGTTTCCTCACGATATTTTTCTTCACCGTTTTGGGGGCAGTGGTGATTAAATTAGTTACACAAATCAAAGCACCTGTCTGGGTTCGAACCCACGACCTACAACTCGTAAGTCGGGGCCGTTACCACTGCTCCTAACCCCAATAGCATTTTCTTAAAATAAACTGCCATTAATACAATGCGTTGTGTTGTAAGTGTAACACAATCCATTGAATACGAACAGTGTCCGTGGCCCTTATATAGAACACATGGCGTGTGGAAATATAAAAACAGCAGTCTACGATATCACGTCCAGTTGCACCCTAATTTGAATAGAGAAACGGAACAACTATGATAACACCATAAATCAGCTACTTTATAGCCGTTATGTAGTTGAACGAACACACATTTACTTGGGCACACGTTCAGGGTTTGGGTAGCGAGGAATAATCTATTACAGCATCGAGCCTCGTAACTTGCGACAGCCACAAGTTCTGTCTGACATTATTCCAAAACTCATCTTTAGACACCCGTTAACAGAACTAATTTAAGTTACCGACACAATTTATTGCGGGCATTTGTTGGATTTTGCTTTAGTGTCATTGAAAATTGAAATAAAACGATTTTCTTTTGCAAACAATTTGATGAAGCCAAGTAATTAAGCTGCTTAGCGAATTTTATCTGAAAATATCAAAAAAACCTAGGAGGTATATTATGCCGCTGTCTGCCCCATTTAGGAGCAGAGACTCGAGGAAAAAACAGGTTTTCAGGGTCCTGAAGTGTATTATATAAAGTGTATACCTACTTGTAGGCAGGCGAGCATGAACGAGCTTAGGTATTGTTCAGGTAACTTGTTTAACCTTGATAGACTTTCTTATGTAAGTAGTACTTTGGTAGGAACTTATAGGGATTACGTCATTAAGCTTTTTTGGTTGTCAAATTCAATGGCAACACATTTTTTTTTTAATTAATATTAATTACTAATTTATCATATTTTTACCCAACAAAGATACTTTTCGCAACCGTCCGTAAGTTCTAGAAACCTAGCTGTTAAAATTTTCACTTTAATCCACTCGTTTTTATTTTTTTTTCTAAGGAAACCCCAGAGTACCTCGTCTTTTTTCAATAAACAAGATAAAGTGAATACGCGGTGCGCGTTTACACTTTAATCCACTCGTTTTTATTTTTTTTTCTAAGGAAACCCCAGAAAACCTCGTCTTTTTTCAATAAACCAGATAAAGTGAAAACACACCCCTTAGGGAGACATTTAACATCGCAGATACTCAAATGAGGCTGTTTTTCAGATCTACCTTTAATGTTGACCGTACAATTTTATACGAAAGTAATTACTGTATCGATTCACTTATTGTTATTCCGCTCAATTCGTACTTACATACAGGCTGAGCTATTATTAGCTATTTACTAAGGCAACAAGATGCGGGTTTGGTAGGGTCAGGCAACGTACTGCAATATTTAGTTGGTCTACCGCGCCTAATCGCCTAAGTGGTTGGTTAGTGGGGTTGAGCGCACCCTCATAAATGTAACTGATCGTTATGCAAAAGTTTTTGGTGTAATAGCAGAATAATCAGCCTATAAAGTTCCCACATCTGGGACACATGCTTCCTCTCTGTGAGAGGAAGTGGGCTGTAATCCACCACGGGGGCCCAGTGCAGGTTGATAGATGCCATATGTCTTCGAATTTTTGGTTCTAGGACATGTCGGGTTTCTCACGATGTTTTCCTTCACCGTCTTGAGAGCAGTGGTGATGAAATAATTTACGCAAACTAAAGCGCCTGCCTGGATTCAAACTTACGACCTATAATTTGTAAGTCAAGACCGTTACCACTGGGCCACAACTGCTCTCTTGTAGACATAATTATACTTATTTATATAAAATACATTCGTCCCTTTATATAAATCTTGACACAATATTTACTACCCGTATAGGTTTGTACGTAGCTTACCTATTTTCCTAGTTCAACATATTTTTTAAGCTGAGGTGATAAAAATGCATATTAATATTTGCTGTAAAGTATGTCAACTGACAAGCACTTTACAATATTGTCTGGCAATGGGCCAGCAGGTCGTTAATACTTAAAAGCTTTAGCCGTATTCATTAAACTCAGGTGCTTTATAAAGACGTGTAATATATTGCCTAAGTTGCAATCGAACAATATCATTATTTATAAGTATTATGCATTCCTGGAACCCGTCAAGTGAAATGAAATGAAATGTTTTTTTCTTCTAATTTTTACTCGTCATGATTTTGTCAATATTTAAAAAATCGATGGCGCCGGCATTTCCTAGCTGACTGATCCTTGAGAAGAAATGCCAAAACAAACTCAGAAATCATGTTCTCTTTAAAATCCAAACATTATATTATTAGGATTTTATGTGAGTCTAACAATACAGGGCCATGTCTGGAAGGGCTTATTGAAGAAAGAGCCATTGCAGGTTTGAGTTGACATATCCCAACAGACGGCATGCATACATCAGTCATCGTGTAGCGCAACCCTATTTTAGAGAGCTCAAGAACCCGTCATACGTCGCTACCAGATCTGCAGGACATTTGCGTAGGCCATATACAAAATACTCAAATTCGCCAGACAGTTATAAAGTTAGGTATTCAATCAAGCATGGTACTCTCATTCACAGTCGGTTTTCTCTTTAAATGTCATAAAAAATATAAGTATGTCATATGTCACGTAAATCAATAAAAATAAAAATGTCAATATGAATTCCAAAACACGGGCCGGTTTTTTAATCCGCATTCAACCAATTGTTAGTAACTAACGGTTTTTTTAGCAAAATGTGTTTTTTGATAAATTTTTAATTATCATTAGATAAACTAAAATTAATTTTGGTTGGGTTTAATCAATTGGTTGAGTTTAACTACGGATCAAAAAACCGACCTGTATAAAATATCTAGTTTCTGTTTTTTTTTTTTTTTTTCTGGTGGGAAATCATCAAATTACCCGTCCCGCTCTGGGTGGAGCGGAAGGGAGTGTCAGACTCTTACTGACTAAAACCCACCCATGTTCCTTCCTTCGCCCTTTATGTTCCGGGGTAGCGGTAACCCTTTCGGACAATCCCGCTGACCCGGCAGGCTTCGGCCCTAAGGGGCCCCTCAAATTATGCTGACAACTGTTTGAGGCGCGCGTGGAACACTTACGCGCCGTCCGGCACGGGCCTGGTCCTGATCGGACGATGAGCTACCCATTGCTCTCCGCCCGCAGGCCCGCGCCTACGGTGGCCGGGAGACGTCACGCGGCTCCCGACGCCCGGAGCGTCTCCCGCGGCGGCTGGGACGGGAGGCTCTCTCCCTCATCCGTCCCGCCACCTCCTTCGCTAGCATGAATGCTTCGCAGAAGGAGGCGACTGCCTCCCACTCCCTCTCGCTCCGGACCATGGCTTGCACCAGGGCCGGGCACGAGAGGCCGCCGCCGCTGCCGATCGCCTCTACGAGGACACGGCGGTGCTCCGCCCAAGCGGAGCAGACCTCCACCGTGTGCTCCATCGTGTCCTCTGGGCGATCCTGGCAATGGTGACACCCGGGCGTTTCCTCCCGCCTTAATCTAGTTTCTGGCTTAGAGTAACTTAATTAAATTGTTGTCAAGTTTTAAGTGAATTGGTTAGGTAGGTACCTACTTCTAAACCTTTAGTATCAAATAGTAAAGTTCAATATAATAACTTTGTAACGTTGAGTGCCTAGTTTTTTAGTGTTAGTTTCTATATTGGTAATATTACGATATGAATTTTTAGTTTACGCTTTGATGTACTATTTTCTTTTTAATGGGCAGTGCTGTGATTCACTGTTCTGTTTATAATAAGTGAAGACTTCTAATTAACTGACAGTTACACCTACTATTTTTATTCTGCTTTATTTAGCTGTAAGTCTTCCAAAGATCTTAAATAAATAAATAGACAAGCATCTACGTAATACGTAAACCGTGAAATTGTGCACAAGAGTCGTATCGTAAGTGAATACTAAAAAAGATTTTTGAAAAGTTTAGATAGCAGTTTGTTCAAGAAGAATTGGCATCGAACTATGAGTTTCTGCCCTGAAGCCCAATAGCCATAAGATATACAGGATGGCGCAAAAGTAATGTCATAATTTTAATTGTCTGCCATTTTGTTAGAAATGAATAAAATTGGATTCTGTTTTCATGAAAAGTTTATTTGAAAGTATAAATTGATGACATTAATTGGAAAAAATTATATGGCTCAAATCGCCACCTCCCGAGTTGATGCACAATTGTGCTCGTTTTACGGCATTTTGAATTGTTGCTAGCCAAACATCTGGCTCCAAATTGGCGATTTATTTTTCAATCTGTACTGGACCCAGTTTGCACGAGGCGCTCAGCCAAACACTTAATTGTTCGAGCACATGGAACTTGATGGAACACGACGACGAAATTCACGCTGCGTTAAAACAACAGATTGAAAATTTGTCGAATAAGCAGTAACAATAATTCCACGTTCTTGAGGTGTGTATCGCTCCATGGATTGTTGACAACTAATTCTCTATATGTATGTCTACAACATAAATATCAAAGCGAAAAGCAAAAAAATTAAGAGACATTCACAAGACATTGACATGACATTACTTTTGCGCCACCTGTTTTAAGTACCAATAGAAAGAGCTTTTCAAGTAGAACCTTTGCTTCTTACACGACTTTTGCCAATAAAATTTTTAGGCAGAATCCATCGTAATAGATTGCCCCCGCTACCCTGAATAGGTACATCCGAGACCACACCTTGAGACTAATTTCGACCACGAGTTATTAATAAACGCGATCCTGACATCATTAATCTTTATTGGACTTAGGTTCGCCATCTTGAGATAGCAATTTATCAAAGTGAAACACAAAATAATGACAGTGATAAAGGAAATTAGTCATCTCAAATTAACAAACCCGTATTGTTAATGTAAGATTACAAATTCACATTCTAGCAGCATATTATTGTTCGATAAAAAGTAAATATACATGCACAGCACACACTAACACTATCTCTCACCTTAAACACTATTTTTCTTGTTCTTTGCACTTGTTTCGTGATTATTATTGTATATTTTTTTATAGATAAGTGTAATATGTTTTAGATATAATGTATATATTTATTGTATACTAGCCGACGAACTTCGTACCGCCTCAGAATCAAAAATGAATTGTTTTATTACTTTTTTTCGTGATTTTTTCCCCATGTGTTAATAGTTATTCGACTATTCGGGACGGAGACAAATCCAACAAATCAAATATCATGAAAATCGGTCCAGCCGTTCTTGAGTTATAAATGGTGTAACTAACCCGATTTTTTTTATTTATATAGAAGATATATAAATGGTACACAGAATATCTTTAGTATTGTCTCTCCTTCTGCCTTAAACCATTCAAAGATTGTCTTGAAAAGATCGCTTTTAGCGATAAGACCGCCAATTGTGTCAACCCCTGTAAAATGTCTACATTTATATCTGTAACTTTTATGGTGTACATAATAAAGAATATTCTATCTATCTATCACGTTTGTAGAATAAACCATTTACAGACGAGGCTCGGGGTTCGGTGGTTATCATTACTTGCTTTCACAAGTTATCTGGTGGTATATCATTACTTGCTTTCACAAGTTACCTGGGCTACTTAGAAATCATGTAAGTACAATTTGAAGTAGGAGCATTTAGAGCATCGCAATTCAATTACAGCTTGTTCATATACAAATAGTTATGAACAGCGCAAACAACTCGTTTGTGAAATGAGGAGGTACGCCACTGTCGCATGTCGAAGATTAATAATTTTATGTAACGCCAGCTAACGGTACTGGCAATATAGAACATAAAGCTGTCCATGTTATCTATATAAATGTATTCACATAATACAATAAAACATTAAATATTTTTGAAAAAAGTTATTGCTAAGAGGTGTGAACGAGGCTGATGTATGTTCCGCATTGGCGCAAAAACGGCTAAACGGATTTGGCTGAAATATGGCACACAACAATCTGGATACTTTTAATCCCGGTAGAACGTTCCCATGGGTTTTTTCCCGACATCCACGCGAGCGAAGCCGCGGGTAAAAGCAAGTACTTATTTTAAGCTTTATCTCACACGCCAACTTTCTCACAAACTTTAGATTAATTTGGCCAAGTAGTTGGAGAATGAATGTCAAATATCTCTTTGACTTGGGTCACTTTGCTGTTAGAAAACTTGGCTCTTAGTAAATCTCGTCAGTGTACACTGTACCTATATGAAATATAAACTAAACTTATTCAAAATCATCTATCTATGTATCTATATATGTATATATACTAATAATAAAGCCGAAGAGTTTGTTTGTTTGAACGTGCTAATCTCTAGAACTAACTGTTGGATTTCAAAATATCTTTCTGTATTTGATAGCCCAATTCTTGAGGAAAGTTATAAGCTGCTTAATATCATGCTACTGCCCTCAGCGGCTGAGCAGGCGGGCGGTAAGATGCGACGCGATCCCGAAATTTAGTGTGTCAAAAGAAATAAAGAAATTTTGTATAGAAATTACCAACATTTTCATAATTCTGCCATTTCACGATCTGTTACGGGTTAGTAAATAAGCCTAAATACTGTAGTGTAAGGTCACGTATTCACCAACAAAAACTCTGTAGTCTATCAAAAACTTGGCAACGATAGATACTAAAGATAAAAATAAATATTTTCCTGTTCTAACATCGAAAAAAATTGCCCATTCCCCAAGTGGATTTGTTTGGTCCAAAATAAGATTTGAAAAGCTTATTAACTTTATTACATAATCAGCCTATGGTGTTCCCAAAGCTTTTGTTCTCGCTGAGACAAACGCCTCCTCTCTGTAAGAGGGAGTGGGCCATAATCCACCACGCGGTGGGTCCGTGGTGGATTATGGCCCACTCGTCTATGTGCGGGTTGGTGAATGTAACATGTCTTCGATTTTTTTGGACATGTCGGTTTCGCCACGAGTTTTCCTTCACCGTTTTGAGAGCAGTGGTGATGAAATTAAATACACAAAGTACCGGCCTGGGTTCGAACTCATGACCTACAATTCGTAAGTCAGGGCCGATACCACTGGGCCACCACTGCACCGCCTGTGACTGTTCAAAAACTGAAGATTCTACATTTACTGTACAGTATTTTATTACCCTTATTAATCACTAGCTGCGCCCCGCGGTTTCTCCCGCATACCTTTCGATCCCGTGGGAATATTGGGATAAAAAGTATCCTATATATTAATCCTGGTTATATACCATTTGTTTGCCAAATTTCATCCAAATCCGTTCAATAGTTTATGCGTGAAAGAGTTTCAAACATCCATCCATACAGACTTTCATGTTTATACTCGTATTAGTAGGATTTTAATATATTTATTTATATTTCTAACCTAAATTAACGCACATTATCATGAAAACTTAATCACCCACCACCCAGCCCAACCAGTCTTACCAAGGGTATACCCAGTAACTGGGTTGTGAAGGTCAGATAGACAGTCGCTTTATGTAAAATACTCGTACTCAGCTGCATCCGGTTAGATTGGAAGCCGAGCCCAACATAGTTAGGAAAAGGCTAGGCTGATATCATGAAAACCTAATGGAATAGTTTACGCTTCGTGTTCACCAAATTGCTTTTCATTGAGCTTTCAAATCAATTTATAATTTAAGGTGAGTAACGCAACTGTCAATAATACATTATGTTACTGATATGAGACCGGAATGGGTTATCGTACGTAGATATTACAAATGGCCGAACTGACGAGTGGCATTAATAACGTGCGAGTTTGATTGACTTGTTGGATATTACGTTCGCAGTTCGATCTCAGTTACAATCTGTCAAAAATACCTCTAATTTTTGACATTGATTGTCGCTGAGATGAGATCCGACATGAATTTGAACGTTCTTTGAGTACGAGAATGCTTTTCTGATATATATATATATATATCTCGTACATACATCTATCTTATATCTTTTTTTTCTTTCAGCCTGCTGGTGGGCAAAGGCCTCCTCTTCTTTCTTCCAAACCTCCCTGTCTTGTAGGATCTCTGGCCATGTTAACCCTGCAAATGTTACCACATCGTCGCACCACCTTCGCTGTGGTCTACCTCGATGGCGATATCCTCCCTCAGGCGTCCAGTGAGTGACGGTTTTTGCCCATCGCTCCGGGTGCATTCGTGAAACGTGTTCGGCCCACTCCCACTCCAGCCTGGCTGTTTTTCCTCTAACATCCGCTACTTGAGTTACGGAGCGCAGCGTGGTGTTTCTAACTCGATCTGTACGCTTAACACCTATTATGCTGCGCTCCATTGTCCGTTAGCAAATCTTGAGTTTGGACTTCTGTTCTTCAGTAAGTGATCAACTTTGTGCACCGTTGGTTAGGACGGGCAGGATGCACATGTCGATGAGTTTTCTTTTGAGTGATATAGGAAGACTACCTTTCATGTGTTCTTTAAGGGCCCAGATGGTCTTCGAAGCCTTTTGGAATCGTCTTTCGACTTCCTTGTCTTATCTGTTCTTGAAAGACACTATCTGGCTCAAGTATATGTACTCATGGAAATATTGCAACCCATGTGCATCTACGTCGACCCTATGTTCCGTGCTGTGTGTAATGACCTGTGTCTTGGATCTGTTCATTGAAATTCCAACCTCAAGACTTGCCGTGCTCAGATCTTGGAGCATTTCTGCAAGTTGTGAAGGTGATGTGGAGAATAACACTATATCATATGCGAAGCGGAGGTTTGTTAGCTGGTGGCCGCTAACATCTATGACTCTTGACTAACATGAACCAGGCAACTTGTTAAAAACCTCCTGCAACGCGCTTGTGAACAACTTAGGTGAGAGCGGATCAGCTTGTTTGACACCTTTTTCGATGTTAAAATTTGGAATTTTAACATCTTATATCTATCTAATAGGTAGATAGATATAAGATGTTAAAATTCCAAATTTCTTTCTTTCTTTCTTTCTAAGAAGACGGATATATATAGATATATCCGTCTTCTTAGAAAGAAAGAAAGAAAGAAAGAAAAAGTATTTATTGCGACTCGTACAGGACTCAGTACAGTACTCAGGACTCGTTCTTCTTGTCATTAAACAAGCTTTTTTCTAATAGCTAGTAATATTACGAAGCTCAATGATTAGAGAAGATCAAGCCCCTGAACGGCCCCTTACGGAAGGATCGAGTGAGCTACTAACTAGATAATTTAATAAGTGAACGTTAATTGCCATCAAAGGAGCCAATAACCAGTTTCCTCTACTTTGGCTTTAATTAAGATCAATATGCCGAGACAATCTATTGGATTTAGATTAAAAAGTAGGGATATTTATTTATAAAAACCGTTTTAAATCGGAGATTACAATTTGCAAAACAAATGTTGCGTATTTCGTTTTTATTCTCTAGAATCATGATCAGCTATAACGCCCTTTTCTTTTTTTCTTGAATAGCTGCTTACCGTACGCAAGGTCAAGAGGCTTATTCCGCAAGAAAAAAGAAACCTTATTCAATCCTAATGGAAACCCACAGTCAGGCGTAAGAGAGCGTTAAGAAACAGTGAAGTGGTCTTCTACCTCGAAATAATAAACCCAATTCCACGTGGAAGTATAAATTAATTCACCAAAATAATTAAACACAACAAACGCTGAGCAGTTTAAACCAATCGCGAAATTGCCGAAAACCAGAATTATTTTGAAGGCGGCAGCAATTTGGACAATTTTGATAAAAAAACTTGTACAATGAAACAAAGGCTTCTTCCATCAAAACGAAAAGTATTGAAATGTTTTGCTATGTTGTTGTTACTGGTGTTTTCGAATATTTCTTTTGTGAAATAATAAATATTAATGAAAAATTCGTAACATCATGTACAAACATCAGTAAGTGAAAAATTCTACTTTTTCTTCTTTCATATCAAATACATATTTATTAACGCCAAGACAACAAAGAAAAATCCAAAGACATCATCCACATCTATAGAAGCATCTTTGTAAAAAAAATATTTCTACAGTTTTCTTTCAGAGGGCTATGGGACGAAGTAGTCTGGGTATCAAACTAACAGAACGGGTTAGGAATACGACGACCTGTTCCATCACAAAGATAACTGATGTCACTTGGAAAGCTGCCACGCTAAAATGGAATTGGGCTGGACACATCTGCCGCATGTCAGACGACCAATGGGCCAAACTTACGACCCAATGGGTCCCTCTTAATGGCAACCGACATCGCGGCAGGCCCAGACGGAGATGGCGAGATGAGCTGGACTGCTTCAACAAGAACTGGTCCTCAGAAGCTTTAAACAGAGAGAAGTGGAAAGAGAGTAGGGAGGCCTTTGCCCTGCAGTGGGACCTCACAGGTTTTTAATAATAACAGTTTTCTTAAAACAATAAAATTGTGTTGGCGTAATTTCTGATTCAATAACTTATAAAGGGGTAATTCCTAAAATAACAATTTCACAAAGTTTAGCTTTTGAACATATATAATCAATTTGATACTGAAATTGTATTTCACGCTATAAATAAAATAATTTAAAAACAAAAACAATTTAAAGTCGTGTAATTTGGTTTAGGACTTAGTGGCTGCGTGGGATTCTGTTACTAGAAAGTGTAATTGAAATAACAGAAAACCTCTTGTACTCATCATTACGAACTACTTTTACTATAGGACTAATCCTGAAATCACGAAATAAAATCAACTGGTCGCATGTTCGCATAACTCGACAAAATGTAAAGAAAAGCTGATATTTTTTGCGATTAAAGTAATTCATAATGATTAGTTAGTAGGTATATACAACGCCCCAAGAGAGTTTTAGGTATTTGAAAGAAAGAAAGACAATACTAAATGTATTGTCTTTTGCGGCAAACGTGACGCATAAAAAGAACACAAAAAAAATAACCAGTTGGGGGAAAATATGCGTCACATCCATCCAATATTTCAATTACATCTTGTATAGATTTGTTAGCATTATACCCTGGGTAGAATCTAGATCTAATATAGGTATAGGTAACCCACTAACGTTTTGGTCACTAGGTCACCAAGCAAATATTAGGCGTATCCTAGTCCCAAGAAGCTGAACTGCTGACTTAAAACCACGCGATAGGAAGTCCGCTCTGTCTGGGGATCACGGAGTATTATAGACTCCTACCAACTTATACCTCCTTAGTACATAAGAAAAGCTTTGGGATCTCCTGTAGAACTCACCAGTTAATTGCTTCGCCTTAGAAACATCCTAAGGGAAACCAAGTTGTGTCCTCACTACTTCACAGTGCACAGCGGCACGTAACCACTACTGTTATCCCCAGGGTCACTTTACGGATGATTCGACTCCACTGTAAGCGAAGTTATTACTCCTATCTTTGCATTGGGAACCACTCGCATAGCCCGAAGCTGACACATGAGGGATGTCGCATCAAATGGCAATTGGATTCCGCTTTTTGCCAAAAAGTAAGTAAATATGTTTTAAACTAGGTAGGTTCAGCACCCTAACTGCCTAACACACTTATAATCACAATCTGAATTATTTTGAACGATACTGCTAATCCATTGCTGCATGTGTTCGAAAAATTTGTCTGCTCAACAACGTAACAACGCAATGAACGTTGTTGAACTGTCAAAATGAAAGTCATTGCTACAGTTAGTGTGTTACGCAATTACCCCGCAGGAATCGTAGCAGCCCTACATTCCACAAGAGTGGTGCGGCGTTGACGCAATAATTAATTTTTGCTGTTTATTTCAAGAGAAATGGAAGGGTACCCTTTTGCTGTTTTTAAGTCAACCTTTACAGTACTATAAAA
The DNA here is from genome assembly GCA_911387795.2 of Apamea monoglypha. NCBI lineage: Eukaryota > Metazoa > Arthropoda > Insecta > Lepidoptera > Noctuidae > Apamea > Apamea monoglypha. The sequence continues at coordinate 10,141,325 of OU426921.1, forward strand.
TATCCAATAACCAATACAGTCCATAAAATTCATTTAACTCATTCTTCGGAAGTTCTATTGCTCCAGCGTATCGGTTCCCCAGGGCTGAGCGACCCAGGCCGCATTTGCTGCTCCAATGGGTAACTGACAAGGCGCAAAATTAATTATATAAATCACCATTTGCCCTTGAAGTATTCGACGAACTATCTAACGCCCACAGACGGCTGGCCATTTTGGCTTTTAGGCCTTATGTAATAGTGGCCAAGCATTCGATTTATTGCAGGCAGACAAATATTGAAAAAAGAGCGTAAACACGTGTGGCCTTTTAAGACACGAAGTGCCGCTTTGAGTTTTGTGCTTTAATAATATCTGCTTCTTGGCACAGAGCCAAGTATTGAAGCGCAGCTTGGATGCGGCCTATGTCCGACTGTAGCTTCGATAGACTAAGTTAATTGATTGATTCATATGTAATTAAACTTAACCTACTTAAGTTTTCTGTTTGACTTAGTTAAAGTAAAGCCTAGCCTGGGTACAGGAAAATATTAGGCACTCCGACTTTGAATTGACTAGCGTACCCTTTGACGCGCGCCAACTGTCACGAAGTTGGGTCATACGGAACTACCTAGGACTTAAGACGTTAAACAACGTTCTCATTCCCATTGGGTTACCAGTGGCACCTGAATTATGGTCTATTAGCTGAGTAAATCACCAGAGATATGTGTTGAATGTGAGGGTTTATTTGATCACGTATAGCAACGGCGGCCTTGTTCAAATATATTAAGGACCCCCCACACGTGTGTATGTGACACACACTATCGTGACCATTTAAGTCAATATTACTTATTTTTATTTATAATTATGTCTTACTAGCTAGTGCCCGGACGCGTTGCAATGCTTTTTTTTTATTTGGAATCGTTGCGCACTCAGCAACTTACCAAAGTTTCATCTGAATCGGTCGAGCTAATTTCGAGTTTTTGCGAGGCTAACGCACGACTATTGATTTTTATACTTATATAAGAAGATGTACCTACCTAGAATTTATCCCTAGTCATTTAAAAGCGTGATTGTTATCAAATAGACTTTTAATTTACAAAGACACTGTATCATTTGTGAAAGTAAATCAAATAAAACAAAAAAAAAAAAGTCTGGAAAAAAAGACATTCTCTAGTGATTAAATCTGAGTTATCGAGTTACCAGAAATACGACACAAATACATTATCTATAAAAACATTTTGTAATTCCTAACAAAATAAACAGTCAAATCGACTTTTACGTTTCCTGTTCATAAAAATGTCAGGAAATTGTTCTGTAGGTGGCAGTTGGTCGCCTCGTGGAAATCAATTGTGAATTTCGCACCCAAAATAGGACATATGTCACACAAACTTGGCACAAAAGGACAACCACGTCCAAGTTCATTGCTTTCGGTTGGGTACTGTTCTGGACACTGCTGCCAATGTGATTGTAATTGACCTACGTATGTATGTCGCGTATAGTCGTTGGTTCGAGCCGAGTCCAATAAAAGCACACGCTCGTATCATTTAGTCGGTTGGGATAATATAGTGTTTTACGTCGCAGCCTGACCTGCAGTCTGGCTGGACCTCAGCCCGGTTGATGACAATAAACTCGCCCTCTCAATAGAGACCCTATTATATGAAACTTACATAATACCTATATTTGAGTGTACTATACAACATGCCGTACTATAAACCTCTATCAATTTAGGAAAATAAATGCGTGATGTTAATGTTTGTATCCTACTACACATCGAAACTACCGTGATGACGGTGTCTATTAAAACAATGGCATCTCCGAAGATAATCTGTTTACATTTTACAGCATTCATTAGCCAATCTGGGACCAAAACAACAAAAAAATTGCGTGAAATCAAAGAAAAAAATCAAGTCATTTTTCAGGTCTAATAATACTCCATCGTGTAATATAAACAACACATGAAATAATGTATTGGCATCCAGAATACAAATTATCTTGGCAATAGTTTCCGACCTATTTACCTCACGTCAAAATTGTAAAAGCTCTCGATTTGTTACATGATGGTTTCTAGATGATATAATAGGTAATAGCTAAATGGAACGGGATAGTGCAGAATGCTATCGACTGAAACTGAAGCTGTTATTAGGGTTTAAAGCATTTCATTCGGACATTCAACGCAATATGGAAGGCCCATAAACGTTTAGTGTCGGTTGCCACAATCTGCTGTTTAGTATGGTAAACACTGCGAGATATGGCTTGGCAGATGAAATAAAGCAATACAATGGTTTACAAAATACGGACCGTACCGCGTGTTATATCATACCTAACTTTTCCTAGCTATGCTGGGGTCAGCTTCCTCTATAAACGGGCACACAAAAAAAAAATATTTCTACTACTATAATAGAGAGAGATCACATTCAGGATTGGTGGTCAGGAGGGCATTGGGCATCCTTAAAGTACGACACACAGGGGACTCAGCTCTGGCGACGGTGCAAACAGATTGTTTCGACGGCTTTGGCGATGTCCGATGTATTTGTCGGGAACAAATAGCCGACAGAAAAGATCATGGAGTTCGGGACTGCCGATGCGTCCTCTGAGAGTTTTGCAGGCTACTGTGAGCTGTTGAAAGCCTCGTCTAACCTCCAATGAGTTGAAGCCCAACACTCCTAGGAGGTAATTAGTAGGGTACATGAAAGGAAAGAAGTGATACTTCTTTTTATATAGAAATCTCAGGAATTTTTTTTGTAGCTTTTCTAACGTTAACGTTTGAGTCGCAGTGTAGGGATGCCAGATACAGGCACCAGCCTCAAGTTTACTACGAATCAAAGTGGCGTACAGCAGCTTAATTACATTTGGGTTGTGAAAATCACGGGCATTTCTCAAAACAAATCCCAAGCGCCTAATAGATTCCTTGGCAAGAGAGGAGACGTGATCTCTAAATGTATCAAAGGTCACGCCCAGGTCCTTTATTTTGGTGACACGACTTATTACTTCACCACCCAATCTGTAGTTATAGTGGAGTGGTTGAAGTTTTCGACCGTACGTCATTAGGTAACCATTACTGGAATTAAAAAAAAAGTTTATTCACCATGCTCCACTCATAAATGGCATCAATGTCTCCTTGTAGGAGTATTCAATCACCGACCGTATCAGGTCGAACTAATTCATAGTTTTAGGTCATCGGCGTAAAGCAAGCATTTTGCAAACTTAACCTTATTTATAAGATCATTGATCATGATAAGAAAAAGCAATGGACCAAGCACGGATCCCTGACTCATACCTGAGCGGGTAATATAAGGTTCGGACTCAAAGCAACCATGCCTAATAAATTGCCTGCGGCCTCGCAGATAAGATTTCATGTATCATGAAGGAAGATTAGTAAAGTAGATTTAGCAACTTTTTCCCTCATTAAGCTGGATTTTTGTATTTGGTATTTGTAACTTTACTGGTTAGTACGTAAATAATTCCGAAAAAAAGTTTGCCGCGGGCTAAACTCCTTTAGTATAAATATAAAATTCATGATAGTCGGTTCGATTCGAATAAATCATAGGCTGACAGGACATTCGCTAGTATTGAGTCGTAAGCAATAGTCACACGAAATTCAAAGATTGTGAAGCAATTTAAATACATTCCTTTTTATAACATAACATCACTCCTTGTCCGAAGGTTTGGGCAGAGGTGAACGCATAGTACATCCACATTTATTATTATTATTTAACTACCCCGCGGTGCGACTGCTGAGCGTGGGGTCCTGGGTTCGATTCCCCCGTGGGTACTCCCGTGGCGTTCGCGGTGTGATACCCCCGTGTCTCGGAAAGCACGTTAAGCCGTTGGTCCTGCGCCTGATCTCTCTCCGGTTGTGTCGGATTGCCGTCCCATCGGACTATGAGAGTGTGGGAAGAGGAATGCACCTGTGTTTGAGCATACTTGGGCACTACTTATAATATCCCCCGCGCCAAAGGCTAGTCTCCGTTGACATTGGCCACCGTAAATACGGTCTGGAGGACTTTATTTATTTACTAGCTGTGCCCGCGACTTCGTCCGCGTGGATGACGAAACTTATCAATGAGTTTTTTGTGTAAAGTGCTATTTGTGTAGAACAGCATCGAGCATACCGGTATTAATACTTCTGTCCCGGCGCGGGCCCCTACCTATACTTGAAATTAAAATCTATACGGTCTACGCCTTATAAAAGTAAACCTAAGTGCCTACCTAATTAAAAAAAATAAAACTCAATAACAGAAAATAAAATACCTACCTACCTAAATAAACCTATTTCTGATGATAATTAATCTAAACTCAATAAATAAGCAAAATCCCTAAAAACTAATATCTATATGAATGACTAATCCTACCTAACAGTATTATAAAATAACCTACGGTCACTACGAACACTATAAAATATACTACCTATACTTTATAATTAAAATCTATACCTACGACTTATAAAAATAAACCTAAATAACTCTATCTTAAACTGTATTTAGTAAAAACTAAAAGGAATAAAAAGGTCGCACTGAAAAGCACGGTTTAGAATTGCAAGTAGCAGTTAAAACATACAATTTATAGAATGCTAATAAGAACGAACGCTCGCCACTCGACCCGTCCGTTCAAATCAACGTTCAAAAAATGTATGATGCGCGCGCTCAGACTCCGTCCTTATATACGTAGCGATCCGTGGCGGCCGCGCGCCACGCGTGTGCTGCGAACGGTGCAAGCCAAATTCAACCGTCAGCACTACATTTACAGCATAACATATGGGCGCTGCACACGGCTAAGATACTATAATATTTTATCTTAAGATACAATATCGCTCGCCATACAAATTCATCTTAAGGTACGAAAATATGAAATATTATTTATTATCTTCGTCGTGTGTCCATTGAATTGTATGGCGAGCGATATTGTATCTTAAGACAAAATATTATAGTATCTTAGCCGTGTGCAGCGCCCCTTAGTGAACTCCACTGCGGGTGACGTAACCTACGACAAACTTATTATTTGCCGTTGGTACAGTAATCGGATCTGGGAATCGAACCGCAAAATTAAGTTTGTTTTTTATTGTATATACTTTTCCGGGATAAAAAGTACCCAGTGTGGTGCCCAGGATATTAAAAAATAATTATACCAAGTTTCATCGTAATCGAACCTATAGTTTTTGCGTGATGCCTGAACAAACAGACTGAAAGACAGACAGAGAGGCAAAAATTTTTATTTGTTTGATATTTTCAATGTAGAATTTATACTTCTACAGATTTATTATAAGTATAGATTACCTATTATTTAGTTAGACACACTAGCAGCTAATTAGCTGATGCATGAGCACCAAATAGCTTGGAGCTATTTAATCTGTCCAGTCGATTCCTGAAGCAGTTCAGTGTGGGAGCCGTCACAGCCTTTTCTGGGAGCCTGTTCCATGCTGTGACAACTTGGTTAGACAAGAATTGCTTCAAAAGCTTTTTCTTTGGGAAAAGTTTTTTCTAAGGACTGTTCCCATAAGTTTAGAGAATGCCTACGAAAATGTTTGTTGGCATTCAGAGTTAAAGGTCACTTCGAAGTGTTACTTATTTTGTACATCTCAATGAGCCTACCCCTTTACCTAAGCTGTTCCACTGTGATAAGGCCAAGGTCTTTGAGGTGGTGTTCGTAAGGTAGATTTCGCATGGTTCGAACCATCTTGGTTGTACTTCTTGGTACATTATCAAATAGGGTGTTGTCTTTTTTTTAATATGGGTCCCAGGTGACATTCACATAGTCCAAGACAGGTCATAAGTAGGTCATGTACATCTTGACAAATTTCTTAGGCTTCAGGCACTGTCAGATACTGTTGAATTCCTTGCGGAAAATGTAAAGTTTCGAATGTACTCTTTTGACATGTCTTTTTGAATATGTGTGCTTCCCATTTTAGGTCGCTGGACATAATAACAGCTAGATATTTATGTGACTCAACAACTGAAAGTTTTTGGAGTCCAAGACGTTAAGTTTTTCAAGGATAGTTTTTACCTATGTCCAAAACGGTACATGTCAACAACCAGTCTTGAGTCCATTTGTATATATAGGTATAGCGTTTAGATCATTTTGGATATCTTGCAAAAAACTTTACTAACTTTAAAACAGCCGTAGTAAGAAGTCACGTGGAATGTTCTTTTGGTAAGAAAATCAGGCTTATACTATGCCGCGTATGCCAAATACATTTCGCCAGTTATATTTAAGTCCCGTGCAATAGGGGGCGAGCCTAATGCCATCAACCGGGCACAAATCCTTCGGGACTCCTTTTTATAAATTACTGTCTAGCCTAAATGATTATGGAAAAAATAATATCACGCTTGTAAACGCATAGACTAACTACATAACGTACAGGTTCCCAAAAAAAAACCTTTAAATGTTAAATTGCTCCTTATTACTTTAAGGAAAACACTTTCTTACAAGGAAAATTGGATCATATAAACGAATTTCTCTCCTCTTGGAGTTTTAACGAAATTGAGGTATAAGCACTATATACTCGATATATATACTATATAACTCGATACCGCTTCAAACGACGGAATTTCATCCAATGATCAAATTCTCATCTAAATCGGTCGCGATGCTCATCAGGTTGCCACTGACATATAAGTCGTACTTTTTTTTTTTTTTTACTGGTGGGAAATCATCAAATGACCCCTCCCGCTCTGGGTGGAGCGGAAGGGAGTGTCAGACTCTTACTGACTAAAACCCACCCATGTTCCTTCCTTCGCCCTTTATGTTCCGGGGTAGCGGTAACCCTTTCGGACAATCCCGCTGACCCGGCAGGCTTCGGCCCTAAGGCTCGCATGCATCGCATGTGCGGCAGCTGGCAAGCCGGCCGATCACCGGGCGGGGAGCAAACCCTGCGCTCCGCCCTAATATTATATCCGCCCTATTATTACGATATTTCGGCCGTAGGCTCCGATTATGCTGACATCTCTTTGAGGCGCGCGTGGAACACTTACGCGCCGTCCGGCACGGGCCTGGTCCTGATCGGGCGGTGAGCTACTCATTGCTCTCCGCCCGCAGGCCAGCGCCTACGGTGGCCGGGAGACGTCACGCAGCTCCCGACGCCCGGAGCGTCTCCCGCGGCGGCTGGGACGGGAGGCTCTCTCCCTCATCCGTCCCGCCACCTCCTTCGCTAGCATGACTGCTTCGCAGAAGGAGGCGACTGCCTCCCACTCCCTCTCGCTCCGGACCATGGCTTGCACCAGGGCCGGGCGCGAGAGGCCGCCGCCGATATAAGTCATACTTAGGTAGGTACTAATAAACCGCATTTGACGAACGACACAGTATTGACTTAGTTATGTTTGTATATTACCTCAAAGAACAATGGCGAAACCTTAGCTGACTTTAATTTGAGCGTCTAAAAGTGACTTATATACGAAGGCAGTTCTATTATTTTTCTACGTTTTTTCAAAGTATCACATTACCTAGTTAACTCCGGATAAAAAAATTATTTTAAATGAAAAGTTATTTGATTTTTTCATTGACAATTAGTGATGCCATTTTGTATTTATTCTGCCAAGTGACAGTAAGTACAGTATTATTGTAATAAAATCAGGTTTAGTTTGTTGTTGTAACAAAAAGGAGTAAATGAATTAACAATAACGTTTATTTATAAGTGGAAGTGTTCTTTGTAGGGAGGTAAAAATATTGTAGTGTAAAAATAAATTAATTACTTTCAATTAATGACTGGCAAAAAGACTATTATCCCAAGTCGAAAAAAATATAAAGTCTTGGTTTGACAACTGTTGATTGTTCAATGGGGTTGCCAGGTCGCCAAACCTAATAGCCGGACAGAGTTTGGCCGGACACCCTACATTATTGAGGATTTTGTGTCTCAGTATTAATAGGTACGACAAAAAAATTGTATGTAAAATCAAGCTTTTTTGATTATTGTCATAATCAGTCATCGGCGCTCGCTCGTTTGCGAAATGTAAAAAGCCTAACAAAAGCCGGACAAGCCAGACACCGTTTATTTTGGCTGGACACGCAATCAGAAAGCCTACCTATGTCCGGGTTTATCCGGGCAACGCTAACCATAAACATAACCTACAAAAGTTCATGACTGAATTTCTATTATTCTCGGACTTCTCGAACAAAAATTCTTGCACAAACTAATTCAGAAGTTGACGCCGAGTTAGACAAGATATTTTTCATTTAAAGACGCAAGAATTAAATCTCAGCTAAATTAATGTATGGGTGGCTGCCATTGTTCTTTACGAACTCGAGAGCAGCGTTGAGGAATGGCAGCTAAGGTAAAGGTAAATTATGTTAAAATAGATATCGTAAATTATCTTTCAGAATTTCAGTTCCAGATAAAACTAAGGTTGTTTTCAATAGAACATAGCCTTACTACAAATAACAATTATTTATAGGAGGTCTATAATAGTCAGCTATTTCAAGTTTATCGAAATCGTGTTTATATTGTTTGATAACAATAGGAAGGGCTACAAACAACAACTGCGAAAGGACCACTCATCATGTTCATTGAAATCTTTGTATAATACTCGCATTACAGATAAAAAGCTCGACCAGCTCGTAATTTCTTTTTCTAGGACATGCCGGTTTCCTCAGGATGTTTTCCTTCAAACCGTTGAGAGCAGTGGTGAAAAATTCGAAGACATGTGACATTTACCAACCCGCACTGGGCCCGCGTGGTAGATTATAGCCCACTCCCTGTCGAAGATAGGAGGCCTGTGTCCCAGCAGTGGGAACAATATAGGCTGATTATGATAATTATGATTATAATGTTCTTCATTCACAAAGCATGCCTGAAATTAAAACAGAAATCAGGACGTGAAATTCACAAAATAAAACGTTCATACACATGTATGTATTCATAAAATGACTGCTTTTTATGTAGGTAAAAGAATTCCATTCATCGAAAGACCGACCCTATTAAGGTGCAAATTATTACTGTTAGTAAGAATTCCTTCGTCCTCCTGACATTTTAGGACGTATACTTGCTTTGTTCTGGCCATATTTTAAGGTCTGAACCAAATCGTTCATAAAGTACCTTCCATGTATGAAAGTTGTTACGGTATTTTATTGGTTCGCTTATCGAGAATCGATTACAAATAAGAATAACTCATATCGTTACTTACGGAAGAAGTAACTTCAGACACATGACACAAACGCAAAACAAAAAGAGAACAATTTGCAAATAAAGTCATCCTACTAATATTATAAACGCGAATTATTTTTATTTTATTATTTTTAGACAATAAACTTCAAGCAAAGTCTTCTACCCTTAGGTTTATTATGACCCACCCCCCCCCCCCCTTGGATTTTTTATCGTAGTTATTCGGTCTAGTATCTACCTTTTTTTTTTTCTGGTGGGAAATCATCAAATGACCCCTCCTGCTCTGGGTGGAGCGGAAGGGAGTGTCAGACTCTTACTGACTAAAACCCACCCATGTTCCTTCCTTCGCCCTTTATGTTCCGGGGTAGCGGTAACCCTTTCGGACAATCCCGCTGACCCGGCAGGCTTCGGCCCTAAGGGGCCCCTCAAATTATGCTGACAACTCTTTGAGGCGCGCGTGGAACACTTACGCGCCGTCCGGCACGGGCCTGGTCCTGATCGGACGGTGAGCTACCCATTGCTCTCCGCCCGCAGGCCCGCGCCTGCGGTGGCCGGGATCCGTCTCCCGCGACGGCTGGGACGGGAGGCTCTCTCCCCTCCACCGTGTGCTCCACCGTGTCCTCTGGGCGATCCTGGCAATGGTGACACCCGGGCGTTTCCTCCCGCCTAATGATGTGCAGGAACCTCCTGAAACTTCCGTGTCCGGTGAGGACCTGCGTCAGGCGGTAGGTGAGGGCGCCGTGGCGCTTCTCTAGCCACTCCTCAAAGAGGGGTCTTATCGCTGCTATCGCGGCGTGCCCTGCACTGGGTTGAGACAGTCGCTCTTTCCATCGTAGTGCCTCCGCGCGCCACTCATACAGGCGCGCGAGGACTATCGCCTCCAGATCCCATGGCGGCAGTCCGGCAAGGAGGCTTGCCACCTTTTTTTTTTTTTTTGTTCCGGGGTGGAAAATCCTCATGGATGTCCGCCGCCCTGGGGCGGGCGACGGGGTCTGTCAGACTCTTACTGACTAAAAACCACCCCAGTGTTCCATCTCTCACCTACGCCGGGGGTCGCGGGAACGTAAGATCCTTCCGCAACCCCCGACTGGTGCCGGCCCGCCGCAGCGGGAGCGGGCCTCCTCGGGTCAGGGGGGGGAGTGAGGTGTTTGACTCCCCCCGCGACGTCTAAGAGAGGCGCGCGTGGAACACTACGCGCCGCCATCTCGGGTCCTGATGTGTGGGGGGCGACGGACGTCCCCAAGTCCGTCGCCCCTGGACCCATTTAGGGGGGCTGGAAGAGGGCGTTATCCGCCCTCCGCCGACGCCCGGTGCGCCTGCTGCGGGCCGGGTGAGAGGACGAGATCTCCCTCTCCCTTTCCGCAGCCTCAAAACCACCGCGTCCCAGGACTCTTCGCTGCCGACCATCGACTCGACCACGGCCGGCAGCGACAGGTCACTGCCTACTTCTGAGATGAGGGCACGGCGCGGCTCCTCCCAAGCGGCACACTCTGCCAGCGTATGCCGCGCCGTGTCCTCCCGACAGTCGACGCAGTGGTGACACCGGGCGTCCGGCTCCCTGTTTATGCGACACAGGTACTTCCCGAAGCAACCATGCCCCGAGAGCACCTGCGTCACCCGAAACGACAGGGAGCCGTGCCTCCTCCCGAGCCAGCGCTCGAGCACCGGCCGGACCGCCTCGATGGTGACGAGGCCGGCGGTAGGGCGTGTGAGCCTGTCCCGCCACTCCGCCACCAGGACCTCGCGAAGCTGAGACCGACGCAGCTCCATGTGTCGCTGCATCGGTCGCTCGCCCCGCGCCCTCGCTTCCTCGCGCCACCGAAACAGTGACGCGAGTACTTTCGCCTCTAGGTCCCAGGGCGGGGATCCGGCCAGTGCGCAGGCCGCCTCGTAGGAGATCGTGCGATATCCTCTGATGACTCTGACGGCCATCGCTCTCTGCGGTTTCCGCAGTACCGCGATACTGCCGGCCGTCAGGTCAGAGGCCCACACCGGGGCCCCATAGAGCCGCCTACAGGCGGCGCTCGGGCCCCCCAGATTGGGAAGCAGCGTTGACAGCGCCCCAGCCGCGCCCAACAACTTGGGCGCCAGCCGCCGGAAGTGGGGGCCAAAATCCCACCGGCTGTCGAGCACCAATCCTAGGTACTTCATGGTAGACTCGACAGCGATCCGAGCCCCCCCGACCACGATGTGTGAACCGGGCGGCGGCGCCCGCCGGGGGCCATGAAACACCATGGCCTCCGACTTGCTGAGGGCCACCTCCAGGCCTAGGCGACGTATGCGGCCCACCACCTGTGAGACCGCAGCCGTCGCCAGCAACGCTGCTTCCCTGTGCGAGCTCCCCCGGGCAGTGACCAGCGTGTCATCCGCGTAACACGTCAGGTCCACCCCCGGTCTGAGCTCGCCCCTCAGCACCCAGTCGTACCCGACGTTCCACAGGAGCGGTCCTAGGACCGAGCCCTGGGGAACGCCGCACGACATGCGGCGCTGGTTTCCGCCATCGCGTCCCATGTAGGTGACACACCTCTCCGACAGATAAGCCCCAACGATGCGGCGGAGGTAGGGAGGCACCCGATGATACCGCAGTGCCTCCCGAATACAACTCCAGGGCAGGGTGTTGAAGGCGTTGGAGATGTCCAAGGACACCGCCAACATCACCCCGCCCCGGGACACCGCTTCCTCCGCCAGGACTCTCACTCGCGACACAGCGTGTACGGTGGAGCGCCCATGCCGAAACCCGAACTGACTGTCGTCCAGGTCCGGCCCCTCTCTGCACAAGTGGCCGACGAGGCGGGCTGCGATTACTCGCTCAAAAAGCTTACCCACCTCGTCTAGCAGCACTATGGGCCGGTACGCGGACGACGAGTCCGCAGGGCGCCCCGCCTTCCTGAGCAGGACCAGACGACCAGATTTCCACAAGGAGGGAAACTGGCCCTGCTCAAGACACACCGTGTAGAGTCCTCTCAGTTGGGGCTCGAGCTCCTTCAGAGCGAGAAGGAGGCTTGCCACCTCGCCCGAGATCGTGCGGTAGCCCCGGATGAGCCTCACGGCTACCACCTTCTGGGGCGCGTTCAGGTAGTGGGCGGCTCGCCGCCGAAGTGAACGCGCCCACACCGGGGCCCCGTATAGGGCCATGGACCGCACGACTCTAGTATCTACCTGACATTTGGTTTATAAAAAGTTTGGGTACAAACTTGTGATACGCCACATTCTAGTCTGCCGCCTGGCTCTATTGTAAAAACACGGAGCTTTACATAACCCTTACCTAACCGCGCTGTACCTGCACCTGATTTAGGCACACAAATAATAATATATGTAAATGTGTCAACAAGTAGATATTTTTAAGAATATGTGTATATTTGGAATGTGATGTAGCAAATTGACAATGTATCTCAAAACCTCTATCGTGACTTTAGCCATCTTTTAACCTATACAATGCGAAGTCAGCCAAAAATGGAAATGTATAGGTTGAGGTGTCGCCGTGTATAGGTATATATTGTCCAAAGTATATAATTTTGAACAAACAACTGATTAGACGCGTTGATATAACGCGTCTAATCAGTTATGAATGTTCTATATTTTGTACAGAACTTACTCCTGATTATTTATTATTAGTTATTTACGTGGACTGGATACACGAAGAGAGCAAAACAGGAAAATGGTGCAAATTAATAACTGATTGGTATCCTAGAAAAAGTAAACGGGGGGATAGTAAGAGGAAAACTACAGAAGAGATGAAAGGACGAGATAAAACTTACACCGAGAGTGGCTTGTGATAGAATTCAATTAAAATAGCTAGTGGAGGTCTTTGCCAAGCGGCACGCTGAATTAACAAACATACTCAAACAACATACAACAGAGAAAGCAATTCAGAATAAAGAGGCTTAGAATAATAATAAATAACATCTCATATTTAAAAAAGGTAACAGTCTCAAAATAATAATAATAATATGTACAAGTATATAAAAAGAAGAGGAAATAATCAAAGGGTATCAAGAAATTATTCCGCATCGCTGGCAATAGAAAAGTGCCCAAAAGGCTGGCAGCATTGCCGCGTTATAACATGGCGCCTCAACAACTGCCGGGATGTGACAGATTGTTAAAATTAACACCTACCGAACTGAGGAAACAAACTAACCAAAATAAATAGACTAGTCTTAAGCCCCCCGTGTTCATGGTAAACCTTTGTTTATAAACAAAGTTTAATCAACATGTTGCTGAGTTGCTATCAACATGTTGCAGGCAACACAGCGTATTGCAGAGTTGATTACGGCATGTTGACAAGTTCTCGCTCGACAAGCGACAACATCTGTTTAACGACAATTGTTGACTTGTGTGGACGTGTTTGCAACCAGTTTATAAACATGGCAGTAGTGTGGAGCAATGATATAACAACAACGCTACTTCCTCGAGCAACATTTTGACGCAGGCTGGCGTGTGGACAAGACATGTTGATATAAACTTTGTTTCTAGCAACTTTGCTCATCAACAATGTTGATCAACTGATGCTATACGGGGCTTAGGTCACAACAGTCAAAATCTAGCTTTGTCATGGCATGGCGCCAACGAGAATAAAACGGAACAAGGTTTAATTATTTGTAATGGAAAAACATTCAATTTAGCGAAGGGTGCTGATGGAGAGCCTCTAAGTAAAAACTTAATTGCTAGCAAAGAACTGGCGGTCATCTGCCCCGGAGGCTGGTACTTCAAAGGTTTTATTAAAATGGAAATTACCGACCTACACAGGATCACACTGAAAATCATTAAACCAAAAAGCTGTTTAACTTAAATAATTCTGAAAGAATACTATGTACTCTTTTCTACGTAAAAAATGGGAAAATTCTATGGAAAATATATAATTAACTTTCAAAGTAAAATTATTTCTCGGTATTTTTGATCAACTTACAATTAATCTAATAAAAAAAAACTATAGCGGGTGTACACCATCAAAGAATCGGGAAAAGAAGGGAAAGGAACGGCTTGACCGTTTTTAGGGTTCCGTACCCAAAGGGTGCCAATAGTACCCTATTACTAATCCTCCGCTGTCCGTTCGTCCGTCTGTCCGTCCGTCCGTTTGTCAGTCAGCGGGCTGTGTCTCATGAACCGTAATAGGTAAACAGTTTAAATTTTCGCCGTTTTTGGCGTTGTGGTACAGAACCCTTCGTATGCGAGTTCATAGAGGAGAGGCCTATGAAAACTATGGTCAGCAATAGAACAATAAAAACTGTTATATTAAAATAAACGTCATTCCAAAGTACCTACGACGTCGCCCATTTAAGTGGGCAAATAAAAAGTAGGCACTCAAGTGCTTCTTTTTATCATGAAAAAACGTGTACCTTTGATCTGCCGTTTAAACATTATACACAATGAAGACTCTAGAGGTTTCGTAATAAAATAAAGAATTTACATTATTAAATGTTCTTTAAGATATTAGGTTACCTATGAAATTGCCGATTTACATAGAACAAATCTTTCTTTTTTTTTTTAAAGTAAGTCATGGATTTCATTAAATTTTGCCATTTTCGTGGATTTTTGTTGATTGAGCTCAGGTATAAAAATCCTGGAGACGGGAATCGATGAACTCTTTAGAGACGTTTTTCACCGCCTTGTTGGATTTTAAATATTTCCCTTGTAATAATTAATCCAAATTCCGAATAAAAATTGAAATTAGTTGGAACAAGGTCAGGTGAGTATGGTGGGTAACGGAGAGTTTCCAGTCCTAACTCCTATAGTTTTGAGACGGTCCGTTGTGCGGTGTTTCGACGCGATTTTGTTATTGTTGTTCAGTGAGATAATACGGTACCCACTTTCCGAGCTTTTTTATCTTTCCAATTTGAAGTAAATGAATCAGTATCGATTTATCACTTACGTTGAAGACCGCTGCAAGTTCTGACGTGGTTTGAGATGAATCTGCTTTCAATATTGCTTTCAATTTATCGTTATCGACTTTTGTCTCCGGTCGGCCACGGGGCTCATTGTAAAGATCAAAATTTCCAGTACGGAAACGATCAAACCAAAAATGGAACGTGCAACCAATTGGTTATCTCTTAAAGTGAAGCCACGTGAACATTTCCGTCAGAATCTGGCCGTAATATCCCAGCGCTGATTTGCTGGATTCGTTTTCTCCTCTACCGATCATTTTTTTCTCCTGACAGTTCATTGTTGTTTATATGTATGTATGTATCTATCTATGTATTAGTATTTATCCTTGTATTTATAGTAATTTCCTAGTTATTTATCCCGTATGTTGCACCTGCCATGTTTTGTCTCTGCATCACGGGGCATCACCCTAAGGTTGACTGGTAGAAAATGCCTCAGGTATTAAGTCCGTCTTTGTACAGTATTGTTTTTACTTGTGCATAAAGTTTTAATAAATAAGAAATAAACGTGCGTTCACATGTGGTACCATGTTCAACCACGTCGTTAATATTGCGTGCTGCGTTTGTGCCACGACGAAACTCGTATTCGAAAATAGCGCGCAATTTCGATTTTTCATGCTTACAGAAACAGCGATATTTAAAAAAATTCGAAAGGCGAGAATACAAATGAACAACTAAAAAACAAGAATAGAAAAAAGATAAGGAGGAGAAGAGGAGGGGAGGGAGGAGGATAAGGATAGAATTCCAAATTCAAATAAATTTTAAGTATAATATATTATACTTAAAGTTAATTTGAATTTGGAATTCTAAATAGAATTAAAGATCTTCACAATAGCCACTATCAAAAATCGGCAATTTCATAGGAAAGGACCTAATATAATAATAATGTGAATAATGTTAATTCTTTGAGTCCACTGAGGATACTGGCATTTCAAATAGTCAGCTTAAAACGTTAATACGAAGGAACCGAGCTAAAATGTAATAATAGCTAGATACCTAAGCTTTAGTAAAATGAGTAAGTAGGTAATGTTAATGCTTTCACCAAGGAAGGTGAGAAACTCAAATGATTCAAAGTCAGAATATAAGCTCCAGGGTTAGATAGTGTTTGGAGAAGCTAAGTCGACATGATAATTACCAGGTCGACTGAACCTACTCGTGAATGGTTCACAAATAGGTTTAGTAATCTCGGTTAATTAATGTCAGTAATTTCTCTCATAAATCAGTAGGTTCGACCTCGCAATTGCGTTATCACCCACAAGGTTGAATATCACTTACTTTCACGTCATACAACAAAAAGGTCTACTCGTCTATGTGACAGTAAGAGGGTTACCTTACTGAAGTTTCTATAAACTGGGAATTGTTGTCAAAAGTGGTCTATCAATTTATGAGGTCGACTATACTATATAATAATAATAATAATAATAATAATTTTATTTATTTTCCCATCACAAAGTTACACTAAGCCATTTTATGCAATACATAATAAAGAAAAATTTAAAACTAACTTTGTGAGGGACTGGTGCCTGATGTAGGTATGTACAACAACCTGTATTACAGGTCACCAGGGCCCTCCCGCGGCTAGTATGCTAGTTATGGTATTAGTTTAGCATTTCGCAGTGAGCAAAAGTGAAAGCTTAGCTAAAAGAAACCAATACTAAAAATAACAATTCTAAAACAAAAGTAAGACATAAATAAACAATTTATACTGAGGATATTCCAGAACGTGAGAGAAACTAATAATAAAATAAAAATAACAATTCTAAAACAAAAATAAGACATAAACAAACAATTTTTTTTTTTTTTTTTTTTTTTACCGAGGATATTCCAGAACGTGAGTGTGAATGCTAAGTTGATGTGTGCTTGATTGCAATTTTATGTGTTTGAGTGTTTGTGTGTGTGTGTGTGTTTGTGTGTGTTAGAGACAATGGAAAGTACGGAACTTTTATTTATAGTCGCTGTACGAGCTACGCTGTATATTGTGGTAGTTTGTACATCATAACTACTCATTGGCATTATTAAGCTGTGCATTTCTCTAAATAATTGTGTCACTAAATTTAGTGGCAATAAATCCATCAAAGGTTTTAAGGTTCCAAGGAAAAAAAGAGGCCTTTCCCCAGCAGTAATAATATAGGCTATAACAAAAAAAAACCATTAAAGGCACGTTCGTCTAGTTATTTACATAACATAAGGTAACATACCTAACAAGTTTCCCTACATAACAAATTAACAAGCACATAATAATTTCACACTGTTGGACGTTACACCCCAACAGTCATGGTAAATTAAAATCGACAGCGTCTCTGTCAGGAAACCCGGCCGATGCCCGTTGTAAACTGTGGCAGGATACTCTTACCCTCCTACTTACTACTTACCACCAAAAGAGCATCTCCCTGCAGGGTGTAACCTTCCGTGGTCCACTTGGAAATCTCTGGACGCAAGTGGGAAGATGTAAGTCTAACCTGGCGGAACGGTAGTAGGGTGTGATTGTGGAGCTATGTCACAAACCATACTACACCTCCTATCCCGCCCTCTGTGTCCCAAAACGTGCAGTTAAAGTGACCTCCGTGCTGCCACCGAAGAAAAACAAGATTTAAAATACAGTCGTGCCAGCGACACGAAGAAGAAGTCATGATACCCTTTGTACACACGTTTTTCTTGCCGTCAAAAACTATGGTTTATTCGCCGTGTGTATGCACGGTCGTCAGTGTTGTGTGGATCACTTTGGAAGTTTATTGACAGACACGTTTTTTCTATGGCGCGGTCTACACACCGTACCGTAAAGAAACCGTGCCGTGCACAAAGGGTCTAATAGAACAAGTCTTTCCGCTAGCGAAGACGGTGTCTGTCTGCGCTAGAAATAAGTCAGCCAATCAATAGGGTCATATTAAATTCATCCATAGAGCTACAATCGATCGGAACATATTATTAAAATCATATTCATACCAAAAAGGTATCTTACTTTTAAGTTTTAGATACGTGTACGTAATGAAAATTAGTGATAAATCTATGGCTTTCTTATTTTAGAAAAAAATAACCATGTTCCAACCATTCTGTGTTACCTGCTTAAGTAAATTATATTTTGTTTTTTGTTTTTGACTACCTACCCTCGAATACTATCTGAATTAAATATGAATGTATCTGTGTTATTGTATGTATTGTTTACTGTTAATTGGACATCATAATCAAGACATTTAATATTTCAACATTTTTGTTTTGCCTTGCCCTGAACGGGTTCATGTACAAAAACTGACAGTGATTTCTTGTAAAATGTGTGATGTACAGGAGAGCAAATAAAAAAATCAAACAAGTTTAAGAGAATGTGTGCCTACTAGTACTTTACTACAAAAACTACTCAAAGTCAATAAATAAAACTATTATGGGAACAATTCGCGAACTCCATTTGCCGAAAATCAACTTTTTCACAGAAATACCCTTCAAATACAGATCCTCTCCTCCTTTACGAAATTGGATAGAATTTTCTGAAAAATTCAGAAAAATATATCAAAAATAATATAGTGTATTGATGTAAATGGACACTATTTTGAAAAGATATAATAAAACTAATAACTTGATAGTTTGTTCAGTTTTTGATTTTCTAAGAACTTTCAGTGTCACCCTCGAATGATATCCCTGACAGAGATTCTTTGAAGAGTATTAAAACTTTAAAGAATCGTCAAATAAAAGGCACTTTAGCTAGAAACTAATATTTACTAGATTGTCACTCAAACTTAGACAAAGGATGGGCAAACTTTATTTTAATAGTTTAGCAGTCTTCGATAATAAATAATGCCAGCCTGTGATATCCCACAGCAGGACAAAGGCCTCCTGTCATTCAGAGAAGGCAGGAGCATTGGTTACCTTGCATTGATCGCTTGCTCAAGGTGGATGGGCGGTTTTAAACTTACATTAATTATAATTCCAGCATCCTGATAGCGTAACACACGATGAACAATCTGAATTATTTTGAAAGATATTGCTAAACCATCGCTTCATATGTTAAAAAAAAATGTCTGCTTAGCAACGTAAATAACGCAATGAATGTTGTTGAACTGTCAAAATGAAAGTCATTGCTACTGTTAGTGTGTTACGCAATTACCCCACAGGTTACCTCACGGTTTTTCAAAACAACAACAATAACGACAACAATTCTAGGACATGCCGGTTTCCTCTTCCTTCACCGTTTTGAGAGCGGTAGTGATGAAAGTTATTTACACAAACTAAAGCGCCTGCCTGGGTTCGAAACCACGACCTACAACAAGTCTGGGCTGTTACCACTGGACCACCACTGCTCCTCAAACTCTCTGCTGCTTTTTTTAAATGTCTGATCTCAATCACCGCCATGTATGGACATCTTCAATATTTGAGTTTTTACAAGAGATACACATAACTTAAATATTTTACGCTGATAACTACACTCATACCTATCAAACAGTAATTGCAACGCTGTTTGGCTGCAAAAATGCAAAAATATGGTGACAATATGTAGATAGTAGGTACTTCTAAACAGTCTTCCACTACCCATGCCTCAAAACAATGTTTAAGCCTTAATTTTTCAAAGCCTTAATTTTTTTTTTTTGTAAATATTCAATATTTAGAATTTAAAGCCGTGGCCGTTAAAATTTACGTGGTGCCAAAATTGACCAACTATTTGAACAACCACGTAATAATAACGAGCCATCCAAACTAAAACTACAGATAGCCAAATTATCTTTCGGAGAACCACTTGGGTTGTCCATTCTAATATTAAGAATAAAAGAAAAGCAATAAGATTGAAATTCTGATAACCATATGATTGAAATATCTTGCAAAATATGATGTGCATGCACGTCGAAATAAGTGTTTTTACGTGACATTCGCTTGATATTTTTCCAAGACATTTATTTTATTATTCATTTGTATTGGCGAATTAAGGACGCCTACGTGCTTTTGAGGTTAAATATGAAAGTTCGCAATTTAACTCTTGTGAAATAACTCTGAATAGAAAAAGAAAACTTGAAAAGAAAACTTTTTTTTTAATATACCTAAGGTTTCATTTTATCTATATCTATATACCTAGTCTTGCCATAAATATTGTCACGAAGAATTTTTTTTTTTTTTTTAATTTCAAATAATATTTATTACTTTACAGTGTGTTAGTTTAATACATAAATATAAAACAATTTAAAATATAAAAAGCTTATTCGAAGTGGTCTCCATTGGCTGCAATACAGTCCTTTAAACGTTGAGGCCAGTTATCAATAGAAGCACGCACTCCACTTCCATGGGAAAATTCTTCACTGCCAATCGTATGGATTGTTTTAGGGACTCCAAATTATCATGGCGTTTAGAGCAAGCCGTACTCTCTAAAACTGACCATAAATCATAATCCAGCGGATTAAGATCGGGACTAGACGACGGCCAGTCTTCAGCTCTGATGAAGTCCGAAACGTTCACTTCCAACCAAGACTGCGTGGACCGAGCTTTATGACCCGGCGCCGAGTCTTGTTGGAAGGATCATACTTGGATATTGAACATGGTGTTGTTAAGGGGCTTAACTACCTTCTCAAGAATGGTATCTTGACACACTTGTGCCGATATTTTGATACCTTTTTCACAAAAATATGGCTCAGTCACTCCTTCATAGCTAACACCCCACCAAACCATCACTGAAGTCGGCTAATGCCCGTTGCACTCTGTCAACTAATTGGGAAGCTTCCGGCTTTGACGGTCATTTTGTTTGTTAAAATGTTGCTCAATTGTAAAGATTTTCTCATCCGTAAACAAAATTTTTCTGTGACCTCCCTTTGCGTACCGCTTCAGTAGTTGTTTCGGTTTTACCACCCTATTCTTTTTTTAAATTATCAGTTAAAAAATGAACAGTGTGTCTCTTATAGGCTGCAAGTCCTAAGTCATCTTTTAAAATACGCGACATGGTTCTGGGTGCTATCTTCATCTCCCGAGATAAAATCTTTTGCTTTCGGACAGGATTTCTTCGAATTCTTTCCCTTACTGCTTTGACCACTTTTTTCGTACGAACACTACGTGGACGGCCAGATCTTTTTCTGTCACAAACAGAGGAGGTCTCATTGTACCTAGTAATAGCCCGGTACACAAACATTTGACTAATACCAAGCGTATGAAGAGTTTTAAAAATTGCATTTGGCTCCATACCAACTTTGTGTAATGCAATCACAGCGATTCGGTTCTCTTTATCACCCCACTCCATTTTAATATCGCAAAATATTGTACAATGTATTGGCGCCAAAATTAGAAAACTCAATGAACAATCGTATAAAAATGACAGATTCCAAATTCAAATGTAATATCTTTCTTATTTTTAATTGTAACAGTATTTATGGCCAGACTGTGTATATTCTCATCTGTCTAATCTTTTCCCAACTACGTTAGGGTCGACTTCCAGTCTAACCGGATGCAGCTTAATGCCAGTATTTTACATGGACCGACTGCCTATCTGACCTCCACAACCCAGTTACTGGGTAATATGATACCCCTTGGTAAGACTGGTCGTCAGACTTTTGGGCTACCAACGACCTGTAACGACTGTCAAAGATCCACGAATGCCAGCCGGGACCAACGGCTTAACGTGCTTTCCGAGTCACGGAGAGGTTTCGGTATGTAAAGATGTTCACCCATCCACAGACCAACCGCGGCAAGCGTAGCTTAACCTGAGTGACCGACTTGTGCGGCTGTTTTTATTTAGCCACAGGCCCCTCCTCTATAATATACTAATAATAAAGCTGAAGAGTTTTTTTGTTGTTTTTTTTGTCTATTAGACGCGCTAATATCTTGAACTAGAAGTCGAATTTGAAAAATTCTGTTTGCATTTGTTAGCCAAATTCCTGAGAAGGCTATTTAATATCCCCTAGGACCCTTAAAAGACTAGCAAAAATAAAAAAGTAACAAGGGACGCTAAGTGAAACGAAGTAACAGAGCAGGCAGGCGATGCGATGCGACAGGGTGGGTCGGGGGAATTAGAAATTTCACACGGAGGAAGTCGTGGGCAGACGCTAGTGTTTTACACTATGAGTAAAAACACCTGGTCAAATATCAACGTGCTGTACCGAATTTTAACACAGTACCGACAGTAGTAGTAGAGAATAATAACAACTACATACTACCATAGCAGACAGCAGTGGCGAGGCGCTCTAACAAGCCGATTCCCACCGGGTTCCCTTCGAAAATTCAGAACACAACCACTCTATAGTCAATTCATCATTGAAATATAATCATAATCATACTAGGTATTTAATACACTATAAAATTAAAACATTGCAAAACACCTATATTACATTTTTGTCATTCTTTCCCAACAACAAAATATTTTACTCTAACATAACTCGTAGGCGCGTGCGGCTTGCCGTGAGTTCAATTTCTATACAAAACAAATTCGTCATGACGTCACTTTGGCTTGCTATTTTTTAGCGCCCGGTAAGCCGGTGAATACCGAGTTACTATAAGTTACTATACAGGGCGTCCCACTGATATGCCACATGGAGGGAAAGTACCTTGAATATTGTAAATGGAACATTTTACTGAAAGAAGACATTATTTGAATTTAAAAAACAATTTAAACTGGATTCATAGATATTTAAATAATTACATTTTTGAACCGGGAATTTAACCCGTTATATGAGAAAAATAATCATGCTGTAGCTTTATCATACCGATCGAAAGGCTTCATTATAAGGATTATTTTTTGCTAAATAACGTAGTGGTCTGGTAAATAACATAATGGTCTTCTTTTTATTTGTGACACTATATTATTTAGCAGTAAAATGTTCCATCTAGAATATTCAAGGTATTTTCCCTCCATGTGGCATATCCGTGGGACGGCCTGTAGACACATAGAAAATGCCTGCGCGTGAACGAGATGGAGCAATATCGCCATTCGGTTGGTTTCGGTGAATTTCGTAATGCATTCGGGTCAGAGTTCAGACATTAACATAAATTCATGTGTAGAACATTATTTTGACGTAATAATTTGATTACACTTGTAGTTAATTTACATTTTGTTCGTTGTGTTTATTTAATTTATTAGTATATTAGTTGGAAAAAAAAATTGTTGGTTGGTATAAAACCGTTATTACTATTTAGTATTAGAATTATAGTTGGAGTTTGTTTTGTTTTGTGTGTAGTGATCGTTGTACGCTGTAATTAGGTATTTGGGGTAAGTAGATAGTTAATTAAGTTGAAATTACTTATCTAGAGTAGATTTGAAAAGTAATCATTAGGATGGCATTATTGGCAGTAGATTGTTGTTTGACAGATTATTTGCTTTGTGAGGAAATATGCTTTTCAAGATAAGATAAGATAAGAAGATAAGATATATTTATTTATGAAAAACATGTGTAGGTTTACAATCAGTTGGAACGATCACAAAAAAAAAAGTTTTAGCATGTTTTCCCTAGAAAGGCGTACAAATATAAAAATGATATAATTCAAAGTACAAAAATCATAAAGTTACGTTAAATTAATAAAAATAATAATAAAAATGTCATGTTCAAAATGTCTAAAGTACATCATTCAAATAGTCGGCAACATTATAGTAGCATTTATTTATTAAAAGTCTCTTCATGCTTTTATTAAAACTAATAATATTCAAATCCTTGTACGCCTTTGGTACCCTTTTGTATAATTTTGGGGCCATACAGAATAATTTCTTACGCATGAGCGCTGTTTTAGCACTAGGAGTCTAAAGGTTAAGTTTTAAAAAAAAACACGTAATTGAATTAGGCCGTGTTCGCCCAGATATGACTAAAAACGTTAGTTCTATTAGTTATTCTGTGCTGTAAATTTCAAACGCCTCCATGGATTTACCAAACGTTGTACCTAATGTCGCTCTTTACGATAAATATCAATGGCTGACTGGCAGTTGTAAATTTAATAAAATGTATTGTTTCCCGTGTTTACTTTTCTCAGGTTCTAGTAGTTTATGAAATAAGGGGGGTTTTACAGATATTAATAATCTGACGAATTCATCAAAGAAACATCTCACAACTGAAAAACAAATAAGGAGTTGTTTAGCATTACCTACATGAATGCGGTACTGGTAGTAGGATAGAATCATTTTTCGCTAATTCGCATGAATATGGAAATCATAATAGAAAAGTAGATCGAAATAGGAATTTAATGAAACGGTTTATTGACACCGTTATTTTGTTAGGTAAACAAGAAGTAGGTTTTCGTGGACACGATGAAAGTCCGAATTCCCGATTTTTTTTGTGTTCCAGCTTACCTCTGTAATAAATTTACCCTTCGCCACCGGCAGACAGTATGTTTGGGAGAAAAACAAACTTCACTACTCCCTAATGCTTTCGCTGGGAAGAAGTGGCGCAACAAACTCCCCAGCATTAGTATTACCTATGTACCTAAAAGACGTATTCTAACCACTAGTTAATTGAACGCGCTTTATTGCATGCGATTGTTTTTCAACGTTATAGAAACTCACACCGTGTAAATTGGGCTTTAGGTACATAAAGTGTAAATCAATTTATCAATCCTCAAATAACTTTCAACAAAGATATCAATACTTTTGTTAAAAGCCAACTTTTCTGCTGCCAAAACGTGGCCGTTAAAAATTGGCTGACAATTGAAAAGTCGACCCGTACAAAACGTGATTCTCTGTAAAGAACTATGAAATATTGTTGCCGGACGAACTCCGCTATTCTGTGTGGTTTTCAATTTCCATAAATTTCGTACCGGTAACCGGTATTCTGCATAAAGACAAGCGATCCTACAAACAATCGATGACGAAAATGTTCGTCAAACTTTACCAATATAAAATGAAATTCCAGTGAAAGGCTTTGCATTTTTCCGACAGCATGAAAAAATTTTGAACATGCAACGGGTAGAAAAGGGGTCTGTGGCGGAGAGACCCATGTCCAGTGAAATTCTTGTATGAAAAATACCTTTATAATATTCAAAGGTAACATTCTCAGGGACATTCCAACTAACGAAAATTAGTGCCGTCAGATAAAAATTGAAATAGATTAAAATATACGAATTTAAAAATAATCGGATTCTTGTTAGTTTTCTACATCAGTATCATAGATGTACATTTTGTCGAAACTTTTGTAGTGCGCACTTTAATGATCATCCAGTTTTAGGTGTTAATAAGTTGGATAAATAAAATAAGTTCCTATATTATTGAATAGAACAGCAACTCATTTATTTTATTGTGTATCAAGATAAGCTCCTTGAGCTATATAAATATTGATAGATATAAACTGCTTCGCGGAGATTTCTTAGAGCTTTTCAAATGAGGCGTGAATATCTATACCGCGGAGTTTCAGCGACCTCCGCGCTGTTTATACTAGAAACAGCCAGTGGTGAAATTATACTATTCAGGTGGACTATAACACAAGGATTTCCTCTTACTTAAAAAAAATATATATTTAGAGGTTAAAAAAAGCCGTAAGTACTTAGTTATTAATTTAACATACGCTAAATATTAAATGAGTAATGTTTAAAGTGCGGCAATAATTAGTATAAAATAAGGGCCTTATTATTTTTTTCTTTAATTATTAACTGTGAAAAGTAGAACTATTTATTTAATAAACCCGATACGTCAGTAATAATCCTATTTAAACTCTAATATAAAACTAACAAAAGATTCTTACCTTTTTAATATAAATAGTAATTAATATCTCTTTACAAACTTAACTTCATAAACTTTTTTCGTCAACAAAATATTTTTTTTAAATACTTTTTTCATAAACTTTTTCACATAATAACTTTTAATAAGACGTCAGCGCGATATTAGCGGAAGTTTACCGAATAACCCGGTGAACGCGACGGAGCGCGCGGCGACGTTCGAAAGCACTGAACCGGGGCCTCGCTTCACGAACACTGAATGAGAAATGAGAATCAAAGCGCAGCCCTTCCACAGATGCGCTGAAAACACGCGAATAATAACAATTTTAAGTGTTCTATTACTGAAATTCATTCATGGTCAGACATTAACTGGTGTTTAAACGATGACTGCTACAATTAATCGCATTACATAGCGTCGAATGTGCGGAATAACCGCGCGTCAAATCTTAAGCGTTTGTTACGTACAAAAACAGATCTAAGACTGGTGTGTAATAAAACGAATATAGGTTTTTTTTCATGCTGGTGTAAAATCGGTTCTTTTCATCAAGAAATCTAATGGCGCACATTTGGAAAGTAAATAATAAATTGAAAACGAAATATATTTCTATACGTGGAGCGTGTTCAATAAAGACTACAAATGTACTTGAATACGAGTCAATCAACAGAAAAAAATCAAAGAAATATTAAATTGTGTACGCACGGCTACACATCAAGCTATACATAACCAGTATAAGCTGACTTCTGATTGTACGAAAAACCTATACAATGCGAGGTCAGCTAAAACTGGAAATGTATAGCTTGATGTGTAGCCGTGTGTACACCTGGCACGCTCGCTCTTATGAGAATTGACACATTATTGTGTTAGAAAAACAAACCTTTCAATTTTCACGTTGACTGATGATTTGGCAGTATTCCGTGTTATAATATCTCCCCTCAGATAAAACCGTTCACCTATGAAATCAACATTTGATCAGAAAAGTGGTGAAGAAATTGTTGGTAGTAAAACGAAGGAGCTATGAATACCAACCCTGCCCCACGCCTGGGTGAATTAGAGGACAATTAACAATTCTCACAGGGGTTGTACCATACGAATATTTACTAACAACGCTAATTTAAATTCCTTGCAGCGGAATTTCGTAGTAAGGGTAATTTATCGATAATATATTAACCACTTTAGTGAGGCAACATCGAACAACTTTTTCCAAATTTAAACAAATCGGCTTTAAAGCTTGAGACCCTCGCATTGCGCGTCTACATAGTGTGATATCGTGGGTTCGGTTCCCAGAGTAAACTTAGCATCATAACATAACACCACGGCTGCATTCCCCGAAGGGCTGGCCAGAGGTTTATAGTACACCCACAGTGCGCCAGTTAAAGTCCCATCATCCCATTTAATAGAGGGTGAACTTTTTGCCATAAACCGTGCACAAATCCAGACAGTTAAATTCCTAATGTAAAGACCAAATTACACTTTTAGATTGGCTAAAGTAGGCTCATGTTTCATCACCAATTGTTTAATCGCTTATTATAAGAAATGTGACTTTCATGAACTTTCAGCAAGAGAAAAGTAAAACTCAAACTGAATAATAAATTAAGAAGCTAAGAGTGTTACTGTTTGTAAGTTTGGATTTATTTCAGCTTTCAGGTAGAAAACTGGAGGAAGAGTAAAGTTTTCCAAGTGTAAAAATTAAGTACCTAGCAGACCGGCTTCACAATTTATCTCGATGAAACCGAAGACAGTTCGTAACTACTCATGAATGTATTAAAAAAGTGGGTACGAACTAAATAATAATTTAATGAGTATTAAAACTTCCGCGAACCGGAAGACGTTGAGTTGGAAGGCCTCCCACTAGGTGGACCGATGACCTGGTGAAAGTTGCGGGAATCCGCTGGATGCGAGTCGCACGGGACCGGTCAATGTGGCGACACTTGGGGGAGGCCTATGTCCAGCAGTGGACGTCTATCGGCTGAAATGATGATGATGAATGATGAGTATTAAAATTGGTCCGGCGTGCGTTCGGGTCGTCTATATCACGATATTTTTAGTAGGTACCTAGTAAGCTGTGTAGTTTCTTTATGTTTATCTATAGTACTAACCTCTGCCCGCTACTTCGTCCGCGTAAAATTTCTTATTCCCCCGCGTCGCATCGCATCACCTGCCCCCGCTATTACTTCGTTATTGCTCAGCGTTCTTTCTGACATTTTTGTTTTTGCTCGCTTCTTACTGTCCTAGCGTGATGTTTAGTAAAATATAGCCTTGCTTAAAAATTGGGCAATCAAATGCAAAAAAAAAAAAATAATCCGACTAGTAGCTCCAGAGATTTGCGCGTTCAAACAAACTAAACACAAACTAACTCTTCAGCTTTATTATTAGTACGTATGATATGTAGGTATCTTATATTGTTACACGCATGCTTGCAGTGTAATATTGACATTATTTAGTCTTTCGAAAACTTCGGCTTCCCCTTAACACCCTTACTCTTACTTATCTGTGGCGAAAATCGACTTCCCGTTGCTTTGTTTACACATTTCGGCTTGTATTGGACGTTGCTGGACTAGATAGAGACCTGCACCGCACTGCACCCTAATTGCGTAACAAACTATCAATTACAACCTGGATCATTTTGAAGGATATTGCTAATCCATTGCTTCACAAGTTCAAGAAATTTGTCTGCTCAACAACGTTAATAACGCAATGAATGCTGTTGAACTGTCAAAATGAAAGCCATTGCTACTGATAGTGTGTTACGCAATTACCCCTCTGCATAGCTATTCTCAACCATTCGATATGCTTCCGTGCCGAATCGATCATCAATGAACGTTATCGAAGGAATCCTCTAAGCGTTGTTCACAAATCCAAATTTTTGGCAGTTTAAGGGCTGATTTTTCAATCGATAGATAACTTTTATTCCCAGAATAAAATTGACGTCTGACAGATTTTGTATGGAAGAATTAAGACATTTGTCTCTTGACCAGACAGAGACGTGTTACAGCCGTAATTCGAGAGTTTTCTGTGCAACTAATGTACCCAATCTTTGTGGAGCCAAAAGCTAATTGCTGAAAAAATATCTCAGCGTATTTGAAGTAAATGAATTTCTGGTTTTGTAGGTAACCGTAGGTAACCGTAATAGAACGATAAAAATAAATAGCCAACGTATTTTTAATTTGGTTACCTAATATCCCTCTACCCGCCGTTGACAGATATGCTAACGAACATGAGATAATGAAACCGTCATAATGATTGCCATCACTTTACCAGAACCTGTAGGTACTTGTCCCCTTATATGTAATAATTGATGAACAAGTAGGTACTTACTTCTCAGATTGTAAACTTTGTTCCTCTTAATTCAGCTGGGGAATAATCTCACTGTAGTAAATTCCTCGTTTCACACACTATAATCTTGTACAGTATTTTTATCTCACTAAGCGACGCGCGCTTTACTTGTGGTTACCAAGAGTACAAACACGCTGAGAATGTGGGTGTAGGGGCTCTCGGTACCATTCGAGACAATGGCGAAGTAGGAAGTGTGTGTGCGTGCGTGTGTTATGTGCTGACGTTACTTGTCTTCACGCACACATTCACAGTGTGCTTGTACACCACAAGTAAACCGCGACTCGCTTCTTGAGATAAAAATACTACAAGTACCTAACGCACGATCACAAACCCATTTCATGAGTATTTTTCTAATGCACGTTCACATTACCATATCACAAGTATTTTCTATCTTTAACATTATCATCACTTTGACGAGGCTGAATATAAAAGAACTTATTACCCGACTGCAACAACACCCAAAAGGAGGATATTGTTTTTGTCAACACAAACTGCGTTCATATCGCTAAAGACCGCGTGTAGGACTAACTACTAAGATATTGTAGAGACACGTACTGGTAGAATATTTATCATCACACAATGGCCCAACAAAGGCCACAATATCTGCTACTGTTGGTCAGCTCTTACAAATGTAAATAATCACCATCCGCCAGTCACGACTTCATGATGAGGTCAGCAATAAACAAGTGGTGCAATATTATACGTATTCCATATTTATGTAGCTACTATAAATCACCGGTTTTCCCATAATTTTCAACAATTACGTAGATTCAGACGCCAGCACATCAAGCTACTACAATCTGTCAAATTTGTTTAATAGATTTTTAACTTTATCGCTAAAGCATTAGGTTCAAGGTTGATTGGGAAAATTTGACAGTTTCGGGTAGCTTGAGGTGCTGGCGTCTGTACATTCAAACGTATAGGCAAAATATCTTAGTTTTTTTGCATGATAAACTAAGGGACTTTTTTTTATAAAAACGGTGCCTTTCTCGAAGGCCAAAGTTGTCCCATTTTCCTGAAATATAACTTTGAAAATGTGAAAAAGTCGGCTATTTAATCTGATTTGAACTTCTATTATAAAATGGATTGCTATATAGAATAGAATATTTCGTACCTACTAAGAAGAGTTATAGGTATGTAAATATTTCATAGATAATGTTTGTCGTTTCCTCTCCGACCGGCTTACCTGTACTACAAGTAAAACCTATTCAGTACCTAAGCTACTGTTATTATCTTCAGTAGATGCTCGTGCAACTAATCGCTTGGCAACACACGGATGGAGGTAATGTCGTCCACTTCAGCTTATGGCTCTCGTGACTATGTGGGTGACGTAAGTTCCTATATCTCACCATGCTGAGTACCTAAGACAGTGTGGCACATTGCTAATATAGCTATTACAACAACTAATAATTATTTGTAATATTATAAAATTAATTCTTTTCTTGAAAGGGAAAAAATGTTATAATTTTAAAACTAGCTAAATGATTATGCATCCGGTCAGAAAACGGGCGGAGGTCGGTCAGACTTGGTAAGGCGGAATTGTTTGAAACTCCTAACCGCCCAACGGCGACGGTGGCAGGGGTCCGACGTATTTCAAACAAATTCAAGCATCACAAAAATCCTACTGAGCCACAAATCGAGTACAAACAATACAAAGCTTTAATTTATATACTCAAAACAGTAACCTAGTCAGGTCATTTTAGATCCCATCTAACTTTACTCGTAAATTAAAAAGCAACTCCAACTTTATTTATTATTATTGAGGGTTATCCAGTAGATTTGGCTAGATTTAGTTAAAACAAAAATCCGAACTCACATTTTCATGAAGCACAACAGACATTTTATTTATTTTAACATTTATGTACACACATACGAGTATATAAATAGATAAGAATAAAAACATATTTATAATATAGATACATATTTAACACGTGCTGTTATAAATCAACCATTTATAACGGGGATCGGAACTGTTTCTCTTAAACACAGTTTATTTTGTAACCTATCTAGGAGAGCAGTACGGCACCCACTAACTAGATTAAGAAACTTCATGCATGTGCTTTATATTATATTACTTTGCCATGTATTCTAGTCCTAGTTGATTAATAAATCTTTATTATTATTATTATTATATTATTAAAAAACAGACATTTTGTGGAATTCAAACCTTGTACTTGAAATTAAAAACTTTCGGTATACTTTTGAAGAATCATTTGATAATAACAAGTTACTATCTCAACGCTGCATCACAATCATAGATGCTACTTCAAATAGTTTACTAATCCTTTGGTCTTTGATTCTTTATGAGTTGATAAGGGCCAACTTTTTGTTTAAATAAAGTTCTTATTTGAGCTTAACCTCGCTAAGCTTATTGAAACTAAAGTCACATAGAGAACAATAAATAAGGCTTATTGGCACAGAACCCAGAACATCATATACAATTTGTGATAAGGTGTCGCTCCACAGCAGCCCACGGCTAAGCTACGCGCGTGTACAGAGCTTCTGTTTGTATGAAAATGTAGGTGGGACTCCGACGCTCCACTAAAGGCCACGCTACGCACGGATGCGTGGCCACCAAACAAATGAACCGCGCAGCTAACGTGGCAATCCCCTCCGTGGGCATCCTGAATAAACGTATTTTCTTTCTTTCTTTCTTTTCTGCGTAGAAGTGGACGGTCGACTTTCTGGTAAGGAAGGTCTTTATTTACTACGACCTACACTACGACAAACGAGGCACAATTTTGCCACCAACATTCCTCAAGTTTCCTGCTTTGCGATCCTACACAGCTTCACGCTAGTAAGTACCTATTTGAGACTACAACCGCCTTCTCGAAATTGGAACTTGAAACTCTGCAACATTCAGGTAGAATACAAAGCGGTGAATAGGGCGAACTCACACTATTTTCGTGCTTTTTTTCATGCATTTTTCAGTAACCTTGAAACGAGTGAATAGAAAACATCAAGTCTTGCAAATACATAATGCATGATCGCAACAAAAAAGGGAAGGTTTTATTCAATGCTACATAATTCGTACTTTCTAACAACTAGGGAATGTTTTTAGCCGAGTCGGTGAAATCTCAATCAACCTACATTAATAGTATATTATTCACTAAGGGGATAAAGCAACACTGCTTTACTTAAATAGCATTCACCCGCTATTTTGAATCCTGAACGCAACGAACGATTCTAGGGCTCCCGAGAGCGCAGCGCTTCAAGCTCGCCCAAGACGAAGACACCTTTATCCCCGCGGAGAATACTCTATTTTCCGCACCTGCTGCGAGATAATAAAAACCAATTCGATTAGCGAATTAAGTATATTATTATTAGTAGTTTAGGAAAACTGTTAAATAACCGGGCAATAACTAGTGATGCAATTAAAAACATTAATGTAGGTTGCCTTTCACTATTAAAAAGTTATCAGATCGAATGTACAGCTTGGCCGGTGCGCGGCCGTCGCACAGCCAGTCCTATTTACTTATGTGAAGAAATTAAGTCACTAGTCTTTAATTTTTTGTCATGCAATAGTGCAATGGAACGAACATTTTGACCGAAATTAAAGGTTTGTAGAGTCCGTATTATATCCCTTTAAGGGAGTAGGCAAGTAAAAGTTAAAGATTTCATTTTAATTTTTGTTTGCGTGTGTCAGCATACCAAGACATCGGGAAGTACCCTAAAGGGTTTATTTTATACAAGCACAGACCTGCACCCCCCAATACGGGGTGGAAGAGTGAAGGTTACAGGTTTTTGTTTATTTTGTTTTTTTGAAAATCCTAGCCTGGATACCAAACAGCTTTTAAGAACTTCGGCAAATGTCCTAGAGGTCTTGATGAGTGAGTGAGTGAGTCAGTCAGTCAGTCAGTGACGAAAACGACGTATTTTATTTTATAAAATCCAAAGCCAACTATTTAGTCTGAGAATTTAAGCTCTCTAGCATTAGCCAGACCAAAGTTATGAGGGTTTGAAAATACGACGGAATGCTTTGAGAAAAGGTAGTTATAGTGTCTGTGCTTTTTTGCTCGTCTCGGCAGATTCCCACTTGCATACCTACTCAGCTCCCTCGGCTCCATATAAAATTCTTGTATATCATGGAATATCCAAGGTCCACAAATACTTATTTAGTAACTTATTGGTTTAGAAAGTCAAACTCGCTAAACAAATTTTAATTAATTGATAAACTCTCAGTAGGCAATTAAACGTGTCTTCATTAAACGATTTCGTAATAACTTTATCACAATTGTTCGAATGTTATTATTTTACAGTAAAACAAAAACTTAACTAATTGAGTTCATTTGTCCATGCGAGAAGGTTATTGATTATAATCTAAATACAAAGAGTCCCGAGCTGGTCGTATAGGGGCCGATAGGATTGTTGGTACGCCTTTATGATAAGGGGTGTCTCTTTTGTAAAAGGTTTCGAAGTCAATAGCAGTAGATATCAACCTAAGTATAAATACAAAAGCACTGACCTATACAGGGTGGAAAAAATCAATTGGGCCTGAAGGGAAACCACGTTTTAAATCCTTAGGACAGATTATTTTACTTAAATGAAACATTCCTTTATTTTTCCAAATAAACAAAACTGTGTTCACAGATTACCTAAACCGGGAATCGAACCAGCTCAAAAAATAAACACTCTCTATTTTATTCTACTAATTGATAGGATTATTGTTCAGGATAAAACCTCTCTAATAAACATTTGGTCTTAGAAATAAAAAACATCATGAAATCTAACATTAATTTTATTTTATCATCAATTCTAATATGAAGGACACGGAAGAAAATTAAGATGAAAGAAAATTATTACCTAGCAAGACTTCAACTAATTAAAATTATAATTTCGTTACCCTTTAATAATTTAACTGACAAGTGGTTCAAAATGAGACCCCTCGTTACGGATATACAAATTTTGTCTTTTTTTTTTTAATTTACTTTGTGAAGCCTTCTGCAAAGTGCTGTGCTGTATACTCCTAATAACATTTTCTACCTCAACCCTTAGCTCCTCTACAGTCTCATAACACTTTTTGTAAATAACATTTTTTACATGGCCCTCTCACCATACCACTGTAGAAATATATTGCAAAAGAACAAATCGATTTATTAAAAGCTTACTTTTCAAACAAAGTAAGCTTTTAATAAATCGATTTGTTCTTGATACGCCATCATTACACAAATACGAAATGGAAGCAAAACAAAACAAAATCGATTAAAAACGACCAAAATGTTGGTTCGAATTTCAAAATTGTAGTTAAACGTTACGTCAACCATCAGTTCACAATCATTGAGAACCTATTCCGGATGGTTTACGTGTATAATACGTTAACATTAAACTAATCTAAGAGTATAATAGAGAAGTCTCGATGTTTTGTCAAATCGCAAAAACCGTGCGAAGCAGGGGCGGGTCGCTAGTTATGCTATAAATCTAGTACTGGGCTCATGATTAATGGCTATAATTAAATATACCTAATAGACTAGAAATCAAAAGTGAAGTGTGAATAGACCCAAAACCTATTTGAATGCTTTAACTTAGGTACCTTTTTAAGTAAACTTAATTCTCATTGTTTGAAATGTAACTGAAATAGTTACATTTCAAACAATGAGAATTTAGTTTATACTGCTGTTTACAAATAACATGGTTTAAATAGGCCTACCTATAAAAGTTAGACCTGAAAAACCTACTAGCATAGTATGTAGGTAGGTACTAAACACGAATTGAGCAAGAATGATCTACGATTCCACGTATAAGTCTAGCTTTTAGACAGTACCTACCTAACTAGCTGTTCCCGGGACTTCATCTGCGTGTATTTTTTAATATTATTATTTATTTATTTGAGAAATAATATGAAACATAAGTATTTACCCGGGTAAATTCCTAGATGATAGGTATATACCTAGTCTTGCCATAAATATTGTCACGAAGAAAAAAAATATTTTTTATTGCAAATAATATTTATTACTTTTACAGTGTGTTAGTTTAATACATAAATATAAAACAATTTAAAATATGAAAAGCTTATTCGAAGTGATCTCCATTAATAATAATAATAATAATAATAATAAACATTTATTTCGGAAAACAATCCATATTTGTTAGTAACAGTGTAAGCTTATAAACTAGTGTAACTAGTGTATTAGCTGCAATACAGTCCTTTAAACGTTGAGGCCAGTTATCAATAGAAGCACGCACTCTTTCCATGGGAAAATTCTTCACTGCCAATCGTATGGATTGTTTTAGGGACTCCAAATTATCATGGCGTTTAGAGCAAGCCGTACTCTCTAAAACTGACCATAAATCATAATCCAGTGGATTAAGATCGGGACTAGACGACGGCCAGTCTTCAGCTCTCATGAAGTCCGAAACGTTCACTTCCAACCAAGACTGCGTGGACCGAGCTTTATGACCCGGCGCCGAGTCTTGTTGGAAGGACCATACTTGGTTATTGAACATGGTGTTGTTAAGGGGCTTAACTACCTTCTCAAGAATGGTATCTTGATACACTTGTGCCGATGTTTTGATACCTTTTTCACAAAAATATGGCTCAATCACTCCTTCATAGCCAACACCCCACCAAACCATCACTGAAGTCGGATCGAATGCCCACGTTGCACTCTGTCGACTAATTGGGAAGCTTCCTTAGAGCTTTGAGCATAAATACGGTCATTTTGTTTGTTAAAATGTTGCTGAATTGTAAAGATTTTCTCATCCGTAATCAAAATTTTTCTGTGACCTCCCTTTGCGTACCGCTTCAGTAGTTGTTTCGATTTGACCACCCTATTCTTTTTTAAATTATCAGTTAAAAAATGACCAGTGCGTCTCTTATAGGCTGCAAGTCCTAAGTCATCTTTTAAAATACGCGACATGGTTCTGGGTCCTATCTTCATCTCCCGAGATAAAATCTTTTGCTTTCGGACAGGATTTCTTCGAATTTTTTCCCTTACTGCTTTGACCATCTTTTTCGTACGAACACTACGTGGACGGCCAGATCTTTTTCTGTCACAAACAGAGGAGGTCTCACTGTACCTATTAATAGCCCGATACACAAAAATTTGACTAATACCAAGCGTATGGAGAGTTTTAAAAATTGCATTTGGCTCCATACCAACTTTGTGTAATGCAATCACAGCAATTCGGTTCTCTTTATCACCCCACTCCATTGTAATGTCGCAAAATATTGTACAATGTATTGGCGCCAAAATTAGAAACTCAATGAACAATCGTATAAAAATGACAGATTCCAAATTCAAATGTAATATCTTTCTTATTTTTAATTGTAACAGTATTTATGGCCAGACTGTGTATTTTTATAAAATAAAGCTAATTTAAAAAAACACAGATCTTGTGCATTACACGACCTTCGAGGTAAGAGATGGGATTCTACCCGTTAAATATCCGGGTAAATTCAAATTTGACTGGGTAATACTGTGTATGCATGCTATGATACGCATGCTATGCTACGCATGCTATGCTATGCATGTTATGCTATGCTTACTTTTATATGCATGCAATGCATAGCTTAACAATATGTATAGACAGGGCTGACGCTTTCTATCACTTTACTGCCGTCAGTGTCACGTGAATTTAGTACATGCATATGCATGCAGTTAAATGCATTTTTCTCAAAATTTCCTGATCATATTTTGACGCCACTTCGCACAGATGAGGTAAACTTATACAATTGTCATATCTTTATCGCTATATGTCCATAGACCACTTTCGACAAGTTTCCTTTCATAACGATCGGTTCTGTAGATTAGGCGTGAAAAAGTATCAGATAGACAGACAGAGTTACTTTCTCATTAATAATATTAGGATGGATTCTTCATCTTCGTGTGAAGTTTTCCCGTTTTAGCCCAAGGGAATAAAATAAACCTGCTGTGAAAGTTAAAAAGATGTAACTTTCTAGATTCTCTTTGAGGAGTGGCTGGAGAGGCGGAACGGCGCCCTCAACTTCCGCCTGACGCAGGTTCTCACCGGACACGGTTGTTTCGGAAGGTTCCTGTTCAGGATAAGGCGGGAGGAAACGCCAGGGTGTCACCACTGTGTGGATCACCCGGAGGACACGGTGGAGCATACGGTAGAGGTCTGCCCGGCTTGGGCGGAACACCGCCGCGTCCTCGTTAGCGGCGATCTATCGCGTCCGGCCCTTGTCCAGGCCATGGTACGGAGCGAGAGTGCATGGGAAGCCGTCACCTCCTTCTGCGAAGCAGTAATGCTTGCAAAGGAGGAGGGATTGTTCGAAAGAGATACCGTGGCACCAGGCACAGGCAACTGAAGGAACACGGGTGGGTTTTAGTCAGTAAAAAAAACGGTAAGCTAGATCTTGTCTCTTAACCCGGTTTCAATGACGCTGGGTCATATTGACCCGAGGTGACTTAAATCTGTCATTATTCTTTTTTACGCTGATCGCGCAATTTTAGCGTTTGTGTAACTGGAGATACGACCTCCTTCTAACCGAACCGCAGATATGCTAAGTGCACTTAGCATACCTCGACGTATATCTCGCTAGATATACGTGCATCAACTAAAACGGGTAAATATGACGTCATACGCCAGCTTCATCGCTGGCGTAGTATTTTTGTGACATACTTTTATTAGGTCATTTAGTATTTGTTGTCAATTCACCTTGTTCTTTTTTAAGTTTTTGTTAAATATTCCACTGATAGACCACCCTAAGAGAATGTTTGCAGTGTTAGAAGAGTCAGGGTCTGACGAAGAAGGGTTAAATGCTGCTTCGACAGTTGCGCGAAAGAATCGCAGGTTTTGCGAGTGACCCCACCTAGGAACCTTCGGGGAGGTCCCCCGAAGGTTCGAGGAACTCACAGAAGATGTCAAATATGACCGCCTCAAAGGGATAAGAAGACATCTAATACTTGTAATGCATGCCAGATTTACATGTGCCCATATAATTTGATTCCGTACTGCAATAATAGCAGTAGTTCTATGTCTCTGAATGAGGAAGTAGAAGACTGATTTGTTACTATTATTATGATAAGAAGTTTGTTTGTTCTCTATATTATTATGTTGATTATTAATTTATATTATTATTTAGAATAATTTTGAAGGGCCCGTGGCTAAATAATAACAGCCGCACAGGTCGATCGATCAGGTTAAGCTACCCTTGTATAATAAATAATTATTAAAATTTAGATAACTTCTTAAATTTCATGACAATTACTCTATAAAATCTGGATCATGTTGACCCGGTGTCATCGTCGGCGTAATTATTTTCACGTCATTTGCCCCGGGTTAATATCGCGGGCGCTATTTTGAATCCTGAACGCAACGAAAGATTCTAGGGCTTAGCGAGGGAGCTCTGGGCGAAGCGAGGGAGTTAAGACTAGAATCCTGAGTGCAGCGAGGGATTCAAGCTCGCCCAAGACGAAGACACCTTTATCCCCGCCGAGAATACTCTACTTTTCGCACCTACTGTGAGGTAATAAAAACCAATTTGATTATAGAATTAGTAGTTTAGGGAACTGTTAAATAACCGGGCAATAACTAGTCATGCAATTAGTGAATAATCTACTATTACCAACCACATCCAACCCGCCATTACCCTTATCTAGGTAATTAAACACTAAGTATATTAAACACCGCAGTAGGTATTTAGGTTATCTACCGCTATTAG
Source organism: Apamea monoglypha (assembly GCA_911387795.2). Taxonomy (NCBI): domain Eukaryota; kingdom Metazoa; phylum Arthropoda; class Insecta; order Lepidoptera; family Noctuidae; genus Apamea; species Apamea monoglypha. The sequence continues at coordinate 10,179,820 of OU426921.1, forward strand.
TTTTGGGCGGGAACTTCATTTGTTTTGCCAGCGGGCTTTTTAGGGTTCCGAACCCAAAGGGTGCCAACGGAACCCGGTTAGCATGGTTGGAGCGATTGACTTCTGCGCTGTGTGTCGCGGGTTCGATTCCCGCACGGTACAAATATTTGTATGACCTACAAGTAGTTGTTCCGGGTCTGGCTGTTTGTGTATGTGAATTTAAATGTTTGTAAACGCACCCACGATACAGGAGAAATTCCTAGTGTAGGGCAAAGTTTTTTTTAAAAAAGAAAAGAAAAGGAAAAAAAAAGAATATTACTAGCGACCCGCAAAATTTTTCCGACTTGACAAAACATCCACATTAATTTTTTTTTTTATTCACACATTTTTTTCAAAAGTTGTTCTTCTACGCAACGGATTTTGATGCTGTCACACAGACAGACACGAGAAGCGACTTCAATTTAGGCATAGATAGATGTCCAAATTCTACAATAAGCACAGCCTACCTACTCGTATTTCCAGCTCAGTAGCTGACAAAGCCGTATAATTATCAGAATGTCGTTATACTCCTTGTTATTGATTACCGATATGATAAGATATGTATACGTCCCGCCTAACTTCCTAAGATTGATTGGAACAAAAGACCGAATACCGTCAATATCGATGTTAAATTCTCTCGTTTCGATAAAAGTAATTCGAAAAGTTCAATCAGCAAAGTCAGTCAAATAAAAAGAAAAAGCTTATTTTTTTTTTTTTAACTAAGCAATAATTTAATCTTTAGAGATGCCCTCACCGTACTTTATAAAGAAAGAAAGAAAGAAAGAAAAAGTATTTATTGTGACTCGTACAGGATCATGAACTAAACACGGTTAAAAATAAAACAAATAATATTTTAAAAAAAAAGTAATAAAAAGAAAAATGAAACACACGAAATTTTCGCACGAAAAGGGTAAAAACTGAGAAGAGTAAATCAATACTGATAAGAATGACCCAGACTCCCCAAGGAATACGCCTCGGGTACGGCAATAATGTGTGACAATCCGTACCCGCTTCCATGGCGACTGCGACATTGTGAGTGATAAAGAAGTGTCAAGACGTGACCACACGACGCGACGTGGTCACACATGTTGACTCTTCTTTCGATTTAAATCTTTGGAACTGAAACAATTTTGCAGGGACTCGATCTCAGATATATAATTATAATTGCGTAAGGTACTTATCAGCAGCAGCAACATGTTCTTGGAGCCATTCTCTCCTGCTGTGTGGTGGTCCTGCCTGGCCATGATGGCCATCCTGGCTATGGTCGAAAGGATAACAGCCAAGTCACCTAAAGAGAAGGAAGGGGCATTTTATACTGTACTTACTACCTGGTTGCAGCTAGGTAAGCCTACTAGCAAAAGGCTCTCTTGATTGGATTCACAGCATGCACTTCATGCACTGCACCCCAGTTTCGTAACACACTTTTTATCACAATCCAAAGGACTTTGAAGAAAATTCATAATCCATGCGGACGATCTAAAGAAGGTGGCTGGGGTAGACTGGATGCGGAGGACAGGGTGTTGTGGCGCAGCCTGGGAGAGGCCTATGTCCAGCAGTGGACTGCGATAGGCTGAGTTGATTGATTGATTGCTTTATATGTTTGAAAAATTCGTCTGCTTGACAACGTAAATAACACAATTAATGTTTTTTAATTGTTAAAATGAAAAGCATTGCCATTGTTAGTATGTTACACAAATACCCCACTGGTCATACAACGCTCATCACACCTTTTTTGCACGAGAAGAGAGAGTATGCGCAACAATGGGACAGTTACAGACTGGTAAATTAGTAGGTATTACATAAAATGACTGAGTTCTATGCCTCGCAGCCGCACTAAACACTAAAGCCCGTTTGAATCACAAATCGTTAAATGCGTTTACCGCTAAACGTGTTTAGTGATTTGTATTACTAGCAGACCAGCACTCTAATTGCGCAACAGACTTTCAATTTCACTCTGAATCATTTTGAAGGATATTGCTAATCCATTGCTTCGAAAAATTTGTCTGCTCAAGAACGCAATTAATATTGTTGAACTGTCAAAATGAAAACCATTGCTACTGTTATTGGTTTAAGAAATTACCCCCTATGAGTAATCGATTAAGTTACTCATTATCCAGTAATGCAGTAAACTACCGAACCATAACACCATTCATATCGATAATTATCTCTAAAATTGGTATTCCCTTTGATAAGGATAACTGTCTACTGAGATTTATATGTAAACCTGATACTTACATAGGTATTATATCCGTTTATCATATTAATCCGTCCCTTAATAATGTGGGATCTAATGGAGCAATACACTGAATATCTCCAGAGACGAACATATTATGTATGTATTAGGTACGACATAGGTACAGACGCCAGCAGGTCAAGCTACCTGAAATTCTCAAAATTTTCCAATCAATCTTGAACCTTAATGCTTCATGGATAAAGTTGAAAATCTATTAAAGAAATTTGACAGATTGTAGTAGCTTGATGTGCTGGCGTCTGTACATACATGAAATGTGAAAATCGTCAGAGAATTTTCTTTTTCATTAAGACGATAGGTATAACGGCTGGCGCCTCTTTATCTGGAGAGTTGTCCGTCGTAAATGGTATTTTGTAGGAGTACATATAAGTATACAATATGGTACAATAAGGTGGTGGTATATGGTACATACCTATTGTCAATCTCATAATAATCATCATAATCTGGTGATAGACAACCTGGTGGTTGTCTACAAGTGGGACGTGGACTCTGCAATCATTGTACAGTCGCCAGCACATCAAGCTTCTACAATCTGTCAAATTTCTTTAATAAATTTTCAACTTTATCTCTAACGCATTAGGTTCAAGGTTGATTGGGAAAATTTGACAGTTTCGGGTAGCTTGATTATCATTACAGTAAATGACCTAATAGCGGAGAGCCTCGACCTCACCTCAGGAGGCTCTCATTGCGCGGCTGGTCAAGGGCTTGATTCAGAAATCAGTACTCCTGGACACGGTACGCATAGAGAGGATGTTCCTTTCTCTAGAACCCTGGCCACCGGCAGCCTGGACCCTGTTCCTGATGCCGATGGGCTACTATTATGAATGTTTTTTTTTTTAAACATTTTAAAAAATTAATAATATGTAAGTATGGAAATGTAATAAAGGAGATCATAATCTTATTAATAATGTGATTAGAGTATACCTAGTCTTGCCATAAATATTGTCACGAAGAAAAAAAATGTTTTTTTATTGCAAATAATATTTATTACTTTTACAGTGTGTTAGTTTAATACATAAATATAAAAAAATTCAAAATATAAAAAGCTTATTCGAAGTGGTCTCCATTGGCTGCAATACAGTCCTTTAAACGTTGAGGCCAGTTATCAATAGAAGCACGCACTCTTTCCATGGGAAAATTCTTCACTGCCAATCGTATGGATTGTTTTAGGGACTCCAAATTATCATGGCGATTAGAGCAAGCCGTACTCTCTAAAACTGACCATAAATCATAATCCAGCGGATTAAGATCGGGACTAGACGACGGCCAGTCTTCAGCTCTGATGAAGTCCGAAACGTTCACTTCCAACCAAGACTGCGTGGACCGAGCTTTATGACCCGGCGCCGAGTCTTGCTGGAAGGACCATACTTGGTTATTGAACATGGTGTTGTTACGGGGCTTAACTACCTTCTCAAGAATGGTATCTTGATACACTTGTGCCGATGTTTTGATACCCTTTTCACAAAAATATGGCTCAGTCACTCCTTCATAGCGAACACCCCACCAAACCATCACTGAAGTCGGATAATGCCCGCGTTGCACTCTGTCGACTAATTGGGAAGCTTCCTTAGAGCTTTGAGCATAAATACGGTCATTTTGTTTGTTAAAGTGTTGCTCAATTGTAAAGATTTTCTCATCCGTAATCAAAATTTTTCTGTGACCTCCCTTTGCGTACCGCTTCAGTAGTTGTTTCGATTTTACCACCCTATTCTTTTTTTAAATTATCAGTTAAAAAATGACCAGTGCGTCTCTTATAGGCTGCAAGTCCTAAGTCAACTTTTAAAATACGCGACATGGTTCGTTATCTTCATCTCCCGAGATAAAATCTTTTGCTTTCGGACAGGATTTCTTCGAATTTTTTCCCTTACTACTTTGACCATCTTTTTCGTACGAACATTACGTGGACGGCCAGATCTTTTTCTGTCACAAACAGAGGAGGTCTCATTGTACCTATTAATAGCCCGGTACACAAAAATTTGACTAATACCAAGCGTATGGAGAGTTTTAAAAATTGCATTTGGCTCCATACCAACTTTGTGTAATGCAATCACAGCAATTCGGTTCTCTTTATCACCCCACTCCATTTTAATGTCGCAAAATATTGTACAATGTATTGGCGCCAAAATTAGAAACTCAATGAACAATCGTATAAAAATGACAGATTCCAAATTCAAATGTAATATCTTTCTTATTTTTAATTGTAACAGTATTTATGGCCAGACTGTGTATAAAACACCTAATTAACAAACAGCTTTGTGCGGTAAGCCGTCTGAAAAATCTTTTAAAATAATATTTTAAGTACGAATACAGAATGTTAGAAAGTTCTGGCTTATTTAGTATAATTTTGACTGACATTCAATTACCTATATATCTTGTCTAATTTGCACAAGGAACAACAGCGTCACTCAAACGACAAGTAAATTATCCCATTCTTCTTAATTAACGTCAACGTACCTACCACATGTTTTAGCTCCATTTGAGCGCTGAATGAAACTTTTAGCGCGCAATTACAATGAAAGCTCACACGCGACTTGCGTCACTGCCTTAGCACTCACGTGAGCTGTTTGAGGGCTGAGACGGCTAAAATGCCGCTTTGTTACATTCCACTTCGACTTCGAATCATTTATATCTACTAGCAGATATATGAGTAGGTACGTACTTTAAGAGTGCAATTCAGTGCAACCTTTTCAATTCTCTTGTATTGCCGACTATCACACACTGGCTGAATAATTACACGAAGTCAATTGACGGCAGTTGGCGGAGTGGTTAAGCGATTGACTGCTGCGCTGCGTGTCGCGGGTTCGATTCCCGCGCGGAACAAATATTTGTATGACCTACAAGTAGTTGTTCTGGGACTGGCTGTTTGTATATGTGAGTTTAAATGTTTGTAAACGCACCCACGATACAGGAGAAAGTCCTAGTGTGGAGCAACATTTTTAAGAAAAGAAAAGAAAAAGAAAAAAATTGTATTTAAAGTCAAACAGTTCGATTCCCAGATTTAGCGGGAATTAGAAAATTTAGATACGAATTAGCCGGATTCACGGAGTAGATTTTACTTTTTTTTTAATCCTTACCAAATAAATACGTTACTCATCACAAGTATTTAATTTTGAACAAAATTGCCCTTAACGTCATTGGATTTCAATGAATATCTATTAGGAGATATCATGGTTGTTGCGGACGCCGAACTTGTGTGTGTTATCGAAGTGAACATAGTGATTAAGGTGGTCTCTCGTTACGGTAAAGTAGCGCGGTACTTAGGATTGAAGCAAAATATTTTGAGTTGGTACCGCTGCTTGTGATTGGTAGATTAGGATTGGTTGGCCAAGGAGAGGCCCTACCTTAACTAAGGAAATTTAGCATATAAGTCGGGTGAATTGTGAGCTGGGACACAGTCGGTCTCCAGCAGCGGAAGAAATAAGAACAGAAAAATAAACTAGAAGATTCTCTTGGATCAAGTTTTTTATTCCTCCTGCAACCCCGGTACCAGCTGAGCGGCATCTCCCCTCATCTATAATACAGTCCACCATAGTCCTGGTCCTTCGAGCCGGATTGGAAGATCATCAGCGAGGTACCTACGTCAACGTCGGATAGAAGATCAGTATCAAGCCTGGTCAACCGAAGTTCAAACAACGTATCGACGGAGTCGACGTGTCAACGAGGGACGTACCGAGGTCAGCCGAACAAGTTGGGACTTGTCGCGACCTGACTTGTACGTGAACATACTTGTCAAAAGCGCGTCGCGACTGAGGGTGTCGTGACTTAGCAGATTTGTCAAGAACGTTCGACTGAATGATCTTTTGAGATCTCGCCGAGGGAAGACAACGCAAAGGGGTTCACCAGCGTCACTTGAAGAGGACTCCGCCTGAAGTGGAGACGAAGTAAGCTTCGTTGGTCCTGAAGAAGTGAGGTACTGCGAGGGGGTGGATTCGCGAAGTCAAGAGGCAGATCAAGAGAAAATCTTCGGAACCTGCTAATCAAGATGGTGGTCACCAGAAGCCAAGGTGATGCTGCAGAATTAGAGGAGCAGCGACGCGCCCAGCTTCAAGAAGCAGCGCGAATTGAAAAGGAACGCCTAAGGAGGTTATCCATAGACCCGCCGGCGTCACCATTTTCGAGGATGGCGGAGACAAGTACGGCGGGACCTTCTGGGCTGACGACGACAGTTGAGGGACCAAGAAGAATGAGGTCTCCTGCAAGGTCTACGAGGTCACAACGATCCACTACGAGTGTCACGACGCGACTACGCATGGTGGAGCTGGAAGCAGCAGAGAGGTTGGCCGCATTGAAGCGAAAGGAGTTGGAGCTTGAAGCGGACCTGGTCAAGAGGAGGCTGGCGGCAGAGGTATCGGCCATCCAAGATGAAGAGAGCGTGCATGAAGAGCAGCTACCCGAAGCCCATCCACGTGAGGAACCCCTGCAGAAGGTGGACGACTGGCTCATGAAGAACCCAATCAGTTCACGGGGGGAGGAGGGGCCCAGGCGAGAAGAAGCGAAGCAGCTCCGATTCGACACCGCTCGGGGAAGATCACCGACACCTACCAGATCGAGGAACAGCATCGACCAGCTGGCAGCCACCCTAGAGAAGATGGCAAGACCGAGGCCGCGCCATACGGACCTACCTACCTTCACCGGGGCGACCAACGAGTGGCTTCCCTTCCAAGCAGCAGTTCGGGACTCGACACAGATGTACCAGATATCGGCAGCAGAGAATATTCTACGGTTAAGGAGCTGCCTCAAGGGAGATGCAAGAGACGCAGTGGCCGCCCTACTACATACGGCCACAGATCCCGAAATCATTATGAAGACTTTGGAGCAGTGCTTCGGAAGACCAGAGGTCATCATTGACAAGGCACTTGAAGACTTGAAGAAGCTTCCGAAACCAGGGACATCAGCTGCAGAGTTGAATAGTTTCGCGATCAAGTTGCAAAATATCGTCTGCGTTCTCAAGACCATCGACAGAAGAGGATATCTGTACAACCCGCTGCTGACAAGAGAAGTGCTGGACAAGTTAAGCCCGTACATAAGATCCAGATGGTGTGACTACGCGTACGACCACGAAGGAACAACAGACCCCGAGATTGTCGTCATGTCCCGCTTCCTGATGCGTGAAGCGGATAGGGCATTGCGCTACGCGTACGCCCCAACTACGTGCGCCTCCAGTACGAAGAGAGAGGCAAGACCTGCTGTGAATTTCAAAAAGAAAGCGACAGTATATGCCACCGAAGAAGGATCGGAGGAACGAAAGGACTTGTGCCCCAAGTGCAATCAAGACCATTTGCTGACAGCGTGCCCCAAGTATAAGGCACTTCCGGTGGATCAGAGATGGCGTTTGGTTCGCGAGAAGGGAATATGCTTCAAGTGTGCCCAGAGAAGACATCGGCGCATAGTGTGCAAAGCGAAGCCGTGCGACATCAACGAGTGTGGTCGCCCTCATCATTCGTTCTTGCACACAGAAGAGAGGAAACCCGAAGCCGCGAAGACCACAGAGACACCGAAAGAAGAAGCAGTACTCTCGGTAGCAACAAGACCTACTACTGGGCCGAAGACAGTGCTGCTGAAGATGTGCCCTATCATCGTGTCTGGACCACGGGGGGAGGCGAAGACCTACGCGCTGCTGGACGAGGGAGCTACCATCACGCTGATTGACAAGGAGCTCGCAGCAAGCATTGGGGCAGAAGGGCCGTCGCAACCACTTCACCTGAACGGAGTGAACATGTCGCAGCAGGAAATGGAAAGTCAGCTCGTTTCTATCAAGGTCAAGGGGATTAAGGAAACGGATGGACATCGGATCAGGGCATGGACCATGAAGGATCTGAAGCTGCATCAGCAGGCCATTCCGGAAAGCCTTCTGGAATACGAGCACCTGAGGGACTTGAACAGGGACGAGGTGTGCTATGGGACAGCGCGCCCCGGACTCTTGGTCGGTACGGACCATTGGGAGTGCATCGTTTCAAGAGAGTTGCGAGTCGGCAGCCCGAACCAGCCAGCTGCTTCAAGGACTCAACTCGGATGGGTGGTGCATGGGACCGCACCACGCGGCGCCATCTATCAGCAAGGAAACGTGCTTCATCTGTACAAGCCTGCCGGAGCTACGAGTGGGAGCGACCAGGAGTTACACAACATGGTGGAGGCTCATTTCAAGATCGAGTCTCTAGGCATCCAAGGGAAGCCAAGAATCAGCGAAGCGGATCAGCGAGCCATCTCCATCGTCGAGCAAACAGTGAAGAAGATTGACAACGGCTACGAGGTGGGACTGCCATGGCGACGGGATGACACCGCCATGCCCAACAGCTACAGTCAAGCGTTTCGCCGACTGAGGAAGATCGAAGAGAAGATGGACTCGGATCCGGCCTTCGAAAGGAACTACTCCAGCCAGATAGAGAACCTGTTGGAAAAGGGGTACGCAGCTCCGTGCGACGGGACCGAAGACGCAAGTCCCATCCGCTGGTACCTGCCGCACTTCGCAGTGGTGAATCCAAACAAGCCAGGCAAGTGTCGGTTGGTGTTCGACGCGGCCGCCAGGAGCAACGGAGTATGCCTAAACGACGAGTTGCTGGAGGGACCGGACCTGCTGTTGTCACTACAAGGGATCGTCTTCAGATTCAGAGAGAAGGCCGTCGCGATCACAGCAGATATCCAGGAGATGTTCCTACGAGTGAAGATAAGACCTGAAGATCAGCCTGCTCAGCAATTCTTGTGGAGAGGAACAGAACGAGAGAAGCCTCCAAGAAAATACAAGATGACGAGCATGATTTTCGGCGCGGCAAGTTCTCCATACATGGCCCACTACGTGCGAAACCACAATGCTGAGGTACATGGGCAGGAGTTCCCGCGCGCACTAGAAGTAATAACGACATGTCACTACATGGACGACTGGGTGGCGAGTTACGAAGACGCAGAGGAAGCACGAAAGGCGGTCGAAGAAACGAGGACCGTGCATGCACACGCCGGGTTCAAACTCCGAGGATGGAACGCCAGCGAGAAGAAGGTGCTGCAAGACGTGCCTCTGGAACTGCACGCCACCACCCCTACCCAACTGGGGGGAGAACAGCCCGAGAATAAGATATTGGGGCTGTTCTGGAACGCGGAACGGGATGAGCTCGGGTTCAACACCACTATGAATCGGGTCCCAGAAGAAGTGCGATCAAGATCACGTGCGCCGACCAAGCGAGAAGCACTCAGCGCCGTGATGTCCATCTACGATCCGCTGGGACTGCTGAGCCATTACACAATACGTTCCAAGATAATCCTGCAGAGTCTATGGCGCCTACAGATGACATGGGACGAACAGATACCTGAGGAAGAAAATGAACTCTTCGCGTCATGGCTTGCGCACCTACCAGAGATAGCCATGCTGAGACTGCCACGCTGCTACGCCCTGAAGAAGTACGAGCGCATCGATCTCCACATATTGTGCGACGCCAGCGAGCAAGCTTTTGCGACTGCGGCTTACTGGCGGATCCTGAGGAGCGACGGGAGCATCGAGGTCGTGCTGGTAGCGGCCAAGGCGAAGGTGGCGCCGAGGAAGACGCAGACGATACCTCGGCTGGAGTTGCAAGCAGCGGTCATCGGGGCAAGACTCGCCAGCACCATCAAGAGGGAGCATCGGATGGAAGTGGGTCAGACTACATATTGGACTGACTCTTCGACGGTGGTGCACTGGATTAAGCACGACATGCGACGCTACACGCCATTCGTCGCACATCGTTTGGGGGAGATCGCCGAACTCACACAGAAAGAAGAATGGCGGTGGCTCCCTACGGAAATGAACGTGGCTGATGACGCCACAAGGTTGACCGACGCGCCGATCAGCTCAACAGATCGGTGGTTCCAGGGGCCCGAGTTTCTGCACCTCCCTGAAGAGCAGTGGCCCAGGGCGTCGACAGATGAAGACATAGAAGAAGAGGTCTTGCACGTGTCGAACGAAGCGGAACAAGACAGCTGGCTGCCAGATCCAGCCCGCTTCTCCAGATTTGAAGCACTGGTGAGAAGTACGGCAAGAGTATTGGCCTTCATCGACATCTGCCGACGACGAGCAACGCGGCTGGAGCACCGACACATTGAACGCGCCGAAAGCGAGCTGATCCGACGGGCGCAAGAAGAGAGCTTCCGCGACGAACTTGCGCGGATGAAGTCTGCTCGCCCACTTCCAAGAACGAGCAGACTATACCGGTTGGACCCGGTGATAGAAGATGGAATCCTGCGCGTGAGAGGCCGCATCGAGGCTTCCTCAGCGCCTATAGAAACCAAGCGGCCAGTAATTCTGGACGGCCGTCATCACATCACGAAGCTGATCGTCCAGCGGGAGCACTGTGCTGCGGGGCACGCCAACCGAGAACGCGTGACGAACGATCTTCGCCAGCGGTACTGGGTCATCCACCTGCGACCCACAGTACGCGCTGTGGAGAGGAGCTGCGCCCTCTGCAGAAGACGACGTGCAACGCCGAAGACACCAGCGACGGGGGACCTGCCACACGCTCGCCTTGACCCGTTTCACCGCCCGTTCACGAATTGTGGCGTGGACTATTTCGGGCCAATGCTGGTCAAGGTGGGGCGTCGCCGTGAGAAGAGGTGGGGCGCACTATTCACGTGCCTCACTTGCCGCGCCGTGCACCTCGAGCTCGTCGCATCACTCTCAACAGACTCAGCTATCATGGCGCTGAGGAGGATGGCTGCACGCAGAGGGTGGCCAAAAATAATGTACTCAGACAACGGAACGAACTTCCGCGGGGCCGACCAGGAGCTTCGCGCCGCCTATGAAGAGTGGCTGCCAGCGCTGAGAGACGAGGGGCTGCTTCACCGAATGGAATGGCGGTTCATACCACCCGGCGCGCCGAACCAAGGTGGTGCGTGGGAGCGCATGGTGCGCTCGGTGAAGACAGCACTCAGCGCGACTCTGCGGGAGAAGGCACCGGCAGAAGAAGTCCTGCAGACGCTGCTGACGGAGGCGGAGTTCGCGGTCAACGCACGCCCACTGACCCACGTGAGCGTGAACCCTGAGGATCCAGAGGCCCTCACACCCAACCACTTCCTGTTGGGGTCCTCCACCGGCCTGCCATCGACTGGGCCGTGCGACGAAGCAGATCGACGTGTGTGGCGGGCTAGCATGGCGCTCGCCGACCACTTCTGGAGGCGCTGGCTCCGGGAGTACCTGCCCACTTTGGTGCCCCGGGGGGAGCCTAGGAACGACGCGCGCCCGCTGGAAGTTGGAGATGTGGTCCTGATCGTCGACAGCACGTTGCCCAGAAACACGTGGCCGATGGGGCAAGTGGAGCGCACACATCCGGGACCAGACGGCGGCGTCAGGATCGTCGAGGTGCGGACAAGGACCGGCGTCTTCCGCCGGCCAGCTAGCAAGATCGTCGTCCTGGTGAAGAAGGAGGCTACGCGAGCTGCGCCGGGGGGAGAGATGTTGCGGACGCCGAACTTGTGTGTGTTATCGAAGTGAACATAGTGATTAAGGTGGTCTCTCGTTACGGTAAAGTAGCGCGGTACTTAGGATTGAAGCAAAATATTTTGAGTTGGTACCGCTGCTTGTGATTGGTAGATTAGGATTGGTTGGCCAAGGAGAGGCCCTACCTTAACTAAGGAAATTTAGCATATAAGTCGGGTGAATTGTGAGCTGGGACACAGTCGGTCTCCAGCAGCGGAAGAAATAAGAAGAGAAAATAAACAGGAAGAATCTCACGGGATCAAGTGTTTTATTCCTCCCTGCAACCCCGGTACCAGCTGAGCGGCATCTCCCCTCATCAATAATACAGTCCACCATAATGGTTTTAAAATAACTCCGCAAGGCGGCCGGTCATTAGCTTCCTATAGTAATGTACTAACTAAGTGATAATCGTAAGTAATACTCTTAAAGTAATGGAATATATTATGTATTATTTTAATAGGATTTTTCCTAAAATTAACGCGAGCGAAACCGGCGGGCATAGCTATTATTCATAAATTAACATAATGAAGTTAATAAATACATTTTTCACAGAATAATTCACAGTAAATTAATTAGATTATATTATGTTAATTCGACTTAGCATTCGATATGGCCGTGAAATTAAAAATTTCTTTTTAGTTTTTTTGCAAATTGTAGCTTTGTTTTACATTTTATGTTATTCAAAATGTTATTTTTCTTTCTTTCTATTATTATGACGTAAAACAGAGCTACAACTAGCATAAAACGAAAGAAAATTTAAGTTTCGCGGCAGCATTGGATGTTCCCCCTTAATTTCACTTTGATTTAATTTTATTTATATGTAATTAGGAACTTCACATTATTCGTACCGTACCCGCAACTTAAAAAATTGCAAAACTTTAATTAACAAAATTACAGTAATTTTATCGATATGATTAATCGACCTTTTGGTCGCCGTAAAATATTTGAGAAACAAAATTGCTTTTACACATGTGTGAGTGTACGTCCAGAGCAGAATTTGCGTTAGTGTGACAACCAATAGCAAACACGCGATCTAAGTGCATGTGGTTTATTTGTGTGCGTAATGCGCGTACGTATTGATCTCTTGCTTGTAGTGGAGAGACAGAGTGGGAGACATGCGGCGACACGCGTTCTAATAAAAATCAGGAACTATTTCCTTTCTAACCTCTTTTATCTGTTCTATGTCCTTTACCTTACCTTTCTTTCTGTACGAGTCACAATAAATACGTTTCTTTCTTTCTTTTCTTTCTTAATGGTTTGCTTAACAGGACTATAATTACTGCACGTTTAGCTCTTTTGGCTAGTATGGGAATTGTTTTGGCTGCATCACCCAACGCAAATGCAAAATGCAACGATAAAATAACTTAGTGTTGATTCACATAGAGCGATGTATACCATTTTTAGGATATTTTTATGTGCAGACATTATTCTTAACTTTTTGAAAACTTAAATGAATTTTGTTTTGTTTTCTCTGCGCAGACAGAGATTCAATGTGGGTCTTCAACCTGGTCATGACTACTCTTTGCATGTCGCATGTAAGGCGTGTCTTTCCTGCGAGAAATGGTCGAATCGACATGAAAAAAATAGCTCGACTTGATTTTTACGAGGGAAAACTTCGAATCGAACGACAATAACGAGTGCAAGATGAGCGAGAATTGCCTTCCTGAGGTGGGAATCAAAGTAAAGGCCGAATTACTTGACAGAAGAGGCTCTCGTCAAAGTCTGGCGTGAACGGGGATTGTTGCGGTCACGCTCATGACAAAAATGGTCTTTGATTTATAGTGTAAGGGAAGAGGGTCTGGAACAAAAGGCCATAAAGTTTATTTTGCTGACATTCAAAGTTAAGCTATTACTGCCCAACCAGATCATTAGTTGGGTCAAGGACATTCCAGCCTCCCTAACAGTTTCCCAGTACTGTCCGCTGTACATGTGTATGATTTATGAAGCTGTCGACTCGACTACGCAACCCTTCACCGCCCGTGGTCCGACACGTACTTGGCCAGTTTTTAATCAACAGAAAGTTGAGGGCAGTTCACAGGAATCAATTAATTAACTACCTACCGATTGCTAGGGATCCGAAAAAACATCGATACCGATCTTACCGATACATTATATTCTATGTTATGGGTTTGGTTTCCGAACTTAGTCCTTCAAGTGGACCATTGTGCGCTACCATGGGTGGCCATCTGGCCCACGGGCCATGGTGGCCGACGGTGGTTATTCCAACCAGCCTACCTTCCTCCAGAAGTTTATTAAGCTTCCTGGCCTGTCGAGAACGTACCGATACACTATCCAATTCCCATGTCAGTTATTCTAAATCACAGGCAGGCGTTTACAATATTATTAACCGTGATGATTGGTGAATCTGTATGCTAGTGCTACACGTAGGTAGGTACACCATGCCCTGGTTGATCACATGGAGAACACTTTTGTCCGAATACATGGAGTAGTGGTTTAAACTGAAACCGCGAGCAACAGCAAGTAACAGAGTAATTATTAAATAATTATTAATTTAATTATTATTCCTTTACTACATACATCATCATCATCTGCCTAGCCTTTTCCCAACTATGTCAGGGTCGGCTTCCAGTCTAACCGAATGCAGCTGAATAGTTACTGGGTAATACGATACCCCTTGGTAAGACTGGTTGTCAGACTTTCGGGCTTCTGACGACCCGTACCGACTGTCAAAGATCTAAGAATTACAGCCGGCAAACGGCTCTTGATATGTAAAGATGGTCACCCGTCCACGGACCAACCGCGGCAAGCGTAGCTTAACCTGATCGATCGACCCGCGCGGCCATAAAAAATAGTGGCCCATCGGCATCAGGAACAGGGTCCAAGCTATCGGTGGTGGCCTGGGCTGTAGAGAGAGGAACCTCCGCACTATGCGAGCCGTGTCCAGGAGTAATGCTTTCTGAATCAAGCCCTTGACCCAGCCGCGCAATGATAATATTATAATTATTCATTACAGCAGGGTTATAAGTTGCTATAACTACTTCATTTATTAATTTCGAGTTCAGCACATAAGGATTTCGTGTGTACGCCAGACAGTGGCAGTCTGGCGTATATTTTCCTTTTTAAGGGTGGCCTTTTCGACAGGATTCTCTGAAACGCGTAGCGAACTGCTAAGAAAAGATAGTGGATACCTACCGTCGTTGTTCGATGATGTTTATTAGTGTCGCTCAAGCGTAAACTCAACGTTCATGAAGTAGAAAGTATACCCCAAAACTTATTTGCTGACGTACCTACGTACAGTCACCAAAAAATACAGGGTGACAGGTCTTCGACGCGCAAACTGTAACCATGAATTCAGTACATTCTAGACCCTCTAGCTTAGACATTTTTCGTGAAACGACGCGGTCAAAATGTATGGAACAGCAAATTTTTTTTTTTTATCACCTCCGAAAAATGTCAACGCATGGGTTCAGAACCATGTACTGAATCCATGGGAACAGGTTGCGCGTCGATGTCCCCACCAACCTGTATACTTAAGTAGGTATTAGGTGTACAGGCAGCTGTGACCTAACAACATTTTCTTATCCACATCACATAACAACATCCGAACGTTTAGGCAGAGGTATACTTATAGTACACCCACATCTTGCCAGTTATATTTAAGTCCCATGTAATAGGGGGCGAGCGTATTGCCATCAACCGGGCACAAATCAAGACTCCGGGCTTCTACTGAGAAATTCCAGATGGATAAACCCAATAACACTTTTCCCGACCCGCAAATCGAATGCTTAGCAGTAGCGCTTGCGACCACTAGACTAACTTTATGGATCATGCATCGATATAGGTAATAATTAAACTGCCTGCAGAATATGTATGAAGAATCTGTTTATTTCTTACCTGAATACCAAACTCCTATGCGGACTGTACCTCGGGACTTGTTTACAACGGGTTATAAAATAACAGTCGATGCCTCGTCGCCTTCAAGGATAGACTTTTGTTCAACATTTTCTCGAAAATAATGACAATATTTGAATTTGACAGTTTATAATTCTGGTTCTACGTTCAGATGAAATAAACCCTTTATGTATGAGATGAATTCTGATAAAATGAGTTTAGGCTGCCTACAAACGAGATTTAACAAATCGGCGGGGTAATTAAACTCACTATCAGTAGCAATGACTTTCATTTTGACAGTTCAACAGCATTCATTGCGGTATTTACGTTGTTGAGCAGACAAGTTTTCGAACATATGAAGCAATGATTTAGCAATATCCTTCAAAATGATTGAGATTGATAGTGCGTTTAATAGGGTGCTGGTCTTTTAATTCAATTCAGAATCGCATCGTCTTTAGTCGCAGACGGTACAGTAGTATGAAATTGGTTCCTTTAAATTATTTTCTAAACTACTTACCTACTTAAAATATAACAATACATAATGATATAGTAAGTATAAAAATATAATAAAAATGCACTTTTTTGATTATTTATATTGGCGTAGCTCACAGCTACGGCGTAGCACCTGCTACGATCGCGGCTCCACAACGCCTACGAAACGTTTTAGAAGACTTGTCTATACAATTCTGGTCCTTTTCTTGATAGATCATTTTAAGTGTTTTTGTGCTTGTGATTTCTTGGGGGGAGTTTGCAATAATCGCCACGCTTGGCAGACGGGTTGGCGATCGCAGTATAGTGGTAAAATGCATAGAGATAGTCCCTTAGTCGTATTTTACGAAACCCACGGGAAGTAGTGTGGTGCTATTCTTTAAGTCCGGCACCACACGGAATACCTTTTGGTTGACCTTATTTATATGTTATATGGAAGGGAACACCTACATAATTCTTGCTCAATTAGGCAAAATGGAGATAAAATGAGAGATTTCATATTTTAAAAATATTTTCCAGCCGTTTTCAGCAAGAAGTATGTTCCTATTCTTTAATTTAGACGCGGAAGAGGAAAGGAGGCGTTAGGGGACGGAAGCAATGCTGCAGACATAAAATAAAAAATATCATAAAATTGTATTTTGATAATTTTATTTTGTAAGTAGGTTTGTACAAACACTTTTACACGTCAATCATATTTTAAAACTAGATCAGGTCGGCGTTTCATAACTGACTAGTCTGACAAGAAAGGCCGAAACAAACTCAGAGGTTACAGTCTCTTTTAAAGTCCAGACATAATCTTGATCAGAGGGGCAATTCTCGTAATTTTAAGAACGTTCACAGTCTGATCTCAGTCTCAATCTGTCAAAAATACCTCTAATTTCTCTACATTTTGACAAGTTTTTGACATTTGTTTGTCGCCGAGATGAGACTGCGACTAGATTTTGAACGTTTTTAATTACGAGAATTGTCTTCAGATCATATGAAGACCATATAGATCGATGTCTGAGATGGTCTTTTGAGGAAAGAACCACACAGATTGAGAGGACCTGTCCAGTCAGTGCACGTATTTGTCAGAAATCGTACAACTCATCTGAAAACTTAAGGAGCTCAACGATTCGACGAACAATACCAAAGAAAGGACATTTGGGTAGGCCACATTAATTACTCAAACTGCCAGACCATGACAAAAACTAACAGAACAGACAGAAAAATAAAAAATAAAATAAAATAATATGGCCCACATAGTCTTCACATTCACAATAATTAAAATAATAGAATACTTTAAGTAAGCAAATGTCATTGTACTCGTTTACATACAACTCATTAATGTCAGTATATATAAAAAAAAGCAAACAACGACAGCAAAAGAGAAAAAAAATAAAAACATTCAATATGTAAAAATTGGAACCAGCCGATCGATTCTGTAAAAATCTCACCGTGAAAAGTTAGGTGAAGTGAGCTTAGAGTGAGCTGTCAATCCCTAGCATTAGTTGGAATGACAGCTCACTCCACGCTCACTCCACGCTCACTTCACCTAGGTTTTCACGGTGAGATGGTTACAGAATCGCACTGCTGCTCAATCTCAAGCCTTTTTGTCCTCGATATTATCCTTAACGGTATAAAAGGCTTTTTGTCACAACTTACGTTTAATGAATGATTTGAATTTATTAAGGCTAAGATCTTGAACGGGGTTTGGAACTTTCTTACAAAAGCGTATACATTGGCATCTGAACGAGCCACTTATTTTCTTGAGCCTTGTTTTAGGTACAATAAATTTGTGTTTGTTCCTAGTATTTATATCATGTATATCACTGTATTTTTTAAACAATTTTATATTTTTATGGGCATATAAATGATTTTCATAAATATGTCGCATCTTTGACTATTTATTGGTTTAGACCACAGTTTAGACGCTCAATTGATTTTTGTAATACCGGTGAACGCAGTGACGTCACATGTCACGTGAACGGAATCGGTTGGAGGGGTGTCGATTTTAAAGTTATAAAAGCGCGAATCGCAAGAGAACTTGGCTCAGAACGATACTTCAGATCGGACCTCCAATCGGGATCGTTGGTTCACAGGTACCTTATTAGTATTGTCTCTAACTGTTATAACCGTTATTATTTATAGCTGCAATACATGAACGTTCCGATCCCTTCGCCGCCGCTGTGCGCGGGAATAGTTTCGGCGACGTGCGCGCCACCGCTCGGATTTCTGTAGGAACTATAATCTCATACGAATATTCCAACTGCGTTCCTATTGGTTGTTTTATTGTTGCAAGTAGGCCACTACTTGTGCACCTAAGTTTAGGATAAGAAATGTAACATTTTTGTAAAGTGCTCTACACGCTACTCGCCACACTTCTTCGTTTACTTTTAAATATACCTACTTTCATCGTACATCTGGAGTATTATTGCCTCACACTACCTAAGCGCTACATATTTAAACTGTGCTGTGCTATTATTCAAATAAACCTTTGTGCAAGTATTTGGTATTGTTACCGTGTTACTTGAGACCTACGCCATGGAATCTCTACCTCAAGACCATACTGATGATGGGCGAGCTGCGCAGACCTCTCAGCCGTCGACAAATATATTGAGAAGGCACAGTCATAACATTAATCTCTTTAAATTTGTCTACGAGCGAGTGTCTCGGACTTAATTTATAAATTGATCGAACAGCTCGCTTCTGCAAAACAAAGATAGTTTGGATATCAGCGGCATTTCCTCACAATAGAATACCGTACGACATTACACTATGAAAATAGCTAAAGTACACTAAACGGGCTGTCTCTATGTCAGTTAAATTACTAATTTTTCTAACAGCGTATGCTGCGGAACTTAGTTTTTTTGACAATTTATCTATATGTGGACCCCACTGAAGCTTAGCATCTTAGCAAAGTTATCCCAGAATACTGTGCTGTCTTCAGGATTCAATTCCTCGCCCTTTATCAACACATTAGTTTTAACCTGCTGCTGACGTTTAAGTTTAAACAAAAGTGAAGTGTCATCTGCAAACAACACTATATCATGATTGATGATTATCCTTTATGAGGAACGGCAAGTCATTAATATAAATAAGAAACAAGAAATTACCAAGAATTGAGCCCTGTGGGACTCCCATTGTTACTATAGCTCCGGGGATCTTTTTCTATCAACATCAACGCTCTGAATCCTCTTACTCGAATATGAAGTAAGAAGATCCAGAGCAGCGTCCCGAATCCCGTAGTTGCGGAGTTTCCTGATTAACATTTCGTGAAGAACGCAATCGAATGCCTTGGACCAATCACAGAAGATTGCCAAGGCATCGCATTTATCTTCCCATGCATTTTAAATATGTCCCAAAGGTTCATCACAGTAAATCAGTAGTTGAACGACCCCTTGTAAAACCGAACTGTTTGCTATGTAATAATGTGTGTTTATATAAACTTTGTTGTATTAAGTGTGTACAGACCCCTGTCAGGATTGTATGACTGCTTTGAAAAGGTAATGGATGAAGTGTTACACAGGATTTGTGACTCAAACAAGACCGTTATCATTTGCGGTGATTTTATTGTCAATTTATTGGAAAACTCATGTTCTTGTAGTAAAATTATAAGTCTGTTTCAGTCCTACAATCTTGTTCGCCTATTTTTGGACCCCACAAGAATAACCCCTACTAGTGCTACACGCCTAGATAATATTTATACAGATACTAGCTGCGCCCCGCGGTTTCACCCGCATAAATTTCAATCCCGTGGGAATACCAGGATAAAAAGTATCCTATGTGGTTATCTGTGTGCCAAATTGCATCCAAATCCGTTCAGCAGTTTTTGCGTGAAGAAGTAACAAACATCCATCCATCCTCTCAGCGAAACCCTAAGCCGAGGTTCGTACCCCACAGGGGGTGCCCTTAGTGTGCAGTCGCTTAGTTTTAATTAGTTTAAGCCGTGGCTGGAGGCTTTAAGTTTACTTAAGGCAACCACAGGATAGTCCGGTTAAGTAGTCACCTTTTGATCTAGTTGAACATAATATCTTGTTAGAAAAACTAAGTGCTTACGGAATAAGGGGAAATGCACTTTCTCTTATAAAATCATATCTTGACAATAGAACACAGTGTACGGAAGTTACATTTCAGAAAAACGTAAAATCACATTTGGCGTGCCACAGGGCAGTGTATTGGGCCCGCTATTGTTTTTAGTCTACATAAATGACTTTCCGAAAAACGTCACTTTTCCTATGGTTCTTTTTGCCGATGATAGCACTTTAATTATACAACTTATTAAAAATAGAAACTATGAATGTGACATTAAAGACGCATTACAACAATCAATAAACTGGCTAGAACAAAATAACTTAGTATTGAATCTAAATAAAACTAAAATTATGCAGTTTAGACAAAGAATTACCACTCCTGGCATTAATATATCGTTTAATAATAATATAATTGAAAAAGTAGGACATATACATTTTTTTGGATTGACAATAGACTCTAAACTGACGGGGAAAGAACATGCACCCATCCTAATTAAAAAATTAAGCAGGTTTGCCTTTGCTCTTCACAAATTAAAGAAAATTGTAAATCAAGCAGCTGTCGTAACCGCGTATTATGGCTATGTAGACTCCATACTACGTTACGGAGTCATTTTCTGGGCAAATTCATGCGAAAAGCATGATATCTTTAAAGCACAAAAGAGGTGCATTAGGTCTATATGCAATCTTAAATAAACGGAAAGTTGCAAACCACATTTTACTTCCCTTAAAATACTAACGCTGCCTTGTCTATACATTTACGAGACCGCATTGTTCGTAAAAAAACAGTGATCTATTTAAAAAAGCTTCAGAGCAAAGTTATCGATCTACACGACCAACATACCAACATGAATTATGCCTAAGAAGATCAAAAACCGCCCTTATGTACAAGAGCATACTTTGCATGGCTCCGAAAATTTTTAATAAGCTACCAAATGACACAAAAGATCTAAACTTGACTCAATTTAAACGCACCCTAAATATTTTTTTAATAGACAAATGCTACTCTATCTTTGACGAATTTCTTGCTGACAAAATTTCTTGTGACTGATCCTGTATTTATGATTTATAATGTAATATTCCTATCTGAAGACTTTTAATTTATTTGAATTGTATCGTATATAGTGTTTTATTTAATGTCTAATACTGTTAAATTAATAGTGTATTAAAGGGTAGATTTTTGAGTTTCTATGAAATATCTGTAAGACCTGCTAAATCACCAAAACTCGCACTAATAAATACTTTGACTTTGACTTTGACTTTGACCTCTCTAGGTCAACTACGAGATGCCAGAGCATAGAAGACAAGAATCTGGAAACTTTTGCGTATATTGCAGTTTTGGCATAGTTACGAATAAGTAGGTAATTGAACTAGCAAAAATTATACGATGCACTGAACGGTCCGAGATCGAGTTGACTGAGTTTGTCTGTAATTTAATTGTAAACTAACTAAACTACTACTAAAAATTATTCTACGGAGAATTCCCGCGTACCTATTCCGTATCAAGCGAGATGGTGAGATGGTTCGTTTGATATCACACAACAATGAACAAATAAAATGTCACGTCATTTCGAGGGATAAGAATGTCTACTAAATCACTAAAAAAATCCACCAGCCACTAAAAGGGGGATCGAAACCACCAGTTTTAGTGGAAAATTCGCTAAGTTGGCAACACTGGTTTGTTGCCAGAAATGAAAAAAAGTTGTCCG
Organism: Apamea monoglypha; assembly: GCA_911387795.2. Lineage (NCBI taxonomy): Eukaryota > Metazoa > Arthropoda > Insecta > Lepidoptera > Noctuidae > Apamea > Apamea monoglypha. The sequence goes on from OU426921.1 coordinate 10,201,585, forward strand.
ACTAATAAATTCTGAAAAGCAATAAGTTCATAACCTGCCTGCAATGTTGTCAGCGAAAAACAGACATCTCCTGTTTAATGAATTTGTAACTAAATAATTTGCTAACACAGTAACCATTACGTTAAAAATTGATTTTGGGATTTATTGTAGAAAATTACAAAATTACATTGGTCACACTATAATCAAATACACGTCATTACTTTTCAGATGAATAGCATGAAAAAATAACATTTTCGCTCCTTTTTACTCTTACAGAAAATGCATACTGCTGTCCTGTAGTAATGTTATACATTTCTACTTTTGAATTTAGATAACACCGTGTTGTTACTTGCGATTGCATCGCAATACAACGCAATTTGTGTTTGTGTTCAGTTCAGCCGTAAGTAATTGACTAATTTTATTAATTTTGAACTGTAACAGTATACAATACGTGAAATATTATCCGTTATCAATGCCCTACATTCTGATTAGAGGTAATCTAGCATCTTATGGACATAAAAACCCTTGGCGTGTTTTGGTATCCGGCTTGAAAGGTAGATGTTGACAAAATTAGGAAAGTAAAATGAGAAACAGGAGAGAAGTAATGATATCTAATTGGGCTTGTCAACTAGATTTAAACATAGTCCTCTTCTCATTTTATTTCCTTCATAAAATGTCTCTGTTTATGTTATTTCATTGAAAGTCTAATTTTATTTGCATAGCTGGCGACATAGAACAGCTCAAGAGGTTCGCATGTGGTGGCTACTGCGACGACTCCACTATTGTTTACTTACAACATCCTTGTGTTATACTTAGCGCACTTGAGGTTTGTGATTTTATACATTCCTTACGTAACAGCTAATTGAATCACTGTAGTTCTGCAGTTATGATTCATATTGTCACAGTGCTAATTGATCAATAACATTACAGGTGTTGGGTTACAAGGTTGTCGCGTCTAGCTCCACAGCTGTCAAACAAGATTATAATGAGTATATGTGGACTATGAGAAAAGAGTTTTCCGAACCAGAACCCTCAATAATTGTGGAGCAAGATAACATCAACAATTTTAGCAAAGAGGCTATGCACTTGGGCAATTACCAACACCAGACAAAAGACGACGAAGTGTAAGCCAGAATCATCATATTGAAACATATCTTGATCAGTTTAATTTGTTTTATACTATGGACACAAAGGGCAGCCAGAACCTGTCTCCATGCACCTTGGAAACAGTACCAATTGCTGAAGAAGACAGTGTTGTTTATATTGCTGTCAAAGGGTCTTTGCATGCAAATGATAGCTCTGTCTTTGGACTAGGGGAGGAGGAGATAAAAGCTCTCTCTAAAAAGTTTCCAGGATCGGGAGAAGTTGTGAACGGGGTTTCAATCAAAACAAATGTTCTTGATGCTCTTAATTCATTGAGCCAGCTTGGTTACAAGATAGTTTCAAGCACTGGTGAGGCAGAGATCACTTGGACCCTCCAGCGCATTATTTAAAACTACACAAACTTATTCACTGTACTGTTCTTTGTAATATTCTACTATTATAACAAATATGGACCATGGAAAGAATTGTGACCACTCCAACTGCACCCATGCTAACGCATCTGTTAGCCAAACATTATCTGAAATGCATTGGGAGAGGGGCCTGTGGTATGCAGGTAATTGGTTAAATATTATATTTATTTCTATAAATTGCTACTTTATCAGGTGTTGTGTGCAACTGTGTTGTATCTTATATTTTAAGATTCCTGATAAGATAGCTTAACTTACTTATGCTTGGGTGTGCCAGATAAAATTAAGCATGCAGACCATGTACTTATCAAAAACATTAAATAAATATTTTATTATTACAGCCTTCTACGGTGATGAGGAAAGAGTCAGACATCTGATTGCTAAGGCACGCAATTCCAAAGACATAGTGAACACACCAGATAATTCTGGATACACTCCATTGCACTATGCTGCACGAAAAGGATATGTGGACATTTGTAAGATTTTATTACAAAATGGGGCACTGATTGATGCAAAGACCAATAGTGGACAAGCTACACCATTACTCAAAGCTGCTGCGGCAGGTAATCACCAAGTTATAATTATATAGAGAACACAAAAATATTCAATGTGTTTTCACAACTCATCTAAAGCAATTAAGCTCAATACTTACAAAACTACTTTTTTACTGCTAATTGTTTCATCTCACAATCACCTGAGGACTGCTAGTAAATACACAATCACGTTTTGAGATAACCAAGCATTGAATAATGGTTTCATGTCTTTATTAGACTAATTAGAAGTTTTCACTTATCTCTCAATGCTCTTTTTAGGTAAAATTGAAGCAATAAAATTCCTTATTCAATCTGGAGCTAGTGTTGATGCACAAGATGCTGATGGGCAAACAGCTCTGCATAAAGCTGTTGAAAACAAACACTCTGATTTAGTACATTTTTTGATGGAGACATACCCTAAACTGAATACTATGAAGGACATTAGAGGCTGTTGTGCTTCTGATAACATGTTGAGCCCAAAGGACTGATTTAGAGTTCAGCCAGAGATATGCAATAAAGTAGCAGTTAGAAGTAACTCATTAATGTTGATTGACAAGTTGCTGTTTTAATATTGTCATGCACTTTCATGCTAGCTTATGATATTCTTAGTTGGACTCTATTTTGCATTTAGTTTCCCTTGCTATTGATAAGTGTTTATTTATGCTGTTTTATTTGCATGATTTAAGTCTGCAAAATGGTGTAACCTTATGTATATTGGTTTGTTAATGTATGCTATATCTTTTAATGCTGTTGTTATTATTTGTAGAAACGTTTATTTTATGTTAACATTCCCATTAGTTGCTTTAATTTTTTCAAATTAAGTCATTGAACAGATTATATTAATATGATTTAAATAGGTATTTAATTATTGCCATTAGAGGTATTCACTAAAGAAATTATATATTATTAACATAGTTGTTTAACACCTAATATTCTATAATTATTTAGTCACTAATCGCAATTTTCCGTCTCATTATAATATTATGTGTTAGATATTAAAATTCTATGGATTATTTATAGTATTGGTCTTGTATGGCCAGTGTTAATATTCATAGTAGGTGGGTACGTTACCGTCACAGAAAACTGGGTTTAAAAATAGCTTTCGATGAAAAATTCGAAAGAAGTTTTCGTTATTTAATATTGGGGCGGGTGTGGCGCATCTACCTACTTTTTTACTGACGGCTTTGTTATTCATAATTACATATTTTCTACTACAATAACTACTTACCTTTTGAATAAATGAAAACTTGATAAAGAAAATACACATTGTGGGTAATATGAATAAAACTCTTTTTCATATGTATGTACAATGTATGTATTATCAACAGAATAGGTAGTACATTATAATTTACTCACCCTGTGTAAGTAGGCTTAAAAGCAACTTGATGTTGCTTTATTCTATTTAATATTATATCTGAATTCATATCATTTATTTTAATTACTAATTGTATTATTAATACATGTATTAATTAGTTTAAGACTAGATTCTTATTTCAACCAATTCACATCACTTGGACATTTTTTACATAATAATATTCAAGGAGAATGAGTGGTCCTTTTTAGTTAATAAATTAAGTCACCTCTATCATACATTTGATAACAAATATAAATAATCAACATTACATTGCCTACAACTAAATAGAAAACTAGTAAACTTGTACATTTTTATCGCAACATGATTCAAAGCCAGAAAATCCTTTTTAACTTTCAAGAAAATACAAACATCTTCTACGCATGTCTGCTCATTCTCCGATTAATGTAATTACAAAAATGAAATAAAGTTTATTCTTTACTGTTAGGTATTTTAACAATTCAACTCATTTTGAAGATTTTTATGGACAAACATATTGTGTCACATAAGTATAGATATTCTAATCAACAAATATTTTATATTTTACCCTAAGTACACCTTTGTACTACTGTGTAATTTTACTAAATAAAAATGCATATAGATACTTATTTTTATTTCTTGGTAGCCCAGACTTTTTACTGAATCACATTACAAATTAGTACAGACCTTCGTCCTCCATCATAAGGTATCCTTTTAAGCTCTTTGGTAGAGGGAGTGACGATATAAAGCGATACAATGTCTTACCCGTCCTGGCGCCTATGCATCTAATTTTAATTCTACAGAGATCAGAGAGACTAAGAGGTTGTTTGCAAGCATGATATAACCAATATGCTGTGCATCCTGGTTTAGGAACAGTGGCGCCTTGATCGGGAACCGCAACGTAATGACCTGCCTTTAGCAACATCGAGGCTAAACAGCACGAGTGTCGTCTGCTTGCTATGGATAGATTGTCCAGACCACACGAGTGTAAGTCGCAAGTGTTCACGTCTGCTCCATAGCGAATTAGTAAAACTGCAGCATGATCTCTGAAACAAGAATAGCATCAATGACTTTACAAGAACCAAAAAGTTTAAATACCTATGAGAAAAATCGTCGCTTGGTTGATAACTAGAACTTCATATCCATATGTAACTTGGTTATTATGGTAATATAGAAAATAAAAACCTTTCTTTGCCTTGCCTTTTTGCCTTCGGTCTTAACAGAATACTTTTAACATCAGTAGTCGACCATTTTTGATTGCATTAATGATGTTGATTTTATTCACATCAACGGGACTTGGCACAACGCGATAAAAATAAATAGACACACGAACTTACTTGTGCAACAATAGAGCCCTGTTTAACGCTGTATCGCCCGTAAGAGCTGTGACATTCAAATCAATCTTGTAGTCTATTAAACATCTCAACAATTCCTCAAAATCTTCAGGGGCAGCTACACTTTCAACAGCTATGTGCAATGCATTAGCACCTGTTATACTGTTGCACAAATTAGAATTCGCACCTGTAACAGGAAGATAAGATTATAGTTAAGAAATCATAGTGATTCCAATAATTATTTTTTATTTTTAGCCAGGCGAGACGTAGTCTACATTAAAATCCATCAAAATTTATGTAATATTCTGAAATAGAAGTCAAGAATAGAAGTAGGCAGCTCCGAAAATCGAGCGCCTCTTTTACTTCGTGAGCACAACGATGTATTCTTCTGTCACCAATCGTCCACTTATATGTATCTCATTAGGTACTCAAAACTTTAATATTCAAATATTCTATTTGTCATGGGAAAAAGAAAAATTCGAATGATGTTCTCCTGCCTTCTAAGACTTCTCTACGAAAGTCTTCGAAATAAGTCAATTTTTCGTCGGAAAATACAGAATAGATGATTGCAGAATCAGTTTGGAGAAGTAGACCAGTGGTTTGTAATCACCACGAATTAAATATACCAGGTAATCACATACCTTTACATAACAATATTTTAGCGATCGCAGGCTGTGTTAGTCTGGCCGCTAAAAGCAGTGGTGTGTCACCGTTGTCGTTGTAAAGGTTTATGCCCGCACCGTAAGCAGTGAGCATTTCCACGATTTCCACCTAAAAATTTAATTCCTATCTATAATATTAGTCGGTTTGAATGTGTGTCATTATTTCTAGGCGTAACGAAAATTAATTTCATTCAGAACGTCGCCAGTGTAAAAAGAGAAACACCTGATAGCGTTTGTAGAATTTACGATTTTTGGTCGCATAAAATTTTGTCTGTTCCCAATTTTCGGGCACACTATTTTAAAGTCATCTACTCAATTATGCTTGACTGCCCACAGTACGAGTTAAATGAAAATTGTCGGTCATTTGTGTATCAAGGTCCGTATAGCACGCGGCGTCAATTTACGTATACCTAAATTAGCTTGATGCGAGACGCAGACATACCTGTCTTTGTATTATTGCATTGTGCAAAAGTCTATGCGAGTGAGTGATCCTAGCACCAGACAACAGCAGCAGTTCTACACCCACAGCATACTTTTGCCATACAGCTTCACAAAGGGGTGTGTATCCTTAAAAATAAACAGATGTTTTTATTATTTTGAACAAATTATATTGAAATCGTGGGTCAAGAAAGTTATAGGCCGACCGCTTAACTGGGACGTTCCCTGAGGTATTTGCGCGATTCGGGAGGAGTGATAGTTGTCACAAGTTGATAAATCACTGAGCTCTCATATCACGTCACCACACCCCTCCCGCACCGCGCTGCTACCTCAGGCAACGTCTGTTAAGCGGTTGGCCTATAGTTCAGTCTACACTGCTAGATGCCACGTGACATACATTACTATATCGGCCATGGTCGTTTCTTGAAAGAGGAGTCTGCTTGATGTGACAAGAGCGTCATTACTTAGTTGCTACATCTTATAAAATAGATAAGTATTATTACCATGGATCTCCTCACTGTTAACATTAGCACCAGCATCAATAAGGTATTTGATCACATCCATATGACATCGGCCAGCTGCTATGTACAATGCTGTCCTCTCATTGGCATCCCTAGCTTCTAAACTAGCTCCATTACTGACTAGAATCTTTACCTGAAAGTTATTTAAAGCAGACTTAATGGAAGCTCACTTAGGAACTGCTGGTCTCTACCATGTCTGGGAAGCATTGGCCAAAAAAATCACACAGAGAATTGTGGAAGGTTATGGGGACCAAAATGTGATTGTCGCGCGAATACGAGTACAAGATTCCGCGTTTACCTGAATAATGACGTACATACGCGACTTGATTGATCGCGCGAGTATGTAAAGGTGCTCCCTCACAGGGAGAATGAAGGAAAATACATTTATTTAGCAGACTAAAAGAAATAAAGAGCAGGGAGTATTCGTCTGTGATGTAACAGTTCAGATTCGAGCATATCATCAATGACTGAAGAGAACCGAGGTATTGGTAATATAGTAATGCTCAAAATCGAATCTTGGATTACATTACAGGCAAATTCTCCCGGTGAGGGAATGCCTTCATATCATTCATATTTAAAGACCGCGACGATCGCTTTCGGTTAGGACGCGGCCGGAAATCTTTGCTCAGCCAGCATGTGACAGTACAGGATTCAAAGAAGTACTTTGGAAAAATAGTTGTGGCAATTATTTTGTGATGAAAGCCCTAGTGTTTTGGGCTACTCACCAAATCCAGAAAACCTCTTGAGGTTGCAAAATGCAGAGGTGTCATACTATCATACGTTTTGTGGTTGACATTGCTCCCAGCCTTTATAAGAATCTTCACAATATCTATATAATTTTTTATTACTGCTACATGTAAAGCTGTCACACCATCTCCTGTTTCAGCATCTATTTTACAGCCTGAAAGAATATTCTTTTATTTGTAGTAGTGGTAAGAGGGAGATAAGAAATTGTTATAGTAGCACAAAAATATTTACCAGCTTCTATCAGCAATTTGACTACTCCAGCATGACCCTGTTCAGCAGCATAATGTAAGGCGGTCTGCATAAATGCATCATGTTGATCAATTCCATTGGTCACCACAGAGGCTGATGCAATGGCTGCCCCTGTAGACTCCAATATAGCTGCATACCATCTGAATAAAAGAGAATGGACACCATGTAAATATGTGTGAATTGGCAATGGAAATAATGTAATAATAATCAACCTACTATAATAATGTGTTACTAATTCTGTACATATACAGCCTATAATGTTCCCACTGCTGAGACACAGGCCTCCTCTCAGAGAGGAGGTGGGCCACCATGCGGGCCCCGCGCGGGTTGGTAGATGTCACATGTCTTATCTGCTCTTAGCGGTAAGACCGCCCATTGTGTCACCCTTTGTAAAATTTCTTTATTTATGTCTGTTATTTATATGGTGTACATAATAAAGAGTATTCTATTCTATTCTGATCTTATCCGGTGTTCCTTTGATTATATTTACAATACAAATAGAAGCAACTTACTTATACATAGAAGACCAGGTTTCATCTTCACTTGTAGTTGGAGCAACATTTCCTATGTCCTCATCCCATTCTAAGTCAGCCTGTGGTGATGGTGTCAACGATGATGAAGTTATTGGTGATTTGAGACTACCAAGTTTACTCTCATCACTGCTAGACCCTTCACTGTGTATAAATACAAAGTATCCCTGGTTTGTGTCTGCTTTTGAACTGTTATCTTTTACTCCAACTGTCTCATATTGTCCAAAATGAAAATCCTTAAAAGTTCTGTCATTCAAATTTTTGCATTTAACTATAGTCTCATCATGTTGTCCATGGTGTCTTAGCTTGCGTTTGTGGCACTTGACTAGCCTTTTTTTTGGAGAACCTGCATATGATACAGGCATGTGCGGTTTTGCTTCACAGGCATTAATGAGTAGTTTGACAATATCAATGTTTCCATTATTTGCAGCTTCGCCTAAACTAGTTTTACCTTGGCTGACAGTCTTATTTGGATTAGCACCTGCAATAAAATAAAGAATAATTCAGATATATATTGGAAGTGTGTTTTAACTTATTTTTTGTTATGTATTTTTCTGGTGCATTAGATAATCAGTATTTATTTTCTTGTAGATTTTTTTTAGTATCCACCAGCTAGCAATTAAATCATAAATAATGTACCTTTAGAAAGCGCCCGCGAAACTGCGTCTACATCTTCAGCTAATACTGCACGATATAAACTCTCCTCAATTGAGGCTTCCATAGCAAGTAAATTGATGGCTCATTTATATGGGATCACATATCTAGGAAATTCTACTCTAATATTCTACTTCCTTCCTATAGAATAAATCGTTCCAGCGTTTAAAACATTCATAAGTTTTTATTTTTAAATGATGATCTTTTATTTAATCATTAATGGTCTCATGATGAAGGAGCATCAATAATGGCACGGTCTCCATTGCTTGATATTAGCAGAGCTGAAATAAGTTTCCCTTTCAGGTTTCAGTGCAGGCAGGAAAGCAGTTTGTTATTTTTGTTTAGACTTCCACTTCCAGACATTTTGACATTTAAATTTCTTGACAATTTCATTTTGCTGTCAACCGCTGTCACTGTAGGGTCCACAGACTAAGTAGCATAGTCGGTCATCGGGCGATTCCGTCCACGTCCATCACAGTTTTTTTCATGGAATTAGTATATTAAATATAGAGTCTCCTACAAGAATCTTTTGGCGCCTGCATAACAGGGGTCAGGGGGCGTCGTTGGTAACTTTGTCACGCACCAAAATAAGCTTGCAGCTTTTAACGCATAGTTTTTTTTTTCAAAATCAAATGCGAATGTATATGTGGGAATCAGGATCCGACATTATTTTTAAAAGAAACACAAAAGTCTTCACACAATCACTTAGTTTATTTTGATTAAATAAATCGTAATTAATGTCACATTCATTTTAATTAGAACCACTAAATTAATCTACACTGATTGTAAAAACTACCCAACACTAAGATTACTCAGCAATTATGTAACGTGTGCACTGGGCAACGGTCGACAAACGAATGACTCGAGTCGTGCGCGCGCGGCCTTATATATCGCTCGGCGTGGGGGTTGAAATGACGTCGGTCAGTTGTTTGTTCACTGCTTGCCCGTTGCACTCGCAGTTTACAAAATAATGACAATGGCGCCGTCACGGCCATACTGACGTACGCTCGTCCTCGAGCGTCTTCTGAGCATCAAGACAACAACCTGTTCGTTCATCCTGGCATTTTTTTTTTTATTATTATTTTTTTTTTTTTTTTAATCACTAATCTCTATCTAGTATGATCTTTAACAAAAGGTTTCAATAGTGTGCTGGTTCGGTTAGCCCTTCAGCTTTCCGCAACTACTACTTTATCTCATCAGTATTAAAACTGGAGACGATTGTGCTAGGCCGGATAAACATCCCTTTAGCGAATGCTAGACCGGACATCAGTCCCTGTAGCCAAACATGCTAGACCGGACATCAGTCCCTGTAGCCAAACATGCTAGACCGGATTGCAATCCCTATAGCCGGAGTGCTAGGCCGGATCGCAACCCCTTTAGCGGAGTCATTGGACCGGATTTTCCCTTCAATGACTCTTTCCTACATTTTTTATTTCCTACATTTTTTGCTTCCTACATTTTTTACTTCCTACATTTTTTTACTTCCTACATTTTTTACTTCCTACATTTTTTGCTTCCTACATTTTTTACTTCCTACATTTTTTTTTTAATAATTTTATATCACATTCTCTCCTTTTTTTTTAAATTAATTGCGATCGTCGTGGTGTACAATGGCATCAGGTACAACACTTATTGACTCTGGTAAATCTGATGATGGACTTTAAATCACTTAAATTTATAATAAACACGAATCATACCAAATTTTGTTAACTACCCACAATTGTAATTAACAACCAACGCCGACACGGCCAGAACTGACGTTCTACACGGCCTCGTGTGATCCAAAAAAAAAAAATCACTTAGCGAATATCGATCGGCCTTTCTGACAAACAAAAGCCTTAACAAAAGGTATATTGAAAAGAAAAAAATCCTGAATTAGTTAAGTAAAATCAATCAGTAGCAGTTGCATTGCAATCATTCAAAATGATCATACTGTTACAGACAATACACAGCTCAATCAAAGTAGAGACATAGTCTCCCAGCCAAAATCACACCATGGGATTTGACAAGTAATTTGAAATCGAATAGACAACTCGCATAGGCGTCAACATAGACAACCCGCATAAGCGTCAAGTTCAACGTCCAAATCTAGGAGTCAACATAGTCATCCGATTAAGCGTCAAAATAGACATTCAAAACAAGAATCAACATAGATATCTTGTCAATTCAGCTATAGTATGTCAGTAGCAGATGAATTATCATCATCAGTGTCAACATTGACATCATTAACAGTGACTGGACATTCAGGCATTTTTCGTACACGATCATGGGAATATTTGAAAATTCTATTGCTACTGAAAGATTTTAACAAATATCTATCACCATCATTTCTAAAATTGGACAAAACTGTCAAAACAAAATGAAAACGACTCACCAGATTGTACAGACATCCACTCGCTTCTCAACTCGGCCGTTAACGCCGTCAGTTTCTTTGGACACCTTGTGGTGATGTGAGGGGCTCGCCACGGAAAAAGGAAACAAGTCACCGGAGTCGATATTTTCTCTGTGACCATGTCTTTGGCTGGTTGCAATCCACTATTTCCTTGACAGAAGTCGCGAAACTCCTTGCTCGAAAAGCACCGTCCTTGATCAGGGATTATTCGTGCAGGAGATCCAAAGACTGCAGTGCTGTTTGACACTGCCATTCTGTTTGCACACGTCGTGTGTTAATCTGTAAAGAAACATACCCGCAAAGTATCACATAGCTCGGTCACTCTTGACCACATTTGGTTCAGGCAAAAACAATGAAAATTCGAACAAACTAAAAATAGCTGAGTTCAGAGCATTACCCACTATTTCATTTCCATATTTCAAGGTTACAATAAAAATAATAAAATAAGATGTCTCATACTATCTAGTAACCTCCAGTTACTTAACTCGTCTAATTAATTTGCGCATGGGCCCCCTCGGATCGCCAAGTCACTCATGGACTTTATGGTTTCTCACGAAACCCCACACAACACACACAACATAATCTCTACTCTGTTTCAGCAACAAAACTATTACTTGACTTTCCTCGAATTCGTTAGTAATACTCTGATCAAAACTATCATCGATAACAAAAGGTTCCTCTAAGCCTTAGTAAGAATTGGTCAGGAACTGTATCAACTCGTAGATTACATACAACGCTCATGGCCTGGCTGCCGCAGCAGCTAGTGACACTCATGCCACCCATATCGTCATCACATCAAGTGATACGATCTACACCCATCACTTCACATAGGGTGTACGACTCCGAGGTCATTGCAAGACCAACACAAGAATCGTCTCCTTTGAGACCCGGGTCCCCGCTGTACCACCAGCTGCCCATCGCCCCCTGAACAACTCACAAGTGAGTTGCAGTTACGACTACAGACAAGTAGTCGTTGCGTACAGTGCGACCTAATAGCCATGGTACTCGTATGTGCTCTACTACTCGGTGGAGGAACTCTCCTCACCGTCTTCTACGTTTAACTCGTTAGGAACTCTACTTAGAGGCATCTTTTGTATGTGATCGTGAGCGTACTTATACGTACGCCTGGAGTTGAAGGCTTTTAGAGTATTGATTCAACCACAGTAAAACAATCTTTGATTATCTAATCATAGCGTAAATCTTCAACCAGAGCCATGTACCATTGTTATCCACATTAACAATCATTTTTATCACTAAGAGCCTTAGACACCTGAAAACCCACACACGAGTAAACCACTCAACGCCACGGCTCTCCAGCCAACCAGCAATCGCATTGCTGTCACACATCCAACGCATGGATCCGTGTGCATCACCCTGTGACACCACATAAATTTACTACGGCCGATAGAGAACCCCTACTCGCGTGCTTCCCATAATGTAGGCTTGCTCATCACCACTGTGATTACTATCTACTTTGACTGGTACATGATCTACTGGCATCTTTCTTTACCTATGCTACCTTAAACGGACCTCTGAACTTCAGATCAAATTTAATCGTATAATCTGATTTCACTCTTCGTTTTCTAATAACACGAAATCGTCAACCGAACATTTTGTTATAGCTGCCTTTGTTCTATCAAATCTGACAACAAAAACTCTGTGTGTGACATGTTAATCGAAAAGCCTAGGTTTCAATATTTCACGTAGGTAATATCATAATATTACTTTGCAAGTAAATGTCGGGTAGAAAATAGTAATAAAATCTCAAGCTGTTGCTCGTTAATCGCAACACTACATGTGATATGTTCTGTGCTGACTAAACATGTTTGACCAATACTAGTCAATGCAACAACGTTATTAAATCGTTTGTCACTTAATTTGGCTGCAAAACTCGCTTTTAATAAACGAGCATTCAGCACCAGAATCGTAAACAAAACAATACAGCTCACCTTTATTTTCTAACGTGTCTGAGGGTAGTTGTACGGACGCCAGCACATTAAGTTACTACAAGCTGTCAAATTTCTCTAATAGATTTTCAAATTTATCGCTAAAGCATTAAGGTTCAAGGTTGATTGGGAAAATTTGACAGTTTCGGGTAGCTTGACCTGCTGGCGTCTGTACAACGTCCACTCGCCGTACACGACTTCCAGCACGTTTTCCACCATCTGCTTAGCTGCCACTACTCGTGCACAGGAATGCGATATATCCTGGTTTCCCTCACTTGCAGCACACGAAAGGCTTCGCTGACGGCTGCGGGGCTGCTGTTCTATCAGACGCATCCATTGTCGACACTAGCATCTTCATTTTGAACACGTGGGTCGTTGTAGTCCAATCCCACTTCTGATGTGGGAATCAGGATCCGACATTATTTTTAAAAGAAACACAAAAGTCTTCACACAATCACTTAGTTTATTTTGATTAAATAAATCGTAATTAATGTCACATTCATTTTAATTAGAACCACTAAATTAATCTACACTGATTGTAAAAACTACCCAACACTAAGATTACTCAGCAATTATGTAACGTGTGCACTGGGCAACGGTCGACAAACGAATGACTCGAGTCGTGCGCGCGCGGCCTTATATATCGCTCGGCGTGGGGGTTGAAATGACGTCGGTCAGTTGTTTGTTCACTGCTTGCCCGTTGCACTCGCAGTTTACAAAATAATGACAATGGCGCCGTCATATATAATGAATAAATTGTAAAGAATGGTAGATCAGATTTTTCAAGTAACAGCCATGAAATATGATACTAATGTGCCAACATTAAAACCAGTAACCTGTCGAGAGAATGCGTTCTTGACACCCGTCAGTTTCATACAAACGTGTACTTACGTTTTTTCCGATTTTTATCTTTATTAGTTACTGACTGGTGTCAGGAAAGGATTCTCTCAACGGCTGGACTGTAATAAATATCATTATAAGCCATGAAAATGAGACTTGAGAGTTTTGTATCTTGTATCAAAGTCTGCATGTGTTTTTGTGGTGAAATTTTAAAAACGATAAATATGTGTAACTTTCACGAGATAGACTTCTAACAAGATTCAATATCGTATCATATCAATCCGTTGCCACGTTTTTACTATTTATCCTATTTACTCGATAAACGAAAAATAAAATAATTCTTTCACTTTTTACCCTTCTTACTATTCTTACGTTTGCTTCGCGCGTTCGTACTTTCGTGATACTAAGCCTACCTGAGCGCGGAGCGATTTACTACTTCCATGCTTCTTGCACATTGACAGATGATTTCTAACATGGCAACCCAGAAAGTAATTGACTTGTTTGCACGCTATCTTGCTCACCGTTAAATTAATCATCGACATTGATATCCAAAGAGTATTGATATCCCTGATTCGAAAGAGTGTGCAAGTATAAACTTATATTAAAAGGAGTAACAAGGTATCCAGTCACAATGTCGAGTACATCACAGAAACATAGAAACTTCGTTGCGGAGCCCATGGGGGAAAAACCTGTAACCGAATTAGCAGGCGTCGGCGAAGTATTAGGAAAGAGACTGGAAGTCGCGGGATTCGACAAGGTTTGTACAACAGTGCATTTAGGCTTTAAAGCTAAACATGTCCAACTTAGCTATTTGTTTGGTCGATAATACATGATGCAGAGACTGTCCTCACTAGAAGAAAAGAGAAAATGATTGTTATGCCGCTTTTCATCCCTTCAACCTTCACCAAAGTTTAAACTGGCATTATTTTATTAGACGAGCAGTAGGTCCATGATAGCATAATGCTGTTCATGCACTTTTATGGCAGAAATGGTCAGACCTACTTATTCCTGCACTAATATAGATCATTTATTTTAATTTTAAGTGTAAGGGAACAATTCAAATGATATTGTTTTATTTTTTTATTTTAGTGTCTAGTAATTACCTATACATACCTACCATTACCTATTCATACTTACTATTACCTGTTCATTGTTATTAGTTAATGTCATAGGTTTTTTAGAATATTTACCGTTTCTAGAATTTTGTTCATACCTAAAAGAGACGATTTACGTTCTATAGAAAAAAGCCAAGCCCATGCAAAAGTTTTGTTTCCCAAATTTAAACTGATAATAATAGTCATTATCTAAACCATCCCTACGCTGTATCTGGTGTGGCTTATATGTTCTATTTTGTCACACGAGGTTGTAGGCAATCATTTCTTTTTGTAAAACTGATAAGTTATCTAATTCAGTACTTAATTATTATTTACAATAAATGTTGTTAAAATACACATTTATTATTAAATGTATGTATCCTCTGTTTTGCAAGTGTAACTGCCATTTTGATATGTTTTTGTTTAAGGACCAATAGTTTTCAAATTCAACTCATATCATTCCATTTTTTCCTCAAATATAAATTCAGACTATCTTACTCTGAGCTTTAATAGATTTCCAGAATTATTGTTTCTCTTTCTTTCTTTTATTATACTTCTGTAACTCAACTTTTGTGTTCCTTTTCAAGTGTTAATGATATTCTTATATGTGGTGAATATACAATTACCATAAATGATTATGAATATTTTGATCCAAATATGAGTTTTTGAGATGATCACCTACAAAACTTCTAACATGTTTTGTTTACCCGGTTAGCCACCCAATACTGGCTTTCCTTGTGGAGCTGAGGTGGATCGAATAATCAATTTTCCTACCCACAGGCAATATACACTTTTTAAGTGGAGTTCCGGGCACCAGCTCGTATTACCTCACCTAGCCACCCTATAGAGTGATAGTAATAGTATATTATGCTAGCTGCGCCATTTTTTTTCCCTTTATTAAAAAGAACCAGGTTCTTAATAATTAATTACAATCTAGCCTATAAGACTAATAAGCAATTTTAATCTAACTTAATTTATTATGTGATAATTATTTTAAAACTTAGAATAGAGTTTATGCTTTATGGATATATAATGGATTTTTATGAAACTACAGTAATATAGCTTATACATCAGAATAACACATAGGATACTTTTTATCCCGATATTACCACGGGATCGAAACTTATGTGGTTGAAACCGCGGGGCGCAGCTAGTATAGCATAATGCTAATAAGTTTGGTTGCTAGTTGAATTGTATGTTTAACCAAAAAATTTCCCCATACGTAAAAATAGAAGTAGTTTACAATGCCTATATTTTCCCACAGTAAAGTCCGGATGATTTAACCCAAAGTTTAACAAGTATAATTTTAGTAGGCATGCAGTAGCTAACCATATATAGCATAATGCTGAACATACATTTTAATGGCAGAGTACTAACTAACTAACTGTGGTTTCCCTTCAAAACGTATAAATCTTTCGCCTTTTACTAAAGATTTCCGTGGAGGGGGACACTCAAATGAGTCTATAATATTTTTTTTGAATGGCAGAGTAATTACTTATTATTCTTGTTCGAATATAGAAGTTATTAATTGATTTGAATTTTAAGTGTTCCCTTTTTTATTTTTCCTTGTTTGTCTAGTAGTTTTAAGAACCTATAAATTTTTACTAGTTAAGTCATCTTTATTTTTAGAATACATATCCAGAAGTTTGGTGGCTAGTTAAATTGTATGTTTACCTTTCACCAAAAATTTTCCTCATGTTTTAAAATAGAAGTAGTTTACCTATGTTTAAAATACAGTAAAAAGTCAAGATGTTGTTAACCTAATTTTCCCAAAAGGCGGGTAACTTTAAAAAAGATATCTTTTCTGGCATTGGCACAAATTATATCATTTGTAAAGGCTATTTTAATAAACCGACTATTACATCGGCCTATTACTGTCCCACTGCAGGGCAAAAGCTTCTATCAGATGGAGAAGGCACGAGCATTCATCACCACTTTTGCTCAAGATAGGTTGGCGATTTCAGTCTTATATTAACAATTTGTCCATATTTCCTCACAATGTTTTCCTTCACCGATACTATTATCATAGTTTGATTATTTAATTTAACATTTTCAGGCCTACACCGTGTTGGGACAATTTTTGGTGTTGAAGAAAGACAAAGAACTATTCCAGGAATGGTTAAAGGACACATGCAATGCCAATTCAAAACAATCAGCAGACTGTTACCAGTGTTTGAAAGATTGGTGCGATGAATTTTTGTAATGAACAGTAATCTCCATAATAATTTTAAATAACATTCTTACCATACATAAGATAATGTAAATAATATATCTAATAATTTGTAATTACACATAAGCAATAGGTATTACCTATATTTTTTATGTAATTTTTCATTTATTAAAATTTGTACAAGAATTTTATTTTTATTGCACTAATTGTTGTGAAAATAATTTTCCCATTTAAGTATTATAATGTTTACAGCATAGGATTGTTTTCACAATTTATTGAGCACTAGAGAAGTGCATTTATTGTTATAATCATAGATCTATGATAGGTTATCCTAACATTAATGAATGCATTTCTTTTCCTATGTGAGCCACTAGAGCTAGGTATGATGATTTGTCTGTGTAAACCAAGTTTCCTTTTTGAATAAAATAAAACAAATTGAATTAGAGACGTAGAATTTACTACTGCCCATATCAACATTATCAATAAACTTTAGGGTTTTTGTTTATCAAAATCCTGTTCCCCAATAATGTTATGGAACTAGGGTCTAGTGATAACAAGCGCTCGCGGCCCGCAGCTGGTAAGCTCAACGAACTTCGCCACCTGATGTACATAATGTTCTCTGGAAACCCTATATGCTAGGCCAGCTCCAGGTCAAAGTGTTACCACCAGCCACGTGCGGTCGACTGTGCCTAACTCACAATCCTCAATAATTTTGATAAAAAAGGAAATCCATTGTTCCATTAATTAGTACTATCGCCAAAACCTATATCTGACCATTTTGAAAACAAAATCCCGTGCACATGATGATGACCACAGCTGCGTCCGTAAGTAAAACAAAGCAGGATCCTTTTTAGATCGACTAATAATATGCGCTGCAAGCAGGAATACATAAATTTTAGGAGTACGTAAACTTTCTGACCACTCCTATTACTCACGTTTGCGAACTGGCTGGAGACAGGTGTTTTCCCTCCCTTTCCATATGGCTCACATCTAACCAATACAGATAACTTCCGCCCTGTCTCTATCTTTTCCAACTCTGTCCAAGATGTGGTGGTGGGTATTTTAGCGAATCCATTTGAGTTCCGGTGTATTGTTCATAAGCCTGAGATTTTCCTGCGTTTGATATTGATATAGGTATTGTTAGACATATAAGAGGTATGAGGAACAGGGTGTAAAGTTCACTCATCCTCCATAGAAAATGGAGGATCCTCCGACAAGACGGGTGTTGTGTCTGGCGGGCAATTGCCCAACGATTGATGTTGGAAAATTGTACCTATGCTAATTGCACGGTAAACTGCTTGCGAGATGCAGCATTTGCGTGACGTCAGTATGACGCGTTGTTCGCATGTGGCATTGTAGATACCGCTACATCACTCCACTCCGGAGGCTGGAGGTCGATAGTGGGCTGAGTCTTGTATCTTGCGATGCTTGCCAGGCCAGCTGAGTTTCCAGTGAGTCGGAACCGGTTGCCGCATAGTTCACGGTGAGTCGGAACTATCTGCGGAGATGTCCCCAGTGAGGCGCTGCGTTATACTCCAGTGCGTCAGCGCCGGGTTGAGGCTGGCTGCTGCGTCGACCAGGAGAGGGTGCTCTGCTTGTTAACCAGCCGAAAGTGCAGTGTGCTGTGCCAAGGTGAGGCTGATGGTGATGACCTGGTATGTGCGGACGCTGCATGCTGGTGGTCAGGATACCCGTTGAAGCCATGGATGCTGGCTGGCGGGGTGACTCGCCGCTAAAGCTTGCGGGAGTGATGATGATGACCTCACGCTGAAGTATTTGCAAGGCTGCGCTGACGTTCATTCTCGGGGTCACCAGTATAGAGGTATGAGGAAAAGGGTGTAAAGTTCACTCATCCTCCATAGAAGTGGAAGGATGCTCCGACCAGACCGTCTGGCGGGCAATTGCCCAACGATTGATGTTGGAAAATTGTATCTAAGCTAATTGCATGGTAAACTCTGCTTACGAGATGCAGTATTTGCGTGACGTTGGTATGACGCGTTGTTCGCATATGGCGTTGTAGATACCGTTACAGAGTGTTACGCGCTTCAGTCAGTACGCTGCAGTGAGTCAGTTATTACGGGCCTTTATTATATTTGTTGTTAAAAGGATGGAGTGGGACAGAGAAAAAAGTAAGAATATGTTTGATATCCAATTATTTTTTTTAAATTTGGATTAAACATTCATTGAGTAAAATCAAAGATCCCAACACAACTTCGACATATACATCTTGACTGCGAATGGCAACGAATTGAAAACGGGCGAGCAAAGAGTGAAACGAGAATGTTTACACGGATTTTAGCTCACGGCGTAACGACATACTCGCTGCGAGTGTTACATTACGCCCCGGAATAAAGGTAGCCTGACAGGAAGAAAACTAAGAGTTCGGATTGACAATAGGTTAGGCGTGTGTCGAATTCGAGTGCCTCACAGGGCAGCATATTCGGCCGAACGTTCTTGGTATATTATCAACAGCCTTTTTTTTTTTCCGAGGTGGAAAAACCTCATGGATGTCCGCCGCCCTGGGGCGGGCGGTGTTCCATCTCACACCTACGCCGGGGGTCGCGGGAACGTACGATCCTTCCGCAACCCCCGACTGGTGCCGGCCCGCAGCCGCGGGCCTCATCGGGTCAGGGGGGGGAGTGAGGTGTTTGACTCTCCCCGCGACGTCTAAGAGGGGCGCGCGTGGAACACTACGCGCCGCCACCTCGGGTCCTGATGTGTGGGGGGCGACGGACGTCCCCGAGGTCGCCCCTGGACCCATTTAGGAGGGCTGGAAGAGGGCATTGTCCGCCCTCCGCCGACGCCCGGTGCACCTGCTGCGGGCCGGGTGAGTGGACGAGATCTTCCTCTCCCTTTCCGCAGCCTCCCAGACGACTGTTTCGCAGAAGAAAACCACCGCGTCCCAGGACTCTTCGCTGCCGACCATCGACTCGACCACGGCCGGCAGCGACAGGTCACTGCCTACTTCTGAGATGAGGGCACGGCGCGGCTCCTCCCAGGCGCCACACTTTGCCAGCGTATGCCGCGCCGTATCCTCCCGGCAGTCGACGCAGTGGTGACACCGGGCGTCCGGCTCCCTGTTTATGCGACACAGGTACTTCCCGAAGCAACCATGCCCCGAGAGCACCTGCGTCACCCGAAACGACAGGGAGCCGTGCCTCCTCCCGAGCCAGCGCTCGAGCACCGGCCGGACCGCCTCGATGGTGACGAGGCCAGCGGTAGGGCGTGTGAGTCTGTCCCGCCATTCCTCCACCATGACCTCGCGAAGCTGAGATCGACGCAGCTCCATGTATCGCTGCATCGGTCGCTCGCCCCGCGCCCTCGCTTCCTCGCGCCACCGATACAATGAAGCGAGTACTTTCGCCTCGAGGCCCCAGGGCGGGGATCCAGCCAGTACGCAGGCCGCCTCGTAGGAGATCGTGCGATATCCTCTGATGACTCTGACGGTCATCGCTCTCTGCGGTTTCCGCAGTAGGTATTGCGATCGTGCCGGCCGTCAGGTCAGAGCCCAACACTGGGGCCCCATACAGGGCCATCGATCGCACGATCCCCACGTAGAGCCGACTACTGCAGGCGGCGCTCGGGCCCCCCAGATTGGGAAGCAGCGTTGATAGCGCCCCAGCCGCGCCCAACAACTTGGGTGCCAGGCGCCTGAAGTGGGGGCCGAAGTCCCACCGGCTGTCGAGCACCAATCCCAGGTACTTCATGGTAGACTCGACAGCGATCCGAGCCCCCCCGACCACGATGTGTGAGCCGGGCGGCGGCGCCCGCCGGGGGCCGTGAAACACCATGGCCTCCAACTTGCTGAGGGCCACCTCCAGGCCTAGGCGACGTATGCGGCTCACCACCTGTGAGACCGCAGTCGTCGCCAGCAACGCTGCCTCCTTGTGCGAGCTCCCCCGGGCAGTGACCAGCGTGTCATCCGCATAACACGTCAGGTCTACCTCCGGTCTGAGCTCGCCCCTCAGCACCCAGTCGTACCCGACGTTCCACAGGAGCGGGCCTAGGACCGAGCCCTGCGGAACGCCGCACGACATGCGGCGCTAGTTTACGCCATCACGTCCCATGTAGGTGACACACCTCTCCGACAGATAAGCCCCAACGATGTGGCGGAGGTAGGGAGGCACTTGATGATACCGCAGTGCCTCCCGAATACAACTCAGGGTGGGTGTTAAAGGCGTTGGAGATGTCCAAGGACACCGCCAACATCACCCCCCGGTCACCGCTTCCTCCGCCAGGACTCTCACTATATATCAACAGCCTCTGCCAACTCCAGCTCCACAAGGGCAACATTGTTACCTTCGCTGATGACACTGCCCTCTTTTTAAGTTGATAGAGTTGGGAGGAGGTTTTTGATACAGCCCAAAAGGGTTTTAATCCAGTCTGCGAATGGCTCCGATCGAATGTTCTGACATTAAATGGTAATAAAACTAATTAAGTTACTTTTGCTCATAGGTCAAATCAACTTTCTCCATCATAGGTGTTCCTGATGACACCTTGTGCTCCTGTATCGTTCTCCAAAGAATCGAAGATATCAAATACCTTGGTATCATTAGGTATAGACCAATTTCTTGACCTTCAAACTGGACATAAAAGTCCTTGTAACCCGGTTTCGTAACCAATGTAGATCTTTAAAACCCTTCGACACACAGCGAACCGACGGCGACGGGTTATTAAGATGGTTTACGAAGTTTTATGTCAATCCGTAATAGATTACTGTATTACATCCTCCAAGACTCACCTCATTGAAGTTGAGAGGGCAGTGTGCCATCCACAAAGTTGGCGCCGGTCTCCCCTACCTATAGGTCTGGTGGTGACCTGTAATACAGGTTTTTATAAGCCTAGGGCCAAAGCCAAACCAGTCTCTCACAACGTTTTAGCTCCTTGTTCGTGTATTAGGTTAGCATTAAGTTCATAACTTGTGTAGAAAAAAAATAAACGTTTTATATAATATTTTTAGTGTGATTAATGTGGAATTATTTCTTTCGTCCCCCGGTTACATTTAGTTTGTAGAATGGCCCCTAATTTTGTTTTTTCGTAAATATGTGTTTTCGCACTGCATCCGTTCAGAATCCGAATTGGGAATGTTGTAGATTCGGACGGACAGAATTCAGATAATCGGATCTAGTGCACAACGCCCGTACTATGGGTACTTACTTTGGACCGATATTTCTCGGATTCTAATTGTATGCAGTGCGCAAACGCTCGTAGAACACCTTCGTTTAGCAGTTTATAGAATATACTTCGTCGATATAGTGCCTATAGTCTCCGAATAAAATTCATAGCACCTTTCACGAGTTCATCGACCGTCCCCCGGATTTCACTTCCAATAAAATGGTAAAGTTTAGGTAGGTATTTGTTTTTGCGGCCGTCCAATCTTTTTAAAAAATTATATTGACTCTGTATCGTATCTGGTTTGGATAGCCCTGGGGGCTTACCACCAGCTCTTATAGCAAGCAGAAGTTGAACTGTACTGCTTTTTGGTTCTATAAGAGCTGGTGGTAAAGCCTCGATCTAGAGGGCGAACCTGTATTACTATAAGTTACTCTGTGGATGGAGCCTATTATCATTAAACGGAATCAAATTCAGCCTCCAAGTCTGCTACTGAAAAATGTCCATATGGAAAGACCCAACATAAGACATTGTCTAACCCGGATATCGAAACCGGGCAACATACATGAGTCCCAAATAAATAGCTTTTCATTATTTACTATCCATAGACACTAGTCTACTCTGTTTTTTTCTGACATTTACGTTTGGCAGCAGTAGTCTAGTTTAGACTGTGGTCTATTTATTTTTGGAACTGGAAGTCCGTGAAAATCGAGGATTTTACGTTTTTGTACGTTGATAATCAGTTATTGAATGCTCACACCTTTTTGTTTCTACATAAATATAGTGTGTTGAAGTATTTTACTGTCAATTAACCTGATGTATCCAATACTTTTACTGTGTAATGCAACTCTTTGATTTGACACCAACACTTCCTGTTATTTCTATGAGCTGTCCAAAAAATATTTCAATCTGAAACAAATCGTGTACCTTATTAACATGTTTACTCATATATTCTAATTGTAGCTGTATTTGGGGAGCCTCTGATGTAACTTTCATTCGCTATTATTTGTGCGCACAATAAATAACTCGTAACATCAACATTTGCCTATTCTGATTTGGAGTTATTTTTCTAGAATTTATATCATGGTGCCAGGAAATAAGTAAAATGTCAACTGAAAATTGCTTGGTGAAAGCAATTTATTCCTTTAAGGGTAAAAACAATGACGAGCTATGCTTCAAAAAGGGCGATATTATTACTGTTACCCAAAAAGAAGAAGGTGGATGGTGGGAGGGAACTCTAGGCGAGACCACAGGCTGGTTCCCTAGCAACTATGTGACTGAACATAAAGGTATGCATTACTATTTATTATTATCCTACAAAATCTTACATTAATTTGTTGATATTACAAAAAATAATACTCTATAAAAATTCTTCAAAATACTTAAATAAATTTTACCACAGATCCATCAGGTAGTGTGACAACATCGCCTATACGGGCAGCATCAGAAATACAGGCATTCAGAAATGTAGTTCTCAAAGATATAATAGACTCTGAAAAGGCCCATGTGGCTGAAATGCAAGGGCTGGTCAGCAATTTCTTACAGCCTTTGGAGAAAAGCGAAATGTAAGTTTTTGTTTGTATCAGACTTTAGACAACGCCACTGGGTGTAAAGATTATCTACTACATATTTGTATTTGAAAAATTTATTTAAAAAATATTTTATAATAAATATTTATTAAAATATTTATTTCACAGTTGACCAAAACAAGTTGACAGTGTAGGGAGATGTTTAAATAATCGTTATACATTAATTATGTTTTTGTTATTGCATATTTTTGTAAGCTTTATACATATATATTTACTTAGTCTATTGCAATTATAACAAATTATCAATACTTTTAGGCTAACAAGAGATGAGTTCAGGCAACTAACGGGCAATATTAACGAGGTGCTACAAGTGCATGAGCAGTTCCTAGCTCTGTTGGATGAATGTGCAACAAAAACGGGGCCTGATCAGAGAGTGGGTGGTCTCTTTTTACAATGGGCCCCTAAAATTAAGACTGTTCATCAAACTTATTGTGCTGGACATCCTAAAGCTGTCTGCATTCTTGATAAGTACAAGTAAGTAAAGAATTCTAATTGAATAGGTAGTTTGAAAACATCTGTTGCTGCAATTGTTAGCATTACATTCTTTATTCGCTCTGATATTTAAAATAAGGATAAATGATGAAAGATGTTAATAACACTGTTTTAATTATTAAATATAATATTCAATTTATTAAAATCCTTTTATTTTTATGAAAGTCTGGACATATATTTCTCTTTCAAAGGGTAAACTTTAATTACATATCCTCTCCTAAACCCGAATCCTGGATCTGCTCCTGATCTTGGCAAATCTTTATGAATGTGAATTATTTTCATAATTTTTATATTACAATTATTTTAGGGAAGCACTAAACACATGGATGGAGGAAGCTGGTGCTGTTTGTCCAGGGGTGCTAGTACTGACAGCTGGCTTATCAAAGCCATTCCGTAGATTGAGCAAGTATCCTGCGATGCTACAGGAACTGGCCCGTCATGTGCATGAAGCGCACCCTGATAGGGGTGACACTCATCGAGCCTCTGTTGTATACAAGGATATAGCCGTAAGTTTTATTTGTTTGTAGTTCTGTATTTTGCTGTTACGGGTTTTAAAATCCTGTTTTATACATTTTTTTTGTTTTAAAATCCTGTTTTAAACATTTTTTTCATAAAAAAGGTTTTAGTTGTCCTGCATAATAAGTATTGAGTGCTGGAACAACAGCATCTAACTTACTGCACTAAAACAGATCTTATTAGATTTCTTTGAAAAGGTACAGTATTACAATCCTAAAAGAAAAAACATTACTAAGACATGTCTCACAAGCTGCTTCTTTCAGAGTGGTTGTGCGGCATTACGGCGACAAAAAGAGTTAGAGCTTCAGGTGGTAACCGGTGAAGTTCGGGGCTGGCCCGGTGGTGAACTAGCGTCTCTTGGTGACGTGCTGCATATGGGCAGCGTCGCCGTAGGCCCGTCGCATCAAGACCGCTATCTCGTCCTCTTCCCCTCTGCTTTACTGCTACTGTCCGTCAGCAAGAGAGTGTCGGCGTTTGTTTATGAGGTAAGTTTATTTTTAAATATACTGTGAAAATTCATAATCGATATCTATTCGTATATAAGCAGTTTATCAGCCATCTTGTTACCATAACACAAGCATTAGGTTGCTTAGCTTGGGACAAATGGTGCTGTGTGAAATGTCCAGGGATTTATTTATTTATTTATTTGTATTAGGTATTAGTCGCTTTTCGTGTATCTCTGTGTGACGGCGTTGTTCTTATAAACTCCGCAACGTATTTTGGTTCGGTTTTCACCATAATTTACAGATTGTTGTTTCTGTGTATAATACGTATATTTTAAACTAACATAATTATATTAAGGGGCCCTGCACGAAAAAAAAAACCCTTTTGTCAATTTATAATCTAATTGGGAGAATGCTAAAAATAATTGAAATATGGATCTGTGTGACTATAAAAGTAGGTATAGTTTTTGTGGGGCCAAATCAGTTTCATCACTTTTGCACTCTCGAAAATATGTGTCATTCGCCTTAGATTTACTCATTGCCGATATTGTATTTTCATAAAATAAAATTTTGATTTAAACGAATGGATTGCTGAAGATTAATTTGCGAACGAAGCAGGGGTGGGTCTCTAGTACTTATAAAATATTTTTTTTACTATATATTTTTTTGTAGGGTTGTCTTCCATTGACTGGCATCACAGTCTCCAAATTAGATGATACAGATACCAGAAAGAATGCATTTGAAATAGGTGGCCCAATGATAGACACGATTGTGGCAGTGTGTCAGACAAGAGCTGAAGCTGATAACTGGGTGAGCCTGCTACAGAAGCACTCCAATACCAGCAGTCCGGCCCATGAGCCTGGACAACCTCAATCATTACCACATGTAAGTATCTGTTTATAAATATTGCCCCATTTTGCTTAAACAATAAAGAACTCTTAAACGCGTGTAGCCTTTCCAACTAGAATATATTTTGTTATACATAAGACTAAGGTTTATTTTTGGTTGTATAGCTGACCCGCTCTCCTTCTGAAGGGGCGTTGTCTAGCCTCAACACTAGTCGCCGCAGCCTTTATCACGTCACGTTGCCACCGCCTAGCTACCCTTCTGCATCACCTTACTATTCGTTAACCAAATATTTCGCGAGACTCGTTAAGAAAAAAGTAATCACGAGGCAAATGTTACGCAAACTTTTACATGAAAGGACGTGGGCCAAGGCTTTCGAGTTAACAGGGTTGCCGGTGAGAAGAAGACATAAAAATCATATTCGTTTAAAAATAGAAGATGATGGCACTATAGCCGCAGACGCAGATTATTCCGATTCTGATGATAGTGACAGAGAAACTGACGCGACTGAATCGTACACGAGCTCTAGCTGTACTGATGCAGAAGCCGTTAGTAACTCAAAAATGCTGAGACAGAATGCTATGGAAAGTCCGCGAACAATATCATCGTGCAGTAGCTGGGGTAGTAATTTTGGTTACGTACGTTATTTCGACAACGCCGCTGATATGCATTTGGATGGTAGTCAATCAATGGTCAGCGCAGATTGTACACGAGATATATTTGAAGGTGTAACTGGCAGTAAGATACCTCATCACACTATAAACACTATTGATAGTGGCCAACAATACCAGAAATCGGCCCTAGAAGGTATGTTTTCTCCATTTGCGCCACATTCCGAAGGTACTGAGAATTCCGGTTTCGAAGCAAGATCTTACATGGCCTGTGAAGATTTAGTTAATATGGATGACAGTACACAAATTGATATGCTTGGCAATGAGGAAAAAGATTTCTTACCAACAAGACGGAGTTTCCCAAATGTTAGTGCCAAAAACGAAGCAGTTACCAAACTTTGGAAATCAACAGAGGAAAGTTATACACCCGAAGAACAAGAAATGGCTGATGAACAATTAACATCTGATCTATTACAGCTTTTTGCTCCTCCATCACCAAAACAGAGGTACAGTCATTTAGAATCTATAATACTCGACCCGCCGCCAATGTTTAGAAACGAGGAGGATAACATGAAGATAATCAACGTTAATCTGAACACCAATGTGCCTTTCCGGAAGCATTCGCTCAATTCCGACAAAAGAATAAGGCGATCTATGTCTAGGTCAATGGTGGAAACTGAGAATTACCACAGAAATGAAGAGGCCAGAATGCATAGAATGAGCTCTCAGTCCGAAAATCCCAAAATGCATAGGAAATGCGAATGTTGTAATAGATCCATATGTCCCAGCCCGCGATCTTCTGATTCAGGTGTTGTGGGAAGTTGTAATCTGGCCTCGCCGGAGTTAAACATGCACGAATACTCGAGTTCTGGCATCACAGGCAATGATTCGGACACTCACGACAAAAGCTCCGATAATTCAAAAGGTTCTTTAACGAATTTATCGCAACGCAGTTTCGATGCTGACCATCGAAAAAAAGTTACCTTGTCTGAAATAGAAGCGGCTACATATGAAGATCAATGTAGGTGTACGTCGCCTTTCGGATCCACTGCTAGAACATCTTGCGTGACCAGTGTAACTTCGGAGAATAGTCTAGATGTTATGGATTCATCAAACATGAATGTGACGTCTACGTTTGCAGCAGTACCGACCGTACCAACAACGAAAGTCAAGCGTACCTCTATTAGATATAACATTGAACGTTACGTGCCAGAGATCAAGTTGAAACCTGATCCTCCGCCAAGAGTGTACAGGAAGCCCAGCACTCACATTGAGATTCCTAAGAACGTGCGCCAACCGCTACCCTGCCAGTGGAGCACTTTAAACATAACAGAACGATCGAAGCCTAGCCTGCACTATCATATGCGTATTTATCGTGAAACGCCCGAAGTCAATAATATGCAGAGGCAATCCCGAGCAAACGCACCACGCAATCGGGATGTCTTTAACAAGGAAAATAGACAAAGCATTGATGAGAATTCGCAATTGCGTAAAACGAGATCTCGCAGTGAGGATTTATCGAAAGTGCAGAAGGGTTTAGCTGAAGCCCAAAGCGGCTTCGTGGTGTATCGTTCAGATTTGTATGCACACTGGTGGATGAAAGCAAAGTTACCTATTACCGTGGTCACCGACTCAGGCAAGGATTATTCTTTTGTAAAGAGCTACTGATTTGTGTCACTGGTTTGAAGATAATATTGCCTTGAGGATTTGTAACCATTAGATTAATACTGTCATTAGAGTTACCCCAGTGTTGCAGTGCTTTACTTGATCATCCTTGCCTGTGTTTATTCATCTTACTAACTACAAAACAATCACTGCAAGTAGAAATCATGTAATTATACTAACCAATTAAGATGAAAATAATGCATGGTAAGGCTTAATGACCTGCTCCTCTCACCAATATTTAGACATATACATTGAACAGCAAAGTGTTTGGTTTCCTTATTTTATTGAAACCCATTTGAACTGGGACTATTATCGTAGTGTTATCGTCAAGGGATGATAATCTGGTATACAAGAAACTCAATGTTATAATGCCATACTTATAATCCTTTAATCTGATGTTTGAAATGCTGCAGTGAGACAGCTGGCAAGTGTCCGCTAGACACCCTTGCTTATTTAAGATATATATGTTTGAACAAGTGCTGCTCCAGAAAATTTGTACATTTTTGTATAAACTACTTGCACAAATGTATCTATTTGCTAACTTTTAAAATGTTAATACCTATAACGAGTTTCCTTCCGCATTACAAGTTGAAGTTTAAATAGTAACATATTTTGTTTTCCAACAGATGGCCATGAGCGACAGCAATAACTCTGATTTATCGTCTGGTCTAACAAACCACAAAAGATCACACTCATTCAACAATCATCAAAGCTACACACAACATACGCAACAAACGCAAAAAAATAAACAAAAGAATCAGTCGGCTCGATGGCTCTTAAATTCATGCGACTCTCTTGACCAATCACCTGCCAAGCCAAACAAAACTCCTATCGGCAAAAAGTTTTCTTCCGTTGATTTCATCGACACGGCTGGCTCGACCTACAGCAATAAAGGTAAATATACTCATTTATTTACCAAACGTGATTCACATAAAAATGCGTAAAGATTTTCATCCAATTAATTTGTTGATGATAATCGAGATGAATCGTTTTCTCATACACAAAAAATATTTCAGTACAGTTTCGACTGAGGTCTTATCTGGGCCTCTAATGTTTCTAATGTCAAACGATTCATGCTCCTTACCTATATGCGATCACTCGTATCTTATATTATGACGAATTTATTAGGTATTTTTGTACGTGTTGGTAACAAATAAGATTTTTCTACTTACTGCAATATTTCCTTCCATGCACACGTAGGGTGGAGCATAACATGTTTACGGCCGGCGCCGCCTCTCAGGCCGCAATCATTTACGGTCGGTTCGGACGAAAACATTGGCCCGACGCACCCTTATGCGCCGCATCAACGAAAGTCCAATTCTTATGAAGAGGACGCCCTAATATTAAAAGTTATCGAAGCATACTGCACCTCGGCGCGCTGCAGGAACGCTGTCAGTTCAGGTGAGTATCTTTAATTTGCTCTACCGTAACACATGACCGGACAAGCCTTGTTAAAATACTGTAGAAAAAACCTACCATTGATAATATTTTAAACTAGCAACGATTTGCTTCGGCGGATAAAAAAAAAAATTGTGAAATATAATATTGACTCCTTTGTGCCTCTGCAATACACCCAACAATAAAAGTAGACCGATATCGCCAAGTATGAGATTAATGCATAATAGAACTTATTTGCAAAGTATCAATAATAGCATAATGGTTGTAGTAATTGAATGATCATTATAAGCAGGTAGAAGGTATCCACTAACACAGCGTATTTATTATGCAGTACCCAATATTCCGCTGGAGATATTCGAGTCGACCAGGAGGAGACATGCGAAGTCAAGAAACCGTATTATCAGTTGGTTCTTAGAATGAAAGATCTGTATTTATAAATGAAACCAAATTTTTCGCTAGTCATAAAAGTAGCGCTTGAGAATAATATTTGTTCAAGTTTGCTGTTGTTGGTGTAATGACGATAATATTTATTAATTAAGCACTTCGTGTATCAGTATATTAATTTATTACAATACTCAGTATCTCTCTCATATTTATATCGGTATTTATACAGGCACACATCTCTAAGTGCATGAGCAGCATGCTTTGATAATCTCTTGTTCACTGTATTAGCTCTCGTAGATCTGATATCGTTAGTTTTATTTAGTTTATTCTCAAATTAGAAGATACGGTAACAATTATAGCAATTTTATTTATTGTATCTTTAGTTCGTATGAGTACAAAGTAGCTAGTCGTTGTAGAGGTTACTTATTTATTTTGTATCCGTATCGAATATAGACTCGATTATGCGATGTTCAGTAGTTGAATATTTTTAGCATTTTCTTACTGCCATCACCAAAATATATCTTGTCACTAACAAATCGCAAGAATCTCTTCAGTCTGCGCTTGTTGTGTATAAACATTAAACAAATGCCGGAGTATCTAATCTAATAAGGACATTATCAAACTCAATCGTCTCTTGATCTGGTAGTCTGAATCTTTCTATTTTGTTACATGCGGCTGCCTTTATATCGCACCTGCAGTGGACTGCGGCCACTTATCTCTCGGTAAAGTACAATATCACGCACCCGCTACTAACATACCTCACTATAACTACACTAAACTTCCGACCGTCCAGCGAAGTAACACGCCTGAATATTCCGGCTGTAGTAAAACGACAAAAGTAAAGCGTAATAAGAGCTCCTCTGCGGCGGACGCATACTTATATCGAGGCCCGGACACAAGGAGGCTGCTATCGGACCGAAAATTCGACATGAACCGCTCTAATCCTAATCTATGGGAGTGTTCCGAAGAGCGTAGACAGAAGTTAATGTGCGGCAGGGAGCGGCGCAGCGGCTCGCAGCCCAGCCTGGCGCCGCTGCGGGTCGTGCTGACCGCGCCCGTCCCTCCTCGTGCTCCCCGCTCCGCGCGCTCCTCCACCTGGTGCTGTGGCACTTTTGTCAAACAGCTTACCAAATCTCACCATTTTGATTGACATAAGTAGAAAACGTAGTTTTATGCTCAATTGTTGTTCCTACATATCAATCACCCTTTTCGCTGTTCGCTCGGATTACCCAGTATTTAACCACGTCATGTTATCTTGTGACCGGTGTGTCCGCTGACATTGTTTCATTTTCCAATTTTACATTTAACCAAAGCTGATCCCATTGACTAATATTATAATTGTTTGTTTTTATTTGAATAATCGCATCCTCATTTCATGTAGCTGATCATTATATAAACTAAGTGTAATAGTAGGTATATCTAATGCAAGTTGTAAGCAAGGCGAATGTTTGTGTGAAACTATTCGCTTTGGTTTCAATTTAGTGCTAGTGCCATCGATGTAGGCTTAATGAAACGGTCGATCAAGCGTGTTATCTGTGTTGACATAGATTTTTCGTATACAAATGCATGTGTGCAGTATTATTTAGTAATTAGAGAGAGTAATTTTTAAATATTGCTTGTATATTTTATAAATATATTTTTGTGGTGCATTATTAAATTATAGCATAATTTGCATGATTATGCTTTTAGCAAGTAGTAGATTGTAAGGAAATAATATATTAAATGGTTAAACGTAATTAAAATAATCACGAATTGGTGACTTCAGCAATGGAATGCTGCCAAGGACGCAATTTTTTCATAGAAGTTGTATTTATTATTGAACCCATTAAATGCCAAATGGTGCTTTTTATACGCAGACGTCTATTAGGAGTCATTAAAATTGTCGTTACTTTGTTGAATATACACAACTATTATTAGAATTTGTAAATGTATAAAATATTTCGAGTAGACGCAATACATATGACTTGCGCCTTATTTATAAACTTTTCGTTGAAATTTTTGTTCTATAGAATAGCTCTGTTTTGACATAAAAGAACTTTTAAAAAGTGCAATAAAAAATAACTAGTGAAATAATGTTATATCTTTCGTTAAAAACACCTCGATATTGTGATACTACTACAAGAATGACGATGATTTTATATCAGAACAGTAAATTAAGTAGTCAAAACCAAAGAGCATAATATATTCGTAGGGGCTAGGGCTAATAGAGACAAGTGAGGCAAGTTATTAGATTGTGCGGCGGGTAATCACAGCGGGCAGCAGCGGCCGCCGCGTGCCATTCATTTAATATTGAACAGGATAGCGCAAATGTACTGCATGCTACATTTACATACGAACGTTACTGTACCGTGCCAACTGCAATACTGCCTACGCTTTGACTTGTTTCATTGTATCACTTATCTCATACATGTCTTTGTCCTTCACCATTTTTTGTCTCGAAAGATTAATCTCAAAAATGTGTTATCTAATTTAAAATATTTATAATGTATTACAAAGTCACATTGGTGTATTTGACTATCTGTAGATATCTTAATACTCTTATTGAATCACACGTCACATTTGCGTCACCAACAAGTATATTATAAGAACTGATTCAGCGGAGCGCTATTCCCACAGCCCATTAGGGAAAAGAGCTAAAAATAGTAAAGCTTGTCAAGCATATGCTGGCACTGATTAATTGAAGTGGAAACTGGAAATCCGCCTTGTGCTGTTCGCACACACCGCCTCTTTTACTGATTACTGCTGAATTTTAATTAAATATTGAAATTAAAGATTTGATTTTCAGTATTTTTTCAGTTTGCAATCAGAGATATTATTTTTTACGTGGTAATAATTTTGCGTACATCCTTCATTTTTGAAGCAGTCAATACAAATGCAAAGATTACGCTACAATTCCTATATATTTTCATATTATTGGTTTTTTTAGAATGCATGCCTGGCTAGCTTCGTAATATTTTCTCGTAACAGTAGTAACGTGTGGCTGTAAAGCTTGACATTGCACAGCTTTCACTAGGCGAGATCATTGACACGAAGCTATCGATTTATTGTTGGTCGCGCAAAATGTACAATGCCTGTGCCTAGGTAATTCTGTTCTGATCTGACATCGTAAAGGATACCTACTCTTATTTGGAGGGTATTTGAAGAGCCCTTTGGCTTAATTTAGTATGTAATTGGCACATAATTATGGATACAAAACACACACTTTTAAGTGTTCTGTGTCCGCAATTTTTTTTTTTCTTTTCTTTTCTTTGTAATTTTTGTAGGGATGTAATGCTATGAGTGATCGATAAATTTTGCAGGTTGTAAATTTTGTTAAGTTTAAACAGCTATTACCTGATTTCAATATTTATTTTTAAATACATGTCTATTATGAATTATGTATATGTTTATTAAACTTTTTCGATTTTTGTAGTTTATTAACAATAATATAGTGTGTAATTTTGTATTTGTGTATACCTATGTATTCAACTATTAATTATTACTAACAAATTGATGCCTTTTAAGAGTTGGATTTAATCCATTAATTTCTTTTAAAATACGTGTTGTGTTGTCAAATACTGTATTATATGAATAAAAATAAACTCTATATGTATTACATATTTACTTTCTAGCTAAAATGAGATATATGTATGTTAATGAAATAACCTTAATGTTATTGTACGTGTTTTCGTTGCTTTTGTGCCCATTTTAAGAGGTATCTAGCATATAACACGCAGCAATTTGATATTATTAAAAGTTTGCATTACATTCTGAATGTTTGTGTAATCGTTATAAGGATCATATTGTACAACTTGTTCCTCGTCTAGTTTTAATGTTTGTCGTGATTTGTCCTTGAAATGAATATATTGATTCCACTTTTTAAATACGAATGCACACTAGTTTAATTTTAACACGGATGAGGTATAAGTTATTCGAACATATTCATTTATCCTATATGTATTACGATTCTAATAATCTTTACCTATATGTTAACGAAATTGTGTGGTACAATATTATATATATTTTTCTATGGAACTGTAGTTATTATTAACATCTTGAAATCAATTCTACAATTAATGAGCACAAGATAACGTTGGCATGCCAGAAATGCTACAATATGAACTAGTCGTTAATGTTCTATTGATTTCCAATACCAGTAATAGCTGCACTAACATCATATCTGATAAAATGAGACTTTCGCCTCGGAAAAAACATCTACAACTAGTAAAATGTATGATACACAGTAGATAGTCAATAGCATGTTAATTACTTGAACAAGGTTTGATACAAGGTGGGTATCAGGTAAAATATCCATCGAAACCTAATCGTAAGATAATACATTTTATACTTTCATATAATTCTATTTTCAGAATGCGACGACGAGAATCCCGCGATAGAGGCTTTGGTGAGATCACCGTCGCTGCCGATACATTGTGCGTCGAGCCAAGCTTCGCCGAGCTTGTGGACGATAGTCATGCGGCTGCAGAACGAAGTGAAAACATTGAAAATGGAAGTTAAGAATTTACAACTACAGTTGAGCGAAGAAAAACACGACCGAACTCTTGCCATCGCTACTTTACAATCGAGAAACATATTGTTGGATGCGAAAGAAAGTAAATGCTAACGATTTTTTAAGAAGTATTAAACTTAATGTAAGAACGAGTTTATGTTTTATTTTAAAACCCCTTTTTGGTTTTGCTATACTTGAGCGTATGATTGATTGAGTAGTCTACAAATGACACTACATACTAGATAAGTGTCATTTGTAGATCTTGAGAGTCGCTACGGGTAGGTAGTGATAAGCCCGAAAGCCAACCAGTCTTATCAACGGGTATCGTGTTACCCAGTATCTGGATGGTGGAGTTCAGATAGGTAGTCGCTCGCTATAGGTTATCAGCTACATCCGGTTAGACTGAAAGCCGACGCCAACACAGTTGGGAAAAGGCTAAGCAGATGATGAGGATGATGATTGTGTAGGTACTAGATACTTTTGATAGTACATATTTTGATGAATGAAATACTTTCGTACATTAATCATTTCACTCTATCGATATCGGTACAATTGGTGCGGAAATGGAATGCTCATCCTTAGGCCTATATCGATTACAACCACTCACATATCAGTCCTCCTCACTCTTATAGAGCTATCGGAATGTCCAAGTCTTCAGTAGTAGGTAGCTAGCTGCGCACGAAATTAAATAAATAAATAAATCGTTTATTGACCAAATAGTGGTTTTGATCCAATGTTAAAAGAATTGGACATTTACCGAGGTTCGTATACCTACATAGGACACGAGTTACACAAGGCCTGCATTGGTTTACCTATCTGTATTGAAAATAATATGTATAAATTACGGTTGGAATTACGCAGGACCAACACAAAACTACGATTCATTATAGATTTACCGATATCCTACCTGCATCTAGGTAAGGGGTGCCTATTCTAACATATGCTGTAGTAGTGACGGGTGACTCGGTTCAACGGGCGCTCATCGGGGTGCATCGCCAACGTAGGTGTACCCCACAGCCACGTAGGAGTGCTGCGGTGTAAAGCACCTACTCGTGAACGTTTCCGGTGCAGTTCACTGCGTTCTCATTATAGCTAAATAGATAAGTGATGCTTGCCTTAATAGGCAACAACTTATTATTCGAAATAATACGGGGTAGTGAGTCGCTAACATGACTCGGTGCGTTTTATGAAACCCTTAATTCGTGAGGATGACCACCTGCAATCATCTAGAGCTTAAAGAACACTCACACCCGGTTTCTGAACTGAGGTTTTGAAGTAGAGAACTTTCCTTCAATGTAGCTCGCAAAATTCAAAATACAGGGTGGCAGGGACATCGAAGACTGAGATCAGACTGTGAACGTTCTTAAAATTACGAGAATTGCCCCTCGGAGGGGCAATTCTCGTAATTTTAAGAACGTTCACAGTCTGATCTCAGTCTCAATCTGTCAAAAAATACTTCTAATTTCCCTACATTTTGACAAGTTTTTGACATTTGTTTGTCGCCGAGATGAGACTGCGGCTAGATTTTGAACGTTTTAAATTACGAGAATTGGCCTAGTTATCATTGATGTCTACCTGATTCTAGAGCCGTTGTGTTGATATTCTTCGTCGGTTATTTAAAAAATAATTAGCTGTTCCGTATATTTTGCCCGCTGCATAGTTATCTCTTTTGTTGACTGTACCTACATATCTTACGTTTTTTTCACGTACACCCAGCAAGGAAAGTCAGTTATCAGTTCAGTTAACATAATCAGAATGCTGGAAAACTCTTTTAAATCGGAACACATTTTTTTTTTTTAGCATTTCGCTGTTGACTTACCTGATGTAGGTAAAATAAAATAGGTAGCCAAAATGACCCGGTACCTATTAATAATGCCTGGATACGAAATGTTTGGCCTGCTACTGTTCACGCATCAGTTATTACTAGTTTTGGAAATAGAGAGAACGGACTGCGAGTAGCCTCACACGTTAATAATTTGTGGAGTGCCTAGAAAACAACGATACGAGCTTGTTGAACGTGAAATACATGATGCGGACCCCACACGCCCGGCGAATACATCGAATGTCAAGCGTTCCCGCAATTACTTACGGGTCAGGTAAGCAAAGGTCGCTGTAGGCTCCAATACTTGATTAAATGGGTTTTTATTAAATAAACTGTCCGGTTTCTGATCCCGGCAAAAGGTTAGGAAGGGTGGATGTAGGTACAGTCTCCGATATAAGTCGGTTAAAACTGTCAAAAGAATTTCATGAATGAAAACTTCAAAACTATTCTTTGCTTCTCCTAAAAAATGATTGTAGAGAGTAGGAGGGATTTTTTTTTTTCCCGGATTGATTGATTTCTCCCGGTACCCTGAGATCTCGTAACGCTAACTTTAGTAAGTACCTACATATTTTGTCTGCTTAGCGCCTATTATTTCTAGTAAGTTGTTTTAATGAAAGTTGAGTGAATAACTAAACACTTGCCTTCCAGCTATCGCCTATCGGGCACAATTCCAACTCCCCTATTTCTTAAGTCAGCACTTGCCTGTCTTGGGAATCGAACTCGAGAACTCACTAAACTGAAATAAATTACATTCATGGCTGCGGTAATGTGCACGAAAAGGCTTAGGTACGAATGAAAATTCATATCTCAAGAGAGAAATGAGTGACCTTGTTACCGAGTGGCACCGTTTCGGTATCTGTAGGTACCTTCTGGCAGTTACTAAGTTACTTTTAGATAAAAGAAGTCGATCCAATTAGCCGGCCGTTCCTCCTACTCTAGCTGATAAAATGCCAGAATGTTTTTATTTCTTGTGTAGCAGCAACTGGAAACGAGCGTCGCGGACGCTTCGGCAACTCGGCATGACCAACAACAAACGCTACCGTTTTTAATTTAATTTTCAATTTACTGTTGGAGCCTCCTTCCCACTTCTGCATAGCTACCTTTTCGTACATAAATAACGACGGGTTTGAAGTCAAGAATTAAAAGTTCACCGTTCACGCTACCTCACTTAACGTCTGTTTTTTCGGACGGGGGCTTAATCACTAATGAATGGGTAGGTAGCTACCTAACAACGCTAATGCATTTCAGCAAGTCATTGAAAATGTATTAATAACTTTCATCGATGGTGTTTTTAATACTTAGTTACTGATTTATAACTTGGCATAAATGTCACCACAAAAATAACTTCGGCTATTTATAAGTAGGCCTATTTTTGGTCCTGCCGGCCAATCTATAGAGTTGTTAGAAAAGGTATTTAATTATCGATCTAACACGAGTAGTGTAGCGTTACCTCGTAAAACGAAGGTTCAATTATGTAACAAAACTCTAGGATTAAAAAAAAAACAAGTTGATGCAAAAAAGGAGATGAGTTTTTGTATTGGGCCGACCGACCGGAGCGTGTTGATGTCTGATACGATTTGACCTCGCATGTTGGGGTTGATTTTCAATGTATAAACTCAGGTTTTAGGTTCCCTCTAGGTAAAGCTACCCAGTAGGTATGTCTAATAACACTACCCAGTTCGGCTCATTTCTCCCATCTATCACGTTCATAAAGTAAATTGAATACTTTGTTCTAGAATTTCTATCAACTCGAGCCATTATGAGAGCATAACTTTGAGGATTTGTGTTCACTTTTTATTGACCTTTCAATTTCACAGTCCGCAGTAAGTAATTTCAACAGAGGACGTTAGTTATAAATCGGAACACAACGCGATATAAATGGCACCTGACTGACCAATGTAGTTTCTCAACTAGCTACGGACGAGAGTTATATTTTCTTGGTTCTCCTGATTGATATAAGTTCTTAGTTGAAATAAACAACGGGTTGGCACTTTACTTAGAGAAATGGTTCAAAAGATATTTGCGTGTCCGCGTATTGCGTAGTACCTATGTATTCTTTCGAGGTGGAGATCTTTGTATAAACACGTTTATTTTTATTATACCTACTTTCCTTTATAAATTTAGGTATGTTAATTGTCTAAATATGTCTAAGAATTCTATATATTTATATATATATATACATATATATGAAAAAGAAAGAAAGGTTACAAACCTTTTAGCTAAGTAAGTGTTAGATAAAAGGTTTGTAAACTTTCTTTTGTGCTTCATTCATTTAACAAAACTAACGAAGGAATACAAGAAGTATTCTTTAGTTTTGTAAAACCTCTTTTGAGCCCACTTATGAAAAAGTAAACTGGCCGAACTTGACAAGCATCCGCATTTAGTAGCCATTTGTCCGGAAAAAAAAGAAAAAGATAAAAACACATAATGGCATCAAAAATTCATGTTTGCAAGAAAATTGCCAGCACCCAATAGGTAGTAGGAGTACTAAAAGAAACTCACAAAATAAAAACCTTATTCCTAAAAAAACTTAAAAAAAAACTTGTTTTGTTTTTAATAAACCCGAGTAGGGTTCAAATAATTAATTATTCATTAGAATAACTGTTGGCAGTCGTTAGGATATGTTCAAATAAAAATAAATATCAACTCTTGCATAAATATATTATTTGTTTTTTACATAATATTCAAAAATAAGTATACACTCGTAAATTTCTTCTTACAAATTAAGGTGATGGCACATACAATTGTTAAATAATATTTTATAGTTGTAGGCAGTTCTTGATTAGGTGGTCTTTTACAAACACATTTTGTATTATGTACCTACTTACTCGTTAAATTAACGCGTTCAGCAGTAGTCTGCGCCTGATATTTCGAGCCATGGGTTTCATGCACCGGTGAGCATATTCGAGAAGAAAACATATTAGCTGGCCACTTTTTTAGTACCTGCACTGCAACGTAGATACACAAATGATGTTTTGTAAAGAACCGCCAAGGAACTATGAACCGTAGTACAGTTTACTCAGTAGCGTTGTTGTTCTGCGCGTCCGGGTATGTCGCCTGGAAGCGCCACCGGTCCCGCCAGCCGTGCACCTGGTTGCGTATGCGCGACACGTCGGCTGCGTACGTGCGACAACAGCCGCCGACGTACCGCACGCCCAGATCCAGCCACTCCTGGACGAAGACTTCGACTGACTCGCACTTGTCGCGGTCTATCCACCTGCGACGTTGAAAAAGTTAAAGTTACAATACGCGCGAGAAAGCGGTCTTACTTTGGAAGAAGATCAGTTTTTGTTAATGCAAAACTGAGTCGTAGGATCCGGCCAAGTTAGCCAGTTCTACTAATTAAATTTTTTAATACCTTTCCAAATAATTATATTATCACACAAGAATAAATCCAACTCCAGTGTACATATACTTTCTAAAGAAGGCAGTATGGGTATTTCGTAGCTGAGGCTACGTCGTAGCGTCGTAGCACATAGTTGTGCTACGGTCTACGACTCTACGTAGTCGCCGCTGCGAACTAGCCATTATGCGGATAAAATGTGAATTCACTATTGTGCTACGCTAGCTCGGCAGCCAAAACTTAAGTAGGTAAAATCTAATTTCATTAGAATAAGAAATCTTGACAATTACATTCACTTGGGAATATACAAACTAAACCGTAGATAAGTAACTTATCCTGGTAGGAAATCTTACCCTATTTGAGGGTTGTATTTTTCGCCCGAATTGGGGTAAACGATAAGCGGAATGGGGTCGTGTGGCCGGTCATCGTTGAAGCCTTTCACGAGGCTCGACACAAAGGACGGCGCGCAGCAGTTCACTCCCACGGCGACGAGCTGGTCAGGGTTCGCTTCCCAACATTTCTTTGCGACTTTTTGGAAGCTTTCACCGTGAGCTATACTTTGATTGTCCTGTAAAAAAGAGAGTTAACAATAGTTAGTATTGGCAAAGCAGCGGAATTTCTCACTGTATTGCGAACTATCTAGGAACGAATACGAGACAAAACTGTAGGTAGCTATAGCTACAATGTTTCGAAAGTGCTTATCGTTTCGTGAAAGTTGTAAAAGTTCGCTAGATGAGGAATCTCAGCGATACTTGTAAGTGTGCCGTTGACTAGCAAATAGCCCAGGCAGCTATAGGCTTTCCAGTTAAGTTGTAAAGTTTATAGTGCCTACCTGGTGATTTAAAAGCCAGCAATCCTGTATTACCTACTTTATATTTTTAGCCAAAGATTTGGATTAAACCGTTGACACGGTAATAGAATATATAAAAAAATGTTCAGGTACCCTACGTATTGAAAACAAAATGTTTTTCACGCAACAAAATTTTCTATCAAATCTTTTATCAAGGTGATCGGCTTTTTGTTCCCGATTCGTGCGACTCGTACGAACAGAATAACAAACTCCATTTGAATATTTTGTGCCTAGGTACTCACGGTGTGCCAACCCGCCGTATTCAGATGTCTATGTACAAAAATAAATAACCCTTCCGCAGAGCCCACACAACGCCAGCAACGCAACATGTCAATACCACACTTCCACAAATCGATGATTTTCGTTATTTTAGAATTTCAAAATTGGTTTGGTGCAGGATGGAGAATTTATCGGAGCTATTACGTAACTCATCGATCCCAAGCTTTGAATAGACGAGCCTGGTTATGGTTGGCAAGGTTTTTTTATGCTCTTACACGTCACATATAACTGAAAATGTAAGGCATTTTAAATGATACTTAGATAAGATATTTCAGCTTACTCGCTTACCTTACAACTGAATGCGATCCACGCCTTTATGTGAGGGAAGTCTCGAAGAAGGTCGCATAACATTTCAGCTTCTTCTTGACAAGGGATCGTCTCCAACGCCAGAAGGTCGACTCCTGCCTCAACCAGCGCCTGGATCCGAGGTCGGTGCCAATTTTTCATAGTCTAAAAAACAAAGGTATTTCTTATCATGTTAGAAAATAATTCCGCATTAATAAATTCGTCAAGTTATGATGAAAATTCTATTATAATTAAAAAGTAAACAAGGCATTAATGAAAACAATAAGAGAACTCCAAATTAATTAAGGCGCACATTTAGTTACTTCATGTTTGTTTCAGATAGCCATTTGTTCTAGGTTTCGTTAATTAACTGTCCACCCCAGTCAAATGCTGTCGGTACAGGAAAAAAAAACAAGAGAAATGGAGTGGAGTTTTTCATATTGCCGATGTAAATTTTAATTTGCAGGCAACTTTACGGCCCTCTTTACGATTTAGCCGCCGCTTTCAATGGCCTTTATTAGGCTATGCATTCATGGGCCTCTGGGTTCCGCAGAAATGATCGAGCGCCAGATTTAATAGTTTTTACTTTTTATCCAACATTTATTATTTCGATTCTAGATTTATTAGATTATCTACTTTAAAGTAGATATAATATAGACTAAGTTATCTATTTTCAAAAACGATTTCCTTGCTACGAAAATTTATATGATGAAAATATGTAGTTTGCCTGCAGATTCATGAAAAATCGTCTCAATTTTGCCGAGAAAGAACAGGTTACCTTATACCTGGGATGGGGAGTGGTGGGGAGAAGTAAAGTGTTTCCCTTATGTATTCTTTCAAGCTTTAGCCACGACAGTGACGAGCAATAACTTAATATCTTCCCGTGACTTTTTATGGATAGGAGGTGTAAAAAGGGGTCAAAACAGGCGTTACGAGTATGTTATGTTATTTATAAGTTAAAGTACCTACCTTCGTAAATAAACAGATAAAATGTAAGTTTTGACTAAGTATAGGTAATATATTAGAGAGTAATGTTGTACGTTCCTTCTGTTTTGCGATATTTAGCAAGAAACCAAACTTGCCAGTAGCCTTGACTCATATTTTTATGAGCATAATCAAACTACAGCAGTCCACTGCTGGACATAGGTAGAGTTGCTACCAGCCACCCAGCTAAGTCGGCCGCACACCTAGCCTGAGGGCGTCCTACCATTTGCCGATCAGTTCTACGGTCATCGGTTCTACGGCTTCTATGGCCGACCCATTGCCACTTCAGCTTGCTTATTCTATGAGCTGTCGGTGTGGCTTTTCATGAGCGACAGAACCAAATGGATGCCGGTATATCCTAAGGATACACAAAAAAGAATAATATTAAGCTTTGCAGATAGTATTAAGGAAAAGGAACCCTAAAATCGAACAGCATAGTTAATGTAGAATAATAAAAATACTCACTCAGTGAATTCAGAGCTTTTAGTTAGAAAGCTTTACCTTTAACATCTGAAGATCGATTCAAGCGATTGCCGCCCTAAAAGCACTCAGTGACAATATATAGAAATAGACAAAGAACCAATTTCGCGCCGGCCAAATTCATTAATTATTAACTACATCGAAGCGACTAGTTTTATTTACCAAGATAAATTCTTATTTTTCTATATACAATGTCTAGAATATTGGCCCTAATAGGTAGGTAGGCTATTAGGTGGGTGGGTAGGTTACCTATCTATCTTCATTTTATAGGCGATCTAAATCGACGTTACGTCAAAATTTAATAAGTTATTCAGACAAGCTCGCTCCATATAGAGAACATAATCTGTGCCTGCTGAACAGGTGATTTCACTACCTACAATAAAATAACAATTTGTGCTTGTTTTTTTTTTTTGTTATTGTAAAATGTCCTCATATTGTTTTCATTTGACTGAATAAGACGGCTCGCCATTACTGCATGTTATTAGCAGGGCTGGAAATACCGGTATTTTTGGGAACCGGTACCTACCATTGGCCTTGGTGTGATACCGGTACCAAAACCAGTACTAAACAAATAGTTATCAGTGAGAAACAGATACAGTAAGTAAAAGGATAGTTAATAGACATTAGAAAAATAACTTCATGGTTGCTAACTGTACAAGGTTCCTCGTATAAAAATGAGCTTTGTGGTACGCGCCGGGTACCTAAATTTGGTACCGGTACACTTCTGGAAACGGTACCCAGGTACAGTCGCTTGTCAGCATTATCTGACCCACCCTAAAAACAAACGAATTTGGACCCTCTGCCTGTAACATTAAGGTTCATTCAATTTATATGAGACAATAGTGCTCGCGCTCGTGCAACATTGTCGGAACCACCGACATTATACATATATCATTTTGTTAAGCTATTTTAATCATTATCTCGTTGACATTAAAGTTGAAAAGCTTTTAAGTCACACTACATAATCAGAACGCAATCTTTAATTTCGCGTATTCCCAACAAGTTCTTGTGGCTTAGCGGTTTGATACTGGATTGGCGACGAACAACATGTGGGTTCGAAAACACAGTCCACCTATTATCGGTTTCTTTTTTAATTTGTTTTCATTTCTACAATATTGCCTGCATTATTAAAGAACGACCAATATGATTTACGCCTAATAAATTATCTTGTAAACTGGTGGGTAAATTAAAAAACTTTAAGTTCACAGAATTTATATTTACCAAGAATGGTTGGATACGAAGTAAAACATATATTTGCTTCGTGAGGTAGATAATAAATTCATCTAAGTGACAAAAGTTACACTACGCTTATAGCAGTGACTGCACACACATTTGTAAATCGTTTCACATATCGTCGACGATACTGCAATAGCGCTGATCTACTATTTGCAATAGTGCGTAACTACAAGGTTGTTATCTTTACAGGAGATAAAAAAAACTTCATAATTTTAGTATTTAGAATGATAAGCGCATCTTTTTGAAATATAGGGACTTTAGAGTACCAGGCCACCAGTCAGTGGCAGAAAATTTACGGTTTTTCTAGTGGTTTGGATTTATGCTAGGACAGCGCGGCGCGTAAATTTGAATTTCGCTACTTTTTGCAGTTTCGCGGTATTGCAGATGGTAGTTCAGCGCTATTGCAGTATCGTCGACGATATCTCGTTAAGTATTTTTAAGCAATTTGGTGTAAAAAAACATCATGTCGCAACTTAACGACTATACCAAACATAAAATCATATTTTTACATGAGCAGAATGTTGGAATTAGAGAGATTGGTCGTCGACTTAATATAGCAGTAAGTGTTTTTATATCTATTTTATTTTATTGATTGTGAATAATGAACGCGTAGTTGGCTATTTTACCACTACATTCACTCCTTACAAGTTATATACACGGTTCCAAAAATGTTTTTTTTTTTTTTTTGTTTTAGAGAAATACCTACGGTCAGACTATGGCTAAGACGTTATGGAGACAATGGAGATATTCAGCGTATTCGTCCAGGAGCAAAAGCCATTAAGTTAGTCCCGAATTCGAACGCCACCGGGCCCTTGTTTCAAGCAATGTTGAAAATCCATTTTTGCTCATTCGTGTAACCGCAATAAACCACAATATTTCAGTGGAAACAGTGAGAAGGCATTTACACGCTGCTGGGATAAGGAATTATAAACCAGCACAAAAAATTGCATTGACACCTGCTCATCGCGAAGAAAGGGTTCGTTTTGCCCAGGAATATTTAAATGGCAAAGATTTGTGTTGGAATATGGTGCGCGGTATGCGTAGCCGCTTACAGCAAGTTATAGCAGCATATAATTATGTAATCTAGTAGGTATTTTTAAACACACCATGTAAGTAAATGCTCAATGGATTGATTGTTAAACCATTAAAATGTTGCAGATTATGTGGTGATGTTATT
Source organism: Apamea monoglypha (assembly GCA_911387795.2). Lineage (NCBI taxonomy): Eukaryota > Metazoa > Arthropoda > Insecta > Lepidoptera > Noctuidae > Apamea > Apamea monoglypha. The sequence continues at coordinate 10,246,516 of OU426921.1, forward strand.
GTTATCAATAGATTTTTTCTATTTAAATATCATGTTTATTCACTACATATAGGCAGCTATAAATCTGTAAAGCATTTCACAGATGAATTCATTTTCTCGATGACAAACTTTTAAGCATAAGCACGCCTTTTTTTAATGTTTATAAATGGTTAGATTTGATTATGGCATACTAATATAAAATGTCTATTAATTTGGAAATATACGAGCATTTACTTACTTTATCTTACCTAAGTGTTTTAATAAAATAATAAACATTTTAAACTTGCAATTGTTTAGTTTTATTCCTATACAACCTACCCATTTCAAAAGACAAGACCCTATGTCGTCCATTAAAGAAATGTTGTTTACATTTCTTTAGTGTAATAAAATAATTAAAAAAGAAACAGCTGAGCAAAAAGATATATTTAGGTTAAACTTGGTTTCGAACCTAGACAACGATGAACACCGAACTACCTTAGACCACAAGACCAACTCAACTCTTATAAGCCGCATTGAAATTTGATCTTAGTTGTAATGCTAGACGCATATTCTAAAGAATTTGAACCATATAGTATACTTCATAAAGTTTATTCTTGCACAGCACAAGCAGCCAACCTTCTCCTCGTGCAAATAGATTATTTTGTATTTTAAATAATCACTCCATTGAGACATGATAATAAAAAAAACTACCTATAAAATAGAAAATAAAAAATTGTAAAGGGACGTTGTTTTTGCAATTTAGTAAGGCAAGGTAAAACATGTTTGCGCGTAGTCACTGCACACCCTTAGTAGCATTTGAATACCAGTTTTATAATGAATACGAATATTTATTTTTCAACTACCCACTTATTAAAAGTTATGCGAAAATATTACCATTTTAGAAAGTTTATGTTTGAAGATCATCCGTCTATAGTTCTTTACAATAATACATTCTAAATTGAAAGCAAAAGAATATCTTCGTCGCAGGATTTGATCTCGCAACTTGTTTTTCTCAGTCTTATACACAGACCACGAGACCAGAATTACTTGAACGCAACCATTAAAATAAGCTATTACACTAATTATATTATAACAAGTAGTTATAACATATAACCTAATGGTAACGTTATAAAGATCAAATTTGCATGTCTGTGTTATTATTGTATTTCTTCGCTGAGTCCTTGTGCACTTGTCTGATAAGCTCATGTAAATTGAATAAACCTTAATGTTACAGGCAGAGGGTCCAAATTCGTTTGTTTTTAGGGTGGGTCAGATAATGCTGCCAAGCGACTGTACCTACCGAAAGGGCGAGAACCGCTATGTATCGGTACAGAACCTGTACTTTTGGTACCGGTTCCAAACCCTGGTTAATCTGTTAAATAGCTTACCTCGATAGTCGTAGTGTCTGCGTAGCTGCCATCATACTCCGAACCGTCGTGCAAGTGGGCCCCGTATGGCCCCACCGAGCCCACGACCAGAGGGATACGATCTAAAGGAACAAGTAAGTATTTACCATAAATACACCAAGTTCTTGTGTATAATATGTCTAGAGCTATGCTCTACGAGACTACGCGAATACACATAACTTCCAACCCTTGCAAAGTGTAATTAATGCGTGCTTGCACCCGACCCTCGCCGCCGCAGACCCTACAATCTTTGTTTACAGCAAAACACAAACATTCTTGAAATTTTATAAATTTAAATAATAAATTACATCTGCTATACCTTTGACTTTACCTTGTTTCAAGAATCTGTGTTTAGTACCGAAACTCATTTTAATAACAGGTGGATGTATAGGTATCTACCTATTACGTTCTAAATAGCCCCTTGTCATTCTAAAAAGTTATACCGGTCATAAAGTACATGATAAACCCGTGATAAAGATTTAAAAGCGTATTTTCGAGTGGTTTTATAGGCTATTTGTCTGTTTACTAGAAAATGAACGAGGACTTGAGAAATGATTGTTAAAATTAGATATTTGCTCCGAGGGCACTTTCGTTACATCGCTTTTCGTTTGACAGAGTGTCATCTTAGTATATTTAAAAAAAATCTACCTTGCTCTTTAGTGGCTGTTAGCATAAATCAAATTTCAAGACTTGTCTTTTTACACATTTGGTTTTGTAAAATAATATGTCAAGTATATATTTTAATGTGTACGCTAGGTGGATAAATTATGCATATTTTACGAGTACTTATTCATTGTAGTAGGTATTCAAGCGACTTAAAATGTCAACATTCTCGCATGGTAGATATTTAATTAAAAACATCTACATACCTATTGTACAAATGTAATTTCACTGGCCAAGAACCATTTGTCATTTTCATTTGATCTTTTAAAGTCTCCCATTTACTGCGGAGGGCTGCCTCCCCCGGTATTCATTTATGAAATATGTCACGCTATTCAGGCCTGTATATTGTAATGTATGGTCGCAGATACTTGCCGTTCTGCACGTAGTCCTGGTACTCCTCGAGGTACTGCGTGCGCGCGCGCTTGGCCAGCTCCACCGCGCGCACGATCAGCTCGGAAGCCTGTTCCTCCGTCACGGCCAGGTGCTCCACGAACCCCTCCACCGACGCCTGGTAAGTGTTCGTTATTACTAAATCTGCTCCCGCTGCAAAATAATCATAAAACACGTTTTATAGCCGCAAACAGTCATAACGTTGGGCGCATTAATCACATTAACACAGGCCGCTATTTAATGAAAACAAATGAATCCCAAGATTAATGTCTTTAGCCATGCTACCGATATCTCCATGCTTTTCCTGTCAACGTTAATTCATAGTCCACATACTCCGAAGTTGGTATTACGAAACTAGTTCGATAAATATGGCTAAAGTTGAACTTTGTTAGTATTACGGACTGTGAGCGGGGTGCGGCTAAGAGGCGTAAACAATTAATATTATTAAAACTTAGTAATGCAACACGAGCCCGGCTTGTTCAATATTACGGAAGCGAGGTCGGTAAAGGAACCGTTCTCTGTCGAAGAAAATAATTATGTAATAAATAGAAGACGGCGCACGGCTTGCGAATGGAAAGGTATTAGACAGACAAGGTGATTAATGGCAACAACGCTGTGTATCCGGAGTTGTAGTTTGTATACGAGGCGCCTTCGGCTGTGCGAGCGGAGCCGCGCCTCCTGCCGCCTGCCGAGCCTGTACTATGCAAATGTGAAGTAGTTAGTAGATGAGGGAGAAATAGCGGCATCACTTGCCAACTTGCTACAGCGTCAATCATAATAATCACAGCGGAACAGCTGCGACTTACCGGCAAAATATGTGTACTTGCGACTTTATGGATTACATTGTACATAATCTGTCTGCAGTTTACGTAACACTGTATAATACATGTTCGACTCTGATAATGAATGTTATTACTGTGATAGTACAGCTTAATATAGTCAATACTAGCCATGTACGCACATCTGAACATTATGTTCGGTAGTGATAGTGTCTGTTATCTTATGTCCGGTGTTCTCAACGAGACGAGAGTGCAAAGCGTTCATGTTTCCACAAAGCACGCGGTCATATTTTATATTTTTTCACGTTATTTCTCCTATAAGAGGCACCAAAGCAAGGCAGTAGGCTTTTCCCTCCAGGGAGTTATTTGCTTGCAGACACTTTTCAGCTTTTCCTTATGAAAAGAAACGGTCCGTTTTGTGGCGAAGAAAAGCGCTTTCAGAGGACGATGACACGAGACGAGGTCGCACTCCCGCTGTCAGATGCATGAACATGACGAGCTAAAAGCGACCTAACGTGTAATTCGTCAAAACACGCATGTACACTTGTACTTAGCCGCAACGTTTTGCGGGTCTATGTAAGTATTTGTGTAACTTCGCAGTCGTTTGCGGTTTTTGTTGAACTGTGTTCCGATTCAATCAAACGTGTTGGAGAATAGCTGTTCCTGTCAGTAAAATACAACGTAGTTACTAGAACTTAGCGAGCTTAGATAGTGGGTGATAAAGTTCAGATGCTAATGTTGTGTGTACTTAGTTACCAAATTGGATTTAGAACAGTTTGCGAATTTAGCATAATATGTTATTCCATAATACATGCTGTTGTAGTATCTGTTGTGAAAGTGGGTGTTTATATTGTTTATTTAAATAATTATTTCTGGCACGTGTCCGCCCACCTCTCTAGCAAGACGTTCGATGATGCGCACTCTGCCACGTGGCATAGTAAAGCACTAATTTATTATTATAATGATAGTGGTTCTATTATTAAATTACTTATGACGAAGAATATTCTCAGGAAATACAGTTTCCCGACCTCTCAAGAAAACACAAGCAGCTCTACCTTTATATTGCACATTCTTAGGTAGGTATGTAGGTAGGTACATCGGTAGAATTTTGTATTCCGCGTGCACAACTCACGCCTCATTAGGTAATTTATCTCTCGACTCTCGTAGAGGAAAATCTGTTTAAAAAATAAGGCTCTTAAATGAATGAAATTTTACCTCTTAAGAAGTCGAGGTGGGTGTTTACGACCTCGTCGGGGTGTGTGTAGAGGAAGCGCGCACTCCAGAGCGGATCCCCGTCGATGACGTGACCGACATGACACGACAGCTGCGTGGAGAACCCGCCGTCCAGCACCACGATCTGTGGCGGCTCTGGACCCTCGCCGTTCGTCGGTGTCATTCTTTTAAAGATGCTGTTCTGAAAATTAGAAGTAAAGTTTAAAGACCGAAGACATTATATTTCTTTATCAGATTTTGAATAGGAAGTTGGTTTTACTGTTAATAAAAATCTGCCAAAGAATTGTAAGGAAACTTCTGAAGTGAATCATAGTTAAAGTCAGGCTCCGATTGCTTGCTAAAGCTGAGTTGCAAAAATTGTCGCAAAGCGCTTCGGGTAAAGCGGGACTGTCCAGCGCTCTTTGAAACTTGCTGGAATCCATTGAACCGTGCATCCAGATAGGATATGTATTCGTAAAATAGCTATATATCAGTATTCCGACTGAATATGGTGCTTGTCACTTTGTTCGAGAAGTAATGTGTCATGTGCATTCTAGTCTGCGTACGGTCGACTATCGGTGATGAATAACGTCCATCGCTCCGTTCGAATACAAAGGCGTTCATCAATGTAGATGCTGAGGGGAATTGGAACGTGTAGAGACACTGTGCATGTGCGGCTGCCGCCGGCAGGAAAATGTAAGAGCAGTACTAATGCACTTAGTTAGATGCATGGCACACGAAAACAGCACAAATTCCCAATTCAATAATTTTTTTCGAACGCTAGTCTATTCTATAGGTAGGTACTATTATGCCGGAAAGGCAGAAAACAAAGCTATATAGCAGGCAGTTGCTAGTAAAGTATTGATTTATGGAATTCAATTAATGAGGCAATCGGTAGGGACGCAGTTTCATCATTTCAAACGCTAAAGAGAAATTCCCCGAGTTAATAATACATTGTAAGCTTGTCTCCACCAAACGGCAATATACAGTTGCTCTCTTGAGCACAACATTTATTTATATGTATGTAGCGAAACGCCTTCCTTTATGTAATGAAACTTACAAGTTTCCAGATCACTACGAAACAAAATAAGTTGCTAAGTAATAAGTATACGTTCCTATTTTCATTAATTTCTCAGAAATCTAACCTAACCGTCTAATTAGCATGCATGATGTAAAACTGTTGTTATAATTACCGGAGTAATAATTATATTACGTATTTGTTCGTATAAACTTAACATTTGTGACTCTCGGAACACTGTTCGACATTATACAACCACGAATAGAAGGTTTTCAACCAATCAGGTAAGTTGATTTACGAGAGTTCCCGGTAAATAAATACAACTTTTCTGTTTACAATCTGTCTAACTTTTTCCAGGCCTGGAGCTAAAGTTCACCTTGCATAGAAGGTTGGTTTGTTGAACTTTGTGCTTGGGGCCACTCAATAACGTCACTTAGTCGACTCTTACAACAACGTTGAAATAACTTTATCTATACTTACACTAGTGACCCGCCCTTGCTTCGCAAGGGTGCAATCTACTGTTGCGACATGTCAAAAAATGTCTGTACAATACAGGGTGGCAGAGACATCGATGCACAAACTGTATCCACGAATTCAGCACACTAGTGTCGAAATTTCTAGTCGGTTACCAAAAAAAAAATCTGCTGTTTCATAGAAAAGTGCAATACCTACGCGGTCAAAATGAATGGAACAGATTTTTTTTTTTATAATAACCTAAAGGTAAAATTTGAAGGTTCAGAATCAGGTACTGAATCCATGGTAACCGGTTGCGCGTCAGTGTCCCTGTATTGAAGTTAAATATAAATATATTATACACATAAACATTTCGGAATAAATTCTCTAAATGATGGTGAAAACCCCATTACAATTTGTTGCAAAGTTTAGGAGAACAACGCGGTCACACAGAAAGACACGAAAACCAACTTTAATAGATTTATAATAGGTATGTATAGATGTTATTACAACGTAGATGACCTACGATGAATGACTCGTTACTATGACGATAAGGCGTGCTTACACTCTCACATAACATGTAGATAGGTAGGCACGTATAATATGTCAACACAAGTAAAACCAAGATCCATAATTTATCATAAATACGAAACTGTCAAATATCCCTAGGGACTCAATAGACCTTGCGGCACAGTGGTTACAGACAGTCAGGCTGCAGATGTATAGGTTTAATACAGTTTGGAGAAGTTAATTTTATGTCCACAATAACTGAAGTTGAATGTAGCTATTCTTTACTTTAGACTAAAAGATCGAAAAACAGAAAGCCAATACAATGTAATTAAAAACGTTCAAAATCTAGTGGAAATATTTGTCTCTGCGACAATCAATGTCATAAACTAGTCAATAATGTAGGGAAATTAGAGGTATTTTTGACAGATTGTGATCAGGCTGTGAACGTTCTTAAAATTACGAGAATTGGCCCTCTGGAGACAACATAGGTACATTAGATCGGTATAGACGGGAGTCTTATCGCTAAAAGCAATTTCTTTCAGAATGAACGAATTAATGTATCTAGTGGTTTCAGAATGACTAGCAGAGTAGATAAATACTTTCCAAAAATTGGTTCAAAATTAAACTGAAACAAGTAAACTTTTATTACAATTTATCTGTGCATTTAGTAAACTACGCATAATAAAAGCTTTTGTGTGTTCCTACTAAAATAACGTGACATTTTGGTTTGATTTAAAAAGTACGAAATCTCCAGCTCCGGACAGGGTAACTCGTATTTTTCCCGTGTGTGTCTGCAGCATTATTAATGGCTTATATCAGCAATGGCTTGGGTACAATAAGTAACATCTGACAGCACATACCACACCGCCTTCTATCTGTGATTCTTGCAATATGGTGTTACCACAGAGCATTTTATGTCTGGTAAAACTGGACTTACTGCGATAATCACAAAGATTTCGATTATATTTGGCAATGACTGAGGTCTAGCTGTAGCAGAAGAATCACAGTTTTAGAATGTAGTTGATAGGGAAACCAGTCTCATAACTTCATTTCTTTATTACTCACTGAAAATCAATTGAAAAATTCAATTAAATCCATGCTGGTCGTTATCGCTCCAAAATCCAATGATGCTCTCTGGTTTTTTCGAATATCGAACGAACTGTTTAGTAAGTCATGTTCATAGTAATTTGAACAGTTTAAATTACACAATACCTATCGTGTCTTATTTGTATTGCTACCCACATATCCCTATGTAATTAAATAGATAAATGTTAACACAAACCAGACAATATTATTATGAGTCTAAAATAGATAGTGCTCGTAAATATTAATTGGTCGCTATCAGAGCCCTTATTGTTTGTCCTAACCAAAGGGTAAGATCAGAGACAAATATTGAGAGGTGTTCATGTTCGTACATAATGCGATCGATATCATTAGGGCTACGAGACGGAAGGAGGTGGAGTGTTGCATTGACAAAGGGAACCATTATCGAGTGGCTTAATTACCTACCCACGTGTTACGTAAACGTATGCTAGTTATACTACTGAGCTACTGCATACCACTTCAAGAAGTATGAAAGGAGGAGGTATAAAAGACAAAAACTAGAAATAAAAATAATAAAGGAAAAGAATAGAACAGAAAATGTTTATCTACGTAGAATGCAGGTATACAGAAGAATAAAAAAATGAAAAAGTGATGTGAAGTGGTGCAGCTCGGTAATTGCGTAACACACTATCAGTAAAGTTGTCAAAAAATAAAAGGCCCGCTTTGACATTTGATAATGCGTTTTTGACGCCTGTCAGTTTCATACAAACGAATAAGTGTTTTGCGAATTTGATCTTTATTATCTACTACAACTGTCAATGTCAAAACGGGCCTTTTATTTTTTGACAATTTTAGCAATGGGTTTCATTTTGACAGTTCAACAACATTCATTGCGTTATTTAGGTTGTTGAGCAAACACATTTTTCGAAACTATTAAGCAATGATTTAGCAATATCCTTCAAAATGATTCAGATTTATATTGATAGTGCGTTACGCAATTAAGGTGTTGGTGTGGTGAAGAATTCATTCCAGTTGGTTGCATTTGGTTCACAATGTAAATGATGTAAGTAAATAAGTAAACCTTTTCTACCATGATGGAAAAATATTGAAGACAGAATAACGTAGATGTTATCTAGTAATGGTCTGAACACGTAATAAACATAACGATAATTAAGTTCAAACAGTAATAAATCAAATGGTCACAGACCTCAGTACAATCAATAACAAGTGTTTGTGTAGTCTGAAGTCGTGACTACACTTATCTCCGAAGAAAAACAATAAACATCGTACTGATACACGATGAAGTAAGTATGGAAAAACTATTCTTTCTTATTTTATCGAGCAAATTATTGCATAATTAGAATCAAAAACAAATGTGCCCCGGTACATACATACCTACCTACATACATTAATCTTACGCCTTCTTCCCATGGGGGTAGGTAGGCAGAAACTACAGAAAGCCACCTGCTACGATCCTTAGATACATACTCCTTTTGCTTCGTTTACGTTCATATATCTGGCCCGTGTCCGAATAAGGGCTGATTTTTCCATCGCCAGGTAACTTTTATTCTAGGAATAAAATTGACGTTTGACAGTTTTTGTATGAAATAACTGCCAAAATTTCAAAATTATTCCTCGAATAAAGTTATCAGATGATTGAAAAATCACCCCTTATACTTATAAAAAATATTACGATATTTTTCTTACCAAACTCACTCCGTTAACATACCAATAGTAATCATATCCAAATAATTGTATTTGGTCAAAATTAAATATAGTAAAATGTAAAGCTCGTCGGAACATTTAGAGTCGACGGACGAATCCATGAAAAGGAAGGCAAACTTATTAATTAATTTTTGTTTATGCATATGTTCACCTACATAAATATAGACCTGAAGAAATAATAAAGAATCCGTCGTTAGTCGTATAATCACCCTACAATGTTCCCACTGCTGGGACTCAGGCCATCTCTCGGCGAGAGGGAGTGGGCTGTAATCCACCACGCGGGCACAGTGCGGGTTGGTAGATGTCACATGTCTTCGAATTTTTGGTTCTAGGACATGCCGGTTTCCTCACGATGTTTTCCTTCACCGTTTTGAGAGCAGTGGTGATGAAATAACTTACGACCTATATCTCGTAAAACTCTGGGCCACCACTGCTCCATTACTGTTAGTCGTATGATCGAGTTCAAATATTCTAGTTTTGGTTGTTAGCTGGCGATCTTTATGGGCAGCAACCGGCTATAAATAAGAGCTCTTTAAGTTAAGCTCATTAAGTTGTGAGTTACATACTGACAAATTCTTGAACTGACTGGATAGGTCCACTGAAATCTGAATGGTTCTTTCCTCAAAATACCATTTCAAACACCAATCTACATGGTCCTCACATGATCTGACCAAGATTATGTCTGTACTTTAAAAGAGACTGCCTCTGAGTTTGTTTCCCCATTTCTTCCTTCTCAGCGGTAGCCAGATAGGAAATGCCGGCTGCATCTAGCTTATTTTTTATGTCTTATAAAAAAATAAGCTAGATGCAGTTTAAAAGTGATTTCAATAGGTAAGCCTATTTACAGAATAAACAATTTCATTTCAATATTCAGTAACAATAGATAAAAATAACTATAAATTGGTTATTAATAAATAAAATAATTAAATATAAATCATATTTGGACGTAGATACCTACCTATAAGTAACTACTTTATCTGAGTTTATGAATTAACAGCGAAAGCACCAGGAAATGTTGAAGGGCTGGCGGTTTGGGGGACTGTCTTTTGTAATTTTGACGTTCGAAAAGTGCTGATTCTCAGCCTAATTTAAATAAATGACTTTTGATTTTGTACAGCTCACAAGACTGATGATTTTATAAAACATTTGAATCGAACTGCCTCGTAAATCCAGAGGTCGCAAGCGCTACTGTTGAACATGTGGTCCTGGGTTTCATTACCGGGTCGGGCAAAGTGTTATGTTGGGTGTTTCCATCTGAAACTTCTCAGTAGCAGCCCGGAGTTTGGATTTGTGCCCTGTTGATGGCAATAAGGTCGCCCCCTATTAAATGGACCTTAAACATGACTGGCGAAATGTGGGTGCACCTCTGCCTAACCCTTCTCCTCTAATATGTGATGTTATATTATGAATATTGTAGTTTGACAATATTAAAGTAGCACTTTTGCTTATTTCGTCGTTACAAAAACTATTAGGAAAACGAACATCTAAGAGAAAACTCAATCTCAGTTTTGTTCCGAATCTGATAGACGAGTAAGTAAAGTAACTACCTTCAATGTGGAACACAACCAGCCGATAGATACAACATGTACTCAAACAATAATCGATGAATGAACATAATAGTTAGTGCAAAGTTATTTAGTTAAAGACTAAAGTTCTTATTACTGATATCCATATATTTTGATACTGGTTCAAACGCCGACGAATTACACAAAGTAGGTAGGTACCTATTAAGTTTTTATTTGTGTTGAAAAACACATTAGACATGTGACAGTGTTGCTACCGAGCTCCGTTTTCCCAAAAGCATAAAAAATTACAGCGACGGGACGCCTGTTTTCGTCAACAAAACTTTTGCAAAACTGAAAACTGTAAGAACGTGTCTGCGGTTTAACACGAAGAGCTACGAAAGAGAAGAACCAATATTTTACGACTGGACTTACCCAGTTATACAAATTGATCCAGTAAAACAGAGCCCCTACCTATACTCATAACTATCGTCTGAGGTAACTTTACAGTTGTATTACATATTGAGAAGATTAAGACAAGTTTGAGCGAATGATAAATCTCTTCGACCCGCCTATCAGTATTTACGTGACTCGGAGACGAAAGCGGAGGTCACCGCGTTCTGATCCCATACTACTTGCTTATCTGCTACAATTAAAACTACCTATAAGTACATTGCGTAAGGCATGCATGTGGGCAACATTGTATCATATAACGTTGGAACGAAAGGAATTTACGTATTGAAACCTCCCCTAACAAACTCATAATTGTTTTAAAAGTTTTCGCCGAGCTTTCCCGAAGCCCTCGTCGCGAAGTTCTTAAATTATTTCGGAATGACATAAAAATGTGAAGGACACTCTAATTAAACATAAATCACTACAAGAAAAACTTGGGGAGCCTCTTATAAAAGCGGTTGAGACATTTTTGCAGCTAAAGAAATATCGTTTTCGGTGACAACAATATTTTAAGCGTCTCGACATACACCTGAGCACGGAGGGCGCCGAAATGAGTTATTGTACGCCCTGATAACTTGCATAGACCACGAAAGCCTTCGCTTATTACATGAAACTCTTCTTGAACGAAACGCGGAAATTATTTTTAAAGCTAATTCCTTTTTGTCGGCAAACGGCGCTTTAATAAAAACTTTTTATGTAAAACAATAAGGCGTTAGGTTCAAGTTGGGAACTTGTGCACGTAAGCTACGTTACAAAACTAGTGTTTTGAAAGTTGAGACTACAAAACTAAGAGCAACCAAACACGTAAACCTAGATATAGATACCATAAATAGACTGCGTTGCACATTATTATACCTAATGCATTGTGATTGATTATTATTCGAATATAAATAATCGAATAAAAAATAATATTATTCATTTTGAGAGCACGCAGTGATACTAAGCAATAATATGTCATAATTTAGCGACAGTATTTATTGTACCTACATGATACCAGATGTACCATAATACCTACTTTGAATGAATTAAAAAACAAACGTTTTGTTATTTGTGTGTGAGCCGAAGGTTACTGGGTACCTCTGTGTCTATTTTCGTTGAAAGGACCTTGAATAGATAAATGTGTGGAATGATGTTAATAAAACTCTTCCAAAATGTAAGGCAAGATTGGTCCAGCTGATAGATCTACATATCTATTGATTGATAAGTCCGTAGGAAAATCGGCCGTAAGAAAAGATGATAATGATGATAATGGTGATGTTGATGATGAGATGATATTTTAAATAAGAACATCAAACTTAGAATAAAGTAAATAGGCACAGTAATATTTATTATGGCGTTTAATATATCTACCGGCCCGCATAACTTATAAACCTGCCGTATAAGGCATTTTATTATAGATAATAAAATTCATCAAGCTACAACAAAGTCTGTAGTTAATGTGTTAAAATATCACAAATTGCCTTTATAAAATATTCTAATTAAACACGTACTTCATATAGTTAAATACTCACGTTACTTGCTCGTTAATACTCGAGTGATAAACTCGATTCAAGTTCACTAAACGGGGAACAAAATACTATAATACTCTTTTTATTTAGAAAAACATGATTATTAGGCAACGCGCAAACAAGCACTATCATGAACACACGCGCGACGCTCGTATCAACAGCGTGATGCCCACGCACTGGGACAAAACAAACAAAATTCTAGACAAAAATCGTGTCTTACAATTTGTCTTGAAGATAAACTAAACACACGATTTGACGACGAGATGAAGACTGAATGTTGAACGTTCCCCGAGACTCGCTACTAAGAGAATATATTAACATAATGAATACTAAATAACAAAGCTGTGTTATCCGTTATCTTTGTGTTATTATTTGTTAATCGTTCTGCATTAATTATTTAGTTTGCTCGGAAGAGTTAATCAAGATCAAAGGTCGCATCGGAGTCCATAAACGTCTAATTAGGGTAGGGATAAGACAAGTGAAATTTTAGTCGTTGTCTACCAGGAAATATAATTATAGCTTTTGTCTACACATGTATATTTATGGCATTGATCTGTCTTTCCATTAAATTGGATACTAATGTTATGTTGATATCTACTTCAGTACATGCATATTTTACTATAAAATGACCAGATCTTGGTAAGTTGTTGCATGAAACTTGTACTTCTGAAATCATCTACGATAAATTACACTTTAAGTACCTACAGTTAACTACTTATATATTATTGTACATTACAAAGACACTGTTTTTCTTCAAATGGCAGAATAACAGCTTATCCTTATAAAAAATAAATAAAATAAGTGATTATTGGCAATATTTTTGTTACCGAGTATTTTTCCAGTGGTCGATACACTGGGCGCATTGTGCGGCGCAAAGGCTGCTGATTGGCTCGCGGAGTACATTTCGAGACACCAGTAGATATTAATAGAGTTATCAACATGGAGCAATGTACTCGCGGCTCGCTCCAGCAACCGACCACCGAAACGCAACGTCCTAATGTAATACATATTATTGATGAAATCCAACTTCATCAATTACAACGTTATAATATATTGTAGGTAGCTCTAGAAAAGGATACCTGAAAGGATTTGGGGGAAGCCTTTGCTCAGTAGTGGAACAGCGTAACATAAATATAATAAAAAACTTGTAGCCTTAGCTTGTAGATTATAAATAAGAGAACAAATAGTAGTAGGAACTTGTTATTGCAATCAGATATTTTAAACATGGCAATATAATTCAATTGAAAAAAAACAGCATAGCAACAAGCAGATAACAATGGTATGGTAACTGAATATTAAATTGGAATAAAAAAAAAAATGATGAAATCAGAAGGCCAATTCTCGTAATATAAAACGTTCGAAATCTGTTCGCAGTCTCATCTCGGCGACAAACAAATGTCAAACACTTGTCAAAATGTAGGGAAATTAGACGTATTTTTTACAGATTGAGACAGATCAGACTGTGAACGTTCTTAAAATTACGAGAATTGCCCCTCTGGTCTTTTATAAAACTTGTTTTCTCTTTACCTTAAATAACTTTTACTGGAATACCGAATAACACTAACCTGCGGGCATTATGGTAATGAAAACAAAATGCCGTATGTAGAAACCACATATAAAATTAAGTGCAAACAACTGAGGTCGCATTGTAAAAAGTCTGGCGGGGCGGGTAGCGACCCGAGTCAATGAAAGGGTTTTACTCACATCGTTAACGACGATACCATGAACCTACCTCGTGCTGAAGGTGATATTGCCTGTCCAAGTAGCAGCTGCTGAACCTTTATCGGTCATTCACCACGCGTCGGCTTTATATTTAAAATTCTCTACGTGTATACCTGTTACGTTTGTAATAATAATATTTGCTGGCAAGTTTTCAACACTCAATAGTTTCACGCAAAAGTATAGTGTGCAATGCTCTACTGCAATATATGTAGGTCCCACTATGTTGTCATTGTTACAGTGTTTATACAGATAGACATCATAATTCGATCTAATCCTGTAGATAAATTTGAACGATTCTACGTTTCTGCCAGACACGTCGGATATCTGATAGCAGAAGTAATTGTATTACCTACATAGATATCTAGTCAAATCACAATAGCTGTCTCATGCAAGTCAATTATGTCTATCTGCCGCCTGGTTAGTTATCCGAACACACTGATACAATATGAATTCAGTACGAGCGAGTTACAGTTGCACAAAACTATTAAACACGATTATTTCGTTGGGAAATTGAATTAAAATTCAATTCTGTTGTCTGGTAGTTGCGGTTGAAAGTCTAGGCGGACAGATACACAAGATACGGCAGACGCTGCTCGCTACATGCACACTTGTTTTATCTATTCAATTAAACGCTGCGAGAATGCCATCACCATATTATGATAACAAATATAGTTTGCACAAGACCTCTCTATATCTTAGATGAGACGGATTTCTATGTAATGTTATGTAATGATTATCGTGGTTTTGTTAGAATACATTGAAGCTGCGAATTGAACTAGCACGTAATGTTCTGTTTTCGATACAGGGCGCTCTGGTTTGACAATATCGTGAAAGTCGCGGGAAACACTTGGATAAGGGACACACGCAACCGGGAAGTATGGCAGAAGAAAGGAGAGGGCTGTACCCAGCAGTGGGTGGTTCCGGACTGAAATGATGATGATGGTCTAGATTAGTAGGTAAGGTTATTGTCGTACTAGATATTAATAGTAGGTAAGGTTATTGTCGTACTAGATAATATTAGTAGGTAAGGTTATTGTCGTACTAGATAATGTTAGTACGTAAGGTTATTGTCGTACTAGATAATATTAGTAGGTAAGGCTATTGTCGTACTAGATAATATTAGTAGGTAAGGTTATTGTCGTACTAGATAATATTAGTAGGTAAGGTTATTGTCGTACTAGATAATATTAGTACGTAAGGTTATTGTCGTACTAGATAATATTAGTAGGTAAGGCTATTGTCGTACTAGATAATATTAGTAGGTAAGGTTATTGTCGTACTAGATAATATTAGTAGGTAAGGTTATTGTCGTACTAGATAATATTAGTAGGTAAGGTTATTGTCGTACTAGATAATATTAGTAGGTAAGGTTATTGTCGTACTAGATAATATTAGTAGGTAAGGTTATTGTCGTACTAGATAATATTAGTAGGTAAGGTTATTGTCGTACTAGATAATATTAGCAGGCAAGGTTATTGTCGTACTAGATAATATTAGTAGTTAAGGTTATTGTCGTACTAGATAATATTAGTAGGTAAGGTTATTGTCGTACTAGATAATATTAGATTTTGAAAGCCAAACTCTTATTGTATATATATGTATTTTTGTCTCTGGCTTCTACAATGGTAGGTAGTGGTATTTGGGCATAATGTCCAAGTTATTGAGGTCTGTTTCTTATCTATATATAATGCACACATCTTCCAGTTACAAAAGGAAAATGGAAACATTTCTCACTATGAATTGGCACAGTTAATAAGTTACGTCATAACCTCATCAATAATTCAAATTGCAAGATTTTGCTGCACGAGTATAATCGTTTCCTACAATCCAATTTCTTTGTTTAAACAACGAAATTGAATATTGGGAAAGCGCTGCAAAAGTCCGTTTCGAAGTATAAATTTTGGTTTGTGTAGTATAGTCGTGGTGAATAATATATTATTATTTACGGTGGTGATTGGGGGCTACGTTCCGATGAAATCCCAGTGCGCTGCACGCACTGCAGGCTATCGTGTCCTTACCCTACTTGGTCGACACTGTACGCTTTTATATATTTACTTCGATGAAACATATTTTCCGACGTCTCCTCAAGTCTCTGATCTATTAGGGCGTAATAGGTGCCAACCGCATCTTGCTAGTGATGTGGTCGGTCTATGTACTATAGGAGAGAGCCACGACATCGAATTTTAGTTGCGGAATATGTCACTTCCACAATACTTTGTCTGACCGCAAAATTCACCACGCTGTGCCGTCGTTTTCGGCAGCTGCGCTTACGATGAGAACAATAAAGTAAATATAATGATTCTGATGAAATAACATTTATCTAACTATTTTATCTTTCATTATAACTATTAAGATTTTCAGTTTATTGTATATATTTATTCAGCCTTTATATAATATATATTTATTCAGCCTTTCAATTTATTGCTCTACCTTGGGGAGGATCGCATTTTTGTTTGTATGTATGTGCTTATTATTATTGGTGTCCAGTTAATTAGCATTCGAACTAGCAAACTAATTATAAATCAATCTTGCTGAGAATTTCAGATGTATCACTTTGATATATCTCTTCCTTCTAATCAAGCTGTGCCGCCGCCCGCCAGGGAGGTAGCGAGAAACCATTTAAATAATAAAAACATTCGCCCGAAAAAACAATTCAGTGCCGATCCATCGATTGATAAAATGGAAATGTGATTAAATCTTGATTCCGACGATATTTGCGATTTAGCTATCGATATTGAATTAAGTCTAGTAATGATTGGAAAAACATCTCTTCTACTTTTTCTTAGCGTATAGATGGCAAAAAGTTCAAATATCTTTGGCCCAAAATTCAGCTTCGCGAACTCCGCTCACTGACGCAGTCATCTGTAATTCTCATTTTTAAGTTTCACTAAAACTAAACCAGTGAATGCGACCTATGAAGGTTCATTCATAATTTATTTCCTCCGAACAAACTCCTGCGTTTGATGGTCCTACTTAATGGTGACCTCCACAAAAGCCACAAATCAAGAGTTGAAGTTGAAAACTCAATTCTCAACCTATTCATAAAATACCTATACAACATGATTGATTTTATAACGGCTCTCGAAAGCGACCCTATCTACGGCCCGAGTTTTCGGAATTCCATGGTAAAAATAAATGTTGTCTCCTTAATGCTAACATAGAAAATCTTTTGCGAGTCACTTTTCATCCGTCTGTGAAATTTCTTTAAACGGTGACAAATTGAAGGAATCATGAGTTTGTGATATGAGGTCAGATAAGACAGACGGATGGAGGGAAAGGCGAAATTATAAAGGCTTGTTATGACTACGGGAACCTTCTTGTCAAGATACGCTATTACAGAGTGGTGGGCGGTAAAGAAGGTTTAGGATTTTTGCTTTGAATAATTTTGCACTTGTTGGCATATTAGATTGTTTTTGGTTATAAATGCTTCGTTTTTTTTACTTCCTATGTTGCTTTTTTTTGTTTTTAGTACACATCATACCTAATTTAAGGGGGAGGGGAGGTATTTAAGGGGTTTTGGTACATGTAAGTAGATAAATAAATAAATAATAATAATAATTTCTTAAAACAACTGAACAGCAACTAAATAACGATGAAAAAGAATTATTCTGTTTTCCATTCGCAAGCCCGGCAGAATTATTGTTTCTCTTTTTGTCAGAATTAACTTGTCTTGGCATACCTGCATGGGATACTATGTGCGGTAAATGGTGACAGGGTCGCTAATCTTCCGATCCCTAACCATTAAGCAGGACTTAAACCTCTGTCTACCCTCTTCCGGCAAAATACACTTTACCATAATAATGTATTAAGTAGACTGTATAACAATAAACTTAAGCCTTCCTTGTCTACGCTTTGTGTACCTACTCGTTTAACGGCTGGCAATTTTTCTCTATTTCTTAACTTCCTGGCATCGGTTCAAAACGAAGCATACCTCAATTTCTCTTTTAGACTCCGAGCGATTTATATCTAAGACTTTATGTAAAACGTGTATTTATTGAAGTCAATGAAACAATGATGATGAAGGTAGAACAACGTCTCATATTGCCTGGCTGGTGAGATCGTCACCAGCCAAAGCCACTGTTCTGTTAACCCCCATTTAGTGGGATTGGCTTAGATGCCTTAAATATGGGTAAGGCCTTCTGAAATCTGGAACTTAATTACGTGAGTAAATAATGGCCTCCCAACTAAACAAGACGCCTGGGGGTCTACTACGAAGTCCAAAGTTTGAATGTTCGGATCGGACCGACACATGGCCGAACCGAATATTATTGAAAAATGCGAAAAAAGTTCGGATCGGCTCAGTTAGGTCGGGACCTCAGTCAATATTCGAAAGAGTATAGGAGAGTAGGATCGGGACCGACCAAACCAAATAGTAACTTCGTAGCAGGAAACGGCCGAACATTCGACCGATACCACTTCGGAGTAGACCCCCAGTTTCTATCACAGATCAACAGTTTAAGGGTGATAACCCGAGTATGTAATTTAAAAAACATTTTCGCTATGAAATCGAATGATATCTATTTAAAATAAATGAGCACTCATTATCATTAAGCTGAAATTATTAATTCGAACACTAATCCAGAATCCAAACAGAATCTCCGAGATGAAACTGGTTTCATTAATTAAGTAATTAGGCACATGAACAGGTCAGGGTCTTTTGGATTAAACCAAATATATTCTGGATATATTTTTACCTGAAATGGGGAATGAAGTCTAGAATTTCTGAGAACTACTTTCATTCGCTAGTTCCTAGAGAGCAGGTGACGTGGTTTACGATCTGCACTCGAGAAGGAATGTTTAGTGCAAATTGCACAGAAGACATTCAGTTGTGCCGGTGATAAATATAATGTCAAATGATACCGACAGAGTAACGAGCTCTTTGAAACGAATAAATAGATTTCACGTCCAATAAACAGGTACGTGCAAATGTAAGTATGTTGGACTATATAAATGTAAAACACGCTTCACTAAATTACATGCTCGTAAAGTTACGAACAAAATTGATAGACTTACCTACCTATTGTTTTGCCAATTGGGGAAACAAAACAGCATAATAATGTTATGTTTGTTGTTTTTTCTTTCAAGGTGTTATTGATTCATCTAAAGTGAGTAAGCACTCTGCTATGCACTATTAATCATTTCGGATATTGAAGAATGTTTTGAAAACCTGTAGATTCGACAACAAATTTTAATCCATCCGTTAGAACAAAGATTAAAAAATTTAAGTGATTGTAAAGAACAGTTTTTTTTTTAAATATTTTGATACGAAACTCTTGAATTTAAAAAATACGTTGCGGTAAAGTTCCATTCGTAGATGCCTACGGGTGCTACGCTTCTAACGCTACGGTGCTACGGGGGTACTACGACAAATCACTTAGAATGGTTTATTATTAATTTCATATACTATAACTAAGTAGGATGTGTATGAAAGCAAGTGTTTCTCTTAGTTTTAAGAAGTTTATTCACTAAATTACTTAATATATAATAATAATTTATTTGATCTCAAAAAAAAAACTTTACATTCTGGTTTCGAGTAACACTGGACCCCACACTAGGATACCCTGTGTCGTGAGATCCAGTCTCTTTCATCACAAGGTTTGTTTATATGAAAAAAATGAAAGGGGTGTTTATGTTAAGTATAGTATGTAGTGTAAATGTGTAGTGTAAATGTAATGAGAGTGTTGTGAGAGAGTGAGTGTTGTGATGTGTTTGTGTGTGTTGATTCAGCTAATAGTGATTATCCTTTCAGTGTTCAAACAATAAAATCTAGCAGCCAATTAGTTACAATTTTCTTACAAACAACTAGTCGAGTTTAAGATATTCACTTCTTTGTTTATTTTTTGGGTATAGGTGAGGGCCCATGAAAGCAAAAGCTTTTTTGCCAAAACTCAGCTTGCAGGTTGGTCTCTTCCATTTACATCTTCTTTGTGAACGCTTGTCATCAAGGGTAGCATGGTGCGCAGTTTTGTGAAATTTAAGGATAACAGCCAGTATGTATAGTTTGCGCACCGTTAGAACTCTAGACTCTTGGTAAAGTAAGTGTGTTGGGTGGCGATTTCTCCTCTTATACATTACCTTGAAAATTGCTCTTTGTGCCCGCTCTGCAGTAATAAGATGACTTTTACTTGCTGATCCTCAGGTCAGGACACAGTATCCTAGGATTGACTGGCAAAGAGCATGGTAGATCATCTTAAGCGTCGAGATATCTGCCAGTGATCTTAGTCTCTTGAATATATAAAGCAGCTTTCTGACTCGACCACTTAGCGTTTCGATTTGTTTCTGCTATTTCAGATGCTGGTCAATAATAACACCAAGATATTTGATACTCATCGGGATTGTCCGAAAGGGTTACCGCTACCCCGGAACATAAAGGGCGAAGGAAGGAACATGGGTGGGTTTTAGTCAGTAAGAGTCTGAGACTCCCTTGCGCTCCACCCAGAGCGGGTCATTTGATGATTTCGCACCAAAAAAAAAAAAAAAGATTTTTAATACTATTCACCCCTTCAAAGGCTGTGCAGTTGCAAGTGTTACCCAGAACATAGCCGTATGTATGTAGTTTAACTGTGAACAGTGATGGAGCCAATGTTTTTTTTGTTACGCTGAAGTTAATGATTTTGGTTTTTTCCACGTTCTATGTTAGTAGATTGTGCTGCAACTAGTCAAATACTGTCTGCATTCCGGCTTCCGCAGCGTTGTAGGTTTCCTCCCACGACCTATGTCACAAGATATATAAAAAAGTTTACGATACATAATTACGCAAGGGTGGTGTTAATATTATAAATGCTACAATTTTTTCAAGGGTCTGCAGTTTTGAACTGTGTGTTCTACATATTTGTATGTTATTCTGATATTTGCAATCGAACCTACCTAGCGAGCTGCAACATGGACAGCCAGTTAAAGTCACAAAATATTGCATGACTAGGTAAATACAGTACGGTGGCAGGGATACCGACGCACAAACTGTAATGAATTCAGCACATCATTCTAGACGCCCTAGAGTGGTCAAAATATATGGAACAGCAATTTTTTTTATAAGGTCGGTTCAGGGTCTAGGTTGTCCGTCGATGTCCCTGCCACCCTGTGTTTTAGAACAGGCCTTACAAGTGTTAAGTATCCTATGTCCATAGCAGTCTGTTCAGATCCACCACTTCAGATATTTGTCATTACCTATTAGGTACGTAAATTACTACTCTACTAGGTAGGTTAATACCTAAAATAAACTAATAGGTATAATTTGTACAAGTTTGAATTATTGGTGCACAATACGATTTGCATCGTCTGCATACTTACCGTATCTATGACCATTCTTGGTGTATATAAAGCCGTGGCAGTAAACAGCAAAGCGTAATTACCAGCCGAACGCTAACAGCAATGTTTACGTGCTCGTGGATATTCGGAATAGTTGTGTTCGGTGCAGTGGCGCTGCCTGGCCGGGTGCTAGCCCAGCCATCCCAGTTCCCGCCAAACATCACAACCTGCGAGAAATTTGAAATATCAGCACGGTTCAATCCGTACGCAGTCATTGATTCAATGTGGAAAATATTTTACTTTTGGGCAAATAATACGGAACTGACCCCGATTGTTTTCTCGTTAGCGGCTAAAACCGTAAGGGATATTTTTTTATTATTTATATTTGTTAATCTTATTTATAATGCTATGCCGTCGAGTATGTATGTCATACTATGTGATTCCTGTCTACGACAAAAATGTTCTTGGCAATCGCAGCTACATGAAATATATTTCTTCCGGTGTATTGGGATGTAACCCAATTTACGTTTTTTGCCTACCTACGTATTGTCCTCGCACATACCAATGATACCGACAAAAGATGGTTCTGAAAATAAAATCCTTTTTATATGTCCAGGTGTTATTTTGTATTTTATGGAAACTGACAGTGACTGAAAGAGCTGCAAGTTTGTGATATTTTTGCTTTTGTGCAGCTTGTTACGAACAGTTGCATGATGTTTCGTTTGTAGGTACCGTTTGTTTGGCAAATTATTGTATTTTTTTGTTAGAAAATGCTTAATATCCTTAATTTATATGTCGCTTTTTTGCATGTAGAGGGTCAAAAAATTCAGGGAAGTTTACGAGACAGTAAGTGGTGACACGGAAGTGGAATGGGAGAAGGCAACCTTATTCATGAACGCGAAGCCTGGTACAGAGGTGCTGTTCTTATACGCTGCCACGCCAGGCGCCTTCCGCGCCATCGTCAAAACAGAACAGCGCAATAAAGGTGCGCTATATTGCCCCCGCCCCGCTCTCCCCCCGCTGCCATTTCCGCTCCTAACTTTTCCCGCTCGACTTGGCTCATAATGATAATAAACAGGTCGCATTTCAAACATTTTTTTAAAAGTTTTTCTGGTCTTCTCCTAATGACCTTTACTGTTTTAGTCGTTAAAATTGTAGTCAAGTATTTTTTAAATAGATGGACATCAATGTTTTACAGACAACAATTCCTTTTCAGGTTTTTTTATTACACTTATCCACCACATTTTCCCAGAATTTAGAAATAGTATTTAAGTAGGTACCTAGTTTACAATTAGGGCATTACAAATGAGATTAGCCACTGAAAGCGAGGTAAACTGGATAAGTAGCACAAACTTAAAGTTGGATGGAGAAGTAAGTAATGGTTTATGTTACAGCTCGCCCAAACCCTGAGCCGTTGATAAAGTTTGCAGACGTGAGGATGAAACTTGTTGATCGGCATCTCGGCATGATGTGCTGCGAGGATCTGACGGCATATGCCTTGGCGAGAATGATGGAGGTGCCTAAAACTGAGGAAGCGTGCAAGAAAGCGGCCGCTACCATTGGATATCAAGGGCACGAGGGACGGTCGTACTTACAACTCATGGCTCCTGACAATGTAGAACTTTAAACTTTAGTTTACTTGTAATGTGTGAAAAACTTATGATGGATATATGAATGTTGTCTTTTTTTGATTTTGCGTTGTAAACCAGTTGTTTAATAAAGGGGTTTGTACAGATTTGCTTAAAGTTTTTGTTTTAAAATGATTTCTTCAAACTTATTTTTTATATACTGGCTGCTAATGCACTCTATTTGGTGTAGGATCTGAAGAGTAATCAGCGGGATCATATAACTTATTAGTTCAAATACCTTTATCTCAAAATCTGAGTCAAACCAACCAAAACAGTGGAAAAAAAACTGTTCTGTTCTTTTCTTTAAAGGTCAGTTATAATAATAACAAATATGGCTATGGGTTGTGCTAGCTGCCGTTTCATAATGTCCCTAAAACAATCTCGCAGTCGAAGATAAAAAATGTACCTACTCAACATTATACCTACTTGTATCTACTACAAGTCAAGTCAAATCATTTATTTCAAATAGGCATGTAAAAGCCCTTTTGAGACTCAATATTAAAAAAAGTGGAATTGATTCTAGTCGCCGTAGTCGAAGCGAACCTCTAGTTCTAAAGGCGCTCTCTCACCGGGAACATTGGCCTGTAATGTAACAATCCAAGATTCGATTTTGTGCACCATTGACTCGGTTCTCCTCACTCACTGATGTAATGCTCAAATCAGAACTGTTAGATACATTACAGGCGAATGCTCCCGGCGAGGGAGCGCCAGTAATATTTCGAGAGCGTTCCTAGCTTTACCTGCACAGCACGCGATGTATCGTTTACGTAAAACAACCTGTTAACTGGAAACGTCTACTATTTCACACCAGAAGCAGCCTAACAGATCACAGGCGATTGAAGGTTAAAAAAAAACAAATCTGAATAAAAACAGAGGTAAGCCTACCCGGCTTTCCGTGGTGCTAACGTACAATTTATGTAACCTACAAAAATATTGGCGAGTGTTAGTAATATATCCCTATTTCCGAATGGTGCGCCCATAATATTTGTATGATGTGTTTAGTGAGTAATGTGGGGAGCGGGACATCTCCTAGTCCCGATCTACCGATAAATCAATTGCCAACACGCAATACCTTACGGTTACCATAAATAAAATATGTTGTTATTTACACACAACTATAGAGAACTAACCTCAAATTCTGATACCGGGAAAGAGTCTCGGTGAGCAAGTAACTCTAGTAATAATTATTAAATGATGAGATTTCTAAAAATTCTTTGAAAATAATTTTTTACGGTCACGGGCAAAAAAAATAATTGTCCTATGATTACATAGTACATACTAATTCCATACCTATTACTGAATAATTGGGGGCTTCCCACCAGCTCCGATAGCAGGGCATAAGTTGAACTGCACTGCTTTTTTGTACTAAGTCATAGAACAAAAAAAGCAGTGCAGTTCAACTTCTGTCCTGCTATAGGATTTGGTGGTAAGCCCCTTGATCACCCGTAGATATGTTTAGAGATGAAACGTGTGATGTAAAAAGATGTCAGAACCATCTTTTGTCGTTATTCCGCGCCCATACGTATGAATTTTAGGAGGGTAGCATTGCCTTGATATGTAAATAACGTTCCAGAATTTTTAAAGGTTTAGTATTCACAAAAAAATACAGGTAATTTTTAAAACAAAAGAAACCTATCCAATGTCAATTTCTAAGTAACTAGCTTCTGCCTGCGAGTTCGTCCGCATATAATTTCTTGTTCCCCGATCTACCGCGTCGCATCGCATCGCCCACCCAGTCTATCACTTCGCTTAGCGTTCTTTTTGACTTAGTTTATTTTTGCTCAGCTCATCATGGTCGTAGCGTGATGTAAAATAGCATATAGCATATATCAAGAATTGGGCTATCAAATCCGACTGATAGTTCCAGATTTTTGCGTTTTCAAATAAACAAACTTTGCAACTTTATTATTAGTATATAGAAGATTATGTAATCTAAACCTTGTACGTACCTAAAGATCGTACCTATCATGAATCGCATACCTGGCTGGCTGTATAATGACAAAACTGACAACAGTGCAAATAAATAGGTGGGTATCAAGTCGACGATCTGCATTCAATAAGATGTCGTTGGCGAGCGCCCCGGGCTCCCCATATCCAACAGAACAAATTTATTTTTCTCCCAAGCATACTAGACGTCAACAAATAAGGTTATTTTTCAATATAGAGGTTTTATTCGTTCTTTTTACAGCAAGTATAAGTGCGGTCAGCTCAACAGGGCTTTAACTTGGAGAACTACAATCGCAATATATGTATGTATATTATTTATGTGTCGCTGCTGGTCTGTCATATGTGATATATGTTTTATGTATGTATGTATGTTCAAATCCATTAAATCATAGATCTTACCTAACATGTGTTCGTGTGTGTCGATTAGGGATGAGCGATTGTTTAGAAATAACAATCGAGCTAGTCGAATATTCAATTGGCAAGCTATTCTCATTCGAATGAACGATCATTGAAATGTTTTATTCGAAATACATTTTACATATTTTCATTGAATACTGTGTATTGAATTTCAATTTCTTGCAATGTTTACATGTTTGTACCCATTTTATAATATCAATAGGTAAAATATATAACAAAATGAGCACAGAAGTTTTAAAAATTATGTGCATAAATCCAAAATGTAAGTGACATGTAAAGAAAGATCTGAGAAATTATCTGTAAATAAAGAAAATTAAAAAAAGAAACTATAGAATATTTTTATTTTTGAATATTTTGCATAGATTCATATTAGGTTAATATAATTGAATGCTTGTAACAGAACTCGAATAAATAATCCGATAAAATAATCGAATAATAAATTCGAATGAAACATCGATTTCACCTATCCCTACGACGCCGTCGCCGCGTCAGTGTCTTAGCAACGCTAGTTGAATAGCCAGGTAGGATATTGGAGGTCAGTTCGTGCAGACGTAAAGAGGGATTGTGAGAGGATATTAGCAGACTACAGTTATTATAACCCGAGCCACCGCACACTTATGTGTAGGGGAATATCTTGGCACTGATGCTCATATAAACTTTGGCAAACGAGAAATTACATAAATGAATAGTGGTATTATCTCATTCATATTATATTCTGTCAGGCTCTATAAGATAACATGCTTATTATTCGATACAAAGTATAATACTTGTACATAATTTTGGCTACTCTATTCAACTCTATTGTATGGTAGACAAAAATATTTATGGTAGTTGTTAATATATTGTCGGCATATGCTTAGATATACAGGGTGGCAGAGACATCAACGCACAAACTGTAGCCATGAATTCAGCACATGATAGAAATTTTTAACGGTTATAAAAAAAAAGTGTTTTTTCATAGAAAAGTGTACCAACAATACCTACGCAGTCAAAATGTATGGAAAAGCATTTTTTGTTTCAGAATCATGTGCTGAATCTATAATAACAGGTTGCACGTCGATGTCCCTGCCACCCGTATGCTTTCGTAGTTTAATATAATGATCGAGACCACAATGAGTAAAAAGATTTTATATTTGTTTCGTTAATAATGTTAAATATTTATTGTAATATCTAATAATACTCCGATGTAAGTAGTATAATATAACAGACACAACATATTGTCCTGTACAAGAATATGTTACCAGTTGTGAGCCCCAAAATCTTCTACTACATATTATATTGTATGTGGATCCACATTCCATACAGTCCTTTTATACCCAATAATACCAACATAAAAACAGGTTTTCCGCTAAAGCCGAAAGTAAAGTCCGAGTCCGAGAAAATATTATGAATCCAGATGACAGTGTTCCGCTTGCACGTCTTCCTATTTACAGTATCCGAAGGAATTCCTATTAGCGAAGGTTGTTTTCTTTCTGACGGAACCATAAAAAGTTCTCTGTTAAATGTTCTGTCGACCCTCGAAATAAAATGTTTAACGTACAATGTTTCTAGACTATCATAAAAACAATGGTAGAGCTTTATATTGCTGTTGCAAGAAAACAATTAAACCTTTTACAATGAAATGTAAGGTAGTGTAAGTAAATAAATTTGGCTTTCAGACGTCAGTGTGGGTATCCGACGATGCTTTTAAAATTTTAATTCAGCTGATCACATAGTCGACGTCTTGGGGTTCAGGAGCGGGTGGCGTGCGTTTACTTAGAGAGTCAAAGAATACATCTTGTGTTGGTATATTACTCTGGAAGTACCGTGATTAATGTTTGCGTTGCGTTGGCGTCTACGAATAGAAGGAACAAACCGGGTTTCTCAACATCAACATTACATAATACTTAATGTTTAACTTAGGTACTGACTATGTATATGATTTGATGTATTATGTTAAGAATCAAGTAAAATTTTACATCTCGGCACGTTTCATAAGTATGCAAGTGGAAGTTTCAAGTTTGAAACTTAGTTACGGTTCTGGAGGGAGTTGGATAAAATATATTGCAGAGGCAGATAGTATTCCAGATTAGTCCATACCGCTGATTATTATGAGACATGAAGAACGCTATAATAAAGGCAGAGACAAAGGCTAGCGTGCAATAAAGATCGAAGAACTAGTTCAAAAACAACAAAACTGTGGTAGATAAACTTTTAGGTATACCTACTCTGCTACATACTTGGTTTGGCAGCAGTAGGTTCCGAGTTCATGGAATTTCAGCACGGACGGTGTAGCCGATGGGTGCATAATTAGGTACCTCTATGTAACACGAGTTCGGAGAATTGTTTCCAACATTGTTTCAGCTACAAAATTACAATTTAGTTTCCTACTAATAGGTACCTATAAAATAAAAAGACTGGTTCACATACTAGATGAATCTGTCAGTCAAGTTGGATTTCAGTTTTTAAATTCACAAAGGCAGACTTATACCAACACATTGTTTTATAACGCATTTAGTGGTTTTGTTTTTTAATAGTTAAGCAGCGAGCATGGTTTTAATGAATAGCTAAGAACGTAAAACAACACGAAGACAAAGTAATGTGCAAAAAAGGTTTCGCCATTAGTTCGACCCAAGAACGCGGCATACGGAAGGAGGATGTTGGAAACTAGTTGTGGTTAGATTTAGAATAATTAAATGATGATAATGACGGTAGACCCAATACTTTCGGCCGACACACATCCAAGAGTTGGGCCGTCACACCGCAGGAATGAGCGACGTCACTGGAGCCTTTGTTTATGAAATTACCAAAGTTTTTGTTTCCCTGTGGCATTGTATTGGTGTGTATGTATCGGCTCTTAGATCTATCTACCTTTACCTACCTAGTAGGTAATAACACAAAAGCCACCTCTCGCACCGTCGTTTTGTTTCAACCACTATCAAGATAACTGTATTTCCCACAGTTTGTCACAGAACTTCCGCGACCCTTAACTTTGTAATGTTATTGTAAGTAGGTACATACGATGACAAAGTTCGGAATGGGACATCGATTCGGTCTGCAATACAAACATTTACTTTTACGTCGAGTATCTACACGACGCCGGCGTATTTAAGCGCAATAGGTGAGACCCATGTGTGCTGAGCAATCCCATTCACCGTCCTTCTCATTATTGACCTCAAACACGGCCGCACGAGAACTTAACCACATTAATGTCATCTATTTTTCATATAGGTATGTACGTATTTTAGCGTTCCATACCATTTGTAAAATGAATCACTAATGGAATCACAGCGGTGTCTGTCTGTCAGTTTTCTGTGACGGCCTTTTTATTCCGAGCCGTTTGTAGTATTTGGTACCTATGGTTAGATATAGTTTGGGTTAACGTAAGCATAAGATACGAAGAGAGATATGTATATTTACTAAAGCGTTTCGAAGTTGTCCTTTACATTTGGGAGTTGAGCTAAATCAATCTTATTATACTTAATTGGTTATGACAATAAGCGGTGTGCTTAGGGCGGCGTGCGCTGATGGGGGGGGGGGGGGGGGGGCGTTTCGCTTAACGCCTGTCCTATCTTACCCATGGAATATTAATTTTTACCCAAAAACAAAATCAAATTCATCCATAAAACTCTTAATTCACGCTGTTATCAAATTCCTATACAATGTAAATGTTTGTGAAATTACGATTCCAGAAGTTGCACATCTTTGTTTTAAGTCTACGGTGTAAATTTTTAATCTGAAACCCTGCAGGAGCTCGCAAAATTAACCCGCGATGTTAAGTTTCATATACCACCAAAATTCTTTAAAATAACATAGTTCTGAAGCGTCTGCCGGTTGAGAGTTGAGACGTGTTCATGTTCATACTGCCTACTATATTCCACTGGTTAATTTACTGTTAGGTAGGCTTACAGTGGATTAAGGTTAACTATACTCCATAAACGCTCATTCCTAATAGAGTTACTGTGTTTAGTAACGGCGGATAACTAGCTACGAAGTTTGCTCACACGGTATTTAATATGTATATTATATATAATAATGAGGAACATCGAACGAAGTTCTCTTAAAATGTATGCGGATTCATTATCTGGGAGACGCTGTACGGTGGATTGTGCATTTGTCTAATTCATTATGTAGTTGTTCTGATTACTTATCTATCTACATCATTTTACTTATCTATTGTTATGATAATTGATATTTAAAAATTGAAAACCAAGGTATTATTTAGTCTTCTTTACTTATAAGAAAAAAAAATACAATATGTAATGTAACACCATGTCATGTCAGATTCGTAATGTTTAACGATTTTATGTTCAAGTCTACGCACGTGTAGGTAAATAAATATTAACAATGGCACAGAAATATCTCCAAAAATTCTATTAGAATAACAATAGCGCGAGGTTACTGAAGAAGCATCAACGTGTAAAATCTTTTGGTGGCTGTATTGAAAAGGGTGTGAAGCATTCATAAGCAAGCCCGTCAGTGACGCGACCCAAACTTCTCACCGTACTCTCGAGAGGCACCGATGCCCTTCGTGTCATACACTTTTCTCTCTACCTTACCTTTCCGCCGTTCCCTACAAGAATTGCTAGAAATCTTATATATTTCTCAGAAAATTTTCCCGTCTGCAATAAAACTTAACGTTTTACGAGCCAACGTTACTCTTTATCCTAAAGTTTTGGATTGATCAGAAATCAGAATATAAAATATAAGGGTTCGACTCGTTGTATGAAAACATTTCAAACCCTAACATAAAAATGAACATTTTAGATTTTGCTAAAGGTTATTGTTTGCGGTTATGAATAAAAATTGTACGAAACGGAGCAGGCCGGGAGTGCGCGGGCATTAAATCATTCTCAAAAGCCATTTGGACACAAAGGATATGGTCAATAAACAAACAGGACTCCGCACTGATAGCTGCGATCGGAGTGAAGTAACTGGCCGACAAATTTATATTTTACGCTATTTTGTTGGCATATTTTCCCAGATGTCCCACTTAAAGAATTCTATCTGCAGAAGCGCTTTCGATACCCGAAATCTTGTTCGTAGAGCTTCCCTACCTCACCTAATGCAGCTACTAATAAACCGGTCACGTCAACGTTATTTATTGTTATAGGAACCACAAAGAACAAGAAACTCGCGTCGCTGGACTTTGTTGGCCGCTCCACCCTTTTTCGACTTTGTGTAAAATTGGATTTGCAGAATCATTTGACAAAACACATTGATTTATACAAAAGAAAATACTTTTCCTGTTATTGGTTAACCAATACCAAACCACGAATTAGGATTTTTCAAAAATATAACTATAATAACTCTCCCGTAAGATCTGGTGCATTAGGTAGACTCACCGTTATCATATGTTAGTTTTCATACAGTAAAAGCGTGGGAGCTTATCTCTATTCCGGTCGCGAACGCGACCCCGAGCTAGAGCAAAAATGACAACAGACTACTTAATTACACTAACTTCAAAATCCCCTCATTTTGAATCCTATGACAAAAGATCCGACTACCCTCATAATTCCAATATTACAGGTGCTAATGACGAATTTGCTAAATTACAAGAGGAGGCAATAAAAACGATATTACCGATCGCATCTTTATGATTTACCTTAACCGTACGTGTGATTTATGTTGGCTCCGCCCTCAGATATTCATATAATAAAATATATAGCAGCGGTGATTATGGTGCTGGATACGCTTCACCTATATCGTATAGTGTAAACAAAGACACATGTGCACAAAGATTACAAAGCTTTGCAAATTAAATTATTTAAGCAGAGCTGTGATACATTTTAATATTTATTTGTAGCTACTTGTACTTACATTGGTTATGGTTATGTTGGTTTGGTAATGTGAATTATACAAAAATATTCTCCAACGTAATTACTTAAACGATAGGATTTCTGATTTCCTTAAAATAAGTTTAAAATAATGTTATTCTAGTTACAGGTCCTACTTTCGAATTTATCCTCAGTTGTCGCTTATCTCAGGTGGTAAAACATGCCTTTTAAACTTGCAAATTCAACTTTTCTCAACTCTTTGTAAGTTAGATAAGCACGCAGTCAGGTTATCTCCTACCTCTCCCATTTCTCTCTTCCTCTTTACCATATTTTTTATAGTTTGAAACTTATCTCTTTGCCCATAACTTTTTACCCAATAATTCATATTTTTAATGTCGAAGTTATATTCCAGCAGTTGTTCGTGAATGATAATAAAAGAAAGTAGATTCGATTGATGAACGTTGATGTGATTTCCATTGAAATCGTAACTTATTGGAGTGACTATTTGAGTTTGCTCAAAGTTTCATTCATTTTCAAACTCAATTAAGATACTCGTAATAAGGGTTAAAAATTAGGACGTTAAACGTTTGACAGATCCGTCGATAGAGTATTTACGTAACCGTGCGAAGCGCAATCAGTGTACGGACCCTAAATTATGTGACATTATTTGAAATTGTGTCAACATGAAGGAGCGTGGCGTGCAACGCAGCCGTGGCGGGCGGCTGCGGCGCGGCGGCGGGAGCCGTCGAGCTCGCTCGCCCGACCGCCCTTCGGTCCGGTAAATACAGCCTCCTCGCCTCTCGGGTATGGATTATTCGCAGCGAGCAGCGAGCGGAGCCAGTCCGAGCCTTGCGCCTCCCGCGGCCGCTCGTGCCCGGATCCCGCTTCCCGCACTCACGATCCCGTCGTAGCCTTATAACCACGCGTAGCACGTCCGTCGCTCGCTGGCTCGTAGCGGTCGTACCGCGCGCCTAATGTAACTTTCCACCCGTAGCACCGGGCTCAGCTACGCGACGCTATTAAAAGCATGCCGTTGTTAATACGGGCACCATTGTGTTCAAATGACGAGACTAATGTCACATTAAATTATCATGGGGAGCACCTGTGGAACAATTGATATTTGTGAAACTTTCACGTGATTTGTTCGTTAATGTTTCATTTACGTGTAAGTATATAATTAATAACAAAAGTTTACTTTGTATATATTTTCCACCAGTTTTTGGTGTATTACAATAATATTTTCAAACAGAAAGTTAAGAAATAAGTTTAAATGCAATAAAAATATTGCTATATTTTTGGATTTGACGTTACATATTTGGGTGAATTAAAATTCTGTCATCTAAACAAGCTTTGCAAAGAAATACAGATGAATTAATTTGTAAAGTAGCTCTGATTAAATTATTTTAAAGTCACACTTTTGTTGAAAGTAATTTGATTACTTACCAAAATAATTAATTTCATTAGGCTAATTAAGTTTGTAAATAAAATAGATACCTAACAATATTTGACTCGTGTTAGAATTAGTTGATTTTAAAGTTAAAATCACAATAGAATAATGAGGTCTTAAAACTTCATAATAAACTAAGACAACTTAAAAATCACTTAAGTATATAAATCTTTCATATTGTTGCTCTTATTTTTATTTCGATTAAATTATAGGGGCACGTGACAAATTAAAACTTTTTCCCTAAACTTTAGGAGCCTGCTCTATGTACCTACCTACTAGGAGAGCTTATCAGTCAGATGTATCTCATTTAGGTATATTTAAATTATATACACATATTTTTTTTTTCAATTTAATATTAGGTATGTCAAATATGTTTGTAAGAGTGTACATAATTCAATTCAATTACTTACTTACTTTGCATTTTTTTGGCACTTGACAGACAGTTTTAAAGTAACTTTACGAGTCAATAATTTCACATAAAATATTACATATAACCAAGTACCAGCTTATGTAGACAATTATCGAATTTTCATTCATGTGGGTACTTTTATAAAATGGAAGCTGAAACGTTATAATTAAGCACTCATATTAATTTAATGGTTCGTCCCCAATTCCCCGCGAACGAGATTACAGATTTGTTAACCTACCGCAAGTATCCTTTATGTACAACATAACAACGTAAAACTGCCGAGTATATGTTGAATGTATCGATCTACGGGATGTAATGTAATTAAAGCATTTTACATAATTAAAAGAAGATATTCGCTTAGACTAATCAAATTCAAAAAAATCTATAGAGTGACTTTCGAGTTTCATGATCGAGTAGCTCTCATCTCCGCTTTCTATTATCGGAACAAACAGTAGATTGGAAACAACAGCCGAGAATGATTACCAATCAGTAGGCTGGCGTAAGCTGCCAATCAGCGCGTTGTACCAATAATTATTTAATTCATCAAAGTGGCTAAACATTTAAAATTCCGCGTCGATTGTTTGAGTTTGATTGTGTAATTGAGAACGCTCGCTTCCGCCAGTTGTACGAGCCGCAATACATAGTTATATCTCCTGTCGTCGTTCACTCGATTATTTTTTCTAGTCGAGTGAGCATTTTTCTCAACCGCTTACAAATGACCGCTTAGTTACCTGCAGAGAAATCTTTCTCCACATTTTATTTTCCCTCCCGTAGATATTTCCATTATTCTGTTAATGGAATGGTGTTCAGAGATGGTCAAACAATGAAGGCCTATCTAAAGACGCGGTATTAGTAGCACATGTGGGTAAATCTTGTAGTTTTTGTCTTGCGAGATATGCGTTTGTAATTAAGATGGATGGTATATAAACACAATATAATGCTCGTTATACTTATGTTAACGTCAACTTCACAATTGCGATTGTGACTGTTCCTAAATTACCCTAGGCTGATAAAAATTTCGTTTTTTCCTAGTTGTGTGAAATACCACAGTTAAGAACGGCTCTCCCTGTGGGAAAGGGAGCACGCCCCCAATCCACCGCGTGCTCCTGTAGGGCTCGACACCAGACTTGGGCACCCTCCCACCGTTATAAGAAATGAATTCCCATGAACTAATGTGCCTCGTCCCGACTTAGAAAGCTTGGGGACAAGGATGGGATGCAAGGTGAAGTTAATAATGGGAATTCACAGTTAGGAAACATAAGTATTACAATTATCAATATTATATGAAGCTAAGAAGACAAGAGGGTATGCAAAAGTATATAATATAATATAATATAATAGGGTTTAGTATTATAAATGTTGCTCGCAGGTCGTCACTGATATCTGCAATAGTCTTGATGATTAGACGGAGTAAATAACGGGATCGTTACGCTTGCGCTTAAATGAATAAATTATAACTACGTTAATTTAACAATTTACCCACTACAGTGAGACTGGGAACCGTTTTAAAACGTATGCCTCATTATACGTGTTCTGTTAGACCTAACGCATAGAACCTCTGAGGACACTAGTACGATTCTAACAGAACACGCTCCCTAAGCACTAAATAAATGTCTTACTCAACCCTAGGACAGTGTACTGCGAAGTCCAACTGTTATTGAGGAAGACAAGTTGAATAGCTCTTAACGCGTATTAATATGAAAGACACCCTTACGGCAACCTATCCCTTTTCTAAGGTACACAAACTAGCACAAGCGTACCGTAGACTCAGCCTCTAGCAAAACTCATTGCGATCGTACTTGGTGCACACCGAAGTGGAATTTCGTCACTTCACATTTCATTAATCTTCCCCATTTAGAAGGATGCATTGCATCCCGATAACGTGTTTCGATAAATAGTGTCGATTCAGTAATTGGCCTACTAACAGCCTTGTGTGGGTTTTATCGAGACACGGTCCCTAGCGTTCTTAAAACGACTACCAAACAAGTTTGGGGTACTTAGTGAAACCTACCCCTTCTCCCAGAAATGTGCATACAACAAGCCTCACGCAAGTGTTCTGTGGCGAGACCTTTTTGGAAGCAGAAGTCATCAATAACGTTTGGTCAATCATTTAGTTATAGGTTGGCTTTGTAGCCTAGTTTGATCCAAGAGATCTGTGAGTTTTTACGGTTCTGCCTTCCATATTATGGAGTCGTCAACAGTCGTCAAAAGTCAGGAGCATCAAAGCTCATTGTCAGGTTTGGCGGAAGGCCTTCTCCGTATCCCTACAGCCAAACGAAATTGACAAACATCTGTCGAGGCAGGGATTAGGAGATGGACACACATAATACAAGAGAAAATAGCATGGATTACAATCAATTACTATTACAATAATTTAGATGATTTATTTTCCAAATAAATCATCACTAATACCTTCTCAGCTATATCGCCCTTCACTACTTCCTAGTGTTTAGCTGAGGAGAAGAATGGGCGTAATAAACTCTCCAGCAACACGTATCTGTATGTTTAGTTAGAGGAACTTTAGTACCAATATCAGCCTAGGATAATTATTATAAATAAGGACTCACCCAATCACACCAACGAACACACACATACCACCTTATTACACCTTAAATACTAGATTAGCCTAATCTGGGCTCCAACCCAACTATATTTAACTTAATAACTCGTATTCGCTATTTCGCGACAGCCCACTCGGACATAGCCTCCTGATATTCCCTAAATCTCCTAACTTAACTAGCCTGGACTAGCAAGTCCGTCCTATCTCGTGGTTCTAAATCGAGTGTCCTTTTCGTCCATCCGTTCGCTAACAATCTTTCCTCAAAAATACCACGCCTGGCTCAGCCCCTTGTCCCTTTTTTTGCTTGTCAGCTTTCTCGAATTGTCTCAAGGGTTCTTTTCTCACGCCTCTGGACGCATTTTATCCTAAACAGATGTGGGGCTAGCATTGTACAAGGGTGGGTCTAAACGTTCTTAGAATTCATACAAAATATTGCATCTTTAGTGGCGTAAAATATTGCTTTCTATTGATGACTGTCTATAATTGCCGGGCCTGTTTCCGATAAAATATAAATGAAATGGGTTTATGAGGGTTTCAATGTTGTTTTACAATTTTAAAGAAACAGGATATTTTATTCTTTATTAGGGTGACGTGTCAAACGGTCAGGCCATAAAATTGAGATTTAATGCGTTTCTAAGAGGGCCCATATCATGGAAGAATGTTAAAATAAGAATTTAAAATAAAACATTTTGTTATTAAATAGGAACAAGTGACAGACAGTCACATTCCCCCCTCTGAAAATCAGACGCGTGACGCAGTACAGCGTATGAGCTTTCACAATAGGATGGACTATGCCTCTCCTCGAAAGTGTCACAGAATTTAGACCTATGCTTATTTGTTGTATTTATCTAATCAGATACTTACTAGAATATTGTAAGCATTCTAGTATCAATCCTACAAGATCCCAATAAGATGAAATGTCTGCTATAATGTATTAGTGTATCGCAGAAGCATCTTCAATCGATATATTTATGATTGCTCTTTAATATTTGAACGGTTCTCGCAAATACTTTTTCCATTATAATTTAAATAAGATTACCGCGCCTCAGCTAAGCTCTGTAATCCCGTGCATGCTTATTATTTAGTTTTACATACCAGGGACTCTTTTAAGAGTATTTATGTTATTGAGCCACGCTACCTACGCTGCTCCCTCGTTCTAAACTCAGCCTGTCGCAGTTGCCGCTGGACAGAGGCCTCTCCTTATGCACCTCGGTGCTGAGCCAGCTTAATCAGCTGCCCGCAGTCGTATTCCAGGAGTAGCTGAAATAGTCCGCACATAAACATATTAGATTTGATTCCAATTAGACGCCCCCCTCTGATTCTAAGAGGTTAGAACAGTTTTGAGTTCTATTAAGAGTTGGGAATTTATACTGCTTAGAAAACATAGGAATCTTAGACTGTGTAGCCAATTATTGGCTTACTAGCACACAATGCTGTTAACTATCCCTTCAAATTATAAAGGTGTTGACATGAACATTCTCTGGTATATTTGAACTGATAACTATCGTACAGTACCTTTGCCCCTAAACATAAATCTACAATATTTCATGAGATAACAATCATACCGCGTAATTACGGGTAACTGTAGTGTGTAATAAAAGTGAAACTTAGCTTCGCAAAAGGAGCCACGCCATAGCTACTGCTGTTGGAGTCAGCCGATGTCAGCTGATTTTGAAGGAACTTTAAACCAAGCGCAACTCACAAACGAAGGGTTCAGACATAGCGTAGTGGCAGCCGAGTGAAGACTTAAATATCCTGGAATTTGAAATAAGGCCAAACGAGTATCTATTCAATTATACGACATACGTCGCCGACTGCAGAGACGGAAAGTTTTATGTTTACTTCTATGACGATAGTTAATGTACCTTCTTGGTAAATTAATTGTCATTTTATAAGCTTCACGCTTCGTAGGTCTTACTCGCTAATAATATTAGATCTACCCGTAATAAGGGCGTGTCTTATACCTAACCTCATTCCACATACACACAAATATAAATCACAAACGCACAACCACATTTTCACATTCACATACTATCAGATACTGAACTCTCGTTTGCAGAGAGTCGAATCTATTATTACAGTAGCACAGGCACCCAAGCAACATCGTACCATTACCTACGTCGGAACCAAAGCTCTACAATTGAGGGGGGTAATTGTGGGTTCAATTCCCGCGAATTGAACCCACTAGCCGTGACACAGGAATTCCAAAAAATGATAAGAGCAATACATATAACGCGAATCGAACCCAATATCCATGGTAATGGAAATCAAACGCTTACAAACAAAGAACATCAGGTGGGAATCGAGCCCACTGCGAGTACTTACAGAATTCAATCATCATTATCAAAACGTAACTTAATTAAACATAAGTTATTGTATCAACCAATAACATCAGGCGGGAATCGAATCCAAGATCCATGACAATGGAATCTAAGCACAGCAGCAATTAAATCATGCGGGGATTGAACCCGCTACCAGTAGTTGAAGAATTGAACCACATTATCGAACCGTAACTTACACATAAGTATTGTAACTGTTATAACGCTTGCCGTCGCTAACAATGGATAGAACCATAAAATTACGTTGTGTTATTTTTGTTTAAATTCGTTGTGTTATAAGTTATTGTCTCAACCAATAACATCAGGCGGGAATCGAACCCAAGATCCATGACAATGGAATCTAAGCACATCAACAATTAAATCATGCGGGGATTGAACCCGCTACCAGTAGTTGAAGAATTCAAGCACCATTATCAAACCGTAACTTACACCTAAGTATTATAACCGTTGTAAAGCTTGCCGTCGGTCGCCGCGTTGCTAACAATGGATAGAACCATAAAATTACGTTGTGTTGTTTTTGTGTACATTCGTCGTGTTATTTTCATAGTAACCCATTTTTGTTCTTCCTCGTTGCACTGAAGTGAATCAGTACATTTAATGACGAGAATCCTGGTCACGGCACCACATGTGACTGTTCCTAAATTACCCTAGGCTGATAAAAATTTCGTTTTTTCCTAGTTGTGTGAAATACCACAGTTAAGAACGGCTCTCCCTGTGGGAAAGGGAGCACGCCCCCAATCCACCGCGTGCTCCTGTAGGGCTCGACACCAGACTTGGGCACCCTCCCACCGTTATAAGAAATGAATTCCCATGAACTAATGTGCCTCGTCCCGACTTAGAAAGCTTGGGGACAAGGATGGGATGCAAGGTGAAGTTAATAATGGGAATTCACAGTTAGGAAACATAAGTATTACAATTATCAATATTATATGAAGCTAAGAAGACAAGAGGGTATGCAAAAGTATATAATATAATATAATATAATAGGGTTTAGTATTATAAATGTTGCTCGCAGGTCGTCACTGATATCTGCAATAGTCTTGATGATTAGACGGAGTAAATAACGGGATCGTTACGCTTGCGCTTAAATGAATAAATTATAACTACGTTAATTTAACAATTTACCCACTACAGTGAGACTGGGAACCGTTTTAAAACGTATGCCTCATTATACGTGTTCTGTTAGACCTAACGCATAGAACCTCTGAGGACACTAGTACGATTCTAACAGAACACGCTCCCTAAGCACTAAATAAATGTCTTACTCAACCCTAGGACAGTGTACTGCGAAGTCCAACTGTTATTGAGGAAGACAAGTTGAATAGCTCTTAACGCGTATTAATATGAAAGACACCCTTACGGCAACCTATCCCTTTTCTAAGGTACACAAACTAGCACAAGCGTACCGTAGACTCAGCCTCTAGCAAAACTCATTGCGATCGTACTTGGTGCACACCGAAGTGGAATTTCGTCACTTCACATTTCATTAATCTTCCCCATTTAGAAGGATGCATTGCATCCCGATAACGTGTTTCGATAAATAGTGTCGATTCAGTAATTGGCCTACTAACAGCCTTGTGTGGGTTTTATCGAGACACGGTCCCTAGCGTTCTTAAAACGACTACCAAACAAGTTTGGGGTACTTAGTGAAACCTACCCCTTCTCCCAGAAATGTGCATACAACAAGCCTCACGCAAGTGTTCTGTGGCGAGACCTTTTTGGAAGCAGAAGTCATCAATAACGTTTGGTCAATCATTTAGTTATAGGTTGGCTTTGTAGCCTAGTTTGATCCAAGAGATCTGTGAGTTTTTACGGTTCTGCCTTCCATATTATGGAGTCGTCAACAGTCGTCAAAAGTCAGGAGCATCAAAGCTCATTGTCAGGTTTGGCGGAAGGCCTTCTCCGTATCCCTACAGCCAAACGAAATTGACAAACATCTGTCGAGGCAGGGATTAGGAGATGGACACACATAATACAAGAGAAAATAGCATGGATTACAATCAATTACTATTACAATAATTTAGATGATTTATTTTCCAAATAAATCATCACTAATACCTTCTCAGCTATATCGCCCTTCACTACTTCCTAGTGTTTAGCTGAGGAGAAGAATGGGCGTAATAAACTCTCCAGCAACACGTATCTGTATGTTTAGTTAGAGGAACTTTAGTACCAATATCAGCCTAGGATAATTATTATAAATAAGGACTCACCCAATCACACCAACGAACACACACATACCACCTTATTACACCTTAAATACTAGATTAGCCTAATCTGGGCTCCAACCCAACTATATTTAACTTAATAACTCGTATTCGCTATTTCGCGACAGCCCACTCGGACATAGCCTCCTGATATTCCCTAAATCTCCTAACTTAACTAGCCTGGACTAGCAAGTCCGTCCTATCTCGTGGTTCTAAATCGAGTGTCCTTTTCGTCCATCCGTTCGCTAACAATCTTTCCTCAAAAATACCACGCCTGGCTCAGCCCCTTGTCCCTTTTTTTGCTTGTCAGCTTTCTCGAATTGTCTCAAGGGTTCTTTTCTCACGCCTCTGGACGCATTTTATCCTAAACAGATGTGGGGCTAGCATTGTACAAGGGTGGGTCTAAACGTTCTTAGAATTCATACAAAATATTGCATCTTTAGTGGCGTAAAATATTGCTTTCTATTGATGACTGTCTATAATTGCCGGGCCTGTTTCCGATAAAATATAAATGAAATGGGTTTATGAGGGTTTCAATGTTGTTTTACAATTTTAAAGAAACAGGATATTTTATTCTTTATTAGGGTGACGTGTCAAACGGTCAGGCCATAAAATTGAGATTTAATGCGTTTCTAAGAGGGCCCATATCATGGAAGAATGTTAAAATAAGAATTTAAAATAAAACATTTTGTTATTAAATAGGAACAAGTGACAGACAGTCACACGATGAAGCAGCTTTGAAATATCATCACGTGCCGGTTTTGTGTCGTTGGTATTTGCAAGATTTTGACTCAGTTTCAAATATTCTCTTTGTTTAAAATGTGTCAGGCAATGTCTAATGGTAAATGCATGGGTTATTCGTGGGAATAATACTGAAATACACGACCACGGAACCATATTCTCAACACCCTTTTCTTTGATGTCGGGACACACTGGTTATAACAGCTTATTTACCCTCCACAACGTTGTATTCAAATGCATATATGCAAGCTTTTAAATATTAAAATATTTGGAGCATTTTCTTGTTCAGAATGCAAGTATGCACATAAGTAATCTGTTGATAATGAATGTTGAAATGTACACTCGACACAAAAGCTGTATTGTCGTGGCTGAGCCAAACAAACATAAAACAGGAATGGCTTATTCCCGTCGTCGTGGAGGCTGCGTCTCGTCTCGTACGACTCGTACGGATCTCCCATTCACCTCGAGCTCGACGTCGCCAGTCGCTTGTCGCGGATCGCGAGCTTCGCAAATGTCACCGCTAACGTATCCGAAAAGTGGTACACAAATATTGAAATTTAGGACACTATTTTCACATGAAATTGCTCAGATATTTTCTGATACGATATTTTGTTGGTCAATGTTTTATTAAATATGCATATCTTTTTATATTGTATCTAGGTAGAGCATCGACTTACTTGTTGAACTGTCTAGTTTAGAATTAAGGTTTATAAACCCCAGCCAATCGGACGCAGTCAGTGGGTGATAATAAGTAGGTGTAATGTGATTATTTTCTAATGGCGGTACGATATGTTTACGCTCGTCAATTGCTTCCTGCTTTGCCTCCAACATGTTCTCGGCTGTCATCGTGTTTACACGTTGTATTCGCTCGCCAGAATAGTTCCACTTTTGTTTTCGAAGCGTACTGGCATGTTCTATAGGGAGACGGAAACAATAACTGACCCCACACACCCACTTTATGATCGCACGCCGGCACCATCCTGAATAGGTACCTACGTCGCCGCTGCGGACTTTTAAATATATGCGGCACTTGGTCAAGCTCCTAAGTAGGTGGTGGAAGACAGATGTTGATCCTCATTAAGCGTATTCTCCTCTAAATTAAAACTGTATTCATAGTTCACAGCTAAATCAAATTCGGAAAAGCTTGAACAGCCGCTTTAGATTCTAAGCTGATTTTATTCGGAGCAAAGACAACCTTAATGCGGTGTCATCAAGCGGCACATTATTTGCGAATGCGGCGCGTCTCCCCGAACAATGGCGAATTTTCCCTGCAATCGCATTTTCTAGTCCCTTCAACGTAACCAACGTACCTTACACGAAAAAGGAATTAAATTAGGCAATTGGGACCAATTTACGCAAAATAATCGAAAGAAAAGCTCTTTCATTCTATAATTACACCAAACTTCATGCCGATCGAAAAAGACGTCGAGGTATCCTTCAGGCAATCTTTTGTGTCTAAAATTGTAAAGAAAACTAATTAGAGCTCGAAGCATATCTTTGTAAGTTTTCCACTAAAACAATTTTAATGTAGAAGGTGATTTAAAATGGCAGTTAAGTTATTTGTGTAATCTTGTTTGTAACAAGGATCCGACAAGGGATGTTTGTAGAGCGCGATCGGAGCCGTACGAGTGGTCAACCAACATACTCAAAAGAAAAAGTTACACAAGTTACTGTATCGTACTCGTTCGTTGCGTGGTTTGGAACACACCACAAAATGGAAAATGTCTGTTTACGTACTGTTACGCTACACGTATCCAATCGCAACAAGCTTTTTTTTATCTGTACGAATACAATGCGGTATGTACGGATCACTTCGAATATGAAGCAGTTTATAAACATTAGATGTATCTTTTCACAAATATAATTGCAGCGATTTCAACTTGAAAATGTTTCTTTTGAGATTCAAAACGTATACAGTTTCACATTCACATTTGAAATGGAATAGAATCCGCAATAATATGCCAACTTTTGATGCCATTATCGTAACAGTAGAATAAAAACAAAAGTTTTCTGTTCGTAACACTGTAACAACAGTTTTATTATTTCCATGGAAACAAATTAAAGACATGTTTTACCTACAATGGAACACAATAGTTCATAAAAAATATAGAAAATAGCCTTTACTACTTTTACTTAACTATAATTATGCTAACTGGTAAAACTGATACGGTAGAGTAAACGTTAAAAAACACGAAATCAAGGAGTCGGTAGTCAGAGTTCGGGTCGTTTAAAACAGAAATAAATTTACACGGAGTTCAGATGGAGGCAGCTGCCTACATTTGTTGTGCAGGCAATGTGGCTATATTTATGCAGACCACGGCGTTAAGCGAAAAATATGTAAACTTTTAAAATCACTGGAGAGACCATTAGTCACTTTGGTACTTCGTTGAAAGTTGTTTTCGATTGTTTTATACGTGACGTTTCACATTTTTTTAAGATTAAGTATACTTTCTAGGATTTTCTTTTATGTTATTGGATGACTTACAAGCGCATGGTTCACCTTCACCGGTATATAAGTGGTCACCGCTGCTTATGGCTTACCTAAAATACAGATGCAACGTAGATCGCAGCGGCTAAAGCTTAAATAACTCATGAGCTTAAATGCACATGAGGTATTTAAACTTAGCCGCTGCGATCTACAAACAAACAGTCAGTCTATCAATTTACCGTCGTAATTACAAAATTACGACGGTAAATTGATGGACTGGCTGTTTAATGATCGCGTGTTATTCAACTTGTAATCAAATTCCAAAGTTTAGGGCGCACATTATCATTAGAAGTGTTTTTCGGCTAAAAGTTCTGAACTGCGAGACACACTCCAGCACTGATCAACAATATAACCTCTGTTACACTCTCTTTAGACTTGATATTAGTATTAAACTGCGAGTTATTCCTCATAGCTGTCATCCTACATTTCATAAAATGAATTCTCGGGTATTTATTGCGTATCATACTAAGCCAATCATCTAAATTGGATTGGAGATTATCCCTGCCCTCGAATGTTTGGTGTGTTACAGAATAAACAATTAATCCGGGCTTTGGAATTCACAGACCGTTATGATAACCAATGCCGTTAATGGCCCTTGTCTATGTTCAAACTCGTATTTTACATATAAAGTGTATTAAGCTAATGGAACAATGTAATTCTTGTGTATTTTCTTCTTACAAAAATATAATAATGGGTTAACCTTATTTTCATTGTTATCGTGCCTAAAGTTGGGGTTGGGGGGTCTGGGTAACACAACACTCTTTGTGTCATCACTCATTAAGCTGTGACTACACGCGTTTAATATTCTCTCCCAAACCGAAAGCAACACAAGTAAAGTTACAAGAGTAATGTGGGGTTTGTTTATGAGCCCTGATATCTACATACATATAAACCATGTATTTATGGTATATTGAATTATTAAACCAACAGGCCCACTGATAAGTTGTTTTTTTTTATTTCATAGATCTCATTTCAATGTGAATTCGCGTCACGTTTCGTACGCAGTGTTTGCCTGTAGGTACCTCTGGAACTGACCGCGCTTTCGATAGATATTTAAGTGAGCTAACTAAACACCTTTGATAGGATTGTTTACAAGCTCGCGTGAACAAAAAAATAACATTTTATCTCGGTTCCCTTTTCTCCAGAATCAATTAATACTATTATAATTATAATAATGTGCCAGAATAGAACACCTACTGTCCGAGTAGGAGTACTTACCTACTTAATAACAAAATTTGAGTAGTGTACCTACTTAATGTTTTAAATA
This sequence comes from Apamea monoglypha, assembly GCA_911387795.2. Lineage (NCBI taxonomy): Eukaryota > Metazoa > Arthropoda > Insecta > Lepidoptera > Noctuidae > Apamea > Apamea monoglypha. Next base: position 10,291,313 of record OU426921.1, read on the forward strand.
TGATTTAGTATTTACCTAATTGTTTGTTACAGTTGCATATTTCACATCGCATACAATAAATTGTAAGAGATGATTCAAGTCGAGAGCTTTAAGCGTCCATCGCCGTCGCCGTCTCGGAGTTCCGTGCGAAGCGACAGCAGAGTGTTCCGGCAGCCGCGCGTGATCACGGTGAACCGCGACGCAGCCACCATGGTGGACGGCGAGGCCAGCGGGCCCGGCGCCGCCACCTCCGCGCCGTCCGCCGACTGGGAGACACGCCTTACGCAAAACGCTGCTCACTTCCGCTCGCGCACGTTCAGCGACGGCTTCATCAGGAACACCAGCCTCGAACTCTTGCTCGGAGTCGACTGCGAAGCTTGCCTCGCGCTCGCTGCACAAAGACAATGTCTAGATGAACACATATCAAAACATGATTTTGATCTAGTTTGCAATTGCAATGTGCAACAAAATAATTTTGTCAACTGCCATCGAAACGTCGACCAGCGAGGCCACACCCTCAACATCTATGACTTGGAAAGAATCAAACGGGACACCGGCCGGAGTCAACTCACAATCGGATCACATCGCAGCCTCGACAGGAAATACAACAAAAGTAGGACTATCGGGGTGTCAAACTATATTTCAAAACAGTTAATATCTTACGATCCTAGAAATACACTCGTGCAAAAGATAAAAAGGAAGTTATCTAACTTAAAAAAGATGGGTGGCGAGGCAATATCAAAAAAACATCAAACCGCTGTCCAACTGGCCGAGATAACATCAGGGTCGACGAGCTCGCTCAAGAAGGCATCGATGTTGTCACTGGCAGACAAGTCACAAAGGAGAGTTAACAGTCAAAGTTGTATTTTTACCTCTTCGGGCTATCAAGGAAAGGATGACATGAAAAGCAACACTTCTACATACGCAAATTTTTCTGGTAACGTGGACCAATGTTTTGAGAAACTGAGAGATTATAATGTATGTTCAGACATAAATAAACGAACCTCACAAAAAATGGTAAAAATGAGGAGTTTTGATAATAACGAAATACTCGTTACTAGAAACTCACCGGGTTTAGAAAGAACGAAATTTTCTACTCTAGATAATCGTAGTCGATGTAAAAGTATTAAAAGGCAAATGTCATACAACGATTTTCCAAGTGAACGATATAGAGATAGATTATCGGAGACTTGGACGCGGGACGAGAACACAATGGAGTCGAGAAGTACTCGAAGTGACTTGGTGGATGACGATGCACAGACGTTCCTGGGGGGCGACGTGATGGCCATGAGCGGGCCGCGCGGCGCGCACGCACTCTGCACCTGCGACGCTCCTCAGGATACCAGACTACCGTCAATTTTCTACGACACACATGTAAGTAGCTATTAGCACATAGCTTAGAATCAACATTTTCTCTGTTGATCCGATAGCCTGTCAATGTTTGGTTGTAATATTTATGCGATGGTGACATTGTTTACTTACTATTAAGCCTGCGCTGTCCCACTCCTGCGGGGAAATTGCGTAACACACTATCAGTAGTAGTGGCTTTCATTTTGACAGTTCAACAACATTCATAGCGTTATTTACGTTGTTGAGCAGACAAATTTTTCGAACATATGAAGCAATGGATTGGACGGTAACCTTCAAAATGATTCAGATTGAGATTAATAGTGTGTTAAGCAATTAGGGTGCTGGGCAAAGGCCTCCAATTCAATTGGTCACTTATTTTATTGAAATCTTTTCACCCGATACGGCCGAGCAAAAAGCTTTCCTACATAGATAGGTACCGTACCTACTTCATGCCGTGTCTCACGTCTATTGAAAATAAGTCAAGTGTAATATCTCACCTGCAGACTACTAAGCCATGTTTTAAAAATGAGTAGGACGGATTTTGTCTGATAATGTTTCTTTTCATCTATTTTCGTACGCTTAGAACCTAGCACGAAATGTTTAATTCATTTCTTGTATAGGCTTATACTAGAACATTTATCTAATTACCTTTTCTCAAAGAAATAATCCTACTATTCCTACTATCCTACTATTCCTATCCTACTTCCTACTAATATTGTAAATGCGAAAGTTTTGTATGGATGGATGGATGGATGGATGTTTGTTACTTTTTCACGCCAAAACTACTGAACTGATTTGGATGAAATTTGGCACACAGATGGTTTATAACCAGGATTAACATATAGGATACTTTTTATGCCGATATTCCCACCGAATCGAAACCGTGGGACGCAGCTAGTCAATCATAAGCAGACTATTGTAGATATAAATCCCGCAAAGTATGCACGTGATGATTGAAATTAAATTCCGTCATCGAGATCTTTGACCGTCGGTGTCGTTACGGGTAGTCAGAAGCCTAAAAGTCAAACAAACAGTCCTATCAAGGGGGTAGTACCCAGTAACTGGGTTGTGGAAGTCAGATAGGCAGCCGCTCCCTGTAAAATACTGGTATTCAGCTGCATCCGGCTAGACTGAAGCCGACAACATAGTTGGGAGAAGCCTAGGCAGATGATGAAATTGAATTCTGAAACTTTAAAAGTGACAGCAAGTTACAATAAAGATTTATTGAAATAAGACGTTTGAGTAAAGAGTAAAATTGTATTCTAGAACGATGCTCTTAACATGAATAATTTAGGTAAAACTGACAGTTTTTATTCAAGATTGACCTTCGTTTTACCCTTATATACCTGAAAGGCCACCTACGCATAACTTTGAGCTTAGATAATACTACAAAATTGAAATGGAAGCTAAAATATACTTTTCTATAGTTTAGAGTAGAGCGTTTATCTCTAAAGATTTTGGAAATTAATAAAGTTCAGGTGTTATAAAACGCTCTTTACATTGCTATATATTATAGGCACCAATTTAGAGTATGCGGTTAGGAAGGCGAGCGCTTCGCACTACAGAAATTGGAGCAGGCGCTAATAGCCGCGCACTCAAAAAGGATAATGAACCATTATCTAACGATTAGGACCTCGGAGGGTAGTAGGCATTATTTGCAGTTGCATGCTTAACGCAAATGTGGGTGAAAGTTTATTACGCCGCCTGTCCATATACTTGGAAACTGGGCAACAATAGGTACACAGCATTATCTTGGTCATCATCATCTTCCTGCCGATGTCCCATGTTACTTGAGGTCGATGCAACACGTTTTGATCTTCCATTCTCATTTACTCCCTTCTCTTTCATATCATTCCTCTCACAATCCACCCATCTTTTCTTTGGCTTTCGTCTCCCTCTCCATCCATTAACATTTATATTAATTACTCTTTTATTCGCATGCATTTCGTCCCTCCTCATCACATGCCCATACCAAGCCAAACGATTTCCTTTCAACTTTGCTGTCACTGGCGCCACTTTCAAACTTCCTCTTTTAAACTCATTTCTTACTTTATCCATTTTCGTCACTCCACACATCCATGTCAGCATTCTCATCTCCGCTGCAATCTTTTTTCATCCTCCTTCATACATCTTGGTAAAATAGCAAAATTAATAATTTGAATTTGAAATATTTACTTGTTGGCTTTTTTCCCCTACTTGAGGTAGATTTCGAGTTGCGTCCTGAGTATCTTCAAGAAATATTGAAATACCGGTTACAAAGTTCTATAGAACCACTGCCTAGGCATTAAAATGAAATTAGATCATGTAGTTCCTTTGTAGTTGGAGCCCAATAAAATTGTGTGCAATGTGACGCAAAGGTTTTCGCTTTATTCACAATCTTTAATGAGATCCGTATGATTTCATTTCCATTTTTAAATCGCATTATAGAAAGATTAAACAATAGTCCTTGCCAACGGGACGAATAGCTAGCTATGTATGCTGGGCGCGGCGACCGTGGGGTATGCGCCGAGAGCGGACGGCAGCTGGTGTTTGCCTGCCGTTGGTACCCCGCGGGCGATCACTGAACAACATTAAATTGAGCATATGTAGTAGTGAACGTGTTCGAGCGTGTAAATTGAACTAAAACATGGCGTAGGGAAAGAAGCGTGCCACGCCAGCGCCCGACGTGACGGAGCGCGGTCAGGGAGGCCGTGTGGCGTCCTGCACCGCCTGCAAGTCACCGCAGTGGCTGTCCACGGGGACCACCTCCACCACCAGCCACAGTTCCACCACTACAGGAAACTCTTCACGTTAGTGTATACTTTATTATCATTATACATCTGCTTTTTGATACTTATTTGCAAAAAAAAACTAAATAAACATTTCAGAGAAAATTTATTAACAAACAATCTACTGGAATTTCAAAGTAAAAACGACCAAAATAGGTTAACTCCCACATGACTTGCCAATAAAAGGTATCTGTCGCCAATAATACTACAGTGACACATTATTTTATCGTACAAAGCCTTCCCAATACTGTTTCTAAACATGAAGCTAAGCTGCTGCATCCGGGGCGCGCGACGTCGTGATCGAGTAAGTTTGCTTCTGACAGGAAGATTATAGGAAGCACAGTAACGAGCGATTGCTATGACCTAAATTGTTTTTTATAGGTATTCCACAAAGTGTCTTGCTTTTGTTTTTAGATTTTATTGTGGACGACGAAATGTAGAGAGTTTCTACTTTTTTAATGGAAGCTCACTTATCTTATCGTTATAAGCTTATTCATTTGTTATAAAAAACTTGATCTACGTTAGGGTCATCACACTAAAGCCATCAGGTAAACCAAATTCTTTGTACCCAACCAGTATTATAATACCTACAGTGTTTATGAACCGCAGTGCTACGTAATTTCCGTGACCATTCATCAAAATAATTTCGTTCTCGTCCATAAGTGAAAGTTTTGCTCCAAAACGATAAACTTTTCAAAACAAATGCCGGAATATTTGAATAAACATTTGAATAACTGAATGAGTCGCAAAATAGAATTTTGAGTATTTAGTATTTGTCGCGCAAGTTCTGAAACAAATCAAATATGTGTAATGTTTAGGTTTGTCGGTGTGGCACCGGCGTTGGTGCTGCGTGGCGATCCTGGTGCTGGTGGCAGGCACGGCGTGTGTGGCAGGGCCCCTGGCATTACGGGCCCCACCCGGAGCACCCCTGCATGAAAGACTGCGCCTTGCCGAGCGACTTCTGCACGACACCCCACTCATAGACGGCCACAACGATCTACCATGGAACATAAGGAAGTTTCTTCACAATAGAATTAAGGATTTTAAGTACGTAAAAGCTTCCTTTTTCATTCTTAGTTTTCCTTTATACATATTTAAAACATACATAAACCCACATAGCTAGACGTCGTAGTGGATGCCCCAAATGTAATTAAAACGACTACGAAAGTAATACGGGTATCGAAAATTTAGGAAATAATTAAATCAAAGGGTATAATTGAAGTCGTCCTCGTTTTTATACTATTGGGTGCACACGTGTACGCTACAAAGGATTGGAGATATAGGTACAGGTTTGTATTAACAAAGAGCTGAACAAGCCGGACTCAAACAAATATGTAACGTAGCTCATAAAAGATGAGCGGGGAATCAATCCACTTAGTGCAATGTAAAAGCCTTTGAACCCAACTGTTTTAAACTAGCTAACGAAATCTGTGAGGCGTAATGCCGCTCTCGTTACTAGCTACTAGGGATGTACAATATCAAGTTTTTTTTTTAAAGAATACGAGTTGAACCTTTCGATTATTAGTCACGGACCTATTAGAATAATCTGTAATACCAAAACGGTTTGAAATAGTTATGAAAACCATAAAATAAAGTTCAGTGTTGAATGAGAAGGCAATGTCGTGTCGTTTTAGTTTAGGGAACGTAGCAAACAGCAGTCCTGTTTTAAAATTGTTTATTCGAAAGTAGAAAGTTAGCCAACCATAAAATCTGTTGTTTGGTTAGGTCGATGTCGATAGTTTTGACCCAATCGCACATCACTAGCCAGCAAGGAATAAAGATGAACTTTACTTTGTGTACTCGTATATACCGTCCGCCGTAGTTCTACGGTCATTAATGTGCGTAGTCTGTAATGTGCAGAGTTTCCTAGCTAATCACCACTTTATCGGAGCTGTGTAATAGCACTTAGATTGAAGCGGGATCTTCTTGAAAACTTGATATTTTCTGCACTTATGGAGGTAATATTTACAGAAATTACTCACTGTGCGTGGACTGTCGACGAAAGCGACCACCGACGTCTACATTAAATAACGAGTCCGCCTGGTCAATCCGAAAAATACGTGTAAAGGATTAGCTGAATGTGGGTGTTACTCCCGAACATACCGACACATCCGAATCGGATTTGGTCACGTTGGTTACTCACGGTGTAGCTACCGCCCACCGACTTTGGACATAGATACCATAGTGATTTGTGTTGATTTATTTGGAAAATGTTTTTAATAAATAGCCTGTAATATAAAATGCGAAACATGCAAAATGGAAAAAATAAGGTTACTGGGAGCAGTTCAATTTAAAAAGATTTAGAGCATTTTTTCTAACATCTCCGAAAGACAGTCCACAAAGTGACTGAGGTAAACTGCACTTTACGTATTCAAGGCTTCGGTTCAATAGCACTTACAACGAAATCATAGTTCACACGTAGCGTAAAGAATTGAAATGTTTCTTGACAGACATCTGGCTTAGTGCCAGTTCGTTGGCGACCCGTGTAGTGCGAGATTCGATTCTGCTACCAGAGTTAGCTAGATTTTTCTAGTTTTGACTTACATTTCCCACGAAAGTATGTAAATAAAAGTTTTGTTGAGGTATTATTCTATTCTAAATGTGTTTGTTTACGAACTTTTGTCTTTGAATTAATCATTATTTCCGTAGTTTGTTTTATATTATAATTCTATATTATATATTATGCAGTAGTCAACATAAGCAGAAATATAGGGCTCATTTGTTTATAATATTTCTAAAATTCGGGTTATTTTGATAAATTCTTGTTTATTGTTAACATTTCAATTCATCCTACGTAACACGTAAGAACGAATTGAAAAGTTCGCCGACGAATTAAAAAGTTCACGCAGCTCGCTCATGACAATCACGCAGCGTCAACATACTGAAATGTGTGGGTGCCTTCTTTTTTTAAGAACCCCAATAAACTAGCCGTCCTAAAAATACTAACCTCAATAAAAGATTAGAAATAGAAAAAAATACTAACATTGAGTGAAAATGTACGTATATTATCTACTGAAAATATGTATGTATTATTAACAGGTACTCCTTTTATGAGCTGCTATTCCAGCCAATTTATCAATCTACTGTTATATAATTAGCATATTCCACATACTTTCCTGCCACCCACACAGCCAATGAGACTTCAACGAGCCAATAATCGTCTATATAATATTACAATCCGCAAATAGTTTCGACGAGGATTTGCGGACGATCTCCCCGTGGGCAACAAGTTCGTGGAGCCACACGGACCTGCCGCGCCTGAAGCAGGGCAGAGTGGCCGCACAGGTGAGCGAAATTCCTCAAACCGCACGGTTTAATTAATTGTGTATTTAATAAAGTGGGTCATTTCGAGGTAATCCCACGACAAGATTAATATGTGCCGCGTGGATCATAACGCCCACATTATTGTGGCATTAAAAGATATTGGCATAGGTTGACCAATGTTATTTAATTAAAGTGTTTACCTTTACCCGTCCAATAATACCTACCTACTGTAACAACATCGGCTACTTATAATATTTATTTGACAAAGTAATTTTCAGAATTTTCCATAACATTTGCCGACATTCCAATCTCGTGATCCGAGTGCCGATTGTCAGTTGCTTTTACATAATATTCTCAGCAGATAACAGAACTTATTATTTAAATCAAAGGATTAATACCTCGATTGAGTCATAATGAAAGCAACTATAATTATATCATGGACACGGTACAATGAACCGAAACAGAAATGATAGTGAGCTAATTGTTTCAACTCCATCGCACAATTCCACGAGATTGATGTGTTTGTGTAACGTACACAATACAATATGTGGTGGCAGCGAGTTAACCGCCCGTGGCCTCACGTTTGCCATCAGCATCACTGATTCCATTATGGAATCTTTGTCGGTTCACTGTATCGCTGTATCAGTCGGATTTCATATTCTGCTCAAGCGTTGCTCAAGTCGTGCGTGATATTTAATCAGTTGTATGTCAGAGTGATCCTCTTTCGCCAGTTCTGGGCCGCGTACGTGCCTTGCGACGCGCAACATCGTGACGCCGTGCAGCTGACGTTCGAGCAGATCGACTTGATACAGAGGCTCACGGACAAGTACCATCCGCAGCTGACGCTCTGCACCTCCGCTGAAGGTAAGCGCAACCACCTGGCCACCAAGAAGGCACCGTGATTTGTACAAAACCAAACACATTTCAGGTAGGGAGGGTACAGCAATCTGAAAAAGACAAATGTAAACGCGTAAAGTATATTAGCATGAGAAACCCATTGTTTTCACTTCGTAGCCTTTAAAAAATTAAACTGTTTAAATTAATTCGTGCATTTCCTTTAGCTTCATTGTTTTTTTGTAATTCAAATGAACCCAATTAAAATAAACGGCTTTAGACTTATTTCGCTTATTATTCGCAAACAAAAACGTGATTTCAAGTTCAGTGAATTTCGGCAAAACTGGATCTTTAATCAACGTAGATAATGAATATTTAAAAAAATATTTTTTAAAAGTATGAATTAAGAATTAAATGAACAGCAGCTGTCCACCTCAATTAGTAGATTACTGCAATGCAGACAGTCAATGAACAATTACATACATTTTAGAGTAAACTCTAAATTACTACATAACAAATTCAGAAACATGAAGTCTCGTTAAAGCCTTTGAAAACGTATTTTAGTTGATGAATTAATTTGTACATTAAATTAATACAATATTTATTCATAATATTGTGTACACACTGCAACAGTTTATAAACATATTTACCAATATGTTTACAAACTATAATTGCGGCCTATAAAGCGAACATATTGAGCAGAGATAGGTTTACGTGTGAGTGATGAAGATGAACTCTTGGCTCTGGAACATCTATTGGAATTCCTAATCGCTTTCAGGTCATTAATCACGCTAAGTATATTATTAACAATGTGGATTGTGAACAATGTCGCGCTATTCTGAAGACGATAGGGAATGGTGCAATTGTGCACACGAATCAAAGTCAGGTGAAACATGAAGGAACACCAGGTGCCAAGGACTTTTTGTTTGAAAGAAAACAAAAGTAACAATATCAGCTCTCAATCCATTTGATGTTTTGTTTTCCTTGGACCAAAAGATAAAGAAAAAACACTTGTACAAAAAAAAATCCTGACGTCCCCTAGCTTTATTAAAAATTCGACGATCTTTCTTCCTGTTTCTCTTTATTCGATCTCAAAGAAAATAACAAAGAATGAACTTGCTTCGACAATTTATTTCACAAGTGTTAATACTGTCCATCAGATACTTGAAAAACTTTTACGTTTCCATTTCCAATATATTATTATTATTATTATTTATTACTTTTAAGAAGGCTTACAGACTAATTACAAATAATAGGTAACAACAACACATTATCAAGTTGCTAATAACAAGCCTCCACAGATACATAACCAATCGATTACTTAAAGTCGGACAATTAAAGTACATTGTGTACATAAGTAAGTACGTTAGGTTAGGTTTATTTATTTATTTATGTTGCTACATATGAGTTTAAGAACCACTAGCCGGCGCATCATTCACAAAAAATGATTTGGCTAAGAGCGTCCTTGCTGTGCTTATCTTAGTGTAAAATAAGTCAACATCATGTTCCGAAGATACATCATTGAAGCTTCGAGCGCTTCTTATAAGAATCGCACTACGCCTATAATTAGTAGTGGCAGAAGGCACACCTAGAAGCGGCCTTTCACGTAGTCTAATAGTGTTAGTGCGTAATGCTAACTTTGCCAATAGTTCAGGGCAGTCGATCGAGCCATTCGGTATGTTAATCAAAAAACACACATCATTAATGAGTCGCCATGATCAAATTGCCGAAAATGGTACCTCTTGCAACGGTGACTGTAATCTATAGATAGGTACTCGATATAAGTAATAAAGTCCGGAACGCAGTGCAATCCAGTGATTATTTTAAGGAATGCACTATAAAAAACAAGTTATATTTTATCACGCGTAAAACAATGTATTCTCTTTTATATACTGCAGATAGCTTATGCATATGTTTTTCAGTAAATTCACTGATTCGTTGATTTATATATTTATTTTATTTATTTATTTCGTTAATCAAACCGGTTTTAAACCAATTACAGTAATCATAATCATTCATAATCATTCATTTATTGCATTTCATGTTGTTTACAGGTTGTTACATTATGATAGTTCCAAACAATGAACCCTGCTAGGGCACAGCAATGTATAGGCGATAGGTTTTAATTAATTTAACATGCTATCATTATTCATATAATTTGTTAATATAGATTAATTTAAAAATTATTAATTATTATTATACATTATGTCATTCTTATAAACTAAATAAAATAAATAAATTATCATTTTCACATTATAATCTCATACTTACTACAATTTATGTCATTTGCAATGAGCCTAAATGTCATTATTATCTCAGTTAATTTAATGTCAATAGATTAGTTTTACATTATAATATGTCACATTTTCAGATAAAATAAAATAGAAAGTAATCACTAAAAAATACAGGAATGAGGTAGTAGCGGACTGGTGTTTTATAGAGTACCTAGTTATTTATGTGTAATGTGTTCAAGTCGATATTAATTTAGTAATTAAAGATACAAGCGTAGATCATTTCCTTTGTTTTGTCTATTGTCACAGATATAGTTTCGGCGCACGCCAACCACAGGCTATGTTCACTGGTGGGGGTGGAAGGGGGGCATGCGATCGGGGGTTCACTCGGAGTGCTAAGGACCTTGTACCAAGTGGGTGTCCGGTACCTGACACTCACATCCACGTGCGACACCCCCTGGGCTGAGTGTGCGTCCGCTGATAAACCTGAACCGTCGCCACGGGGCGGACTCACGCCATTCGGAAAGGTAAGTCCTACTACGGCAAGTGCTACGATCAGTTGCGCACGGTTACGACCGGCTACGATGCTACGCCAAACATGGAAGAGCGTTTTAAAAGATATAGACAGGTTCTTGGCGCCTTTCTGTATTCCGAACAAATTAGTGACATATAAACACGACGATCGCGTATTCACGCGACCGATCGCTTTGGTTAGGAGTGATTAAGAAGCGGGGTAAGGTTCTAATCGCTAAGTCTTGCTACGGCAAGTGCTACACTGAGCTACAAGGAACTACGTTTGGCTACGATGATACGTCAAACATAAAAGAGTGTCAGAACTTCAGAAGATCACAGACAGTTTCATTGCGTGTGAAAGGGAAGTTAAGTTCTGCTACGGCGAGTGCTACGGTCGGCTACGACCAGCTACGCGTGGCTGCGGCGGCTACGATGCCACACCTAACATAAACGAGCGCTAATGGGCTTTATGCGCAAATTAATCGAAAAATTCCAAATACAATGCCATAAATTCATACAATTTCAATTTTTATTATTACGAAAAATAGCCTGTACCAATCTATGGCCACACAAAATGTAGGCAACTTTATCTTTTAAATTACTCTGTAGAAGTAAGTAGGTTTTCGATTACTGTCACACCCAGGTACTTACTACTAGTCGTAGTAATTACCAGTCTAAGAGGAATAAGAACAAACTCCTGCCAGATCTTAAATGTATTTGATCATTATTTTATACAATCATTTACGATTACGATTAAACGCACACGTCAAATTAAATGTGACATTTTAAAGGATCGATCTTAAATTAATAACAGATTTATGTTCTTATCTTCTAATTTTAATTTAATTCAACCATTTATACAAAACACCTAAAACTGCAGATTGAAAAAAGCTGAAACATTAAAACTTTGATTATTCTTACGGGTTTAAATTGTGAGTTATCTCCCCTTAATTCTTTCTTAAATCTCTTAAGATTAGATGAAGTTATAATCCTCTTTGCAGACTATACAATGGTAGCTCGTTAGGGGAGAATTTATTGTCTTAGGTAAATGCTGGCTGTTATTAAGAATTTGTAGCAAGCGGACGTGGCTTAAAGAAATCTGTATGAAGTATTTACAAAGCAATTTGCATAGAAGTATATGAGTAACATATGTGATCATAAAGAGCAATCTTGGAGCATGCGAAAGAATATTAAAATACACGAAGCTAAGTAGTCAGAAGGCAACCGTAAAGATTGAGACGTCGAGTAGAGTGAGTGTGCCATAATCATAAACATCCTGCGCACCGCAATATTTCTCTTTGTACGAACTCGGGCTGCTCGCTGCTCGCGAAAGCAGTTCTTTGTTTACCTGCAACGATACTTTTCGAAATATTTTCTTTTGTTTAAACTGCACACTGCGTGCAACGTGGCCTGCGTCGCCGTCGTACGTTCAAACTTAAAATCTACCACAAATAGGTACAGTCAAAAAACGAGATAAGTATACAGGCTTGCGACTTTTAATGTTGTGGGTATGCTGAGTAGACACGTATTTGACAATACACTTTTAAGTGTATCTTTGATTTAAAAGGTCACGGTAGTGGAACGAAATATTTTTACCTGTGAACGTAACTCTTTTGCTGACTTTAGCCACATCCTACTTTACAGTAAACAGTTCTGACTACAGCCGTTTTCTTTATTATATTTATTAATTGCACAGTATATCATCTGCATACGCTCGCAAGTTACAAGTGGCAATACAAGTTGCTTCTACTTTCTTAACGTAAGAAGCAACCCCAAGCGGTACTTATCTTAATAGGAGAGATGGTAGCGCTACAGTACTGAATTTAAGATGGCTATAAACTATAAGTAGTGGCTGGTTGTTAGCCCATCATTCACGATCAGTGCGAGAACCGATCTTGTTAGTTCACTCTTAGGTAGGATAACTTTTGTTCTTGATACTTCTCTTCTCATTTCTTAACGCTTTATGACAGCAAACTTGAAAATAAAGTTATCAGATCATTTTATTCATTTTGAAAACTTCGTCGAATCGTTTCGTCGCCTGTTGCGCAATGTTTGAGGACAAAGATCTTCAACCAGTGTATTCTGCCCGTTATGACATACGGTGCTGAACCTGGGATTCAGGCAGTCGAGCTGGTCCACAAATTCAAGCTCGCTCAGCGTGCTATGCAGCAGGCTATGCTCGGAGTTTCTTTGAAGGATAAGATCAGAAATAAAATTATCCAAAAAAGAACTGGAGTCGACTGGACCGACATTGCTTGTAGAATAGTCAAGCTGAAGTGGCAGTGAGCTGGCTATATTGGTCGAAGGACCGTTGGCCATTGGAGTTAACGAGTCCTGGAGTGGAGACCGCTTCTAGGCAACCGTAGTGTGGACCAACGACTTTAAAAATGTAGCTAGACTGAATGCGGAAGGCGGACGAGTGGGTTTTGGGCGCAGCTGGGGAAAGATCGATGTCCAGCAGTGGACTGCGATATGACAGTGAATGATTGATGATGATCATTTTGTACGTGCTGTTTTGTGGCTATAGAAAATGGCTATAGAAACCGCGCGCGGTGCGGCTCCCAGGCGTAAAACTAGAAATCCAGCCGGTAAATCATTTGATAATCTGTTAACGAGGATTACATACAATGGAATATTACTTACCTATTTAACCAAATGGCTGACACTGACATCAGAAACTATAAACTAACGAAGTACGACAATTTGTCGCTTTCAAAATTCGTCGGCTTTCTGAATTCACAACCACAAAGGTTCTAAGAAGTTAGCAATTAATTTAAAGCAATGCAAACTCATACGAACTTCAAAAGCGGCTGGAACAATAGAGACTTACTTTATGATAAATATGCAAACGGCTAGGAGCAGCCGGAACTGTGTTTGCAGTTCATTTCAATAGCTTATACCGACGTGTTTTAAAACAATTTTTTTCATCCTTTATGTAAATGGCGCTTTATAGTACTTAAGCTTTTCTTGTCCAATAACAGAAAAAACCTCAATACAAAGTGGTTGGAGAAGACACACATTTTTCTTTTTTAGGCGACCTCTTTTTCTGTCATCAATCTTATGTTAACAAATTGTTATTGATCGGGCGGACAGATAGTGGTGAAGGAAATGAATCGTCTGGGCATGTTGGTGGACCTGTCGCACGTGTCGGAGCGCACGATGCGCGACGCGCTGGCGGTGTCGCGCGCGCCCGTGCTGTTCTCGCACTCGTCGGCGCGCGCGCTGTGCAACGTGACGCGCAACGTGCCCGACACGGTGCTGCGCCTGCTCGCGGCCAACAAGGGCCTCATCATGGTCAACTTCTACACGTCGTTCCTCACTTGTAAGGATACCGCGACCGTTCAAGATGCCATCGGTAAGAAAACATTTACCACACATCTCGGAACCTCAAAGTCCTCCTTTTTCTTAAGATGTTTACGTTTTCCTTGGCAACACCTCAACTTTTCCTCCAAAATGTTTTGGTTCCTCCAGTAACTAGGTACAATACCTTTATATGTAAATTAAGTGAAAAAAAAATGTTATTTCATCCAAATCTGTAACAGTAAAAAAGTACTTACTTTATCTAAGGCCATTAATTAACCGATACTTTGTCTTACAGCACACATTAATCATATAAGGGATGTAGCCGGTGTGGACAGTGTGGGCCTTGGCGCTGGCTACGACGGCATTAATTAGTGAGTACATATTGCGATGTGTAGCTACATATCTCCGACATACCTCCGCAGAAGTGGCAAGGGAAAAAGAATTAATACAGGCACAAGCATTTGAAATAGGCACTCTTATTCTAGTCTTCTTTAACTATACTTACTTTACATTAAATATTTTAAACTTAAAACGCACTAAAACCATTAAAATTCTAAATCCCAAAAGCGTGAAGCTTTCTGAAGGATAAAGCTTTGAACAAAAGTTTTATAGTTCTGAAGGCTATTATGCCTACGGAGGGTTTCTTCCTTATAACTTTTTAAATCAAAATAATATTGTGTACGGACGCCAGCACATCAAGTTACTACAATCTGTCAAATTTCTTTAATAGATTTTCAACTTTATCGCTAAAGCATTAAGGTTCAAGGTTGATTGGGAAAATTTGACAGTTTCGGGTAGCTTGACCTGCTGGCGTCTGTACATAACGGCTGTACATTTTTCAAAGAGTTTATTTTTTTACATACAGCCTCTTGGCATTATCATGAACCAGGTTTGTTTAGTAGGGACGGTTAGTACCTACCTACATAATATTTTAGGTACGTACGTCTACGTGAGTCTGCGTAGATACTCGTACCTACTTAATGCGCGCGTTTGACATTAATCTTCTAAACAATGCTTACTGTACAGTACACCTCAAGGACTGGAGGACGTGTCGTCGTATCCGCTGCTTTTCGCGGAGTTGATGGAAGAGGGTTGGAGCATAGAGGAACTTCGGAAGTTAGCGGGCCTCAACTTGCTCCGTGTGATGGGGGCTGCAGAGCGCGTGGCGCGCGACCTCGCGTCTGCTCGCGTCGCGCCCTACGAAGACGTCGCGCCTAAACTGTTCGACACACACAATTGTTCAAGTCAAGACCTATAAATCAAAACACAGCTATCGTTTATTCAAAAATTAACTTTCCCTGAGACATTTTATATTCTGCGTCTAGACATTTTTAAAATAACAGTAGATTTATTATGGAACAATTGTTTAGTTCATAGTAATATTATCAGATGAAGATAATTTTTGAAAAGACTTCGTTAGCTTGCATTGGAACGGTTTTGTTGATTGTTGAAATGTAATTCCTAACATCGAACTCGGTGCTACGTGATTGGCTCGAGATGCTTCACTTGAGACGTGCGAGTACTTTATCTGCTCCGGCTTAGAAATATGCCTGTACCTATGAGATTTTCTCGTTTTTAGTACCTAGGGACATTGTATGCTGATTATATAATGTTTCATGTTATGTAACACCATACCTACGTACTCATTTTCTTATTTACAAAATATTACTTTCTTCTAACTCTTCACATTAACAGCAGCGTTAATAGTTAGGTTGAGGGTCGCCTCGGCCAAGGATGTAAGTAATAGTAATAAATAATAGTCATCTATCTCGGCCCAATCTCGGCCGGGACACAACAATAGCCAAACATTACTTACCTACCGTATTTAATCAATTTGTAAACACATTGTTTGCACTACGATACCAGCACTAACCATTCCTTGATTAACTTTTTGTGTTGAATATATATAGGTATATTTGGTTATTATTACCTACTAGTACTAGCTGAGCCCGCGACTTCGTTCACGTGGATTCCGGAAAATAATAATGTGTTTCTTTACTCATTATTTTATCTTTTTCTAAAATAAGTTACTTCTTATAACACCAGAGGGCCAATTCTCGTAATTATAAGAAGGTTCACAGTCTGATCTCAGTCTCATTCTGTCAAAAATACCTGTAATTTCCCTACACTTTGACAAGTTTTGACATTTGTTTGTCGCCGAGATGAGACTGCGACTAGATTTTGAACGTTTTAAATTACGAGAATTTGCCTACTGCTATCTGCCAGTGAAAGTTCCGTGAAAATCGGACCAGCCGTTTCGGAGATTAGCCGGAACAAACATACAGACAGACACAAATAATATATAATAAAATTATTATATGTACATAGGTACCGTATATACTTACATATGCATTTATTAAAAAGCTGTTATTTTGACATTACAAACAGACACTTCAATTTGATTTATTTGTATAGACGTATAGAAGATAATATAATATGTCTAAAATTCAGACACCCACCTTCAGTATTTGAAAAATAAATGCAGGGCTGAAACAGAAACTTCCAAGCCTCAAGTAAAAAGTAGATCTTTACTTAGATATCACAGAACTTACAAAAGAAAATTGCAGCCAGCTGGTATGTAAGGAAGTTTGAAATAATGAGATAGGTATGCAACTACATTCAAATGTTTTAAAAAGATGATTCTTCTTTTCGCGTCGATGGTACTCTTTTTCATTTTTTTTTTAATATTTATATATATATATATATTGTTTGAGCCAAGTAGCCACGTTAATTGCGGCATCAGTGGCATTTTTAGGTCATCCAAGGTGCAGGTGAACGGGCACTTAGGACACTCCAGCAAGTGGGGCATGGTCTGATCAGAAGCACCGCACTCGCACTGGGTGTCGGATGGGTCAGTAATCCCCCACTTCAGGTTATTAAATTCGTACTTTAGCTCGATAAGATTAACACAACTTGATTTTCATGATACGCGTTGCTTCACAATCAGGTTGAGTGGGGATCTACCTACCTACTTTGTCATTCCCACTTATCAGACCTGTTTTTATTCGCTCGAACAGTTTTAAAGCTGGGTAAGTCGGTAGGTTAGTTAAGACTAGGCAGGTTCTCGTAAATTATTTGAGTTGGAGAAAATATTATGTGCCCTCGAAATAGAAATAGTATAAATATAATATGACAGTCACTCCATGTTAAATATTGGTATTCAGCTGCATCCGGTTAGACTGGAAACCGATCCCAACATAGTTCGGAAAGGCAAGCAGATTACGATGATGTTGATAACGTACACCTACGTATCATCTTTCTTATTATCTTGTAACTAGCTTCTGCCCGCGACTTCACCAGCGTGAAATTTCTTGAAAGTTCGCTTGAAAGTTCCCCCGACCCACCGCGTCGTATCGCATCTCCTGCCCGCGATATTACTTCATCTTCTCTTAGCATTCTTTCTGCCTATTTTTAGTATTGCTCGGTTCCCAAGGATCCTAGAGTGATGTTAAATAGTGAATTCTTTCTGAAGAATTGAGCTATCAAATACAAAAAGAGTCTTTCAAATCCGACTGGTAGTTTCAAGGATTAGCGCGTTCAACAAACTCTTCGGTTTTATTATTAGTATAGATATAGATTTAATATAGTATGCAAAATTTTAATATAAAAGGATTTTTACTTAGGTAGGTATCACATAAAAGTTATAAAATATCGCGAGCATCCATTAGATAGGTACTATTGTTCGGCACCGAGTTCGATGAACTGAGTTCTTAAATTATATTGGAATGTCCCCAACATCTAACGTAACTGCGGTCATCAATCTACATAGTATTGTTATAAAGCTTTAATAAATTAGTCTAATTATTACTTAGATACCTAATAATATATAATTTTACCCTGTAATATTGTTATCGTCCGATTAGATGTGATTTGATATTTTTGTCTAAATAAATTAATAGACTTATTTCTTTAGATCTGACATTATGTACTTACATGTTTTATGCATTTACACATGTATATGTATTTATTGTACCTATCGTCAAAGCTTTTTAAATATTGCCAATCAATAAAAATGCGACTAGAAATACCTAAGGCAGTCAGTTGTATTTAACTCCTTAATTAAATATGTAGGTACCTAGTGGTATATTACCTTTGAGGACGACTTGAGTCATTAAGATAAAGTAATTATAATAATTATAAAATTTAATAATGTTATAGTTATACAGTGTGTTTTTATTCAAATGTTTATTGCTTAAATTCCTACAAAATTGTTACACATATTGGGCTCTTTCTCAGCTGAGAAATGGTCTTTGTACCTGATGCTGACAAAGTTGTATAGGCTTTCGTATCACTATCCGTGAGCGGCCTTCTGAAAAATACGAAACGCAAATCCAAACTGTCTTTTCTGAAAAAAAATTGGGTTTTCATATTAGGTAAATAGAGTAATCGCGACTGAAACCAATATTTCTTAAATACAGATAATATTCTGAGATAAAAACGCACTGCATAAATAAATAGCTTTACCTTATCAACGACCAATAATAGATAATCGTAGTATTAGAAACATTAGTACTGACCCTATTTAAAAACGTGCAAGTATCGCTGCGTCAAGATAACAGCGAAGTAAACTCGAATTACCTAAATAATTATACACAACTACATACATAGTTATATATACATAAAAACCCATCACGCCTGTTTTCCCCGAAGGGGTAGGCAGAGGTACCTCTGCCTAACTAACCTACCTAGCTAAATTATATATTTCGCAGTCTTTTTGAAACTAGCTGTTTCAAAAAGACTGCCACATATATACATCGCCAAGAATTCATTTGATTGTCCACAACCTTTGTTCCATAATATTGTATCGTCTGTTGTCAAAAGACATCTTACACATTGAGCACATAACTGTAGCTAAACATACAGTACTATGGAACAGAATTTATGGGCAATCAAATGAATTCTTGGCGATGTATATGTCGCAGTAAGATGATTAAAGCCGTGATATACCGTATATACCGTAATATACCTTATAACTATATTTCGGTGTGAAAGCAGTTCATAACTGTCTTACTAGGAATATAACTATGATACGAGCATGATCTAGTAATGTAACTATCTTACCAGACTAATCTAGTAAAATAATTACAAGTTTAGGTATATTTTCTTTCATTTGTACAACTGACAAATAGTTAACTTTTTTTATTTCTCAATCGTCTAAACCAAAACAAACAATGTTATATAATATACTAATTCAAATATGTTCATTTCAAAAATATGAAGCAAAGGATTAGTAATATCCTTCAAAATTATTCAGATCGAGTGCTGGATAAAGCCATTTGACACTTGTTGACGTGCGATACTTGTCACAATTTGTACCTCCTAACGCAATATTAGTTAGTAATGTAAATAGTTATATATGTCAGTACACTGGTAATAATAGACGGATCTTAAGACTGACGTGTATCAGAAATAAATTAGTGTACGTTTGCTACGGTGTTAAATTAAGTATAAACAATTAATGTTACGCACTACCTACATTATAATATCTTAAGATGTGTTTATTATTCCTAAAGGGAAGACTAATGCTACTGTCCTTGCTAGTATAATGTTTTCTCAATTCATGAGAAAGACTTATTAAATTATCCGTGAGACATATCTCATTAAAATACCTGATCATACTCGTTTATAAATTGCTAAGCAGAATCCTTGTCTTCAATTTAATATTTGATCGTTTTTATAAAACAGTATAAAATATTTAGATACAAGTTTTCATGAATTCATCGCGGTAGGCAAACAATACGTCGTAATGCTTTTAGGATTTTTTCTCATAGTTTTATAAAGATTTCTAGAGTGAACCATCAACCATATTGAGTACACACGACGACATATCAATCTATACATTTCCAGTTTTAGCTGACCTCGCATTGTGTAGGCTTTCCGTTCAGTGAGAGGTCAGCTTATACTGGGTATAGTTTGATATGTCGTCGGGCGTACCTACAATACGGGCGAAGAATCATGGCCGATCCAAACTTTGCGCAGGAGGCTGCGCAATAACATTTTTTAGGAACCAAAGGGAATGAAGCGAATGTGAGTGTGAGCGAGAGATCATGCGCGAAAGTTCGGAGAGCCTATGTTCAGATCGGCCATATTCATCGGCCGTATTGTACCTACCTAAATATTATTATTTATTTGACTATAGTTGTTTCATATTTGATAACATCATGTACCTATTCTGAAATAACCAATTAGAAGGTCATTTGTTTTATTAGCTAATCCAATAAACACCTATTTTTAACATGCTTGTTTTATTAAGGTTCCGATCTCAAAAGGAAAACGGAACTTTTTTATGGTCACTTTTTATCCGTCTGTCACAGAGGTTTTTCTCAAGAGAGGTTTATGCGTATATTATGGTTTATTATGACGGCTATGCTTGGAGTTTCCCTGCGTGATCGAATCAGAAATGAAGAGATACACAGGCGAACCAAGGCAAACGTCATAGCTCGAAGAATTGGCAAACTTAAGTGGCAGTGGGCAGGGAACAGATGACCGATGGGGCCGTAAGGTTCTGGAGTGGCGACCGCGTACCGGAAGACGTAGCGTTGGAAGGCTCCCCACAATGGTGACCGACGACCTTGTCAAGGCCGCAGGAACCCGTTGGATGCGAGAAGCACAGAACCGGTCCAAGTGGAGGTGCTTGGGGGAGGCCAATGTCCAGCAGTGGACGTCTATCGGCTGAAATGATGATGATGAGGTTTATGCAACGTAGGAATTTGAAATTTGGCATTTGGTTAGTACTTGATGCACACAGATCTAGTCAATAAAAATATATAGGGTCAAATGAAATTAGCTAGCGAAACTCCACAGACGTGGTGGCAACCGATATCTAAAGATATAAAGCAAAAAAATTGATTTGATGAATTTCTTTGTAGGGTCAACGACCGTAGGGTGTATTTGCTTGAAATATCTGTTAAAATAACAGTTTTTATTTCTTTAAATTTTAGACGTTATCGATACCTAAACACCATAAAATAAAATATTTTTGCAACTCATACTTAAAGTGACTACTGACTGTTTGTTACTCTTTCACGCAAAAACTACTGAACGGATTTGGATGAAATTCGGCACACAGATGGTTTATAACCAGGATTGACATATAGGATACTTTTACTTGGGGTACTGGGTCGATCCCAAGGTCCATCCCTTGGAATAACTCAAAAGAAGTCTGGAGTCTGGAATTGTACCCGATTATTGCAAATACGGTATTTGCAATAACCGGTTACACTTCCAATTAGTCTTAACTTATGGTATTTGAAATACCCTAAGTTAAGGCTCTATAATACGAGACTTAAATTATTATTATTATTTGATTAGACACACTAGCAGCTAATTAGCTGATGCGTGTGTATCGTATCTTAAATGTATAGCTTTATAGCAGCCATGACGATAGAAAATTTAATTTTAGAATATTTAGCTAATCGTAGCTTGCCCAGGCATTGGTAATGCTTAAGGTCACAGACTGTATTGTAACTCATTCATTTCTTCCTTATAGTATACATATTTCTTCTCTTTTTGTGCTTGGTCAAAAGTGCCAAAACATCCTTGTACTTTATCCTATTATTAGATATATCTAAAGTAAATTAAAGGAGGTGCGCTAAGATTACCAGCAAAATTCAAAGCATCTTATTTTTTTTTTTTTGCTAGTTGCAGGTCTTGGAAAGGAAAGTTCTTAGAAAATCAAAAACAGAACAAACTAGCAAGTTATTAGTTTTATTAAATCTTTCAAAACCACTGAGAAAGCACTTTGCCCACTCGTCTTTAGGGGTCTCTTCGACGGCATTTTGAAACGCAACCACTGCTTCCTCGGCGTCCATAAAACGTTTTCCTCGAAATTTTTCTTTTATTTTCGGAAATAAATAAAAATTGCAAGGTGCGAGGTTGGGGCTACAGGGCGGGTGACCCAGTAATTCCACGTCTGACGTCGCCAAGTAGTCGATTGTTTGCTTGGCGGTGTGCGACGAGGCGTTGACGTGGTGAAGGAGGATCCTACTGCGAGGTCGTTTCTCCCGAACTTTTTCCAAGACTAGTGGCAAACAATTGTTAGTGTACCACTCTGCAGTAACTGTTTTTCGTTCCTCTAAAACAATTGTTGCGTAATGACCGGTCCTTCCGAAGAACGAGGCCACCATCTTTTTTCCCACGCTTCGAACTCTCTTCACTTTAGTTGGCAACTCCTCAGAAGGAAACACCCAGACAGCAGACTGTCTCTTAGTTTCAGGATCATAACAATAAATCCAGCTTTCGTCACCGTAAGTATGTCGAACACAACATTTGAGTCACCTCGTTAAATCTTTGAACCATTTCACGACACCAATCAACACGACGGAGTTTTTGGGCCTCTGGCAAATTATGAGGTATCCACCGGGCACAAAGCTTCCTGACCGCTAAATGTTCATGGAGGATTTTGTGCACTTGACTCATACCGATGCCTAAGCTTGTCCGAATCTGCTGATAAGTCACTCTTTTGTCAGTCTCTATCATACGCCGGACAACACTGATGTTATCTTCAGTCGTCGCCGTAGAAGGCCGTTCCTCACGCAGATCATCGGCGAAATTAGTGCGACCACGTTTAAACTCATTAAACCAGTTGTAAACAGTGGCACGAGAGGGGGCTTCATCGTGAAAGGCCAATCGAAGTCTATCATAATTTTCTTGTTAACTTAAATGACATCGAAAGTCATATAAAATCATTGTACCAAAATTTTCTCGCGTTAAATTCATGCTGACGTGACGCAGACTATTTTCAATTTGCCGCCAAATCGTAAACAAATGACAAATTAATAAAATACATACACAATAATATTGGCAAAGAGTTCCATTTTCAAAATTTGAACTCATTTTTTTTATTATATCGTTTTCAAGTGGCCCGTTCTAAAACCTTTCAGTGTCGCCCTCGTATGTTGAATTTTGCGCGCTACCCTAGTGCTTTCATTTTAAGGCTAAATTTAGTGCTCGACCAAGAAACCGTGGTCAGCGCTGAGATCGGTCGAACTTACTCGTAGCTATATCAATGAAAACTTATGAACAACTACAATGCAGCGCTCATGAATCGCTACGCGCGCGTACAGCTACGTCGCGCACACGGCACACGAGGACCATCGGTCGGGCGTATGTCGGTCGACTGACGCGATATGTCGGTATATGCGGGCATTTGGTGTCACGATGACCGAGCGACCGACCGTACGCAATATCTTTTGGGAGTACTCACTTTGCCGTCAGCTGAGCACTAAACGCTCGGTCACGACCGATGATCATCGGTCGAGCACTAAATCCAGCCTTACGGTTTTGTGATTCTTTTCACATGAGAAAAGGTTTTTTTTTTAATTAGAAGTAGAACTTGACTGTGTAGTTTACTTTTGAACGGATTATACTCCAAAGCTCGCAGAATCCGTGAAAATTTCGTGATATCGTGACCAAAACATAAATATGAGCTATTTTACTATCACAATGAGAGGCATGCTTAAAGGCGCGTGCCCACTAGGGCCGCGCGGCTCCTTGAGGCCAAGCCGCGCAGCCGAGCCTCGTGAGTGTGTACGTGAGCGAAGCCCGAGCTGCGCGGCCAAACAAGGCCAAACCGGGCCGCGCGACCGGCCTCATTCAACCCGCCGGTTGTCAGTCTACTTCAAAGGAAACCGCGCGGCTTTAAGTAGTGAGGACGGGCCACGCAGCCAGTCAGTGCGCTTGAGACCGCCGCAACATCGAGTTGTGTTTGTATTCGCACAAAATTTAGTAGACTGACGATGAAACACTTTTATTAATGGATTTGTATCGAGAGCGCCCGGTGTTATGGGACTCTCGGAGTTGTTTTTATTGAAATAAACGGAAAAGGAATGATGCCTTGGTGGAGATTTTTACATGCTTATATATTATTTATAAATGCTACAGAAGCTAATAGCATGTCCTCTTCTTCGTAAATCTCGAAAGTAACATACAAAAGCCTCGTGAGGCTGGGCCTCGAGACCACAAAAGGTCGTGCAGCCCTAGTGGGGACCCGCCTTTAGGTACAATAATTCTAGTACATACTAATTCTATGGATTTAAGATTTACAGTCTGTCAGTAAATAATAGTATTAGGTATGTACTTGGTCTGTGGCTCAGTGCGGTGTTGCCGGCCCTTCTGTATAAACCGTAGATCTACTGTTCACACACCCCCACGTACACACACCCTCGGATACACACCCTTACACACACACACACGCACAGCACGATAAAATTTAAGCATAAATAAATTATAGTTTTATATTTTTTCATACTTTTCAATTCTGTTATTGTATTTTTATTTTATTTTAATTATTTTTTTATTTTGTTTACTTCTTTTAAAATTGTAATTTGTTGCACACAGGGTTGTCTATTCCTATGTTGACATTTAGTACCTAAGCCAAATAAAATGGGAGAGGGCGCTGACTCCTGACATACAGGTACACCTAGTTCAGGAGTCAGAGGCTTCAAACAAGTTTTTGTAAACTACTATGTCAATAAAGAATTATTATTATTATGTCTTTGACATTTCTCGGGACCCCGGGGTCCCGGACCTTTGAAAGGCGTACGAGGGGCTGAAGCCAACTCGCAGAGGCCCGTTAGACGTATTTAATGAAATACGGCACCAACCGACTATAGCAGGATATGAAAACAAATATATTGGATTATGGGTTTGGGTGGCTAAAGTGGACTGGTAACCGAGAACTATGGAAGAAATATGGCCCCTGCCTGATCAATGTTTTATAAATACACGGATAAAATGGCAGGGGGTGTCTTGCACACTCAATAATGGGCCCCCGGAAACTATTGCTAGCACATCATGACATAGCAACAAGGGGGCAACATGTCCTGAGGTGCTTGTGAGGAGTGGAGAGGTATTCCACGGCTTTCAGAACAATCCCAGAGCCCGGAAGATGGTCAAGATCCCTACGAGCACTTACTGGAATACTTCCTTCCCCCGAGCACGTTTGCTCTTGCGAATCTCCACTCAAGCCGGCCAGTAAAGGTAAGAATGAGGTGGGAGCTCTGTTCTTCGTCAGTGTTCACTTAAGCCGGCCATTAAAGGCAAGCCAGAGATGAGGAACAAGACTACTCCCGGGAGAAGTCATATGATGATGTACATAAACTCAAGCTTTCTTCCCATAGGGGGTGGGCAGAAACCACAGAATGCCACTTGCTATGATGCTTTTTTTTTCTGGGTGGGAAATCATCATATGACTTCTCCCGCTCTGGGCGGAGCAGGAGGGCGTGTCAGACTTTTACTGACTAAAACCCATCCTTGTTCCTTCAGTTGCCTTTGCCAGGGGCCACGGTATCTCTTACGAACTGCCCGCGGCCCTGGCAGACTTGCTATGATCTTTACATAGGTACTCCATAAATTTTTGTATGCCAGTCCTTGGCGAAATATGTAAGATCATAATTCTATTTATAAGACCTTAATGTATGTACCATGTTTTAAAGCAAATAAATATTCTAATCTATCTTATGCTAAACAATAGAACTGCTGTTCTTAAAATATTATTATTTTACTGCTTTCTACTGTTTTTTATGGTCGGTTTGCTATTTTTTAGTTTGGTAGGGTTGATAACACTGGCTCCAGTGTGATGTGACAGCCGTAACAGGCGTGACAGGACAAGTGACACCGTGACAGTTAAGTAGTGTACATTTCTTGTGCGTCGACGTCGTCGAATTTGAGGAACACTAAAAACAATAAATAAAATACAAAGTTATCAATCCAAATTCATTTAATTTTTTTAAAGGTGCCTTATAATGGGGGAGAAGAATACCCCACTCTTGGCAGTACTACAGCTTCTTAGAAAGTATAATTTGAAGGTAACTATAACATTTTAATAACATGGCCTAATACAGGATTACCAGCCTTTGAAAGCTATACTTCATTGTATATTTTATCATATTTCAGGGTACAGAAGATATCCTTAGAAAAGAAGCTAGCTTAGGAGATGTTGAATTTGAAAACTTCGAACTTCCTGAGGTCGAATTAGCTAGCATTCTTACTTCGCACCACACAGAAAGTGATCCATACAGCTACGAATTTGCTTACGATAACCTGAAGAAGTTTGTTGAGAACTCGCTTGATATTTATAAGGTAAAAATGGCTTATTAATATAAGTCTAGTTACACTTTTAACTGAAGGAAATTAGCAACTTAAATATTGGTCAGTTGGTAACTCTCTGCACTCAATAACTGTAAACATTTGCAGACTGATTAAGTTTCTATACTGGCTAGTATTTTGCATTCTCTTGAGTGTTTTACTTTTACAGATCAATCTATATAAATAAAACAAAGTCGGGTTAGTTACACTACACCATTTAGGCCTCAAGAACGGCTGGACCGATTTTTATAATCTTTGATTTGTTGGATTAGTCTCCGCCCAAATAGCAGAATTAAAACATGGGAAAAATTCATAAAAAAATAATAATGAAGATATTAATTTTTTATAAGTTTGACGGGTCAATACTAGTATTTAAGTGAAATCTAGTCTATTTAAATTATATTGTCTTCCTTTTATTCATTACTATTGTTTTGAAATATTTTTATCTTTCTAGCATGAACTATCAACACTTTTGTATCCAGTGTTTGTCCATATGTATCTGGTACTAATATTATATGACCATAATGAACACGCTGTCAATTTCTTGGAAAAATTTGGTCCTGAGCAAGAAGATTATTATCAGGAAGATTTAAAACGATTGTCTATAGTTAAACATAAGGAACAAATTAAGGGGAATGAGTTGGCTGAAATATACAGGTATTTTTACATAATTATCATTTTTTAAATATACAGTCTGATAACCAGTGATTGGAATTAGGGGATTAATTACTGGGGTATGTCGTACTTATAAATAACTGACGTACTTATAAAGTCTCACCGCATCAGTCTGTTTCAATGCGACAAACTCAAAAACTAAAGAATGGATTTTCATTCTGTTTTCACCAATGGACGGAGTGATTCATGAGGAGGTTTAGGTGTACAATTCATTAAGGTTTTGTGTAAATTGGCTGAAATATGACGAATTACGAAATGAACTAAATGAGGTTTTTTATAAACATGATACAAAAATGTCAAAATTACTATATCAGTAGTTTATTAATGACCTGTAAATAATAAGTAAAATGTTTGTTTTTCAGCACCAACAAGTTTGTTGTACAATTATCAAGAGATGCGTCATCTCAGTTAAAACGTTATTTGCAAGAACAAAAAAGCTCAACCGTAATCATTAACATTATAAACAACCACATTCAAGTTGATGTGCACGATGGCCCCGGGAGGTCACAAGCTCAGGTGCGCTCCACCACTGGGGGACTGCTTGGTGAAGCCACTAGAAATGGTATGATGTGTTAATGTACTGTAGTGCTATTCTGTAAATATCTCACTGTGAAAACTTAGGTGAAGTGATCTGTCATCCCACCTAATGCTTGGAAGTGTATTGACAATTTACTTTAAGCTCAGTTCACCTAAGTTTTTATGGTGATTATTTTTATAGAATACTGTTCTTATATTCCAGAAACGTGCACAATATAAGATCAATATTTAAGTATACTAATAATACAGTATCACACAGTTACCCCGTTCTAACTGAATTAGAAATATTTAAATAAACTGTAAAATCAAAGGGTTTTTTGTTAATAGAAAATCGGACAAAGGTTTACTATGGGCTGTTAAAAGAACCTGATATACAAATCCTCCCGGCGCCTGTGGAAGATGAGGAAGAAGTGGAAGAAACACCAGATAAACCAAAAAAGAAAAAGGCGAAGAAAGAACACATTTTTATGAAAAAACCTAAGTCTGATCCTAACGCACCTCCAAATGACAGAATTCCTTTGCCAGAACTGTGAGTGTTTTTAACATTGTTTATACCTTTTGGAACTGTGGTTGAAGTTTAACTAACATTGTACTATATATTTGCAGAAAGGAGACTGATAAAGTAGAAAAAGGCAAAGCCTTACGAGAAGCATCAAAGCGCATTCAACTGGGGCCGGAGAGTCTGCCATCTATTTGTTTTTATACACTGCTCAATAGTGGTCATACCGCCATTTGCACTGATATTTGTGATGATTCCACTCTACTAGCTGTTGGCTTCAGTAACTCGAACATTAAGGTATAAAAAAAACTATCATGTTGTACCTTATACTGGTTTCAATACTCATTTCTTAAAAATGAAAGAATCTTATAATTCTAGGTCTGGACATTAACTCCGGTAAAATTACGTGGGATGAAATCTGCAGAAAAGTTAATAGACATTGACAGGGAAGCAGGTGTGTACATCAAAATACTTGTAACTCATTTGGCGGAAGCCCCTCAACTTAAAATGCTTACTGAAAAAGAAAAGTTAAACTCTTCTGTTTTGAATGGTCTTATTTCAAATCACATCAGTCTGTGGGACATAAAATGAACCAAAATATAAATTATATTACATTATATTCATAAGTATAATTATGTAATTTGAATTTTATAGGTGACGTACTCGTAAGAATGATGGAAGAAAGAGATAGAGACACTTGTCGTACTCTGTATGGACACTCTGGATCAGTTTATAAAGTAGCGTTTGATCCTTTTAAAACGATGTTACTGTCGGCTTCTGAAGACTCCACTGGTAAGTTATATTTATATCATCATTTAAATAAAACTACAAACAAATAGCAACTACAAATCAATCATGGAGGTCCGAAAGTTATCTTTATCTAATAATAAAGCTAAAGAGTTTGTTTGTTTGTTTGAACGCGCTAATCTCTGGAACTACGTTGGATTTGAAAAAATGTTTTTGCATTTGATGGACTAATTCTTGAGGAAGGCTAACATCACTAGCTAGCGAGCTAGGACCAATAGGAGCCGAGGACAAAGAAACAAAGTCGAGAAGAACGCAAAGTGAAAACTGAAGTAATAGCGACGGGGAGTTTTATAAAAATGTGGCTGTTCCACGCTAACGAAGTCGCGGGCAGAAGTTAGTTTAAAATATTTTTCTAAAGTACGAACGAAAATGATTTTAGCTGCATTGGTGATTTCAGACATACACAGTCTGGCCATAAATCCTGTTACAATTAAAAATAAAAAGATATTACATTTGAATTTGGAATCAGTCATTTTTATACGATTGTTCATTGAGTTTTCTCATCTTGGCGCCAATACATTGTACAATATTTTGCGATATTAAAATGGAGTGGGGTGATAAAGAGAACCGAATCGCTGTGATTGCATTACACAAAGTTGGTATGGAGCCAAATGCAATTTTTAAAACTCTCCATACGCTTGGTATTAGTCAAATGTTTGTGTACCGGGCTTTTAATAGGTACAATGAGACCTCCCCTGTTTGTGACAGAAAAAGATCTGGCCGTCCACGTAGTGTTCGTACGAAAAAGGTGGTCAAAGCAGTAAGGGAAAGAATTCGAAGAAATCCTGTCCGAAAGCAAAATATATTATCTCGGGAGATGAAGATAGCAGCCAGAACTATGTCGCGTATTTTAAAAGATGACTTAGGACTTGCAGCCTATAAGAGACGCACTGGTCATTTTTAACTGATAATTTAAAAAAGAATAGGGTGGTAAAATCGAAACAACTACTGAAGCGGTACGCAAAGGGAGGTCACAGAAAAATTTTGTTTACGGATGAGAAAATCTTTACAATTGAGCAACATTTTAACAAACAAAATGACCGTATTTATGCTCAAAGCTCTAAGGAAGCTTATTATTTATTTATTTACCATTTATGTACACACATATATAAACAGACAAGAAAAACAGAACAGAAAACATAGGTACAGAGGTGATGGTAGCTTCCCAATTAGTCGACAGAGTGCAACGTGGGCATTATCCGACTTCAGTGATGGTTTGGTGGGGTGTTAGCTATGAAGGAGTGACAGCCATATTTTTGTGAAAAGGGTATCAAAACATCGGCACAAGTGTATCAAGATACCATTCTTGAGAAGGTAGTTAAGCCCCTTAACAACACCATCTTAATCCGCTGGATTATGATTTATGGTCAGTTTTAGAGAGTACCTACGGCTTGCTCTAAACGTCATGATAATTTGGAGTCTCTAAAACAATCCATACGATTGGCAATGAAGAATTTTCCCATGGAAAGAGTGCGTGCTTCTATTGATAACTGGCCTCAACGTTTAAAGGACTGTATTGCAGCCAATGGAGACCACTTCGAATAAGCTTTTTATATTTTAAATTGTTTTATATTTATGTATTAAACTAACACACTGTAATGCCGTGTAGGTGCCGGCCTAGAATAGCACTACCCCCTATCATCCCGTGGGTGTCGTAAAAGGCGACTAAGGGAGCATAGCCTTCAAGAGACGGGCAGCAGCGTCTCCAAAAACCTTGGCCTACTGCGATCGCCAACCCGCCTGCCAAGCGTGGCGATTATGGCAAACCCCCCCTCATGCACAATGGATCGAAAAATCGGCCCCCAGTCCCCGGCGGCCCCGCTATTCCTAGCTACGGTAGCGGCTACGGTAACGGCGGGGCAGGGGGTGCTAAGAATCCCCGGGTGCGGCTCGGCTACCAACAACGACGACAACTGCACCTGGCAACTTATAACACGCGCACACTGAGGACCGACGCGAAGTTAACCGAGTTGGAAGAAGTTATCAGCAAGTTACACTGGGACATTATCGGGTTATCTGAAGTCCGAAGAGAGGGAGAGGACTCGATAATCCTCAACTCCGGTAACTTGCTATACTACCGGGAGGGCGACCAACAGTCCCAAGGTGGTGTCGGGTTCATCGTCCACAAGTCCCTTGTCAACAACGTGATTACCATCGGAAGTGTGTCGACCAGGGTGGCGTACCTTATACTCAGAATATCTAAACGGTATTCGTTGAATGTTATACAGGTCTACGCACCGACCTCGACACACCAAGATGACGAAGTGGAGGCTATGTATGAGGAGATTTCTAAAGCCATGCATAGCTACAAAACCCACTACACCGTTGTGATGGGGGACTTCAATGCAAAGTTGGGGAAACGATGCGGTGATGAGCTGAGAGTGGGGCAATTTGGAGTTGGGCAACGGAATGACAGAGGCCAGATGCTGGCTGACTTTATGGAGAAGGAGAACCTCTTTATGATGAACTCCTTCTTCAGAAAGCCGGAAAGCCGAAAGTGGACCTGGGTCAGTCCGGACGGTACAGTCAGAAATGAGATAGATTTTATCATGTCGACGAAAAAGCAAATATTCAATGATGTCACTGTGATCAACGCTGTTAAGACAGGGAGCGATCACCGATTGGTACGTGGCACATTGAATATCAACCCAAAGCTGGAAAGATCTCGACTGATAAAGTCAACAATTCGACCATTGCCGGCTCATATTCAAAACCCCGAGAGCTTTCAACTCGAACTCCAAAACCGCTTCGAAGCCCTTGAGAACAGCATAGATGTGAACGATCTAAACAACATGGTGGTGGATACTGTCCGTACGGTAGGGTCCAAATTCTTTAAGACCCGCCGTCCCAAGATAAAGAAACTCTCCGACCACACACTCCTACTCATGGATCAGAGACGTGAAATGAGGCTCCAGAGCTCAGTAGATGCTAATCGCTATCGGCAGCTTAATAGACGGATATCTAAGTCTCGTATTAAAGAGGCCATCGAGCGGAATAAAGGCTCCAAAGTGTTCGCGAGAGATCTGTCTATTGGGCAAAGCCAGATGGCGAAGCTGAAAACTGACGACGGACGCATCATTTCATCGAAGCCTGAAATCCTGAGGGAGATCGAGAGCTTCTATGGGCAGTTATATTCCACGCAGACACCTGTTGAAAGCAAGGCTAAAGACCCCAGAGCCAAGCTTACCCGACACTATACCCAAGATATCCCGGACGTCAGCCTGTACGAGATTAGTTTGGCTCTCAAACAGCTGAAAAACAACAAGGCGGCGGGTGACGATGGAATCACTACAGAGCTACTGAGAGCGGGCGGTAAGCCGATACTCAAAGTCCTCCAGAGGCTCTTTAATTCCGTCATCGTCGAGGGCAGAACGCCAAAGACATGGAACATAAGTGGGGTGATCTTGTTCTTTAAAAAGGGTGACAAATCCCTCTTAAAGAACTATAGACCCATCTCGCTTCTGAGTCATGTCTATAAGTTGTTTTCGAGAGTCCTTACGAATCGTCTCGCTCGCAAGTTCGACGACTTCCAACCTCCCGAACAAGCCGGATTCCGAAAAGGCTTTAGCACCATAGACCACATCCATACGCTGCGGCAGGTTATACAGAAGACTGAGGAGTATAATCAGCCACTTTGCTTGGCGTTCGTGGACTATGAGAAAGCCTTTGATTCGATTGAAACCTGGGCGGTACTGCAGTCTCTCCAAAGGTGCCAAGTGGACTATAGGTATATCGAAGTGTTGAGGTACTTATACCAAAATGCCACCATGACGATCCGAGTACAGAACCAGAACACAAATCCTATCCAACTGCAGCGTGGTGTGAGACAGGGAGACGTTATTTCTCCGAAACTGTTCACAGCTGCGTTGGAGGATATCTTTAAGCTCTTGGACTGGAAAGGACTCGGCATCAACATTAATGGCCAGTACCTAACACACCTTCGGTTTGCCGATGATATAGTCCTTATGGCTGAGACCATGGAAAACCTGAACACAATGCTCGAAGATCTCCGTAGTGCTTCCCAAAGAGTGGGTCTTAGGATGAACATGGATAAGACAAAAATTATGTCAAACGCCCATGTTGTACCCTCTCCAGTTCATGTTGGGAACACTACACTTGAAGTTGTTGACCATTACGTATACCTAGGACAGGCAGTCCAGCTAGGTAGGTCCAACATCGAGAAAGAGATCTCTCGTCGAATCCAACTTGGGTGGGCAGCATTCGGGAAGCTTCGAAAAATCTTCGCGTCCGACTTACCTCAGTGTCTCAAGACAAAAGTCTATGAACAGTGTGTGTTGCCAGTGATGACTTACGGCAGTGAAACATGGTCGCTAACTATGGGTCTCATAAGAAGGCTCAAGGTCACCCAGCGTGCAATGGAGAGAGCCATGCTCGGCGTTTCCCTGCGTGATCGAATCAGAAACGAGGAGATCCGCAGGAGAACTAAAGTAACCGACATCGCTCGAAGGATTGCTCAGCTGAAGTGGCAATGGGCGGGACACATAGCGAGAAGAACCGATGGCCGATGGGGCGGAAAGGTTCTGGAATGGCGACCGCGCACCGGACGACGCTCAGTGGGTAGGCCCCCGACAAGGTGGACCGACGATCTGGTGAAGGTCGCGGGAAGCCAGTGGATGCAGGCAGCGCAGGACCGATCGTCGTGGAGATCCTTAGGGGAGGCCTATACCCAGCAGTGGGTGTCGTGCGGCTGATATGATGATGATGATGAACACACTGTAAAAGTAATAAATATTATTTGCAATAAAATATTTTTTTTTTCTTCGTGACAATATTTATGGCAAGACTAGATATATTAACGACAAGTTCAGGTTTTCTCACGAAGTTTTCCTGTGTCTATGTCAGTGATGTCTTAAGATAAGATCAACATATGAATTGAAAATGTCACAATGGTACTTCGGCCGGCTTCGAACCCACAAACTCGTGCATGAACCTGGCGTCTGTACTTATATAATTTAACAATATGTGTATCAAAGTAGGAAAACCAATAAAGTAATTATTTTATAGGGCCTTTAGAGACACATTTATTATATTAGACTCCATAAATATTTTTAGAAAATCAAAATGGGATTTATTTTAGGTTCGATTTCGATTAACTATTTCTACAACTTATTTGTTACAGTGAGGTTATGGTCTCTGCAATGCTGGACATGTATGGTAGTATACCGCGGCCACGTGTGGCCAGTGTGGGACGTCCGCTGGTCCCCGCACGGCCACTACTTCGTGACTGCTGGACACGACCGTACCGCCCGCTTGTGGGCTACTGATCATCATCAACCACTACGAATGTTTTCTGGACATTTATCGGATGTGGACGTAATGCTTTACAAGCCTATTATTTTAACACTAATAATATACCACAATTTTAATAAAGCGTTATGTTTATCTCAAGCCATGTTTGCTAGTGTACAGACGGCAGCACATCAAGCTACTACAATCTGTCAAATTTCTTTAATAGATTTCAACTTTATTTCTAAATCATTAAGGTTCAAGGTTGATTGGGAAAATTTGACAGTTTGGGGTAGCTTGACCTGCTGGCGTCTGTACAAAGCATGTCTCATGCAGTGTAAGTACTAAATGTAATATCACTTCTTTTCAGTGTGTCCAATTTCACCCGAATTCTAACTACGTGGGCACTGGATCTAGTGATAGAACAGTACGCTTATGGGATTGTTTGACAGGAACACAAGTTCGAATTATGACTGGGCATAAGGTATTTATCAATCAAACGTTGGCTGGTATCAGAACACCCCTAGTGGCTTTTCTGATTTTTTGTTAATACCATTTTATTTTATTTTCAGTCTACCATATTTACCCTAGCATTTTCTGTTTGTGGGAGATGGCTAGCATCCGGAGGTAATGGAGAGCTCATCGTGTGGGACATTTCGACAGGATCTCCCGCTGCGGTACTGCCGCCAATGCATACTGCTCCTATTCATGCATTGGCTTTCAGTCGCGATGGCACCATTTTGTCATCAGGTAATTCTATCGGGTTTTCTATTTTGTCTATACTTTTGTAAACGGAATAAATTATTTGCATTTTTGAAGATCTTAAGAACTGCATTAATAACTATGTTGTCTTCAGGATCCTTGGATTGCAGCATAAAGTTATGGGATTTCAATGCTATCACAGAAGAAGCCAATGGTGAGGAGGCAGGTGCTACAACCACAGTACAGAAAGAGGATAAATTTTTACTGCGGTCATTTGCAACAAAGAATTCACCCATAAAGGGTTTACATTTTACACGACGGAATCTTTTGCTTTCAGTAGGTTCCTATGAAGGTAGTTCATAGTCAATTAGTTATCAATAAGTGACTGGTATCTATCTAATTTTAAATTCCGTTAATCAATAAAATCATAATTATTGGACTATGTTTTTTATTATTATTAAAAATCAATTATTACAGTGAAAGTCAATCGTTTTTAGACTGAGTCTTAAACATTTTGACCCTCAATTAACGTAATGATCTCCATTCGCAATGTTTATAATACCTGCAGAAAGTAGGCCCGTTCTGAGGTAATAAATTGTATCATTAAATTTAACACAGATTCATTACTTCTGGCCACTTGTGCTTTCATTGCTTGTTTGAAATCTTCTTTTACACCTTTATCAGCTCCACGAGTACCTATTCTTCTTTGTCCCAGATGCTGCTGAGAATTTGGTATAATGTCAAGCACAACATTGTTCCCTTGTTCATTCCAAATGAAATACAGCTCTTCTAGTAAATCTATATGAATTATATATGTAGAGAAGAGGCGGTAATGAAACACACCTTTTTGTCTAATTACATCCAGTATGTGGATGAATACTGATTCTTCTTGTGGCCAACCAAGTTGCATCAGAACAAGCATGTGACCATATGTCAGATCAGTGGTATTACCAGAATTTAATAAAATTCTAATAAGCAGAGTACAGAAATAATGCATTATGGCAACTTTAGTAAGTGGCAGGAAATGTAAGTGCCTATGTTTTCCGCCTACAATTAATTCTGGTTCTAGAACACCTTCCACATTAGGTAATTGGGGGAGAGCAGCCAATATACTCTCTATGCAGGCCGTATAGTTCTTTAGAAAATAGTTGATAGACACTCGTACTATGCTAGTGGTCAAACTAGTCACTGTAGGTTGAGGCATAGCCTCATCATATTTTCCTCGGTATAGAGCAAACTCATCAGCAAACCCCTCAGACCATGGTTTAATTTGCAATTGATTAGCTAGTTTTGTGAATTCTCTTGAAATAAGTTCATTACTGTGGAGTAACTCCCAACAGTTAGCAGCTGCTTGGAATTGATGGGATGATATACCAGTAACCTCCAGGTCTCCTTTCCTTCTTTTTGATGGTGTCACTTCTGGATCTGACAATGCCTCCACAAGAATATGATTGCCTTTCAATGACTTCTGCTCATATAGACACCTAAGGAAGAATGTTGTTCCACAATATAAGAGCTGGCGACAGTCTTCACTGTTCCTCAATGTCAATAACTTTTGGAAGTATGTCTCCTTGTTCAAACTGTTGCTATAATTGACAAAAAAGGAATCCCATCCCAATTGCCTGCCCATTAAATCTAAAACACCAAAAAGCCTTTGCCAAGGATCTGTTATATCATGTTCATTTTCATCATATACATATGAATTATAAAAATCAATAGCTTTGATTACCAGGCGCTGTACCAACCTTGGTGATTCTAGTGAGCTGAGTAGGGGCAGTGTTTCCACTACTAACAGCCTAGCATAGCGATTGTCATAAAAGAACTTTTCAGCGTTTATTAATGTCTTCACTAGACTGTCTACTCCTAGTTGTGGAAATTTCTTCAACAACAAAACTAATAAACGGCAATGTTCCATTGTATCATCACTATTCTCAACACTAGTCTTTAGGATTGTCAATTGTATATCTGGACAAATGTTATCAAACATTTGGCTTAGAAAGCTTCCTTCAGATGATCTCAGAGCATTTGCAATAGCTGATATTTCAGGCAATAGAGATGACAGGTTCTGCCTTGATTTCATTAGGGAACTAAAACATTCGGCAGCCTCTTGGACATTTCCCGATTGTTTTTCCATTAAATAGGCTTCAAACTGAATTTTAAAATTTGCAGGAAATAAAGTTTTCGCTGTGAGCATCCATGCTTTTGCAGAGTGGATATTGTACTTCTGTGCGTCTTTAGCTTTCGCTATGATGTAGTCCTCATCACTCAATGCTGTATCAGCTCCTAGCATTTTGTTGTATGGACGTATTGCTTTTAAACTGTAAAATGAAATAAAATAACTACTATGTAGTACTAGTACGTTGAGACTTTATAAATCAATTTAACTAAGTGACTGGGCCAACACCAATTGGACGTAGTTTAGCAAAAAAGACTCAACCCACATTCTTCCCAATAACTCGAAAATTGCATTAGTCTATGTAATACAACTTGACTCATAAAAATATTAGTATATTTGAGCATAAGTGATAATATTTCAAAATATTACATATACAACATCATTGCAGCAATACACATCTAAACTTAAAACCTCGATAACTCAAAAATTACTTTTTGTGGATTGAGTCCTTTTTGCTAAACTACGTCCAATTACCATAACAGAGACAGAAGGAAGTTAAAAGTATACAAAAAAATAGCACCTTGCTATCACAGGAACACCCATGTGATCCCGTTATTGTTGAGTTGATCAATTATTGTTTACTCTTGAAAATATCTATTGATGATGTATAGGACGTCTAAATATAGGACTCAGTTGTTGACTTTAACTGACGTTTGTTTGACACTTTTGCGCTACATTCCGAATTATGCCCTAATACCCAATGATCGTGTTTGGGTGCTTACAGCAAAAAAATATTATTGTGCTTTCCATGGAATTAGTAAGTACCATATATCATGCATCAAGGGCCTTAAAGTACAACATACTAATTCTATGCCATGCATAATCAGCTTATAATGCTCCTACAGTGGCCCGTAATCCACTACGCGGGCCCAGTGCGGGTTGGTAGATGTCACATGTCTTCGAATTTTTGGTTCTAGGACATGCTGATTACCTCACGATGTTTTCCTTCGCCGTTTTGGGAGCAATGGTAAAGAATTAATTTACACCCCGATTTGTAGCGCCCGTCAGGGCTCGAACCTACGACCTACACCTTGTAGGTCGCGGTTGTTTCCTCTGGGCCACCCACCACTGATATGCCATGCATGGATGATAAATTGACAATGACATTGACAGAATGACCGATGACGTGCAACTGACATAATGTTTACGTTTGAATCGTTTGATTGAGAATTAATGAGAATTAAGCTTTTGCTATCAGTGTATGATTTTTTTGGCAATTAATTATATCGTGCAGTACAGTGTAAATAAAGTAATTAGGTTAATTCTTCAATCAGATAATATCTTTTTGTTGTGACTTCAAGCAAAATTTAGTTTTGCATTTGTATTTCTAAATGTTAATAATGCATGAATTCGACCTATATGATGACTATGCAATTGCAGAGGTCGTTCCTGATCATATTTTAGAAAATATATTTTCATTTCTCCGTTTAAAAGATCTCCGCAATTGTGCTTTGGTATGTAAGAGTTGGTATAGAATTCTTAGTGATGAAAATAATGACGTTTGGCGACTACATTGTGTGAAAAGGTTAGCAGAAGAAGTTATGAAATCCGATTTACTATCCACTGTTAATACTTACAAATCAAAACTGAGGGCATTTTACCATGCGTGGAATCCTCATGACTGTTCAAGAAACATATATATTAAAGCTAATGGATTTACTTTACACAGGTGAGCTATGATGTTAATAACAATGTTTTCTTTTTATTCAATATATTATAAGTTTCCACCTTTAAGTATCAATATTCAACAGGAATCCTGTAGCACAAAGTACTGATGCATGCAGAGGAAAAGTTGGATTTTACAATGGAAGACATGCTTGGGAAGTCATATGGGAGGGACCCTTGGGTACTGTAGCTGTAGTAGGTATATCAACCAAAGACGCGCCCTTGGAATGCCATGGATATGTGGGGCTACTGGGGTCAGATGAACAAAGCTGGGGATGGAATTTAGTTGATAATCATTTGTTGCACAATGGTGACACTCAAGGACATTATCCTCTCCTAAATAATTGTCCAAAATACCAGGTGAGAAATTGTCTCCATACATAGCATACTAAACTTATTTATTAAAGTTATGTTTATACACTAAATGTTATGACTATAGCTATAGCAACAATTCTTTACTTTACTTTATAGGCTGGCTAATAATTATAACTTCTTGAATAAAACTGTTTAAGCTTTTATAGGTCAGAATATTTTCTTGCACAAAACTCAAATTAACTTTATTGTATAAAAAATGACTACAAGATTATGATTTAAAGCTGTATTGCCGTGGGCAAAAGCTAATATACTATATGGGGCTGACCCCATAGTGCAAAATAATGCATAGTGCATAATGTTGTGGATGTTGGATATTAGCTCATGGGATACTACCAGGATAAATGTATCATATGTTCTAACCCAAATCATGGCCTATCATCCATAGATTTATTTTGGCCTTTCATCCAAATATGCCTAACTTAAGAAATGCTGGGTTTCATACAAACTTTCATCCCCTATATCACCCCAGGATTATTTTTGAGACAAAAAGTAGCCTGTGTCCTTCCCTAGGATGCCAGCTATCTCCTTGCCAAGTTTTGTTGAAATCCATTCAGTGGTTTAGGTGTGAAAAGATTACATTCAGACAGATAGACAGTGTTACTTATGAATTTATAATATTAGTATGGATATACCTAACTTACTCACTGCCTATAGGATTATTTTTGAGACAAAAAGTAGTCTTTCCCCAGGATGCCGTCTATTTCCTTGCCAGTTTTACAAAATCCGTTCAGTGATTTAGGCGTGAAAAGGTAACATACATCCAGAAAGAGTTACTTTCGAATTTATAATATTTGTATGGATATGCCTAACTTAAGAAATACTGGGTTTCACATACAAACAAAATCTGTTCAGTTATTTAGGTGTGTAAAGGTAACATACAGATAGACAGAGTTACTTTCGAATAAGTAATATTAGTATGGATGGGGCGGGCTGTACAATTCATAATAATACTCACTTTTTGGGGTTGTGTATAATGTCAGCCATGTTTTAATTACTTTTGTCTCCTGTTTCAGGTTGGTGAGCGCATTCGAGTGATCCTAGACTGTGAAGATAACACTTTATCATTTGAAAGAAATTATGAATTTTTAGGGGTTGCATTCAGAGGTAAGCATCAGATAAAAAAAATCCCAAATAAATAAAATAAAAAAATAAAATAAATAATTATATTATTATGGACAGTTCGTCAATAATATCTGATTTCATGATTTTGGTTCTTTTATATCTGTTCTTAAGAAGACAACAAATACAAGTCTATCTTTGGAAGGCATATACAAGTAGAGGCACAAATATGTGACACCGAAGAAACACCATAACTATCTGACCAGACACTACATCAAAATTAAGGATAGTGCATTGTGTTGTAATAGATGTGTCACCTCTTAGAATGCATAAATTTTGGACATGTCTTGCATTATAAACAGCTGACCAGTTCAGTACAGTTCAGAGGAATGTGATACCTTATTGTGTTCAAAAATATCTGACATAACTTTGGCACCACAAAAATCTGACAGTACTTATAATGTTTGGAGCTGTTTTCTTCTATATTGCAATAAGTGCAGCTCATATTGCAAAAAAAACATTATATGCCGCTGTCAGTATTAATATCTGAAATCACATTCTTTTGAACTGAACTTCAGTAGATATTTATAACGCAAGGCATGTCCAATATTTATTTATACATATTTATGAGTTGCATTAGATAATTTTGATGTTTCTTTGATGTCACATACAACAAATTATGTAATTGTGCCACTACAAAAAAAAATGTGGTTAAAATGATAAGAAATCATAGGAAAAAAATTATATTTGCTGGCCCATAAGATTATAATACCTATATAATAATAAATTAATTTGTTTTCTTACAGGCCTTCCAAATAAGAAACTGTACCCAACAGTTTCAGCTGTCTATGGTAACACCGAAGTTTCCATGATATACTTGGGTCCCCCAGCAGATGGCTGATAGTAAATAAGTGTGTCTAGAAAATTGACAGTTTCTAGTCAAAATGCAATAATGTGATATAATTTACTATTTATTGTTTAATATAATTATGTTACCGTAAATGCTTAAATAGTGGTGGTTAAGATTATTTTATCAAAGTTGGTGAAAGTTAAGATTCAAATTCATGTTTAACTTCAATGTTTAAAGATTTAAATATTTTCAGTCAAATCAATCTCAAAAATTTACATGTCAGATGGCAGCATATTATTACGTACGCAAATACACCCTTTGACGTGGAGGTGCGGACACCAGCCCGTCTTACCTAATTATTGCCAAACCTGCAGTGCGATTCTGTAACCATCTCACCGTGAAAACTTAGGTGAAGTGAGCGTGGAGTGAGCTTTCATTCCAACTAATGCTAGGGATTGACACTACTGACAACTCACAGCAAGCTCACTTCACTTGAGTTTTCACGGTGAGATTTTTACAGAATCGACCGGCTGGTGTTAAGAGGAAACGGGGTTATGTGGACGTTAGTGTTCATTCCATACTAACGTATTCATCTGTTTTCTCCCTGGTGGATCTCGTGTCTCTGTATCTTCCTGGTTGGTCTCGAATAATTTACCATGACAACTTTACCATTATTTGAGTGTTTACAGTAAAATACAGGATTATTTTTTTAACTTTGGTTTTTACAAATTGTGGTAGATTTGGTTTTTGATCAATTAATTATGACTTTAAAGGTGTGACTCGATGGCTGTCAGCCCAAATATTATTTTTCGTAATGTTCAATAGTTATTAAATGCGTTCTCGAATCAAAACCATGTAAAAAAATAGTCTTGCATAGTATGTATACAGGTTCAAATTAAATTAAGTTGCGAAACTCCGTACGCGTGATGGGTATCGATGCCTAAACACGATTAAACAAATTATGAAATATTGATTTGATGATATATTTTTGGGGTCAGCAACGGGAGTATTGACGTTACTTGAAATAACAGTTTAAAAAAAACGTTGTTTTTTGTATAAACACGATATAACAAAAAAAAAAAACTGATTTTCTCAAGTAAGACCTTTTGATTTGATGTTTTTTTTTTCGTTGTATTATGTTTAGTCATCGAAACCGTCTATTGAGTTTCTCTAACTACTTTAATTTGACGCTGTATATACCTAGGGAATTGATATAGGTACATAAGCTTCGAATTCTTAAAAGGTGAATTTTACTATGCTTTAACGCAATACCAGCATGCTGTCAATTATGACTACCTAGAAGATAATAATGAATTTTATTATTTAATAACCGTAGTTATACTGCCATTATATTGTATGTATATAATAATCTAAAACATTATTAATTGACTTAGGGCTGATTTTTCAGTTGCCTGATTAACGAGAAATAATTATGAATTTCCGAGTTGTCCCAGTATTCCCATACAAAAACTGTCAAATAAAAATCGAACGTCAAAAATATCGTTATTATGAAAATGTCCCCCACATATCGAGGTTTTGTTACTACAGGATGCATCTTGACTTTCCAGGGTTCCGATCAAATTTAGGGCAATGATTTATAAAAAAAAGACTGGCCATATCAATTTATAACCTATTCGAATTGGTTGGTTTGGTGTCCGAGGTTTTGAGTTATTTCAACTATACGGTGTTTATAGAATATGGTGTGTAGTTAATTAGTATTATTAGATAGTATTATAAATTAATTATTAGTAAACATAATTTTCAATAATTTATTGATCTGAAAATTCTGACAAATGATGCCGACTGTACCTGAATAAATATTTATTAAATTCTGAGAGTAAGAATAAAAGCTTGTCAATCGGTCTGAAGGACTCACTGACAACCACGAGATCAAAGCATTTTTCGAGGTGTGTCATTACTCTGCGCGTAGAGTTAAAAGCCCGAGTTGGGTAACTACCACTTGTGCGATATTTAAATAGTTGGTGTTCACACTCTTTACTGAGATAAAATAAATCGTAGATTTTTTGGAAGGTTGTTGAGTTGGTGATATTTTGCTACATCACATTGAATTTATCGGAAAGTTCAAGATGCACCTGTTTGAGTGTGGGATTGAATGTCAAGGCAACTCGGCCAGATATTTTTTTTTTTCAAGTTCCTGATTTAATAGATCTGAATATTTCAAGGTTTTTAATTACTATGATAAACCTTTAGAGGTATCTATGAAGGCATTGAAGGCCGGCCAGATAAAGTGCTTTTATATTTTTCTAAAAGCTGATTTAGAGCTTGCAGACGGTGTTGTTAAGAAGAAATAATCGTTTTCATTTCAATAGACTATAACGATGTTGTATCATTGTAGGGTTGACATCATAAATCTTAGCCTCAGTCAGAGATGTTGCGAGCATTCGTAATGTCTGCCTTAAACCGTCCTTATTACCTAACCTCTTAACACGGTAATATTAATGTAAATACTTTTTGTCATACTCAGAGACCACACTTAAAAATAACACAAGGGAACAAAATTTGTTTTTTTTTTGTTGCATGGGATTTTATGGCTGTTGTTTACTAATTCGAGGTCACTGATTTCAAATCTACCCCCATATTTTTCTCTAACAGCTCTAGTTTTTGAGATACAGCTATTGGCCATATTTGTGTACTAGTTACACTTAGCTTTCATAAAACCGAGCTGTTTTTGTGTGTAGGTATGTCCACGTCGAGAAATATCTGTAAAAACGATCCCAACTATTTCTGTAACGTCATTGGTACATATTATATACATTCAAAAATTGTAGACCAAGTGTGTTGGAGTTCGTAAAACGGGTGTATGTGTTTGGATTTTCAACTGATGTAACCAGCTCCTTATTGTTTAAATTTAATGAATGTTTATTTTTAATTGACGTCTCTGAGTGCGGCAGTAAGGGCCTGCTTTTAGAACGAAATTGATCGCAAAATGAATGTGACAATTTGTCAAGCGCGCCTAAACTACTGCGATTGGCTGTTGATAAATCTTTCAACCAATCACAGCAGTTTACGCGTGTTTGGCAATTTGTCACATTAACTTTGCGATAATATTCTTTCGAGAAACTTGTCCCCTAGTATAACAAAAATAAACAAGTGAAGGCACTAAAATTATATCTCGGGGATAGGTACAGACGCCAGCACTTTAAGGTTCAAGGTTGATTGGGAAAATTTGACAGTTTGGGATAGCTTGACCTGCTGGCGTCTGTACTTAAGATATAAAGGGTTCTA
This sequence comes from Apamea monoglypha, assembly GCA_911387795.2. Taxonomy (NCBI): domain Eukaryota; kingdom Metazoa; phylum Arthropoda; class Insecta; order Lepidoptera; family Noctuidae; genus Apamea; species Apamea monoglypha. Next base: position 10,335,480 of record OU426921.1, read on the forward strand.
GAATAATGTTACCATCAACTGAAGAGTCTAGTTAATAACAAAGCTTGTTTCATGTTATTATGAGTTTACAAACCCCTTTTTATTAAAACAATGACGTAACAATTAGAATTTGGGACATCCCAAAACAGGAATGCTGTAGTTATGTTACTAGATAATTATATTTTAACTAGATACGCCTGTTCAATATGTTTTTCTATGGGTAGGTGCTACTTATTACTACTTAACCCATTGTGTTACCTTTAAGCTGACAGTCCATCGTGGCGGAGGAGCGGAGAAAAAATAACAAATTCTTTCCCTACGCATGTTGAGCGGCGTTGTCGCGTTTAAAATCAAGGGACTTATTAGTTTAATTTCCTACGCTGCGCCTCAATGAAGTGTTAGCCTTAGGTAGGTACCTAATGGTTGATGTATTTTTAAGGATTTTATTCACATGTTGTCTAATAGAACATTCATAATTATTAAGTTTTAATATAAATCGTGCAATATATAACTAGGAAACTAAGTTGGTACCTACTTACTTACACATTCTACTAACACCGCTGGGCTATGAAAATGTCACTATAGTATAGATATCTAACTTAAGTTTTATAATAACTAATATTTAAACTTGTCCACAGCTATAGATAAGTTCGGTGTTAAAAAAAAAGGCAGGATATTTTTAAATGTTTAAGATATTTGAATGGTTTGCAATAATTACTTGTGATTTTAAAGTTTTTGTCTGACATTGTCATTTTACGACATAAGTAGGTAAATCCTGTGTGGTCCTACACAAGATTTACCGTTAATTGAATAGGGATTATGACTACTTTATATCCCTACTTTAACCAAACAAGTAGGATTATAGGTGTGTGTTAAAAATGTACAGTCTTGTAAGTTTAGTGATGTAAGTGAGAATAATTAGGTACCTACCTACTTGTTACTGAAGCAGCCACACCACGAGCAGGTAATATAACTTACTTTAGTTTTGTTCATTTACAATATTGGCTAGTAACGTAACGTGTGCTTTTAACCGCTTGAATCATTATGTCTCGCGTGGATTTACGATTTATGAAGGGTTAAAACGTAGCCGTTCTACTGGCCACGTAAGCTATGAGCGAGGAAGGCTGAGCTGGTTCATAGTTTATGGCCGGTTTAGTTGGCCGCTGGAACCTGAAGGGCAATTCCCGTATTTTTAAGAACGTTCAAAGTCTGATCTCAGTCAAGAATACCTCTAATTTCCCTACATTTTAGACATTGATTGTCGCTGAGATGAGATTGCGACATCAGTTTGAACGTTTTTTCTTCAGCTTTTTGAACGCACGCTTTACGATTCAATATTGCTATGGAGTAAAGGTTAGTTAACTTACCTCGCGGTGTGGCTGGTTAAAATAGATCTTTTATTCATCGAATATTTTGTTCCCATAAATAAAATGGCGGCCTGAAGAAACAGGGCGGGGAAAAACATCTTACAACTATTAGGTGCAAAGATTAACTCTACAATTTATCTAACTTTGAACGCAAAACATAGATTTTTGGTCATTTTCAAACTCGCGGAGCAGCTTGGGTGTTAACCGTCGAACTATTGTAAGAGTAAAAATGTTCAGGACAGTATTTTTTCTCCTTTTTTATTACTGATGTCCTTTATAATAATTTATAATGCAGTTTATTAACTCCGGTTATGATTTTCATGTACAGACGCCAGCACATCAAGCTACTACAATCTGTCAAATTTCTTTAATAGATTTTCAACTTTATTGCTAAATATTTAAGGTTCAAGGTTGATTGGGAAAATTTGACAGTTTGGGGTAGCTTGACGTGCTGGCGTCTGTACAGTCACGAGCATACATATATTATTACTGTGGACAGCACGGCAATGATATCAGATATCATGATTCAGCCATTAAGATGACGGCAAATAAATGTGATCATTTCTGGAAGCCATATATACAAGTGGCAGAGCACAAATATGTGACACCGAAGGAACACCAAAACTGCACATCTTTATGAGGGTAGATTGATACTGGCAGAAAAGTCGATATTAGGTTTAGTTGCCAAAAAGGGAAAAAAAAAAATATTATTGACATTTTTACTTTTAAACATTACCTAGTCAGATATTTATGCTTCCAGTGGGATGTCACATATTTTTGGAATTAGGGCCGGTACTGATTGGGATTTAGAAGAACGCTCAAAACTGTTAGGTTAGCTGCCAAAATGATGTCAGATATTTTTGAACACACTATTCTGAACTTGACCAAGTACGCAGATATGTATAACGCAAGGTGTTCCTTCGATGTCACATATCTGTGCTCTGCCACTTGTACGTATATGCCTTCCACAAGTGATCATATAATTTTGCCGTCAATTGTGAAATCATATTATTGACGAGCTGCCCATAGTAATATTTATTCTCGTGACCTAACTGCAAAGTTCATTTTTGAGTTTTCCGACTGAAAATTCTCCGTTGTAGCCCGAAGTTTAGAACTGTGCCAGGCAATGGCGCCTGCTATAGGTAGCTAGCAAAACGTAGGTACATGTATTGGAGGTAAATCAGATACACACTTCTACCACATTCTGGGTAGAATGTCGTAATACTATTCATCTATATACTTCTGCTTCAGGAAGTTGATGCACTGCGTGTTACGCGGGCCGATATACGGCATAAGGGACTTCCCTTATGCCCGTTTTATAGACAATACTAACTGGAATTCAATTAAACGCACGTCAACTGATTTGATTACATAATCAGCCTATAATGTTCTTACGACTGGGACCCAGGCCTCCTCTCGGTGAGAGGGAGTAGGCCGTAATCCACCAGGCGGGCCCAGTGCTTGTTGGTAGATGTCACATGTCTTCGAATTTATGGTTCTAGCACATGCCGGTTTCCGGCACTGATCCGATTGGCTGTCGATAATTCAGTCGCAGTAGTTGACACGCTTAACAGAGGGGCAATTCTCGTAATTTTAAGACCGTTCACAGTCTGATCTCAGTATCAATCTGTCAAAAAATACTTCTAATTTCCCTACATTTTTGACATTTGTTTGTCGCTGAGATGAGACTGCGACTAGATTTTGAACGTTTTAAATTACGAGAATTGGCCTTCTGATCTAAACCTATCGACTTGAAATTTAGAAAGTTATAATAATGATTGTTCACATAAAAATTAACTGAAAGAAAAAAAGATTTTTTTGTTGCAACAGGAGACTAAATTGGAGGCAAAAAATGTAAAGTGTGTTTACTAGGCTAAGTACGGTACCGATATGAAAGGGCTTCATTTGCACATTCATTGCATTAAAGTACTTCAGCTGATACGCTTGCCGCTGCTTTGCTTCGTTGCTTGTCATGTTGCTCAACTGCCTAGTTATGAACGTCGTAGGTCGTATATGTATAGGAAAATTGTTTTGTCGATTATATAAATTGTGTTTCTGAAGAGCCTTAAATGATGCAGCTTTATGAAGTAGGTATTTTAAAAATCATTCCTTAACTTTAATTTTATTAATATTATCTGTTGTTATTTTACTATTTACACACTGTTATGTTTTTCATGCATCTGTATAATATCTACTTATGTAATCTACCAGTCAACCGCACATCACTTACCTCTGACAAGCAGTGATGCTGTGGCCACATTGTCGCGCTAAAACGAACGTACATTATCGTGACAATGTAGCCGTAGCATAAGTAGGTACGCTTTTTGTAGTGCAGGTGTGGTCGTACTTACTGCTACGATATAAAGGCGTTGTTAGTTTCAACGTGTTACGACTGATGTGCGGTTAATGCCTATCTACATAAATATAGTTTCAATAATGCACTATAGGTTGGTAATTATCGTAAAAAAATATACTTACGTTTAGAATAACTTAATCATTAACAATGTATTTGTATATTTCTGTTATTTATAGAAATAAAAGACACCTTTGTTAATTATTTATATTTTATTGTTTTATTTCAGCAATATACATTCTTTAAATTAGTTGTCATAGGCTATTACAATATTGCACAACTTTCTATTGGTGTTTAGTGTTAATAAAACGGTTTTGAACAAGGTAGCAAAATAACCGGAATGTTAATATTTTTCTTATAACTTACCTATGCTGGGGCTAAACTAACTTCAACACTGTTTGACGAATCATGGCGATTGAACAATAATGATCTTTTCCCTTTAAAATGTGAAAAACACCGAATGTCAACAATGCACGCGTTGCAAAAATTGAAGCGCAGTGTGGCTATAAGTTAGGTACCTAAACGCTAGTGTAATAGCTGCGTTTGGTTAATGTAGCCCCAGCATAGATTTGCGTAGAAACCAGTTAAAAACACTACTTTCCAAAAGTAGTGAATGAGATTCAATAAAATATTATAAACGGCCATTATATATATATACATTCAGGGTGGTATTCCGTTTTCTTATTTACCGGAGAATCCATCTTAGGGTGAATAAACGGAATAACCCCTTCAGGGTGGCAATTAAAGTAGGTCCGTGAAGGGAAAGTACCTACCTACCTCAAATAATATTAATACTTAGCATTAATGTATCAATGATACTTAGCATTTTCTATTCAAGGTAGGTAAACATTCAACTATTGTAATGAAAACTGCATTAAAATATTTTTGAATATTTGGTCGTTTCAACCGGGAGTTGAGCAGACACGAATGCGTAAATGTTTCATCCAGACCAAATCGATAGGGTCAATTTATTAGAAAGATCAATACTCCCCAATAAACGAAGAAAGACCATAAGATTTTCAATAAGTAGTTACTAATGGCTAAAAAAGCGTATGTCGTCCCCTCCACTGACCGCCTTGTTCCACCCTTTAGGACGTGTTTGTATATTACTCATTATTAGGACTGTTAGTTCACAATGTACGTGACAAATAAAGTTTTTAGGTAGGTACTTTTGTGATTGACCACATAAAAATAAAAGTAGCCAATAAGACTTATCACAGCCCGTCAAAGTATTTACATACATTTAAAAAAAAATCCGACAAATTGAGAAACTCCTCCTTTATTTAAGTCTTTTGAAAACGTTGAAATACCTACTGGTATTTATAATAAATAAAAACTATTTCGTACTACGAAATATATTTTTAAATTACAAGTTCATTAAAGATCCTGAAGGAATGACAAGGAGAGTGATTAGCGAAGAGATTCAAGGTCCTACATTTAAATGTCTGGCGAATAGTAATTACCTATACTACAGCAATGTCAGAAAAAGCGTAATACATAATGAAGAACGCTCTCAGCTTAAAATAGTGGAAATCGACACTCATAAATAACGATTTATAATTAGCTTTCTAACTTTAATTTGTTCTTTCAGACATCTTGGGACCCGGTAAAACGAATCCGATTTTGATTTTTTTTTTTAACGAGTTTCTTTTCAATCTCCTGCAATTTTTAAATTGACGCACTCATCAGGATTCTTTTTATTAAACTAGTATAATATAATAAATAATACCAGCATATTATTCCCTGATGCAGGGCAGGCCTCTTCTCATACAGAGAAGGCATGAGCATTGATCAACACTTTTCAGACTTATAGTAAATTAAGTCCAGGTTTGTGTCATCCGACGGACAGGCGGACAAACAGAAATTATAAGGGTTCCAAACATCAAAATCGGATTAGTTTTACCGGGTTCCAAGATGTTTCCGAGGTAAAAGGCTACTTACTAGACTAATCCCAGCGGTTCCGCGTGGGTGCCGAAAAACAGCATAACCAGCAACTTAATTGCGTAACATTTTCAATTACAATTTGAATCATTTTGAAGGATGGGTATAGCTAATCCATTGCTTCATTTGTTCGAAAAATTTGTATGCTCAACAACGTAAATAACGCCATACGTATGTTGAACTGTTAATGAAAGCCATTGCTACAGTTAGTGTGTTACGCAATTACCCCGCCGGTATTTAAAAAAATCTTAGTAAATTGGATATATACATTAGATACTATCATAAAAGGCTTACCGTTAAGCTAAGCCAATGTCAGTAAGTGGCGCGGTGAGGCTGGAATTAACCATGAACAAATAAACATAAGGCGACAAAATCTTATTTGTCATTACGGAATATGTGACTGTGAATCACGCTTCGCTTAGACTACCAGTATTCTAACCCTCGGACACACTTCAATTTACTTAAAGAGGTTTTGATGAGGCCTGTCCGCTCTGTTAGGTAGGTAGTCAAAATTGTGTCGTTCTAACAGTTCACTGTTGATTAATTTTATTTAACCTACACTAGATAGAATTAGATATCTATAATGTATTAATTAATAATATAATTATTGTGTAGATGTTACCAACGCGACAGATTCGAAAATCGTGTTTGGCAGTCCAGTGAAGTGCCCATAGGGGTAATTCTCGTAATTTTAAGAGCGTTCACAGTCTGCAGGTCATTTCTCGCAGTCTCATCTCGGCGATAAACAAATGTCAAAAATTTAGGGATTTTAGAGGTATTTTTGACAGATTGCGACAGATCAGACTGTGATTGACTGCGACTAGATTTTGAATGTTTTAAATTACTAGAATTGGCCTTCAGATGTGGGATGTTACACAAACAAACAGGTAAACCCCTGACTTGATATAAAAGTGGTTGACGCGCTCTTATTCTTTAATTATTTACCTTTCTTGTTAAGGCAAAGCGTCCTGGTAGCCCGCGAAATTCAAATTTTCTTACGTTTTTTGCAATTTGCAGGTCAGTATCAGGTTGTATGTTGATCTAAATCTGATTCGCGGCTGTAAAAAATATATTTATTTACAGAATTATAATCATTAATACAACCTTAACGAGCATGAGTGTGCAGCAGTAGGCAGGTAGGTACCTACTTAAGTGCCGACGTCAACATTGAAGGCCAAAAGCAATCGATGTGAGCGAAAAAATCGATGAGAAGGTAGGTACTTGTCTACTCACCAATAATTTATTATTACGAACGCTGTTTTCAGACCGGACACGCCACGCTTGGTATTATTTTTAAATAATAAATTCTAGCAAATCGAATCTTTCAGCTGCAGCTGAAGTTGGTGGACTTTATTGAGATGGGTACTTATCTATTTTTTCATAATAACTCGGGACTTTCTCTAGTTATTAGGCAAGTGTTATGACTTCAAGTCTAATAGGATTATTGCGTATCACTTCACAGCTTCAAGCCGCAGTATACAATACAATATTCATAGGTACAATATACTTACCTACTCATTAATGACCTATAAGTACCGACCTACGTACTAGTTTATACCTACCATTTAAATTAGGTCTACTTATCAAATTGTAATTTAATTAACTTCCTCATTCGTCGAGGTCATTGTACATACAGAACATAAAACTAATGTTCTGTTTGTACCTGCTCACTTGATAATACTTAAGTCCACTATTTCGTTAATATTTACTCACAATTAGGCAAGTATGTGTTATTAACTTATAACGTTATATTTTAATTATCTGTAACTAATGTACTTTCCAGCATAGTCCTTGGCCGTTTGGTTCTTGGTAAAGAAAGAAGGCCACCGGGGTCACCCTCATACTCCTCGGCACGAGGGTGACCCCGGTGGGTATCTATTGTTATAATGGACAAAGAGGTTTATATATTTCAGGTCAAAACTAAATGTAAACGGGAAAGTGATTGACTGAAGTTGTGAGGGCAGGGAGACGGAATACTATCTACTTAAACGGGGTGAAGTAAATACTATCATGGGTATAAAAAGCTTACATAACATAACATCACGCCTGTGGTCCTCGAAGGATTAGGCAGAGGCGTAGGTATAGTAGGTACTCACATTACGCCATTATGTCCATGTTGGTCATGGGTTCCCAACCGGTTGGGTGTGCCCCATCTGGGGGCGTAGAATGACCGATGGGGGAACACGGCGGCTCCAAAAATAACCTGTAGTTAGGTATAGGTATATTTGCTAGATTTTATTTTCTCGGTATAAGAACATGTTGAGGAAACGCGGTCGTTGGGGTTCATTCCATACTAACATACAGATTCTTCTGTTTTCTCCCTGGTTACTGATACTAGTGCAAATATTTTTTTTTTACGATTTATTGTATGCCTGCTACCACTGCCAGGTCCTTAGGTTTTGTTTTTTGGCGCATTTTTTATAGTAAGTACGCTTTTATTTGGATAGGTAAGCGTTGTTTGCTTGACGTTAGTGAAAACGGACATTAATGTCTTTAGTTAATTTTTAACGTCTGCTTTCATATACCTACGCACCTATAACAATTTACAACTCATCACCTATTCACAACCTTAACGGCGCAATCCATTTGGGTAAAATGGTTGCTAGGTTAGGATCGTATTCATGACGTTAAATTAATGGAGGTTAGTGCTAAAACCTATTGTGATTAAGTGGCTTTTTGGATAAACTTTTTTATTTACACCACAATAACTTAATGGTACAACGACTTATACTCCTTGACGGAATTTTTTTTACATATTCTTAACAGTTTTATGAATCTTATAACACCATCATGCACCCAATGACCCAATCATGATGCATGCGCAAGATTACATCAAGTATCTAACTCTAATTGTTACATAATCCTACATGTGCACCCTTAAATTACCGAGAGTGCACATACCCTAAGTACCTACACAGTACCTATAGGTAATCAACTGGAGCTATCTATGCGTTCACAATACCTACCTATAGCTTTATTAATTACATAGGTAAGTCTGTTTTTAACACAGCTTAATAACAGAAGTAAAAAACGCAAACAAAATAAAATTAACTAAATACTACAAATCGCAGAAACTCGAAAAAATAATCACATCTAAAATAATATTACTTGTATATGTCGTGGCCAGATCTTAGAATTGATCAGTTCATGAAGTGTTCGACTATTTCATGAAATGGTGGCCTACACAAACCTAAAATTATACTTTAGTTCGCGTACAACCAGAGTAAGTACTAAATTTTGTAAGATATCAGATAAGTGCAGGATCTACCATGTTGGACGCTTATGGATATCTATTTTCTACCAATTCTACATCGAACTTGAATCCATGATTCTATGTTGAAATATGTTTGCTGCCTAAGGTATTGCGGGCACAGTTGCTCTCATTTAAGTGTATCTAGTCAAGTACCTAAATATAATTAATGAAGTATTAGTAGGATTATTGTGGTGTTTATTGTAGCTAGTATTTATAAGGGTACTGTTAATTATATTAACGTTACTACGACTTGCGCGTATAGGTACCTAATATACAACCATAATACTGATGTGTAAATAAATTATTGAATCATAGAGAATAGTTTCAAGATGGAGGACTACTCTTCATACATAACACACAACATAACTTGCGAAATATGGTTGTACTTTACACCTCTCCCTATAACACAGGCGTGATGTCATGTTACGTTTATGATAAAGTTTAAAACAATAAATTAATATATACTTAATAGTTATATAATAATATTAAAATTCTGAAACGTTTAGTAACCTTTGTCGCTGACTGTACAATCAAGACGCACTTCAGGACCCGCAAATAATGTTACTTATATTCAAGAAAATCATAAAAAGAAAGCTTGCTTGTGTTATGCGCAAGAGCGCACAGCAGGACCCGCAAATAATGTTACTTATATTCAAGAAAATCATAAAAAGAAAGCTTGCTTGTGTTATACGCAGGTCCATGCTTCAACCTTCATTGTCTTGGAATGGAGTAGGTAACTAGGTGCCGCAGAAATAGAAATATTTTTAAAGGCGCATTAAGAAACCGACCAAACTATCGGCCGATAGAAAGTCTGTAGTCTGCGGGGGCTCTAAGACTCTGATAGGTAATCGTTTGTTCATGAATGTTGTAGGTAAATTCACCTGCACCTATGTCAGTAACTACCGGTCTGTAGTTTCTGTACCTACTAAGATTTGAAACCAGAAACCCGCTTTATTATACCTACAAGTACCCTAAAATACAACGCTGGTCACCAATTTGCATTGCCCGCGCTGCATTTCAGTAAAATGCTGTTGGTCACACACACATACTGTGTGTGTGACCAACAGCATACTTCCTAGGTCGGCGAATTTCAGAGACGTGCGTCTGGTCAGCGCATGTCAATTTTAATTGCTAAGGTAAGGAATGTAAGTCAGATAAATAGGGGTAGATATATTCTTTGCAATGGCAACGCAAAACGTTTAGACAACTTCGTTTCAAAAATAGTTTGAAAGGCCGCACTATGGGGTCCAGAAATTACTAGGCCAAACCTGCGTTATGCGCGTTATAGTTTAAAAGTATCTTATTCTAATATTTTCTTAAATAATATTTTTGGACAATATTAATAGAGCTTGTATACCTACCTCGCTTTGCAAATAAAATTAAAGACAAATCGAATGCAGGTATTCTTATACAAAAGTAAGGCTTATAATGGAACACACACAAACACAGAAATAAGATCTTTGGTAGGACTAGGTCGTACATCGCGGTCAAGTTTACCAATTAGCTTACATGGGGCTATCATCATAATAATATACCTATATGTGAAAAAAACACACAACGTGTACTCCGAACGACAAAGCGAAATTAGAGTCGTAGGTAGCTCGTATTACCTACCTATATTTGACCACAACGCGTTGTGTTAATCAAGAACAACCATAACATAAAGCGTCTGAACGTTCTTTTATGTTTACATGATCATAATCAGCCAATAACGAACCCACTGCTGGGACACAGTCCACCATGCCGATTCAGTACGGATTGGTAGATGTCACATGTCTTCGAATGTTTTAGTTCTAGAACATGCATGTTAAGGAAAACATCGTGCAGCAGCGGTGATAAAATAATTTACACAAAGTGAAGCGCCTGTCTGGGTTCGAACCTACCACGTACAACTCGTAAGTCGCGACTGTTACCACTGGGCCGCTACTGCTTTACTCACGCAGCTCGTTTACCTTAATGTTTACACCTCAAAAATTCACCTCGTAAATTCGCAACAGTCATTTAGCCACGATGTGAACCTTTTCCTTGGCAGTAGTGGTTTTTCCAATACCAACCGTCCGGAAATATCCGGCTTTTTGGTCTACCGTCCGGACGACTTTTGACATACAGAAAACCTTGGCTTGAACTAACTTAGTGGCATTTAAGAATTTTATTAGTCACAATGTATTGCGGTTGTTTTTACATTACACATGCCACAGCCACCACACGAATTACCCGCTGTGGATAGTTCTGATGATTTCCACAACGCGTTGTGGACGTTTTTTTACACAAAGGTAGTTTTCGTTCCGTGTGTCTTGCTCAAACTAATACACTACATTTAGTTGCAAGCAATTAAGTGTAACAATAACAATAGCTATTTAAATTGCCTACAGACGTAGCTGTATCGCGAATTGACCCACATGTACTAAGAATAGTTTTGCCGTTTTAGTTATTATAATATACCACGATACAATGCTTAGAGGTAACGAAGGCGTGTTTACATGTTAAATTGAGATTATTGGTACCAATCATTACAGTAATTAGAATAGACCTAATATCAACAAATATCATCACAAAAATCTTTGCAAAAGTTCATTAATAATCTTTTATAATTCTTACCTTATTAATATAAATATATTAACCACCAAAACCAAATGGACGCGATGAAATATTGTTCTCCAACTTAAAAGGCAATTTGTATTATAGTTTTACCTACCCTGAGAGGGATTACAGCCATAAATTGTTCCAGCTGTAACAGCTACTAGTCGTCACGGTGGTAGTCAATTTGTTTCTTAATAGTAAGGCTGTCCATAAGAGAATCCTTCATATGTGGCTTTACTTTAGTAGGCGGAAATTTCGTAAGGCAGAAGTCAGCGATCAGACAGAAAGTTTTGCATAGCAAAGGACACAACAGTGCTTGGTGAACAACTGCTGCTACTCTAAACCAGGGCCCATCAAATGGATCCAATATAGCCGGGCAGAGCATGTGATTCAAGTTTACTTGGGCTGGCTGAAAGGGAAAATAAAAAAAATATTAATTACGACAGAAAATCTCACTGTGGGTATATTGCGGACATCGCCTAATCTATCTTTAATTAATTGCTGAAAGCTAAATAAATAGAGAGTAGGTTAATTTGATGCTAGTTAAGGTTTTTGAAAAGAAAATTAAGAAAACAATCCGTGAAAACAAACAATTCTGTTTAACGTTTATTTGATCCAAATTTCCCTTAAAGATTCTGTTGACCGGTAATTCGATTTAATCTCCCTTCTGGCCACAAGTCAGGACCCCGGGCAACGACACCACGACCTTGATTTACCACTTCCCCCGCTGGCGACTGCCATTCCCACCATCTGTAGTTGCGTACGCTACGGGTCATCGCTACGGGTCGGGTTACGGGCTCGATTTTTGCCGCACGACTAATGATCGAAAAGACTTATCTCTTCTTTTGGGCTTTACAAAATAAGGTCCAAAAGCTCCTTATATAAGTAAGTACTTATAGCTCATAATAAAGAGCTATTCTGTACAAGGGTCTAGGCCCTCGGAAGTTGCGAGTCTGTAACCTTACATCAGTTATATCAGTCTTGCCTTAAATAATTTAGAGTTTGGCTAAAACCCTGCAAGTCTTAAAAGAAACAGAGGTCTAAAAACGATTCAAATAACTTAACTCCCTCGTTTGTGTAGTGTTTGTTGTTGTGGCAGTTATAGGCAAAATAAAATTGTTTGAACAATTTAATATAATCTTTGTATATCACTAAAAAGCAAACTCATCGATCTGTGCATCCTGCCGTCCTAACATGATGCACAAAGTTGGTCACTTACTGAACCATTGTTGTCCAAACTAAAAATTGCCAACGGGTAATGAAGCACAGCATCATTATAGGTGTCAAGCTTACAGATTGAGTTAGAAACACCACCCTGCGTTCCATATCTCAAATAGCGGATGTTGGAGAACACCCAGGCTGAAGTGGGAGTGGGCCGAACACGGCAAAGATCGTCACTCACTGGACGCCTGAGGGAGGACATCGTCGTCGAGGTAGACAACGGCGAAGGTGGTGTGACGATCTAGTATCGTTTGCAGGGTCAACATGGCCACAGATCGCACAAGACAGGGATTTAGAAGGAAAGGGGGGAGGCCTTTGCTCAGCAGTGGGGCACAATATAGGCTAACAAAAACTATACAAATGAGGTTTCATATGTTTTTTTTTTAAAGACCAAGTCTTTGACGTCTTTTACTGTCAGACCAGCTCGAGAAAGGACTCCGGAGCTTTAAACTTAGTGATGAAACGGATAGCGTTTTGGCCGGATACCAGAAAGCCAATTTCCGTAAGTAATTAAAAACGTTCAAAATCTAGTCGCAATCTCATCTCAGCGACAATCAATGTCGAAAATATAGGGATTTAAAGGTATTTTTGACAGATTGAGACTGACATCACTGTGAACGTTCTTACAATTACGAGAATTGCCCCTCTGATATCCGACGGCCGAAAATAGCGTGATTAGAGTGAACCCGTGAGGATGAGGTACGAACAATCGGGCAGTTTCGTATGGTTTCGGGAATCGACGCTCTTGAGTAAAGTGGGCAAATTACATATTGATTGACTTTGATCCGGTGTCCAGCCGGATTGCAAAATAAGGCCAGGTAGGCCTGATTCCGGGTAGTTGCAGAATCTCAAGTTCTAACTCTTTCATACTTCGGTTGTACTACTCTAGAACTCCTTTAGGGCAGGCGATTTTCTACTATCGGTAGATTTTTATTGTGCAGCTAAACGTATTATCGAGCCGTGTAAAGTCCACACAGACATTTACATACAAGGCGCTACCACGTTCCACATCTAGTCGTAGGTATGTAGGTACCTACTATCATTGAATTTTAAGTATACCTTATAAAATAAATTAACGAAGAAATTATGATTTTATGTTGAAAATTATGATTGCATTACAAAGTAGTTGTGTAACTAATCCTTAATTTGGTACAACAGCAGGAAGCATTTTACTTTTATCCTAATTGTGCCTGCTATCCTGTTACCCAACCTAACCTTATCCAAATAAGGGGCTTTCAAATATACAATGGCTGTAGTTTTTCCTTCTAAAGAGCTACAGGATACGGTTGAGTCAAAGCACACAAATTTGGATCTATATTGTTATGAATATTGTATATTTAATATTGCATATGTAGATATATTAGAAGCCAAAAATAAATTTAATGGGTTTACTTACGATTGCAATAAGTTGTAATACAATAAAGTGATATATCAAGTTTAGACAATAGCTGAATATTGCCCAATTAAAATCCCCAAAAGGTTCTATGTTGTAGGCACCTAGAAGAAGAAGTTGATAAATTATTATGAAATAGACAATGTAAAATATTAATAAAATTCAACCCACCTCCAATCCTCAGAAGATAATATGGTATGACAAACATCATTCCATGTTGAATCCAGTAAAGTGCAGCCTCAGCAAATATCTAAACACAAAATTAAGTAGGTATAAATGACAACAAAACAAAAAATACAATGAGAAATTGTGTGTATAGCAGATGTGTTCTGGTTTAAAGGGTATGGGTGCTAGTGTTATTAACTTATTACAGGCAAATAGGACATTATAATTTTATCTCTAGGGTACTCCTGGTATTGCCCATGTCCATAACAGGTGGGCTGCCTGCATGTTCCCCACTCAACACTAAAATAGAAGAGTATTTACCTTCCTCGAAGCGGTTTCAGGAAACAGAAATGCTAACAAAGGCCCATTTAATAAGTTCAAATGAATACGAAATAATGCTGTAACGGTTTTGCTGGGTGGAGCTGCCAGGAGATAGATCTAAAACAGTAATTAATACATTTTATTGTACAAAAAGCTAACATATCTTCGATGTAAAGTATTATAAAAGATGTTTAGATTCATTTGGCTGTTTGAAAAAATCAAATCAATAGTGAAACTGTACATGAAATATTTTATGAAACTACATAAAATATTTATACAGTAAAAATTGTTTTTTTACAGTTTTAAACATTAGGAATATTTTATACTTTGATTTATAGGAAGATATTTAAGTCATTGACTGCCACCACGGTCACACGGTGTCCGGCAACAATAGATTTTTTATTGTCTGTTGTCGGGCAGTTATCATGTTTAATTAATGAGTTCTCTAACTTTTAATGTAGAAGTCATTTGGCTCGGGAAATAACTGTTTAGAGATATGTACTTACTTGTATCAAAGTTGTTACATGGCAAGGATTCAACAAATATATGACAGTGCGTGAAGCAAATTTAAAACCAATTTCCATGCCCCATAGCAGAGCCAAAAGTATTACTAATAATCTTTTACCCCCTCTATCACTTTTCACGTAATTTATATCTTGAGGTATACTTAATCTTGGAAATGTCTTAATCTGTAACAATTTTCAAAGACATTGTACACTCAACTAAAATCAACACATTAGGTAAATATTGATTAAGAGAAATAAGGCCATGTACTAATTTAATTACGCTTGATGAAATAGCATAATGCAAAAAGATTTATATACGTCATTTATTTAACATCTTGCAATAAATTAGACCTAATTTAACTCCATTAAATATTTAAAGACTGCCTACTTACTGAAATATATACACAAATCGTAACCACGACTATGGTTTCTATTATTTGCCTTTTAGTCGACAAAAAGTAGGCACATTCTGGGCCCACATTTCTGGGGACAGCTTTATTGGCACCACTATAAGCCCACTCAAACATTATATGTCGCGTAAATTGATTTTACTGTAATTAATTTTTCATCGATTAATTTATTATTTTTGGAAATGCCTGTTCAGTTCAAATCGTTCAATGTTTCAATTCCCGCTACGTTGACAGCTAGCTTAGCTGCTGCGCGAACGAGAATGTAAATACTTGTGTTTTTACACACAAAGGCGAACCTAAAACCCAGTCTTTTCAGTAGCCTATGCACAGAGCACTTTATAATACTGTTAACCCTTAGATGCATGGTTTTTTTATATTTTCGTAAAAAAAAATATATATTATGAAATTAAGTCTCTAAATTACGGAAAAATAAAAAAAAAATCATTGAAAAATTTATAGTATATTTTTTATTGAAAAAAGGTTGTTATCATTTTTGATAAATTATGCAGTAACATCATAAAAAAATATTTTTTTATTTATTATGGAAAATCCTAAAACAGCTATTATTTCTGTTGTCACAGAGAGATACATGGCATTTTTCACACATGACTGACGTAAGTTTTTTACATTGGGCATATTTACACTGGTTCCTTTTGGAACCATAAGATTTTTCATGCCCAACACCGTCGAAACGTACGTCATCAGGGGGTAATGTTTGGGCACCCAGCTTTGGTCTCTTCTGCTTGATTGCAGGGACTTCAGTTTTATTTAAACTTGGGCGGCCTCTTTTATTTTCCGATGTGGTGTTGCCATATTTACATAAAGTTTCCGCAAGTTCAGTTCTGTAATCAGCCAGTTTCAAAATATTCTTAGGATTCGTGTCCTTCTTCAACAAAACTTTTTTATACAAAATCCAACTATTGATTACTGCCATATCCAACATGTGATAAAAGAGTCTATTGGTCCATTTTTTTGATTTCATTCGAATTCTGTATCTACCCAAATAACTGTCCATTGTGTCAACACCGCCCATATTCGCGTTATATTCGCGTATAGATTTTGGGCAGGATCTGGCAACGCTCTTCTTCAGCTTTTTGTCGTATCTTTTTATTGTGTCTACAGGTTCTGAGCCAACATACGTGGAGAGCAATAACACCTGTTTATTGTCCTTCCAGCTGGTGGCTGAAAATTCAACCCCATCAAATGTAGTAACATTTTCATCGTGCGTTCCTCTCGGCACTGATTGTTTGATAATGTCTTTTTTCTTAGGTAATTTGCATGTTTTCCCCAGCCTATTTTTCTGTACTGTCCCCAACAGTAAATTCCTTCTTTGAATAAGTAATGGAATAGTGACAAATTCGTATAGAAGTTATCGAAAAATATTATATGATTTACATGCCTCGGTACTGGTCGAAGCAAACGTATGACTGTGTTTGAAACTACTCCTAGGTCGGGTTCATTTGGGAACCTTTGGAGATTATGTGTTCCTGAATAAATTTCAAAAGTATAGGCGTAGCCCATAGGACAACACAGCGCGTATAATTTGAAGCCCCATTTGTGTGGCTTTTTCGGCAAATATTGTTTCATAAAATGTGCAATCTTTGTCGAGCACATCTGTTCGTCAAGTGCCAGGCGATGGTCAAACGGAACTGACATGAAGCGGCTATTGAAATGGTCTACAACTGCACGTATTTTATGTAATCGATCGTGCTCAGGGGGTCTACTCCGAAGTGGTATCGGCCGAATGTTCGGCCGTTTCCTGCTGCGAAGTTACTATTTGATTCGGTCGGTCCCGATCCTACACTCCTACACTATTTCGAATATTGACTATGGTCCCGACCCAACTGAGCCGATCTGAACTTTTTTTGGCATTTTTCGTTAATATTCGGTTCGGCCATGTGTCGGTCCGATCCGATCATTCGCACTTTGCACTTCGTAGTAGACCACCAGGATCGTCAGGAGGTAGGTGGTTGCTATTGTCGTTGAAGTGTATTACTTGGCGAATTTTTTCAAATCTGTTTACTGTCATTGTGTCTGAAATTGGATGGAATTGTACAGCTCTTGCCCAATAAGATCTGATGCTGGGATAATGGTATAGGTACTGAAGTACGAGATATAACAAGATGCCTAGGTATTTTCGAAGTTCCAGTGATTTGATGGGGTCGGAAAAATTTGGATTCATTTGTACTGCATATTTATTCGTCTCAGCAACGATTACTTCTTGTAGGTTTTCATAAAAAAAATAAGAGAAAAAATGGTATGGAGTGGATAAATCTAAAATATGTTGTGGGTAGTCAGTGACGCCTAGAAAGGTAAAAGCTTGATCAACCAAAGGCATGTTTTTTCTTTTTCCAAACTAAATTTCTTACTTTAGTATAATTAGTGGACCTTGATTCATTTTCAGGCAAATCGTCAGAAATCAATGGGGGATTACATTCTAGATTACCATCTGAGTCTGTTTGTTCGTCTTCTACTTCCTGTTCTACATCTTCAAGGTCTGCGATCAACTCATTCACACCGTCATAGTAATGAAGAGCATCTTCATCGATGTCTGCTTAATCCTCAGAGATGTCGCCATTTTCAAGTTGCCATAGCAGTGTTTCAATATTTCCGTCATTCATGTTTTGTGTCGTATTGTTCAGTCCCACCCTAAGTCCTAAGTCAGTCCCCATCAGTCTTACCCAAAATTACCGATTTTTTAAATATTGTGAGTTAAAATGAAGGGGCAACTTTAAAGTTTTGAAAATACGCTGAAACACCTGTCAGTCCATTCTGTAAAAATGTTACCGTGAAAACTGAAGTGAGCTTAAAATGAGCTGTCATTTCTCCTGATGCTAGGGATTAACTCTATTGACAGAACTCACTTCCTAAGTTCACGGTGAGATTTTTACAGAATAGATCAGCTGTAGTATGTACGGACGCCAGCACATCAAGTTACTACAATCTGTCAAATTTCTTTAATAGATTTTCAACTTTATCCCTAAAGCATTAAGGTTCAAGGTTGATTGGGAAAATTTGACAGTTTCGGGTAGCTTGACCTGCTGGCGTCTGTACATGCTATTGACGATAACGTGGATACGTCGATACAAGTATATAAGTACAAAAAATTCTAACCCTTCCAGTAATATAATAAAGTAGTTAATGGCCTGGATTATGTAACCATCTCACCGTGAAAACTTAGGTGAAGTGAGCGTGGAGTGAGCTGTCATTCCAACTATAATGCTAGGGATTGACACTATTTACAGCTCACTCTAAGCTCACTTCGCCTAACTTTTCACGGTGAGATTTTTACAGAATCG
The DNA here is from genome assembly GCA_911387795.2 of Apamea monoglypha. Taxonomy (NCBI): domain Eukaryota; kingdom Metazoa; phylum Arthropoda; class Insecta; order Lepidoptera; family Noctuidae; genus Apamea; species Apamea monoglypha. Next base: position 10,354,268 of record OU426921.1, read on the forward strand.
ATCGGCAGCACTTCAATGGGTATCGTCATATTTAAGTAATAGACAGTAATGTGTGATTATTAATAAAATTACCAAAAATAAAGATACCTTACTCATCGGAATAGAAACATAATAAATATGGCGTTCCACAAGGAAGCGTTCCACTAGGCCCAATATTATTTATTTTATACATAAAAGACATAATGATCTGGATCCATTTGAGCATACCGAAATAATACATGCGCATACCGAAACTCTGGATGATTGGTAAAGAGTAATGTCTTCGGACGAGTCGATGTTCATGCTATACACGCACGATAGGAGGCAAAGAGTCCACAGACGACCAGGAGAGCGCTATAACCAAGCTTGCATTGAAGAGAAAGTCACATACGGCGGAGGCTCCATACACGTTTGAGCTGGAAGTTCTTCCGAAAGCAGCACCGTGCTAGTGGTAATAGAAAATGGCAGTGTGACTGTGTAGCAGATAGATACGTGAATGAAATCTTAAATGAGTGCGCTGGCCTATTTTTAGTAATAATATCGCTCGTCCCCATACAGCTTGGATATTTTTTGTCTATCTTGAAGATGTCGCTGTCACACGCACGGAGTGGCCAACACGCAGCCCAGACTTGAACCTCATCGAGCATGCCTGGGACGAACTGGGACGACGTGCACGCCAACGAAATTCAAAAAATAGGAGAGTCTTCCTCAGCATCGGCTCAGAAATCTGGTGGAAAGCATGCCAAACCGTATAACAGCTGTATTAATTCATCATTCACCATTCTTGCTTGTGCTGCGATCCGATACGCACGTGTTTGCATATTCTGTGTATTGACTAGCGCGGCGCAAGCTGTCGCTCGTAATTTTTTCGCCATGAGTGACTGAACTGAACTTGTGACGAATGAGCTGCTGGCGTTCCTGCAGCAGAAGCAGGATATGATGAACGAGTTATCCGCTGTCCAAATCTGCGCAACGAACTTCAGCGAGGATGACGTAACTGCTGCCAAGTTATTGCTGTTCAGTGTGCTAAACAAGCGCGAACAGATGGTGTCCCGCCGGCGTGACGGGACTAAGAGAAGCCTGCAAGAATATATTATCACGCTGTCCAAGGAGACCGACCCGGACGACGTGCCGACGTTTGTGGCGAAGGAATTGCACAAGCTGCCACCCGTCACCTTCGATCACGTCGATGTAACAAGCCTTCTGAAGGACATTATCTTTCTGAAGACCCGCCTCGCAGATGTTCTAGCGAAGTTAGATGCATCCCAAAACACCGTCGCCGATTTGCGCAAAGAATTTATCGAGTTGCGCAACAGTGTGGCGGTAACTAGGTCATCAGTCGATGCATCTAACATAAACATGTGTCGCGGAGCTAGCCTCGATGTATCGTCGTCAAATTTCGTGTCGGCAGTTTCGTCGCCAGCGCACCCGTCGTTTGCTGAGCTTTGACGGGCGCGGTGCTGCGGGGCACCCGCCCGCGTGCCCCGCAGCACCGCGCCCGTCATCACGGCTCCTTCACGAAGCGCCGCCCAAGCCCCTCGTCCCGTCCCGCTACCAGTGTCTACAGCCCTGGCGGAGCCCCTGCAACAGGAATCCGCTAGCGTCACCGTGAGTGCCCCAGGTGCTCCAAGTATGAAGCTTATGCCACAAAAGGCACTGAATAGGGCTGATGATGAGGGTTTCGTGACGGTGCAGAGGAAGCTCCAATCGCGAACGAACAAGAACCGCTGCGGCAAAGCTCCTACGGAGCCCGAAGTCAGAAGAACACACCGGTGTACATCTCCCGCCTACACTACACAACTAAGGCGGAGGACATCGTGAAGTACGTGCGCCAGAAGACGAGGTACACGCCGAGGTTGCAGTTACTAGAGACGCACCGCAACGTCAACTTCAAGGCGTTCGTGGTGCGCGTACCGAATTGTTATCTGCCCATCGTCATGGAAGAAGACTTCTGGCTGCTGGACGTGGTGTACCGTCTCTTCTGCGGGCAAGTACCACAGAACAGCACTAAAAGAAGCTAGTGTAGGAAAGCTATAATACGAATATTTGAAAATAAAAATATGTATGTTTAGGTTAAGGTGGGCCGGGCCTATGGGCCTATATAAAAGCCTGCGTCGCCTGAAATAAATAAATAAAAAAAAAATTAACAGCTCGTGGTAGCAATACAAAATACTAAAATTACATATTTGATACCGTAGCACATTTTTCGAAATCTAGTGAAAATGGTTTTTTTTTTAACTTACGAGGGTGACTGAAAGTTCTTAGAAAATCAAAAACTGAACAAACTAGCAAGTTATTAGTTTTATTATATCTTTCAAAACCACTGAGAAAGCACTTTGCCCACTCGTCCTTAGGGGTCTCTTCGACGGCATTTTGAAACGCAACCACTACTTCCTCGGCGTCCATAAAACGTTTTCCTCGAAATTTTTCTTTTATTTTCGGAAATAAATAAAAATCGCAAGGTGCGAGGTTGGGGCTACAGGGTGGGTGACCCAGTAATTCCACGTCTGACGTCGCCAAGTAGTCGATTGTTTGCTTGGCGGTGTGCGACGAGGCGTTGTCGTGGTGAAGGAGGATCCTACTGCGAGGTCGTTTCTCCCGAACTTTTTCCAAGACAAGTGGCAGACAATTGTTAGTGTACCACTCTGCAGTAACTGTTTTTCGATCCTCTAAAACAATTGTTGCGTAATGACCTGTCCTTCCGAAGAACGAGGCCATCATCTTTTTTCCCACGCTTCGACCTCTCTTCACTTTAGTTTTGGCAACTCCTCAGACGGAAACACCCAGACAGCAGACTATCTCTTAGTTTCAGGATCATAACAATAAATCCAGCTTTCGTCACCCGTAAGTATGTCGAACACAGCATTTGAGTCACCTCCGTTAAATCTTTGAACCATTTCACGACACCAATCAACACGACGGAGCTTTTGGGCTTCTGTCAAATTATGAGGTATCCAGCGGGCACAAACCTTCCTTTTTTTTTCTGGGTGGGAAATCATTATATGACTTCTCCCGCTCTGGGCGGAGCAGGAGGGCGTGTCAGACTTTTACAGACTAAAACCCACCCGTGTTCCTTCAGTTGCCTATGCCAGGGACCACGGTATCTCTTTCGAACAACCCGCGGCCCTGGCAGGCATCGGCCCTAGCGGACTCCGTCACTTCGTGCTGACATCTCTTTGAGGCGCGCGTGGAACACAACACACCGTCGACTCGGGCCTGGTCCTTGCCGGGCGGCGAACTGCCGCTTGCTCGCCGCCCGCAAGCCCGCGCCTACGGTGGCCGGAAGTCGGCTGGTGACTCCCGACGTCCAGGGCGTCTCCTGCGGCGACTAGGGGCGTGAGGGCGCAGAGATTGCCTCTCCCTCACGCGCTCCGCCTCCTCCTTTGCGAGCATTACTGCTTCGCAGAAGGAGGTTACGGCTTCCCATGCACTCTCGCTCCGTACCATGGCCTGGACCAGGGCCGGACGCGAGAGATCGCCGCCGCCGATCGCCGCCACGAGGACGCGGCGGTGCTCTGCCCAAGCCGGGCAGACCTCCACCGTATGCTCCACCGTGTCCTCCGGGCGATCCACATAGTGGTGACACCCTGGCGTTTCCTCCCGCCTTATCCTGAACAGGAACCTCCCGAAACAACCGTGTCCGGTGAGGACCTGCGTCAGGTGGAAGGTGAAGGCGCCGTGGCGCCTCTCCAGCCAATCCTCAGAGAGTGACTTATCGTCGCAATTGTGGCGTGACCAGCACTGGGTTGCGACAATCGCACTCTCCATGTCGCCATGAGATCCCGCCGGAGCTCTGTCCGCTGTACCGTGATATCTCGCGGCAGCGGAGTTATGCCCGTGTTGCCTCCTCTCGCCTGTACCTAAGGCCTTTTTTTTTCGTATGGGAAATCATCAAATGACCCCTCCCGCTCTGGGTGGAGCGGAAGGGAGTGTCAGACTCTTACTGACTAAAACCCACCCATGTTCCTTCCTTTGCCCTTTATGTTCCGGGGTAGCGGTAACCCTTTCGGACAATCCCGCTGACTACCTAAGGCCTAAGGCATTTTTTTATGGTAGGGGTATTGGGTTGAAATGAAAAACAAATACCAACAACTTTTTAAGTTATTTTTATTGTGTACGAATTCTTAAATTCATTAACATTAATCTATCTACAATATGGCAGTGTTGTATAAAAATAATTTTACTAGGTAGGTACTCTTATTTTTTGGCAGATAAGTAATTATATTTACCTAGTATTAAATTTATTATACGTAAAATAGACGAAATATTTTTGAATATCTTGTTGCATTTATATTTTTACGCGGTATCTATTATTTGAAATCATTTAAGTCTTTAAATAATAATTATGTAGGTAATATAAATTCAATAATCTAGACAGGCAACTAAGCAGGTAAGTAATTACAGTTGCTAAATAGGTAAACGGTAAATCTATAACTTCTAATTAATTTTTATTTATTATTATATACAATTAGGCAAAACTAAATTATCACAAATCGAGTGTATCTGTGCATGAGGGTTTCAACTTTCAAAGTCGGATCGTTCACTTTGACTACTGAAATACTTATAACACACAATTTTCAGCAACAAAAGAAAGTAAGTAAGATATTATAATAATATAATAATATACTACTAGCTGTGCCCGCGGTGCTTAAGCTTAGGATTCCGACGATAGCGGTGGCCGCCACATACCGGCCGCAGTGACGGCCGTCATGGAAATTATGGCACCTGGGTTTAACTTTACGACGCCAAAAATCTATCGAGAAACACTAACTTACTTCCATAAATAACGTTTCAGTGACGTCATTCGACGGTAAATTGCGGACGCTATGTGGCGGCCACCGCAGTCTTAGGAAACCCTAGCCTTACCCAGATAGCATTACCCCAGTACGTTTCAACTAAATCATACACTAGAGCGTCGGCGCCGGTACTATTGAGAACAAACATGATTTTAAAACTTTCGCACTAACATTAGTACTTATTTAGTTTAAAATAAGTAGTTGATTGTGTGTAAATGTTAGCCCAGACAGATACACCTATACCAATGTATTGTAGGTAGGTATTGATGACTTAATGCATTTTTTTGTAGACAGGTAAATAACAGAATTAAGGAATTTAAGTAACAATGCAATAACATACTTTGTAAGACGTTATTTTTATAATAATTAAATAAAATACCTTACGTTAAATTGCTTTGGTGTGTTATTGATAAACAGGAACTCAATTAATAAGTGACTTCGTTTACAAAATGGCGAATAAGACTCCTAAACCTTTAGTCTCTTCATACCTTGCCAATAGATGTAAATTATATTGATTAGTTAGGTAATTATTAATAATTACTAAACAAATCCAGATCAGCGGTGTCGGCTTAAAATAATTTCATTACTCTATTTGGTGTTCTTCATGCAAACTGCACATCGAGCCACTCGCTGCAGTAGATTTCCTGACTTTAATGTTTCTCGGATTGGCATAGCAAACTGTTCCTCGTCTCTGATGGTTGTTAGCCAAAAGCTGAGCTTATTGGCAAATTTGTGGCATGTACCGCCCTCGCCGTTACATTCTATGAATGGTACAGTGCGGAAGCTCTCCAAACACGATCCTGGACTCTCCAAAGCCTGTCCTCCACCTTGGCCTCCAGCTCCCGTATGCTATAAGGTAATATCATTGACATTATTAGTAGGTACTTTATGGACTGTAACTAGGTGTTTCGTAAAACTGGCGTGTGTGTATGACCAGATTTATGAACGTAAATGAAGCAAAACAAGTGTGTAAGGATCGCAGGTGACATTGTTTGTGTATGTATGTAATAAGTTACAGTTAAGTAGTTTATGTGTGCTTAAATAAGGTCAAAGTAAATTAAACACGATAAAATTAAAATAAAACATGATTTGATGGTTTTTTTTTTTGGGTCAACGACCGTTAAAAGAAAGAAAGAAAAATGCGTTTATTGGCATTACAGCAAAATAAATACACCTTAAAACTATAAAAACAGAAAACAAAGATTATAATGCCAAAAGAGCCTCAGCTCAGCATAATGGCAGATGACAACACAAGGTGCACACCTGACGCTGATTTTCAGCTGCAACTCACGTTGCTAGTTTTGTTACTTCAAGTTTGAGTTCATTTTGTTTTATTGTGTTTAGACGTCGAAACGTGATCGAAACCCATCACGTCACTGAAGTTTACACAAAAAAAAACATTTTTTTAAAACTGATATTTTTATTACTAACTGCGGTCGATGTCCCCACAAAAAAAAAACCATGACATGCATTTATTTTTTGTTTCATATTGTTTACTACTAGCTAGCTTCAACTTAACTAGCTTCAACTTTCGGACTAACTGACGACTATTTAATTTTATCAATTCAAAAGTGCCTGTAAATGGTTCATGTAATTGAAATAAATGCTTTGAGTTTCAGTTTAGATATCGATGCCCATCACACGGCTACGGAGTTTCGCAAGCTAATTTAATTTAACCCAGTATACCTAATGTTGATTTTCAGCTTTTTATGGCAACTTTTATATACCTACATGGTCCGTTATACTTAAGTTATGTAGCTAAAGTTACCTACACATATTCGTTACCTATACACATAAGATTTCATCTCCGCTAATTATTTTTTACATTTCGATGATTCTTCCTTTAAATTTTAACTGTTGGATGTTAGAAAATTTGGTTACATCGAATGGTTCGGTAAAGTGTTATATACCCAAATGGAATTACAACGAAGGCCCATTCAATTTGAGACTTAAGAGAAAAGTGATATTTAGTGACGTTGGTAAATTTTCAAAAATACATAAAAATAATTTATTCTTGAATCATATGAATTTTATGGGATGCTTAATTGTTGCTAATGGATCGCACTATCATGTCCTGTCAGTCTACACAAATATGTATATGATATATGATATGATAATGCGATACATTTTGTTGACGTAATTTTATTTTTGACATTAGTATACTACCCTGAAAAGGTTTTGTGCGATCTTGTGAGTGTGGTGGAGTTGTAGGTATGGGCATGTAATGATGCGGAGGAATGAGGAAAATGTAGTGAGGACAGTTTTGGTATGAATGTGAATGGCTAAAGAGTAGGGAAAGACCGAACAAACGTTGGATGGACTGTGTAAAAAATGGTATGGCTAGAAAGTGGGCGACTACTGAAACGGCGATTTATAAAGATGTATGGAAGAAGAAGGCATGCTGCGCTAACCCTAAATAAATTGGGATTAGGGCAGGAGACTGATGAAGATGTGAGTATGGTGGAGTGTTAGATGAAGGGTCATTGAGCTATTGTATACGTAAACGTACGAACGAAATAAACACTTACCATAACAAAACTGTATCCGATCCAAAGTTCAGCCCACCCTCCAGGACACTCCGGTACACTGTTCGATTGACTGTGAACAGCTATGACATTGGCTGGTGCCTCGCAGACGACACACCTTGAGATATACTTGATAATATCATTTCCTTGTACTGGATTCATGGGAGTTTCTTCATTCGTTGATAGCCAGTAACTTCTGTCATTTCGACTCGCATAATTGCACACTTCATTCATGTCACAGAAAAGGAATGGCATTGTACTGAATTTTCTTACACACGAACCAGCATGTCCTAAGTCTTGATTATGTGCTTTTTCGTTTCCGTCTATATACAGTAAAGAATATCCCTCCCAGAGTTTTATTAAACCGTCGGGACATTCGTGTACGTAACTGCCTTGACTATGACGCACAACGAGGATTCCCGTTAAATAGTCCGTTTCGACACATGCAGCTCCAGGCGGTCCGGTTAATCCTCTTAGTCCAGCAACACCGATCTCACCCCGATCACCCATTTGTCCTTGCAGACCTGGCGGTCCAATTGGCCCTGGTGGACCTACTCTACCTTGATAACCACGATCACCCTTCATTCCTGGCGCACCGTCTATTCCTGGTGGACACGGTAACCCATCCCTTCCTGGCAGTCCATCTTTTCCAGGTAATCCAGGAGGTCCACGGTCTCCTTTTGGTCCTAATATAAAACCAGCGGCTTCTCCCTTGTCACCCTTTGCACCTTCATTTCCGACTCGACCAATTCTTCCAGGGAATCCTCGCTCACCTTTTTCGCCCATTTGACCCATAGGGCCAGGTTTTCCATCAAGTCCAGCATATCCACGATCGCCTTTGTCACCTTTTTCTCCAACCATACCTGGTACCCCCGGGACTCCTTGATCTCCCTTCGGTCCTTCATAGCCGATTCCAGTCGCACCTTTCTCACCCCTGTCACCCTTTTCTCCTGGCTTGCCTGGAAGTCCATGACTACCAGGTCTTCCATCATACCCTGGTGGACCAGCTACACCTTCTCGGCCTTGATCACCCTGTATTCCCTGTGGTCCCACAGTACCTGGTGTTCCAGCTGGTCCAAGCTGACCAGGGAGCCCAGGAAGACCTTGCTCTCCTTTTTCCCCCATTGAACCAGGCGGTCCTGGGCGGCCGTGTTTACCAGGAATTCCCGGCAAACCCTTTTCGCCAACCATTGTTAGTCCTGGTGCTCCTGTAGGCCCGGCAGGACCACGATCACCTATAATAATATTTTAATAAATATTGGTACATCATTTTGATCTAAATACACATTAAACACAAAATTTTGTGTGTGTGTTAAACACTGGAAGTGTTTGCCAGTTCCCTTGATTTGACAGTTTGTCAAGAAAAAAAATATTTTTAGGTTTTAACAGAAAAAAGTGGATAATATAAGGAATATCTCACCTTATTCTAAAACCACAACAAAAAAAATATTTAAATAAAAATCTTGGTACTTCTAACAGTTCTACTAAAATTTAATAACAGAAATCTGATTCTAGAATTATGGTTTAAAGTTATCATTATTATAACCGTAATACATATTTGTTTTCCTTTATTTTATTTGGTCTCGTTGGTCTTGCGGTCGCAAGCGGTATGAGTTCCTGGGATCAATTTTCAGGTCGTAAAAATAGGTCTTTGGGGTTTTCAATTAGCAATTTTCAGTAGCGGCCCTGCGGGGTAATTGCGTAACACACTCTCAGTAGCAATGGCTTTCATTTTGACAGTTCAACAACATTCATTGCGTTATTTACGTTGTGACCTGGGATTGAAGGCACGTGCAAATATTCTTGAGGTGTGACCATCCACTGTTATTTACGTTGTTGAGCAGACAAATATTTCAAATATATGAAGCAATGGATTAGTAATATGCATCATAATGATTCAGATTGAGATTGAAAGTGAGTTACGCTATTACGGATTAATAGCAATAGGCTCGCCTCGAATTACGTGACACTGAAACATTACTGATGAAAAGTTGGTGTACTCTAAGTAGGTACCTATGACTAACCCTTCGAGGAAACCGGCGTGGTGTTCTCTTGATCTTATGTAATATATAATTAGATTAGCAGTCGTGTGTGTGGTTTTCTTCCAACTGTACATTGGGTGACAAATTGAATAAAACTGTAGAATCAAGGACACGGGCAAAACACTGTAAAGTCTTGACTTGACGCAACTGTTTTATCAGCGAAACTGTCTAATTATCGAAACTGGCGAATCAAATAAACTGACTAGTGAGGGAGGTCACTTTTCCTCACTATGATACACGAACACAAAATTGAAAAAAAAAAAGGAAATATTTCTTCAACACACATTTTGCGGGTCCCGAAAGTCTGACAACCAGTCTTACCAAGGGGTATCGTATTACCCAGTAACTGGGTTGTGGAGGTCAGATAGGAAGTCGCTCCATGTAAAATACTGGTATTCGGCTGCATCCGGTAAGACTAGAAGCCGACCCGAACGTAGTTGGGAAAAGGCTAGGCAGATGATGACATTTTGCGAGTTGAAGACAACGGGTAGCGCTTTTATAATCTACTTAATAGTCAATTTTATCATCATCAATAATAATAATAGATTGTGGTTGATAGTGCGTTACGCAACTAATTTCGTAACGCACTCAACTCACGTCAACCACAGTCTGAATTATTTTGAAGGATATGGCTAAGCCACTGCTCTATAATTATTTTGAAGGATATGGCTAAGCCACTGCTCTATAATTATGTTCGAAAAATTTGTCAACAATGTAAATAACGCAATGAATGTTATTGAACTGACTATATGCAAGCCATTGCTACTGATAGTGTGTTACATCCCAGAGATAGAATCTTAATCTATTAGGTCAGGAAAAAATACAAAACAAATAATTACCTTTTTCTCCAATAAGGCCAATCAACCCCATATCTCCCTTTAGGCCATTGAAACCGCGATCTCCTTTTTGACCTTGTTGGCCTTGTAATCCTTCGGGGCCTCTATCACCTTTTACTCCTTTAACTCCAGCTAAACCTGGTAAACCGATTTCTCCCTTTTCTCCTTTTTCATTAATTGATACTCCAGGAAGACCTCGATCTCCTTTGTCACCTCTGAACCCTGGCATACCTGGGGGTCCCTCAGGACCGGTTAGACCTCGTGCACCCGGCATTCCATCATATCCGTCTCTTCCTGATAAGCCTATATCACCTCTATCGCCTTTTACACCCGCTGGCCCGGGCAAACCAACATCTCCCGGCATACCAGGGGGACCATTCAGTCCAGGCATCCCGGGTTGTCCGGGTTCACCAGACAAACCCATAAATCCTTTGTCTCCCTTCATCCCTCGGAAACCTTGGTCTCCTTTTTGTCCGTCTTGGCCCGGCAGTCCATTTAATCCAGGCATACCAAGATCACCTTTTACTCCTCGAACCCCAGGAATTCCATAGCCAGGACTACCTGATTCGCCTCTGTCTCCTTTATCTCCTGGTGTACCCGGCATACCATCTAACCCTCGATTACCTGGAACACCAGCGTCGCCTTTGTCACCTTTATCTGATGCTGAACCAGGTTCACCTTTCGGTCCCGGTAGCCCAGTAGAACCTCTGTCTCCCTTTTCACCAGTTAATCCCATTTTTCCAGGTGTTCCTGGCTGTCCAGAATAACCTTGATCGCCTTTTAAACCATCCCTACCAGCAGGGCCAGGAAGACCTTCCAAACCAGGCATTCCCGGTTGTCCAGCGAAGCCCCGGTCTCCTTTGTCTCCTTTATCTCCCGGTGCACCTGCGATGCCTTGCGGGCCATTCCGACCCGGGCGTCCTCGAGTGCCAGGGAATCCTTTCTGGCCAGGGATACCTTGAATTCCGGGTTCTCCTTTACTTCCAGGTAACCCTATCACTCCTTGTTTTCCAACGGGTCCAGGATATCCCTGTTGCCCTTTAGGTCCATCTCTTCCGGGTGCACCCGGTCTTCCTGCCACTCCAGGTGGTCCAATGGGTCCAGGATCACCCTTTAGACCTGGGGCACCCGGGAAACCTGGTCGACCTGTGACGCCCTGATCCCCTTTTTCTCCAGGTAATCCAACAGCCCCAGAAAGTCCGTCAGGACCTGGCGTTCCAGGAGATCCTCTATTTCCTTTTTCACCCCTTCTTCCAGATAAACCAGGAGGACCAGGTGGGCCAGGCATGGATATACCAAGTTCACCTTTATCACCTTTTGTACCAGGTGTACCTGGATATCCCCTATGTCCCATTTCTCCAGGAGTTCCTGGGAACCCAATTGAACCCATTTCACCACTGTCACCTCTTTCTCCTGGGATACCACGAGGACCGACTGGCCCTTGTTTTCCAGGTAAGCCCGTGTTACCCTTAGCTCCTGGATGCCCTGAATAGCCTCTATCCCCTTTCTCCCCTCGTTCGCCTGATGAGTGGAAAGAATATAGTTTAAACCGTTCTTTACCTACTACTAGAGTACTATGGAAGAGCAACAACTAAATTAGCTCATTTTATTTTAAACAAGAGTAAAAAAGATGTTATTTTTACTAAACGTCGTCGCATAAATAAGAATCCAACGTCATTAATCACAATGTTAAGTTAATTAGTCTTTTATTTCTTTTTTTTATTTAATTTAGTAACTAGTTTAGTTAGTTCCATCTTGCAGTAAAGGTGAAATAACACTCCGCCGTTGTTCACTTACAAGGTCACTGTAAGAGGAGGGAGGCCACTCCCCCTACGGGGCAACTAACTTGCAATCAGTAGAATAGAACCAAGGAATATTGCAATGACTTAATATGTATGGATTCTTAATCTTAATACATTCAAAAACTACTATAAAAAGTAACAAACAAGCAAGAATGAAAAAGTAAATAATAATAATGAAAGTATACCTGGAGCTCCTTGAGTACCGGGTGGTCCTGGTGCTCCTCGGTCACCTCTTGTTAGTTCGGCCAGATTTGATGGGCACTGGCCAGGTTCACCTTTTATACCAAATTTACCAGGGAATCCTTTGTCTCCTTTTAGTCCTGAACTTCCTGGTGAACCTTTATCTCCTTTGATTGAGAGTCCATCTCTACCAGGAGCACCTGGATTTCCATCTGAACCGGAAGTACCATCGTAACCAGGAGGGCCGGTTAAACCATGGTCTCCTTTTTGTCCTGGCATGCCAACTTGTCCTTGGTTTCCTTTTAATCCCAAGCTTCCCTTTTCACCCTTCGGGCCATTAAGGCCTGGGGGCCCTCGTTCACCCCGTGGTCCGGCTTCGCCCTTTTTAAGGTTCTCAGGTTTTACTATTGCATTTTGTCCCCTTTCACCAGGTGGTCCAATCGGTCCATCATCACCACGTTCACCCTATTCATAAAAAAGATAAATTCGAAATATTTTATTTCACATAAACCTAGACACTTAAGAAACGTCAAAAGCCAGGTGCATGGTTCTAATTGGTCGTTTCCTAAGGAGAAGAGCCGGCAAGAAACTTCACGGTTGCTCTTTTAAAAATAATTTTACATGTTTTCAAATTGCACTGTCCTTTTGAAAATAGGAAATAAATGATACTAGAATGTATTCATAAAAAGCAAATATAAGGCAAAATAATATTATCACAATTAAAAAAAAGAACTCACTGGGATTCCTCGATCACCGTGTTGCCCGTCTTTGCCGTCGGCTCCGGTCTCGCCTTGTTGACCTTTAGACCCAGGCTGGCCTTTTTCTCCATCAGAACCACGATAGCCATCTGCACCGCGGTCTCCTTTCGGTCCTGCACTTCCAGGTCTACAGTCATTGCATCGTCCACCTATATCTCCTTTCGCACCTGGACTACCTGGTGTGCCATCATAACCTGGGCTGCCTTTTTCACCTTTCTCTCCTGGCGGTCCAACCTCACCTGGACTACCGATAGTTCCTAAACTGGAGTTACCAGGGAATCCTCGCAATCCAAGGTAACCCTTTTCACCTTTTTGACCTTTTGAACCATGCAGTCCATTAAGTCCGCTATCACCTTTCCGGCCCTAAAAATTAAAGCCAATGCAATGTTATTATACAATAAAGACCGTTGACCTAGATTAGGACAAAGGATAATTTTTATCCTGGTAGTACGATCCCCTAGAGTAATTTTAAAGACTGAAGAACTTTAGAGTGTATATTTTTATTCAGTAAATAAGATATCGGAATCACTTTTACACGTATATATATCTCGCGCCCCCGACTCAAGGTAGTGGAAGGAGTCGTGGGGTTTTAGTCGGTAGGAATCCGACATAACATTCTCCACAGACAGAGGGTATCCAGGATGATATACCACGGAATAAAAAAGCATATTTAATCTATGTCATTCGTTTGTTGCCTGCAAAATTCCATAAAAATTATGAGTGAGTACGTACCCATTTTATTATTTAAAATAACATATAAGTACTTGATATGTATGAATTTTTTAATGCCGAATGTGAAAATTTCTGAACCCCTGTTACAAACTATAAACATAAAATAACTTACAGGTATTGAAAGACCATCTTCACCCTTAGGACCTCTTATCCCTGTTGGGCCTTGAGGTCCATCAAAACCGCGGGGTCCAAGTTCACCTTGCGTTCCATCTCGTCCTGATTCTCCTTTTTCACCTTTAGGACCAGCTCTTCCTTCAATACCAGGGGCACCGTGTTCTCCTTGACCTCCTGGAGGCCCCGTTGGTCCCATATCACCCTTGTCTCCTGGCATGCCGTCGGTTCCCTTAGGTCCAGGTCGACCCTGATAACCTCTTTGGCCTGGTGGTCCTGGTGGTCCACGTGACCCAGTGCGGCCACCAGCTGGGCCAGGAATTCCCTTAAGTCCTCTGGGTCCCGGTAGTCCATCATTTCCGGGTTCTCCTTTAACTCCGGGTCTTCCATCCAATCCAGGTAATCCATCATTTCCTCTATCTCCTTTCTGTCCCCTTGGTCCAGAATTACCATACGGTCCGTCACGTCCCTAAAAATATACCATGTTATATTTTGTATGTTTTAAATAATTTATATAACCTCGTCAAAATTAAATTATATGTATATGTCAAATATTTTACGGGAACGGTTCCCATAAAATATTTACTTGCAAGGTGTGTATGTACATATAGTAATTATGCCTAATAAAAAAATGCTAAGAAAATTAACGTACTCTTTCACCGGGATTGCCTATTATTCCCTTTTCGCCCTTGGTACCCGTTTGTCCGGGACGTCCTGCTTCACCTGTGAGTCCAGTGTCACCTTTATCTCCCATTGGTCCAGGTTCTCCTTTATCACCTTTATGACCCATATCACCTTGTATTCCTTTTATAGCTCCCTTAGGTCCTTTAAATGGGAAGGGAATAGGAGGACCACTCGGACCTTTGTCACCACGATCACCTCGGTCACCTTTATCTCCTTGAACTGCTGATCCTTTAGAACCTTTGTCACCCTTGTAGCCTTTTGGACCAGGTGGACCCTTTAAGAAAATAAACGAAAAACACTCAATGAAGATGGTTTTTTATATATATAAAATACGCCGTGCTTGTAAAATAAGCACGGCGTATTTTGTGTAACTGTAACACTGTAACCGTTTTTTCTGTAACTGTAACTTATTAAAGTTACAGTTATAGAACAAAAACGTTTTCACCTCAAACTTAAAGATGTGAAAAAGTTTTCTACAATCAACTTCTCAAATGATTTGAAAACATGTTTGGAAGAATCGGATTTATCTGCTTTATATATCTACTTGGTATGAATATCTACTTAGTCATAATGTAGTAGGTAGACATATATCTTACTTAATAGGTCAGTCTGATAAGAATAAATGTCTTTCGAAACAATTTGTTACCTCTTGTATTTTTGAACGATTATTAGAGTATCAAAATGCGGGCTTACCATAGGTCCGGTGTTGCCTTTGTTTCCCGGTAGACCTTGAATACCTTTTGGTCCAGTAAGACCTTGGCTACTTGAACCTTCTTCACCTGTTTCACCTTTTTGACCTTTCTGATTTCTTCCTGTGTAAGCTGCCTCTCCTTTGTCTCCTCTATCTCCTTTGGGACCAGGAAAACCGCGAGGTCCCTGCGTTCCTTGAGGTCCAGTCAATCCAGGTTCTCCCTTTAAAATTTGTGACGTAAGGTTATCAATTTGTACAATATTCTAGCAATATATATAGTTTTACCTGTAACTACTAAACTGTTTACAGTTTCATCAGCGGAAACTGTAAACAGATTAGTACGAATGCAAATAATAAAAGCACTAAGTAAATAGATTGTCCCCGGGGAAAACGACAAAAGTTTAAGTTTTATTTATGTACTTTACATAAACTTATGAAGTAGTACTTACGTCTGTTCCGTTACAACCGTCTCTGCCGGGAATACCAGGTAAACCTGGCTCACCTTGAGGACCAGCTGGACCATTTCTTCCAACGAAACCTCGTTCACCGGGTTTCCCTCTATCACCTTTTGGTCCTCGAGGTCCCGGATTTCCCATCTGTCCCTTTTGTCCTTTCGTACCTTGTGGGCCTTCAGGCCCTTCGTGACCAGGAAAACCTGGACTCCCTGGAGGTCCAGATGTGCCTGGGAAACCCTGGAAAAATATAGTTTCGAGCAAATAAGTTAAGAATTCGCAAGTATTCTACACAGGTATAAATAAAATGTTTATGATCGGTATTTACCCGATTTCCTTTTTCCGCAAAGCATTTTGGTACACAACATCCGGGCGCCGTGCAGTTGCGGTCAATAGGTGCAACCCGTTGCTTGGTCACAGGATCGTAGACAGCGAAGTTGAGACCTCTGCTGTTGGGTGGTGGAAGCGGCGGGATGTCTTGCCGGTTATACAATCCGTGTGTGGGACGTTGGGGCGGGTATGGACTTTCTTGTTGCCTGTTGTCTGTGGGCCATTCCACAGCATTATTCCATTCATCGTATCCTGTATTAAACTGCTGCGAAAGTGCAAAAACGGTTAGATCAATCTTCAATTCTGATTCATAAATAGTATTAAATAGCGTTATTAACTATGTAAAATAAGGTAAAGAAACCGAAACAATAAGGAATAGAGAAAAATACTAAGTTAAGACGATCTCTGGAAAAAACAAAACAGAATCTTTAGTTTTTTTACTTTACGTTTCAGGTTTGGGCACCAATCGGTTCCTTATTTTTTGCACAAAATAGGTACACACGGCTACACATCAAGCTATACATAACCAGTATATAAGCTGACTTCCGATTGTACGAAAAACCTATACAATGCGAGGTGCAAAAACGGGAAATGTATAGCTTGATGTGTCGCCGTGTGTACCACTGCATAAATAATCTCTAACATAACACCTGTTAGGCAGAGGTGTGCCATAGTACCTATACCCACATTTCACCAGTTATATTTTAGTCCCTTATAATGGGGGGCGACCCTATTGCCGCCAACCGGGCACAAATCCAGACTCCGTGCTGCTACTGAGAATTTCTAATGGGAAAACCCAATAACACTTTTCCCGATCTGGGAATCGAACCCGTGCAAATTAAAACAAAACAATCAATCATTTATTTTAAAACTTTGAGCATCTTCGTCAGAACCTTGTTTGTTTTATCTATTATTTAGTTAGACTACTGATGGATATTCACCTCTTCTGTGAAGTTTCGCCATTAATTAATAAAGGTCCAGTCAAATAATTCCGCTTCACCATTTAAAAAGCACAACTGCCATAGCAATTTGTTTTTTCTAGACATACATACCTATACATCTTGGACTTTGACCTAAACCTGATATACTATCTATCGTTGTGTCAGCTTTTCAGCAGTAAGTTGATAGGTATCTACGTATTTTCACGAATGCAATGCTAAAATTTGAATTGCACCACAGTGGAATCATTCATATAAAACTGTCAAACTTTCTATAATTTTAATGTAGGAATACTGTCATAAATGGAAAAACTTTTAAATGTTGATAGTTTATATCACCTAATATCAACATTTTAGTGTTTTTCCTATTGTTTTTCATTTACGATTGTAACAATAAATTAGTAAGTAGGTACTGCATAGTGTATGCTTGACACATGCTTGCACTGACTGGACACGTCAACTCTTTGTGTGGTACTTTCCTCACAAGACTATTTCAGACATTAATTTACATGGTCTTCACATGTACTGACCAGAATATGTCTGGACTTTAAAAGAGACTGTGACCTCTGAGTTTGCTTAGGACTGTCTTCCTAGAGTAGTCAGATAGGAAACGCCGACCTCATCAGGCTTATTTTTTTTATTAAATAATATGACGTGTAAAAGTAATCCTATTTACAGAATAAACAATTTCTTTTCATTTTATTTCACCTACCTTCTAATTTATTGTAACTTGATAATCTTTTTGGAAAATATGTAACTGATCCCTTAAAAAAAAAAAGTCTCAGCGGGATCGTCCAAAAGGGATACCGCTACCCCGGAACATAGAGGGCAAAGGAAGGAACATGGGTGGGTTTTAGTCAGTAAGAGTCTGACACTCCCTTCCGCTCCACCCAGAGCGGGATGGGTCATTTGATGATTTCCCATCCGGAAAAAAAAAAAAATATTTAAAAAAATTATTGACTCGCGACTTTATTCGCGTGAATTATCTTGTTCCCCCGACGCACCCCGTCGCATCGCATCGCCTGCCCGCGTTATTATTCGGTTTCGCTTACCGTTTTTTCTTACTTCTTTTCTTTTTGCTCGGCTCTTAAGAGTCCTAGCGTGATGTTAAGCAGCCTATAGCCTTCCTCAAGAATTGAGACATCTAATGCGATTTTTTTTAATGCGATGTGTTGTTCCAGAGATGAGCGCGTTCAAACAAACAAACAGACTCTATAGTCGCGAGTGTGTATAGATATCCACTAAGAAGGGATTTTCCATAAATCAGCTATTTATGAGAAGAAAAGGGGCGACAAAGTTTGTATAAAACATCTTATTCTTCAAACTAGACTCGTTTGATATTATTAGTTTTTTTTTTAACTAGGTACTCGCCAAAGAGGGTTTAGGGGTGTTAAAGTTTGGTATGTATGGAGGAATCTTAACGCCCGGTCTAATGAATTGGAAACTCTGTGTTAATAATCTAATAAAAACAAGAGTTACATGTTATGGGTTGTTCTAAAATCAACCTTTAACTGGGTTAAAAGGGGTAATCAACTTTTCAGGGTTGGATTTTACTGCTTGTCTTCGATGAACTCGGAAATTGGTAGGATAAATAATGTTAAAGTCAAACAGATAATGGAAACAAACAAAAACAATTTTTAAAAATCATCTCCAATTTATTTAGTGTGTATAAAATATCTTATTTCTTTGGGTTAGCAACTTGAAAGTTGGCATAAACACTTATCAAGGTTAATAAAAAATAATTTTAAAAGCTTTGCCATTCTTTCACCAAAAATCAAAAATTGGATTAATTTATTAAAAAAATAAGTATTTATTCGTTAAATATTTGTATGTACACACGGCTACACATCAAGCTATGCATTTCCAGTTTTAGCTGACCTCGCATTGTATAGGTTTTTCGTACAATCAGCAGGCAGCTTATACTGGTTTTGTATAGCTTGATGTGTAGCCGTGCGTACATATATTTTTGGGCTCTTCCTCTGTCTACTTACCTATTTAAAAATTTGCTGTGCCCGACAGGGTCCATAATTGGTTATCTATTATTTGTTATCTTATCACCTGTAAGTGTACATTATGGATTGCAATAAACGATTTGAGATTTGATAGTAGCCGAATACCCTATTAGAAAAAACTGGCCAAGTGCGTGTCGGGCCACGAAAGGGTTAAGTGCTCGGATGAATAGTTATCTACGAGTGCAAAATATTGATATTATCGAAAAAAAAAATAAGTTTGTACCTATAGCATAGTATTTCTCAAAGAAAAAAAAACAAAGTTATTTCTGCGGTTGTGATCGAAAATATCCCATAGCTCTAAATATCTCAAAAACAATAGTCAATAGACTTAAATGGCAAAGTCACTTACACTTAAGGTGCATCCACACGTCAAGTTATTTATTGCAGAGCAACATTTTGCAACATGATAACCATTGATACCTTACTATAACACTTAGTAAATATAAACTCAATATAATATTATAATTAATATAATATATGTACTAAATTGCTTTTTGTTAAGCATTGTTGCCCACTAACACTTGCAAACGTTGCTACAGAAAAAGTTTCTTCGGTGTGGATGCACTCTTAGAAACACACACGCTTATTGTGTGCATATTTTCCCCCTCAGTTTACATGTATGTTTGTACATATCCAAAAAGAACACTAAGTCATATTGATGACCTCCTGCTTTTTTGAATTCGGTTAAAAATGTAAGTTGGTAGGATTTTAAAAACACGCTATTAGTCACTAGTCACGTACCTTAGGAAACTTAAGTTCGTAATTATTTGCGTAATTTGTTGCGATTGCGAAATAGATGTGGTTGGGATGAATAAGGCAAGATATAGTTTTAAGTTAAGTCTCTAAAGTAATTCTAGTAGGTACTTATCTACATAATATGTACTAGTATGTAAAGTCAGGGAAATATATTGTTACGCAAATTGACTACCAACTTAAATTGACCGAATTTTCAAATCACAACTGTCAGTTTTTGACAGTTGTATGAAATGGCAATAACACAGCAAATTGATGTACCTGACGATGTATCAAATTGGTGTCAATTTGCTTAAAAAATAATTTCCCTGACTGTACCTTACTATTTATTCATCAAGTAGTTATTTAAAACTATACTTGGAATTTTAATCGTATTTAGTAACTGACAGTTGGAGAGATACCAGTTTCTGCCAAAAAAGCTAGGGCGGTGAAAAAAATAGTCAGAAATTGAATGAACTTCATAATGTATCTACCTAATTATACATATACATATTATCAGTGTCTATATTTGAATTTAATAACTTAAAATTTGAAACATATTATTTAAACTATCATAACAACTTAAACAATGTACTTAATGGTTGTAATGAATTACCGATTTCACGTTTTTGAAGAGTCGATGCACTGAAAATAATTTTACGCTAGACCGTGTAGAGTTACAACTTAAAGAGTTATTTTGTCGCATCATGAGAATTAAAGCACAAGCAAAATAATTATTTGCAATATTCCTATAAAGAATACACCATTTTTTTTTTGAGTTTTATTAAATTAATTTATTGTGTTCGCAAATTCGTTTACCTAATAAACGGAATTGCGAAAACAATAAATTAATTTTATGACTCTAACTTTGAAGATTATGGATTTCCATATAAACTTTGACCCCCTCAGATGTGTTATTTGCTAAAATCTTTCCTAGCGAGCACTTATATCGGATTAAGAACTTACAGTTTGCAGGTTTCATAGTTTTTGAGATTTCGTAATTATTCAGTCAGTCATTCAGTGAGTGAGTGAGTGTTTCGTTATTGAACCGACGAAAAAAAACAGGAGGTTCTCAAGTCAACTCGTGTTTGTTTTTTTTTTTTTTCATAACGTAGAATATGAAGAAGGTTAGATATAGATTATATTTTAAGTTTGGTAGTTTTTAACGTTTTAAAAATAAAAGTTAATTTTACCTATCTATAAACTTTTTTTACGGCACGGGAATGATTTAATGACGATGAAATTTAGAGTATTGACTAGATCAATATTTTCGAGGAAAGTAAAATTTCCTAAAACTACAATACTAATTTAAGTTCTGGATTAGGTACGCTCTACATTTCACAAAAGCAAAGTGTGTCATATAACTGTAGGAAATAGTAGGTTTGCGCAACACCGACGCACTGCATCCGAACGATGATAAACTTTGTCGGTCTTCCATTTACTATGTTATAAATATTTACGCAATAAGTTAATAACTTATGCTAAGAAATCGAACAGTCACCGAGATTAAATATGTTATAAAATATTTTATTAGGTAATTAAATAAGTGATTATTATCCACCTTTGCAGTAAAATAATTTCAAAGTAACTTCTTTAGTTTTCGCAAATGTTCGATAGCGTTAGCTGCATTTTGGAGAAATTGCAAAAGGACGAGTTGAAGCGGACAGGCGGGTAACCTGCCGCCGCCGCGCGCCCTTGCTACTTCACCGTCTCGCAACATTCCCAAATCCCACTCATGTTTTTCTATACATATTAATTCACTAATACATAATACAACGGGCAATTAAAATAGAAATTTAAATTGTAAGTACTTACTTGTGATTTCACACCTAGAAGCGGTGCTAACGCAGCTATCAACCTATTTAGTAAGATAAAATTCAGTTCAAGAAAGTTATGATCATTAAAAAAAAAATATTTAAAGATATATGTTGCAGATACACGACGCATTTATTTTAAGAATAGTAAATCTATCTTCCAGTATATTAATAAGAATAAAAAAAAAGTTCAGACTATGAAGGCATTCAGACTATTTGTTATAGTTATTTGAAACTTACCATAGCACGGACACCGCCATAGCCCGGAGCGCGCTGCGCCTAATTCCCGTGCGCGCGCGCCGTTTGTGCCGGGATACTAAAGGATAGAGGAGTGCTTGGGCAGCAGTCTGATCACCCCCGCCCCGCAGAGGCGCGGGTGCCGGGCGCGGCGCCTGCGGCCCCGGCAGGCCGTGAGGGCGCGCATCCAGTAGTGGCGGCGCAGCCATGTCGGGCCCGGCGCGTGCGCGATTCATTGCGCTCCATCTCGTGCCCGCCACACTTCTGGTCTTGTCATGGACTCCTACTCCTTCTTCAGCGGTAAGTACAATAGCTGTAAGAACTGAAAATAACTAACAAGTATAATGCTTACGATTTACGTGTCGGCTTCATCTTGACCGCCGAAAAAGACATCAACGCGTTGAGTCAATTCAAAGATTCCTGCACAACGTATACATAAAATAATTAGTAATGATAGCAGTGAAAAACCATATAGTAATTAAAGTTTGTAACTAAGTGAAAATTCAATATGTTAACACCATAAAAAACGTTTACACCAGAAGCAGGTCCTGATATTGTTCCCAATGCAACATTATATTGATGTAGACAGAATTATTGTGAAATGTGGCGGACTAAAAGCTAAGGAGAACTAAAGCTCCCGAAACTTTTGAACATTTGAAGCATGGGATAGGCGAAGTTTGTGCAAACATTTATCACTGTGATACTATTATTGTTAGTCTAATTACTGTTAATGTTTAACATTTTTTTTTTTATTGGTAACCCAACGTGCTTTATGCTTGTGAGTTGTAGTTATTGTTCAACTTTTGAATAATCTAGATAAGAACTCGTCAGATACCTACCTACTTTTATTTTTAAACGTCAAAAGACGAAAGCGGCACACAACTTTTCCATCTAAAATGCGAAGACAACGTAAATCAGTGTTACCTTCACTTATTTATTTTACCTAAGCCTATAATAGTGCATTTGTACTAAGAAGATACCATGGCGTTCCACTTTCATCGGCTCACTCAGGATCTTACGTAGAAATTATGAATAATTTCAGTGTTTTTCAGCTCTTTATGTATCGAAGGCAAATTGTGTACTTCTTCATGTTATGCTAAATAAAGCAAAGTAGGTACATTGTGTTCTTATCCCACGCATTGAAGAACTTGAAACTGTAATAGGCAATATTATTGAAAAAATCGTCTAATTGACGCGTAAATAACGCAATGCATGCTATTGAATTGTCAAAATGCATAGTAATTACTCCGCTGGTTATTGCCCACCATCGATATGTACACACACGCAGGTCGTACCTAGTCTCAGACATAATACACTTAGCTATTTGATGTTGAAATGGTCTCCTAATTTTTGTCTCAAAAATAAAATATAACAATTTAATATGACGTTTTTGAGATGGGGAATTCAAGGCCAAGCTATGACAAATTAAGAAAACTTATCAACAGTAAGTTATATAAAGCTTTTGAAAGTCTAAGGGGCATGGATTTTCAGGAAATTATTTTCTTTGATACCTAGATATACTTAAAGCTCCATGGAACACAGTACTACTCAGTAGCCAAACTAAGTACTATGAATGCGTCGTATACATTAGTTCTAAACATTTCCTTGCGCTCCTTGACGCAGCAATAATAAACGCAAGCTGGCTTGGGCACGGGATTTGCTCTGGTGTAATGACTTACTGAGGAATGGTAACTCTTCAGTTAAGAATATTAGTTTGAAGAATCGAGAAGTCCATGTGTTCGATTTTATTTTGGTGACGACCCCTGAACAAGATCGTTTAGATCAAGGTTAGGAAATAATGGTCAAAGCGGAGTCGACAGAAGAACTGACCTCAATCCAGCATAGGACAGTAGTATATAGGTAGGTATAGATTGAACTATGTTAGAGCCCGTTACCACTAAATACCTAGGTAGGTACTGGTATTCAGCTGCATCCGGTTAAACTGGAAGCCGAACCCAACAAAGGTGGGAAAAGGCTAGATAGATGACGATTATGATTGAGCCTGTTGGCTACGGGCGAATCTCCAATTTGGTCGTCATTCAACTGCACCGAGACTCTACTTAATAAAATGATAAATTCACTGATAGAAAACGCACAGTCGAAACAGCTGAAATAAACAAACAAACCGGTCAAGTTAGTGTCAGACCACTCACAGTGAAGGGTTCCATTGGTGAGTAAATAATAAAGTACTTGCGCTTGCGCTGGTATAGATCTTACCGGCCACAAAATAGGTTTGTATTACATAAAATTTCACAAAAAAAAAACTATAAAAAACAAAGTTATTTCTGCAATTCTAACCGAAAATATCCCATATTATCATAGATCATCATCATCTGCCTAGCCTTTTTCCAACTATGTAGGTTGTGGTCGGCATCCTGTCTAACCGGATGTAGTGCAGAGTGGCACCCCTTAGTATGTTTTTCGTTATTTAATTACAACATACTTAGTTAAGCGGTGCACAGAATACACATACATTATAACTATCATCGACATAGTGCTAACAGTCTCCTAGTAAAATGTTTGTTTCACATCTGGACAGACGGACAGACGGGCAGACGGACATGACGAAACTGTAAGAGCTCTGTTTTTGCTGTTTTGGCTACGGAACCCTAAAGAGCGCACATCTCTCACTCTGTCTAGTAGTTATCTGTTTTTTTGTTTTTGTTTTTGTTTGTGTGGCGCACTTTCGCGCACTAGTGCGAAAATGCAAAGTAAAAAGCAATGAAAGGGAAGCATTAATTAGAGAGTTTAAGTTAAACATTCTGGATGCTGGGCTAATCCAAATTATTTTAGCAAACCCTACACCAACGATCGCAAAGAGGTTGTGTGGCTTGGTGAAGATATCTGATCAATGATTCTCCTTCTAATACATAGTCCACATTTGTCATATTCCAAATTTGTAAATAGCTGATAAGGCACGATGGGGTTGGCATATCCGTATGGATAAAAACCCCCGTTTTTTCAACAAAGAATAAAAAATAAAAAAGTAAAAAGCACGCGTGATAGATACCTAGGTAGTCTTGCCATAAATATTGTCACGTAGAAAAAATTTTTTTTTTATTGCGAATAATGTTTATTACTTTTACAGTGTGTTTGTTAGCTTTTTATATTTAAATATAAAAAGCTTATTCGAAGTGGTCTCCATTGGCTGCAATACAGTCCTTTAAACGTTGAGGCCAGTTATGAATAGAAGCACGCACTCTTTCCATGAGAAAATTCTTCACTGCCAATCGTATGGATTGTTTTAGGGACTCCAAATTATCATGGCGTAATTGCCATGATAATTTGGAGTCCCTAATTTGGAGGCTCTAAAGAGCAAGCCGTACTCTCTAAAACTGACCATAAATCATAATCCAGCGGATTAAGATCGGGACTAGACGACGACCAGTCTTCAGCTCTGATGAAGTCCGAAACGTTCTTGATACACTTGGCTCCATACCAACTTTGTGTAATTCAATCACAGCGATTCGGTTCTCTTTATCACCCCACTCCATTTTAATATCGCAAAATATTGTACAATTATATTGGCGCCAAAATTAGAAAATCCAATGAACAATCGTATAAAAATGACAGATTCCAAATTCAAATGTAATATCTTTCTTATTTTTAATTGTAACAGTATATTTATGGCCAGACTGTGTATACTGCACTGTGAAACTTAAAATCGGTGCAATATGCCAGTTTACGAGCAAGCGCTGAAAATATTTTCTCATCCCATGTCATATTATAATGATGAATCTACTCGCCAGATTTCAAGTAGGTAGAAAGTAGTCTAAGTTTATCCTTAAAATAAAATTTGTTAGTGTGATGAGTTTATAGTTGTCTTCCATCACTCATCTCTGGGCCCAAGATTCTAAACAGTAGGTAACATCGATTCCAAAGAAAAAGGAGTTGTCGTATTAATTAAGGTTTTGTTAGAATGCGTACCATTGTTTATAGCTATGGGGCACTTTTCCACGTGATCGACCCTTCGTACATACCTAAGTACATAATTATTTCGTTGCAGTTTTAAAACCATATTGGTGCCATGTTCCGAATAAGTTTCTTGGGCGATGTGGTCGCTAGGCGATAAAGCCCTTTAAATAAAAAACTAATAAAGTTTCTTAGGGTTTTATCGATAGCAAAGAGAACAAAAAGTACCTCAACGTGTCAGACCGTTGCCCTGGTAAAGAGTAGGTAAGGTCAATGATCGATCCTTGAAGAACACCCTACTTGGGTACTGCGGGGTAATTGCGTAACACACTAACAGTAGCGATGGCTTTTATTTTGACAGTTCAACAACATTCATTGCGTTATTTACGTTGTTAAGCAGACAAATCCTTCGAACATATGAAGCAATGGATTAGCAAGATCCTTCAAAATGATTCAGATTTGGATTGATAGTAGGTAGTATTGCAGCTCTTATAACAAAAATAGCTCTTTGTGACGGAACTCGTGCGATACAGAATGACACAGTTAAACAGAGTTACCATCTGACCTCAAACTCGATTATCCGCTTCCTAACAAAAAATAACGGTTTGTTAAATTAAACTTTAGTGATAAAATGTCTTCTCTTGTACAGAGGCTATCGTAATTTCAAACATTGATGTCATCACTTGATGCCTAATTATAAACTTTAAATAATAATTACTGTCACTGTAGGATAACACACAGAAGTCCGTGCTTACTTGACCTATGTGCCGTTATTGAATATTCACGTTTTATAAATTTATATTAAGCAAATCGAATTTTTTAAGTACCTAAGTATTCACCTACGGAAAATTACTATACGAGGGTAGAGCATTGTCCAATAATATTAGAAACAAAACTTTAAAGACAAACCATTCCTGCAGTAACAGCCTCCCTGCATTGCCAGTCCTTTAATGTTTTTGTTTACCTTTAGATTACCAACTATATTTGTATCATGAAGCACATAGTTACTTGTAATTCAGGCAATACACTGGAGTCAGGTAAAGTCATATTTGCATGCAAGTTCAAATACTTACTTACAAAATATGAAAAAATTAACTTCAAATTAAAACTCATTTAAAAGAAATGATGTAGGTAACTCTGTTATTATTTACTTAGGTAGCCGACTTCTCATTATACGAAAAGTCTATACAATGCGAGGTCAGTTAAAACTTATGTATATATCGATATGTCGTCGTGTATATTTCATTCATGAGAGGTCAATTGAAATATTCAACAATTGATAAATATTGAAGTGGTTATTCGATAAATCCATAGTTATTATTTTATATTGGGAACTTATTTTATCTTCAGTTTATAATAAAGCATAACAAAGTTTTACATAACAATGCAATTTATAAACTTAACTTTACACGTGATAAGTCAATGATATTTTCCAAGTTCAGTGGCTCCTGTCCTGTATAATCCTGTGTAATATATCTAATTATTATCAATATCTTATCTATATATGTATTTCATATTGTATTTAGATGATATTTTCTAAGTCCTTGTTTTGTTAATGATACGAAGTAGGTATAACATAAATACCTTTAGGTACTTTATTTGTATTGCTCTCTGTACGTGGACGACCTGGCAATACCTTGCCAAGCCACTGACTTTGAGGAAATTGAGGCCAACCTTTCCTCCACCCTCTCATATCTCAGCCATTGTTATCCAGACCACGCTCTAAACAAATCTTTAAAAAATGGAGTCACACGCCTTCCACCTTCGTAACAGACAAGCGGGTCAACCACTCAATATCAAATGGCAGGGGAGGCCAATCATCCACAATACCCACCCAAAATATCTCGGCATCACTAAGGTCACTGGATAGGTTTCTTAACTACAGGTTAAACTGAACGTTAAACAGGAAATGCGCACAAGGTCAACCTTCAACGTCGCCTAATATCCACCATGGACCCCCATGGTGGATATTAGGCGACGTTGAAGGTTGACCTTTTGCGACTCTCATGATTAAATCACTGCATCTGAATTAGCTAAGCAATTAGATTCCAACTAGTAGGTACCTATGTAACGTCTCACTTTTCATTGAGGTATCAATGACACAACACGGTGTAATGTAAATGAACGTAAATCAAAGTAATATTAGAGTGGGTACGTAGCCATCTGTAGTCATCGATGACTGCAGATTTACAATGGACCCCCGGTAATCCGACACACGTTTTGCAGGGCAGTGTCGGATTATAGAGTACTGCCTAAGGCCCCCTATAGTCCGGATTTTTTTGAAAAAGAGTACCTACCTTGTTATCTGACAACTTACAAATCAAAATAATAAGTAGGGCCAGGGAAATTTATGTGAAAAAAAAAAATGAACGATTACATTTTTCCATTTCCACGTTTTATTACTTTTTTATACAAAACAAAGCGCGTCGAGCACAACACAGTGCAGTGGTGGCGCGTACAAGTTGCAACCTGTTTAATCATGCATTATCATTATTAAAATTTGAATATAAATGCGAGTACGCCACATACGTCCAAAAATCCCTTACCATTCCTAGAATATACCATGCGACGTGCAAAACGACCCTATGTTATGTGCCTAATTAGTAGCATACCTAATACAGGTATATAGGTATAGAAGTGGAGGTGCTTGGAGGAGGCCTATGTCTAGCAGTGGACGTCTCTTGGCTGAAATGATGATGATGATTCCCTGAAAGGTATACACCTATCATATATACCTATCAGGGAATCCACAATCAAAACAATGCAGGTGGAGGAAATTGATTTTTTTTATCTAGAATGAGCTGCTGTTGTTTACTAGCGACACGATCCTGGCTCGCATGGTTTATACGACTAGACAAACTATCGAGATTTCTTTATTATATATAAGTTTAATATTAATGTTTTATATATACATAAACCTTCCGTAATAAATTCTGTGAAAAATGGCGAAAACCGCATCAAAAGCCGTTGCGTTGTTTAAAAGAACGCGGTCACACAGGTAGACGACTTTAATATTTATCATATATAGATACATTATATAAATGATATACATAGGTAGATGTAACGTAAATGAATACATGTTTCAAAATATTACATTAATTGACAATTAATTATAATAAATATGAATAAAACAAAAGAAAACCATAACAACACAAACTCGTGTAACCATACAAACCCTGTCTGTCTATATGTTACCTTTTTGCGCCTTAACGGCTTCTCGGATTTGGTACACAGGTAGACCATGACCTGGATTAGGACATAGGAGACGTTTTATCTTGGTTCGACAGTACGTAACCGTATGATAATTTCCGACCTCCACATTGGCGACGCCGCGAGCAAAAGCTAGTGTCGTATCAACTTTTATAATAAGTAAATGCATGTTGTCGGACACGTGGTGCATTGCACTGTGGGTTTACGTCACGATCGCGAAAACGACACCCTTGTACCTTCTTGATTCTGGTTGTCAATAACTGCATCAGCAAATCATTTATTTATACTATAAACCATTTATTGTAAAGTGACTCAAGTGACCTTTGTCATCATGGGCACATATACATACGTACTTAAGAATCTACATGGTTTAGATATGTGGCAACGTAGTTCACTTAGTGTGGGTAGTGGATTTTTTCATCACGTGTCGGCAAATAAACCAGTTTTGATCGACCTGAACCAAAACCTATAAGTACCTAAATATTCTAAAATCATTGTGGGTCATGAAACATCACTGTCGCTGCGCTGACGTAGCGTAGCGTAGACGCTCCGTAGACTAGGGCGTAGACCCTACGTAGCAAAAACAATTACTTAACTCTTCTCTAGGATTAACTCTTCTTCGCCCCTATCAACTTGATTAGTTCTTCTATAATTATATTAATGGAGAAATTAATTATTAATCCATTATTTAGGTATTTAAATACGGATGTGCAATATTTTATAACATTATGTATTTGATTTTGCTATAGAGCACTGCTGCGACATACGAGCAACGAACTTCAGTTTAGAGTATCTACAAAACTTCTAATAAGTAGGTACCCATTTATTGGAGAGAAAATAAGAAAACACAAGCACGTCAGTACCTCAATTTTATTAAGGAGTACTTTTTTTATGCAAATGTACAATGACAAATTATAGTTAATGCTCACGCGAAAAAAGTACTTTTTATTATTTGGCATGAAAGGCAATCTTCAATAGTTCCATAACCAGGTTCCCAAGTACCTATGGTCCAGTATCGTAGATCCAGTACAATGACGAGAAGAACAAGTGACTCTCGGCTTTGCTAACGCTGAGGCTCCCTAGAAGAGCGGTGAGATAGAAAGTTTTTTGACACCTTACTATTATAAAGTGCTCTGTGCACCTTACATGTCAAATACTGGTGAAAATTACAGATTTTCATGACGTCCGTTATAGATATGACGGAAACGCTCTTGTTATGAAAGTTTAAGCGTCTTTTCACACCCGTTATAGTGTAGGTAGGCAGTACCCACTTACTAACAATAGAGCCAACCTCTTGCTTGTTATGAATTACATATCTACACCAAAGCTTAATCAAATTTTATGAATTGAATATTGCTTAATACAAATAACTATAATAATTTAAAATAACTTTACTCCAATAATCAGATGTTACGGTAACCTTTGCACTATTATCATATAAGTTTTTATTTGGTACGTTATATCAACTGGCAACAACATCGTTTATCATTTCATAGCCTCGTGACCTAAAAAATGGTATTTAATTACTAAAAATCTCTTGTTCCGTGCTTGTTTATAACGTCAAAGTATCTTCATCGACTCTTCTTAGGTACAACTGTTATCGTAGTTTATTTTGAGCTTTTTGAACTATACGTAGGTCTAATATCCTTAGTTATACATATATCATTGAACATGTCCGTTACATAAAATATTCCATATACATTCATGTTTCAAGAAGCACTGTATTATCTTATCACCAATAATTAAACTAATTTTGATTTTTAAGGTTATAACCCCCGATAAACTGACGGATGAATGATGCATGATATTATACGAAATCCTACTCATTATAAAGATTCGACCTAGTTATTGTGTCTATCCAAATTATAGTCATAGGTATGTAATCAAAGCAAAAAGCGATACATACACAATGATCACAGGTATCTGTTGAGGCTTTTTGCCCGACTACGGCAAAGCCAAAGGAACGCTTATAATTTTAACAGGCTATGTATGTATGTACGTTCGTATGTATGTTCATCTGGTCCCCCATAAGTCCTGAACCACTAGTCGTATTTTAATAAAAGAGGTATTGTTGGAAGCGTTGTCTTTTCCGCGGGTATATGACGTCATATAAAATCCAACATGGCGGCTTATAGAGGATGTTAAGTACTGAATACTGCAAAAAATAATTTGATATTAATATATCGTGTTTGGTACCTATATACTGAAAGGTCTGAAGGAGTAGTTTCTGAAAATGTATTTTTTTTAGGTATCATTATCATATCTACACACGTCAACCCCAAATAAGAATTCATAAAAAGAGATGGTTCATAAAAAATAGGTAAGTAAGTAGGTATATGTTAAATTTTCCCAAACCAATAAAGTGGGTACCTCTACCTACCCTCAATGATTCCTACACCCAAAACAATTGAATTGAAATGATAAATGAAGTTGAAATCTAAAACCGACAAAATCGACACCGATGTCTTGTTTTGCATTTTTGTCGTAGTTGGGTTTTAGGTTTAACTTTATTTTTTACCTTGTTAGGATCGTCATTGAATCGTTAGGTAAGCATATAAGGTAAAACCTATCCAACCCACGATGTTTCCCTAGAAAACCTCAAATTAAGGCAAAACTGAATTAGGTTATTACAGTTACGTTCATCTGATCACCGTGAACACCAAATCCCGATGACTATATCAGTTTAACGACGAGCGACGGCTTTTAAACTCAATTGATAGACAAGACCACGTAGCTCTTCTGCTAAAATTAAAATAACTTCATTTTTCAGTTTCTACATCCACAATATCCGTTTATAACAATAACAATCCGTTTATAAAACCTACTATGTCCGCCCGGTGATGCTACCAAATACTTAACAATGATTCAGAGGAGGACTTTATTTAAGTATTACGTCACATCACGCACCACAAACATCCACAAACCAATTCAGAAGTCATTCTTGGATCTAAAGCCGCGATATCAGTTCCTTGAACAGACTCATTTTATGCAAAAATTGGCACACATGACATGCCTCTTGAACGCCTAGTCATGATTCAACATTCAGTTTCATGTAGGTGAAAACAGAGTTATTTTGAGCCCCCCTGAACTAAACGGTTTTATTCTAAGTAGATACAATTAATTATAGACTTTGCTGTCCAGTCGTTACGTTACTGGTTCAAATATGTAATTAATAGAGATCCACTGTGAACTTGTAGGTATCTAACTTGACCATGTTCAATGCTGATAATGTCCATTTACATTATCTATGGCTCATATCCTGTTAGGAAGCATTAATTCCGGGAATCACGGCAGCAACTCGGCAACATGCGCAAAATTGAGATCTGTGCCGCGGTCTATCAATCAAACGGTTATAAATTGGGTCAAAATCAGCATCCATTGACAAAGCTTTAAAAACGAGGCCGCGACACAAACAGCGGCATCTGTTATCAAAGTGACAGGAAGCTGCTGCTATCAACTTGTCGTTATGTATAAAACACAATTTTTGCAATTATTGCCGAAATAATAACATAACTCCCACGAATTGGTATCTGTAAATGATAATAAGTAGGTATAAGGCTTTGTGTGTCGCGTTGATAAAGTTCACGACAACAGATAAAGCAAGACCTTTAAATACCTACCCGCGTACGGCGTACCAATATATTGGGTAGTTTAATTATAGTTTTGGGACAAGTTTTTAAAGTACCTAGGTAGAGTAATAAAACCTACTTAATATTCCTATTTTATAACCGATTTAGGAATACTCCTAACATAGTTATTGTTAAAAGAAAATCCTAAGAATACAAACAAAATTAATGCCACTCGGAGTTTTAACAATGACCACACATGATATTTTTTTTTTAAATAGGTATGTCTCTTGTCAACCCTATGAAAGGTGGGCTCTTGCTTACATAATATTATAAATGTAACATTTTGTTTTGATAAAGTCAGCAGCGTCGGTGCACGTTTAGTTATAGGTACTATTCACTATTCCGGGGTGAGTCGCCCTGTCAATGCACGAGCTCATTCATGAGTTACTCTTTTATCACCGTGACGTAGACTTGTACAGAACGTTGAACCCAAAGGGAAGTATTCCATATTCCTCATTTTTATATTCTGTCGATATCGCTGCTGTGCATTTATGTGCACGGCTTTATTAACTTACCTACATTTTTTTTATGCTGCCTCTACGGATTCACTTGTAGGTACATATATCAGGCATATGCATAGCTTCATCTTAGAAAGAAATACATTAGGAAAGTTAAGTGCACAGTCCCTATTAAAAGCTTCCTTTGTTATGACAATTAGGTTCCTACTAGAAATAAAGATCTTGGAACCTATTCAGTCATTCCAATAACATATAAAAATTCCTATGTTTCGTTTTTCATTTGTTTCGCGCTTGTTGTTGCAGACTGTAGAACTTCAGGGTCAGATAGGCGTCAAACTTATCTTAAACCGCATTGGTTCTATATTCCAGCGGGGTAATTGCGTAACACACTATCAGTAGCAATGGGTTTCATTTTGACAGTTCATCAACATTCATTGCGTTATTTACGTTGTTGAGCAGACAAATTTTTCGAACATATGAAGCATTGGATTAGCAATATCCTATAAAATGATTCAGATTAAGATTGATAGTGTGTTACGCAATTAGGGTGCAGTGTCTAAAAAATTCAAACTGTAGTGTAGTGAGTAGTTTTAACGACTGAGCTCACAGCTCAAAGAACAAAAATGCCCATTGAGCGATTAAAAGATCCAAAACGAATCCTTTTTTTTTTTTTCTGGTGGGAAATCGTCAAATGACCGCTCCCGCTCTGGGTGGAGCGGAAGGGAGTGTCAGACTCTTACTGACTAAAACCCACCCATGTTCCTTCCTTCGCCCTTTATGTTCCGGGGTAGCGGTAACCCTTTCGGACAATCCCGCTGAACCGGCAGGCTTCGGCCCTAAGGGGGCCCCTCGGATTATGCTGACATCTCTTTGAGGCGCGCGTGAAACACTTACGCGCCGTCCGGCACGGGCCTGGTCCTTATCGGGCGGTGAGCAACCCATTGCTCTCCGCCCGCAGGCCCGCGCCTACGGTGGCCGGTAGTCGTCACTCGACTCCCGACGCCCGGGGCGTCTCCCGCGGCGGCTGGGACAGGAGGCTCTCTCCCTCATCCGTCCCGCCGCCTCCTTCGCTAGCATGACTGCTTCGCAGAAGGAGGCGACTGCCTCCCACTCCCTCTCGCTCCGGACCATGGCTTACACCAGGGCCGGGCGCGAGAGGCCGCCGCCGCTGCCGATCGCCTCTACGAGGACACGGCGGTGCTCCGCCCAAGCGGGGCAGACCTCCACCGTGTGCTCCACCGTGTCCTCTGGGCGATCCTGGCAATGGTGACACCCGGGCGTTTCCTCCCGCCTAATGATGTGCAGGAACCTCCCGAAACTTCCGTGTCCGGTGAGGACCTGCGTCAGGCGGTAGGTGAGGGCGCCGTGGCGCCTCTCTAGCCACTCCTCAAAGAAGGGTCTTATCGCCGCTATCGCGGCGTGCCCACAACGAATCCTTAGTGGTCTTTTTTAAATCGTCCGCCAGTTCCGGAACGCTATGTGGCACTTGTACAACCACCCCGCGTTTTGAGTTGTGACTAGCTCTCAAAGACCACAAATGTAACTACCATGATTGTGCTAGAAATGTTCTAATCGATTGACTCAGAAGAAAAATATAAATATGAATAAAAAATATAAAAATATTCAGGTAATATGTACTTTGTGTACATATGTATCTAATTACTTACGAGTATTACTTTTTTCCTGGATACATTGCAAGCAGCTGAGCATAAGACACAGAGTTACTAATTCCCAGTCTGTATTACGTCCTCGCTTCGATTACTCACGAGTCGGTTTTATGGTGCGAGCGTTGCACTGAAAGTTATTGCTTACTTCCAGTAAAGTGAAATAGGTCAATAGTTTCAGTACTGTAACAAAAGCTAGTTGAATGTGCAGCTATATTCCATGTTTATATTTAGCGCAGGTCGCTGACAGTACGATGCCAGTTGGAAACTGTTAGGCCTCACAATGTAATGATTAAAAGTATGACAAGATCATCATAACAACAGGGTTACTGATCTCTAATAACAACCACAATTAATAAACAATTAAGTAGGTAATTAGATGTTCTGTCATAATAATATTGCTAACTGATTGTTCAATGCAGTTATTATCATGGTCAATGTAACGAAGGCATAAAAATGTACTGAAATGAAACTTTCTTAGAGAGTTGAAGATATTGATGATTTCAAAATACTTTACTGTGGCGTACTTTCTCGCAGTAGTGCGGGAATGCAAAGTTACCGACTGCATCGTGAACCTAAAAACCATGCAATAAGAGCCACTTTTAGAGCAAATGTGTTGAAAAAACATTGAATTCTTTAACATAATCATTATTTAGGTACTGCATTTATTTAAGGCAACCGTCATGAAAACTGAAATATAATTCAGGCCGGCTGCGTCAAAGTACTTCAAAGCATCGCGTCATGCGTATTGTCGTAAAGCTTAGCATCACACTGCAAAAGCTCCGGTTAGCGCGCTTGACTTGTTTCAAACGATTAGGTTTTCAGGTTAGATACAGCCAAAACAGGGTGATTTTTTTAATAATTGTGTGTGGTTCTTATAAATAATCGTTTTTATCTGTCACCATTTTGTCCTTTTCCCTTTAGGTCATTTAATCCATAAGTAGCAACATGAAGTGAAAGTTGTACAACAATCTAGTAACGGTGTTAAGTTTTCAATATAATTTTCACAAAACAATTTTATAAATGTTTATCAACTACGCCCCTGATCAATGTCATTCAAAAGCCATAAGATCCATGAGGTACTGTAGATATCTATCCGTATCATCTTTCCGTGTCCGTTTGCCAATAGTTGTCATTGGAATTCTCTATACAAAATCGTTTACTGCCTAAAACATGTATTGGTTATAGCAAACCAAAGATAACTAAGTATACGAAGCGGTGGCACGCAAGCGTGTCGCGCACCGCATGCGCCGGAGTCGGGGCGGCGTATATCGGGAACGCGTTTATGAGCCGACGGGGTCACCAGATTCCGGTAAATGCTCGTAAATCTCCACTGTATGCTCCTTTTTTTTACTTTTGACATAGTTTCAATAATAATAATTAATAGCTTGTATATAAATAGATACTAACCTACACCTACACATTGTTATTAGATACAAACACGTCATGCTCATGAACACTTGTTCCATCTACCGAAATTGTTTGCTCGTTAGGTAATTAGTAATTATAAGTTCTTCTTGTGCGTATCAAGTACCTATATCACATCAGCCTGGCAGTTTCTACCAAATCGTAAAGTAGCTAGGATGAATAACGATTTCGCCAGTTGTGACAGTTGTCTCGGGAACTGGAAGTACCTAATGAGGTAGAGTAGGTAATATATTTTCAGTAGTGACCACGCGGAATTAGCTATTTGATTTATAACTAACAATATAGTCTACATTTTGTATAATTCGACAACATTCTACGAAAATCCAGTAGGGCGGTATGCAAATAAGTTCTTGTGTCTTTTCTTAGCTTCGTAGCCCAGCTGCTGCTAAGATCTGCGCTACATAATCAACTACTAATCATACAGAATCACAGCTAGTTTGTAAAAACACTTTGCAGTAAATATCACTGGTTTTAATTAATATTACAGTGTAGCATGTGCCGGCACATACACGTGGAGGCAGGGTGTGAGAAGCAGCGAGCAGGCGGGGGAGAAGGGGGGCGGGGGCGGTCGCGGGCTGCGGGATGTGCGAATGGTCGTTATCGCGTTGGACACTGCAATGATTGTTTATCCAGCCTGTTCCTTGAATTGCAACCAATGACTCACCCGTTCTATAATCGCGTGCTGCCATAATATTATGTTGTCATGATATTAATGGCTAATGAAAACAAGGATGGTTAGTCGAGTTGGAAGAATTTTACACAGACCTACTCTCTCGTTTTGATAATGGGAACAAATGCCCAAATATTGATGTTTACAACTAGGAACCCCAATGCCCAACTGATATGCTCAGTTGGAGTAAGAAAAATATAACAAAATTCGGACGCCTTTGAAACACGTTACCTATTATCTCCAAGTAATGCAGCTACTTCGTCACTCGGCTCTCATGCACCACTAATACCTACTCTAACACTGGTTGACGTTGGAGCAGTCGCGTGCGCATACGGTGCGGCGGACGAGGACGGAACGCGCGCCGCCCACGCGCTTCGTCCGGAAGCTACACTACCTATAGCAACATTGAAGCAACACATTATTCAGGCCCTCAGCCTAATCTGCACAGTTGCAGATTATAACAACGCAACCTAATATTTACATACTGTTATTGTGTTCTTTTCGTCATTAGTATTTTGTCAAGACCCACTTACCTATATGCTGGCATTTGCCACCAAAAACTAAAAGCAATTGCAAGCTTTGCTGTCAGTGTGCTTGTAGCCTGCATAAGGTTGACAGTTGTTAAAGTTGATATGAATAAGCTGAAAAATCTCATTCGTTTCGGACACCTTCTGGAGTTAAAGACATGATAGGTACCGGCCTACATCAGAACATAATATAGGTAATAATTAATACTAGCAATCATAGAAATGTATTAGTGGAAATGTAGTATTATATCTATGCTAGCAACACGCCCAATTCTTCGCACGGGTGCAATGTAGGTACCGGTCTGATGTGGCGTCGTGTCAAAACATCGAGATGTATTACTGTAAGTATATACACTAACCTCTTCTGGAATAAATTCTCTAACTAATTGTGAAAACCGCATCAAAATCCATTGTGCAGTTTAAAAGAACTGAGGGGTAACACAGACAGACATGATAAAGCGACTATTCAACACCCTTGCTATACTTTCTGAGGCACAGAATGCAAGCAAAAGCCCGTTGCCATCATAATCAACTGAAAAATAGGTGCGTAGCATCATCTATTCTATGTTAAAATACTCGGTTCATACCAAAAATGATGTTAACATCAAAAAAGTAATTGTTTTATTAGGTTAGGTAACAAAATACGTTTTTTTGTTTTATTTTATTTCTTCGTATGTGTTACGAAAAATGTCGTTTGATACTGGTGTGTAATGATAAACTTTCCACGCTTGCATAAAAATGTTCCATTATACATATACTATGTATGTATTTTATATTGATGTTGATATTAATTTCCCACAGTAGTAGGAGCCAGGAGATGTTCTTATTAGAAAGAAGAAAAGTAGCTTTAAATCTTATCCTTCTTTATGTACCTATCAACTAAGTAGTATTTCTCTGGCCGTACCGTAGTTGCAATAAAAAATCAATACAGCGCCGATACTACTGTAAAGGCGATTGCATGCTAACTATAGAGACGTCTCAGTCTAATCGACACATTTAGGTCATTGCATGAACTTTACTAAGATGACTGTGATAACAATATAACTAATTGAAACAATATAAATTGTAACGACGGATCATTCAATTCTCTGATTCAAAAATGAGCTCTAACAGTCGTCGCAATAAACTGCTAATTTAAAAGTAGTACGACACTGAGCGCTATTGCATTGCGTCGTCATGCAAATTTAGCAATGTTGTTATTTGATACGTTTGAAATAGTGACTTTAATAAACTGAGACCGTGTTGTATACTATCCATGTCTATGTCACACATGTCACACACTGAGTCAATTATTGTCTACTTACCATTTTTTTTATTTTATATATCTATCTGTCTAAACTAGATACTCTTTTTGAGCACACGAGCTTGAGGCAGTAAGAAAAAGTATCTTATCCCCAGAATTCTGCGAGTATTGTGCAAATCTAGGGACATAATATTATTATATTAGGTAACTGTGCCTACCCATTAGGATCTACTTACGTTCCGAAAACGTGCAGTACCGAACTTCTGGTAACAACACCTACAAACTATAATAATATTGCTTGTGCGAGAGATATAGGAAGATAGTTATTAAAAATGTTGGCGTTGACTTAAACTGGCATTTACCTAAATACATGGACATCATACACTAATTCCCGTTTCTTCAACTGTTGACAGAATTATTACTTTTTCACTAACTGAATGACTTTAACAGATACACATGTTGTTAAAGGATACAATTCCATTTGACTGCAATAAAACTAGAATGAAGAAGCTGTGCTTAACGTCTGGTTTGTTCAAAAGATGATGTAATGCAAAACGCTGACATCATCTTCAACCATAAACCACACTGCTAAATCCATTTCGACTCGTGAACAATACCTACGTTATTATACATTTTGGCAAAATGTAGATTTGAATACCTAAGGTGTTTCTTGTACCTTCTTACCAAGTACACAGTTTGGTATAAGTATATCCAAGTACAAGTTAAGCAGTGGTGGCCCAGTGGTAACGGCCGCGACCTACGAGTTGTGGTTCGAACCCAGACAGGCGTTTTAATTTTGTAAGTAAACTATTTCATCACCACTGCTCTCAAAACGGTGAAGGAAAACATCGTGAGGAAACCAACACATCCTAGAACCAAAAATTCGAAGACATGTGTGTGACATCTACCGCACTGAGCCCGCGTGATGGATTACAGCCCCTCCCTCTCACAGAGAGGAGGCGTATGTCCCAGCAGTGGGAACATTATGCTGATTATGCTCATGTTAAATACTAGTACTACTTAGATACATACTGAATTGCGATGAGATAATAGGTAGGTACTGAAATAGTTAATGAGTAAGATTATAATAAGAAACTCGTTTTCATGCTCTATTATAAAGTAGGAAGTGCAATGTTCTTACACTTGCTCTGCGTCGAATGTATGTCAGAGGTCCCGACGATAAGGCACGTTCTTTGTTACTTACTCTATAACACAGTATTTTTAATTAATGCGTAATACTTTTTATATAATTGTGACAATTATTTTATTAACAAACTTATTTTGTTAATAATTTAAATACTGAAACAATTCGTTACTTTTTCATGTCTGGGACTTTTCATATTCTTTCAGATTTTCTATGGATGCTTTGTATTTTTCCTTATATTTTGATGACAACAGGCAATCGCTTGCATTTTGTACCTCAGTAAGTAGGTAGCATCAAAACTTAAAAAACCGGCCATGTCAGACCACGCACAGTGAAGGGTTCCGTAGTTAGAGTACATGCACACACATGGACAGTATTGATTTAATCGAACGCAAAAAAGTTTGCATTTCTCGAAAATACTGAGTTTTACTGCGGTTGTAACCGAAGATATACTATACCAAAAACTATACATAATTATATCTAAAACTGATAATTTAATTAAAAAAGTATTTTTATTTAGTTGTTGTTGTTTAGTTGTAGTTTGTTAGTCATTTAATTTAGTACCTAGTGTAAATATATTATATAATATAACATAATATATTATAATTAATAATTAAATATACATATATATCGCTGGAAACCGACCCCAACATAGTTGGGAAAAGGCTAGGCAGATGATGATGACATATATATCGCTGGATCTCATAATTCATCGTCATGTTAGGGTCGGCTTTCAGTGAGACTGGATTCAGCTGAATACATACCAGTATTTACCAGATACC
Source organism: Apamea monoglypha (assembly GCA_911387795.2). Classification (NCBI taxonomy): domain Eukaryota; kingdom Metazoa; phylum Arthropoda; class Insecta; order Lepidoptera; family Noctuidae; genus Apamea; species Apamea monoglypha. The sequence goes on from OU426921.1 coordinate 10,394,586, forward strand.
CCAAAATATGACACACACACGCTTACGTGCATTTAATTTTTTTTCAGCACTCCCTCCCGTACATGTCTTATAAGGAAAGCCACCCCTAATAGATTTTTTCATAATTTCACTACACCATGGTTTAGCGGCGCACAGAACACCTACCTTATTTATTTCCAATTTTCATCGAAATAGTACAAATAGTATCCGAGTAAAATGGCTGTTGTTACATCCGGACGGACCGACAGACGGGCAGACTGACAGACGGACATGACAAAATTAGGGTTCCGGTTTTACCATTTGGCTACGGAACCTAAAAAATTTACTATTATTTTTGTTATACTTGAAGTCTAAATTTTTCGTAAATAATTAATCAAATAATAAAATATTTGTGAATCTATTTAATTATAAAATGTTGAGCTATTTTCGCACGTCGTGCTTTCGCAGGAGAGGCAAAGGTGTGAAGCTGCCATACGCCATACATATTTAATACACACACACACACACAAATTTTATATACAGTTTATATACAAATGAACAAGTAGACATAACAAGGCATGAAATCTATTTGCTGAAATTTAAAAAGAACGCACGTATCTAATTAGTAGTTAGTCATCTGTGGCGTACTTTCTAGCTCCAGGGCGGGAATACAAAGTAAAAAGTCAATACACTACAGTAAACTGAAAAGCAGTGCAATAAAATACTGCTTTTTTTTCATGAAAGCAGTGCAATAAAGTTTAGCAGGCTTTTAATCCAGTTCGTCCATGATGATGATGTTGTTATCTTCACATTGACCGAGAAAATGTTTAGATGTTTTGTATATAATATCAATAAAATGTATAAAACCATTAGATACTTTGGTGCTAAGCACAGTGCTTGTCTATAGCACATATTGGCAAAATTCAGAAAAACATCGATCGTTGGCTAAACAGTTCGTCGTAACTTATTTTTATAGCATATCCGGGGCAGAAGTGTTTCTATTTACCAATTGGAACAATGGTTACACTAGCGAGTCGACGTACTAGGCTTGAGTCAAACCCAGCTGGGTTCTTTAGGTCGTCGATCCGTCTAGCTGATAGTGTCTCGTGAAACGTTCGTCGATGCTCGATATTCTTCCAAGAGCAATCATTTCTACTAAATATAAATGGGTACATATGTATGTAATTATGTTATAGTAGGTGTGTATATGACACTGTATGATTGTAGAAATGTAATAGGTACCAAATATATGTAATGTAATACCACAGAAATGTAAAAAACAGATTGTATGTAACGGTGTTCCCGTTAGTTTATAATCTATCTCGCGAGATTGTAAACTGTCGATAAATTTTGAACTGTACCATACCTACTGCTTACCATATAACGTATTAATTTTCGATAGTTTATAAATCCATCCATGTCAAATTGTGAACGAATCTGCACTTACCGAAAGGGTTCACAATCTGTCCGATTTTATCACCCATAAAATTGTGAACCGTCCCTGATTTGTTGGTATTGGTGGTACCCGTATTCGTCGCAGTAACTAAGCCAGGCCAGGTCAGGTTAGAACTGAGACCAACCACGTACTTCCAAGTTGGTCGCAGTTACTTTGTTATTTAGTATTAGCGCAATGTGCAATCCGTCGCATACAAAGTTTGATACCAGTTTATAATTAATTTGTCGGTTTGCCATGGACAGATTATAAATTATCGAAAAATAATGCGTTAAATTGTAAATGGTTTGTTGCAGTTCACAATTTTTCGATAGTTTATAATCTCGCGAGATAGATTATAAACTAACGATGTTCATAATTGGTGACATATATACATATATATGTCACCAATTATGAACATCGTTAGTTTATAATCGTAGTCGTATAATATATATAATCGTTACTAAGTGAAGTATGGAGTACTGCAAAAAATTCACAAACGATGTCTATGTTCAGGTGGTGTGCAATCAAACAGTATGCGAATGTTCTGGCATCAAAGGCGATCAAGGGAGCATAGGACCTCCCGGTGTTCCAGGCATTCAAGGTGACTATGGTGACGACGGACCCCTCGGCCGCCCTGGCCGGCCGGGCGAGTCAGGAGATTTTGGGGACAGAGGCGACTACGGTGATAAGGGAACACACGTAAGTATGCCAAATAACAGGTTATCTGGTTTCTATTCTACAATATATTTTAAGTAAGTAATATTCATTACCTTTTCGTTTTTCAGGGTATCGATGGACCTTACGGACCAAGAGGAGACTCAGGGCCGCAAGTAAGAATTTGTTAGAATAAGTACAGCAGTTTTGCACATTTTTAAGATTTTCTCAATATTCGACTAAATCTTAACCCTTTTTCCTGCCTAGGGCCCTTATGGATTGGAAGGTGTCATTGGGTTACCAGGTTTAGACGGCTGTAGCGGCGTTGACGGTATTATGGGACCACCTGGATTGAAAGGTTATCCTGGTGGAAGAGGTTCACCAGGACCCGAAGGAGAAAAGGGTTCTCGAGGTATAGCTGGTGAGGGGGGAGCAAATTCGAGAGGTGTGAAAGGTGACATCGGTGAAAAAGGTCGACCAGGAGCACCTGGACCTATTGGATATAGGGGTCCTAAAGGTGATGTGGGAATTCCAGGGCTAGATGGTGATACGGTAAGAAAAAGCTTCACATTTATTTTTACTAAACAAAAACATAACCAATTGTTTGTAAATCTGGAAGATATAGAAGTAGTATTAGTAGTAGTAGTAAGTTATCTGGTGAATAATGTTGCAAATTAGCTCTAGTATCTAGCATTTCAAGGAATGTACCCAATTACCAATCTATATATAACAGGAGAAACTCCTTAGGCAAGTATTCGTGCCAAGTTTTTCAAAACTACACCTCAAAAGGGATTTAGAAAATAACCTTTACATCAAATAAGCAATCGTAACAAACGATTTTTTTTAATGGCTTAATTAAAGTTGATATGAAAAATCTTACTTCTTTGATCTTGAAACTTGGCCCAACTACTTATCTAAATAAATATTTGAAATGAATCTTTAATTATGACATCATCTCATAAACTCCTGAAGTATAAGATCGATTCATGAATACAACTACACTACACAGATTTCAAAAAACACATGCATTACATTATACTTTGTTTTTTTGTATAATTAACACTAAATTGGTTTAGGGTCCCTTTGGTCTTCCCGGAGAACTAGGAGACAGAGGGGAAGACGGTGAGGACACCGTGGGACCACCCGGAATTAAAGGGGACCAAGGACCAATTGGTGAACCAGGGAGACCAGCGACCTTGGTGGTGGTTGACGACTTTCGGGAAAATATTACAATCATATCTAAAGGAAACATGGGTGAAAAAGGATTGAAGGGACAACGGGGCGTAAAAGGCCTCAAAGGAATGCTCGGCTCAAGGGGTCAAACGGTAAGTAAACATAAAATACTAAATGTAATTTGTAATTTTTAACTTTTGATTCGTAAGTTTAACATAGGTAACTGTTCTGTGTACTTGTAGAACTCTGGCTGACTATAAATGTTGATACTGAAAAAGCGCGACAAAATCGAAAAAATATATGCGTATTGAATCACTGAATATTTAAGGTCAGCTTATGTACCCAGAAATAATGATGGACATACAATATAGTTGGTAAAATGTCTTCCAAATACTGTCACTGGGGTTTAATTAGCTTTTCCTCTTCCAAAGCAGCTATTTTTTTACGGTTATTTGAACTTAATTTGACATCCAACAAGCTCGTCCGAACCTGGGCTTTGATAGAAAATCTCAAGTCATAAATAAATTATTATTATTAGGTATTTCGTAACATAATCACATTTTATTATTAGTTTTTCTGCTGTTGTTTGCTTCAAATTTATTCACCATAGAATGTAGTAACTTTGTCACTGTTTATTAATTAGAATTTTATTACAATTGTCTTTACACTTCATAGTACGGGTGACACGTATCTGACATTTTTAGAATGCCAAGTAACGTAACTAAGTGAGCGCTATCGAATGGCATCATTAATAGAGTGAAATAAGCGAATAAGTAGTTTTCGTTTTTAATAATAAAAGTTTCGATTAAATCTCAGGCTCAAAAGTCATGTGCCAGATTCTATGTAAGTATCTGTTAAAATCTTTTATTTTCAATAATAAACAAAAATGTATTTTTTCACTAGGGACCTTACGGTCCTGACGGTGCACAAGGTTACAAAGGAGATCAGGGTCTCGATGGTCCAAGAGGAAAGATGGGTCATCATGGTAAAGACGGAAGTCCAGGTCCAAAAGGAGACAAGGGTGCCCCTGGATATGCCGGTCCAGACGGAGAAGATGGATGGAAAGGTGAAAGAGGTGAAGATGGAATGCAGGGCAATCCTGGACTGCAAGGTTTTATTGGAGAACCGGGAATTTATGATGAAAGACTGGATGTACCACCATCAGTAGGGCCTCAAGGACCTCAAGGCCCTGAGGGCCCCTTGGGCCCAGCAGGAGAACCCGGCTATGATGGACAACGAGGTTTACCTGGGATTGTGGGACCACCTGGATTCCCTGGAATCAAAGGAATTCAAGGCAGGCAAGGAATCCCAGGCACATCTATTAAAGGAGAACAGGGAAATGACGGATTTAAAGGATTCCCTGGATTTAGAGGACCTACAGGATTTCCAGGATTGCCGGGAGTTACCGGTCCTAAAGGATTCAAAGGAACAAAGGTTATTGGTCCAGACGGTGAAGAAGGCGTACCTGGTGTGGATGGGATACCTGGCCAACGAGGTGATCGAGGTAATTCTGGCGATATGGGACCACAAGGCTATCCAGGAACTGGGGTGGTTGGAGTTGGCCCTCCAGGGGAAGAAGGGCCACCAGGATCCCCAGGATACGTCGGTGACCCTGGAGACGACGGCCGTCCAGGATTCCTCGGACCAAAAGGCGAACGTGGAGATGATTGCCCATTTTGCAGATCAGGTAATAAACAATCTCATCTTTTCTCTTCTTTCTTACAAATCTGTGTTATTGTAACACCTAGGACCATAAGTATTTTTATTACGTATACGTAGATGTCTTGCTTGGCATGCGTCCTATGACACATCCGATTACTTAAAATATATAAAGCATATTGCTAAGTTGGCCCGATGATATCTTGTGGAATTTTGTGTTTTAGCCTGCGATTCCTTTTCTATCCATGACGCGTTTTGTCAGTAAGTTTAGGTGGCCGAGTTATTCTTTATATATATGTACATGACTTGATATAACTTTTTGTCTCTTCGTGGTCTCTAACGCCCAATGTTTGTGATTATTCTTAGAAGTTTATTCTAAAATCTCTGAATATCGCTCTAACATAGGTATGTTAGAGCGATATTCAGAGATTTTCAGAATTTCTTTTAATTTTTTTTTTCAGAATTATATAGGTATATAATTGCATATGTTAAATAAATAACATATACAGGATGAGCCACGAACGAATTATGGTCTAGAATCGAGTTATCGTACTAGTATATTCCAATCGATAGTGTGTAGGTATATACATAGGTACCTAAACAACGTTACACTATTTTAGAATGCACGGTTGGCGCAGTTGTTAAACGGTTGACTGCTGCGCTACATGTCGCGGGTTCGATTCCCGCACGGAACAAATATTTGTATGACCTACAAGTAGTTGTTCCGGGTCTGGCTGTTTGTGTATGTGAGTTTAAATGTTTGTTAACGCACCCACGATACAGGAGAAATTCCTAGTGTGGGGCAATGTTTTTTTACACAAAAAAAAAATTATAATCTGCAAAACTGGTCTATCAAACTCCTATTCGAAAGAAAGAATATCATTTAATTGGCAACAGTTCGAAAATCACAAAATACAAATTAAAAATGTTTTTTTTTTAATGTTATGGTTTTATTATATAACTAACGACCCGCCCCGGTTTCGCACGGGCGCAATTTACATGTGAAGACGGTATTCTGTTCACGACAAGTTGTCCACAAGTTCTATGCGGTAACCCAACAAAAAGTACTAGGCTGGCATGAATTCAAGATAGTATTATTAAAGTAGTTCTTTTCTTTTTGTATACATTTACATAATATAGCCTATGACCATCCAGAATAATTACCCATTAAAATGGTTTTTTTTTTCAAATAGATGCTTTGGTTCCTGAGATTACTCTCCACATATACACAAACTCACAAAATTTGCTCTCTCTCTTTTTATAATATTAATATACATAATTATATATTATTATAGTATAGATAGTAGTCACCGTTAAGATGTTAACAAACTTACATTTTATATCTTTTCTTTTAGGCTTAGATGGACCAAAAGGACAGAGAGGAAATAACGGCTATCCTGGTAGTAAGGGCAACCCAGGACCTGTAGGTGAACAGGGAAGAAAAGGAGATCAAGGCTTGCCTGGTAGAGATGGGATAGATGGAGGAACAGGACCAAAAGGCAACAAGGGTGCAGCAGGCGTAACAGGACCACAAGGGCCAAGGGGGCAAAAAGGAATAGTTATTTATCCACCACTAGCTATGATCATAGCCGATAAGGGAGCCCCAGGCGATAGAGGTAAAAAATAAAAATATATTTCAAATCCAATTATGTGTATTATCCATGCTATGTAGGGACGTACCTATATAGTTATAAATATATATTGAACTATTGTTATGTTAGCTCCTACCTAGTTAAGTAGTAGTACCCAAATACGTTAAAGTTGAAGAGTTCTCGTATTTGACTTCACCAATATAATCAATAACTTTACCAAAATCCATGGCTTCGGTCATCATTAGTTCCTCCATTGAGTACATAACAGTAAACTATAGGTAGGTATTTTTGCCCTCTGGGTGTTTCTGTCGGTTATGTCCGACAGTAGATTAGTCACTCAAGATGTATTTCATGTACAGTCACCAAAGGAGATAAGTAACCAGGGTCGTCGGATATAATTTAAGTTTTGTAAGAAACCGATGGATATTTTCGAATAAAATTTAATTTAATTAATAGAAAATAAACAGTTCATTCGTTCAAATTAAATTTCATTCGAAAAGATCCATCGGTTTCTTACTAAATTATGTAGATAAATAAAATATAAAAAAGAATGGTAGGATTAGTGAAGATTTATTTTATGTTTAATTTGTTTTATTTCAGGATTCATGGGTTTACCAGGCCTTACGGGTGATGCAGGCTGGCCAGGGTTTACTGGTGACTCAGGATTTAAGGGAGTTAAGGGACAAATGGGTGACGATGGCTATCCTGGCCGCCCGGGTCGAAACGGCACGAGAGGACGAGACGGACAGCCGGGATATCCGGGCATCCCAGCCTCTCAGTCAAAGCAGATGCTTGTTGGACAAAAAGGAGAAAGTGGACTTAAGTAATTATTATTTTTACTCAAATAACTAGGTATTGATTTAAAGTCCGCGTGGCCACTGCAGGATTGCTGATCGAGTTATACTGGAAAATACTGCCTTCCATAAAGAGTAAAAAAGACTAGATAGATTCAATGAAAAGATATATTGTCCAATTCGAATCATCATTTTACCTTGCGTTTGCCGAACGAAAATCTCTCGTTGGCTTTAAATCATCATCATCTGCCTAGCCTTTTCCCAACTATGTTGGTATCGGCTTTCAGTCTGACTCGGATACTTTACATGAAGCCACTGCTTATTTGACCTCCACAATCCAGTTAGGTACTGGATAATATACGATACCCTAAGGTCGTCGTAAGTCGTAAGGGTCGTGAGAAGCCTGAAAGTCTTACAACCAGACTTGGTTGTAAGACTTTCAGGCTTTTGACGACCCGTTAAGACTGCCAATGATCCACGAATGACAGCCGGGACCAACGGCTTAACGTGCTTTCTACAACTTTAAAACAATCTCATAAAATACGACCTAAAAAACCTTTTTCTAAAATTTTGTTTTACAACTTCGTTAACGTGGTTACTAGTATGAATAACCATGCCTTTCATATTTATAGTACCAAGGGTCTCTGATTTCAACCGCGCACAGACAGGCAGACGTTCTTGACGAAACTATAAGGGCTACTTATTTACTACTGAACCCTAGAAACTGGTCAAAAGTGAGTCGGACTCACGTAACTATTATTATTATTACTACAAAATATACTGAGAGGTCTGTAGCAAGGTCTCTGGCCTGCCGTTATGACCGTGCGGTGTGTGATTAATAAACCTGGGCTAGTTCCTAAATTATATCTACATCTAAAAAAAAATTACAACATCAAAAAAGCTGACTGCAACTAAAAAGTTCAAAACAATCTCACTTTTCAAGCAGTTTGATGCAGTTGGTGGCATCAAATAAACTTTTTTTTTTTTTACCTTATCGGGCTAATATTTCTCGATAAGGTAAGAGGAGCCTCCCGACCCGGCCCTTAAAAATGGTTGGGCTGCCGGACTCTTCAACACCAGGCTCGGCTTACATGGTTTTAGACTGTGTTAATATGAATCGACTCCAAAGCCAACAAGAGGGTTTCATTCGGTAACCATATGGGACAAAATTATACAATAGTCAACTGACACTCTCGGATCGACTTACATTCGCTAGTGAATTTAGGGCCCAGGGCGCAAAGGCGAGCGAAGGGAGCTCGAAAATTTTTGGACCTCGGATAGGTTAGATTGTCTTTTGAACATTCATACAGAAATATGAGTTACTTCGTCGACTTATGCAGTTAAGCTTAAGAAAACCTACTTACCAAGGCTGCAAAAGCGAACGAAGCGAGTTCGAAAAATTTACACCCTAGCTCGGATACGTTGGATTTGTGTTAGATAATCTATACTTATAATAAATCTAAAAGTAAAAGTGAAAATTCTGTACATTGAAAATATCAAAAAAATAAATGGCAGGAGGTGTTACTAGACCGACACCGAACCCAAAAATGTGATTAAAAAAGTTTTTGTCTGTCTGCCTGTCTGTCTGTCTGTCTGTCTGACTGTTTGTTCAGGCATCACGCAAAAACTACCGGTTCGATTACGATGAAACTTGGTATAATTATTCTTTAATATCCTGGGCATCACACTGGGTACTTTTTATCCCGTAAAAGTATATACAATAAAAAACAAACTTAATTTTGCGGTTCGATCCCTAGATCCGATTACTGTACCAACCGCAAATAATAAGTTTGTCGTAGGTTACGTCACCCGCAGTGGAGTTCACTAAGGGGCGCTGCACACGGCTAAAATACTATAATATTTTATCTTAAGATACGATATCGCAAAATCCCTAAAAATTAATATCTTAGTTTTTAGGGATTTTGCTTATTTATTGAGTTTAGATTAGTTATCATCAGAAATAGGTTTATTTAGGTAGGTATTTTATTTTCTAATATTGAGTTTATTTTTTTTTAATTAGGTAGGTACTTAGGTTTACTTTTTTAAAGCCGTAGACGTACGTCACTCTTCAAAAACAACTACCTTTTGAAGAGTGAAGTGGGGTCTTAAAAAATAACAGATTTGACTAAATGCGTATGAAAATGAAAATATACACGCTAAGTACATATATAATTTTTCAGAAGCGGGCAGAACTTAGCCCTGAAAAGTGTCACGCACTGTTCTATAGGAAAATTCGGCTGTCATCTCCTGTTTTACTGGTCCTATTCCTGTTTCTTTTGTTGTTCTTGATATTTTAAGCAAAGCTATCTAATAAAGAAATCAGGATTGTATACTACTAATAAGATCAAAGCGCGCAGCGTCTGTGTACCTACCTACCGATTAAATTATTACCTATTGGTTGCTTGACTTCCTTCAACTTGCTAGTGTTCTGTTAATACGAGTAACACAGTGAATATATTACAGAGGTGAAATTGGTGAGCCCGGAGAGCCCGGTCTCCCTGGTGAAGTCGGAGAATCGCTTGCTCACGGAATAAATTCCAAAGGCCCCAAAGGTTACCCCGGAATACCCGGAGCTAAAGGTATGCATTATTATTATTAATAAAATTGATTTACACTTTTGTATTACATATATCATCATCACCTGCCTAGTCTTTTTCCAACTATGTTGGGGTCGGCTTCCAGTCTAACCGGATGCAGCTGAATTACTGTGTACCAGTATTTTACATGGAGCGACTGCCGAACTGACCTCCACATTATCTATATTATACACAACTTATTACATGTAACTTTTGTATTATATGTAAATAAAGAGACAATATATATATATATATATTAAACAGAGAGACAAAGTGTCGGTCGTCCGGCGGCAAGATGGTCGGACGACATTGTTATCATCGCGGGTAGTACCTGAACGAGGCTGGCACAGGAGCGTGGGGATTGGAACATGAAACGAGAGACCTATGCTCAGCAGTCGGGTGTGGATAATTAATGATGATGATAATAAACAGACTAGCACTTCGCCCGCGTGGGTTCCGTTTATTTCCCTACAAACTTCATCACCCCGTGCACGATATGAATACGATCTTTGTTATTTACCAAGATAAGTATTTTTGCCAAGTTTCAAATTTCTAACGGAATGTGATTTTTCATACATATTTTTCATTCCCTTTTCTAACCCCGACAGGGATTGAATTTTGAAATATTGTTTGATACGTTTCCATTTATGACGTATTTCCTTTCAGGACCTGCTAGTGTGACTTATTTGCAACAATAGGCACCCCATAAAGCATATGCGAAAATTCAAGGGATACATGAAAACCCAATTTTCATGTATTTTTTAAAAATTCCCTGAATTAGTCACTAAATATCACTTTTCTTTAAACTCTCAAATTGAATGAAACTAAGTATTATTTGCGTAGCTGAATTTTGGGCAAAACATCTGACTTCTGACTTTTTGCCATCGATACGCTGAGAAAAATACCAATTTACGAGTTATTCGAAGCAAGCAGCACATCCTCCCCAAAAAATTTATTACTTACCTCTTTTCATCGTCACGGGTTGATTTTCAAATAATTCATAAACTCTTACCTAACTCTTTTTTTTTTTTCAAGATTATTCGTTTATAAATCTACACACAAGCTTTAGAATACTGAATTAAATTGAATGAATTCCTGCCACTTTAGCATTCACTGAGAGAATATTTTCGGAGGGCTGTCTTTACCATTAGCCACTCTGGGCACGTGCCCAGAACCCCGCGAACCATTGGATCCCCTAGTTCCTGCCAGCATCGTAGATAAAAGCTGTCAAAAGAAAATATAACTTGACGACACGAATGGCGCAGTGGCTGAGCGATCGACTGCTGCGCTGCGTGTCGTGGGTTCGATTCCCGCACGGAACAAATATTTGTATTGCCTACAGGTAGTTGTTCCGGGTCTGGCTGTTTGTGTATGTGAGTTTAAATGTTTGTGAACGCACCCACGATACAGGAGAAATTCCTAGTGTGGGGCAACGTTTAAAAACGTTAAAAAAAAAAAAAAAAAATTACCTATTCCAGACGGGGTGCTAAGATTTTCGAACTCACTTCGCTCGCTCATAGATCCTCATTTGTTTAGTTTTCGAACTTTTCTGCTTATGTCGACAAAGAAGCTACTTAGACACCTCCTATTTCTTTAAGGATGGTCAAAAGAAAACCTAATCTAACCCAGGGGAGGTGCTTTTTCGAGTTCGCTTCGCTCGCTCATGCATTCCACATTCTTTTAAATTTCTATTTTTTCTCATATCTGCTTATGTCGATAAAGTTACTTCTATTTTGTATGGACAGTTAAAAGAAACCCAAACCTATCGGAGGCGGGGTTGATGTATTATTTTATTTATTTTCCTAAAGAGCCAGTAGGTAGGTTAAAGACGGCCCTGTTTTCGGTCATGAAGGTATGCAAAGTGGCGGGAAGAGAGAAAAAGGGCGTATTGAAAATGAAAATAACTGAGACCACCGAATCAAAAAAAAATGAATCCGCAAATGGTGCAAAAATGTTGTTTTATAAATAACAATAAGTAATATTCATTTTTATAAGTCTGTACTCTTTATTCACCCTCTCTGAAATCAAAAATAATTTATTTCTTCTAAAAAAAGTTGGCAAAATAAGAAAGTTGCTTTGTAATTCCTCTATTTTCAATTTTGTCAAAATACTTTCTTAGTAGTACCTACCTACACAGTTTCATTTTGAAATACGACTAAGTACTAATTTAGTACAAACAAAATGTTTATAACTTTGAAGATCAGCGGAGGAGAGATCTCGATAGCAGGCGAGGTCACCTCAAGAGTAAACCACCCTCCAACATTAAATTTCTATCTTTAGCGGTTTGGGCTCTATGTTTGGGATGTGAAAGAGTTTTACTAATATACTCTATTAATTTATAAATAAACTTACTTATATTGATGTGTTTAACTTATGCTAATTAGGCCAAGTTAGTAGTAAGTATAATAATTACCTACATATTTAATTAAAACAAAACTTGCAGGTATGCTTGGAATGAAAGGAGAAAGAGGTGAAATGGGATTCGACGGTAACCCGGGTTTATATGGCGATCAAGGCCCACCTGGCAGGTCTATACAGGGTTTGAAAGGTTATAAAGGTTTTGTCGGAAGAAAAGGTAGTATTGGACCTTACGGTATTCCTGGCACTCAAGGGGAACTGGGGCCTGTGGGTGCTTTGGGGAATAAGGGAAAGAAAGGAAATCGTGGCGACGCTGGTTTGTCCATCCTAGCGGGCGAAAAAGGTTTCGATGGACTGGCCGGTGAACGAGGAGAAGATGGTGATACAGGTTATCCGGGCATGGCAGGAAGAACTGGATCTATGGGAAATAAAGGACAGCAGGGTCCAGCAGGAGATATGGGCCCCGATGGACCACAAGGGCCTCAGGTAAATACGAATATTTATACTAACCATGTCCATGTCTACAGTTAGTATTGAAATACCTACCGACACCGACACCTTTTATTGCAATTTCAAATCAAAACTTCCACAGCTGACATCGGGACTTGACAAACCCCTTTTATAGTAACTTACAGTTCCTAATTTACATTCACTCACTTTAAAACGTGTCAGGTATGGACGTATGGTGCTCTTTCTTTTGTCCATAACTACATACAGGATCAAATTGAACAGGTGCGACAAATTAAAATATCTAATTCAGCGTGTTATAAAGTAAATTTTGAGCATGGATAACATGCTCAAAAACTTTAAGGAAAGGGATGCACATACGTACGCGTAGGCGAGCGATCTGCAACATCGTCGGGCGCTCTATTTTTCGTAGGAACGGTCAAAATTAGGTAAATACTGCTAGTTCAACACGTTGCCATCGCTGAGTTCAAACCATGAAGCAAGATTCATGGTTTGAACTCAACGATGAATAGATTGTTTATCGGGCACGCGCTAAAATTAATGACTACTCGTACTTTAATTTTCTTATTTGTTTTGGTAATTAAGAAAACATTTTTACTTAAACGACGATAATTCGTGTCTACTTGAAAGCAATAACTTAGTTTGCACTATCTAAGACGATAATTACACGACTTTTGTTAAGAATTTATATTTGGGAAATGACAATTTATTATGATTATCAGGGGCGTAGCTATCGCTGTATCAGCTGTATCAATGATACGGGGCTTTCGAACTACAAGGGCCCCCAGGCGCGACGTGTGTAAGCAAACATTCGTAAAATAATATCCAAAACCTAAAATTCTTATTGGTACAACGGGAACAACGGCCTAACGTGCTTTCCGAGGCACGGAGGGGTCTCGGTATAGTCTCCGTCTGGAAAGAACGGAGGGTTATGTCAGAACATAACCCTCCGTTCTTCCCAGACGGAGGGTGTCAAGAAATTAAAAGTGAGGGCCCCCAATTTTTTTTATACAGGGCCCCTTTAGGACGAGCTACGCCACTGATGATTATGTAACAGTTACTGCACCTCCTATTTCGATTTGTCGCAAGTCTTCGATTTCTTCCTGTATTTTGACAAAAAAAAAAATATCATTTGTTTTTTGCCAACAGGGAAGAAAAGGAATACCAGGAATAGAAATACAAGGTGCCCCAGGCTTAGCTGGTCAGCCTGGATGGCCTGGACGCTTAGGGTTGATCGGAGAACCAGGTTTACAAGGCGCTAATGGAATAATTGGTGATAACGGTCCTAAAGGAATGAAAGGAAATATAGGAAAGGGTGGCATTCGGGGCATGCAGGGGGTAGATGGGGTTATGGGTCAACATGGATTCCCGGGCAGAGCCGGAATTCTTGGAAACCCAGGTGCTCAGGGAGATCGGGGAGACAAAGGCTCCTTAGGATTTAACGGAGAGCCTGGTCATACTGGACGAGTAGGACCTTCTGGTTTTAAAGGTGTTATTGGTGAAGTAGGTCTTCCAGGTTTCCCTGGCAATGACGGCAGTCCCGGTTTTAAGGGATCGAGAGGAGATTGGGGTTTTCCTGGTTTAAAGGGTTTTAGAGGTGATGATGCCACAAGAGGCCTCAAAGGTGACGCAGGTTTACCTGGTTATCATGGAACTAATGGAAGACCTGGTTTAAAAGGTTTTAAAGGTGCGATAGGTGACTTAGGATCACCAGGTCTAAGTATTGCAGGTCCACCAGGATTAAAAGGTGACAAAGGAAATACTGGGTATCCAGGGGCATTTGGAAGTCTGGGAAGAAAAGGAGAAAGGGGTGATTCTGGTCTTGTTGGAGAACGTGGTGAAGGAGGTGACACCGGTTTCCTTGGAGTACGTGGTCGTCCAGGAAGGGCGGGAGAAGTTGGAGGCAAAGGTCAACATGGGATACCAGGAGCTGCTGGGTTACCTGGTCAGAAAGGCGCCCAGGGCTTCGAAGGTAGACCGGGACGCATAGGATCTCCTGGACTTCCTGGTGAAGTTGGCTTGAAAGGTCCAGGCGGACGGATAGGCAACCCTGGAATTAAAGGACAGCGGGGTGATATTGGAATTACTTCGTACGTCGCCCCTACCAACGGTGATATTGGTGACATGGGCATGGAAGGTCTCCCTGGCCTTCCAGGAGATATCGGTGAAGCAGGATTGTATGGACGCCAAGGTATCAAGGGTGAACAAGGAGATGAAGGCCTCCAAGGAGAAAGAGGTGATATGGGCTTAAATGGATACCACGGTTCAGTTGGTGATAGAGGACCACCCGGTCTCGCTGGTATAAATGGAGAAAATGCCCCACGAGGAGAACAAGGAAAACATGGCTTTGATGGTCTTCCCGGGTGGCCCGGTGCTAGGGGTCAGAAGGGTAAGCCCGGCGAATATGGCATTAATGGTCCCGATGGGTTACGTGGTCCCCCAGGTCTTATATTCGAAGGACCAAAAGGTATGATTGGAATGGATGGAGCACCAGGGCCCCGGGGTATTTCTGGACGACCAGGAAATCCAGGACTGGTTGGAAACACTGGCATAAAAGGTTTTCAGGGGGATACCGGAGAAACAGGTGACTCGTACAACCCCAAAGGTGCGCAGGGAGACCGAGGGTATCAAGGGTTCACTGGTGCTAGAGGACAGAAAGGAGATGAGGGTGATTCTGGTTCACCTGGGCGGTTAGGACAAGAGGGTGCGAAAGGATTTACAGGATTGAGGGGTGATGAAGGCGAAGAAGGGCTATATGGATCACCTGGCTTTAAAGGTATAAAAGGTGACATGGGAGATGTATTAGCTTCTTCTATAGATATACCTGGAACCACTGGCGACATGGGCCCACGTGGATATGATGGGCGGCCGGGGCGTGATGGTAAGCCAAGTGAAATTGGAAGGAATGGTGTACCAGGACAGAAAGGAATGAGAGGAGATGACGGTTTTACCGGTGAGATTGGAGCTCAAGGACTAATGGGACGAGAAGGATTAAAGGGCATAAAAGGATTACAGGGATATGAAGGATATCGTGGAGCTATGGGTGATGCTGGCCCTCCTGCTGTGCAGCCTGTACCCAAATCTAGAGGCTTTTATTTTGCTGTTCACTCGCAAGAAAGAATGATTCCACAGTGTCCATCGGGAACCTCGCCCCTTTGGAGCGGATATTCTCTTATTCATATTATTGCAGACGGAAAAGCACATGGACAAGATCTAGGTAAGTTATTTATCTATTATAACTTTATGCACAAATAAAGATAACCATACGGCGGACTTAATGCCTATGGCATTTTCTATCAAGCTACCTTAGCTAGAGTGATGTAGAGACAAAACATAGGTATCTAGTTGCAAAATTATAGAAAATGAACCTGAAAATAATTGTAAATAAAATACTAAAATAAATAAGATACATAGGTACATACCTACTTAACAAAATATACGAAGTCAAGAGAGATAAAAATACGTCAATAAATGGAAAAAACCGAATCCAATAAATCAACTCTTGAGATGATTCTGCCAACTTCTCGCAAATGTGAAAGCTATCTGACATGCCTAATTGATAGTGTAAAAACAATATGAAAATTGATACTACTTTATTTCTTTAAGGTGCCTCCGGGAGCTGCTTACGCAAATTTTCGACTATGCCTTACATGTTCTGTAACTTCAACGAAGTCTGCAATTTTGCTCAGCGTGAAGATTACAGTTTCTGGTTATCAACTCCAGAGCCTATGCCTATGTCTATGACACCCATACAAGCTAAAGATGTTGGAAATTATATATCCAGGTAAGGCTTCATTATAACAAATTGTAGCTCTGGCTGCCTGAGCTGATTAATAGTAGATTATTCACTAAGGGGATAAATATGGTCTTATTGTTGCGGGCTATATTTTGAATCCTGAACACAATGAAGGATTCTAGGGCTCCCGATCGTAGTGAGGGAGCTCTGAGTTAACTCAGCCTAGTCCCAGCTTCGCTGAGCGAAGCGATGGGAGTTAAGACTGGAATCCTGAGTGCAGTGAGGAATTCAAGCTCGCCCAAGAAGAAGACACCTTTATCCCCGAGGAGAAAATACGAGGAATAAAATAAAATTCCTTTCGCACCTAATGCGAGGTAATAAAAACGGAGAATATCTAGTTATGTGCAGTGTCATACACTATTTACCCGACTATCCGACACCCGACAAGAAAGGGTTATGTTTTTATGCGTATTTATATATTTATATATATTTACTTATATACTTATATACTATGTATTTTTTTATGTAGAACTCCTTATAACCACGAAGCAATCTAACAGCCACATGGATTTTAATATATGAGGAGGGTATCCACTCGTTTGGGTCTCGCGAAAAATATAGGCTAAGTTTTGTTTTTATAAAATCAAAATGGTGGATTTTAGACAACGACAAAGGAAGGTCTTGAAAAATAAAGGTACCATTACTATGTAGGGTATCAAAATAAGTTGAAGAGACGATTCACATGATTCGAAAAATATAACACACTAAACGGATTCAAATAAAAATAAAATGACAAAATTAAAACCCGACTGCAACTAAGATTCAAAACTCGCTTAC
Organism: Apamea monoglypha; assembly: GCA_911387795.2. NCBI lineage: Eukaryota > Metazoa > Arthropoda > Insecta > Lepidoptera > Noctuidae > Apamea > Apamea monoglypha. The sequence continues at coordinate 10,411,826 of OU426921.1, forward strand.
TTTTCAAGCAGTCTGATGCTGTTGGTGGCATCAAATCTGAGATTTGATTGAACTAAAATAACATACCTACTGCCTGATGGGTTTTCTTATTTTTTTCAATCTAATCTCATGCATTTTCATCAAAATCAATAAATAATATCGTCAATGGAGCGTCAGCCCAAACCCAACCTTCCTACGCGCTACAGCAACCGATCATTTTGTTCGTCGACAGCAACTAAAAAAACCTATGAAGTAAGAACTCTTTTGTCGATACATCAATAGAAAAGTGTTTTTTTTTTTTGTTTGGTAAATGTTTCTATACGCTTTTCTCAGTTGACGTTCCAAATTCAAATCACATTAATGACCAACCGGTCATAATGAAATTCAGTACTATATTAATGCCCGGCTAGAGCCTAGGGCTTAAATGACTTGCTTTAGGTTAGGTTTGCATGACATATAATTTGACGTTAGCGAGCAGGTGGTGCGAAAATTAATAAACATCAGCCCGTTAATGCGGGTCAAATCTCTAATTCACGTTATCGTTAGGCCTTAATTTGATCTAGATTTAGGCGTTTGGCAATTACTACATCGTCTACATCATAATCGATATCATGGCATATGTTGGTACCTGTTTACTTGATGTATCTGGTGTATTGTGTGTCTTTTAGTTTGTGCCAAATAAATGCATTTTCTTTCTTTCTTTCTTTCGACCCACCCCAACTTTGCACGGGTGTTAACAATTATAGGTACACATCAACCTTCCGGAATAAATGTTGTCTCAGTGTAGTTTAGTAGATCTAAGCGGTCACATAGACAGACACGAAAAGCGACTTTAAAATATGTATAATAGGTAGAAATTATGCATACAAACGGTTAAACATATTCTTCATTCCCAAACATTTTTCAGATGCCAAGTATGCGAAGCACCCACGCGAACTATCGCTATCCATAGCCAAAGCAACTTAGTACCTGAATGTCCCAATGGCTGGAGGGAGTTGTGGCAAGGTTACAGTTTCCTAATGGTAAGAATAATATTCAATTAGCTAATTGCACTGAATTATTGTTGAATTTAGCTAATTAAGTGTTGCAAGTAATAAAACCGGCCAAGTGCGTGTCAGGCCATGCATAGAATAGGGTTCCGTAGTCACCCATAATGGCACGTGGATTTAGAAGGTGGGGTTGGTATTTATTACTATGAATAAATTAATTGAATAAAACGGTTTAACCATTATTGTCCGTAACGTTTAAACAGGTAAGCGCGTTTTACGAGTTAGGCCTCTATAACTCCTGAACTAACAAAATTACCTAAGCCGTTATAGTTTTCCTTCAAAGTTCATCACATGGACTACCATCATGAATTTTATTCAGATTTTCCGAGCCATTTAGCTTTTAGAGGACGCCCTATTTTAACAAAAATAAAATGCGCTTTAAAGTTGAATATCTCGCAAACAGATACCTAAATCAAAAAATCGTCTAAGCAAACTCTCGATGTTTTATTTGTTAAACCTATCTAATGACACCCCACACTATGGGGTAGACGCGAGAAAAAAAAAACATCCCCACATTACGTGTACGGGGTACGGGGAACACTTTACGGGGAGGTACCCGAAAAAAAAATATTTTTCGTGATTTTATTTTAGCACTTTGTCGATGTGGTAAATACACATATCCATGCAAAGTTTCATCTTTCTAGCACTAACCGTTTGGAAGGTAAGCCGAGGACGGACATGAAGAAACTTTAAGGGTTCCGAGAAGTGAACTACGGAACCCTAAAAAAGGGTGGCATTAACTTGTCTTATCGTTTACAGCACACGGCTGGAGCGCGCCATGCAACAGGACAAAGCCTCATATCTCCCGGATCGTGCATGAGACAGTTCCGCTCGCGTCCTTTCATCGAATGCAACGGACTTGGTCGCTGCAACTTCTTTGCAACAGCCATTTCCTACTGGCTCTCAGTAATAGATGATTATAGAATGTTTGAGAAACCAGAACAGCAAACCTTAAAGGCCGACCAAGTATCGAAAGTTAGCAGGTAAGCAAACTAATTATAATTTTATTTATTTACCTATTACGTAAAGATTCTATTCTGCCTTTACCTATAGGCACTCGAAAAAAAGTAGAGCCTGCTTAGTACCGTATTTCGATTTCTACGAGGCAGTATTGGCAATCGTTTTTCCTGTGCCTAAAAATGGCCTCACCAACTGTTGCAATGTTTGCATAAATTCTGGCAAAACATTTCTCTATCCCCCCACTGAGAACGTGGCGACTATTATAAAATACAGACACATAATAATGTTTCACAAACACATGGTGCTTGGTGCTTGGTGGTAGGTTGTTGGTAAACTAGCTCACCAGTTACTTTGTAGGCAGGCATGTTGATAATTACGAGCTTTTTGTTACGCAGGTGTTCTGTCTGCATAAGAGAATGGCCGGTGCCGCACAAGAGCTCGGTACGGGTGCCTACGGTCCCGATAGGCGACTTGAACTCAGTACCAAACGCAGCTATTCGACGGCCGAATCGTCCGTACAACACCCGCCGGCCATACTACCGCCGCGGGGTGCGAGGAAGACGCCGACAATGAAGAGACTCACGAATCTTCCTGAAATTCACTTGAAACGTTATTTCTAGGACTAAAATATTGTGATGATTCTATAGGTAAAATAATTAATAGAAGGAAGAGAATATGGATAGAATATTATATCACTGCCAAAATTAAATAAGTATCTATGTATAACTATGTTACTACTTATCTAGTATTTAATTTAATTAAATTTGTTCATAATTTTACACATAAATACCTACTATCGCAATCTATTATCACAATTCAATTGTCATGCAACCAATTCACAAAGAAATAGTTACTTAAACAATATGTAACATAATTAATGCAAGACTAAAACTGTTTTTTTTAACTAACTTTTGTATTAAGAAAATGGTGTCGACTCTATCTTTACAGTATGCATTTAAATTGAGTGCCTTGAAATAAGATTTAATTTTGTTTGGCTCAATCGGTGATCAGTATGGCAATTTTTTGTTATTTTTATTAAATAATATCGGAAATAATCGATTCAGTAGTAACTTATGAACAAACTACTTTCAGGACTTGCGTTTATTCTGTTACACCTTGATATGTTATGATAAGTAAATAAGTATATATACCTATAGAAATAAATTAGAAGACTAATAAGCTTTTTGTATGTTTTAATAAAACGATATTTTTATAATAAATTGAAGTCGAACTATTAACGTTCACCGGAATGTGGTGGGTACTACTTATCTTGTACTATATGTAATATTTATTCAAATAACTCCATGGTATTTGTATCCTGGAAATTCAAGTCTATAACATTAAATGTTTACCAGGACCACAGGATTGTAAAACTGTGCCAGGACTTAGTCCGATAAATAAAGCACTTTATTAATAGTGTTGTAAATATAATATTATCGACCTAGTTGCGAATAGAATAATAATAAAACAATTTAAAGTACCTGGGATTTTATTTCCCCGACAAATAACCTTTTAAATTCAAAGTAAGTTATTTGCCAATAACAAGGTAGGTAGGTACATAGGATGTCAATTTAGAGCACAGAGCACTTTATAATACGGGTAATTTAGAGTATCATACGAGCGGACTAAGGGCGGGGGGGGGGCTCTGGTCCTGGGGGACTCCCAAATCTGGAGAAGTACTTTTTAATCAAATGCCAAAATATGATCAATAAGAAGCAGTTTCGAGTTGGAGGTACATCTGAAAAAAATGTAAGGTGCCAACATTTTCCGAGTTCGTAAATTAACCTTGTAGGCGATAAATACGCGAATCGCAATAAATACTTTTTCTTTCTTTCTTTCTTTCTTTATACCGACCACATCAAGGCGACGTCGCAACCACAAGGCAACCACAACGTTGCGTCGACGCGTCGACACTGTCACAGCCGGAGTCAATGTGTCTGCAAACAATAGCACAACGTAATCACATCGCAACTACTAGCGACAACGCAACCACATCCAAATTTTGTAGTTACCACAACGCAACTACAAGAACATGGTGGCCAAGTGGAGCAGTGGTGGCCAAGTGGTAACGGCCGCGACTTACGAGTTGTAGGTCGTAGGTTCGAACCCGGACAGGCGCTTTACTTTGTGTAAATTATTTCGTCACCACTGCTCTCTAAACGGTGAAGGAAAACATCGTGAGGAAACCGGCATTCCTAGAACCAAAAATTCGAAGACATGTGACATCTGCCAACCCACACTGGGCCCGCGTAGTGGATTACGGCCCATTCCCTCTCACCGAGAGGAGGCCTGTGTCCCAGCAGTGGGAACATTATAGGCTGATTATGTAACTACAACAAGCTGCAGCGACACTATTCACGCTTAACCATTGCTTGACCAAATGTTGTCGCTGCGATGTGGTGTGGTTGTGAAACGTGTGTTCGGGCCCTTATACTTATTCTCTTCAATCCTCAAACTTTTTTGCTTAATTGAATCTACAAAGTAGCTCATATTTCTGTAGGTATGAATGGTCAAAAGAAAATCTAACCTATATACCTACAAGTCCTACCTTTGTCAACATTCTCTTAATTCTCAAACTATTCTACATACGTCGATAATGTAACTCCTCTTTCTGTATGAATAGTTAAAAGAAAACCTTACGTACGCAAGACGGGGTCACGGGGTGCTAAAGATTTCCAGCTCGCTTTACCTAACATTGAACTAACTGTAACTATATCATGCAGAGACTTGCCCTTGCCATGTGGTCTTATGTGGTCAGATAGTGAGCTTAATCAATCAACTCAGCCTATCGCAGTCCTCTGCTGGACATAGGCCTCTCCCAGGCTGCGCCACAACACCCTGTCCTCCGCCTTCCGCATTCAGTCCGTCCCAGCAACCTTCTTTAGGTCGTCCGTCCATCTAGCTGGGGGGCGTCCCACACTACGCTTGCCGATACGCGGTCTCCACTCCAGGACTCGTTTGCTCCACCGGCCATCGGTCCTTCGACAAACATGGTCAGCTCACTGCCACTTCAGTTTGCTTACTCTACAAGCTATGTCGGTAACACCAGTTTTTTCCGGATAATTTCATTCCTGATTTTATCCTTCAAAGAGACTCCGAGCATAGTGAGCTTTGTCAAATATTCTGCATCAGTCGTCCTCTTCGTCCGTCTCCTATTTATTTATGAATTATGAATGTTCAAAAAAAAACCTATTCCATGGCGGGGTCACGGAGTTTTAAAACTTTCAAGCTCGCGTCGTGTGCTCTTGCATCCTAACACAGAATTTTGAGACAAGGTGTAAAAAATTTCGGCCTCGCGTCGCACACGCTCTTACGTTTTTGCTTTTCCTGAACAGCATAAATGAATGAAAATGAGAGATGAGAGATGAGAGAAGAGGTGAGAGATGAGAGAAGAGATGAGAGATGAGAGAAGAGATGAGAGATGAAAATGTACCTTCCTGAAAAAAATAATCCTGCTGGATGCGAGACCCATGGTCACCACATCGGCGCGCAGTGGCGACAGTACAATTATTACACACTTTATAGGTAATTTTTTTTTTTGTCATATTTCACTTTTAGTAAAATAGTAAGTACTATAACGCTGAACTGAAAAGACCTGCTTGATACTTGGCAAAATTTGCCTCAGTAATTAATACTGATGGTCACTTTTAGTTTAAAAAAACTCATAGAGTATTTTGACCAGAGATTTGAAAATTTTGTTGCCAATGGCAGCTATTATGCCTTATTTTTTGAGTTATAATACATAATCATATCTTCTTTCGTTCGGAAGTTATGAATGAGCAGCTGGGGTGACGTCGCTCCAGCTTACACACACGTTTTTGATCGTAGTTTCAACACTTTTTGTGTATTATCGTTCAGTTTCTTCCTTCCTTATGCAGGTATTATGCCTTATTTCTCTGACTATAGTCCAAAACCCTAACCTCACCGGTTTGCCTGTATTGAATGAGGAAGCTGGGGTGACGTCACTCCAGCTAACACACACTAAACGACTCATATTAACGAAGTTTTTGGGGCAGCAAAATTAAGACTGGGAACTTTGATTGCAGCTATTATGCCTTAAATATTGGCATACGTAGAATTATTCTATCACATATGAGGAAGCTGGAGTTATACACACGTAAAGTACCTACACGAACGGGCAAAGTGCTATAATATAAAAAATGATTAATTCTGTCTGTATGTTACATTTTCACGCCTAAACCACTGAACGGATTTCGATAAAATTTGCCAAAGAGTTGGCCTCCCGGGGAAGGACAAACTTCTCATCCTTTCCGATATCCACGCAGGCGAAGCCGCGAGCAGAAGCTAGTTGTTCGACATTACCTATACCACTGTAGCGGTATCTACAACGCCACATGCGAACAACGCGTCATACTGACGTCACGCAAATCCTGCATCTCATCTCGCAAGCAGAGTTTACCGCGCAATTAGCATAGGTACAATTTCCCAACATCAGTCGTTGGGCAATTGCCCGCCAGACACAACACCCGTCTGGTCGGAGGATCCTCCCTTTTCTATGGAGGATGAGTGAACTTTACACGTTGTTCCTCAAACCCCTAAACCACCAAATTCAATATCTGAGCTACTGTACTGTACTGCTATGGACTAGTCGTTTAGGATCGGCTAAAATATATAATTTAATGCCACACGTGCCTTTTATTTTTAATAATTATATTGTCGAATACTCAAAGGCCCTCTAAATCCAATCATTGATTCATCTATACTTAATTCCATGAAAATCCAAGACGGCGTGGCGTAGCCGCCACGCCGTCTTGGATTTTCATTGTTATTCATAAATTTCATTGAACAAGAATGAATCCAGAAAACAACATAGTGCAATACTAGATGAGAGAGACACTTGTCAATTGTCTGGCCCATGTGCGCATCCCAGAAATAAATCCTGGATCCGCACTTGTGTTAGGTACGATTTGATAGTGCCGTGGTTTCCTATAATTTAGATACATGCGAGATCTATGAAAAATAATGTGGGTTAATGCTGTTTATGTGTTTAGTTGGTAAACCTTTATATAAATAAATAAATAAACGTGTCCTATCGGTAGATACTCGGCTTTAGGCTGCCTAGGAAAATATTTTCCTTCTTTTTTAAATGATAAACAAGCTAACTGCCACAAGTGATGGTAAGTGGTCACCGTCGCCAATGGACATCTGCAATACCAGTGGCGTCAGAGATACGTTTCCATCTCCATTTTTTTATAAAACGTTGCCCCCACACTTGGAATTACTCCTGTATCGTGGGTGCGTTTACAAACATTTAAACTCACATACACAAACAGCCAGACTCGGAACAACTACCTATAGGCAATACATGTCCTCATTTAACATCTCTTGCAGGACGGTTACGTTCAGCAGCTTTTGCTGTAAGAAAAATCCGTCAATTTAGGTACTGATGCAGATACCGCGAGGCTAGTCTATTTCAGTTACTTTCATAGTATCATGTCTTACGGTATTTTACTATGGGGACGGGCAGCAGATCCATCAGAGCAATATATGGCCTCCGCAGGCGCGATTCTTTAAGAGAACTGTTTAAAGATATTAACATCATGACGGTACCTTGTCAATACATCTATGAAAACATCATGTAGGTGCGTAAGAAAAAAATTAAATTTATTCAATAAAAGAGGTGAAAGACACAACTATAGGACTAGAAATAGGGACCAATTAGTTCAGACAGGTTTCAGACTGGCTAAAGTACTCATCCTTCATGGAGTACTGTTTAAAATATTACAATATATAATTCCTCCCCACATACTCCAACTGAATGAAACGAAATTTAAATCTTGTCGCACACTATGTAGCCAAGCATATTATAAGTTAGGGGATTACATCGCTGACCGCTCCACAGAGGCACGGTAATATTATCCATACAGTATTGTAACTCGGCCGTATCTTTGAAATAAATGCCTACAGCCGCGCGGTACGTAAACATGCGATAGGGCTGCTCGCCTCCAGCATTTTAATTACATTTGCCTACTTTGTTTCCATTTAGTTTTGTGGTTGTAAATATACTTTTTTTATATACTTAAACTAATAAAATACTTTGTGAATTGAATAGGAAGTGTTCAATAAAAAATGCGTGTTGTGCATTGATTGGTAGATTTAATTTAAAAACCATGTTTATGTTTGAATAACAAATCAGTCTTATAAATTTGCGACCGAAAAATATTTGCGCCTCGACTGAGACGTATGAAATGCTTTATTATTAAATTTTAAAGTGTAAAAAATCCGCATTCTAATTTAAAGCTTAATTGAAAATTGTTTGACGAATTCATGCAACCAAAAACAGCATACAATAAATCCTACCTACTCGTCATATTAAATATGTACATACTTATTTCTAATTAGCATTCGGAAACATTGTTGGAGCTGCTGAACATTGGAAAAAACTATCTTTGCATTGTATAAATTCAATTTCTTAGTATGTATTGTATAATTGCATAGCACACGTGTGAGCACTATGTACTTCCTATAAAGCTACCATTTACTGGGTAAGTCTTTCATCGACTTGAATGTGCCCTGGCGGCTGAGAGTATGTCATGCTCACTCTAATGTCTCGCTGGTGGTGGCGTGTGTGTGTGGATCATTAAGTTCCCTTCAAAATGGTTGAGCTGAATGATGCTGATCCATACGTCATATTCGTGAACGGGCGCCGTCAGTAGGGACTGGTCATCTCTTAACTGCCACGGCTTATTTTAATTTCTGAATTGTTTTTATGCGTTCTATAACGGACGCTTTTAACGTGCACGTCTTTCTACATCGTTCTCACATGGTTAATTTCAACACGAATGATGTAATCAAATATTTTGTAAAAAAAAATTGATTTAAAAGAGTGTCCGTGGAATTTCTTGCCCGACCTTCTCCATAGATACCTACGCTTTGGAATGGGTAACTAGCTTCATCTTTCTGACTGACCGACCCTTTGACAATTCAAAAGTGCCTGTAATTGGCTTAGTTGAAATAAATGATTTGAGTTTGAGTTTGAATACAAATATTTGTTCCGTGCGGGAATCAAACCTGCGACACGCAGCGCAGCAGTCGATCGCTCAGCCACTGCGCCAACCGTGTCGTAAATAAGACAAAGCTGAAATATCTCTTTTGCCTGTCGGCACCCGCCACCCATACTCTTCCAAATATAACACCTACTCTTCAAACTAGAACAGTAGTACAGTAGGGAGCAGATATAGTGTTATAGTACCTATGTCTAATGTAGGTACAGACGCCAGCACATCAAGCTACTACAATCTGTTAAATTTCTTTAATAGATTTTCAACTTTATTGCTAAAGCGTTAAGGTTCAAGGTTGATTGGGAAAATTTGACAGTTTCGGGTAGCTTGACCTGCTGGCGTCTGCTACAATCTGTCAAATCTCTTCAATAGATTTTCAACTTTATCAGTAAAGCATTAAGGTTCAAGGTTGATTGGGAAAATTTGACAGTTTCGGGTAGCTTGACCTGCTGGCGTCCGTACCTACCTAGTTGGAAATCTTCTGTAAAATTAACTTTACTGTTGGCTTTCTTCTTTGCAATGCAAACCTTTTCTGTATGTCGTACCTTCTTGAAGTACCGACAAGTAACCTTTGCAAAACGACATTCAAAGGTATGGCGATCACCACAATGGTAGCAAAATTTTACGTTTGTTTGCACTGCATTGATGTTCATGGGCTCGGGAGCTGCTGGCATGGTCGTCGATGTACTTGCCGTTGCAACATTGCTGCTGTTACTATTTACATTTTGTATGATGCGAACATCTCTTACCGGACTCCCGGAAGATAACATAGCCTCAACAAAATTGTCATAACTAAGTTTATCTCTTTTCAATAAATCATATTGCAGTCTGTGATCTTTCATCCCACACACGAGTCTGTCACGTAACATACGTTTAAATCCGAAAAATTGCTATCAGAACTGATCTTCCAAAGCTGGGCACGCCGCGATAGCGGCGATAAGACCCCTCTTTGAGGAGTGGCTAGAGAGGCGCCACGGCGCCCTCACCTACCGCCTGACGCAGGTCCTCACCGGACACGAAAGTTTCGGGAGGTTCCTGCACATCATTAGGCGGGAGGAAACGCCCGGGTGTCACCATTGCCAGGATCGCCCAGAGGACACGGTGGAGGTTTGCCCCGCTTGGGCGGAGCACCGCCGTGTCCTCGTAGAGGCGATCGGCAGCGGCGGCGGCCTCTCGCGCCCGGCCCTGGTGCAAGCCATGGTCCGGAGCGAGAGGGAGTGGGAGGCAGTCGCCTCCTTCTGCGAAGCAGTCATGCTATCGAAGGAGGTGGCGGGACGGATGAGGGAGAGAGCCTCCCGTCCCAGCCGCCGCGGGAGACGCCCCGGGCGTCGGGAGTCGAGTGAAGACTACCGGCCACCGTAGGCGCGGGCCTGCGGGCGGAGAGCAATGGGTAGCTCACCGCCCGATCAGGACCAGGCCCGTGCCGGACGGCGCGTAAGTATTCCACGCGCGCCTCAAAGAGATGTCAGCATAACGAGGGGCCCCTTAGGGCCGAAGCCTGCCGGGTCAGCGGGATTGTCCGAAAGGGTTACCGCTACCCCGGAACATAAAGGGCGAAGGAAGGAACATGGGTGGGTTTTAGTCAGTAAGAGTCTGACACTCCCTTCCGCTCCACCCAGAGCGGGAGAGGTAATTTGATGATTTCCCACCAGAAAAAAAAAAAAAAAAATCTTCCAAAGCTGAGCAATATATTCCGCTGATGATTCGCTTTGTTGTTAGTTACGTTTATAGAACTTATAGGTATGACACTGATATTTCATTAGGTATAGGGCTATAATGTTTCGTTAAAACGTTCGAGTTCACAATTTCCGTAAATAAGAAATCACTAACTTTTTTAGGCGTAATTAACGCAAGAAGCGTATCGAACACATTCGATCCATACAGTGTAAAAGTTTGCTCTTTTAGTTATGTCCAACACTACGTCATTTGCTTCAAATCAAAATGTTAGCATGTCTATGTAATTGTTCCAATTGTCTGTTTGAGAATCAAATTCCGTAAGCTACACAACCTTACACTCCATTCTTTATTCATTAAAGTTTATTCCTCGTCGCCACTATTATATACAATAAAACACTAAATAGGTAATTCACTGTTTTATTACGTGGATAGCTTAGGCACTAAGTAGCCTTAAATTAATGTGTTATTTTCACACATGTGGGGTACTTGTTCAAATCTTATTTGTCAACAAGATTTCCAAGTTCTTACAATAAACATACACAACATATAGGTATGGTGGCTGTATAACCCCAAATGAGCTTACAAGCCCCAATACTGAGAATTCCCCATTTCACCTCCCTTCGTTGGTCAAGAGTCCAGTTTTAGGGTATGATGAAGCTGATGTTTCTGTCTTTGTAAGACAAAAGCCTCTAAATTAAATAAAAATAATAAGAAAAATTACAGAAATATAATATAATATGGATTTTATATGAGAACAACATTATTTACACTTCAATGCAAAGTAGTCATACAATTTTGCAGGTTTTTTTTATATTATTATGTAGCCTTATTTATTCTCTTAAATTTGCTCATGTGTGGTTACTTTGATTGTCATTCAATTTGTCTTGATACAGAATCTAAATTTTTAAGTTTATGGTCATCAAGATTTGGCCTCACTTCATATGTGCAGATAGTTACTCCATGTCTGTGGCCAGGACTAAACTCTCCTTTTAATCCAATGTAATAAATTATTGTTTTTTCTGCACCAAAATTGGCAGGGAAATGCATTGTTAAATGATAAACTGACGAAAATGTTACAATCCTGAAAAATTAACAATAACAACTATTACATCTACCTATATATCACGAAAAAATTACAAAATCATTTTGTAATGCTAATTGAGTATCTTTTTTAGTGATCTTTACATAAATAATAAATATAAGACTTACTTAGGAGAATATTCCAAAACACCTTCACTATCCTTTTGAAGTTCAAATATTTGGTCTGGTTCCATTGATACTTCGTCAAATGTCATATTGGGTTTATTTTTAAACCTAAAAAATAATTATAGTATGTTAAGCTTCCTAGATAAAATTCCTAGTAAATGTATTTACAATAAATTATTTACTGTAGGTACATCCAATGATTTTATACTCACAATCTTAATTTTGCAGGATGAGAATCAGAATCTTCAGCAGATATTTTTATTCCCTTCAGTTTCACATTCCCTGTGAACGGTATATTGAATAGTAACTCTTCATCAGCATCACTTTCAACAAACTGAAAGATAAATGGCAGGTATTTGTGAAAAATTGATTCAATACTTGTACCTTCAATGCAGCTTCTATTAACCAATCAAATCAAATCTACCCATGTTCAACTTTGCTAGACATAGGTCCTCATGAGTCCCGTAAGGTTCGATCTTTAGATGTCCTCATCCAAATTTTGCCTATGGTTCAGAAAGCAGATCAGGAATAGTCTGGCTTTCTCCGTATGACAAGAGGCCTAACCCTTCCGCCCTTAAGACGACCCTCTAACATACCAACCTTTAATGGACTGGAAATACATCTAAATAAAAAAATAAAAACTACACTCACATGGGTTCTATCAAGTCGTTTGTCCCAAGATTTGAAGACAGTTTTACCAGAGCCTTCAATACTTTCGTTTAGACATTCTAAATTTTCTTTATCAATTTTTTCATATAGGTTATACTGTATGCCAAGTTCGTCGGTGTCGCTGTGATCATGATCATGACCATGGCAGTGATGATGGGACATTATTGTTTAGTTCTATAAGTAATGCACGATGGAATTATCAATGTAAAATTCAGATTTGTACTAGCCCACCCGGCAATAAGTCTTAACAAGTACACTATGTAATACTTTTCGCTACTGGCTGTGCAGCAATTACAAGTTACTCTTACTCTGTACCATACCTCTGTACTGTGCAGATCGCAACGAGCAGTTGGCAAATTCTGAGTTTTTTTTTTTTTTTTTCTTTGGCAACTGAGCCGTGACAACAACAATTCTGTATGTCATGGTGTCATTACTTGAGTCCTGTCTGTCAGTGTCATACGCACTCCACAGAACACCAAACTCTACAGGCTGTTCAATGTTCATTGTTCAAGGCCCTTAGAGTAAGGGCTTTTCTTTGTCTAAGCCAAGGCCTTAAGAGCTTATTACACTATGCTAAATATCGGGTCCGATATTTAGTCGTTCCTAAATTCAGGATAGTTTGTTTAATGCGATTAAACTAGCATAGTGTAATAAGCTCTTTAGAGTAATCTTTGTCTAAGGTCCAAGGCTGATTACTCTATGGGTGTCAGGCTCACAGAACATGTAACTATCAGGCTGTCGCTGACTGACTCACGAGGTCGAGGAGTCCAATTCTATTCTATGGAATTAGTAAGTATTGTAAAGAAGGACTCACACTGCACTTGCATTGGTCAATAGTGCATAAGATTTTCTTTACCAAATGACAAAAGTAGTAATTGTGAGATAGTATTGAATCAAGAGAAACTAGAATTCGTCGATAAACTGTTTTCCAGGACCACGCTCGACTCAAGGTTTCAATGGGATCCTTATTTAACATCCCTTGCAGGACGGCTAAGTTCAGCAGCATAAGTTGTGAGAAAAGTCCGTCAATTTACTGATATTGATATCTCGAGGCTAGTCTATCGTACGGTATTTTACTATGGGGATGGGTTGCAGACATCGAATTATATTTTTATGCTACAGAAAACAGCTGAGCCATATATGGCCTCCGCAGGCGTGACTCTTTAAGGGAACAGCTTAAAGATATTAACATCATGACGGTACGGACGCCAGCACATCAAGTTACTACAATCTGTCAAATTTCTTTAATAGATTTTCAACTTTATCGCTAAATCATTAAGGTTCAAGGTTGATTGGGAAAATTTGATAGTTTCGGGTAACTTGACCTGCTGGCGTCTGTACGTACCTTGTCAATATATTTAAGAAAACATCATGTACACCTATGGAACAAATCTACATCTTTTTAGTAATAGACGTGAAGAACACAATTATATCACTACGAATACGAACCAATTAGTTCAATCAGGTTTCAGGCTGGCTAAAGTAGAATCATTTTTCATGAGGTACTGTTTAAAATGTTACAATAAAATACCTTCCCACATATTTTAACTGAATAAACCGAAGTTTAAATCTTGTATGAATCGCACACTATGCAACCAAGCATATTATACAGGGTGGCCGGAACATTGACGTCCAAAAATAAAATTTAGGTCCCTCGTATCGTGGGGTATCCGAATCACCCCCATGTATGTTCCGCGACTTTTCATAGTTTTCGAGTTACGAATTTTTTTCTGATTTTTTGAGAATGATCGACCTGACCAATCTAAAAAATGGCTTTGTCGAGATTTTTTTTTTGCAACTGAATCTTCGTGAGTAGTACTTTTATGCATAAAATAATCAGCTTCGTAACTGTGATGAAAGTTATGAAAAAGTTGGTCTAAAGTGCTAATTTTTTTATGATTATGAAAGCTGAGAGTCTGGCGCATTCTTGAAGCCTACTTAGGAACCATGAAGTTTCCTGTTTAATTTTTTTATTTAAAGTTAATATGCTAAGCCATAATTTACCGAACGTAATTTTTTCACTTTAGACCAACTTTTTCATAACTTTCATCACAGTTACGAAGCTGATTATTTTATGCATAAAAGTACTACTCACGAAGATTCAGTTGCAAAAAAAAAATCTCGACAAAGCCATTTTTTAGATTGGTCAGGTCGATCATTCTCAAAAAATCAGAAAAAAATTCGTAACTCGAAAACTATGAAAAGTCGCGGAACATACATGGGGGTGATTTGGATACCCCACGATACGAGGGACCTAAATTTTATTTTTGGACGTCAATGTTCCGGCCACCCTGTATGTTGGGGATTACATCGCTGATAAATATGCTTTGCTCAACACTGGTCCTGCTCCACATAATAAAAACTAGAATCTCGGAAGTCGGTGGCAAGAAACGAAAATGCGGAACCAGCGACACCGGTGCCGAAATTAAAGTTAATTTTCACTTTGTAGAGCTCTCGTGGAAGCCGCTTATTTAAAAAAAAAATTGTTTCGACAATCTTTCGAATGGTTGTGAACAGCTATGCAGTTCAATTTTCTCTTTCAAGAACTTTCCCTTTTCCTTTCCGCGCTTGTAAGCATTTCAGTGGAACTATAATAATATATAGTACATACTATTTCCATGGGTATAGTACATTTATGTTCTGTGGTTGTGACTTGTGCCTATCACAGACAGAGGCAGGCAGGCAGTCAGTCTCTGAGTCAGTGATATTTGATTTGTAGAATATTATCCTATTATCCTTCTTACAAATAATTTACGCCGTGTTAAATGTGTTTTCATTGCTGTGTATTAGTAATATAAAAAAGTAGTTGCATTTAACGTAAAGTGGTAGCTTCGGTGATAATGTCTTTGTCAACTAATTTCTGTATTTCATTAAGTTTCCTTACAATAGTCATTACCTGTATTATTTTATCTAGCGATAACTATGCGCAAGCTAGTGAAAATGAAGCCGAAAGCATTACTAAAATTGGACAAGGTGTAGGTCACATTATGAACATTTATTACTGGTGAGGTTATCAGGAACTATTTATTACTTATCCGTATCTGTATGTTTCTCGGTAAGCCTATAATTTATACGTACAATTTACATGTTTGCAGTTATTCTTGCGGATACAGAAAAGTGTTTGAAGACTATGCAGGAATAATACAACAAAAATATCCAGAAATATCTGTCATTGGAGCAAACTATGATCCTCCTGGCTTAAACATGTATCTATCCAGATTAATTGTAAGTAAATCTAATTTGATTTGGTTTGTACATTCTAGATACATTATCTTTCGGTACTTATGAATAATTCAATTAAAATAAAAAGTGATTATTATGGTACATCTAGTAGGTATTAAAAACTCATGAACCCCTACGTGTTGTTTGTCTGTGTATGTGTTCATAATTCTTTTAAAACTACATGAAACAATTTTGAAGAGATCTTCACAGTCATTTAGTTTTTTTTTCTTGAACGTAGGTAGGTAAGTAATACATTCATATTAATATTAGGTATAGCACAGCCATCTTGTGGCAGCCCAGTGTTTTCAGCAAGCATATTCAGTTTTTGTGCTGAAAAACTGTTTAGGTCCCCTACCATTGACATTTTGACAAGTAGAAAAAAATGGCACCTGTACAAGCAAGGGTAGGCTGCTAGTTTATTATAAGGGGAGAATGAGCTTCAGGTGTTACCCGTCAGTTATCTTAAAGATGAGGAGCCCCAGGTTAACTTTTTACTAAAAGTTGTTAACAATTTTAAGAGGGAATGTTATTAAGGTCCTTTGTTCATTGAGTTTTTCAAATTAACACATCTTTCAGTAAATACAGCAAGATATCAATACAGTAAAGTCAGGATTTTCATGTTTTAGGTTGTGTCCTCCAAAGAAGTGATAATTTTTTATTAACTCACCTTGTTATACAGTCTATGAACAAGACAGCTGTGCTGCTGGGGAGTGTATTGTGCTACTTCTTGAGGGTGCACGTTTTGGGGGACTGTCTTATGTAATTTTGACATTCGAAAAGTGGTGATTCTCAGCCTAATTTAAATAAATAATTTTAGATTTTTATTTTATATGCAGGTATTTTAGGAATCACATGAAACCATAAAGTTATGGTGTTGCTACTAAAATATATACCTATTCAAAGAGATTTTTTCAGTATGATTTTATGTTGCAGGGTTTTGGCAAGATGATACTGATCATGTGCATACTAAGTGGAGTTAACATATTTGCCTGGCTGAACAAACCGCAGCCTGCTTGGTGGAGCTGGTGTATTGAGAACAAGCTATATGCATGTATGATGATGTTCTTCTTAGCAAATATGATTGAAGGCCAGCTAGTATCATCCGGAGCATTTGAAATATCTCTCAACAACATTCCATTGTGGTCAAAACTAGAGACAGGACGTATTCCGCAGCCTCCTGAGCTGTTTCAGATAATTGACAATACATTGCAATTTTCAAAAATGGACCTGCCCAATAGTAACTTTGTGCAGTAATATTTTTGTTGCATTTGTTTGCATATTGTTTATAAAAGGGACTGAGGTTATTAAGATTAATAGGGTGAAATATATGTAAAAACTGAAATTTTATGTTATATGTAGAAAACAATGAAACCCACTAGTATGGAAAAACAATGTATTTGTACAATTGTAATGTAATGTGAACGTGTCATGAGGAATTTTCGTAAACCAAAATGTTTATGCTCCAGCCAATAGAAATAGATTGGTTTCACTATAATTTATTCTTTGCTGTAAACCATTGATTTTTCTTAGCACCATATGGGATGCATGCAGTTACTTCTCATTCAACCAAAGAGTAAGTTTTTCAGATAATGAAGACACATAAATAATGAGTATAATATAAGAGACTAAGGGCTGATTTTTCCATCGCCAGATAACTTTATATTTAATAAAATTGACATTTGACAATTTTTGTATGAAGTGACTGTCAATATTTAAAAATTATTCCTCGAATAAAGTTAGCGGATGATTGAAAAATCAGCCCTTAACCTTTCGTATGCCAGAACGCAGGTCTGCGCTCCAGATTTTGAAACTCCAGAATTTGATCTGCGCGATATTAACGCAACGCGCGTTTAAAATGACGCGGCAGAAGGGAAATTTTTGACGCGGCGCGGGTCCGGCATACGAAAGGTTAATGTAAACAAAAACTACTGAATTAAAACTATCATTATTGTTACATGGACCACTCACAAATAATTATATATTTGCACTCTAAAACAGACCTATGCATGATATTTTAAATCTAGGCAGAAATATTTCAAATATTGTCATTGAAACAATACATTGGAATACTAATTGATGTATTCTTTATTTGTAATGTTTTTGTGAATATTTAAATGATATGTATGAAAATAAGAACTACCTATGTTATTTAAATTCGTTTTACGAAAGTTCCCGTGGCACCTTTCACTTTGTAAACCTGTACCTATGGTTGGTTATAATGATTATTCAGTCCAAATGTTATCACGTTTTTTATTACTGTGATTGTACACTACACTTTTTCTTTTGACGATTTCTTGTTTGACACGAGTTAGCTAAATGGAATTCTTTAACAATGAACAGTATGTCAGAGCTCTGAATCCCAATTATAGTAGTAGTATGTATCTGCACAATCAGGTATATACTACAAATTTTCAAAGTATGAAATTTAGCAAGACTTAAGATTTGCTGTCAAGATTGCATTAAACATAAATGCTATTTTAATAACTCATTTACACCAGATCGAAAGAAGCGAAGATATGAGATTTTTCATAATGTAGGTAAATAATTTCACTTATTTTGTTATATTTCCCACAGTACAAATAATGTAATTTGCTCAACTTACAACAATCACTTGGCAATATGTTGCTTTTTTATTTATCTAGTCAAGCGATTATTTTCAGTGATGATCAAGATAAAGAAAACAAATGTTCTTACTTTGTGCAACCCTGTTTAATTAAATAAAAGTTTAGATAATTGTCTATAGCGTTTTCTTTCACAATCTTCATACATACATAAATTAAACTTACTACTAAAATGGAACCTTATCTTACTTATAAAATTGGATAGGGTAGTTATACCACTATCCAATTAAATTCTCGCAACAAAATTACAAAAAGTACCTATTAATTTTTGTTGCAAGAATTTGAGTATACAGGCCTTACGAGAAGTAAGCTGTACCTGTAGCACTGGTCAATTCCCTGAGGGGGAATGAGATTTTGAAAAACTAATAATGTCATACCCTGTGTACATATTCATACCAAGTTTCAAGTTTATAAACCTAAGAAATATGATATGTCAATGGGAATACTGCCTTTTATATATAAATTAACGCGATCGAGTACCTAGGACAAAACTTAAGTAGGGATATTTTGAATACATCAAAATAGGCAACCCTAAGTCGAATCATCGTAAGTATTTAGGTAGGTATGAAATGAATGTTATATTATCGGTAAAAGATAATAACTGTTTGTAACTTTGCACCCACAGATGTAATTTACTTTTCTCATGACCATTTCATGTCACATGTTTTATATCAATTTATGTCCTCTTGACGAATTAGTTTATTTTCTTGATTATCTTAGGAAAGTTGTGCATGACACATAGGACACGAGTGCCGCAATACAAGTTCATGTTGTTGCGCGCGCGCTCCGCAGGTGTTGCATGTCCATACCGTGTGCGGAGCCACTAGCGCGCGGCCCGACACAGCACACTCGGGGAACTCGCTGCTGCATCCAGGACAAGTCGACATCCTAATAACAGACGTCCACAATTTTAATCAATTGACCTTGACATATTATTATTATTAGGTATTGGTACCTCAATCAGAAAAATTATGTAAAGGGGGCGGGTGAACTGTCGAGTGAATACAGACTGGAATGCGGAATGAGGCAGGGGGGGGGGGGGGGGTTGAGCTCGCCCTTGCTCTTTAACTTTTTTTTTTTTCTTGTGGGAATTCATCAAATGACCCTTCCCGCTCTGGGTGGAGCGGAAGGGAGTGTCAGACTCTTACTGACTAAAACCCACCCATGTTCCTTCCTTCGCCCTTTATGTTCCGGGGTAGCGGTAACCCTTTCGGACAATCTCGCTGATTGCTTTTTAACTTAATATGTAAATGCGCTGATCGATGAACTCAGTCAAATGCCCGTAGGGTGCTACGTGGATGGTGTCAGCGTGAACAACCGTTCACGCTGACACCATCCACGTATAGCTATAGCTATGCCGATGACATGTTGCTGCTGGCTCCCTCGATTTGTGCATTGCGGAAGTTACTTGCCGTATGTGAAAAGTATGCGGACACACACGGCCTGAGTTACAATGTTAAAAAATCAGAGTGCATGATCTTCAAAGCAGGTACAAAGTGCCCAACTGTTGTTCTACCAGTGTTACTGAATGGTATTCCTCTTAATCGAGTATACCAATTCAAGTTTGACGACACGGTTGGCGCGGTTTAGTATACCAATTCAAGTTTGACGACACGGTTGGCGCAGTGGCTGAGAGATCGACTGCTGCGCTGCGTGTCGCGGGTTCGATTCCCGCACGGAACGAATATTTGTATTATTGCCTACAGGTAGTTGTTCCGGGTCTGGCTGTTTGTGTATGTGAGTTTAAATGTTTGTAAACGCACCCACGATACAGGAGTAATTCCTAGTGTGGGGAAAAGTTAAAAAAAAAAAAGAAAAGTATCTTGGGCATGTGGCTACCGAAAATCTTGGAGATGATGTAGACATGGAGAAGGAGCGCAGGGCATTGTCAGTCCGGGTCATGCTGGCCCGCAGGTTCGCTCGATGTACAGACGCGGTGAAAGTAACTTTATTCAAAGCGTATTGCACATCTCTGTACTCAGCGAGCCTGTGGTTCAGATATACCCAAAGGGCTTACAATTCTCTGCGCATCCAGTTTAACAATGCGTTCAGGGCGCTGTTGCGCCTGCCACGTTTCTGCAATGCGTGAACAATGTTATCGGAGTTGCGCACCGACGGCTTTGATGCCACCTGGCGCAAAAAGACAGTCTCACTGCTAAGCAGATTGCGTGGTAGCAGTAACAGCATCCTGGATGTAATAAGCAGTAAGCTAGACTGCCCAATGGTGTGGAGCCTCACCCAGAAGACCTGGTCTCTCTTAGTTATTAGGTACTAACATAGTTTTTAAGTTCATGCTAACAATATTAATTAAAAATGTAATGGATCAATGGTTGTCTGAATACTTAAATGAATTATTTTTATTAGACAGCCGTTTCATGATTATTCTGCGCGCGCGGCGCGAGTATGTTAATGCGTGTGTTGTTGTTGTGTATGGTGTACTGCTACGGTATGGGCCATGGAGTGCTGCCGAAGCCCTACGACTTTACAGTGGGTACTGAATATCCTACCGCGTTTCAGCCCACTGATTCACGTATTTTCACTCGGGCAGTGCAACGGTCGTTGAACAACCAGCCGATCGTGCCGGTTTCACAGGAAGGCGGCAGAAATGGCCATCCTATATGTAATGCGGGAAAACCCACGTTTGGGTGTGCGTACAGCGGCTAAAATTTTGCGGAGACGGCATGGCAATCGCGCTAGGTAAGGTACATAGTGTCTCATTATACTGTGCACAAAGTACTAAGAAGGGATAGGCAACGGCCTTACAAAATTATGTCACTCAGGTTGGCTGGACAAATCTTCAAAATAGCTTGCATTTAACTAGGTCAATAGGTCACTTTATGTGACGGCTAAACACCCTTATTTCAGAATTTGTGACGCTACAGAATCTTAGATAATCGATCGAAAACGTGTCCAGCCATCTTGAAAAACCACTTTTCGCTGGTCTCTCAATCTCGGTAACGGAAGTGATTTTGACGACTTTTTGCATATCAACGGGCGTCACATAAATTTGTGACGGGCACCGAGCTAAAAGTTTTGTGATAAGTACAGTGGTTTAGTAGAAAAATGCAAAAATCTGTGTCCAGCCATCTTGAATTCACGTATAAAACTTATGGCTGGCACTTCCGAATCTCAATAACGGGGGCGTTTTCGAATATGGTTCCTTTACTAATACTTGGTGACGCAATGTGTGACAGTAATAACGTTTGATTTATGGCGTCACATGTAAGGGTTTACGAGAAATCAATAAAAACTTAATGTCCAGCCAACCTGAGTTCAAGATGGCTGGACACATGTATCTCCACTGCCTGATGGTCTACGACCTTCGAAATGTGTTCAAAATGTTGTGACGGGGACGATAATGATAACCTGAAATTGTGACGGAGAAACTTTGCGTAGTTTCAAAGATATTGACCATTTAAATTTTTCCATACAAACATTCATTAATATTGTGAGGTGACCATAATTTTACATAAATAAAGGATTTCTTTTTAATCGATTAATTGGCCGGTAGGTAGCATCCACGCCTGCTTTGTATTTGATTTCCCCGTGGGAATAAAAGGTGGAAACGGGCCAGTTTACGCGTGTCGCCGCCCGCCGCCGCGCCCGCGCCCGCCGTCGTCCGGTACGCGGCCTTAGGACGGCGGTAAAACAACGTTGTGGTACAAGGCGGGGGTTACGGAAGTGCAAATGCGAGTTGATCATCGTCATTTTCGCCATTTGAAACGCTGTATAAGTACAAATAAATAAATGTGATTTTATTTACAGCAAACATTATTTTTTCATTTAAATACCTTCAGAGCATTAGTTTAGTTCTCCTGACATAATATATACCTACTAAAAAGAATAGATATCTGCAGGTAAATAATCAATAACATTTAAAAATTACACCCCCCCTTCCTCACTTCTACATTTTTGTCTTCTATTGATTTAAATATCTACAGTTGTTCGTATTAGTATCACCAATACACGGATTTTCGTCCATTAAAGAAAACACCTTAAAATATACTTGTCCTACATAAAACCTACAATATTGGTTACCCTACTGCAGTGTTTGTATGGGGAAATTTAAATGATCAATATCTTTGAAACTACGCAAAGTTTCTCCGTCACAATTTCAGGTTATCATTATCGTCCCCGTCACAACATTTTGAACACATTTCGAAGGTCGTAGACCATCAGGCAGTGGAGATACATGTGTCCAGCCATCTTGAACTCAGGTTGGCTGGACATTAAGTTTTTATTGATTTCTCGTAAACCCTTACATGTGACGCCATAAATCAAACGTTATTACTGTCACACATTGCGTCACCAAGTATTAGTAAAGGAACCATATTCGAAAACGCCCCCGTTATTGAGATTTGGAAGTGCCAGCCATAAGTTTTATACGTGAATTCAAGATGGCTGGACACAGATTTTTGCATTTTTCTACTAAACCACTGTACTTATCACAAAACTTTTAGCTCGGTGCCCGTCACAAATTTATGTGACGCCCGTTGATATGCAAAAAGTCGTCAAAATCACTTCCGTTACCGAGATTGAGAGACCAGCGAAAAGTGGTTTTTCAAGATGGCTGGACACGTTTTCGATCGATTATCTAAGATTCTGTAGCGTCACAAATTCTGAAATAAGGGTGTTTAGCCGTCACATAAAGTGACCTATTGACCTAGTTAAATGCAAGCTATTTTGAAGATTTGTCCAGCCAACCTGAGTGACATACAAAATTCACGAGCCCCCCGCAAAGTACCTACACGCACCGTGTAGAGCGAAGGGTCGGGGCTTAACTCACAAATAGCACTGTACTCGGTTCGCGTTACATAGCGCGCAATTTTTTTTTTATTTAAAAATAAATGTCGGTTCCCAGCAATATTTTTGGCGCAAAGCTACTTAGTACTTGATGTACAGTATGCGTAGTTGACGGCTATGTGATGTGTCTTTTACACCCTGTATATGAAAATAATAATAATTTTTGAAAAGCGCGCGCTTCAATTTGCTTGATGCAATCACGGGCTCGTACCATAACAGAATAGAATACTCTTTATTATGTATAAATTATAGATTACAGATAATAGATATACAATGGGCGGCCTTATCGCTAAGACCGCTAATCTTTTAAAGACGACCTTTGGATGGATTAAAAAGGGGAAGAGAGACAATACTGTAGGTAGTCTGTGGGGTACCATTTACATAAAAGCATATTGTTACGAGCTTTGGGGTTCGTGACAATAAAAACTGCCGATATAAATTACCAAAAATTACACTTTAATTAAACAACACTAATAACAACTCAAACACACTAATTATAAAACAAAGTCGTACTTGAAGATCGCTTTCGATGTATTCGCTTGAATCGCTTATCCAACTCCTAGGTCGTGTCTCATCGCGGCCTTATATAGTGCCGCAGATAGTTCTAGAACCTTCTATTGTAGAAACATCTAGAATGTTCGAGTACATACCAACCCCGACTGACCAGATGTCGATAGTTCTAGCATCGAAATGTCTAGAAGGATCTTGACTCTATTAGTTCTGCTACTCGATAATAGATGGCGCTAGTGGTAACTAATGTGACCATGTACCAGGCATTAATTGTGGCGCGCAACAATATTATACTAATCTATATAATTATTTATATAGAAGGAATATATCCCCCGCCGCGACTCGTAGCAAACGGTTGTGTTTTTGTGAGTTCCCGTCATAAAAATATTTTTAATTAGCTATCTCGTAATCGTAATATTAAAAGTAGACAAAAGATTAAGCACGCCTTACCGTACACGGGCAGGTCATTCCATAACCATACTACTGCTTGAACAGTAAAAGATTTGTCATAGAAGTGGAATGCATCGGCATCTCTAGTCTCAGGTTTTCCGATGATCTCAGATATCTATTATGTGTGACAAATGCAAAGCTGTCCGTAATTCAGAATTATGTTTTTTGCACGTGTGTTGGTAGTATTTTAGCAAAAAAGACAACCCATATTGGTTAGGTAAGCCTGTTATTGATCTATTAATGAAACAATGCTTTTTACAAACATTCTTTTGTGTCATGGCTGTTGCTAAGAAAGGTCTGAAATACATCTGCCAGCTGGTTACAATAAATTATACAGATCTGCTGCTCAGAAGATTCCACGTGAATCAACCTGTATAGAGTCGTACCGGTACTTACCATTCAGGCATGCTGACGTCGCAGTTCGGGCATTCAATCTTGTTTCCTTTCGCGTCTTTAGGTTTATATCTTGTAAATATTTCTATCGCTAAATTTTCAAAAGTTTCATTCTGGAAAATAATTTTAAATAATTATTAATTACTTACACATCATAACACTGTAATTTGTTTGCAAATCAAACAAATGCAGAAAAGATAGAAAAGATTTAAAAGATCAAAACTTTAAATTTTAAATCGACAATTTTTTT
This sequence comes from Apamea monoglypha, assembly GCA_911387795.2. Classification (NCBI taxonomy): domain Eukaryota; kingdom Metazoa; phylum Arthropoda; class Insecta; order Lepidoptera; family Noctuidae; genus Apamea; species Apamea monoglypha. The sequence goes on from OU426921.1 coordinate 10,436,637, forward strand.
ATCGCGCACTTGATTTTCAACTCTCGGTGTTAAGCCAAGCATTGAGAATCAAACAGATTGCAATCCTAGCGCATCAATAAATCTTAGCAATATTTTCTAATAGAGAATAGTTTGGAAAACTCATTCATCAACTTTGGCCGGCCGTACTTAAGTATATCGAACATAAATAAATAGAAGTAGCTTACATCCAGTGCTTCTAGTTTGATCAATGCCTTGGAACACAATTCAAACGCTCGGGCTTGAATCGCTATCGATGCTATAGTACACCAAACCTGTATTAAAAACAAAAGATCATCATTTTTCTAATTGGTTATTTAATTTCCTCCTCTTTCTCCTTCCTTCGCCTTCTCAATCCGTATCGTCCTTACCAACGCACCGGCACTCGCCCATATCGCGCTGGCTCTGCGACACTTTCGTACCGCGGGTATACTAGTTGGTGTGGCGCAACTCTTGATACTACCCGTCGTGATACTTATCAACGCTGAATCGGCTCAAGTCAATGGTGGTAGGTGACTATTGACGCCTTTATTCTGCGGACGTAAAGGAGTTTCGGACCAGCTCAAGCCGATTCCGTGTCAATAAGTATGGTGAGATCCTAAGACGGAAAAACAATGCATATTTTTATGTGTAACATGTCAGTGACCTGCGTTTGCTGCGCGTCGTGTAGCGCGTGGTGGTGCTGCGCGAGGCGCGCGGCGGCGCGCAGCGCGGCGTCGGGGCGCGGGGGCCGCGCGCGCGCCCGCGCCGCGCCCGCCGCCGCCCAGTGCGCCGCGCGCGCCGCGCGCCAGCAGCGCGCCGCCCAGCGCCCGCGCGCGCCTTCTGCACGATCACATTCGACTGCATATAGATCCCACTTCAAACTAATCATAATATTCTACAGATTGACTTTCGATCACGGCGGCTAATCTCAAAGAAGAGAACATCCGACACGACCGGGGAGGAAATTCCTTTTGGAGAAAACCCCATAATGCTTTGTCCGACCTGGGAATCGAACTCCAAGACCGACCAACGGGCAAAAGCTAATACTATAATATGTATGGGTATAGATGTATAGAAATGAGTATGATGCTCACTAACCGACGCTACTTTGGCTGTACAAGTGACCGGCTAGAATGTAGAGCTTCTTGATCTTCAAGGGCGATGCCTTCTTCGAAGCTTCTACATTAGCTAACTAGAAGCAAAAAAAAAAAATTGTTACACACTTGACATAGACTGCCAATTTCACCCCTATGTGCAAGGTGCGCATAGGGATGAAAGTGACACGGAGTTGTTTTGTAGAACAACTAGCGGTTTTGTAAAACAGCGGATTCTACAATCCATCTGCAACATATATACAGTTCGCAGCCTTTTAAGAAGACAGCGACGTTTTAGGGCCGGCGACACTGCCGCTAAGGCGCAGCGCAGCGCGGTTATTAATTATTGCGGTTGTTAAACAGAATATCAACATAGCGTTTCTTAATATAAGATCGGAAATAGATAATCTGACTCGTAAGTTACCTGAAAGGTGCGTGACCGCATTGATGCGCCCTCGGGCTAATGAAAGTTCGTTAATTCTCGACTTTATTTCAACCATTGAAACGTCGATATTTGTTGAGCAGCTACAACCACGCCGCCAGAAGTGCGCCAGCCCTAAGATCACAGATGTCCTCGCGCGTGACCAAAATAAGAACTAACGCCCCCATCTTGTTTTGTTAAAACAAATTCTGTGTCAATTTCACAAATGTTTACAGTACTGACAACACCCCCCCCCCCCCTTTTTTTTTTTTTTTTTTTCTGGGTGGGAAATCATCATATGACTTCTCCCGCTCTGGGCGGAGCAGGAGGGCGTGTCAGATTTTTACTGACTAAAACCCACCCGTGTTCCTTCAGTTGCCTATGCCAGGGACCACGGTATCTCTCGAACAACCCGCGGCCCTGGCAGGCATTGGCCCTAGCGGACCCCGTCAGTTTGTGCTGACATCTCTTTGAGGCGCGCGTGGAACACAACGCGCCGTCGACTCAGGCCTGGTCCTTGCCGGGCGGCGAGCTGCCCATTGCTCGCCGCCCGTAAGCCCGCGCCTACCACGCCGGGAGTCGGCTGGTGACTCCCGACGTCCAGGGTGTCTCCTGCGGCGACTAGGGGCGTCTGGGCGCAGACATTCCCTCTCCCTCACGCGCTCCGCCTCACAACACCCCCCTGTCAATGTCATTCAGGCGCCAAAAGATCCTTGTAGCACTCTATGTACGTACATTCCATTCAGTTATTTTACCTCTGCCTGACAGCAGCAACCTAATAGCAGCCTTATTATAACGAGTATAAAGATCACAATGATTTTTACAGACTTGTCAATGGCGGCTTATCAGATTAAGAATAAAGGTTACTGTGATTTGGCGCAAAATCAGAGGTAAAATAACTGTGAAAGGACTGTATTTATGACTGACAGAGACGACGCTCTAAAAAGCTCAAGTTTGTGTAAAACGTCAGATGCCTTCTTAACAGCCGCGTATCTGCGTTCTGTAAGTAACTTGCCTGAAACGCCATTTCAGCTGCTTGGGTCATCCTGCCGCTCTCTTTTAATTGCATAATACCTTGTATAGAAGGCTCTTGTCCAATGCAATCATTTAGGTCATCTGATGCATTTTGCTTTGTTACACCAACCTCCTGATGACAGTTAAAGAAATAGAGTTATTAGTTGTAATTTAATTTCATGGGGGTTTCATTGAGATCGGTCATTACTTACGTAAGATCAACTTTTTTTTAAATACCTTGAGTCTTGGAGACCCTGTATACAATTTTGATAAGGACTCGTTATCTTCGAGCGCCATATAACATTTCTTCAAGCCTTCTGTGTTATTCGACATAGTGTAATACTCCAGTGCATTGGTCCTGTACGACACACAACAATCAGATTAATTCTTCCTTAATTATTAATTGCTTATTTATTCTAATGATGTACGCTTTTTAAAAATAAATAAGTCTCTCTTTTAACTTTTGAGCCTTTCCTCAAAGTTGCTCACAGTAGGGCGCATCCCGATTACCATTGGATAGGTTAGAACTGTGAGTAACCACGTGCGAGCCAAGTTAGTCGCAGTAACTAAGCAAGGGCACTCCGACCAAATGGGTTAGGTTGGAACTGTAACCAACCGCTCTCATGCCGATCGAGCAAAGCGAGCGGTACCGCGGCAGCGGCCGGCGAGCGCCACATCCAAGTTGATCGCAGTCCCTAGACCATTTTTCAAAATAGGAATAATTTGAGGCTCACCAAAAGACGCACATTTATTATATTAGAATGTCCATTAAGAAATGAAAATGGGAATTATTTGGAGTTGAATTAAATACACGCTTTTTACTGACAACTTTCACTGACGGGATTTTAACAAAGAAAATATATCTACTTATCTAATTAGTCAAGCGTATTACCAATTTTGTCTATCAATGTAATAGTCGCCAATGTTACTATATGCCTGTTTGACCTGCGCATCGGTTGTACTTGCAGACATTTTCAATAACTCAACTACGCGGAACCAGTGCCCCAAACGTTTCCGAAGAGCTATAGCCAGGTCTCTGTAATGTAATGAAAAAACGTGAATATGTAGCCTTAAGTATTAGTTTAATTAATAATTGCGTAGTATATGATAACAAACCGTCTGTCTTCATTGTGATATATCTTTTCAGCTCCATCAAAGTCTTTGAAGTAAGCTAATATCTCAGCTTTTTTAAGAGCATTTGAATGCAATGCGTTCAAACGGGAAACGAATTTGATGCCGGCGTAATCATTACGTCTCACAAACGCAGCCTCAGCAGTATCAAGTGCGGATTCAGACTCGAAGTTTTTTAAAGCAGCTTCTGCTAGCAACAACCTGGAAGAAGTATCTTACCTACAGACAAATGTTGAGACTTGATTATCGAAAATCATGATTCTGATGATAATTAGTTGAATGTATCATTTTTCATCGGCATTCCTTTACTTTATAGTATAGAAAAATCATACCATAGTTGCGGATGTGGGTTATCCTTAATAAAGTTTTCCGCTTCCTTCAATCCTACTTTTTCAATGAGCTGTCGCGTGTCTCTCAGAGACTTAACCTCTACTCTTACAATGTGTTGAGGTGTACATTTATCGTCCACATTGTCCAGAAGTGCCGAGGTGATTTCCAATTCCTAGAAACATTCATATTGTATAATGCAGATACTGCATGTCACATAATCCTAATATACAAAAAAGGACCAAAAGAAGATAGGTATAGGAAATTATAGACCAATAAGCTTGATGTCCAACTTCTATAAGGTTCTCTCCAAAATCATCCTAGACCGCATAAGTACTAAACTAGACGAAAACCAACCAATGGAACAGGCGGGCTTTAGAAAAAACTTTGCCACAGTGGACCATACACATACTATTAAACAACTTATAGAAAGATACAATGAGTATAACAAGCACCTGTATACTATGGCCTTCATCGACTATACCAAGGCCTTCGACAGCATTAGCCATAAAGCTATATGGGAAACTAAGTAAGTAAGTAAGAGTATGGGAAATGCCGACCTAGTATTTAAAATATGGTTGATATGTAAAAGTGTATGTAGAAACCTACTTACAGAAAAAAAAAACATTTTTATCATTTAGCAGTTGACGACAAATGAAAAAGTGACGATTGCACGTACCTTAAACTTGCACAAATAGCCCTGCATTGTCAAAGGCTCTTCAGGTTCAGTATCTCTCATCACATAGAGTCTAGCTTTTTCCGCCACTGCCAACATTTGCGGGTTATCGGACGCCCAGAGAGCGCTCCACACATCTTTACGTAACGCTTGTCCGATACTTATGTTGTTGGCCATGTCGGTTTCCAACAAATACAGAGAGCCTGGTTGGTCGATCACATAGAACTTGCTACAAATAAATAATATTGTTTCATAAATTCCGTGTTGTCTTTTTAATATATCTGTGAACTGTTTGTGTTCTTTATGAGAATAAATATCTTTAAACCGAAATCTGTTGAAAATATATATTCATAGATTGGGATGAAAAGTATTTATGACAAGGTAATTTAAGTTATAGTGAATATGAGACGCGAGTGAGCTTACACGTGTCACTATAGAAAGTAACACAACAGACATGGGTTATTTCTGTGTATTTCTTAATCAAATAATAAAACATTTATACCTGGAATTAGAGTTCAGCCCCAACCTATAGGGCCGCGAATTCATATTTATCGAAGTGATTTTCTTAAAATTCACAAGAGAAAATAGCAATATGGAGCCAGAATCCCTTCCAATTAATAAATGGGTGTCAGAACTTGCGACGCAGCATATCGTATCGTCCTGAAACCCTGTGTCTTTGGCTGTGACTGGCGACCCATCGGCTTGGTGCAACTGTTCTGTAGCGCCTGAAATATCAAATGACATGTAACACAACAGTAATAACAGTACTCCTTATATACCATGTTTTTGGTTTACTGAGTCTTACTGTAAATAAAATAAAAGGTCTTTAAAAGGAATAAAATAGTGTCATGTTTCAACATTACATTATTTTATTCCTTTGAAAGACGATTAATTTTATTTGACACTACTTCTCAATTCTGCTGACTGTGAATTCAAATATGACAGTGCATTGGATTAATTTCATCTTGTTCAGCACTGATTACTTTTTTTTTGTAATAAACAGGGCTTTTACTTTTTTGTCACACATAAATCTGAAAATAGATTACCACAAATACTTACGAGGTCTGGTTGGCGTAGAGAACTTCCATATTATAAACGATTCCTTAGACGCTGCTACTACAATCGCTTTGCTGTTGATAGTCACATATACCACCGGGATACTTACTGCTTTGGCTAAAATATTATAAATAAAAACAATGAAAAAGCTGATTAGATTAGACCATTCACTATGAGTTATTACCTTTTTAAACCTAGAAGCTGTAATAACAAGAACGTAACTTAGTTTCGGGGTTATAATGTTTATTTAGATACAGACAACAAATAAACTGATCAGAGACTTGATATTATTTACTAAAATCATGATTGTTCTCACCATCACATTGAATTCCTTGCTGATTTGATATTATTACTTGCCCCAAAGTGGCTATCACACAGTATTCGTCAACTGCGCACATATCAATGACATCAGGTATATGATTAATCCAGGACTAAATTCATAAATAAAAAAACAAACATTATTGTTTGTGTATATGGAGTATTTAAAGCATGCCGTAAAAACGTAAGTCCATTAACCTGATGTGTTACTGTATCCCAAAAGGTAACGGTTTCTGTGCCCGATACATATGCCAATGTATTCCCATAAAAAGCGTACTTGTGGTCCATTTTGACGTTAGCAAAGTATATGAAGGAGTCGATAGCGATAGCAAGTCGCAGTGACTTTTTCTCCCACGATAATGCCCTCATGTTACCACCCGGCACACGCAACGTACGTATATGCTAGAACAAAAATTATTAATGCCTTTGATATTATCGCTTACTTCAGGGCGTTAATTTCATTCTCATATTATAAATACGCACATACCTCCCCATATGCGCCGAAAAATTGAACCACGTTGGTCTTGTCTGCCGTGCAGCCGGCAGCAGCCAGGATACTGCCGTTATGATTCCAGCGACAATCAATAATCATCATGTTTGATTCTACAACGACACTATCTGAAATTTATTACAATATCTTAGATAGTTTTTTTTTTTTAATTCATATGTATTTATCATATAAGTACCAACTTTTTTTCTAAGAGTAGTATCGAAAATATCGATTTACCTTCCTCATTGCAATTTTTCATTAACAATATCACGCCACTTCTGTAACATATTGCTAGTACGGGTCTGTTGGCTGGAGCACTTCCCGAATACCAGTCCATGGTAACAATATCCATTGATCCCGACACACCGTGAATTGTAACTGGCATCTACAACGGGCAAAATGTCGTTTTGGTGCAAGTGCTCGTATTAGTACTACAATATATCTACTATGTATTGCTTATTGCATAAATATTACTTTATTTAAGATAAAATTCGGCTTTTTAGAGCGTCGTCTCTGTCACTCATACTGGTGTGGCAGTCTCTTTCTAAAGCTCCGTGTGTCATTTACCTATGCCCGGATACTGTATCTACTATCTATTTAACATAACATAAACTCGGCGGCAGTAAATGTGGCCAAAGCCCTAAACGAGAATTTGTGAACAAACTTATTATTTGGGATTTTTAATGCGAATCAAGACGGTAGCCAGGAATTTATTTCGGCCGTTTGCCCGAATGGGTTTTCCCGTCGGCAAAAATGGCAAAATTCTAAACAAACTGTAATCCTTTAGTTAACGTCTTTAGGGGATAAAGTTTCAAAAATCTTTCCTTATTGCTAATGTACGTTATATATATAAGGAGCTTTTGAGCAAAATTTCATGCTTCTAGAACTAGTAGTTCAGTCAACGAATGGCTCAAAAGGGGTGTAGAGTGCATGAGCAGGGACCTAAGCGATTCCATCAGAAACTTGTATAGGGTGCTTAGGGAGTGAAGTTCAAGAATGATATAACATTTGATTAATTTTAAATACATTTGGTTAAAATGAATGAACATAAACGAAGTAAAGGATCATAGCTGATGGCGTTCTGTAGTATCTATCTACCCCTAAGTTGTTTTTTTCCACTAACCTAATGTGGAATTATTCAATTAAACCAACTACGGAAGCTACTTGGCATCTATTTTCATTAAAAAATAATAAAGAATAGGTTTTTGTTCACAAATTCACGTTTAAAGCTAGGGCTACATTCATTGCCGCCATTGCCGGGTAAGTATACAATGTACACATACTGTAAAATTTCCTTGATCATCATATATGTGCAGCTCGCCATTGGTCAGCGCAAAGAGAAGCTGTGAATTATCGGGCGACCATTGAACTGCAGCAAGCCCTGGCCCTTTAATGTCTTTGCCCCACACTCGAGAACCATCCACAGAGCCCACAATAACAGCTCCTGTAATAATATCATTATAGCCGTTGCAAATCACGAGCGCGCGTCATATGACTTTTATTTCAATGGCATAAGGTTTAAATTCTAATAATTGACTCGCGCTCGTAAACAGCAATTAACAGGCATCACTCTCAGCACTAGAGTTGATGAGGAAGTGGTTATGAGGAAGTGGTGGAATGCGGATGAGGACGTATTATAAATACGTTTTGAAAAAGTGGATGACTGCCTCCTCCTCGTATCCTCATGATACGAGGAGGAGGCAGAGGATGTGGAAAGTATGAACGCGGAAGATTCCGCTTCTAAGTGACAGAAAAGATAGGCTTACATAAATTCTGATCCTTGTGACAAGTATGATCCCTATTTTGCGTAAACAAAAGACAGACTTTCTTGCCTTTAGTCTTTAAATTATGCTTTGCATGTCCATTCACAGCCATAACAACAGAAATCTACTCTACTGGTACTAACAAGTTACAGGTTTAATAAATTGTCTCACCGTCCTCATAAGCTATGCAGATTTTCTGTCCATCAGAACCCCAAGCCATACTTCTCACAGTTGATTTATTCCTGTTATTTATCATTTCTTCGTACCAGGACCCCTGGAAAGTAAAACAAACAATATTATAGTAGTTTCCAAATCCATCACCACACAGAAAACATAAATAAAAAGTAATTCCAGGAGGGCACATTGACTTTAATGGCCTTTATTCACACACATGTATCAAAATAAAAAATTACATTGATGAAGATGCCACTTTACAAAGTAGAAATTACCTTATAAAGCATCCAAACAACAATGACCCCATGCTCATCACTAGTGGTCAGCTTCTGAAAGACTTCATTCCAAATGGCCACACACAACCGACCACTGTGGCCTTCCAAGCTTAGATTCATTGAGAGATTACCGCCACCTCCTGTAATGCGTTAAGAAAATATTAATTTGCCTAAAATGTTTTGATCCAAGTTGACCAACCTCCTCCCCCATCTTAGACAGACCCAAAAAACTCTTGGGACTGTGATTGTGCCTGAATTACTAGTCATTATTGATTACGCGCAAATAAGGATTGTGAAAGGGAACAGCTACTCATTAAATCATGCATAAGCACATACAAATCAAATAAATGTTTTTGATTGCAGTAGTTTGGCTGTGAGAGAAGTCATTTTTTATTTCAAGAAGAAAAAGTATGGAAATCTGTTTACACATTTAGCCTAGCCTCTTAAATTGAAATAAATGGTTATAATATTACCAGATTCCAATTTTAAAACTTTTAACATGCCATCTTCCCCACCAACAGCAATGTATCCAGACGAATGGTTCCATGATATGCAAGTTACATTTGATTGCTTGGGTATTGCAATCTGAAAAGACAAATAAAACATATTACAAATTACAGTCTCTCTGTCCCTTACTTTACTAAAAACTTTAGAACCACCTGAACCACAAATCTTCTTAAACTAATGTTTCCTAGAAGAGCAGTGGCCACCACATAATGGTTGCAGTTATAGCTATCATGAAAATGATGGAAGCGGAGTTAGACTTTTTGGTGTCAAAAAGCACTCCCTAAGAAATACAAATTCATCATAAAGGAGACTGGTAATCTGAGCCCCTGGGCCCGGCACAAATGAACTCATGTCAGAATTTTCGTAAAATTAGGTAAAGTAAATCTAAAAAGTCCGCATGTCCGAAATCAGTGGCGAACATATTAAAATTGCCCAGCGTTTATGATAAGACGCGGTATTTTATTTTGCATACGTGTATTTTGTTCAACGCTATGTCGGAAGGAAGAGACGCTATTACAGGATATTACTGTTCTTGTTCTTACATACAAGGCAGAATAACATTAGTTGCGCCCATGTCATAAGCATTATACACAGTCTGGCCATAAATACTGTTACAATTAAAAATAAGAAAGATATTACTTTTGAATTTGGAATCTGTCATTTTTACACGATTGTTCATTGAGTTTTCTAATTTTGGCGCCAATACATTGTACAATATTTTGCGATATTAAAATGGAGTGGGGTGATAAAGAGAACCGAATCGCTGTGATTGCATTACACAAAGTTGGTATGGAGCCAAATGCAATTTTTAAAACTTTCCATACGCTTGGTATTCGTCAAATGTTTGTGTACCGGGCTATGTTTGTGACAGAAAAAGATATGGCCGTCCAAGTAGTGTTCGTACGAAAAAGGTGGTCAAAGCAGTAAGGGAAAACATTCGAAAAAATCCTGCCCCAACGCAAAAGATTTTATCTCGGGAGATGAAGATAGCACCCAGAACCATGTCACGTATTTTAAAAGATGACTTAGGACTTGCAGCCTATAAGAGACGCACTGGTCATTTTTTAACTGATAATTAAAAAAAGAATAGGGTGGTAAAATCGAAACAATTACTGAAGCAGTACGCAAAGGGAGGTCACAGAAAAATTTTGTTTACGGATGAGAAAATCTTTACAATTGAGCAACATTTTAACAAACAAAATGACCGTATTTATGCTCAAAGCTCTAAGGAAGCTTCCCAATTAGTCGACAGAGTGCAACGTGGGCATTATCCGACTTCAGTGGTGTTAGCTATGAAGGAGTGACTGAGCCATATTTTTGTGAAAAAAGTATCAAAAGATCCACACAAGTGTATCAAGATACCATTCTTGAGAAGATGGTTACGCCCCTTAACAACACCATGTTCAACAACCAAGTATGGTCCTTCCAACAAGACTCGGCGCCGGGTCATAAAGCTCGGTCCACGCAGTCTTGGTTGGAAGTGAACGTTTCGGACTTCATCAGAGCTGAAGACTGGCCGTCGTCTAGTCCCGATCTTAATCCGCTGGATTATGATTTATGGTCAGTTTTAGAGAGTACGGCTTGCTCTAAACGCGATGATAATTTGGAGTCCCTAAAACAATCCATACGATTGGCAGTGAAGAATTTTCCCATGGAAAGAGTGCGTGTTTCTATTGATAACTGGCCTCAACGTTTAAAGGACTGTATTGCAGCCAATGGAGACCACTTCGAATAAGCTTTTTATATTTAAAATTGTTTTATATTTATGTATTAAACTAGCACACTGTAAAAGTAAAAAAAAAAATTTTTTTTCTTCGTGACAATATTTATGGCAAGACTAGGTATACTATTTGGGGTGGGCCAGACACCACGAGGAGATTGACCACCCTGTGTAATAAAAATAAATACCTACTACATTTTTTTTTATTTTACGTTATTGTTATATTTTATACTTACATTATTTTTGATAGTCAAGTAATAATTATATATAAAAAAAAAAAACTTTTTCTAAAGATATGATAAAATGAAAAAAGTTGCCTAAACAAAATCTATAAGCAATTTTTCAAAGTGTTTGCCTCTGATTTCGGAGTTGAGGACTATTTAGATTTACTTTACCTGATTTAACAAAAATTCTGAGATAACTTTCTTTAGCGGATCTTGAGCGGATCTGGGGTAATTTTCTATGGGTCACCAGTCTCCTTTGTTTCAGTGACATCATTCCCCTGTAAATTGCGGAACACTACTCTTCTAGGAAACTACGGTTTCCTAGAAGAGTAGTGTTAAACAAACCATGTTAACCATAAACCATGTTTTTTGGCTTGGTTTTTATTCAGTGTGTACGACTAGCTGGCATAAGTATGTTTATATGAGTAACAATTTCTCTTTGATCTAAAGATTAACCAATATATTTAAGACATTGAGGTCTAGACATAGATATTGTGTCTTTAGTACCAAAAAAGTACTATCACACTAAGGGCTGATTTGTCCAGTGCCAGATAATTTTATCTAAGGAATAATTTTGAATTTTTGACAGTTCTTCCATACAAAATCTGTCAAGACATCAATTATATTCCATGAATAAAAATTATCTGTTGATTAGAAAATCAGCCCTAACTAGAGTTAAGTTATTTAGTTTGAAGGATTATAATTTATAATGGTTGTTGAATTAAAGGTACCTAGATTAATGCATATATATGTATATATGTATGTATTGCAGTTTCAGTTCTTAGCATTATAGATTATTACTATTTTAAACATATCTATAAATAGAGAAATAACATAGTTTATATGCTATCACAGTCATAATATGTTGAAATAAATGATATGTAGGAGTTACTTTAAAAAAAAAACTGGACAAGCTACTTTAAAGTTTGGTAAACTACTTTTATACTGGGTCAACTATAGAAAGATATTTTTAAAATAGTGTTTAAATGATAGGGTTAATTTATTACGGAGCCCTAGAGATAATAAACTAAGCGCGAGATCAAATATTTGAATCTTTGCACAAAAATCTCTATGGTAACACCGAATAACAACAAAATAAAATAATTACTTACCTTCTTACTCATATATATGAACATTTTGGATGTGTATGTCCAATCTGTTTTATTTGCAGAATATTGTGTTTTTTAACGCGTAATTTCAACTGTTTATTTTTAATTTACAACACAAACATGAAGCAAACTCAGTTACAAACTTACAAATAACAACAACAAGAAGTTAAACCAACTGCCAACAGACAGTTGACACAACTGAGTACTGACTGCTGTCAAAAAAGTAATATGTTGTATCTGCGTATCTGCATCATTACATATTCTGCAACTATTTGTTTATAATATTTTAAACCCCTTAAAAAATAGTTCTTCTTCTTCTTTTAGTCACGACAGTACAAAATACTATTTGGGCTCAGTAGGAGGCCACTTTATCGCGGCGATAGGCGTCGTACCGTTCATAGTCATGGTCTAGTCAGGAGCAACGCACTCGCACTAGGTGTTTGATGAATCGACGATAATACCCCGTTTCACCAGATTTTGTTTGCCGCGACCTATTTGGGTACGCAATCGATTCAGCTCTTTTCAAATAGGCCACAGCAGTTCACGACCGGGAGGCTAGTGTTCTTGGGGCTCGTCTTTGATAGGTTAACTAGGTCAAATCGTTTGAGCGCGTCCCTTTAAAATGGTAGTTTTTATTGTTAATACCTTTGTTTAAAAGCCTTTTCCCAACTATGTTGGAGTCAGCTTTGATCCACCCGTGCGGCTGCTATTATTTAGCCATGAACCTCTCAAAAACATTTTACATTCTCCAGTCCAAAACCCCACGATCCCAATTTAAAAAAATAAAATTATATTGATCAATGACAGTTTATCTCAACTGGCAACATTGGGAAAATCAATAATATTTACAGAACCGAAAACATGTCAAAAAGGTTTTCGCGAAATCTTCATGAAATAATTCAATTTTCAATCATTTGTATTGTTACTGGTAATTTCGATTTAAACAGTTAATTCAGCACCGAGTCCTTTGCATTTTGTAGCTTTTTTATATTTTAAAGTTCGGCTTATACAGCCGATATTTTCAACGCAAGATTTCAAATAAAATAATTATTAAGTTCATGAAAATGTTGGGTCGAAAACAAAGCCTTAAAGGGGAGCCGGTACTAGCAGACTACGGTCCAGAAGAATCTCTAAATGAAAGTGCCGATATTGAATGGGTCAACAAGGTAATTTATGCAATACAATTGATTTTTTAACACTTTGGAATAAATCCATATTTTGGGATAAATTCTTGCCAGATCTCTGCAATCGTATTCAGTACTTACGGCATGAATTCGAGAAATTATTAGTTTAAAAATATCATTGCCCAATGCAGGGTACAGGCTTACTATTGAACAATCTTCTTGAGAGGCCTAAAAAGATGTAAGAAAAAGATAACATAAATAATATGTTTTGTTTCAGTTATGGGTTAGAAGAATTCTAAGATTATGTGCTTTATTAAGTTTAATGTCTGTTTCACTGAATACACCTAAATCATTTGAAAAGTACCCATCTCTACAAACTATAACATTTGCTGTGGACTGCAGTGTAACCCTCTTATTTACTGCAGAAATGATCGCTAAAATGCATATTAGAGGAATACTAAAGGTATGCTCTAAACAAACATTAGCTGTGGTCAACTAATTAGTACATAGGGTGTTGTAGCATCTTTAATAATAATATCTTTTTAAACTAATTAGTCCTTTGTCCTATTAAATAAATAAGGAGCCAATAATAGTAGTCTATGCTCTAGAGATTTGAGACTATCGTAACATGTTTTTACAATGTTAATGTTATTTGTCTTCATTTTTAAGTTATGTTACATCTGTCCCTAATATTAGTTGACCACTATTGAAATATAAAATATTTTTTTTTTAAACCTAACTCAATGGAAGACTAATATTACTACCTTTCTTTTTACCATCATATTCTGTATTGAATAATTTGAATACTGTATACTAGATGAAATACTTATTATAATGAATGTTTTCAGGGGGATGTAGCCTACTTAAAAGACCACTGGTGCCAGTTTGATGCCTCGATGGTATTCTTTCTTTGGGTATCTGTTCTCTTGCAAATGTTTGAGTTGACTGGTATAGTACCCAGATACAGTTACCTAAGTATTTTAAGGGCACCCAGACCATTGATAATGATTCGATTTTTGAGAGTATTTTTAAAATTCTCTATGCCAAAATCTAGAATCAATCAGATATTCAAGTAAGTGGATTTAATAAAAATATTACTGATACTACTGATATTAAGATACTGCCTTGCTTAAGTCACTTGCATTTTAAAAGATATAATATGCTTGATAAGAATTTTAATTGGTCTTTGCCTAGCCTGTTAATAAAAATCCTTGTAATTTCTTCTGTGTATGAATTCACCACAATGCTCACACTATGTATTTTGTGTTTTACAGGAGATCAAGTCAACAGATCTATAATGTGACCCTATTCTTCTTGTTCTTCATGTCGCTGTACAGCTTGCTAGGTGTACAGTTCTTTGGAGAATTAACACATCACTGCGTCAGGAATGATACAAATCCATAGTTAGTATTATAATCTATCTAGATGTTTAATATATATTAATTGTTGTAACCCTGTGTATAAAATAATTTGCTATAATTTAATAAAATATTTAAATTATTATTAACTTTCTGTTTTTCAGTGAAATCACTATAAATTCCTTAGCTATTCCTGACACTTTTTGCTCTCCTGACCCTGGTTCAGGATATCAATGCCCTCCTGGAATGAAGTGTCTGAAACTTAATTTATCCAAATACATCATGGGATTCAATGGGTTCGAAGAGTTTAGTAAGTAGAAAAACAACAATATTACTGGGCTTTAAATCAAACCAGCTTATTTTATGTTATTCAAAACGTTTTGTTTCTGTTTAGCAACAAGCTTGTTCACTGTCTACCAAGCATCGTCTCAGGAAGGTTGGGTCTTCATAATGTATCGCGCTATCGACTCTCTACCAACTTGGAGATCAGCTCTATACTTCAGGTAAAATCAAAGGAATACCTAACTTCATTCTATCAATTATCAATTAATGATACAAATTATTATAAAATTTTACAGCACAATGATATTCTTTTTGGCCTGGCTGGTCAAGAACGTTTTCATAGCTGTGATCACTGAAACATTCAATGAAATAAGGGTACAATTCCAACAAATGTGGGGTGTGAGGAACCCTATAACTAAAGGTAGCACTACCCAGTTTTTCACTGGTGACGATAATGGATGGAAATTGGTTACTATTGATGAAAATAAACATTCAGGTAATTATCATAAATATTTCTGGATTTGATTCAAATCCAGAAATATTATAAGAAATAATATAAAAATCAGTGTTTGTTTGTTCGTATTTTATGCGCTGCCATATGTGTTAATCCGATTGCGATAAAAAAATTTTAACTTACGGCAAGAACATGCGCGAAGTTAAAAAAAAAATCACAGGGAGAAGCTAGTGATAGGTAAAATAGACAAGATAATCTTCACATTACTTTTTTCCTTCCAGGCAGTGCACCAGAAATATTCCATAGATTATTAAGGTCCGCATATTTCCGACTACTAGTCATGGGGGTGGTTTTGGCTAATGGAATTATAACAGCAACAATGAACTTCAAACACGATGACAATCCTAGAGAATTCTTTTACGAGAAATACTATTACATAGAGGTAACTGAGATTGTGTTTTCGTAAGCCATGTTTTTGACCTAAAGTTAAGTATAATATTTAATAAAACAATTATTTTCCATACTTTCAGATTGCATTTACCATTTTCTTGGATTTGGAGGCATTAATCAAAATATGGTGTTTGGGTCTAAAGGGCTATTTCAAGCACTCTGTTCACAAGTTTGAACTACTTTTAGCTATTGGCACTACCATTCATATAATACCCCAACTGTACATGTCAGGGTTCACATATTTTCAGGTAAATACAATTGTTGTAATAAAACACATTTTGTTCCAATAATGCAGTGAAAACAAGGCGTTTGCAAGGCAAATAAAGTGGCATTTTTTATTCATTTGGTTTTGTTTTAGGTTCTTCGAATAGTAAGATTGATAAAAGCATCACCGTTATTGGAGGGATTTGTTTACAAAATCTTTGGACCAGGAAAGAAACTTGGCAGCCTGATTATATTCACAATGTGTTTACTCATCATCAGCTCTTCTATATCAATGCAACTGTTTTGTTTCCTGTGCGAGTTTACTAAATTTGAAACATTTGATGAAGTAAGTAATATCTCGAAATTATGGGCTACATTAATTTGTTTATTTCCGGTCCAGAATCTACTTGATAATTTTTTTTCACTGACAGACAGCGCTCTTTCTAAAGCGCTGGTTATATTAGCATGAAATTAGCACTAGTAGTAAGGATGGATTTGTCGAAATTCTACCCCTAAGGAGGTTAAATAGTGGATGAAAGTTTGTATGTAAGTTCGTCAGTTTTTCCGACTGAAAATCTTATCGGGCACACGGCTTGTCATACAATAAGTCCCTACAGACCTATAGTAGCTAGTAGCTAGACACTTACACAATATGTATAAATAATGTTAATTCAAATAATTGTAGTATTATAAAAATCTTTGACAATAATATTATATTTTAGGCATTCATGTCTATGTTCCAAATTCTAACTCAAGAAGCCTGGGTAGAGGTAATGGATGAGACCATGGTGAGAACAAGTCAAACATTGACGCCCCTTGTTGCCATTTACTTCATACTGTACCATCTATTCGTTACTCTGGTAAGGAAGATCCTCAAATAATTATACTTTTAATGCACTGAATATAAAGTTCTCATAATTTTGTACTATATTCCAGATTGTGTTGTCACTTTTTGTAGCAGTAATCTTAGACAACTTGGAACTGGATGAGGATATTAAAAAACTGAAACAACTCAGGTACCGCCAACAAAGCGCGGAAATCAAAGAAAGCCTGCCATTCAGATTAAGAATATTCGAGAAGTTTCCCGATAGCCCGCAAATGACTAAGCTGCACAAAGTCCCCGGCGATTTCAATCTACCCAAGGTTCGTATAGTTGTATTACATATTTAATTAATATTAAATATGCCGGCCGTGCCGTATTGCCGTTTTTGTTCTGAATATAATTATTCAGAACAAAAACGGCAATACTCTACAAAGACGCACGATTGCATGAAAGCATACAAAAAAATAAAGCACACAGACAAAAATGCAATGTAACTTTTTGTCGCGTTTACACTAAAGTATCAGTTAGTTTGTCCAAGTATCAGTTGCGACTGTTAAATACATAGCCAACAACTTGGTCTAGAAGGATGAAATTTTGCTCGAGAGTTCCTTATGTAACTGTGATTTTGGAAAAATAAATATTCTAAAAGGGTTAAATTAAATAGGGATGACATTTTGTATGGAAGTTGGTAATTTTTGCCTATGGGAAAGCTGGCACTCGGCTTGTAGCTACATAAAGTAAAACAGCATGCAATCTCGTAGTATTGGGTTCATAATGGTCAGATAGGCAGTCGCTCCATGTAAAATACTGGTATTCAGCTGCATCCGGTTAGACTAGAAGCCGACCCCAATATAGTTGGGAAAAGGCTAGGCAGATGATGATGGGTTCATAATGGTCGTGGTGCTACGCAGGTCCGCGAGTCGTTCATGCGTCAGTTCGTGTGCGAGGTGGAGGGCGAGGAGGAGGCGGGCGCGGCGAGCGGAGGCGACGTGTCGCGGCGCGCCTTCGAGTACATCGGCGTGGCCAAGATCGCCTTCCCGTACCGCAAGCGCTGCCTCGTCAAGACGCTGCTGGTGGCGCCACCGTCGCAGCGGCCCAGCTCCGCGCTGCGCCGCCACGTCGTCAGCTCCATCATTGAGTTAGTGCAACACACCCTGCCGAACTATCGGTGGGCCTGCATGACATTCCACGCGGTAATAGCGTTAAGCGCTGGGCTTTTAATACCCAGCTTAGGCTTAGTACCACCCTTTAGTTTACCCCTTTCGGTACAGCGCCATGTAAATGTTCTTCGTGTTATTCTTTTTTATTGTTGTTGGGTCATGTCCTAGACGGAACAAATGTTTTTTTTAGTACTTATTACTGAAATCTCGTCTGTCAGAAAGGAAATTATCCGAAATGTTTTGCAATGGTTTTTGTTGCTTTGATTTTTTTTTTATCATTTACAGGGATCGATTTTGTTGCAGTTAACAGTCGCGTGATTAAGGTTTATTTTATTTATTTTCTTTTTTGTTTTGCTTTTTAATTATGAACGATAATTAAGTTTGTAATGATTCATAACTCTTTGATGCTATTTCAGGGATTCTAACAATCACCGACCCCTGCTGGGAGATTCAGCGATGTTAGCGACTGGAGGCAAGTCTGGTCTGAAGCCGCAAGGGACAATATCGAGCGCAAAGCAATTGCGGGTCGATCAAAAGAAGTATGTATTTAATTTGGTTGCAGTATTACTTGAATTCAGAATCTTCAATACTATTTTTGGACCACAAACTCAATGTCATACAAGGCAAAATTTAAATTCGATTGTAAACAAAACTTCTCAAAATACAATACTCAATTGACAATTGAGTAAGTGACAAAGGACTACCAAGGAGGATCTAATACTAGCTGACCCCTACGGACGTTGTCCTGTCTCATACACCAATACCCATAGATAAAAACACTTTCAGTTTTTCCCGAATATTCCAATTTTCCAGGCAACTTATCCAATTTTTCTTTCCCTGAAAACCTTAGTCGGATCATTACGAAAATTAAAAAAAATAAAATAACCAAATAGGTCCAACCATTCTCAAGTGATGCGCTTACCAACGAACTACATTTCATTTTTGTTTATATACCTAGATAAATAGATTCTGAATTCAAGTAATAATACGGTAGTGTTTAAAAGATATGGCCTGATTAACGAGTGAGCAATAATATGGCTCTCAGGTTCGGCTCGCGCTCTATCCGGCGATCGGTGCGCAGCGGCTCCATCAAGCTGAAGCAGACGTACGAGCACCTGCTGGAGAACGGCGACATCGGCGCCGCCTCGCGCGTCGTGCCGTCCTCGCGCGCGCGCCCGCCCTACCTCGACATCCGCCTGCTGCAGGCCAAGCGCCAGCAAGCTGAGATGAGGAGGTGACGAACCTTTTCATTTATACCTAATGCGTGACCCGCTCTTGGTTTGCCCGGTTTTTACGACTTTACAAAACGTAATACACATAAACCTTTCGGAATAAATACTCTACATGATATCGAAAACCGCGTCAAAATCCATCGATCCATCCATCCATGTTTGTAGATGAACAACGTGGTCACACAGGCAGACACGAAAAGTGACTTCAATTTATAATATGTATGGACAGATTATCAGCAGATGAATGCTGATGACTATATTTGCCAGTATTACGCTCTTGTTGACTGTACGTTTAATCAAATTGTATTTTAGGAATCAACGAGAAGAGGACTTACGCGAGAATCATCCACTATTCGACACTCCCCTGCTGATAGTCCCGAGAGAGTCTCGCTTCAGGAAGATATGCCGCGCCATCGTGGACGCGCGCTACGACGCCCGGCTGCGAGACCCCGTCACTGGCAACGAGAGAAAAGTACATTATAAAAGTTTTCAGTAAGTATTTATCTACAGCTCTGGTTTTATGTATGGTTATGAGTCGGCATGTCAAATATCTTTAAGTTTTATTATAAACATTACCTCCCATGTTTGTATTTTCAGTAATTTCCTCGGACTAGTGACTTACATGGACTGGGTCATGATCATGGTCACTACTCTCTCGTGCTTATCGATGATGTTCGAAACACCTACCTACAGAGTTATGGAAAACTTCGTTTTGCAGGTGAATGTAACCCTATAAGTAATGATTTACCAGATTCACTAATATCACCAGTCATCAACTATGGCTAACTTATTGTAAAAATCTTAACGAATAATTAAATGTCTTATTATTTAGATCGCTGAATACGGGTTTGTGGTGTTCATGAGCTTGGAGCTGGCGCTGAAAATTTTAGCCGACGGTTTGTTTTTCACGCCTAAAGCTTATCTGAAAGATGCCGCCGCAGTGTTGGACGTTTTTATCTATATTGTAAGTATTTTCAACGTATCAAAAATTAAAACGATTTTTGTGCCAGGATACCAAAAAGCTTTGGAGTCCGAGAACCCGATAGCTTCTTGCAAAAAATAACCACCTAGTCTGTTCTTGCACCGAGCGATACCGTAGTCAATTAACAACCGCTATTGATAAAAGGACCCTTGTCGATAAAAAATATTTTTCTTTCATCTCGGTTGTCACCCCCTTTCTACACAGTCCATCCATCGTTTCTTTGGCCTTCCGCTACTCTTACCTAACCATTCACATTCAACATAAAAAATCATCTAGTATCGATAAAAAAAACCGTTATCGTCGGGCCACCGAGCATAATTATATTGCATGAGTGTTCGTGCAGGTGTCGCTGACGTTCCTGTGCTGGATGCCGCTGCGCGTGCCGCCCGGCTCGGCGGCGCAGATGCTCATGATCCTGCGCTGCGTGCGGCCGCTGCGGATCTTCACGCTCGTGCCGCACATGCGCAAGGTGGTCTACGAACTGTGCCGCGGGTTCAAGGAGATATTGCTCGTGAGTAAACAAGGAATAGGCCTGCTAACCAAGCAAGTCATATTAACAGTATACCTGGTTAATATGGTAAATACGCCCGGTTTCTGGAACGATAACCAACATAAAAATTAGCAAAAAAAAAAAAAGTCGAGTGCCCCTAAAACTGCTATGATTGGTTGAATGAATTGTCAACAGCCAATCGCATCACTTGACGTGCGTTTAATGTTGATGTAAATCAATTGCGCCATATAGGCGTATGAGTTACACAGAGGACGCTCTTCGTAGCCGAAGTTTTTCTCTCCATGTGCTATATTAACGGCCACAGTGACGAAATAATTCAAAAAGTACGGTACGGTACAGTACAGTAGTACTTTCGAAAATTATTTCATCACTGTTAAGTCAATCAAGAACACTATAATAATTATATATCTGTGTCTGCTTGAGATTTAAACTGTGCAATTTAATTTTCAACAGGTATCGACTCTATTGATCCTCCTGATGTTCGTGTTTGCCAGCTATGGGGTACAGTTATACGGTGGCAGGTGAATGGCAACATACTTGCATTATATTAAATAGAATTGGCTTTGTTTGACAAGATCTTTTGAAGTATCAGATTTAATAATTGTAAGGTAAAATACCAACTTCTAGAGGGTTGTTTTAGGTAACCTACTTTTTGTGCCACAGTTGGGAAAAGGCCTCCCCTTATTCCTTCTAAACCCCACCCTCACCTTCTTTAGCAATATCAGGCCTCGTTTGGTATACCTTTCCAGATCGTCACGATGTCCAGTGAGTGGAATGTTGTTTATTGAAACCGACCACGTTTCAGACTGGCGCGGTGCAACGACCCCACGATAACGAAGCGCGAGGACTGTGTGGGCGTGTTCATGCGCCGCGTGTTCGTCACTAAGATGAAGATCCGGCCCGGCCCCAACGAGACCTTCCCTTCCATGCTCGTGCCTAGAGTCTGGTATGTAACACATGTTAATATTATAAATTGCCCTTAAAAGGCGGCTGGCTGAATGGAGAATTAAAATAACCGACAACACAGCGAACATAGCCGAAACATTTCCAAACTTAAAGTGGCAGTGGACAGGGGGCGTGGCTTGAAAAACGGATAGCGGATGCAGCCGATAAGTTATGGAGTGGCGACCGGATACCGGAAGACACAGCGTCGGTAGGCACCCCACAAGGTGGACCGATGGTCTGGTGAAGATCGCGGGAAGCACAAGAGCGGTAGTTGTGGCGATAATTGGGGGAGGTCGTATGTCCAGTAGTGGACGTCTTTCGCCTGAATGATGATGATGATGATATCATAGAATATGCAAGTGATAGAAAAAAGGATGCTGTATAATCGAGATGAAATCTTTCTATTCAGTGGTTTGCATACCTGGGAGGTATTATCTTGTGAGAATTCCTTACTTACTATATTTATTGTTTCAGGGCGAATCCTAAAAGATTCAACTTCGATAACATTGGTGATGCACTCTTAACTTTATTCGAAGTACTGTCATTCAAAGGCTGGTTGGATGTCAGGGATGTATTGATCAAAGCATTAGGACCGGTTAGTATGCAAAAGTTCCTTTAAAAATAGGTCTCATGTTCATGTTTATTTTTTTTATCTCCCCTTATAAATGCCATAATCTGTGTTGCCAGGTACACGCAATCTATATACACGTTTACATATTTCTTGGCTGTATGATTGGACTAACCCTGTTCGTTGGTGTGGTGATTGCTAACTACTCTGAGAACAAAGGCACTGCTCTGTTGACTGTCGACCAGCGACGTTGGTAAGATACTATTTTATACTGCAGATCCCAAGAAAAGTATGTGCTTCGAGAATCATCGTGTATTTTCGGAAATACTAACGCGCGATGATGATATCTAATATAGAGCTGTTACAACCAAGAATGGAAGTACTTGTCTATTTTGTAGTACACACGCCGTATGGTATGTCGTCGTGTGTACCATTATTATAAAATTAAAGATTATCAACTATGCAATTCCAATAAACTTTCTCTCTGTGGCGCCACGTTCGTACTAATTCGGAAACACGAAGATTACCGAAGCGCATTCCTTTTCTGGTTTAACTGTACGTACGTAATGCGTAATATTGAATACAAATTAAACTTGATGAATTTATATTTAAAACAAAAGAAAAACAAATTATGGATTTTCCGATATAAAATGATTAAGTATTATTTAGAGCATTTTTCCGAAAGGTATATTTGTATAATATATATGATTTACTTAGACTTACATGTCAAAACGTTGAGATTTCTGTGCTAAACAGAAATGTTTTTCTGTTTGTCATTTTACTATAAAACTGTGTTCGTTTCCAGGTGCGACCTAAAGAAGCGACTGAAAATCGCTCAGCCACTGCACTTGCCCCCTCGCCCGAACAAGCGCAAAGTCCGCGCCTTCGCTTATGACGTCACACAAAACTTGAGCTTCAAGCGAGTGATAGCGATCGTTGTTCTCATAAACAGTGGATTGTTAGCTGTCACGGTTAGTCACCTTCAGCCGTAAATTGAATTACATGTTCGTTAGTTTGCCAAAGACCGTAATGTGGATGGAACTTAAGTAGGCAATGCAAGAGATCGAGTTCCGAGCTCAGCAATCGAATGGTCAGATTCATGCATAGATAAGTTTAAGTTTAGTGCACGGCTATAAATATGACATATCGATCTTTACAAAGAAACACACACAGTGCTCAACTATGCTGAACTTTTTATTAAACTGTATGACCGATATTTACATTCGGGTGCTATGTGGTCAATCTAAGTCATGGGTTCCCATAGGTCGCGCCGCCCTTGGGGGTGTAGACTGCGCAGAGTGACCGACAGGGAGGCGCGTCGGCTCGGTATTAGAAAAGGTTAAGGCTAGATAAATAAAAACCTAAACGTTTCGTAATACTTACATATATATAGGTGCTGTAAACTGAGCTAAAAGTAACTTGTTGGGCGTAGACATTTTAAAAGAAAGGGGCGCGTATGCTAAAAGTTTGGGAACCCCTGAACTAACTGACAAAACTTTCGACAAAGCATTCTACGTAGCTGTATTTAAGTTTCGCCTTCGACATTCCAGTGGTCTCGCTACTCTCCGTACACGGAGCAACTGGCCCTCACCTCGGCTCTGCTAACTCTCGTGTTTGTGGTGGAAGTGCTTCTGAAGACCATTGCGTTCACTCCGCGCGGCTACTGGCAAAGTCGCCGCAACCGATACGATCTGCTCGTCACCGTCGCGGGCTGCATATGGATCTTTATGCATTTCACTTTGAAGGTAACTCATAGTTTTTTTGTAAATCAGTTAAAGTGAGGTTTAGATGATACTTGTCTTGGGCCTTCAACTCATGAGCAGCCGTGGGGGAATGTTGGCCTATTTATCATGTTGAAATCATGTATTATATACAAGGCCAAATTAAATTTACATAATTATCCAATGATTACATGGGACTTATACATAATTATCTGGCGAAATGTGGGTGTTTAAGTATCTCGGCCTAACACTTCGGGGAATACAGGCTCGATGTTATGTGATGTTTATATCTAATAATGTTAAAACAAAACACATCATGTTTGAGAAGTTTCTTTGATAATAATGCTCTAATTACAGCCAAAACAACACAAAAAAGTTGTCTCGAATAATTGTGTATGTTGTGTTTGTAGAACGACCTGTCGTACTTCGTGGGCTTCATGGTGGTGATCCTGCGGTTCTTCACAATCACCGGCAAGCATACCACGCTCAAGATGCTGATGCTGACGGTTGGTGTCAGCGTGTGCAAGAGCTTCTTCATCATCTTCGGCATGTTCCTACTCGTTTTCTTCTACGCACTTGCTGGTACCATCGTTTTTGGAAACGTCAAATACGGCGAAGGGATTGGCAGGTAAACACTCATTTTGTGATTTGCGTACTAATAAAATGTATCGAATCATACCGACTATATAATTTTATTAGCGGCACTTGCATAACGATTAAAGTAGGTCCACATTTGTGACATTGCGATGGACAAAACTTCATCCAACGCTTACCTTGATAAACATAATGTTCTAAACGTAATAAACATAATTATTAAATTACCCTTTGCTTTTAAAGTTAAACTCTTAAATTAAGTCGAAATCAACGGCTAGTATGTTGACATTTGAACCTCATCATCAGCGTCCAGTAGTCCACTGCTGGATATAGGAGTGTCCAATTGCACGCCATTCAATTCGATTTTCGGCAACTTTCATCCAGCTCCTACCAACCACCCTGCAAAGATCGTCGCTCCACGTAGCCTGAGGGCGTCCTTACGTTTGCCGATTTGTGGTCTCCACTCAAGAGCACTTCTACCCCCTTCTACCCCATCGGTCATCGGTTCTATGACTATTATGGACGGCCTATTGCCACTTCAGCTTTATTTATTTATTTATTTATTTACCATTTATGTACACACATATAAACAGACAAGAAAAACAGAACAGAAAAAATAGGTACAGCGTGCGTGCAGCGTGCTTAATCTCAATCTTAAGCTCATAATAAATTAGTGCGCTTTACCATCTACGATTGCATCACTGCTTTCCATGAGCGGGATCGCAGCCAAGCACTAGCTTATAACATTAAAAAAAAAATCTGGGAGCTATGTCGACAATTTTTATCTTATTTGCAGGCGCGCAAACTTCAACTCGCCGATTCACAGCGTGGCGATGTTGTTCCGCATAGTAACCGGGGAGGATTGGAACAAGATCATGCACGACTGCATGGTCGCGCCGCCCTACTGCACGCCCGCCGACAACTACTGGGAGACCGACTGCGGCAACTTCACCGCCTCGCTCGCTTACTTCTGCACCTTCTACGTCATTATCACGTACATCGTGCTCAACTTACTTGTGGGTTAGTGCAACGTTTTTATGTAAATAACAACATCATGCTATAATCCACATTTTGCCAGTTGTGTTAAAGTCCCATGTAATAGGGGGCGAGCCTATTGCCATCAACCGGGCACAGTTAATCCAGCCTCCAAGCTACTACTGAGAAATTCCTGATGGAAAATCCCAATAAAACTTCGCCCGACTTGGGAATCGAACCCAGACCTCCATGCTCAGCAGTAGCTCCATTTTCAACTGCCATTAACATACAACGCTCTATGATAATATGGGTAAACTGTAAACGAACCTATGCATGAACATAATCAGCCTATAATGTTCCAACTGCTGAGACAGAGAACAAGTGACAACGAACCTAAACGTAAGAGTAAATAATATCGCAGCAGTAACATCATGTTTGTATGTTGCAGCTATTATCATGGAGAACTTTTCATTATTCTACTCAAACGAAGAAGACGCTCTTCTGTCTTACGCGGACATAAGAAACTTCCAAAATACATGGAACGTTGTGGATGTGCATCAAAAAGGTGTTATACCGGTTAGAAAGGTAAGTTCGAACTTAATTTCAAACATTTACGTCAACCGCGAACTGCGCGAACTGCTACGAAATAACGGTGTTTTCTATATAAAAGTGTTACCAAGGCCATGCCTGGTTAAATAAAAATGTATGGTTTTAATCGCATTTCAGGTGAAATTCATATTGCGGCTTCTGAAAGGTCGTCTAGAATGCGACACCCACAAGGAGAGGCTGTTGTTCAAGTACATGTGCTATGAGCTCGAGCGACTGCATAATGGCGAAGATGTTACCTTCCATGACGTCATCAAGTAAGTAGCCATACTTTATGGTAGGCTTTCTAAGAGTTTCGGATAATAAAACGGTGAAAATATTGCTATTCTTTCATTTTTGACAATATAGAATTCTATTATATTTTTAATGATAACAGTATGCTGTCGTACCGCACGGTGGATATTCGCAAGTCACTGCAAATGGAGGAGTTATTGGCGCGGGAAGAGTTCGAGTTTCTGATCGAGGAGGAAGTCGCCAAGCAAACCATACGCACATGGCTGGAGGGCTGCCTCAAGAAGATACGCGCCAACAGTAGCGTAAGTTATATTATGGATAATAAATTTTAAAAATACTACAATGATCCATATAATATATTCTACATACTGATTCGCAGCTCCGCTCGAAGAATATTTCCTAAATATTGCAAACTCTACTTCAATTTAGAATCATAGGTAATTTACATTTAGGTATTACCACTTAGGGCTGATTTTTCCATCGCCAGATAACTTACATACTATATTCGAGGAATAATTTTGAAATTTTGACAGTTCTTTTATACAAAAACTGTCAAACGTCAATTTTATTCCTCGAATAAAAGTTGTCTGGTGGTGGAAAAATCAGCCCTTACTCAACTAACTACCGTAGCGTTCTGTTACTTTTTGAATGATAATTTTTAATAAAACCGGTGATGTGGACGAATTTCTTGATGGCTTTTGACTATTTTGTTTATTTTTTCACGTTCGTATCATTATTTTAAATGTTAGCTTATAAAACCGGTTCCTAAAATGTTTTTAGTTGCAATGGAATTTGAACTTTATCAAGTATGTTCTAAAGTAGCTATGTAGTTCCAAAACATGATAATTAAACCTCCCATGTTTATAACGTTGTTTTGTGTTACAGAAACAGCAGACTAGTTTAATCGCTGGCTTGAGGAAAACAAATGAACAAGCTGTTGACATGAGCAGCGAGAAAGTTGACAAAGAAAAACTGGAAACTGAAGCTCAGGTAACCATATTATTTGGTATTGATAGCATTATGCATGTTTATGAGGAAAGTACAAAACTTTAAATTAATTTTCAGCAGGTGATCGCGAGCACAGGACGCTCCGAAATAACAGAGTCCACTTCACAGCCTGTTATATCTAGTAAGAAAGATTTTTAAATAATATTGTTTCCTTAATAAATACAGGTATCTGTCTGTATTTGTGTTAATAATATTTGTTTTAATTTTACAGATATATCATCATCATTTGATTCACAACCGAAAAGATCGTCGACAAAAAGCCAATTCAAGAGGCCTGGATTACCATCGGTCACAATTCCGAGGTAAAAATAGGACTTGCTTATCTCAATAATAATTTAAGAATTGATGCCCTCATACCCATCATCTATATTAAATAAAATAACTTGCAGACCAGAGAGCCCGGTCAAGAAGTATCTTCAGCCAACACTCAGTGATCCACATCCTGCCCTCATAAAGAAGACTTCTTGTAAGTGTGAGTGTTCTATTTTGTTACTAGTATTTAGATTCCTTTATTTCATTTAAATACTTATTATTAATTACATTTTTAAATATTTTTATGAACAATAAGATAAAAATAAATAGCATTTAAAAATATAAAAAATAAGAGCGTTTTTCCTGAAATAAAACGCATATTAAGTTACTTACCTAAATTCGAAGCTTAATTATTTGAGATAGCAACACTGTGGTCCCGCTTATTTCCTTACTCTTTCTACCCTATATGTATATCCCTCTCTTTCGCACATCCTCCACCCTTCACCTCTCTTCACCACCCGGTGGGGCTCGTCGCTAACAGCGTTCGAGTCTATTGCTCATTGTGTTGAAAATCAACAGGCAGAAATTATCTTAAGCTTCGAATTTAGGTAATTTAATATGCGTTTTATTTCAGGAGAAACGCTCCTATTGAATAACTTGACCGTAAATTTGAAGCTTAATTATTTAAGACGTGTTTCTTATCGCCTGGTGGTGAAGAACGCCAATGTGAGGATGATCAATTTTATGCATAGATATAGTTCAGTGCATATGGAATACAAGTTACGAGTATGAAATGTGTATATCAAATGTAAAGAGGTACATACTTATCATTAAAATTAAAATTCATCTTGGAAAAAATAATAATAATTTATTAGTCAAAAAAAATATATAAATAATTCATAATTATTAGCAATGCAATAAAGTAATTTACAGAG
Organism: Apamea monoglypha; assembly: GCA_911387795.2. Classification (NCBI taxonomy): domain Eukaryota; kingdom Metazoa; phylum Arthropoda; class Insecta; order Lepidoptera; family Noctuidae; genus Apamea; species Apamea monoglypha. Next base: position 10,465,333 of record OU426921.1, read on the forward strand.
TACATCAAGCACTTGTAACAACAAAAATAACGGCCTCCCTTGAGAACTTACAATTTAAGGTTTAGAATATTACCTATTAAATCTCTGTACTTATAATAATAATTACAATTCAAATTAATCACTGAAATCAATTAACAGGATCAAATAAATTAAGAATAGTACTCGAATTAGAGACGGTTGGCATAACCTGGCGTTTGTAATATTTCTTAAAAGTATTTTCAGCTCTCCAGTTACCTTTAGCTAAAATGTTTTCGATTGGGAGATTTTCTGACCAACTTTTGGATGCAACCGCGGACCTAAAAGTACCGGGAGTCGCTATTATATTAGCTTCTAATAAAAGAGATCTAATCCAACCTGTTACTACTGCTCGCGAGGCTGGTCTTGCTTGACCTCTAATATTTATAAATAAATTATTGCATGCAGCCAAACTTCGTCTATTCTTGAGAATATCAATAGTTTGTTTTACCCAATATATAGGGTCAAGATTCTAGTTATCTGGGTTTTTTGTTAATTTCCAGCCCGGTTGCCTATAAGTTGCAGAATCGGTCTTGGATCCAAAAACTGGCCAAAAGACTATATTATCTGTAGACATAATCAAATGTTCTGAATCAACACTGAGCAGAGTCAGGTCATGTATTCGTCTATCAGAACAAAGAAGTAATAATGCTGCTGTATGTCTGGATGTAGCAAAAATATTGTTTGACTCGATTGAACTGTTTTTTAAATAAGACACTAGATCATCAATATTCCATATAGAGGGTCTACTTGCTCCCGGTTGTTTGAGAGCTATCGACTTAAAAACATGCTTAACTAAGGTATGAGAACTTAAAAGACCAGCTGCATCCGTATTACACAGTGTAGAAACTACTGACTTATGCAAAATAATAGTTTTGAACGAAAGTTTGTCAATTAAAAGTAAATTGCCAAAAACTGTGTTACCACTGAGCCTTCTGGATTCTATGCTCTCCGCCCATTTAAGCCATCGTAACCAAGCAACTTTGTAGGTCTTACGAGTCGAATTCCGCCAAGATAATTGTAATAAATTGATTTGATCAGAATTCCAGTCTAATAGATTTCGATCCCACCCCCACATTTCCATACCTCTAGAGTTATATCTTGGACTTTGGGACGTGGAAGGCACGTTGACGTGTCCACTAGGGAATGACTGAGGTTCCGTATAGTGAACGGAGCTGCTATTGCTCGTGCTTTCAGGTCTCCCCTACAGAAAACTCGACCCCACAGAGGGACTACCATGAGTAGAATTCCGGAGGCTCGATCTCGGAGTAGGTACTCTTGGCACGAGACAAGGTGATGGGAATATCCACGCTAATCGGAAATTCCAGTCCATTGAAAACGCGTCGTGATGAATTGCCTGTTTGTCATTCATATCTAACGATACATAGTTGGCAACGACATGTGCTGTTTCTGATGCAAAAAGGTCTATCACAGGGGTCCCGAATTTCCTGAATATCATTTCTGTGCAATGAGGTATCAAGTGCCATTCCACAGCGCTTCGACGCCGAGATAGGCGATCGGCACGAATATTGAATCTGCCTTGTAAATGAAAACTTTTAGAACGATGCAATTTTGGTCCAGAATTTTGAATATCTCTTTTGTAATGTTCATCAGAGGCTTTGATATCGTCTCGCCCTCGTTGCGCAGGTAAGCAACTACTATTTGGATGTGGGACTGAACTAGGACTGTAGAGCACCGTAGGAGCTGACAATGGCCTTCCTGGAACCTCCTGCTCGTTCCACGATCCTGATAGAGGCCGATTGTCCAATTGTGCGCCCCACGCTATATCTGACGCGTCTGTTGTTAGGAAATGACTTGGTGCAATGTGAATCGGTGACGAGGCCTGGTAATTTTGTAGCCACCACTTCAGATTTGTCTGTGCTTCTGCTGGAACAGTATGTAGCTCCTTTGACGATTTCAAAATTGAATTTACGAACTCCAGCAAACTTCGATGATTTAGTCTGACTTTTGGGACTGTAAAACTGGCAAAATTTAGCAGGCCCATTAAAGCTTTAGAGTTTCTTTAATCCCACTCTGTTGTCCTTCAGAATTCGTTACACCTTGGTCAAAAGATTGTGATATTTTTCTAATGGAAGACGTTTTAGATATACTAGGTTCGTTTGAGGAGTAAGCTCGGACTTTGGAAAGGTTACTTGCCAACCTAGGTACTGTAGTCTTTTTATTATCAACTGAACTTGCGATCTGAGGATGTCCATATTCTGATGGGCAATCAAAAAATCGTCCAAATACACAACGACGCGAATGCCTTCTTCTCGCAAGGTCTGAGCGATCTAATTGGTCAAGGATGCGAAAACATTGGAGCTGTGCTCAGTCCAAACGGCAGGCATGTCATTTGGAGTAACTCTCCGTCGTAAATAAGTCGGAGAAAACGACTTTGGGACTTGGTAATTGCCAAATGAAAGTATGCCTGGGAGAGGTCTATTTTGCAAAGCTAATCCCGAGGTTGGAGAAAATTCGGTATCCGAAAGATGTTTATAAGTTTGAAAGGATCTGTGAGAACAAACTTGATTAGGGCTTTCAAGTTGACAATTGGCCGAAAGGAACCTTCGCTTTTCGGAACCAAGAAAATTGTTGATAGAATGCTTGGGGATAAATCTGCAAACTCGAGAACACCCTGCATTTTCATTTGATGTACGAGAACCGTCACTTCTGTCGAAATGGGAATAGCGAAGGTACTCTTTTTTCAAGTTTGGTACAATTAGTGGAGGCCTTTGAAGAAATGATATTCGATAACCTTTTATTATTTTGATAAGGACTTTCTGAGCTCCCAAGTTCTCCCAATGATGAACAAACCGGGATAACTGACCGGCTTTGAACTCGGTGCTACTGTGACTCGAGTCCTTCGGTTTTTTAATTCTCTTTTTTTTTTGTGACACCGGTGGGTGTGCTCTGATTTGTGGTGTTTTTGAAATGGCCAATGAGAGACCGGTTTTGGTGTCCAGCTCTTGATCGAAATGCACCCCTTGTATTAAATGTCCCCCGTCGACCCGAGTTGTTGTTGCCTAGATATCCCTGAGGATATTGAGAATAGCTACCTCTCGGAGGAGCATTGTGTTTTGGATGTTCGGTTTGCGCATGAAGCATCCGGGTACCTTAGCCTGTGTAAGCCTATTGTAATAGACCGCCGTGGAAAAAATGCTTTCTTAACCCCACTGATTTTCTTGAGAGCAGCCGTGGAGTCGGCATTAAAAAGATGTTGGCATGAAGGCGGAATTTTACGTAAGGTCGTTTTTATAAGAGGGTCTCGTTTGAATTTTGTTATGCCGTCACGTCTCATCTGAATTATTTTGGCTCTGTGTCCGCATAATAATTGCAACAAATCGGATGACACTTTATGTACGCCATAACAAATAACTCGATAATCTTTTCTTATAAATTTCCAAAGTTCAAATCTTGTTGATCTTTTGCCCACGTTAAGAAACTTTTAATGGTTTCTTGCAGAGCTTTTCTAATTTACAATAAACAGAAAGTTTGAGCAGCATATGCCCTCTCCACTTGAGCCAGTTGTCGCGATGCCTCATAGGCTTTAATTTCGTCGTTAATTTCTTACTACGAAACCTGGAGAATGATTATATATTTTTTGTGTATGATAACGAACTTCACACCAGTGGCTATTATCAAAATGCTGAATACTGTTTAAGGTAGTTAAAAAGTCTTAGGGGCTACAGGAACTGACGGATCCTTCAATTTAGTCTGAATAGCAAACTCAAAAGAAGGTTCTTTTGCAGTTTCACTAGAATTCACGGCTTTCGTTCCAAGTCTATACACGATTCATTACAAAAATCGACAGGACCGGTAGGATTGCATGTATTATTATGTGCAAGTAAATCACGAAGCTCACCTAGTTCCCTGGATAATTTATCGTACTACTAGAGCTGGATGAGGTACTAGAACTAGTTGATGAACTGCTAGTCGTTCTGCGGCGAGACGTTCTCGGAGCCACTGACGCTTTACCAGGATTGATTTCAGAAGGCACAGCCTGGTTATCCATCCTAGTACCAAACAATTCGAAAGAAATCCGCTATAGAAATTATTCGTCACTCAATCTACAGAATTTTTTGGGAATATATAAATCTGAGGGTAGACAAACAAAATAAAAACTTATAATAAAAACATACTCGTACAAAATTCAAATCGGCAATGATCACCGACCGTTTGCTAGAACTGTTAGGAAATAATAATTGAATAAACACTCACATGTATGATGTTTACCGCTTTTCTGATACTTATTTAAAACTCAAATAAATTTCGGTTAGCAATAATAGTAATGCACTTAGATTATATTCTTTAAGGAAATATGTATTAAGGTTCGTGATCGAAACCTATGCAGCGGGAAACAGAACGCCAATGAGCAAGAGACTCGAACGCTGTTAGCGACGAGCCCCACCGGGTGGTGAAGAGAGGTGAAGGGTGGAGGATGTGCGAAAGAGAGGGATATATAGGGTAGAAAGAGTAGGGAAATAAGCGGGACCACAGTGTTGCTATCTCAAATAATTAAGCTTCGAATTTACAGACAAGTTATTTATTTATCAATTTATTTCAGGCATCAAGGCCCATATAAACACATACAATACAATATTAATTTAACTTAAAAATACTATAAATACATACAACATTATAATTACACTAAAAAACAAACTAACGCACACGAAGTGTCTGCGTCGTGTTTCGCTGACTGGTGTCATGTAGCCGACCACGAAACCGGCGGTACACAACACCCTTCGGCCAGAACTCTTCCTTGAGGAACTTCTCGAGATGATGTGTCGGAACACGCACCACGAACGACTTGAAGTTCGAGTTGTGACGCGACTCCAACTTCTCGACCCTCAAAGTCCAGTTGGTCTTCACACGCATGTACAGACGCCAGCAGGTCAAGCTACCCGAAACTGTCAAATTTTCCCAATCAATCTTGAACCTTAATGCTTTAGCGATAAAGTTGATAATCTATTAAAGAAATTTGACAGATTGTAGTAGCTTGATGTGCTGGCGTCTGTACTCCATGATCTCCTCAACCCTCGTGGAGTGGTGCAGTCTGGACACGTACAGCTGCGTCGTCGGGATTGCTGGACGCAGCAGCATTTTGGGTCCTGCCAGCGCGGTGCCGCACTGGTTCTGACAAGGAGGCTTCTTCTCCACCTTGATGAAACCAATATACTCAATATATACTCAATATCTTTATTGCTTTACCATAATGTGTACTTAGGTGGTATACATATAATTTAGATCATTATGGACCCTGTAGGGCACTTGTCGCACGTGTCCTTCTCTGGACCCTGCCTTTTTAAAACCTTGTTGGGTTTCGACCGGCTCCGTTTACCCCCTTTTGGTTTTCCCGCTAGTTTTACCTGCAAGTTCTGCGACTCAGCAGTCTTATTAGCGGCTACTATTGCTGCGTAGGCTCGTTTGGGGGTTGACGAACCTACACACGTCGTTGTCTCTACCTGTGTCAAGCTAGGGACGGCCACGGCACGCGTCGCAACGCATGCATTCTCGGCAGTTGGTGACGAATTGGAGCCCGCCGACTCGAAACTGCAGATGGAGGCGTTTTGTGTCCCGCGACGCGTGTTCAAATTTGCGGCGTCGCCGTCGGTAGGTGACCTACTTGCAGAAATTGCGTTGCGCAAGAGCACTACTTCTGCCCGTAGATCACTGGCGGTGTTGTTGGACACCTCCAGCTTATACTATGTTTATCTCGGCCTGGCTTTGCTTCAGGAATGTAATGTCCTTCAGCAGCCTGGTGACGTCTACGTGGTCGAACGTGACGGGAGGCAGCTTGTGCAGATCCTTCGCCACTATTTCAGGTACATCGTCCGGGTCGGTCTCCTTCATCAGCGTTATGATGTCCTGGAGACTCTTCTGTGTACCGTCCCTTCAACGCAGGGCTGTAGCTAGAGTCGAATTTGAGGTAGGGCTGCATTGGTTACAGGTAGGGCGGAAGTAAAAAAAATATCATAATTGATCTGCCCTCGAAGCACGGGCTCCTAAATCAATCACCATGTATATCATTGACCTCTAGGTCAGTGATGTACATTCAATAGCTATTCGTAGACAAATAATTTATGTGACAGAGCATGAGCATGGATATAAGAACTATTAAATCCTCAATGATGAAGAACAAGCGAACAAGATGGTTGAACTTCCAGATTTGGATGTAGAGATCCACGTCTGAGTAAGAGTGAGGTAATAATTAATTGTTGGGTGATACGAGTAAATAGATACGACCAAAAATACAATTTAGATCATATTGTTTCTGCAAACTTACATATTATAATAATTTGCCTCTCAAAATGGATGTATGATGTCTGCCTCTCAAAATGGATGTAAGATGTCTGCCTCTCAAAATGGATGTAAGAATGGGTCCCGTGGTACTAAGGAGCTACTCCTCATTGATGTGGCCATTAGAAAACAGGTTCGTTGTTCCCGAAAGGATCTGTCGACATGTTGGATAGATTATAAGAAGGCCTATGACTCGGTGCCACATACATGACTCATGAGGGTACTGGATTTGTATAAAGTAGATGCAACTCTGCGTACCTTCCTGATATCATGTATGCGGCAATGGAGGACGGTCCTTCGCTATCCATGATGTCGAAATATTCAGAGGAATAGCGAACCGATAAGGATCGAACGAGGCATCTTTCAGGGCGATATTTTGAGTCCGCTTTGGTTCTGCTTAGCCTTGAATCCTCTAAGCACACTTCTGGAGGAGTCAGGTCTAGGCTATCGGCTGAGGAGAGGTGGTCAGGTTATATCGCACCTCCTCTACATGGATGACCTAAAACTCTTTGCTCCCAACAATTTGCAACTTATGCAGCTACTGAAAGTAACTGAACCTTTCAGTAGCGCCATCAGGATGGAATTTGGTGTGGACAAATGTGCGGTCTGGATGGAGATTGTGGAATCCGTGGGAACCCAACTCTCGGATTCCACAAACCTTAGAGCCCTCTCCGCATCCGAAACCTATAAGTATTTGGGTATATCGGAAGCGTTAGGCATCAATGTTACTGACATGAAGCAATCGTTGAAGGAGCGGTTCTTTGGCCGCCTGAAAAAAGTACTTAATAGTCTTCTATCAGGCGTAAACAAGGTGCGTACCTTCAACAGTTGGGTCATGCCGGTTTTGATGTACTCTTTCGGCATAATCAAATGGACTCAAACCGAACCAGACGCCCTTGATAGGAGGGTCCGGACGCTGTTGACTGCAAATGGAATGCATCACCCACTGTCATCGGTAATGACTGCTGTATATCCCGCGAAAGTGTGGAGGTCGAGGCTTTTTAAACGCTAAGACCCTCCACAATCGCGAGATATGCAGTCTCAGGGAATATTTCCTAGAAACCGACGTGGGGATGCATCGAGATGTAGTCGCGGTGGACAAGGGCCTCACCCCGCTCTCCTTGGCTAAAGAGAACAGGCGCAAGCCAGTAGTTCTTGACACCAGTGATCGCATGGAAGTATGGCAAAGTAAGGAGCTTCACGGACGCTTTTACCGGGCCCTACATGGACCCGATGTAAATCTACTAGCGTCCGTAGCCTGGCTGCGTTTCGGTGACCTCTTTGGAGAAACCGAAGGTTTTGTCTGTGCAATTATGGACGAAATTATGATGACGAACAATTACCGGAGATTTATTGTGAAAGACGGCACGGTTGACATCTGTCGGGCATGCCACCGGCCGGGGGAATCAATCAAGCATATTATCTCCGGGTCTTCTCGTCTAGCTAACGGAGAGTATTTGCATAGACACAACCTTGTAGCCAGGATAATCCATCAGCAACTTGCTCTGAAATATAGACTTGTGGAATCTGAGGTGCCGTACTACAGGTATGTGCCCGACCCAGTTCTCGAAAATGGAAATATCACGTTGTACTGGGATCGATCCATCATCACTGACAGGACTATTGTTGCCAATAAGCCTGATATAGTGGTGGTGGATCGATCAGAGCGGCGCGCAGTGATTGTTGACATAACCGTCCCGCATGATGAGAACATCGTGAAAGCCGAGAAAGATAAACAAATCAAGTATCTTGACTTGGCTCGCGAGGTTGCCGACATGTGGGATGTGGACTCAGCGATCATTGTGCCGATAGTCGTGACAGCCAATGGCTTAATAGCCAAGAGCCTCGACCAACACCTGAGGAGGCTCTCGTTGGGCAGCTGGATCAAGGGCTTGATTCAGAAAGCGGTACTTCTGGACACGGCTCGCATTGTCAGGAGGTTCCTCTCTCTGGAGCCCTGACCGCCGCTAGCCGCGTAGCTTGGACCGTGTTCTCGATACCGGTGGGCTACTATTTTTTATATTTTTAAATGTTTTTTTATCTTTTTGTTTATAAAAATATTTAAAAATATAATCTGTAAGTATGTAAATGAAATAAAGGAAAACATCATAATAAAAAATATTTAAAACAGCTGAATTCTATGATTCGCCATGTTATTAAAAATGCGAAGAACTTCGATCAGATCAACTGATTTTGTTCTTTTTTTTTTTCAAAGGACAGAAATACCATACCAGCCATTCTCTCGTGACCCGTTAACGGTCTTTGAGGCCATCGATCACTAGTAGATCGTAGGCTAGTGATCGATGTTTGAGGCCTTGATTGCAGTTAAGGTAGGGCATTGTGATTTTAAGGTAGGGCATTGCCCCACGATGCCCCCCCCTAGCTACGGCCCTGCTTCAACGAGACGGCATCTGGCTGCCTTTGCCGAGCGTTGCGAACAGCAGCAACTTGGCACTGCTAATCTCTTCCTCTTTGTACGATGACTTGCAGATCTGCAAGATGCTGATCTCGTCCATGTAGTCGATGGCATGTTTGATGAATGCCAATACTTCGTTGGCTATGAGAGTTTGGGAACTCATAACGGAAAACAGGCAGCGGCTATAGCCGCGCAATTCGCGAATATAATATTCGTACTGTGCAGCGCAAACGCGACCGTACTCGACCGCGCATCGCACCGCATTTAATAGTAGCCTACCGGTATCGGGAACAAGGTCTAAGCTACCTAGGTCAGGGCTCCAGAGAGAGGAACCTCCTGACAATGCGAGCCGTGTCCAGAAGTACCGCGTTCTGAAGAAAACCCTTGATCCAGCTGCCCAACGAAAGCCTCCTCAGGTGTTGGTCGAGGCTCTTGGCTATTAAGCCATTGGCTGTCAGGACTATTGGCACAATGATCGCCGAGTCCACATCCCACATGTCGATTCCTCGCGAAATAATAATTGCTAATATTATCGTTAAGTTAGTAATATAGCGTAACTACTAATCAGAAGATGGAACACCCCTAGACTCCTTAATCGAGCCACCTTCTTCGTCTAGAGACGGCAGTACTACTCGTAATAAAATTCATGACTCCGAAAGTGCGTTACAAAACTTAAGTTGGATCCAGTGTTGTAAAAGACTTAAGTATTTTAGTCTTCATTTCGAGACTTAAGATGTTCAAGCCTTGGGGCTCATAGGCTCACGAGTCACGGGTTCTTTGAGTCTACACACAGACTCCACAAGCTCCTAATTTTTATTTTGTACATCATGCCTTATAACTACGGATAAAGACTCAGATGACTCAGTCCCGAGTTCTTTTTATAATACTCAGTCTCGAGTTCTTTTAGACAAGACTCGAGTCTTGCTATAAAAGACTTAATATTCAAAAGGACTTGAGCTCTGAATATTTTTTATCAGACTCGAGTCTTCAAAAACAACTGAGTCTTCAAAGAGAACTTAGAAGAAGACTTAGAACTCGAGTTTCTTACACCACTAGTTGGATCGATTCCAGGTTCAGACGAGAGACTTTCAAAAAATGTTCGAATGCAGTTTTACTTTTTATTTATTTATTGATTAATATAAATAATAAATATAATATAAATATTTAGGGTACTTTCCTTCCAGGGCCCACTTCTACTTTCCACGCTGTATATAATTATTATATCCACTTAATCCACTGTCCGTTGCACTAGGAAGACGAACGCGTGTCCTACTTGACGCAGCTGACGGCCTAGCCATCCTTTGATAAGATACCAATAGATGATTGTTTAGTTGGGATGGTATCTCGTATTGAATATAATGTATGTGTCGACAGCGTCGGTGAAGAGTGGAGTGCGCGTGAGTCACAACAGCGGCGGCGGCGCGCGCGACCAGCCCGTGCTGCACGACGTGCACTCGTGGTGGGGCGCGCAAGTCGCACGACTTGCCATGCTCGACACCGAGTAGCGTATGCGGCCCGTCAAGCCAACACTTCATTATTATAAGCACTCCATTTGTGTACTACTCCGTGTCGCTGAATTTAATAAATAACTAATAAATATTTATAGCAAAACCAGATCTATATTGGTTTGACTCGAATTAAAGTTGATAAAATGAACAGATTTATTTTAACATGTTAATAATTAAGTATACCTGTGTTAGTGCCAAAATAGCTGGAAACGAAAATAAAAAAAAACATCAAAATCTCTTATTTATTTATTTTATTCAGTATCCCAATATTCTGACGATATAACTTTTCATATTTGAATTACTTTAAAGTCAGATTATTAAATTACACTTATTTACACAACGAGGATTTACAACTCGTAAACTTGCTAGTTGGCGATTCAATTTCTATTAAAAATAACAAAATTAAATTAATATTTTAAGTAGCGATAAATTATTGTAATAGGTGACACATTCCAAGTGAGAAGAGTACTATTACGGTAAGGGTGAGTACGAGACACAGGTATCGTCCGGCGATGGGGTAGTGGAACAGCTTGGCGTGCAGGCGCAGCGTGGACGCGTACAGCAGCACGGCGGTGATGTCCTCCTGCGGCGTATCCTGGTGCAGGAACGGGCGCACGCACAGCTCGTGACCCACCGACTGCGTGCGCCGGCACTCCTTCGACAGGCGGGCGGCCTGCAATTATAAAAGTAAAATTAAACGTAAACTAATGCATACCTTGCCAACTGGCTTTGAATGTTTCTTTGTCGGCAAATGCTCAAAAGTTCTCTTTTTATACAGCGTGTATCAGAAAGACAGACCATGAAACTGAACAACTTCCTTCATGGGACCAACATCGTAATCGAAAAAAAATATCAGCCGCCGTCCATTTGGGTTGAGTAGGTATTTAAGTTTTGTATGGGACAATTTACCCCTGATACATGCTGTATATTTTGCCATTACCTGGACAAATGGTACAACGACCGCTGATATCCACAAGAGCTCATTAAGGATGCTGATACCAATCAAGGGTTCCGTTTCAGTGTCCACCTTGTCCAAGTTGAGAAGCCACATAAGACCAGAGCTAGCCCATGAAATGTTCACGATGGTGAACAAACAAACTGCGGGTGCTAGGTCATCATTCAAATATTTTAACAGCTTACGGAATTCTGCTATTTCCTGTAAAATGAAAATTAATATTTTTTATATTCGAATATTTCTTGTTTGACCATGTTCTAACAAGTTCAAAGTTAGGTTAAAGGAAAACTCACTCTCATCCAGTGAAGCGGAGTAATAGTTCGGTTAAGAAGGCGCTCTTTGAGGAACATGAGATGAGCCTGCAACAGCTGCGCTTGAAGGCAGTAGCTTGTGATAATAGTCGCCTGTACCATGTCGTGAATCAATGTGCATATTATAAGTAAGGTCTTCAACAACATTCTTACTTCATATGAACTGGAATAAAATGATTATAAGATCAGTACTTACTTAAAATCAACATTCCGTGGTAACAACCTGACATTGACAGCACCTTTATGTCGCAGCAGTAAAGGGGTTTTAGTAGTTCAAGTGAACCACCGACACCCGTTTGACCACACGTATGTACCTATGTACACTCAAGGACAGTTCGAAAAGGTGACATGCACCCACTATGTGGAGATTGAATTTCCTTGAAATTTGCTGAACATTTTCGTTCTTTGACCGTAGGTATCTAAAATGGAAGGTTTCTCTTTACCTTGTCTCCATCCATCTGAAGATGATGTTACCTCTAGCCAGCATTAAATTGACTGAACACAATGATAGGCACATCCACAGGACGCTGAGTATTATGAAAAACCACAACATGCGTAGCAGGCGCTTCGGCTTCGTTGTAGGCATCCCTTGAGGTGAGTAGGATGACAATAGAAATACCTAAACAAGAAGAGCTATAGTTAACTTCTATTGTTACGCGCCATTTTTGTAAGTTTAGAACTTCCAAATTCATGCTACGTTAGTATAATAATGTATCACAAATAATTACAATGAATTTAAATTAGAATACTCACTCTTTCCATTAGATTTTGCAATTGTTCATTATCTGAGATCCGAAATAAATATAATGCGTACAAAAATCCCACATAGTGCAATATGCTGGGTCCAATGTAGGTGAATATAACGTTTCCATAACACACTTCTTTATAATTGTCGTATTCTAAAGTGGATGTTAACGCCAAAGGAACTAACTTGTAACAAAACCCTCTGTCCCGTCTGAAACGTAATCGCAACTTAACTAAGGAACAACATGCGGCTCAATTTACATTCTAGCAACATTAAAGTTATTTATTACCTGAAACAAGCCATATATTGAAGTACATATCCTACAAACATGAGTATCGCAACTTGTATTGAATGAAAATGTGAGCAACAAATAACGCATCTAGAAGAGTTCGATACATCCAGTACCGGCCGCAGTCCCATAATACTCAACAGTTTTAAATATGGGAGTAATATCTGCAATGATAACATACAGTTATATCAATAATAGAATAAAGTCAATAGGGAAACAAAATCAAGAACTTCGCAATAAATATTACCTTAGATTTACAATAATGTAATATAGCAGAAGTACTCATGTATTCCGTATCAGGGGACTCCGTTATTTCTCCGATCTGGAAAGGAGCATTAATGTCTTTGAAGGTATAATATTAAAAATGCGCACTACATAAACACATAATAATTACTGAACTTCTCACTTGTGCAACTCACAAAAGATTCTGGTGCAAATGCGCACGGTGTCCCCATTGTAGTGAGAAATGCAAATAATAAAGGATCACTCACGTCCACACTATTGGCGTCGAGACTGGACCTGGTAGATCTCTCCATCGCTGGTTCCGCGAGCTTGTCGTTCCCCAGTACATGGCTGTCCAGTAAATCACTAGCTACACAATAATTAAAAAAAATCACATTATTCGGTTTATTACCCATATCTACACATAAATTACCAATAAGCACATTATACGACATGATAATATATTAATAATTGAACATTTATGTAGCAAACAACTAAGATTCAATAATGACGGTAGGTAATTAAAAGCTTATTGTGCTTACCACTACCGTATGATGCGTTGTCATTTTGCATTTTTTTTATGCTGCTAGTTCACCAATAGATTTGAGCTATTCCCAAAATTTAATTTCACTTTCGGGGCGAGTTAAAAAGGATACATTAACGACAACAGATAACGATTCACTGCAATGTTTTTTTATAATATGTAATAACAACATCGACTGTGTTCTTGCTATTGCACTGAGTCAGTGCATTCACTCTGATAATAGCCAATGCGATGTTAATGTCATTGTGTTTACATCGCGACCGTACCAGTTTTAATTTATATTATAAAGCACATCCCGGAGATATTTTGTTAAGATTGTCAAGATTATTATAATGGATGGTTTATGTAAGTAGATATGGTTTGTTTTAAAATGCCTACATAAAACTTGCATTAGAGGGCATAAAATGGACGTATGGACGTGAACTTAGCAATATGTGCTCACTACGGACAATGAACTTTGATAAGCCAGAAAAAAAGATAAATGGTGAAAGACTAATATTTTTCAATTTTAAATCATTTGCTTTCTGCGAGCTAGTAGACGACTAAAACTTTAAATCTGTCTGCCAAGGTGCATGTGAAGCAGCAAGTGCAGTCGCATACCTTTTGACTGACTGCTTGCTTGCAATATTATGCGCAACATATTATTTTTTCGGGGTTTCTGTTAGCAATCAAAATAAAATCAGTATTATAATTCTACTGAAGGTGCAATATCTGGCTCTGCCTACCAGAGTATGACTGACTAGGCTGACACGTAAACAGGTAAAAAAAAAAGATATTTAATAAGAATTCATATACACACTGCACTTTATTCCTATTTAAATTAATTTTATCAATATGATTTAGGAAGCTTCTGTTTCGTTAAAAACCCTGTTCGTCGCACAAATTGTTTTCTCTCTTGATGGTGTTTCTTCATTTGACGATTATTTTCCGATTCTGACTTCTTCCCTCTCATACTAAACTTCATTTCGCGGTTTCCACCGCTATTGGTTACCATTGTTGTAAACCTTTCTTTAGCTAATCGATCTCCTAAACTAGCTTTGCTCACCCGTGATATACTTTTAATAATATTTGAAGTTCTTGGGGCACTATTTGTGTTATAATCTTGCTCCTCATTGGGTTGTGAGTCATCTTCTCTTCGGGATTTATTTCTAATCATTTTGTGTTGTTTTTTAACTTCTTTTACCCACGTTCGGTCTTCATCAGAACTATCGCCGTCATCACTAGTCTCATACAGTTCCATATCAGAATCTTTATCTTCAATTTCTTCCACCTACGAAATGAAAAGAAAAAATGCCATTTTCATACATATTTATGCACTCTCTTAACAGAATTAAAAAAAAAAAGAGTTCGAAATATTCTTACAATCTTTTAATTCGATTTCTGGACTAAAAGGATGTATCCTATGTATAAAGTGCAGAACAAACTGCCTATACGAAATACTTCTATAATTATAGAAGAGATTAGGGGATATTCTTTGTTACCTGTATTGGTTCAGCTTCCACTTTCTTTCCTTTGTTTTTATCTAGCCTAGACAAAACTGGATTGAGTAAACGATATTCTTCAGCTCCTCTATCCACCTCAAAGTCAGGGTTTTCAAATAAGGCCTGTAATAAGAATGATATTTTTAACAACATTGTGACTAGATTAATTGCCATTCACAATATACACTGAAAAACTTAAGCACACCTTAAAACGGTCATCTTTGAGTAGATTAGCTGATTGTTTCTTCTTTCTTCCTCCATCATCCATGAGTTTGGATGCCAAATCCCTGTTAACTTTTGGTAAGTTGTCCTCAACTTTAATTCTAGATGGCCGCTCCTGTTCAATCTTTTCTCTTATCTTACGTTTCTTGTATTGTTCAAATGCAAATGGATCCGCGATTGACTTTGCTCTCTTGTACAATCGCACATCAACAAAGTATCTGTAATTTTAATTTGCATAATTAATAAATGAATGAATGAATCTGAGATTCAAAAATTACATTTCCTAATTGAGAAAACAAGTCTTACCCATGCATGTACGCTCTTAATAGATTTGTTCCCAGCAAGTGATCTAATCCTAATGATTCCAGTTCTTGTTTAGTGATGAATTTATAATCATCATAAACTGTTTGTGATGCTGAGCTCTCTAATTCCTCAGTCAAATTATCCAAGAAAGCACACCATCTGGGTGCAGGACCTGGTAAATAGTGAAAATAATTTTAGTTCAGTGTATACTTTTAATTCTAGTGTCCAGGCACTATTATTTGTTATAGTATTGTGTTCAACTTGTTGTGCACATACCTAATGATGGAATGTAATATATTTGCATTTTTTGATCTTCAACTGCCATCATACTTAATCCTGTGTTCGGAAAAACACATAAATCATTGAAATCCACTGATGATTCTATGCTCGTATATTGCTTGCCCTAAAATAACCAAATTGTAATTTGAATAAGTTTATTAATTTCAAAATAAAATCAGCAACAAGTATTGGTAATAGTTTAGGTAAACATACTGTATTTTTATCCCATATCTTCACAACAGTAGCATCCATAGAATAAACATAATTCATTGTTTTATGGAATTCTAATGATTTTATAGGCATTTCGTTCATGTGATCTTTAACAAGAAGAGGTTTACTTGATCTTATGTCATACAATAGCACATGACCTGTAGATGTGCCTACACCCATTCTAAGAGGACCATCAAATTTAGTAGCAGTTATAGCAGGCAATCTGTCATTTCTGTAAACAAATAAACACAGAAAATTAAAATAATAATTAAAATGAATAACAATTCTAAAATGTTCCTACATACTTGTACTCTGAATCTGTACAATGCATCGCACAATCTAGTATTCCTTGTCTTGATTTGGTGCGTGGGTCCCAGGCTTCCACATGGCCAGATTCTGTGCCAAGCATTAATAATCCATGTTCTTCGTTCACAGCACAACAATTAATTTCATTTGCTTTTGTAACATATGGTGCTAAAAACTGACCTATTTCCAAATTCAATCTATACACTTCCTGTAAACCACAATTTTTATGACTTAATACAACATATCAATCATTATTTCTTAGAACCGGTACTTGTAAACAAATTATCCACATACTGATGAGGCACCAACAACAAATAGATCACATGATGGTCGATGGTATGCTATGTCTCTTCCAAACCGGGGTACTCGAAGGCGATAATGTCGACCGTGTCCCACATGGAATTCAACATATCGATCACATTGCAAAAATACAATCTGTAAAGAAGAAAATGTTTTACAATATATTTCTTTCCTAAACAAGCCAGAGTATAAAAGAAGGCGGCTTTTAATCTAGCATTAGTATTTAAATATGATTATGTTACTTACTTTTGAATAATCTTCACTCAATATTTCAAATGTTATTACTTCAGAGTCAAGACACCGTTCAAACTTCAAGGACAAATTATTAACATCATAACATTTTATTCTTGGTTTATAGATGCCTGTAGCCATTATATACTGTCCGTCTTTAGAAACCCGCAAACTGGTGCTCACTCCTGGCATGTCAAACTCTTGAATCAATTCAATTCTTCGCCTAAGGTCTACATTCTTTTTCAAAAGAGCACGTTTTTTCCTTTCCGTCAGCCACTGTAAATTTTACAAAACATTAAATATAAAGAGATTTAAGTTATTAGTTAGGTTATTTAGGATAATAACACTTACATCAGGAAGAGACTTTCCAACGCTGAGGTTGTAGATCTTAACGTTATCTATTTCGGAAAGCTGCATGATTGTTACAAGAAGAAACGAATTTTATGTTGTAAATTAAAACGTATTAAATAAATTCACATTTCAAAACACAAGACATGCTTTTTCTTGACAATGGTCAATGACATCTACAAACAACTGAAACAACACTACAACAGTCGACGAGTTGACATTGACATGTAACCTAATGCCAAAGCATTGAACAAAAGAACAAAACCGTATAAAATAGACGGTTTATAATGCTAGGTTCACACTATGGAATTAGTATGTGTGTGGCGTAAATAGTGGTGTAACAAAACATCGTATATTTAAAGTTGTCAAAAAATAAAAGGCCCGTTTTGACATTGACAGTTCTAGTAGATCTTTTGTATGAAACTGACAAGTGTCAAGAATGCATTCTCAAATGTCAAAACGGGCCTTTTATTTTTTGACAGCTTTAGTTATATCTTTACCTAATACAATTTTAATCAATGAAATATATTTTTTGCAAAAACTCATGTCTACCTCACAGAAATCTAAATTCTTTATTTAGTTCTATGATCTACCTTTCTAACTTCTCGAAATGTATGAACAAAGCGAACAAGATAAAGAATAATTATATTTCTGTCTCATTACTTCCAATCGAGTAAAAACTTACAAAAACTCGATGTACAGACGCCAGCAGGTCAAGCTACCCGAAACTGTCAAATTGTCCCAATCAACCTTGAACCTTAATGATTATCGATAAAGTTGAAAATCTATTAAAGAAATTTGACAGATTGTAGTAACATGATGTGCTGGCGTCCGTACTGTGTGAGATTTGAACACACGGCTCACTGATTCACGCATCTATCTACACGCTTAACCTTGAAATTTTGAACTACAATCACTTGTTGACGACAATGTGTTTATTTTCTTGAAACTAGAAGGACGTAAGCCAAATTAAACGTCAAACTAATGTTTTGTGAAATTGCCTATGGACTTTTGGTCGACACTACGGACGCCAGCAGGTCAAGCTACCCGAAATTGTCTTTTCCCAATCAACCTTGAACGTTAAAACTTTGGCGATAAAGTTGAAAATCTATTAAAGAAACTTGACAGATTGTTGTAGCTTGATGTGCTGGCGTCTGTACATACTTTCGAAGGCCAATGAACGTGCGGTAGTCAACGCTGAATATCCTTTGATATCGAATATATCGTTCTTGCTTTGACCCAGTAGTACATACTAATTCCATGCTTTTACTACACTTTGAAACTTTGAAAGATGATTTTACTTTGACAGTTGACACGACTGTGACAGCAGCCCAGGTTATTTATTGAATAGAAATTATTTCGGTGTTGTGAACTAACGTGTTTTTATATTAACCACGAGACTATCAACATGTGTGAAAAATTGATGGCATAACACAATATTGACAAGTGTCTTTAAATTGTATAGTAACCTGCAGTTCCGAAGAATTCCATTCAAATTTGGGGTTAGTTGTAATTCTACTAGGTTGTTTAGCACTATTGCCGACCTAGACCAACAAGTCTGATCTACTTTTGAGTACTCATTAATAGCTTCAACGTTAACTATGGCTGGCTTAACCAAAAAATTACAATTACCTAAATCTGTACTGGACATGAAGTTCATGAAGAAAACAAGAGAGAGATTAGAAAAAGAATTAGAAAACACTCAAGATCATGTCAATTTATACTCTAATATAATTACAAATGAAATGCGAAGTGCATCAGGTAACTTTATATCAGAGTCAAGCTTTATATTTTGTGAAACAATGCTTGAAGGCAGACTATCATTCAAAGGTATGAACCCAGAGATTGAAAGGCTTATGGAAATGGAGAATGCAGTCAAAAATGAACCATGCACTGGTGAAATGGTTAAAGATGTTTCAGATGATATTTTAGCAAAGAAAATGGAAAAGTTTAATAAAATGAAAAGACCAAACCCGAATTCAGTCAGTGAATTGTCAAATACTAAAAGGAAGAAATAATTATGTATCTTTAGTGGCATTAATGTGTAATAATATAAGTATGACAAGTGATATAAAATAAAATATTATTATGATGTTACTAACTGTTGTAATAATACAAATGTACTTATTTCTAAGTATTAATTTGTTTGTATTAGTCCCTACTTCTTAATAAATAACTGTGCCCAAAATAAATATGTGATAATACTCTAAAGAGCTCCAAAAAATTAAATATAACATGCTTGGATACCTTATTTCAATGAGATAAGATTAATTTACAACAAGCAGTGTGGTTGGTGGGATTTCCCATCTGCAACTTTTTAGAAGTGTGGGGGAGTTTACAAGAAACTGTGATTCAACTTGCAAACCCCCCATGTTTCTAACTTTAAAAATGACAAACATTCATCCCTTATTTAATCTCTTAAGGCCCTAGCCCTAGACACCTTTGTAATATAATATAAGGAACTCTGTGCAAAATTTGATGCTTCTAGCAGTGTATTGCAGAGCTTGTGCATTGGGTCAGTGAACGAATTTAAGTTATAACAGTTAAGTTCCATATTTGTGTCTCAAGGCAATGACTGCCACCTGCCAGGGCCGCAGGTTGTTCGAAAGAGATACCGTGGCCCCTGGTATGGGTAACTGTAGGAACACGGGTGGCTTTTAGTCAGGAAAAGTCTGACACACCCCCCGCTCCGCCCAGAGCAGGAGAAGTCATATGATGATTTCCCACCCAAAAAACAAAAGGCAATGACTGCCACCACAGTTACCGGTGACCCCCAACAATAGATTTTCTATTGTGTCTGATGTCTGGCGGTCAACGTTTTAAAAACTGATGAACTTCCATACAGACTCATCTCCAATTTAACCCCTCTAAGGGATGAAGTTTCAAAAATTGTTAGTGCTTCCTTGGTTGAGTTTAACTACGGATCAAAATATCGGCCCTAAGGATAACAAACAAACTAATGATCACAACTATGTATATAAAATTTTACCTTTATACCCTAGGGCCGGTTTTTTAATCCGTAGTTAACTCAACCAATTGTTAAAAATAGTAACTAATGGTTAATTTTGTGCAAAATGTATTTTTTGATCAATTGTTAGTAGTAGTTTATCTAATGGTTATTTTTTTAACTAATAGTTAATTATTTGACCATTAGCAATGATATTATATCATTAGATAAACTAAAAATTTATCAAAAAACACATTGCAAAAATTTTACCATTAGTTACTACTTTTAACAATTGGTTGAGTTAACTACGGATCAAAAAACGGGCCCTTAGAAAATGTCAATGTCGGTTTCGGTTTAAAGAAACTTTATTCCCAATAAAGACATAAGTCACTTACTTGAGAACACTACTAAAAATAAGGATTACATTATGTTCGTCATCAGTATTGCAATTTAATAGTACCCATCCAATGCATTCATTTCTCCAGAAGTGATCGATCCGCAATTATGTGCTGGCTAAGTTTAGTTTTGAATGCATTGTAAGAGTGTAGGTACATTTCTTATATAGGACGGTAATTTATTATAAAGCTGTGCTCCTTCAAAAGTTAGCATTTTTTTGCCATAGTTTGTTCTTGTTTTTGGTAAAACTAGCAAGCTTGCTCGCCGTGTACTGCGTTGACTAACTTGTTTATATTGAGTGAGTGTTATGTTTGAGTGAACGCTTTTGTTGAGAATATTTCTGATGAAAATGCATGTGTTGTAAATATAAATTTGTTTTATGTTCATTATTTTTGTGTCTTGATAAATTTTGCTGGTAGATGTTAGATATGGGTAGTTGAATATTATTTTTATGATTTTATTTTGGGTAATTTGGAGTTCTGATAATTTTGTTTTAGCAGCACTGCCCCAAATTTCGATTAAATTAAGTAGATGTGGCTTTACTAGGGAGTTGTAAATAGTATACCGCAATTTTGGCGGAATACAACGAACAATGTTACGTAGTGCCCCGGAGAGTGTAGAGAGTTTACTTTTTATATGATCAATATGAGCATTCCACGTTAGTGAGCTGTCCATTCTTAGACCGAGGTATTTTTCACATGGTTTTTGCTGTAGTTGGATATCATTTATTGTTAGAGGGTCATATGGGGGAATTGATTTATTTTTAGCCTTAAATATTATATAACATGTTTTAGAAATATTTATTGTTAGAAGATTGAACTGAAACCATGCGAATAGGGTATTTAAATCTTCTTGTGCTTGTGAGATAATGTGATGGATGGAAGATCCGAAGTAAAATAAACAAGTGTCGTCGGCGTATAAGGTAAGGTGACCATGTAGTTTAATTTCGTTTATACTATTTATATATATTAGAAAGAGTAAGGGACCCAGGATAGATCCCTGTGGAACGCCACATGTAATAGGTACTGCATCACTTTGGTGATTACCAAGTTTGACCACTTGCGAACGTTTTATAGCTTTTCCCGTGATCTTTATTGATTCCAGTTTTTTTAGGAGTAGTTTGTGGCTAACCGTATCAAAAGCCTTTTTTAAATCAATAAAAATGCCCAGGGCTATGTTTTTTCTGTCTATGTTTTGCTTAACTTTAGTGATGAGATCAATAGTGGCTGTAGTAGTGTTACTTCTGGGTCTAAATCCATATTGTCGATCGGTGATGAAGTTAATAGAATTAAGATACTTTTCTAATCGGTTGTGAATAATTTTTTCTAATATTTTTGACAGTATAGGCAACACTGAGATAGGTCGATAATTTCCTGGATCTGTGGTAAGGCCTGATTTATAGATTGGTGTTACTTTTGCTATTTTTAGTGTGTCAGGAAAGTTCCCGTCATCCAGTAGTTTATTCAGACATTTGCTCAGATCGTTTACGATTAAACTTTTAACGGTTTTAATTACTTTGGTTTTTATTCCGTCTAGGCCAGTGCTGTAATTTGACTAATTAACGATATTAATTACTCATTAGTCAAATTACCCACATCATTAGTAAATCACGTCCTAAAAAAAGTCGTTGAGGGTGTTATAGTGCAACTCCCTCCGGGTTTTATATTGTTATAAACTGTTCAAAGTCGCTTAAACTCTCATCTGTGATTCATTGTACAAGGTTAAAGTTATTAGTGTATCATTGCATTGTGAACTAATTCGGTGAAGTGTATATACTGCAGAATTCGTAAAAAACATATGCATTAAGTTATAATCTACCGGCTCTTTCAATGAATGAGAAGTGATTCAGTGTAATGCGTAAGCGACGAGCTACGCACGGCGCTTACGACCTTTTTCTCGCGACCGAGTACGTGCGCAAAGCGTTCTAACGCTAAGCTAAGTCAAAAGTACCTGCGTTATAATTTCTTAATCGTTTGTTTACGTAGCCACTAGTCATTATGATGGCAGATTATTCTGTTATGCCGCTGAGTCCTGGAATAATGTGGGGATGCTGTGACCAAACAGCTGACATCGAAAAACACGCTAAATGCGTGAAATGTCTCAAGGCATATCGTTAAAGATGTATTTCCTTAGCTGATGACTACAGCGCACCTGCTGAATGGCATTGTCCCAAACAAACCCAAAACCCAAAACTTAGCAAATCCGATAATACGCCTTTGCGTAATATCACGACTACCAGAGGCAAGCCATCGGATCTCCACCTCAAGCGCCTATTGAAATTACGTTAGCACCCGACGATATTCGTCAACTTATTCAGGAAGCAGTTAGACAGGCGCAGGCGGAGATGCTATTTAAGTTCATAGAAAATATGAAATGTACCTTGAATCAACAATTGCAACCAATAAAAGATCAAATGGAGAATATGGAAAAATCTATGGTATTTATGAACCATCAATATGAAGATCTTTTTAAAGAGTATACAGCGTGCAAGGAGAATATGAAGGAATTGCAATTGTTGAGCAAGCTCAAAATCCGCGTACCCACGAAAAGCCCACGAGCTCCTATAACCCCCTTATGTCCTCCTCTTCGCAGAACTGTTCTTGGTGCTAATTCTCCAATCGGCCTATGTAAATTATTAAACAGCTGCAGTGATCTTGCCGATGTGCACTCTGACTCACTTGGTAGGTTCCGAAATATTATGTACAAAAACTTGTAAAATCGTTTTAGTGTGAATTTGAATTTAATTTTTATTTTGAATTTAATTTAATTTTTATTTTGAATTTAATTTTTTTAATTTAAGTTTATGTGTTGATTTAGATTTAAATAACGATTTTGATTTTTTCGTTTGTAGTGTTGATTGTGATTTTAATGTTTAATGCTGATTTGATTGATTTTATGTAATTGTATTTTTATTTTTATTTCAACTTTGATTTTGATTTCATGTGATTTTAATTACGATCAGCTGATGACCTTAATTTGGAATTTGGTGGAAAAAATAATTATGTTCGGAGAGTAAATGAACTCACTCGATATCAATCGACAAATAAGTAATGCATGATGTGCTTACATGTAAGAAATTGGTACACTATTGGTCTATTGGATGTATCTCTTGTCTTTGTATTCAATTGTTGGTGAGCCAAATAAATAAAATAAAATAAATCACCCTGATACCGAGAATACATTGAACGCCCCTCGTAACTTAAAAAATGATGAAGAGGTTAAATAGGGCATGAAAGTTTGTAAGGAACACATACTTTATACTACTTTTTAACCACTATAGGGGATGAATTTTCTAAAATCCTTGACTAGATTAGACCTTCATAATAAAGGGAACTCTTGTGCAAAATTTCATGCTTCTAGACCCAGCAATTTAGGCTGTGTTATCTGTCAGTGAATGAATTTAGGATTTTTATTATAAAATTGATAAATTAAACATCCTCTGCTGTACTGTCCCTAAAAAATATTGTTACAGTTCCATACAATGCAATTAAAAAAAGTAGTTATATTTATCTTGTTTTCAAATAGAACAAGTGACACCCCAGCCCTTAAAAAAATCCCATTCCAAAGACATCCTTCCTAATATCTACATGTTCCAAGCCTGATAAATTACACTGGTCGGCACCAAAATAAGAGCAAAAATGTGTATATGTGAGCTCGATACATATAGTCACGGTAAGTTCAAATATGTAGTCTAGAGTAGGATACCAAAATATAAAGGATAATTAAAGTTAATGCTTGAATTATCGTTAAGTTTAGCTTATTTTTGTGCACTAGTCTAAATAATTTATCCAGCACCTCAAATTTGCGGGCTTGCGGGCGCCGAGGAATGGGCAGCTCGCCGCCCGGCAAGGACCAGGCCCGGGTCGACGGCGCGTTGTGTTCCACGCGCGCCTCAAAGAGATGTCAGCACGAACTGATGGGGTCCGCTAGGGCCCATGCCTGCCAGGGCTGCGGGTTGTTCGAAAGAGATACCGTGGCCCCTGGCATAGGCAACTGAAGGAACACGGGTGGGTTTTAGTCAGTAAAAGTCTGACACGCCAATGATGACTTCCCAAGCAGAAAAAAAAGCAAGTCAAATTTTGATGCAGTGAGCATTTTTGGATTTCACTAAAATTCGTCATATTTCGATGCAGGCAGCGGTATTCGTGAACGTTGGTACATGAACTTCATTGTTTTCTGTATTTATCTCTGTATTAGAAAGAGATAGCAAGCTGTTATGCACAAGCGCAGTGATTGTTTTGAATAAATGAGCGACGCGTGTGGACAACTTTAAAAAATAAACAAAAGAGTTATTTGCTTGTTTTCATTGAGTTTTTGGTAAGTTGTTTTAAATATCTTATTTTTATCGATCAAATAACCATTTTATACTTTTTATTGAATATAAAACATTACAATACCTTCAATTTTAACTGTTTCAGATTCAGGACAATGTCACGTTTATGTAGAAATTCACCAAACAATTTTTGTTATATTTGTAGTGATTTTGTAGTAGCCTTACATCGCAGAAAATTGACACCTATAATAAAAAAGGCTTACCTATGTTATTTTGGTTTAGAAATAGATGAAAGAGACAAAAGCTGGTTGCCAAAAATATATTGCAAAACAATTCCGGTATTTTATTTCAATGGTAGTATCTCGAAAACTAGACGTGCTAGCATAAATCTGTATCCAGATTTGGACTCAGCAAACCAAAGACGATAAGAATCACATAGCAAGATTTTTACTCCCGAATTTTTTTTTTTTGCCGTCCTGTGTTATTGGTACAAAATAGTGTGTGGCTTAAAAAATAAACACTACTTATTATTATCCTTTATTGTTAATAAATATGTAAGTAGCTGTATGTATGCATTTCTAACAGTAAGATCTAAATCAACTTATGTCAACAGTGAGAAAATTTCATGAAAATTAAATCTATAAAATATTAATAAGATTGGGAAGTTAGTTGGTCAGTTATTTCATTACTTCTGACTTATTTTCATCATGTGGTCCTAAAAATAATAATGTGTCAGTCAAGTCCCTGTTGCATGAGGTTATGAAGATCTCTGAAGGCAGCTCCGAGGCGTCCCTGGAGCGTTTGTCGTTTGAGCAAAAAAGCGCGAACGTCGAGCAGCAGCCGATGTATCTGCATGCATTTAGAAAACCGTTCCTCACGAGGAATGTCTACTCCCAATGTACGCACTGGGGCACTTACATTAGCTCTCACCACTGATGAGAAGTTACGCACTATGAGCCTTAACGCATTGCAACCACACTGCATATATCTGTAATATAAAAAGCAACATTAATTTATAATTTAGGAATCAAGACAATATCATTTTTATATAACTACTAAACTATACATACGATTCATATTTGCTTTGCAATAATTCATATATCTTGGGTAACATTAAAAGACAGATATCTAAGTTCCACAATGATCTGCAACAAAATAAATAATAACATTAGACTCTTCACTATTATTTAAAATAAGTTTCTTCTCAAAAATGTATGCATGTTTGTATCAGTAAAAACTAAACTTACGGTCTATGTGCCATAACATTAAGAATGTCGAGTATCACAGACGTGTCCTCGAGGGCGATAACAGATTCTAACGCAGATCTCAGACTTTTATTAACTCGGACGGAATGAAAGATCTGAAAAAAAAAATGGTATTTGATAGTAAATAATAACAATAATATTGCGCTTGGCTAACCTGGCACTGCGTTTAAAACGTTTCAATAAAAAACTTTAAGAACGTAATAAAATTCAAAGCTTGGAGTCAAGATGCATCCTTCTGATGGCCAGGCTCATGATGCTCTTCATGGTCTGCGTAATAATGAGTTCAATGGTTCAGATGTTACTAATAACCTATTTTCCATTGTACCCACGGATATCGAGGGATATGGCATGGAGGCGTGGTTCGTGTCGCCTACATACATACTACCATTCTAAACGTATGGCATGAGAGTATTGCCTCATAACGGATCAATGTCAAACTATGCAGTAGTGATGCGTAACGCTGAGATATGGATATCGAATTGTTAGTTTTTCTAAATACGAAATTATTATTGATTTCCACCAGTTTGAACAAGACCCGATGGATAATCATATTATCCAATTGTCAAAATGTGTGATAGAAATATATATTGATATTCGCCTACATTTTTGGTTAAGAATGTAACGCCTAAATTATCAAAGCGTCAGATATTGTCCAAGTATTTACATTTCACAGGTCAATAAATTATTCATATGTTCAACAGGAAAAGATAAAATGTCTGCTCCATCGTATTTCTAGATGTGGCACAAACTTTTGATAGAGTTTGTCATAAGGGTTTGATATACAAGCTAAGCTGCTGTCCAATGCTTTTGCCGATATCCTGCAAACATACATTACAGATAGAATGTTTCGAGTAAGGCACGAGGATGCCTTTTCTGAGTTAAAAATTATTAAAGCTAGCGCGCCACAAGGTAGTGTGCTGGGTCCAGTGCTCTACCTGTTGTACACGTATGATATACCAGAGCTGGAAAATAATACTATTGCAACCTTCGCTAAGTGTATGTTCCCTTCAAAATGGTTGGGCTGAATAGTGCTGATCCATACGTCATGTTTGTGAATGAGCCCAGTCAGTAGGAACGGGTCATCTCTTAGCTGCCACGGCCTATTTTAATTTCTGAATTGCTTTATCTTTTTTTATAACGGACGCTTTTAACGTGCACGTCTACATCGTTCTCACATTTATAAATTCAACATGAATGATAATGATGCCCCATATTTTGTATAAATTTTATGATTCAAAAGATTGTCCGTGGAGTTTCTTGCCCGTTCTTCTCCATAGGTACCTACTACTCTTTGGAATGAGCAACTAGCTTCATCTTTATGACTGACCGACCCCTTGACAATTCAGCATAACACTTGACGCGAAACTGCGCTGGAAAGCGTGCGTTAAAAAGAAAAGGCAGGAACTAGACATGCGATTTAAAAACATGTATTGGTCATTTATTGGTATGATTTCATCATTACCTATATACAACTCTAAGAAAATGGAACGGACTTGTGTAAAGTACCAACAATCAACACTATTCTAATTTTTAAAACAATTATCACGTGAAAAAATTTGTTAGACTAAAATTGCTTCTTTCTTCTATAGGCTAGATTGTAATTAATTATTAAGAAACTGGTTATTAAAAAAAAAAGGTTTTTTTTTAATGTTTAATATTTGATTTGTTGTTTTATGATCGATAGTTAAATAGTTTTAATTTTACGTAAGAGAGAAACTAAAGAAACTATTTACTTAAATGTCATTTGCAAACAAATACAATCTGTACCAAAAACCCTGTCCGATCCAATAAAGGCGTATTCCTGGGTCAACATACGTACTAGAAAAAATTGTTATAAAAATGTAACTCATAAAAACCAAAAGTTATTGATTTTTAATTTTTATCATCCATGCGAAATTTAACACTGAATATGGCAAATTTTCATAAGTTGACAACACTCCACCCGCCGGCAAAATCTTTTTATTTTTACCTATTTTTATTTCAAAGAACACCGCCCTACACTACCGCGTCGTAGACACTCTTTCAACTAGTCGCCGACTCTTTTAATGTCGCCGCCTAGTTACCTACCGACGCGATACTTGTTGCTAGTCTTTCGTGGAGATAGCTTTCGATCTGACGTCCGTACGTATCAAGCGCTGTCGTTTCGCGAACAATGTCGTATTCTAATCAGGAATATTTTAATATGTTGATGTGCTTAGGCAAGACCGACTGCAATTATGCAGCTGCGCGTAGAACGTACGAGGTGCGTTTCGCTAATAGACCAGGTGTGACAGTACCGTCGGTCGAAATCGAAGTCAGAACTCGGATTGTGGCAGCTTTCAATTCACTTAAATCGGACACAAGCGCGCTGCAAGGAGTACGTGCAAATTTAGCAAAAAGGTGTCGAATGTGTATTAGTGTTGGAGGTGGACATGTGGAGCACGATCGCCGAAGTATGCAACAACAACAAGTGAACGTTTTAATAAACTAACACCTGCAGTCGGTAAGTACATTGCCAGAAGCACATCACATTTAAAAAAAAGCCCTTATCAGGGCTACATTTAATTCAATTAATTGTTTCTTGATAAACAGAATTAAGTCAAAAACACAAAATACAGAGAGTATCTGAAATCCGGATTACTATGCCTACAAAACAATATCAGCTGATACCTACGCGCACTGCGTGTAGTGTAGGTATGTTTGGCGGCACGCGACAAAGCGCGGTTCATGACACGGGCGGCTTCTTTGACACAAAACTGTAGGTAGTAAGACGTGAACTTTGTCGAGCGATCAGTGTTGCCTTTGGTCAGTTTTTATTTTTTATTTTAATTTAATGATATTCACTGGGGAAAAATAATAATCTCAAATCCATTAAATGATTACGTATATGTGTACGCAGTACGATGCCGAATAATACTCTTAAGGATCGGACAGGGTTTTTGTTACATATTGTATATTACATTTTTACATGATTTGGTTTTATTGGTTTTTAATATGCCACATTGAAAAGCAGAAAAAATAAACAATACCAAATACACCCGAACCCCAAAAACACTTCTCTTTTTTGTAGTTGGTTTCTATCAATGTTTTTATCGATCAAATATTAATACTAACCCCTCTCTAAAATTGCATGTGTGCATTCAGTAACTGTATCCAGTAGCGGCCCTAGGGTGGTGCGAGCGGTGTGACGGCACCGGGCGCTGTCATGGGAGAGGCGCTGAAATCAACCGAAATTCGACCACCGGGCACCAGTCATCTAATAGTTACTAGGCGCTGAAATCAACCGAAATGGTACCACCGGGCACCAGTCATCTAATAGTGACTAGTCATCGAATACCTAGTTACTTTAAGTAATAATAGTAATTTTTAGACACGCTTCGCTCGTTCTTGCATTCTATATTCCCTTGATTCTTGAGCTTTTCGCTATAAATCGAAAAAGCAAGTAATTCCTAGTTCTTTAGGAATTATCAAAAGAAAATCTAACCTATTCGAGATTGTGCAAAATTTTCGAGCTCGCTTCGCTCGCTCTTCCCACCCACATTTCACCAGTTACAGTGAGTAGACATGGTGTACGAGGGCTCCATTCGTATGTCAGAATACATAATACAGTAAAATTCCGATGGTGACTCACGTAGATGTGACATTTCGTCATGCAAAGGGGTTATGAGATGTGTACGTACCTGTAGGGCGCGCTGCCGTGCGGTGAGCACAGCCATCATGGAGTCGTGCCCGCGCATCATGACGCCCAGCACCTCCTGCTCGCTGGGCTGCACGGCGCCCCGCGCGCCCCGCCGCGCGCCGCCGCCCGCCAGCCCGCGCTGCAACCACACAACGTTACGTCAATATTACAATCAACGTTACACTTGACGGCACGTTCAACGAACAAATATTTGTATGACCTACAAGTAGTTGTTCCGGGTCTGGCTGTTTGTGTACGTGAGTTTAAATGTCTGTAAACGCACCACGATACAGGAGAAATTCCTAGTGTGGGGCACAGTTTAAAAAAAAAAAAAAAAACTCGCATACACTCAGTAAATGCTCGCACTATGCACTCAGTAAATGCTCGTCGAGGGCGGCGTGCTTCTGACAGAACTTAGAGGATAAAATCTGTCGAGTATATTTCAGTTCATCCACTGTACTCGTCGAACTGCTGCGTACAGTCGAACGCCACACCTATTTTCGTTTAAGTAATAGAGTAGGATTTGTGCCACTCACGGGTAAAAACTCGTCGAGATCAAGACCGACGGGCCTGTCGGTGGTGTGTGGCACGAACTCAGGCTCCGGGTCCACTTCTGGTGTCTCCACATTGCGGGACACTGTCACGTTTTCTCTGCCAACAGGCTCCACTCTTCTCCTGGAATCACATTAATTAAAGTTTAAATTAAACATTTGTTTTACAATACCACTAACAGCTTCGAATATACATATCAGAATAAGTTCATACCTCGAAGCATCAGTAGCAGCTCTGGTGAAGGACAATGATCTAGGTCCTAATGTTGGTGGACCCAAGGATAAATCACTATTACTTGGCCGGAGATTGGAGGTAGCTAAAACAGGACATTTTATTTGAAAAATCACGAACTAACATTATTTAATAATATCATATTATGATAACAAAGAAATATTCCATGAAACTTACTTAAATCTGTGGTAGACTTTGTCTCTTTGTATGAGTTATGTCGATTAAGCGAGTTTGCAGTGAGTGGGCTGGCGGCGTAATCTCTTAGTGCTTGCGCTGAAGTGAATGTATTATTTTCTTTTGTGTTGTCCGTCACCCCTGATTAAGCAAATAGCATATTATTAAACCCTCAATACCATCTAATGCATAGCATATCTTTTGACAAACAGGGCCGGCTACCTTTTTTCACGAAAATACAATAAAATAAATTAAACAGTTAAATAATATCTGTTACACGGCAGAATATGGCAAATAGCGTCACTCGTAAGAAATCCTCTTCCATCATTGCGAAATCAGCGCGATTTGGTCTTGGAACTAAGAGCTTGTTCAAAATTTTGGCATATCATGGGATAACTTCTAAATCTCTTATTTATGAACGAAAGTATAACTTAGGGTTAAAAACCATTTCCTCCTAAGTCCTAACTTAACGCAACCATAACCTACTGTTATAAAAAGCTAGAAGCAAGATCAGTAGTAAGTAGAGGAAATCTTACTTGCGAAACTTTCAGTTTTCTTTTCCACAACAACGAAATGTTCTTTGGTGGAGGTCGGGATGCGTGAGTAGTGTTCTGCTCGCTGACGCTGCGGTGGCGAGGGCTGCGGCAGCGGTCGCGTTAGCGGCACTGGCTCATCGAGCATCAGGTCGCGCAGGCACGTGTTCACCACTGGTTCCGACTTCTCTGTTGGGTCTTGCACTGTAAAGCATATAGAAAAAAGATATGACACTCCCATCCTTTGTAAGTATATAATCCACTAGTATCTAAAAAAATAGGTTTATAATGTATATTAGGTTTCAAAAAATTGTGTGAGTGTTATAACAACAGTACTCTCACAATAATACTCACACGATCTACATCTATCGATGGTATTGAACAACGTCGTCGAAATTTGACTCTGCCTGGTTGAGGAATTTTACAAATCATAAATCAATCATTGATATCTCTGAGCTGCGACCTAATTGAGCAAGGTATAGATACAATATAGATCGCATGGTATTGTTGTGAGTGTTACCACCCTTAATTATATTTTTAGTAAATATGCATTTCACCTGTTATTGAATAATCTTCTGAAGACAAACTGGTAGCGGGCGGAGGTGTGCGTGTTACTAAAAAAATAAAATAAATGAATGTTGCGATTTTTGCAATAGTGATGTTGATTGAGCATATTTCTGTGGACGGGCTGGGTTTGTGTAATCTACTCACATGCTCTAGAAGGTCGGAATATCTCAGTGTAGTCATTAAAATTGGGTATAACAGCACCTGAATCCTCATCTGCTTCCGTTCCTGATGTAGATTCTTCAGCAGTCTTTTCGTCAAGGAGAGTTGGTCTATGCATGACTGTGGTGAAATATTAACATGGATTAGTTTTATAACTTAAATATAGGTTACTAGACATCATAATACAATCTCAAACCTTGTTTTGGTGGCTTTTCCTTTGAGAAGCTTTTGCGCACTGAGTGTCCCTTTTGAAAAGGTGAAAGGTCTCTCACAATTGGTGATGACACTGGAGCTGGTCCACCAAATGGATGAACTTTAGTGAGATCAACAACTGATAGGACCACATAAGTTGAATGGAATGATCCAGCAATCTGTAATAGTATATGGAAATTTATGAATAAAATATACTGTTGCATCAGAAAATAAGTTAGAAACATTGGTAGTACACTTACTAATTGAGTTTGTGCAACTGTGATATCGTGAATTTGACCCCAATGTCCATGAACCGTGTCAAACACTCTGGCTGGTTCCCACCCAACAACATGCAAGCCATCATTAGCACAACCAAGCAACGTTGCACCATCATCACTAAACACCATGTGTCTAAACAATGGAAATTTACAATTATAGATTTCATTTAGGAAGAGAATATATTATTATTATGAGATAATTAACTACTTTAAATTATAATTAAGTCTCTCTCTCTCTTAGTTTAAGACTGATTATTTCAATCTTAAGAATAACTTTGATTGATTTATAACATGATCAGGTCACTTAGAAGCTCAACTGTGGTTGCTTCTGTAGTTTTTAGAAGCATCCACAGTTGACTTTCTAAGTTTAAATTATGAAAATTAATATTGTAAATTAAAATAAACAAAAAAACTTAATGTTGCAGATTAGATTTCTATTTGCACCATAGTAAGAAGAATGTAACAATAATATTTTTTTTATGAATAAATCAATGAATGCATGCTGTTAATGCAAATCTCTAAACTCTTTAGAAGCAAATTAAAATGCAAGATTCAAAGGTCATTAGGTTCCACATACCTAATAGATGTATTATCCTTATCAAATTTGGAAACCAACTGGAACTTTTCCATATCCCAAAAGTTAACAGTTCGGTCTGCTCCACAGCTAGCCAGCAAAAACTCATGAGGGTGGAACTTCACACATGTAACTGCTGATGTATGCCCCATAAACTCTTGGAGCACTTTACCAACACGCACATCCCACACTTTAACTAAACCTGTAAGTGGATAACCTTTTTGAGTGTCAGGCGATTATATTTACAGTATAATAATTATGGATCATTGTCCATTCAACATACCATCTTCACAGGCAGATGCAATCCATTGTCCATCTGGGCTAAACTGAAGGCTGTTCACAGCAAGGCGGTGGCTGGAGTAAGTAACAATACATCCTCTCTTTCTTGTGTCCCATAACTTAACATTACTGTCGCATGAGCCTGTTGTAAGATAATCTCCATAGGGATGGAAGTCCATACATTTTATAGCCCCTTTGTGGCCTGTAAACGTTCTTAACAATTTAGCTGCTTCCAAGTCCCATATTTTTAAGGCACCAGTTTGTGATCCTGCACAAACTAAATCTTCAGAATGGCCAAAGCATACACATTCTACAGGAGTTGTATGCCCACTTAAACTCTGTAAATATTAAAAATTGAATAGAACCATTTTTTAGTGGTACTATAAATGTCAAATTGATATAATTGCTTTGTAAAGGTACTAACCATAAGACAACTCTGTCTACCAATAGCCCACAAATTAACTTTTTTGTCGTCGCCACCAGTTGCCAGCACCTGGTTGGACTTGTGGCCCATAGCCAGGCAGTTGACATTTGATTTGTGAGCAACAAATTCTTCTGCAAATGGTAAAAGTCATTCATCAATAATGATTACAGTTTTATTAATGTTTTTCTTTATCAATTACGATATACAGTATACATACGCAGTTTCCATGATCGTCGGACACTCTCCATCGTGATTTCGATTCATGTGAATTCCATGTACGGAAAATGTAACCTTGTGGATCTAAATATTCACTCCAAATCAATTATTCAATCAAATTATTTATTACAACTTATAAATTAATTTTGTATGGTTAAACATTTCACTATTATAATTTACATATTTGTTTTACGTAGTTATTTATTTGTGTATGGTTTGGTCCTCTACCAGTTCTTCACATCTGTCATATACTAAGATGTCATCAATGTCATTTAGATTTTATGTCATGCATTTCATTCTGGCAGTAGTGAAGCGCACGCGATTTTGATGTTAAGTAGTTACGGTTATAGTTACCAAGATAAGGTATACATACATAAGTACAGTGCTCATAAAATCGCATAATGCTAGATACACACGCAGCGAAATTTAGTCGCCGGAGATTTTAAAATCCTACGACTACACACCCATTTGGACACCAGATTAGTTGGTAGCGATTTTCAAGCCTGTGTAGTGTGTGTGGACGTGAGATTTTGAAATCGCCAGCTATAGATGGGCGATCCACCGGGTTTAAACCCGGTGCTTTGGTAAACACCTGATAAACACCCAGAAAATTGGGTGTTTATGGGCACAGAGTATGTACAGACGCCAGCAGGTCAAGCTACCCGAAACTGTCAAATTTTCCCAATCAACCTTGAACCTTAATGCTTTAGCGATAAAGTTGAAAATCTATTAAAGAAATTTGACAGATTGTAGTAACTTGATGTGCTGGCGTCCGTACATTGAATAAATAGGTATCTTTATGCGTGCATTACCCATCTATATCGCCAGCCGGTCGCTCGCGACTAAAGTCGTTGCATGTATGTATCTAGCATTAACTACATTTAAGTAAATATTTTGAAACAAATACACACTCAACAAATCATTTATAGCAGGATTACATTATTTTTGATTCATTGGGTTGAAACGTAGGGAATCAAATATAGGTAGGACCTAACCAAAAGACGATATCCTTATTTCCAACACTATAATCAATTTTGATACTTTACAGAAATTGGTAAACAATAAGACAACATTACAACATTTTTCTTTGAAATTGGATGGTACGGACGCCCGCAGGTCAAGCTACCCGAAACTGTCAAATTTTCCCAATCAACCTTGAACCTTAATTCTTTAGCGATAAAGTTGAAAATCTATTAAAGAGATTTGACAGATTGTAGTAGCTTGATGTGCTGGAGTCTGTACCTAATTAAAATAAAAACGCAGACGTCTGAACTCTGACCCACAATTATTGATTTGATTAAAATTAACTCCTATAATTTTATTGTCATACAATAAAATTATACTAAAACAAAAAAAAAAAATAAGATAAACTAAACAAACAACAACAACTAACTAATAAACTAAATTATATTATTATTGAATTAAAATACTTCTGCACTTACCTACTAGTACTACATATTTACTACTTACAATATAGTTGTCAGTTGAATAATTTACGGGAGTAAAAGAAATAGGTTAGGTATCTATCAAAATAAACACTGTTTATCAGTTATTAGTGTAGTGTTTATAAAATATTCATCATAGAATGGCCTTAAAATGTAATATGCGCTCAATTTTTAGAATAGTATTAGCATCACAATATTCCCAAGCGCGG
Source organism: Apamea monoglypha (assembly GCA_911387795.2). Taxonomy (NCBI): domain Eukaryota; kingdom Metazoa; phylum Arthropoda; class Insecta; order Lepidoptera; family Noctuidae; genus Apamea; species Apamea monoglypha. The sequence goes on from OU426921.1 coordinate 10,500,687, forward strand.
TATGTTCATTATATTCAAGGTCAAGAGCCAGAACCAAAAATAAGGGAATACTTTTATTTTATTGATCATCAAGGGATGGTAAGTAACCTTTGTACCTACTACGTCGTTTAACGAAATATAATATGAATGTTATTTCAATGTACTATAGAGAAAATTGGTAGTCGGACTTTTATATGTTAACTATGATACTTAGCATATTAACCAAACACTAATTAAAAGCCACTGTTTGACCTGAATTAAAATTTTTTTTGTTTAGTTATTTTTAGATGATTCTAAGATGAAAAACTTCACGTCGTGCTTTAAGGAAAAGAAGTTTCTACAGTTTTTTTTCAAGAGGGTTCGTCTCAATAAAACTGGTAGATATGAAGAAGACTTTCCTTTTATTTCGTTATGTGGAAGAGAAAGGAATTATATACGATGTGATGACGTCCCTATAGTTTATACAAATATCGTTAATATTAATGACAGCGATTTTCTAAGTTATGGATATGCAGGTGACTTGATGACGACAAAATTTATGCCTGATAAAATCTATATGCTTCCAAGTACTGGTAGAGTATATCACCCTGCTGATGAAAAGTATGGTGGTGTAGGATTAGTAAAATCCAAGTTAGCCATAGAATTTAGCAAATATTTTGAATTTAATAATAGTGAATTAAATGCGCCTACGCACTTTAAATGGCAAAATAAAACTCATGAACTGGATCAGAGTTGGTTTATGGAACAAGTTACAAAACATAAACTGACCATACGGTCTGAACCAGACAATGTATAAACTAGCATAATGTCAGCAGGCAAAATTCACTTTGATGGGCAGTAAGTAAAATTACTTTTAATACAATAATAATATATTTTATTAGGTGGTTCAAACAATAAATTAGAGAATAATATGGATAATATTATCACAGGATATAATTATGGCGAATTAAAATGAACTTTTGTGATTGTATACATAATTTCTTTATAAATATTTAGATTGTACGAATAAATATATTTAAACTATGTTGTTTCTTCTTTAGAAAAAGCTTGAAAAGACCCTGGTTGTACCCAAGATATACCTTGATTAGCACCTTCATTTGGGGACGGGGTTTTAAGCATTATATTTTTTACAGTATCATGAACATCTGGGTCATATGGCTTAAATGTTATGAAATGCTTGTCTTCTGTAGGTGGATCATCATATACATGGTCTATACTTAGCACGACACACTCCCTTACTTTCTCCATAAACATTTTTTTGTTGCTTTTGTATCTGAAAAGGTAAACCTTTAAGTTAAGTTGAGGAGGTTTTGCTTTACTTAGTGGTCTCTTATCGGTCTACAAGTTGAAAGTTATGATGATTATACAATGTGTAATACTTACGCAACTGAGGCCTCAACATTTGCAGGTGCTTTAACATTTAAGTTATGAAATATTGAATACACATATTTTAATATTTGCCATATGTGATTCTGTTTTCTGTCCCATTGTGGAAAAACTTCACTTAAATTCAGAACACCAGTGTGAGCATCGATTGCTGGGTGGTATAAGTTTGATGTGAATGTCAAGACCTGAAAATTAAGTATTTTTTATGAACATTTACTGTATGTATGGGTGAACACAGCACAGATTAAACCCCCTCTGACTATAATGTGAAGGTTTATTGATGACCTAAGAAATTATGTCACAAGGCTATCCAACTGAATTTTTCAATATAACTACACTATTACAATATTTCTGCTGATCATTATTATAATTATGAGTTATGGTTATTCATAGTAAAGGGACAATTCAGATTTATTTAGCAACAGGTGTTGACACGGTAATATAGAAAACGGCGAGTTATAAAGATTCCCTAAATCTAAACAAGTATTAGTGATACTTACAGGGACTTCCTCATCTGGAAACTTTTCTGGCAATGTTAATGTAAATCTAAAAACACCCCCTTCATAGAACCCAGCTCTCACAAAAATAACTCCAAACCACACTGAAAAAGTTTATACATAGGGTATCAATGTATCTGATATTTTCTCTTATATAAATTTGTTGAAACTCTTCTACTTACAAAATGAGTTTTCATACGATGGAATTACATAAATTCCTTGAAGGTTCTCTGTTTGTAACATACGGCTAAAATGATAAATACAGAATTAATTAAGACCTTTACGCCATTTTATTGTTATCTTTATAATACATGGATAAGCACTAAATCTAGAAGCTAACTTCTAGATTTAGTGATTATCCATGTATTACAATAGTGCGACGTACAATAGTATTAGATAAAGGAGTATATAGGTATTACTCAAAGCAACATATGAAATGAATTAATAAAATATGCTCTTACTATTCTGCCATAATAACGTACTCTTGATGAATCATGGAATATAATTCCCTAGTTTCTTTAACATTATTCTTCATCTCGTCATTCATAATATATCAATATCTTATAACTATGTTAACCTATCTAAATGCAACAAATAAATAATATTTTTCTTAAATTTTATTTAACGTGATGTCAAATTTGTTGAAACCTAACGTCACTGTCAAATATTATTAGTGTTTGACAAGTGATTAAGTGAGGGCAATCGGCAACTGAGTATTAAACCGGACTTCGGATGATCTACAGTAATAAACCGTATAATCGACTAAAATAATTGCTTCTTTTTAATTTTTATAAATAAATAGGTTAGTTGGCGGTTTTGAGAAACCAATGAATAATGTTTCTTGTTGTCTATTCGTCAAATATGTATTTCCAGACTTATATTAGAGTCATCAACGCAACTCTCTGAACGTTACTGAATTTATATTTCATGAAATCATGTCATTTGAGGTCAATTTTAATTGCGAGTTTATTTTTTCTCTTTATTTATTTTGGGGATTTTTATCTAAACAGATATGTCAATCCCATCGTGCCTTTTACTAATTTAGAGAGTTGAATTGATAATTGTACTATAATATGATTATTATTCTGATTCTGGAAATACAAAAAAAAAATACATATAGTTTTTACGATCGCGAATTAAATTTTGATCAACACACCTGATTAATACACCTGAAACTGACCTACAAATTGTAAAAATCGTACGAACATTTGAATTTCCTGGGCTGCCTTGGCGCTTACGCCTTAAATCGTTGTCTGAAGCCACGCTATGGTACTTACTAAAACCATACCACTCTCATGACATTGACGGTAAAATGCCACTAGATGTCTCTGCTGGCCTAACCTTTTTTTTTAATATAAGGCTAGTTTTTCAATATCCAGAGAGAGACATTTTACCAGGTACAGACGCCAGCAGGTCAAGCTACCCGAAACTGTCAAATTTTCCCAATCAACCTTGAACCTTAATGCTTTAAAAATAAAGTTGAAAATCTATTAAAGAAATTTGACAGATTGTAGTAGCTTGATGTGCTGGCGTCCGTACATTCGAAAATGGAATAAAATGTCGTTTATAATCTGCCGGATCATATTCACCCCGGGCTGAACTTCCCCGGGTCTCACGCGTCCGGACGCGTGAGACCAATATCAGTCGCGATGTTATGAATTTTCTAATGGACAAAGCTGTTACGAATTAACTCATGGTTACTGATGATATTATTTAAAGAGTTTCGGCGTGTGTATACTCGTAGTAACATTTTCTTTCTGATATATATTTAAAACAGACACAAAATAAACTAGAATCGTGAATGTTAAAAACGGTTCACTAATGTTTCACCAAAACACCATTGAGAAATTTTTAGTTTACAACCAACGTTTTTTATAGTTACTATTTAATTCAAAAACAACTTATTCCGCAAATGTTTTATTTTATAAACACTCTCTTTACAAACATTTATTTGGCAAATGCATATCTTTACAAATGTTTTGGATGATATCTCATCTATATATTTTTTATTTAATATTTAAATTCTTTTGGAAAAATTACGTTTATACAAAACTAACTGCGCCCCGCGGTTTCACCCGCATAAGTTTCGATCCCGTGGGAATATCGGGATAAAAAGTATCCTATGTGCTAATCCTGGTTATAAACTATCTCTGTGCCAAATTTCATCCAAATACGTTCAGTAGTTTTGGCGTGAGAGTAACAAACATTCATCCATCCATCCATCCATCCATCCATCCATACAAACTTTCACGTTTATAATATTAGTAGGATATCATTTTATAATACAGAGAATAACATAGATATTAAGCCTAGAGTTTGCATATATTATTATATTTTGAAAAAGCGACTATCTTAAGCTTGCGATCAAATTTCGAAAACATAATCCTACAAGGTTGCTGTTTCCATTTGGGTCAAATAATTTACAGGCAAGTAATGATGCTCTTTAAACCTACTAAAGTATTTTTTTTCTATATAATCTAGTCGTTTCTAGCACTCGCCGGCCGCTGCCGCGGCACCGCTCGATTCGCTCGCTCGGCTCGTGCGTAAGGGGAAACAATTTTTTTTTTTAAATAATGAACCTAAACTAACTAGTTCGTTACCGGGTAGCACAGAGTTGGCCCAACTCTGTACGGTAAAAACCAATGAACTAAGGTGCTGGCTCGAAACTGATTTGTATGATTGTTTTAAAAATTGTGCAGGACCACAGACAAGTTTGTGTGCAGGACAATGTCTGTGTACTATTCAGCACCATCCAGTGTTGGCTCATATACCTACAGATATTGGCTTCACGCACCCCGGACAGAGTCCCTTAATTTAAAAACTCTAGTCATAGTTGGCGAAAGTGCTTGGGTAGCTTGCGAAAATAAAATTTTCTTACATTTTTGCAATTTGTAGGTCAGGTTGTACAGACTAATCCTGGCCACCAGCATATTTCAAATTCATATTTTGTACATGGTATTATTCTACGAGTTCACATTATAAATCCAAGCAATGCAAGGATCAGTTCCAGTTTCGCCTCTAAAGCGAACACATTAAATAGGCCTGATACTCCAGGGCCACCTATTCCGGGAACACTCAGCATGCTTCTCCTAAAAGGCTCCGGTACCTGACGGACTCTCTCTATACCTCCGTCCTCCGTCCTCCGTACCAGTCGGACCGCTAGCGCGCCTCGCCGGAGCACTCTGAAGTACTGAACCCCCTGAACCTCTTGTACCTATTGGGCTGCGCCTCATCCGAGGGCCGCCTCAGAAGACCCTCCTGAATCTACTGGGCCGCGCCTTATCCGAGGGCCGCCACACCTGGCGGGCTGACTGCGTCCCCGCCGTGCCTGCTCTCTCCTGCTGCCGTGCTGCGTCCTACTCCTGCTGCGTGAGCCCCCTACGGGTATCCTCCGTGCCGCACACGCACCAGCACCTGACCTCACCTGCACCTGCACCTGTCACCGGCACCTGCCTCGCGTCGGTCTAGCTCTTCAGCTCCATCTGCAACTCCACCACAGCCTCCTCAACACCCACCTATCACTCATTTTCATCCTTCCTCACCCACACACTACACACCACTGACCAGTCCATCTCCATCTTTTATATGCCTTATAAATAAAACTTTAACTAACTTCAATTTCCCTTTGTTTACTTTATTAATTTAAAGTTAGTTACTTGTCGCTATACGACAAATGTTGTATGTAAAATTTATGCCATACTTCTGAGTAAAATCAATACAAAAGAACTCTATGATGGAGAGAAGACGTTATTTGAGCCGAGAAGAAATGATCAGAGCCGTGGGAACGTTGGAAGCTGGTTCTCGGCACCGTGCTGAGGCAATCGCTCTGGGCACTGCGCAGAGTGTTATAAGTCGAATTTGGACAGGTTCCAGGTACCTCATCACTAGCAGCGTGGTAGAGCGACATGGATGACGAACTCGTATCACCACACTCCTATCCTCCCTATTGGGCTCAATCAGATATACAAATTACTGTTCGACCAAATCGTACAATGACTGCGATGATGTTTGTTACGAGGCTTCATAGCTCTTCAGGTAAGTTAATAAGCAATCAAACCATAAGAAATCGCTTGCATGAAGTCAATCTCCGTTCCTGAAGGCCGCTACGTGTACCACCAATTGAGCGTCGCAATCGCAGAGCCCGTTTACGATGTGCTCGTGTACACACAAATTGAAATAAACAGAAACCATTTCTTTTGCGTCTTTTTCTGACGAATCTCGCTTTTTTATGAGGCCGGATGCTAGACGTACCTACACGGTATTGGAGGACCCGATGATCAAGGGCCTCTGGTGTTAAAGAACATTTAAAATCGTGCCTGGAAGTCCATGCATACAGTGGTAAAACAATCATGATATGGGCGGGTATTATACCCGCCGTATCAACGAAAGAACCGAACTGATTTGGATCAAGGGAATCTCAATGTTGACGACACGGTTGGCGCAGTGGCTGAGCGATTGACTGCTATGCTGCGTGTCGCGGGTTCGATTCCCGCACGGAACAAATATTTGTATTGTCGCAGGTAGTTGTTCCAGGTCTGGCTGTTTGTGTATGCGAGTTAAAATGTTTGAAAAACGCACCCACGATACAGGAGTAATTCCTAGTGTGGGGCAACGTTAAAAAAAATGTACAGATTTACGCTGAAACGATTGTATCAGATGTCGTCATTCCTTGGCGTACCCAATTTGGCGCTTCATTCCTGCTTATGCGTGATAATGCACGTACACATATTGCCAGAGTCGTTGCAAACACACTTGCCGCAGCAAATAAGAACCTCCTACCATATATGGCCTGCGCAATTGCCAGACTTGAATCCCATTGAGCTGGGATATGGTTCAAAGAAGAGCTCTGCGAAATATGGAAGCCGTACAGACACTAGAAAATCTTTTTTGCCAGTTACAACGGACGTGGATGGAGATTCCGATGAACTCATATTGAGTATGCCTAATCGTTGCGATTGTGTTATACGCGGTAACGGCGGAAAAACGGACTACTAATTGTTTATTGTACGTAATAAAAACCTTTCAAATTTTTTTTTATCACATTTTAATGTCAGGATTAACAAAGTTGAAAAATCCAGCATAAGCAAAAAATGCCAAAAGTCTTTTTTACGAAAGCAGAGAGTACTTCGTCAATCTACACATACGAACACATTTTATTTAATCAATCTAAATATATATTTTTATTTCATTTCAATAGGGTAATAAAATATATTTTTAAAATACCTTGATCCTTAGACACTTTTGTTGTGTGTATTACTTAGTCTGTATGGCGACATTACTTCTCCTTTAATCTGTAAAGTCACGGCACGCAAAAGCAGGAAATTCAACCATTGAAAAATATAAACTTTTATTTTCAACAAATGCTCACTCACAATAAAAGCCTCTAGCACGCTGTGGAGTGCCTACTCCACAGCGTGCTAGGCACTATTTCTTTCAGTTTTCTTTACCTATCTATAATTCCGTGTTAAAAAGCACTGTTAGGATTAAAAATGGGGATGACATCAAAAAGTGATTGTTTCAATAAATAAATATATTATTTATTTCTTCGTACTTAAGTATGTTGAAAATCGTCGTTTGATACCCGTTGTACCGTATGCACCATTACCTGCACCATCAATGGTGCAGAGGAGACTAATTAGTTTCGTTTGCACCATGAATAATAATACAACTAGTTCACCATACTTTTGTCGTATGCACCTTTGACCTACTATTGTGCATTTATCATTGCACTTTCGGCTCCAATGCAATCCCGTCTTGAGTGCAATGGAAAGTTTTTCACAGTTGCATCAAAATATATTGTCGATAAAAATAAGCCCTTTCCTTTAGTTTGCCGTTTGACACATCTAATCAATAACGGTTGAGTGCTCGAGAGCGTTCACCGCCGCGCGCGAGGATGAGCACCTGATGATCTAGGGATCAGCGCCGCGCGCCCTCAATTAGTCGGGATTATCCTGCACGTGGCGCAGGATTACTGTTGCTAACCTACGCTCTATTGAAGTATACCTGCATTAATTACATTTTATAGATTTTTGATTAACAATGAAATAGTTAAGTAGGTTGTGGATAATTTGCCATATTTGTTTTTAAACCATTCCGGTATGAAATCAAAGCCCAGCCCTATTTAATATTACGGCTAAAATTCAAATACATTTCCTAATAAAAAAAAAACTCCTAATTCAAGCACCGACTTAGCTTACGAGAGCCACCCAAGATCTTACAATTCCAATGGTGACGGACGGGCGTTTTTGGGGAGTCTTTTGTAATTTTGACGTTCGAAAAGTGCTGATTCTCAGCCTAATTTGAATAAATGACTTTTGATTTTGATTTTGATTCAAACCCTGCAAGACGAGTTTTAACGGGTTAAATCTTTATTCTTTTTTATTACAAACGAACAGTTAATAATGTTTAACGTAGGTACCCGCGTAAAATCTATAACGAGCTTTATGACAGCCGTTTTCTTCGTAGAAAACAGACGTTAATTCGAGGAAACATATGGATGAGATGGCGGTACTCGGTTTCAAAGTGCCGCAGGCCGGCGCTCGCTGGCGCGATGTCGGCTCGTCGGCTATAAAACGCTAACATTTGATGTATCTGCTCTGCAGCTCCGTCATTTAAAGACGTTGTATAAATAAACAGCTTTATCTGTTTTACAACTTCACATAATTAAAATGTTGAGTTACGTAAATAATGTCTTTATCTGACAACACCCGTTAAAATATAGTTTCGTAGCTTTTTGAAAAAAATATGTATCATAGACTTTCATCGATCTTTTGATTACGTATATCTAACTAATAGTAGATTGTTATACAAGGGGCTAAAATGATCCATTATATACGAAGTAGTTTTACTCCCGAGCTTTAACGAGGGAGTAAATAGAAATCGAGTTATAATGGGTTTTTAGCACCGGGTGTTACTCTACTTTTCAATACGATTGCGATAAAATAAAATATTTCAATACAATATTAAATAGTTCATTTTATTAAAAATTAACGGTCTTATTCATAAAACTTTAATCAATTGCTAAGCAACTGATTAGCAAAATTCTTATTCATAATAGCTATTTAGCGCTAAGAGGATGCTAAGCAATTGATTAGTAGCTGTCAAATTTAAACACCGCCGGACCACTGCTAAGAGGATGCTAAGAGGCAACATGGCGGATTTTATTTGAAACAGCTGATCGGATCGTTGCATTTCGATGTTTTTGTTCATAGTATCGAGTAGGTAGTGCGTAAATATGGATTTCGACAATCTTTTCTGGATTTCCAAAACGATGTAGCAGTTATACAATTTTGAAACGACAGAGGGAAGTAAAAAAAGGAAGACCTACAAAGCTCGAACAAAACCGCTACGAGAATTGTTACCTATTGCATATTGTTCATTCCGAGTACCTACACATGATGAAAGGATTTATAGGGAAAGCTCAATGACGTGGCTCAGTAGGTGCTTAGGAGGTTTCAAGAGAATGAGTTCGTGAAGAAGCTCATCACAAATAGTGATTATTCAATATGTTATCCCATGTGCCCTTGTGTTATCTTATGACCCCAGTTCTAAGGTACAGAACTAAAGAAAAGCTACATTGTGGCTGTCACACACAATCAATAAGAGACATTTTGTAGAAATCATTTATTTTGATACAAATAAAACTACATTTTTGTTCTACATTCATTGTTTTTGTTTTCCAATACTTTTACTCCAACTCCATGCCACTCTCATTCCTCATATTTTTCACATGGCATGGTCTCCTCCCTCGCCGTCTTTGTGAGGTTGAATAGTATTGGTGCTAGGTATTGTTGTTGTTGTTATGGGATTGGTTTCCGCACTTAGTCCTTCAGGTTGACCATTGTACGTGGGCCATGGCGGCCGTCGGTGGTTATTCCAACCAGCCCACCTCCCTCCAGAAGCTTATTAGGTCTCCTGGTCTGTTAAGAACATCTGTGTATGATCTGGGTGTTCCGAGGGTTTCTGACCTAATCTGGGTGATGCCTGTGCACTGAAAGAGCACATGCGCGACAGTTTCATCAGCCTCCATGCAGGCTCTGCACAGGGGGCTGTCCGTTATACCTATCGTGTGAAAATGTTTGTTTAGTGAGCAGTGCCCCTTGTTGGTCCCCGTCACTATTCGCAGGCTTTTCCTATCGAGGCGTAGTAGTCTTTTCGTTAGTTTGCCATCTAGTAATGGCATGGCCTCCTTGGACTGCCTGCAGCCCGGTGATGAGGACCACCAGTTCTCCGCTTGTGTATGGGTGTGCTCCTGTAGCCACCTGCGTAGCTGATTAAAGGGGATGGGCACAACTGGTTCTGGACCATAGACTGACGTGCTGGATGCCCTTCTGGCCAGCTCGTCAGCCGCATCGTTACCTAGTGATTCACTGTGTCCTTTTATCCATTGTAGTGTCACTGTGGTGCGGCTTGATAAAGTCACCTGTTCAAGCGCCTTGTGACATTCTAATATTAGATGCGATGTGATACATCCCTTCTTCAGAGATTGGAGGACCGATGCGCTGTCAGAGATTATACGAACATGAGTGTCCGTAATCCTCCTGGCTGCTATGGCATGGGCCGCTTGTATTATACCCACACACTCCGCTTGGTAGACCGTGTTAAGCATTCCTAGCGGGCTCGCCGTCTTTGTGAGGTTGAATAGTATTGGTGCTAGGTATTAATAGTGGCTTTCATAGCAGCAGTCAAACTTGTATCTGTAAACAAGTATAATAATTATTACTAAAAGACACCGAAATCCCGTTACAAAAGCAGTAGGAAGTAATATAATATAGACACAAGTACCCACTTACATATCTAAAAGAGTAAATTCATGTTAACAAGCCTAGAGGGCATGAAAATACATAGCTATTATCGGCAACTGCTTTAACATTAATTTGGTCAGTTTATATTAGTAAGTAGATATAAATTCAGAGATAAATACCTTTTTCTGTTTACTCCAATTATTGCAGCTTATTATTTTCATTGCTAACATCGCAAACACAAAGATTTAAACTTAATACATTATTTTATTTATATTCAAATTATCCCATGAAATTTCTGACTTTTATCTGCCAAAGTCACGACATGGTCACGACAGATAAAAAATCGTTGTTTTGACAAGTTTATTCTAAAAATTCCGTTTTTTAGTCAACTATTTTGATTATAATCTGTGCCGAACGCATAATGTCACCTCTATTTCGTTTCGCAACTAATCACCTGCTAACTAGCGTTTATGAATAAAGAAAAGTTAAGCATTGATTAAGAGCTAACTAAATGCTAAGCTAAACAGTCGCTAATGAGTGATTAGCGAGTTTTTTATGAATAAGGCTGTAAATGTACAATTTGTACAATTCTGGATATTTAACAAGATGTTTTTTCCCGGAAACTTAATTTCAGTCCTCCGTGAAAATGAATGTGGAGTTGTCTGTGGGGTAAACGTGGGAGATACTCGTACACGTAGTTCCAGGTTTGAGGGTCCCTCATTCGAATGTTCTGAATAGAGAATCAGCTGAGTAGATTCATCCCTTGATGTCAATGGTCGCGGGCTAGTTGGGAGAATATTGATGCATTCTGTGATACGCTAGGTGATAACAAATTTGTTTTGAATGGAGTTCTCGATATAGCCTTCCACCACTTGATCGGATCTCCATCCACCGTAGCGTTTTAGCGTTGTTATATTTGCACCAAAAACCGCAAAGAGAGTGGCGGATGTTCTTCGGAAACAGTAGCCAGTGTCCGTTCCGGATTAGGCAAATTTAGATAGGTTGTAACATAATGTACATACTCACATTTATTTTCATTAATTCCTCCAGGTCAGAGCAAGCATTCCGTTACTGTAAGGCGCTATTCTGATTGTCCCTCTCGACACCAGGCCACGTTTTATTCACAATCAGTACACAGATACAACCCTCAACTTTTAACATAAAGTTTCGACGACTTAGTGACATGAAAAGGCTGGGAATTTCGTCTATATTGGTTGATATCACTTTTTCATATAATCTCCACACCATTAAACACAATATAACGTTAGATTTTATTGTATTTTATGAATAATATATAATATATCATGACAGTTTTGACAACGATGGTTGTTACGTTAAATAGGCCTGATACTCCAGGGCCACCTATCCTGGGAACACCCATCAGCGTGCCTCTGCTAAAGGCTTCTGTATCTGACAGACCCTCACTGCGTCTCCCTGGAAGACTTCCGGTACCTGTCGGGCGCCGCCGCCGGCCCGCCTCGCCGGAGGACTCGGAAGACCCTGAGCGCCCCTCCTGTACCTGTTGGGCAGCGCCTCATCCGAGGGCCGCCTCACCTGGCGGGCTGACAGCGTCGACCGGCCAGCGCGGCTGCAGGACTGCAGCCTCCGTCCTGCGTCCTCCTGCGTGGGCCCTCTACGGGTGCCCTCTGTGCCGCACGCGCGCTCTACTCCGCGCGTGGCTGTCGAATTTACCTGCCTCTCGTCAGCTCCATCTTCAGCTCCGCCTCAGTTACTTATCACGCATCGTCATTCATACTACACCTCCACACACCACTGCCCAATCCATCTCCATCCTTCTAAATCTTGTAAATAAAACTTTAATTGACTTCAACTTCCCTTTCTTTAATTTAATTACATTTAACTTATCTTTTAACTTTAGTTTAATTTAAAGTCAAAGTTAAGATTTTCTTGTCGCTACACGACAAGGTGGCGATCTGTTTTGGCATGTTGCTTAATTTATTTTTGCCTATAACTTGCCTTGTGTATTATCCGTTTTGATACGAGTATACTGGGTGGAAAAAATCAATGGGCCCTGAAGGGAAATCACTTTTAATCCTTAAGATAGATTATTTTACTTAAAGGAAACATTCCTTTATTTAAAAAAAAAATTAAACTGTATTCACTGATTTCTCGACAAGCTTACCAAAACCGGGAATCGAACCAGCAAAAAAGAAAACAAAAAATAAACACTCTCTCTATTTTATTCTACTAATTGATAGGATATAATCTCTCTAATAAACACTGGGTCTTAGAAATAAAAAAGATCATGAAATCTAACATTAATTTTATTTTATCATCAATTCAAATTCATAAAGCAAGCTGTGGGCGTTTTAAATATTTTTTGAACGCATTCGTGTGACCACTTTGTAGGCAAGTTTGGCGTTGTTTCAACGGAATAAAACCGAATTTTTGCGTCGTTTTAAAAGTTACAAGGAAACTACGTTGAAAAATAAATAATAATAATTAAATAAAATTGACTCCTTGTTTAATTTTTACCAGACTTATCACTCCGCCCTCGTAGTTGAGAAAAAATCTCGGCGTGCCCACTCCACTCGGTCGTAAATCTTGGTAGGCTTTGACAATTTTTAGACATTTTCCACTTATAACGAATTTCCTCTCCTTATTTGTCTATATTGGGCAGATTTATGGCTTGAAGATGGGTATCTGTTTCGACATCTTTACTGTCATGTTAGCCAGTTTTATCCCTATGCAGGCACCGCTGATCTTTAAATAGCGCCGTTCTAAGTTTGTAACTCGTCTACCCGCGATAGTAGTGGTTTGCTCCTGCCAGGAGTGTTAGTCGCCGTTGGGTCAGCCTCGGGAAGCCTGACACATACGTGTGCACTCGCGCCACTCAAGTGTGAGACGAGACTGGTCGACTCACGTGTCTTAGGGAAGCCTTGTAAGTTCAGTTAAGATGGGTATCACATTCAATCAACTTTCAAGTTATCTCAACTTCTCTAAGGTCACAATTATTTTGTATTATAAAACGGTGACTAGTTACCATCAGGTGAGCTGCCGCTCGGCTTCTTTTCCATCCAATCATCCAATAAACATACCTACTTAGTACAATCTCCAAACGGCGGGTTGCCACTACCCGTGACCCAAGGACTGGCTTTTACCTTGGCCAGAGGTATTGCCATACAACTTGGCAATACCGCCAGTCTAATTGGGTATACATATTACCAGTCGACAGCAATGCGGATGAACTTTTCGACGCCATATTTTAGTTTGTTAATAGTTTTACTTAGGTAGGTTAGGATATTATATGTTTATTGTATTATCTAATTAATTATCTATCAGTTGTTATTTATGCAAATTTAATTTCAATTCTAAATAAATATACTGTTTCTACTTAAGTAGTAGGTACACATCTACACATATTTTACAAAAAAGTAAGCGAGGATATAAAATACATAATGTATACCTAGATAAAGCGATTTTCGAATTCGAATGAAGCCTTTACCTTCCTATATAAATAAAAAGAACAGTAGGATAAACCGTGAAATACAGTTAATTTAATACGTAATGTAAGCAAACATTGAAAATGACCGCAAGGTGTACTGTCATTACTATGCGATGAATATTCGGTATGAAATAAGTAGATAGTATCATAATCAAACAGCCTCATAAGCCGATGCGTGGTCGTTCCCACGGTCTGCGCGCGGATTACACGAAATGCCCTTTTGGTGCTTCGCTCCGACACTGACCTGAGCTTTTTGCGCAAAAAGAATGCTCCGATAAATCACGGGTTCATTGTGAGCCGCCTCTGGATAGCGTTCTCCGATTTATGCTTTGTAACATACCAACTTTTTTGTGGCATCGATCAGAGATCATGTCCAATAAAGGAGGTACCTGCTCAATTTTGACGGTCAAGGTGCCGTACGTCACAATAAAACCCTGCGATAACATCAATGGTGTCGATGTCGTCCGGATAATGCTCAGTTCCGCGTATAATTTTGCAATATCTTACAACGTCATCATGATTTCTATAGAGATATGTAGTGGCATTAGGTTAGTTCTTATAATATTTTCGAAAATCTACCCTCATACACGCAGTCTCTATCATGTTCTTCATTCTTTAGAGCCTTTTTACGTCATTATCCGGTCTATTTCTTTCATTGATGCTTTCTGTATAAGCCTTGGTGAACACACAGCTATATCTATCTACTTAGATTTAACTCACTTAGTAGGTACGTCTTCGGGACGTGCTTAATCGAAATGAATTCTGACTGAAATAAATGAATTTTGGTAGAAATAAAATACATACTTACAGCTAACCTGCTGATACCTACTTATGTGGCGATGTTTAATCTTTGAAACAGAACTAACTAGCTTAGATCAATTATCTCTTACACACATGTCGCTACGGTTACATCCATCTGCTCCGCATCTTGCTTCATGGGGTTAGACTAGAGGTACCTACTTATATGTTCGGCCAAGTCAACGCTTTAAGTTTCTCTAACCTTTGTTTACCCCTCTTGCTTGTACCTCTATCCACTAAATCTCAATTAAAGATTGATTTTAGCTGCGAACTACAAGTACCTACAAGCAAACTACGTGATTTAATGGTTGCATGAGTGCCGTTCTCAAATACCAGCCAAAAAATGCAACATCTTTACTCATCATATTGCGTGTCATAGTTAAATCAACTTCGTACAATTGTACCTACATACTACATAGTACTCATATTAACTAACTAGTAATAAGTGTTAAACCACGAAAATATTAAAATACGAGTACAATCAATACTAAACACCACTGAGATTCGTTTTTCAGGACTTTAAAAGTAAACAATGCAAAGATGTGCGCAAGATTTATGGATTTCAAATGAGTATCAAACACTATCATTAAATGTAACAACAACGTTTAAAACACCGTTCAATGTGTGTTGTGTTTAACGAGCATGAATATTATGAACATTTCCTTAGTCGGGTAAATTGCGTATAATAAGCGAGGGCGGCGCGGGCGCAGGTGCGTCGCGCGTGTGCGCTCGCCTCGCACGGTGTCCCGGCGCCGCGCGTCAGCCAGGACTGGCGACCGACTGGCATTTGTTCGAAACATGCCACCGACGACTAATTATGTCCAATTTCACTAGCGTGTAACTTTCGAGGGATCGCCACCCTTACGTTATAATAAAACGATATCGAAACCTTCGTAGTGCTCAAAACAGGTAGTTACTTGATCATTATAATAAAATTATATTTAATTTCAACGCTTGGACGAAAATATTGAGTAACGTAGAGTGACATTACGAAATGGCACTACTTATGAATATACATATGAATATACATATGTACAAGGAGAGTTCAAACTTCTATTCAAGTTATTCTAAGATTTTTTAACTTTTCTTCGAAAATGAAATACGCCGTTGCGTCGGTCGGTTGCTCGGTGGCAAACGTGGATCGCCATTCCATATCACAGCTGCATTATACATAGACTCCTAGAGACACATCGCCCTCGATACGGACACGCTACGGAGCTGTTACGCCAACGCTAATGAAACGCTACGCCACTGCTACGTCCCCGCTACGGAAAGCTACGAAGCTGCTACGTCGGCCGCTACGGAAACGCTACCATCTGCTTCGCCTACGCTATAGAAACGCTACACAGCTAGCCTAGGCGTAGAACCAGCGTAGATTTTCCGCAGTGGAGATGTAGCAGCTACGTTTTCCGTAGAGGTTCAAAAGACAAAATCAAAAATCCTATTTTTAAATTAGGCTGAGAATCAGCACTTTTTGAACGTCAAAAGGCATACAGCCCATTCCCTTCATTTTTGACATTGATTGTAGCTGAGATGGGATTGGGACTAGATTTTGAACGTTTGTATTTACGGGAATTGGTCTTCTGCTGCCTGCAATCTATGATAAATATTTTTGAGGTCCCGTACCAAAATGGTAAAAAGGAACTCTTCTATGCATCTTGTTTTTAATGTCATAGATATATCTACTGTCCGCTAACCGGTTGTCATGGTATGGGGCATGTGTTACGGAGGAATGAGGAAAATGTCGTGAGGAAAGTTTTGAGTATGAATTGCGACGGCTATAAGAGTAGGGGAAGACCAAAGAAACGATGGATGGACTGCGTGAATGATGATATGGTTAGAAAGGGGGTGACTGTCGAGATGGCTCTTCTATTAACCGCCATCTCGTCAGTTACCCCGACTGTCGAGATGGCGGTTAATAGAAGAGTATGGAAGAAAAAGACATGTTGCGCCGACCCCAAATATATTGGGATAAGGGCAGGAGAATGATGATGAGATATATCTACTGTTTGTTGGCCGAATGTAGACACGGTCATCAGTGTTGTATAAATCAATATGAAAGCTTGTTGACAGACACGGCGTTCAAACAGTCCCGTCGAGTATATTTTTTCAAAATTATTAGATGAATATGATCATAAATGTCTTTGACAGGTCTGTCGCCGACACATGACTCACCTAAAAATGAATGTAGCCACTAAGGGAATAGTAAAAAAATATCGTACCCATGTTTAAAATTCCGTAAAGATTTATTTACATTTATTATCACAATACTTTATATTTCGTTACATATAAAATCATCTTAAAAATAAATAACATATACCACAAACTGAACGAGAACGTTAATTAATAATAATTACAAGTACCTAATGACAAAAATATCAATTCCTAACGACTGGATCCATCAGTATATGAATTATTACAGAATTTTAATATGTTTAAGATTGCTATTCTATGCGTAGGTACAACTTGTTCTTAGGCATGCTTTGTGGCTCCCGCAGACTGGCGCGACGCGATGGTGTGACACGATTCTGGTAAAACAATATTGTTCTACTAAAGCCGCGTCGCGCCTGTCTGCAGGAGCCTTTACGGTATAAACTACTACTGACCTATTGACCTAAAGTTAGCATTTTGGGCTGGTTTTATAATGGAGCCTAATTAATTATGTGGTAACAAAAGTATTAGTAGGCAAACATACAGTATTTAATGATAAGTTATTTAAATCGACTATTTGGTCTAATATTATTGACGTTTCATAACTGTTCAAAGACAACTGTAAATTAACTGAAGGCCAATTCTCGTAATTTAAAACGTTCAAAATCTAAGTAGGCGCAGTCTCATTTCAGCGACAAACAAATGTAAAAAAACTTGTCAAAATGTAGGCAAATTAGAAGTATTTTTTGACAGTTGAGACTGAGATCAGACTGTGAACGGTCTTAAAATTACGAGAATTGCCCTTCAGATCAAGGTCGTCTGGTCAGATGTGCCTGAAGGAGCAGTGCCTACGGAACATTTGCTAATTTCTTTGAACGTGTACATTATGGAGTTTTAAAAGAGAATCAATACAGAATTGTTTGTACGAGTAGTTAATAGATGTCGTTTTTTTTTATTTCAGACGATTTTTGAAAAGTTGTTGTTTTATGAAAAACAAAATCAGTTTTACATGATAATAGAAATATCTAAATTTACTTACAACTAACTTTACTTAACTAACATTGCATATGTCGCCGCTGTTTTTAATCACGACGAGTAAGGACGACGAAAACGACTAAAGTAATAAATGCTTGGTAAAAGTCGTTCTTTGAAATAAGAAGATGATATTATGCACGATTCCTTCGTTTCAAGTCTACTGTATGCTGTTCTATTCAAACAAAATGTAACTGAAATTGTTGTGCTATATGTAAGTGTCTTCACACGACCCATGTGTACTTTCAATTTGATTTTAGATAACATCGTTTATGTAACACTTCGTTAAATGCGCCTACAAAAACTTTTAACCAAGTTGATAATTTCATAGGTTTTAGAAGTGAATCTGGCAGTTAGGTAAATCGAAAAGTTTTAGGACTTTCTATCAAATACTACCCACTATGGCTGATTGTAGGCATTTGATACTGAGGACCACAGAGCACTTTATAATACGGGCTGAGGACTTATCGAAAACCACATAACTTTCACTAAGTATTTAGCTCGTCAATAATTTCCAACAACGTAGTACCTCTCCAGACGTATGATAGATGAAACGCGTCATGTTTGTAACGCAAACTCTTCGTTCTAAAACCGTGTTGGTTATTAATTCCGGAATACGTAACATCTTGCATACGTCTCGAGGTCTTTATAGTTCCTCTCACCCATGAATGGTGATGCTGTAGTGGTTGTGTGTATCTACGAGATGAGCGCGCCCTGAGAGTGCGGCTTGATGTGGCCTGGGTGGGGCGGGTGCGGGTGCGCGGGGTGCGCGGCGTGTGGCGCCTGGCGCGGCTGGTGGCAGCGCTGGTGCACGTGCGCGTGCGCGCGCAGCTCCTCGCCGTGCTCGCGGTATGCGCGCTGCTTATCCTCGAAGTCGCGCAGGCGCTGGTTGTACCGCTCGATCTGGTCGCGCAGCGCCGCGTCCTCGATAGCAGCTCGCTCCTCGTCCAGCTCCAAACAGCCGACGCCGTCGAGCCGCTCCAAGTCAATCCAGCCCCGCCACCTCACGCACACGCCGTTCATTATAAATCGGGATACAATATGGGCCTGTTGACAAAAAGCTACTTTTAAAATGTTGCACAAAAAATATAAACAAAAACTGCCACACTGTTGGTGGCAAAAGTTGAAATGCATTTATCAGTCACATATGGCTCGGAAGTGATCCTTAAAAAAATGGACAGGTAGATGTGTCCATTCTTCGACCACGCTTTAACAAATCTAAGGAATTGGGTCGATAGATTTACATTTTGTTGACAACTCATTATCTAGATATATCTGTAGAACCAAAACCACATCAAGTAAGAATGAATTTGTGTTACTTATCTATAATTTTAAATTCATTTTAAACATTAAAGCAGGTAATTGCAGGTTTTGATAACAAAGCAGAAGGACAACACGACAGAAGGCAGACGTGTGGATCCAGATCGCGTGCTGCCTTTGTTCCGGCTGCCGCATCCGCTTCCAACAAACCTTTAATTGTGCCACACCAGGATGCAATTTAACTAATAACAAGTTCTCTTTAGGTTCCTTTAAACTTGTAATACTGAAAACCGACGCCTGCCGTATGTTTATAATTAAAATTATCCGTTGTTACATGCAGATACCTATGTAATTTTGGTATAAAATAATATGTTCAATAGTATTTTTGAACGAAAGTTTTAAAAAACCTTGCAATTATCTTTTCAATATTGATAATCGAGATAAGTCGGAATAATGAGAAGGGGCGCAGTGACGTCGCGCGGCGGCCATGTTGGCGGGGCGGGCGCGGCGTCGGGACGCCCACCAATCACGACGCTTTTCTACTATCGATTTTTGGGAAAATGCTTTTCTCCCTTTCCCTAGGGAGAAAAGCATTGAAGCCATTTTTTTTTCGTAAAGGCGTCCCCCTTCAGTCAAGTGCATGGGGTTTATTAAAAGGGGGTGTTATAGACGGATTATCTCCTGGGAGACTAATCCAAAGAGATTCGTAAAATAGAACAGCAGCCTTGTTCGTGTTCGTGTTACAAAATATATAATTTTAATTGTTAACCTAATTTTTGTTGATACTTTACTAAAGCAATTTGGTCTGATTGAATTGCAAATTCTAGTGTCACTAACTAGATGCGTCTAAATTTAACACGAAGCTTACAATTATCAAGATATCTATAAATCGCATTGAGATTTACCAATCATTTTAGATCTATTAAATTGAATACGAAATCTACGAGTAGTTTGAAGTGCGCTATAATAAAACATCGTTACAAGACGAGGGCTCGTGCACACTCGAGCGCTTTGTTAAATGGACCGAGTGTAAATAAATATAAGTATTCATACAGCGGCGCAGCAGGCGGGCTCCACTGTAGGGGGCTACATTCAATAAGTCTGGCACCGAATGTGCTCCTCTATAATATATGAGATTTAGACATATACATACATACATAAATACATGCAAAAAACGTGCTGAAATGTTGATGTATACTGGCAGACCGACGCTCTGCTGTAAATATACAGGTGTGATTTTTAACGGTTTTAAATCGATTTCCATTTCTTCTCGAAAGAAGGGACTGTTCTTTGTATTTGCATAGAGTAGAATAGTATAATGATAATCTAGAAGTTTTATAAAGTCTACTTATGACAAAGCTGGACAATGTAGTATTTTTATCCAAAATATAAATTAACATTGTACCTAATTAATCTAACATGTCACACTTTGTTATTCTTCATTACACAAGTTTTTGACCCGATTTGTGAGCATTATTAATTCCTAACAAATCAAGCCTCCAAGTTTTAAATCAAGAATTCCAGAAGTCATGAGAGTCCTAGACATATCTAACATACAATGTGTGATCATTTTAAGTTACTGATTCATTCAGATTTAATAAATTATTCACACATTTTTCATCATCATTTCACAAATCTTCATATATTGAGAGATATATTTGTGCAGATGTTCTATTTTATTACTCCACAGAATGAGTGCAGTTTACAGAATGGGAAGTAGCCACAGGGATGAGTAACTGTCTAAGAGGGCAAAATACAATTTTACGCTAAACTGTGATCGATAAGAAATCATCAAATTTAACAACAGCAACCATCTACTTACTACTAGATAGTTTTGTCAGGATTTCTGAAACATCTGTGTATAGATGGAAATTGTGTTTTGCCTCTACCTAGATACCCGTCCTTGCGACAAATGTGAAAAACCCAAAGATTGTTTACGGTATGAGATGGAAAAACGTATCAATATGGCTGGGACAGACTGTATGCGGAAGGCTAAGAGCCGGTGTTTTGTTTGTCGCAAATTGAAAAAAGCCTATATCCAGCACTCGAATACGATAAGCTCATTGATTGATTTATTGACAACTAGCTATTGCCCGCGACTTCTTTTGCGAATCTCGCTCTTTTTAGTGAAACAGGTCATTATAAATTATAATACTACCTATTAGTTCAACCAAGTTTCACTGACAAGCTAAAGTAGACTCATCTTTCATGGGGTAATGTTTAAAATGACAATAACAATAAATTACCTTCCAACAACATACTTCAACTGAATGAGACTGAATTTAAATCTTGTATACTTGTAAGGGATTACATCGCTGATAAAAATGATTGGCTCAATGCTGGACCTGCTCCACAACCACAAGGGCGCATAAAGTAATTGATCAGCATTTGAGAATACTGCTGGAGCTGCTGAAGATTGTACGACTATCTTTGCATTGTATAAACTCAATCTCCGTTGTATGTTTATATATTTTATTATATGATTGCATGTGCTATGCAAATGTGTGAGTACTATGTACTATAAAGCTACCATTTACTGAGTATCTCTTTCATTGACTTTAATATGGCGGTTGAGATTCCCTAAGTCATACTCACTCAAAAGTTTCGCCGATGGTGGCGCTTGTATGAAATAATTTTCCTTTTAAATCGTTCCCACATATAATTATAAATTCAACATTAATGATGTAACAATATAATTCAAAAGAGTGTCCATGGAGCTTCTTACATTTTTTGATAGACCTAGCTTACATTTTTCTGACTAACCGACACCTTTGACAATTCAAACGTCTGTAAATGGTGTAATTGAAATAAATGCTTTGAGTTTGTATTTTTTACAGACGCCAGCACATCAAGCTACTACAATCTGTCAAATTTCTTTAATAGATTTTCAACTTTATCACTAAAACATTAAGGTTCAAGATTTATTGGGAAAATTTGAATTTGAGTTTCGGGTAGCTTGACCTGCTGGCGTCTGTACCTATTGCAGCATTTTTAATACAAATATCGGAGATGAAAAGTAGCCTAAGTCCTGTTCCAAGTCCCCTGCTACTGTCAAACAACGGTCGGTTCAGTGGTTTAGGCGTGGAAATGTACCTAACTGACCGACAGACAGAATTAGGTACTTTCGCATTTATGGATACAACAAGTACACACACTTTACAAGTATGGATGGATGGATGTGAGATTGTGGGATGATTCCAGTTCAAAATCCTATAGCTCAGCATCAGTGTTCTAACTTTTTATTACGTCTCTGGTCAGTAAAGATCTCGGGTTGTCAGAAATAGTTGGTCCACCGAATGTCCCAACCCAACGATCCAGTCAGTACACTAAAGATCTACAGCTTCCATATTATCTTCTTTGAATGGAATCGGTAATGATAATGTTAGCTCCTAAATGCATTCGTTCACATGTCCCATCATCATGCACATTACATTAGTCGAGCTAGAATGATTCTCTGTAGAAAGATGTCATTCACTCAGAGAGTGTATTAAGCTACGGCAGAGCGTGACCGACGCGTTATATGCGGTGTTATGCCTTTATGCTTTATCATTAGCGGCTTCAAAGTTATTTATGTCTTAATTTTGGTTATGAAAATGTGGGCCGGAAGCTCCATCGTTGATGACGCGAGCCCGAACGGAATGACGACTGTTGACAAATGAGGCTATCAAGTATTACCCACTGCTACATTGGTACTACTAAACAGTTGGCGTAATAACTATGATTCATACAGTTTTATTGTTGTGTTGTATTTGAGAATAGCTGTGCGTGCCTCGCCTACGTGGTATAAAGGTTTTGATTTAGGTCTATCTTTTATCAAGCCACGAAGTCATCAAGAATAGATTTGCTTAGTGGGTAGGGTAGTTGCCTCGACGACAGGTAACAGTAGACATAGTAAATTAGTCATTATATTTGTTGATTTCCGAGGGTTGCCTTATTTGGATTCTTATTACCTGTCACCAAATGTCATAATAACATCCGGTTATTTCGCCAAATAAAATTGTAAAGTCACTTTACTGCAAAATGGCACGATATTTGTAATCTTCAGAGTTGGTTGCGTCTGCTAGATTTATTAATCGTTTTTGACATATCTCGGGAACCTGTGGTCCCGGACCTTTGGAAGACGTACGAGGGGCCGAAGCCAACTCGCAGAGGCCCGTTAGACGTTTTCAATGAAATGAGAAACCAACCGACGATTATCCCTGTTTGCACTATGCAAGTGCACATAAGGACAACCCCCGGTTGGTGTAGGACTATAGCAAGATATGGAAACAAAGATATTGGGTTATGAGTTTGGGTGGCTAAAGTGAACTGTTAATCCTTTTATCATTATCATATCAAAAAATATTGTTACTCGATGGAAGCTACTACACATTTCTTTTGTACACGAACAACTCTATAATAGCTCTATATCTATTATCTATAATAGCGCAATAGTTTTATCATAGTAAATGCTTTAATATCTAGTAAATGCTTTAATATCTATTAAAAAGATGTTTACATAACGTAAAATCTAATACCAATCTGACCCTGTCTTGTATAAACATGTGGTTACTTAGCAGTTTAGGTTATATTTATATTACTTATTAGCGAATATATAACTAACCGTGATACTTTATAAAAGGAAAAATAATGTTAATACGGTAAATACATTGTTAGCTTTGAAAGGCAAAGTAACGAGTTTTTGTTGTCCATAAGTTAAAACGTCAGCGGACACGAGAGCAAACTATATTTATACTATACTGTAAGAAAAATCACACGAATAAAATGGTAAATGGTAATGGTAACTGAATGTTCACTATATTTTCCACAGTATAAATTTTAGTGAATAACTTTTCTAAATAAAATATACTGTTTTATAGAGAATTGGTGTTTAAACGATAACGAAAAACGAATAATAACTGTCATTTGGTGTACTATATTGCCAAATTCCTTTTAATTTGCTAAAATATTTAAAAAAATAAACACGTTTTTATTTGTCCTGTAAAATTAGACATTTCGGTTTACCATTTTAGTCGGTGGGGGCGTTAATTTATATGTATAATAATATGTCTTGAACATAATTGTATTTTAGATAATTGTATTTTTTCTAGCTTTTGAGCTAGAAGAAATACAATTAAACACAAAAAGAAAGACTAGTGAAATTGAATTTCAAAAAGAAAAATAATGTGATTTGTAACATTATTTTTCTTTTTGAAATTCCATTTCACTAGTGTTTTATTCAATTAGGTTAGCGCAGAGATTCTCTTCAAGAAATCTCCAATCACCATGTTTATTTGTATATAATCAGTTACATTGGAGGATACCTACTTTCACTTGCTACGTCTATCTAAGAATTTGCGTCTGTACCTACTTATCTAGAATTTACAGGCGATGTGTGTTATTAGAATCAGAAATAAATATCCTTTACGCCTTCTTGTAAACACAATCGTTTACCTATACCTACAGCGACCTCGACAACTACACCATAACCTTCCTTTCGATATTAGAGGTTCTTCTGGCCTTACGATCAGCGATTCGTGAACCCATGTAATCTTTTAATTTAAAAAAAATGTTTCAGAAATATCTTTTATGGCCGAATTCATTTTTACGTAGTATAAAATGTAGGTTGTTAAATTCAATATTGGTTAATGTTGAGAGCTTAATTAAACTAATGTAGGTAAGTATTTATTACGAACGTTTATTATCTGTTCATAATGGCATAAAACGATTAAGGTCGATTCTTTGATTATTTCTAGGTAACCTGCCTAGGTTACCTTTCACTGCAAAATATGGCTTGTTTGCTACGCGTTACGACGAGCATATCTCGCCTAGTTTGGAAAAAACGTGGAAAAAACTCTGTCTGGCTTTAAGCAACAAATATTTTTATTAAAATGAACTAGCTAGCATTTAGGATATTCAGGAATACACATAATCAGCCAGTCAGCTCCATGCTATATTACCATATTAGGGACTTATAATAATGAGTTATACTCGAACCATACTCGTATGATGTAGTCCCGAAGCGATAACAGTTGTTTTGAAAGGAAAATAATATTATTAGTTAATTACCTTGCCGCTCTCTTTCTGGAAGTCGCAGCCTCGGTTATTGTAGGGCGAGTGGTCGAACACCAGCTGCAGGTTGGTGCCGGTGGCGGTGAACGCGATCTCCGTGTGACCCTCGCGACACCCGCTCTGGAACCGCATCTGGCGCTCCTCCGGCGGTCGGTCGCGGTAGCCCGTGTACCTCACCTGACGTCACCACAACACTGATTAGCTACTCTACTACTACTACGTACATGTTCCTATTGTGAGGTACAGCCTACGGATTGCTCTGGCCCATCAAGTACTTTTGTAACTTTGAATACAATAAAGTAGTAAAATGTGAATACAAAATTGTAAAAGGAAAACAATACAAATGAAACAATTACAACGCTCCAAACGGATGACTTAATAATTTAATTAATTTTCCTGTTAACTTACGATTAAAATGGTTTCAATAACGCGTTTAATTAGCTATATATTTATATTGTGACGTATAAAATTGAATATATTAATTTAGAAACATTACATACCTCACTTTCTCTGCTCAGTCTTTTGAAGAGATCGTCTGATTCAAATTTGGCTTTCTGATCTGGAACTACCCGCGGCATTTTGAAGATAAAACGTGGTTTCGGCTGTTCGTACAGTCCGATGGAATCGAAAGGCAACATGCCTGCCAAAGCAGCTGGATCACTCATGGCGTGCATTACACGAAGATTAAGAATACACTAGAATACTATTCACCATCACACCCGAGTGTTAACACGCGCACCACACTGACTCAGCGACGCCGATGATTCAAATGGGTGTTAGTTCGCAATACTTGTACCCGTGCGGCACGACTACCTGCCACTGCGACAAACGCTTACTGAATGAACGCTCGCTCAAAGGTACAGGGAGCATTTCCACCAGGGCGGAGTCTCCGTCGGGTGGGGAACAGTGGGCCAATGACGGGGCCCTGCGGCACCGCCCGCCGCCTTCTCTACGCGCTTTCGGGAGCTTTCAAGCGAAAAGAGGGTTTCCCCCCTCGAAACTGTTCAAAATAAATACTGCAAACGACAAAACACGTGAATTTATAATGATGGGCATTATCCTCTTTCGACGTTTGAAGTGTTTTATGTAGTTGTATCAGATCCTTTGTTCCTTTGTAACGAGATAAATGTACGTTATATACAGTTTTATAAAAGGGGAGTAGGATCCCAGGATGCGATAGAGCGCGTGAAACGTGATATTTTTGTAAGGCATGAAAGCTGCACTTATTGGACGCCCAGTAGCCTAATTGTATTCCATCATGGCATACATTTCAATGAAAGGGTCTCGTATGTATGTACCTACTAATTATTATTAACACGTTCCTGTTATTGATATGGCGTCAGAACTCGACGTCCAAGTCTGTGAATATAACTGCAGCTTTTAGTCGGAGGTATGAGAGTACCTATTCGAACTTTAGTTTAGAAAGCTGCTTTGGTTTGAAACTTTGAAGTTAGCTTAGCTAATTGAGTGACTACATTATTGTTTCTTTTGTAGATGTGTCTTTGAAAATTAGATGAAATAAGTATTTATTTATCCTCTCTAAATCAGTAGATAGCTTAACTACCACAATAGGTTACATAACTAAGTTGCCACTGTCCGACAGACCTCACTGTGAATTTTGTGATCTAACCAAACTGTTATAGACCTGAATACTACTTACGAACTGTTCTAAATTGTAGTGTCTGTTTTCATATCACGTCATTCGTAGTACCTATAGCTAGGCACTCAATTTATTTATCTTTTCCAATCAACTCGTCGATTTATTTGTCTGCCGGTGTCAATATATGAATTAGCAAGGATCATGGGCCTGAATTCCTACAAGTATCCGTTATTTATGAAATCACAGAATTATAACTGAAAAAACCATTTCAGATACCTATCTACGAGTACATGGTCCTCACATGATCTGACCAAGATTAGGTCTGGCCTTAAAAAGAAACTCTTTCATTTTGTTTCGGTCTTTCTTCACAAAGAAGTCGGATATTTAACGCCGACCTCATCTAGTTTTTAAAATATGATTGACGTGTAAAATAGTTTGTACAAACCCACTTAAAGAAATTAATAATCCTTTCTCATTATTATTTACAATCATTAGAATCATCAATCCAAGTCTCACGTAAAACATGAAATAGCCATTTAATAGGTTAATTTGAACTTGACAGATGATTCTAATTTATATAATTCTTTAAATACATATTTTTTACGGTCGCGAATTTTGCGGGCTACCCTGGCGATTTCGCCTTACTATTAATATTCACTCTTGTTTTATCGTAGCGTAGGGTATCTTGTTACCGTCAAAAGCTTTTAGTTTGAAGATGGATCTTAAAAGAATAAGCTGTAGCAAATAAAAAAATGTAACTCAATAACGTAAGACACCGCACTTATCAGATTATATTGTTTTGCAATGGTTTTCCACTGTCCCTGGTGTAGTGGTGGATTAGACAAGTATAGTGTCAATTAGCAGATATAGATCTAAACATTTGGACAGAAGTGAAACGTCTCAATGATCGCAGTCAGGCGAACCGTTTAATGTGTCTGTTTGGTAACAAAGGGCGGCGCGCCTTGTGAAATGTATCGAGTGCTGTTGAAAGCGTCCGAGTACGATCGGAGCTCGATAATGTACGTTAAGTGTTGGAATTGTTGCTACTTTTTTATTGAAGAATTGTTTTTGTTCTCACATTTTGTAGCTACTTAAAAGATGCTCCTCAAACAATACGACGTGACTAAGTAGAAGAAGGTACAGACGCCAGCACATCAAGCTACTACAATCTGTCAAATCTCTTTAATAGATTTTCAACTTTATCGCTGAAGCATTAAGGTTCAAGGTTGATTGGAAAAATTTGACAGTTTTGGGTAGCTTGACCTGCTGGCGTCCGTACAAGAGGTACACTGAAGTCAGAAGCATAAGGACCAAGTACTTATACTATAGATAAGACTATATCACTATAAAATGACATGTGCAGCAATGTGTTCAGCAATGGTCTACAATAAGCAGAAGTGATGATCAAGAGATCTATGGAGCATAAACCTTCTACATATACATGTTATATCAAACATATCTGGATAAATGTGTATAACGCTGGCTGCATGCTTATAGTTCTGCTTTGGACTGAAAATTGCATAACTGATTCACTAATTTAGAAAACCACAATAAAATTATCTGCAAAATCAGTATCTAAATAGATTTTAATATTCGATTTCAAAAGCGTTACGAAAATAAATGTAAGTACTTCATGCTCAACATCAAAGAACAACACTTGCCTATTTGTTCTAATAATCATACTAGAAATATTAGAATTCGTCACGTATCTCTTTATTGTGAAGGGATGGCCACGTGGCCAACGCGCAACGTTTGATCTTTAGGCAAGCTCTAGTGGAGCTTTGACGAAACTAGAAACACCCTCCCACGTGTCAATAAAATTCATAATAAGAATTTTATCAGGGTTTGCAATACAGATCTTTGTATTTCATTATCATATCAAGGCTTTTAGTAGAAAAAACGTCGTAGTGCCCCAAGGTTCTATTTTAGGCCCTTTTATCTTTTTTCTTCTATTAGGTAATTTGTCTTTGTTTCAGGATGCCAAAACTACCTGATATACCTAACCCTGGAATACTTCAGCTACTACCCATATTGATTTAATTTTTGGTAGAAAATTACTATTAGAAAAGTTATAGCCAGTTTTATTGTTAACATCATATTTTCAGCATCATGCCGTCCGTAGCTGGAGTCTGGACTAAAGAATAAAAATAAAGTCTGTTCAGGAAACCTGGGAAGAAGTGGGTGATATTTTGTTTTCGTTCGCGAATAACTAGTCACCATAGTTTTTTTTTTATTTTAAAACATTGTGATGCCTGTTCGAAGTGTGCCTTTTCATCAAAATTTTTGTACACTAAGTAACATAAATTCATTTTTCCACGGTTTAATATGTTTTTTGAAGATGACATGTGACTCCATAAATCTGAGCGCACCAAATTGTTATAAACCGTTTAATAAAAATATGTAACTGATAACGTAGTTCCCACAAAAATATTCCCACGCCCACGAGTTTTAATATCGTCACTGTCCATATAGGTAGAACCTGATAACAATTTATGAACTAAACTAAAACTATGAAGTTGGATTTACATCTAACCACTGGAAAAATTTTCATAAAACTTATTAACAAAACCATGGCTTGATTATAATCAAGCCATGGTTTTGTTATAATTTTAACCATCATCATTCTCTTGCCCTTATCCTAATTTCTTTAGGGTCGGCGCAACATGTCTTCTTCTTCCACACTTTTATATTAGTCGTCATCTCGGTAGTCCCTCTTTCTATTGGCATAACAGCTTTCACACACTCGATTCATCTTGTTTGGTCTTCCCCTACTCTTATAGCCATGCACGTTCATACTCAAAACATTCCTCACGACATTTTCCTCATTCTTCTGCATCAGATACCATGACAATCGATTTCCACACAATAATTTTAACCAACAACCATTATTTTTTATGTTCAGATAGATTCACTACGACTAGGCTATCTACTTCTTTTAAAGATACACTGTTATTGCGTGATGATTTTGACAATGCCAGACGTAACCAGACCTTTCTTAGGGCCTTTGTCTTTGTACATTTATACTTCTAGCTGTCGGAATATTGCGTTTTGCTTTGTTTCTGTCTAAGGTTTCGCCTCATCTTTAAGTGACAATGAAAATATTGTTTTATACCAGTACTTTGTACCAGTCAGTTGTTCTTTCAAGCAATACTTTTTGTTTGTCCTTTCTGAAGTAAAAAAAATAAGTAAAAGTTAGACATTGTTTTTTTCTTATTCCCAGGAGACAAGGGTCCGTAGCACATGCCTGGTGCACTGGACCGTTTTAAAAGACATTTAAAATCAAACCTTATAACTGCATAACTGTATTCTAGATGAAAGAGGAGGGTGGTGGACACTGGTGATGACGATCACTTAGCTTAGCTTTCGAATTTCATAGTTAATAGCTGTCTTTGCGTCGGTGTAATTAGCCATGACGACGATGTATAAATCGTAAGAATCATGGTTATTCATAATAACCATGATTCTTACGATTTAAACATCGACTCGGTCACGCTAAACTGTAAAAGTTCACAAAGTTTGTTTGTTATCTAATAACAAGTTACAGTAACTAATATTAGTAGATAATATTTAAAATGTGATATCGCGACGTAAACCACATCCTTTTAGATAAGTTCCTACTCGTAAACTCGCCTGTAGTAGAAATATGTATTGTTTTTATTCCATTTCAGATAATGTGGCATATGAATTATATGCTAACTTACTAAAAAAAAACTAAGAATGAACTTAGTAGGTAAGTAATAAAATTAACATACCTAAATAGCATCTTATAATACTAGAGTTCGGGGGTTTCCCGGTTACGCTTAGGTACTACACATTCAGTATTCCCATTTTGCATGTACTAATATTTTTATCAGTATACCGTTATAGATTAATCCATGTTGCGCCCAGTCCGGTATAATCCTGTTTTGTCATTGTTAACATGTCGTTCATATTGTTTAACTTATAGTGCACTGAACAAATGTTCCGTATTTCTCACCTCGGTTGCTACCAGTACAAGCTTTTTATGACCATGACCAATAAATCACAGCTTTGTTACTTAGTCACTCATTTACATATTTACACAGTGACAATGACCGTGGAGACATTTAATTAATTGATTCATAAACCTTTTCATAGATGTAGAGCAAAAAGTACACATTGACCCGTGAATAAAACAAAAAGTACACAATAAAGAAAAGGGTTACAACAACGTGTTCCCATTAACATGTATTTTAATGTGAGGCGCGTTCGGGCAGTTGAGTCATTTGTTACGATCTTTTATTTTATTGCCACCCTTCCAAATAACGTTTTTTGTTCCTTAATTTCTTTACTAATTTCGTTTTGAAACATTTTGCTGTATGCTGTTGTTCTTCTGTCAGCTTGACGCCGACAGTTGTGTACGATATTCTACGAAGAGACCTTCTTACTGAGAATGAAAAATGCCCAAGAACGAGCTAAACTCAGAGCATTACAAAAAAAAAAAAACACCTACTCATCGAATCTATCATTAGTGAGAGTTGAGAGAAGGTATCATTGGTAGGTATAATACGATACCTACTTTCAACTCGTACGATTCGTATTTTTCTAACCTTATTTTTTTTCTTCTCTCAATAACACCTACTATAATAACTAATACAGCTATTTCAGTGTTGCATGTGCTGTTTCCATATATGTACGCTCACAGTAAACGATAATCTACATTCTTCAACCGATCAATAAGAGGTTTTTAGTTAGGTACCTACTAAGTACCTAATAATTTCGAGTTAAATAACTAATACTTAAATTGTAAGGAATTTAAGACACCTTACGGCCGACTGTGTGAATTTTTGTCAACGTCATTAACCAGCTTAGTCTAAAAGTATTTAAGATGGGCCTGAGGTTGGTGTTCTGAAACTGTAAATAATCCAAAGACCACCCAAAGATGCTATCTACTGAATGCCTTGTTGCCCATGAAACTCATCATCCGGCCGGGGTGACGAAATTACACTAATCAAATGGTCTAATTGGAACTTGTCCATACATCCATCTAATTTAGTATTTCAAGCATTAATTTTACGAGCCAAGCGTGTGCAAATTCAAAGATTATGGCCGTTTCATTAGAGCGGGCCGCTTGCAGCAAACCAGCGGCCGTGGACGGTCGTAAACCGGCAAAGAAGCCGTCAGACGTTGTTTATGCGAGCAATTCCGGTCACCGCTTTGTCTTTCACCGCGCGGCCTTCGGACGACACCCTAATAAAAGGCGTGGCAAAAAGTGCCCTAATGGGTGCTGATCCTATTTCAAAGTAATAAAATGCAACAAAATTAGCCTTTGTTAAATTTAGAACTGTAAACGTGTAAACTGCAGACATAGTCACGGACGGGTCCGACCGGCTCGTTTATACAGACTATTGTTTTATGGGCGTGTAACTTTCAACTATTATTATTTTATAATGAGGGTGCGACGCGTAGCGGAACCTTAAATTTTAGCAATTGTTTTCTTTCTGGATACCTGCCAACAGAGCCGACTTAAAACTAAAAGTAACTTTCTCTTTTAGTTTTTGTAGTGTATATAATATACATGCTAAGAAACTCCTTTTTTTAAATAAAATGAGTTTTTAAATCTGTACCTTAACTTGTTGCCAAACAAACTACCTAATTTAGAAGTTAGGTATCGTTAGTTCTTATTTGTAAAATGTTCAAGTGATACAACTTCGCTATGAGTTCGTGTGGTGCGTGTATCTGAGTCACAGACCGTTCGCATTGAATGCTAATGTGTAGTACGAGTAAATCCAAACCGGTTTGCTGAGTTCCGTTTGCGTCTCACTCGCCGTCATCGATTGTCCGATGTGACGCGGGGCGAGCTCGGGGAGTTCCTTCCATTTTTTTCCCTATAAATTCTAATTTAATACATCAGTAATTAAGTTAGTAGAACTGTGACTCAGAATCTATTTCTTCTTCCATCATTTAAATACCTATACTAAAAAAGTATTTTAAAATGCTGTCAAACGTGATCATTTGATTATCTTACTTATTTCAATTAGAATCCACAATATTGATTACTTTTACAAATTCCATAGGTACTTATTTTATATACAAGTATATACACCGTGTTTCGGACGATATAAATAAACTTCGGACCAGATGTACAGACCATGGAAATAAGCATTTTTCATTATGGACAAATTAATGAATTCTTATTTTTTATTTTTTGTTAATTTTCATACAAACTAAATACTTCATACAAAGTAAATCACCCGATATGCATGCCACTTGATCTCTTTATCCGAAGCATTTGATAGATTTATCATTTTAATTGCACTAAGGGCTGATTTTTCCAACGCCAGATAATTTTATCCGAGGAATAGTTTTGAATTGTTGACATTTCTTCCATACAAAAACTGTCAGTCGTCAATTTTATTCCACATTTAAAAGTTATCTGTCGATTGAAAAGTCAGCCCTAAGTTTAAATAAGCCGCAACATAGGCCAAATTAAAACTCTTTCTTATTGCATAGCTCTATTAAAGTTCATTATATGAAGTTACAGATATCTTTGTAACGAAGCCTTTTTAAGTAGGTACCTACTACTTCCTTTTTTAGATTTGTTTTATAATGCTATAGAAGCGTTTGCAAAAGTTTATGGATAACGTGAAGAATACGGTGTATATAGGTAATAATATAATAGAGAAAGAAAAGCATATATATGATATGCTTTTCTGATATTTGGTTCTGTTATTGTTACGAAACGCTTAGCATTTACGCTTTTCACTTCATGCAATTTAGTGCGTCAATTCCAATTGTAATGTGTCGGGGTGATTAATGTGAGCTATTTGAGAGACCTTGATAGCCCGCCAGTAGGTACCCATACCTACCTATATTCTACTTACACCTACGGTCTAAAGAGCTACTGCTGTGCTGCTAACTGTTATGGTCACAAAAATTAAAAACTTTCTCGCAAGCAGTGCTGTGGAATCAGCTTGCATTGCTTTAAAGAAAAAGATTTTTGGTATTTGTCGATTAAATATTATCGTGAAAGTGAATACGTTCTCCACAACATTTGTTCGCCGTGGTGTCGTCAACCACGCGGCACGGGCCTGCCATGTTCATGTTTTGGAATTCCCTGCATGGCGCATGGCGTGTCCTTGTCGATAAGTAGGTAAATTATTCATTGTGCCATTGACTTGAGGCATTGTATGTCAATGATCTCGCACAGAAAGCCATGACGCCTAAAATGATTGCACTGTCTATAGAACAATCAAACATAAAAAATATATTTCTGCAATTCAATTAGATAATTTCAATTGTAGCTCAAATCAAAGTTGAATGTGTCACATAACCAGGTTACCTATAATAATAACAATGATACCAGCCTCTTATTGTCCCACTGTGGGCCAAAGGCCTATTTTCATACAGAGGAGGATTACCTACCAATGGATTTCGTAAAATCTTACTGGCTGAAGTGATAGATAATCTCTAGCACTAAGGGGACCTAATATTGGTTATGGGTAGTCTACATCTTCATTGTATACCACTTCACCTATAAAGTTATATACATCTATAATAAACTTTATAGTTGAGGTGAGATTACGGACACTGGACTTTCCTATACAAACTCCATCGAGTTTGTATCGGAAAGTCCAGTGTCCGTAATCTCTAATCGACCTTCTATCTTATAAATTATGAAATAGCTACAATCTACATCGTGTGATTTGATTACGTAAGATCTGCCTCTCAAGTGTTAGTGTATTTTATCGCTCGAGCTGCGGAAATACCTGCGTTGCGGGAATACCGGTAATATTTATCTACATAACTATTCGTGAAGATAGGAATGTCTCTGCATTCTATTCTCTGGTTATTATTCTACTATAGCTGCCGGACTGCCTGCAAGGAGGATCTCTTTTAAAGTTGGAGTCCACGATAACCAAGAAATCATGCTGCGCATCACTCAGGCAGTGGTTTTTTACAAGTAGCTACTGACAATTGGTCTGGACGCCAAATATAAATGACCCCATTCTGACGAAACCGGCCGTTGGTTGACCTAATGGACCTATTACCATCAAAACTGTGCCCGACGTCTACGAAAAATTGGAAATAGTACTAAGTAACGGAAGGGAAGAAAAATGGATGTAAAGTACCTACCTGCGCCTTTTTAGTGGCTGGTCTACGATCTTCAACGTTTTAAAGTTTAGATACGAATGAATTCTGGAAAGCCTTCGATTCGAATATCTATGCCTTCGATAAATATTATAGAATTTAGGAGCTAAGCTCAAATACAAAATAACCTTTTTTTATTTTCCGAAATTGCTGTAACTTAGACGGTATGTGTGCTGTTCTAGCCATCGGTACCTAATGATGGTCAATTCTTGATCACCCAGGAAAACTTTTATATTTCCACTTTACATTTGAGAGTTTGTTAAATTACAGGACAATGCTCTTAGAAAAGAAAATGAATTAAGTTTGTCTGCTGTCTACTTAAGTAGGACTGTCCACAGTCTGTTATTTTAAAAAGCAACACCTCGATGCATTTGTAGAATATTAATTAACACATCTATACTTATAGGATTTCCCCTATTCCGTGTTCAAAAAAACTTTCGTATTGCATGATACTGTAAAATCCCAGCGAGATTGCGCTATTTAAATAATTGGACATAAACAAGGCTTTAGCGAAATACTGGTTCTGTTCCGGTTGAGTCCACGCGAACAACTTACTTACTGTCTGACTCATAAGGTGTGTGATTGTAAATGTCGGATCTTGCAATTGTATTAATTGGTTTATAGGAGTATATATAGCAGTTTAACAAATCTAATTTCAAAATAATATTAAGAAAGAAAAACGTTTATTTGGCACAGCACAACACAAATTAAAACTAACTTAAAATAAAAAAGTAGGTTCATGTGTGCAATGCACTAGGTATATTATAAACTGACGCTAGTTGAAGTATTATCTTCTAAGTATATACATAGGTACATAGTCATTCATGGGATAAGGGCAAGAGAATGATGATAGATACATAGGTACATAGGTACATAGATTGAGGTCTGACAGTCAAGCTAGGTTTATATACCTACCAAAAGCAAATCAAAGCATTACCATTCTTCGAGTTTTTGGCTACTATTTTGCATAAGTTTCTACTTTATTGCACACACAACGCATATTCTTGGATGCATTTTATCTTCTAGAATCCAGATGGATGAAGTACATCCAGAATTAAATAAATCGTTAATACCGAAAACTCCACAATGGGTCCCCCTTGGTGTTTTTAATTTCTCTTTTTCCATTTTTATAGTTTCCTTCTTAGCAATAAAGCTAACAGCGCATCGGTATTTTCACGTCGAAATATTTTTTTTAAATGTTTTATCAAAACTATCGGCGTCTCTACGAAGAATCTACAGTGACCACGCAGCTTCTGAGCAGCACTACGCAGGTCCTATGCTACGCATGACCAACGCACACTCAATGCCTGCCTATATGAAGTGGGTATCTAAAATGCTAGATTCTCTTCGAGTTTTCTCTGCTTTTCCTAAGCTAATTTAGAAATATAATAATAAAACCTACCTTAAAAGTTGTTTTAACTAAACTGTACTATGGGAAGTAGGTGGAATACATAACCTACCGTTTAATGTATAACACAACCCTGACAAATTTGTACATATTCTTGAATATCTAAGGTAAATAAGGAAAACCGTCAATTAATGGCAGGCTGGACTTTACGTGCTTCTTAGAAATAGACGGCGTGCCGAGCCTCCGACGGTCCTCGGCGGCGCGGCGGTGCGGCGCTTGGTTACGTCAAGCTACGATCGGAAATACCTCATCGTGACTGTCTATTTCGGCGCGAGTCGCGACGCAGGCACACCTGTGTCATGCTGACTGTGGCTCGTGGCACAGATTGTAAAGTAAACAGAACCAGTCGCTCGGCTAATGGCCTCGGGACTTCTCAACACCTACGGCCATGGGTTTTACCGATCGCTTAAAAAACACATTGCGGAATTAGAATAAGTAGGGTTTTCGTTAAAATACAACTAGAACAACTTTTCACTTGCTATAGTTAAAAAAAATCATATTTCACAATCTTAATCGGATTATTTGTTATCGATAGAGCATAAAATCATTAATCAACGGTTTTTACGAAAGCATTCGCTTACACGTTATTACATAAAGCTTATTTTGTTGTGAACGGACGGCACCGTTTATAAAACGTTATCTTCAAATGAACACAATAACAAGTTTAATAATAGGAGTGATTAATGTGCTCACAGGATGACGCGCACTTTGCGCCGAGGGTTAAGGGAGGCGCGAACACGACACTGCGCGACTGCGCAACACTGCCAGTCCTGCTGATCTCCCGCCCGACACAAATGACCAGACATTATTTAATTGAAATGGAAGTGAAGGGGTGACAATTGTAATAGAAAACAAAAAAAGGGTTACGTTTTTGCGGAACGACGCGATGAAATATTGCGCCAGCCGTGCATTGTAACAGTTGTTCCTTACTACCTATTTAGACAAACTATTATGAACTTAATGGTGTTTATAATATTAATATCGCTGTCTGTTAGGTATCTGTATCGGTATCTATCTAATTTAATATGCATATTTTTATAAGAATCTCGTCCGTTTAACAAAACTAGGAATACAGGATCACACATAATCCAAATTTTACGTAGAAAAACGCTAAGCTCTGCTACGGAATGTGCAGTAGAAACAGTAACAAGTGAAATACAAATAAACCATTTAAGATCAATATTAAAAGAAACTATAAATCACGGTTCAACTTGCGAGTTGTTTACCTACTTGTTTGACTTAACGTCTTGTAAGGCTGTTTGTGTATTAAAAGAAGCGGATTCGGGCTTGACATTTGCTAACTAATGATTCCGTGTGACAAAGCTGCTGCTCGCTCCCTGTCAGGCGACTTTAAAAGCCCTTTGTAATCAGAAATTTTTAACACTTCAATGTTTGATTTGTGCGAATTTGCGACATCGACAGAAAAAAAGGCGATTGATATGTCACGTTTTTATTGTTGTTTGTATTGCTACCTGAACTTGTCGGTAGAAAAAACAAGGGTTCGTATTGATTGCCCGTCGACAGTTTGGAGCCTTTTACGCCGCTCAACGAAAAATATGTCAGTTTCATGGAGGAGTCGTTGACTTTATTGTAGTCAAAAGTATCATGTCCTCGGGATAACTGATGCACATTCGCAGAATTCATTGTATTTTGTTAACTTTTATAAAGTAGAGACTTGCACGTAATAATGCATTTACCTAGCCTTCTTTTTGTAACCATTTTTTATAAATCATTGATTTATTTCAGATCAAATAAAAAACAAAGCCGTGTAGTAACATTGTATTAACATTTAATATCGTGGCATTGCAGGGTAGCGAGGCCGAGGGCACAAGGCGTGAAATCAAATTGTCAACGCGGACTCCAGTGAACATATTGATATTTTAATTAGATTTACAAAGTCGGTGCTCGCAGTTCCGTGGGCACACCCAACTCTTTGAGCCGCTCTAATGGCACCCCGCGGACTATAGTTAAGGGTTGTCGGGGCCCGCTTTGTGCCTCCTCAATATTTACTCCCAAATGCATTAATGCAACAATACTTACTTGGTTTTTTAAGTTTTCGTAGCAGCTTCCGCGTTATCGTTTACAAAAGCTTTGGAAATGTCACTCACGGCGTAATTATAGAGCAGCACAGCAGGTAGCTTCCATACTAATAGTAGCGACTATGAACAAATCATAATTGCTTTTTCGTCTATACGTGTAAGCTATAAAACATGTTTTGTGCACACCTTTTGTTATTTAAGTAACAAAATTCGTGGAACAAATAATTACTCGTCGACTCGACGACGCGGTTTTTAGAATTTTCGCAGGTAGGTAGGTATTCACAGAAGCAAAACTTTAAGAAAAAAAAAAAAAAAAAATTAAATTAGTAGTTTTCGATATGTCATTTTTTAATGTATGAAATTAATCACAACGTCTAAAGCTTCAAAGATTAGAGACAGTAAAGACGTCTCGACATTACATATTACATATACAATTTTGCTAATTTATATCAAGCATTATTTATTTGTCGCCACCATAATAACAGACTACCAAAAAGCAGTTTGTCAAAAACGTCATTTACGGAAACAGACAAAAATATCTCAGCAGGAGCAAAACATGTTGAACATTCTGAGTGGAATTGTAGAGAAAACATATGCACGTGAAAACAAAAACGACACGAACAAACATCTGCAAAATCATTTTTGTTCCAAAACAACACGATCAATTTGTCTGAATACGCAATGAGCAGAGTGCAGGGGGTGGCGGAGCCCTACTGCGTCCCGGCGCGCGCCGTCACTTCACGCTGCGCCGTCGGTACACAGAACTCTAATTGACACACTAAAATACGTCATGGCGTATAAAAGCATTGATTCTGGCGAGCCCTTCCATTTTTCTAACAATATTTTATGACAAGGGAAAGGTTAATTCATTTCTATAGATCTATTTCAATTTTATTTTGCTACTAGTCCCTGTCTGTCCATCGGAGGCCAGTACCTAGATATTCTAGACATCCACCGTCCCACACATTTGGAAACACTTTTAATTTGCCTTCGACACTGTGTCCGTTCCCCTTACCTTAAATGTTTTCCGGGATTACCTGTGTGACAGAACGCAATGCGTTAAGATAAATGATGTTATTAGTGACACCATTTCTTTGAGTTTTGGCGTCCATCAGGGCTCAATCTTGGGTCCTACCCTGTTTCTTGTATATATTAACAACTTATGCAAAATGTCTTTAATGAATTGTTCAATCTTCACTTACGCAGATGATACAGCTCTATTAATTCATGGTAGTGACTGGCCTGAAACAGTAAAGTACGCAGAACTAGCTCTAAACTCTGTGATGAAATGGCTGTCAAAAAACATCCTAACCTTAAATTTAAGTAAAACTGTATACTTACCATTCTCCTTAATGTCCACCAACCTACCTCCTCCGGATTCAATGGTGCTCAGAGCTCATACCTGCTCACTCGGCCTATCTTCTTCACAATGTGACTGTCCTCAACTCAAAAGATGTGATTCTGTTAAGTATCTCGGAGTCTATGTCGATGGTTCTATGAGCTGGAAACCTCACCTTAGTAATCTCATATCGCGAGTCCGAAAGTGTATATTCATTTTTAAAAAACTAAGGCACTCCGCGGACTTCCTTACGATTAAAACGGTTTATTATGCCCTATGTCAAAGCATATTAAACTATTGCATCACGGTGTGGGGTGGAACTGCTAAGACAATCTTCCTGCCTCTAGAACGTGCACAGAGAGCGGTTCTCAAGGTTATGACCTCGAAGCCTTTTAGGTATCCCACCGAGGCTCTCTACAGCGAGTGTCAGGTCCTCACTGTGAGACAGCTTTTTATTCTTGGTACTATTCTCCGCAAACATCCCTTTGTGGTTTACGATCCGAATGCTACTAAAAAACGTAGACACTTCGAAGTATGTTCAACTCACGGATGTAGAACGGCCCTTGCTCACCGTCATTTTGATATACTGTCAAACCATTTATATAACAAAATTAATAAACTCTGCTCCATTGCTCCCATGTGTCTAAATGAATGCAAAACCAAGGTCACGAAATGGCTCTTGACATTGAACTATAACAAGACTGAAGATTTACTACAGATATCGTTCGCTTAATATAGTTAATAAAGTAATATATTCATAGTCATTTTTTAAAACAGTCTTACATTAATACAAGTTTTCACCATATTTATCTCCCCCTCACACACACATACACAGCCACATAAATAGGACACAATATTAGCTTATAACTTTATGATAATTAACTATTGAAAATGTTATTGATGACGTACTGTGCTCGTCTTACAACTACTGCTACATGTTGAAATCTTAGGCGAGGACGCTGGCACCCTAAACACAAGTTAAATCTTACATTGGGTGCCAGAGCTCATCGAAAACTCTGTTTCCCTAGTTGTAAAGCTGCATAGTGCTGTTATAGGTGTTTTTGTACAATTGAAGGAAATAAAACAATTTTTTTTTTTTTTTTTTTTTTTAATTCGTATTTGCAAAAGAGTTACGATATAGCCAACAAAAATGTTAAAATGATCAATCGTCGAGTTGTCTAGGTTATCATCTGGCGAGCTCAATTATGTTGGGGTCGGCTTCCAGTCTAACCGGATGTAGCTGAGTATAGTATTTTACATGGACCGACTGCTTATCTGACTTACACAACCAAGTTACTAGGTAACACCCCTTGGTAAGTTAACTGGGTAATGGCCTAAAAAAACCGCCCCGTTGGTCTCGTGGTCGTGGATTACTAAGCGTGGGGTCTTGGGTTCGATTTCCAGGTTGGGAAAAGGGTTATTAGGTTTTTCCATTAGGAATTTCTCAGTAGCAGTCCGGAGTTTGGAAGTTGGTGGTGTGATACCCTCGAGCCTCGGAAAGCACGTCAAGCCGTTGGTCCTGCGCCTGATCTCTTCCCGGTCGTGTCGGTTTATCGTCCCATCGGACTAGAGAATGAGGGAAGAGTGAGTGCACCTGTATCTGTGCACACACTTGCGCACTACAATATCCCCCGCGTAGATGGCTAGTCTCCGTTGAGATTGGCTGCCACGGTCGAAATTCGGTCTGAGCACTATTACTAGGTATATTTAAAAAACTGAGATTATATTGTGCAATTACTCAATAACTAGAGTGTCAAATTTTCCTGATTATTAGATACAACTGTTGTAGAAGAGTGACCAATCGAATAAAAATTTAGGTTGGTGTAGGGACTGTACTAGGTCCTTCACTTATTGCACTCACACTATATCCCAGAACTATAAAAATCGATACTTTGATTGTATTCAATTATGTTTATATTCAATCAAATTCGTGAAAGGGTGATCTTAAATCTGCCCTGAAAACTAAAAATCAAGTGAAATTGGATTACCTATTCGATAAATGACGTCATGTGTTTTTAATTATCTTAGATGAAAGACAAAATATTTTTAATCTGAAATATTTTTACGTAAGCCTAAAAATCTCAAAAGCATTCCATTTAATAATGCTAAGAGCATTATTAAATGGAATTCTTTAAATGCTCTAATATAACGAGATTTTTTTATGCAAGAGCCCCCGGTGTACAATAGTCAGTTGCTTTCCTCGCCCCACGGCTGCCCGAGGCAAATATCTGCAGAATGCGTGTAATTATTTATTTGCCCTCTGAGCCCTCACTGCCCCTGCTTCCACTCAGCCTTTCAACAGCCATACAAATAAATACAATGCGAACGCAATACAACAGAGAAATTCCAGGAATGTGGAAACTGGGCTTTTAGTCATACCTACAAGCAT
Source organism: Apamea monoglypha (assembly GCA_911387795.2). NCBI lineage: Eukaryota > Metazoa > Arthropoda > Insecta > Lepidoptera > Noctuidae > Apamea > Apamea monoglypha. The sequence continues at coordinate 10,542,935 of OU426921.1, forward strand.
TATGAAGAGAAACATATTTGGGAACAGCTATTTAAAATTGATCTCCAATTGACAAAACTGCCGGAAGAATATACATAATATTGATTCTGCACAAGAGACGAAATATAAAATTACGATTTGTGCCGTCGTATGGACGAGCCTTTATATATGCTATGCTATAACTACCTCATTATAAAATTATCAAGTATCACAATATTGTATTATTACTCAACATTATTATATATTATTTATGCTAGGCCGGTATTTTTTGCGGTGGATAAAAAAGGTTGACGCTTAATTACTCATCTACTTTTATAAAATAGTAAAGTACGCATCTTTTGGTATTTCCCGATGTCACGGGTGTCAATTAGAATCGAATGTTTTTTTATGATCAAATCCAATGAGTTCAAAGATGTGTGATGTAAAAAATTTTGTGGATGTTAAGAACTCTTATTATAGCGTTTATTTTTCTATTTGCAGAGGCAGAGCTACATACGATCAAGTGATGAATGCGACAAATACGAAGAATAGTTTTAAAGTTAAATGCTTTGAAAATATTAAACTGGTATTGTGTTTCACAATCTATAAAGGTATAAAGCTAGTGAACATTTAAAAAATATGAAAAATAGAGCATTCAATATAAATAAACATATTTATGACGCGAAGATAATTAAGATTTTTATAACATGCCGCTCACATTAAACTTACATGAGGCCGGGAATGTACTGGAATGTAATGAATCTCTTATGTTGATGTTGTGAACACTGATGTATCCGGCAGCATCGTTTGTTTGTGATATATACGGCGCTCTGCATTTTATTAACGACAGAACTTAAAGATACACCAATCACTGTGTATTGTATACGTAGTGTTTTATTACTTGGTATTGTACCAAACTATAATATAGTGGCAGGTAGGTGCCGAGTCCTTTAACGTTAGTTTTACAGATAATAAAGAGCTTAAACGGTATCGTTTTTCATGCAAGCTTTAGAGAATAGAAAATACACAATGGCGTTTGATAAAGCCGGAGACAAATACAACGCGCCGGGTCGCTACTATTTTGACATTTTAATTTCACCCTTGCTCAAAATCCGTTTTGAATGGCGATGGGGGCGCGACGTGATGTTGAGCTCTCTTGATACATGTATCACAGTCGCAGGAGAGACTTGATTGACGTTTATCGCCGGGATTAAAATACAATTAAATTTAATTTTAAATTGAGCACAAAATTCTGTGCAACCCTTTACAAGACCCGGACGTGCTAGTAAATAGCATGAAACTACGTAAGTATCCGTCGTTCTTAATAACAGCAGTCGTGCTCAAAGGTTCTAACAAAAAATATTTATTGTAAAATTGTGCAAAAGTATCGACGATGGCTTTAAATTTATGGATTGGAACGGCCATTTGGTTGGGTGTTCTCGATTAGAGGTAATTTGTGTCAATCACTGGTGCATTGTGCCGTCACGTCCGCCTGCGCCTCGGACGGCCATTCGCTCTAATTAAACGTCGAGCCCCATTTACAAAAGTCAATCGCGGGATTAAAGTTTGACGTGAACAGACCTTTTCCAACTATTTTTATGGTCTTTTGTAGTTTCTGCTATTAGGACGTCAATCTTAAAGAGATTAATTTGCACTTTGATATTAGTTTTGGGAAATAGATTAGTTTACGGTATTATTTTGAATGCCACTAATTCCTATTCCAATCGGTACTTTAATTCATATGTCTACTTTGTATACAGAGTGTTTTTCTAATAAAGCGTTCCCACAGTCCAAGCTTAACTAAAAATCAAAACTTTATTGCTTTCCGCGTGTCTAACCCCGTGTCGTAACGTTATTATCGCCAATAATAACTTATTTTATCGCCTACACACAACCGATTTCATGTCCAAATTTGTTTGCATTTTAGATTTGCGCAATTCTTGATTTGCGGTCTACTGAGGTCTTCGTGTAAAATAGAAATTCTCTGTCCTTTTTCATCAAATGCATTTATGTACAGGACAAAACGAGACAGAATGGTCAGAGTAGGGTTTGGTAACACAAAGTGTGCAGTGACTGCAACCCTTTCATTTAGTGTGTGACTGGTAAACGGTAATTTGATTTCACGCTAGTCCAGTGATTAATGTCGGTGCCTTATCGCTCCATATTTTACCGATTTAGACCAATATCACTTTTTATTTTGTTCTATTTATAACGTGTGAAAAATTGCTATCCGAATAATGAAAACGACTCAATATCCGCAATACGTAAGTAGCTCGTAACAATTTTAAGCAGCTTGCAAATCTGTAAATGTTCTTATTAAAGAAACGATCTTGTTTGAATGAGTGAGATATGATTCTTTATTATGTATTATAATATTAATGAATGTTAATTGAAAGCCGGCACGCGTCGCAGGCGCTGCTATTTAAGGAGACAAAGCTGTATCTCTACTTAGATCACCCTCATTTAGTTTTTAATGGTCTTATTTAGTGTTTTATTTGATAGGACGTACTACATTTCAATTAACATGGATAGCATTATGGTAATCGGTTTCAATAATTCGGGCTTTCAACTTAGATGTAAGAGAAATACTTATATGTAGGTATTTCAAAATAAGCCGTATATGCAACCTATCTGATAGGATTACTTACCCATCGGCAAAAATGACAAACTTTCATAAAAAGTTTCTTAACCTATTTAGGCGCCCTTTAGGCGCATTCCCCTTTAGGCGCTGATTGTTCAAAAATCTTAGTTAGTTTCGTAGGAACTCTTGTGCAAAATTCCATGCTGGCTGCATGCCGTTTAGTTTCTACAATGTCTGTTAGTGAATTTAAGATATTTATTAAGTAGAAGATTAAAATGTGCACTTACAAAATAAATCGCATAGAACCAAAAGACAAGTACAAGTAGTACCTAATATAAACGACAGGTAACCTTTAAAAGATACGCGTAACAGTGGTTACATTTACAAGGGGTCTACGTCAAATAAGGCTCCTAATATGCTGTAGTGACAATTCCAATAATTAATGAGAGGAAGTTCTAATAAAAAGATAACACGTGTAGGCATACGTGAAGTCTACGTGTATCGATCGCGCGTGCTCCGCAGGCACGCAGGCGTAGCGCAGCGTAGCATGCAGCGCGCAGGCGTAGGCGGAACACACGCGCTACGAAAATGTACTGATTTCGATGTGACATTATGAGAGCAAATAAATAAATAAACGCAATCTTTCACCATGAGCATATTGATGGTTCTATCAGAATATACAGAATGCAAATAATGACCATGACCATGTATTATAATTTCCTACACACTTTATTATAAGATTTTCTGCAGTGATAAATAGTGTAATAATATGTGCATAGTACAAGGACTCACAATAATATTTTGACTCATTTATCATTATTTGCCTGCATGAGGCGTTTTTTTTTTTGCATCTGTAATTACCTAAATGTAGGTCTACCTATCTTATTGTTGATCGAAGACCTAACTATATTATATTTGTTTAACTTGGCGATTACAAAACTTACATAGTCTAAAGAGAACCTTTTATTCAATAGCATCTTAAAATTAATGCTAAATAAGAATATAAGATCTGAGGTTTGCTTGTTTAGGCTACTTTACCGCTTAAATCCTCTTAAGTGAACAGGATCGCCTCTTTTTATGTAATGTTAAGAAAAGACTCGTCCAATGTTCTCGTAGTCGTGTATGTGTCTAAGTAATCAAATAACGTTAATACCCATCCTAATCCTTGGATAATGCTTTTGTGCGTCAGTTTCATGCTCCGCTACGCCCTCGCTCAAATATTTGTTTATCTTTATACTCCCACTCCTATCGCGATCTAAGCTATTGTTGAATTTCGAATGTTTTTTGGACAAAATAGCTTTTTTATCGAAAAAACGTTCGATGTGTGTGAGCACGTGTCGGGTGATCGATCACAGAGTACCATCGCGTCGTACGCTTCGCTATAAGTCTGCGGCAAAATCATATTCTATACACCCAATAGAATACATTTTCACGCCACGGACAGAATCAGTCCTCTCTTTGCATAATGTAATTTTTTATTCCATTAGTTTCAATTTTAAGCTTAAAGGGCTTACACCGCTCTGTACCTATGCCCAATCCACGCGATCCCTAAGTGTGAACATCTGTATTTGCGTATGGCGCTCCCACTCTTACGCACATTGCTATAAAGCCGTATTCAAATAACTTTAATCGCTTAAGTACACAAATCCATTCTCGCTACTAACGAATTATAATTATTCATAGGCGACGCCGACATCAATCCTTTCCATCTACATACAATGTTTGCATAATGCTCGCCCGAACTTTGAAAAGTATAAAATATGGTAAAGCTAGCCAGTCCTTCTGAAGTATCACGACTTAACTTGTTTCACAGATAGTTTACTTCCTTAGCAAAGTATAGAGCTACGATGTCAGACACATCCTGTCACGGATCATAACATAAATTGCTGTAACAATGCCGGGGTTAGTATCCATTAAACCCTTTTATACAGTTTTTTATTGAATTCAGTCGAACGTGTGCATTAGGTAATCAATAAAATTATCCGAACTCACGCTTCCCGAACGCAATCGGGTGAAAATGTTAAAGCGGGCTCTTCATTTCATGCATGGCGGAGTCGCTTGCCGTGACATGTTCTCATGTGACATGTCAATGTGAACATGAACGCGTCGATACGTTCGACCTGACATGTATTATTGTGCAAAATGAACACTGCTAATAAAGATTTTTACAATTATTCAAACTTGAATTATAGAAAATTTTTAAATGTGTAGTCAAATCTGGCTGGTGACTTATATTATTAGCTTAAATGTGAAAAATAATGTATCTATACAGACACACTGGTATTATACTACTCTCGGGGAAAGCCTTAAGGCAAAAAGAGAAAATAGTATTTTGTTGTACTTACTGAAGGTTAATAACTTTTATAAAAATAAGTAAAGAAAACAGCATTAATAGAACATTAACGTCTACATAACAATAGAGTTTTCATTTCCACCAGATGTGCGATAAACGTTATCAAGGGGGTTAACCGTGACCTCATAAAAAGCAGAATTTATTACATCTCACGACCCTTGCCCCGAAACTAAGACAGCGCACAAAATAATAGAAAAATATCGTAATTAAAATCCAACCCTTCCTGTTCTGTGCTTTTTTATAGAGGGATAAAATTGGAGCGAGGCGCGCGTGACCGATGCGATGATATAGTGAGGTCCTGCCTTTGAGTGCCCGGAGTCGGCGAGGGCGGGACGCCGGCTCGATCTAAGCGATCTTTAATGACTCTGTTACCTCGTTTATTGTAATGTTAACATATGACGACTGCAATTAAGTCTCCACGATCAATGGTTATTTCCGTTCTTTGACTTTCCCGATGAAGCAAAACCGTCTGTTCAAAATAACAACTTCTAATGCCTCTCCTTCATCTACCATCTCATTTACGACAAACTCGTATTATACATAATATTCAATGTTGGAAGCTCCAGTTCAAGGTGTCAGTCATAGTACCTCGGGTTGTTCTGAGGAGTTAAAAAAACATATTTGAAATTATTACTCAAACAAAAGTATGTGCTCTGTGTAGCTTGAACTAATTTCCGTTGATATTACAATTGTGGATAATGCGAGGGTACTGCTGCTGGCAAATAACAGAAGCTTCGTCTGCGGCAGCGCGGACGTGCGGGGGCGGGGCGGGGACGTGCCACTTGCGCCATCACGTTTTATATTGTTCGCTAAGATGGAGCGTAAACTGGCAGCCGATTACGATTGCCGTAATCACTACCTTTATGCAGACGCACATAATTGTCTCTGCCGATACGAAATTCAATCAAATTTGTAATTTTAAAACAATAACGTTTCTGAATGCTGATATCACTGGTACAATGCGTAGACACATACATCTTCACTATTATATACTGCTGATGACCAGACCAAATGGAAAAAAATTGTGGATATGTTTCGGTTCTCAATTATTTTGAAAAGAAACTATTGTATACTGTAAATGTATTCAACAGAAACGGATTTTCTTTTATCGAATTACTAAAGTAGAGCCAAACATTTCAATAAAAGTTTTTATAAGTTGTACAATGGATTATTGAAGAAAAGGTAACATTACCTTGTGTCATGATATGCCGCCTCCGATTTTCAAAACATTAAACCAAAACAGATCCTTATGATTGTTGGCATAAGGACGATACTCAAATAAATTAATATCAGCCTTGCGAGAGAGGTGCGATGAGCAAGTTGCAATATTGTTTGTTGTTTGTTAAAGTATGCGTGAATAAGAGATCTTCAGACAAGTATTGATTGGTATTCAATGGCAGTACGATGAATGGCTGCTTGACAATGCGATCATTCTGCTACTTATGCGTAGATTTATTTTATTGTAAAATACAAAGAAATAGGTAAGAGAAATGTTCGACGAACAACGTCAATTTCTGAAGGTTTAGATCACTTTGATTTCAGTTGTGTCTTTTCCGAAATATTCTCTACCCGATGTTATAATTTCCGTCTTTTATAAATATCAATATGAAGGAATTTCTAATTATCGTTCCAAAGAATTAGGCCTAAACTCTATCATCGGGAATGATGACTTGAGTTGAGGATGGACTTGAATTTTATTTCAAATCACATTCTTTCGGAGAGCAGTTTCGGATAGGAGGTTTATTTATGTAAAGATATGAAATAAATGACAATACTGACAATAGTGTAACATGGCTACTACTGCAGTGTGCACTGATTAGTTAAGCGGAAGAGCACGCTCCATCGCGCGGCTTGCGAAGCGCCGCCGACGCCGGTGGTCTCCGTTCACTGCCCATCAATGTCCTCCACTATTCTTATCCATGTAAAGCTCTACTCTCCAGAACTTAAGAATCAATGAAAAATATTCATTGTATACTCGTTATCCGAGTCTCAATCGAGTGCATTCTACCGGACTGCTTCACTTATTGAGTTTGGTAGACACAGCGACGTCACTCCTTTGTTGGATATTGTTAGCATTGTCCATTTAGATTCAGATACGTTTATAATAGTAGCTAAGAAACGGCTTCATTTTAAAGAAATCCTTTTAGTAGCGCTTACAATTTATTTGAGCCGAAGTTTAACGTCTGGAAAAAAAATATTCCTAGATATTGCAATTTCCTGCATAGTCTTCCGCATGTCTCTCCTCGTCCCTAGGAAGTGTGAAAGATACTCCCTTCTCATTTTGCCATTTGCCGCGGTCTGTGGCACATACCTGTACAAGTTGCCTTTTCTGGTCAATAGGCATGTCATGATCTCAACCAATAAAGGTAGATTATTTTGTACAAATTCTAGTTACAGAATTTCGATTTTTTCGAAATTAGCTTCCATCTCATCTTTCGGTCGTGTTCTGTGGTTACGTAATTGGGTATAATGTGGCATAATTTAGCAGATTACATTGGTCAATAATTACCAATTTGATTTCGTTTGATCACTCCTGGATCTGGCCAAAATGAATCTTTAATGATTTTTAGTTTTAAGCATTGGCTATTAATGTGTGTTAGTAAGGATTCAGTTCAAAGAATGGGGGAGGACATAATGCCTGGAACAAAGGGTAGCGCCGCGAGAGCAGTCTCTTCGTGTATGTGCGCACGCGCCACTTGAGTCTCGTTAGCGACTCACTCCACAATTGACTAAAACAATACGTTACCATTACGCTAATTGCGCACACAACATGTTTTGTTTTCCATCCAGTTTTTAATGTTCAAAAACATTGACGATTCCATTGTTTAATTAGTTAATCACCTTAACCTTTTCTCTAATCAAAATTATTATTATTAATTTTCAGAAAAAAAAATATTAAAAGAATCTAAGAAGACCCAAAGGTCTTCCTAAGATTGAACTTAAGATGAATGTAATTATCTCTACGTCTCTAGATTTGACCATTAAGCAATACAAAAAGCTTGAGGAAAGGCATCAGACGTAAATTGTTATTTACAGGAAATAGTTAATCACATTTTTGACAATCGCTCTTGTCTGCAGACTGCAGTTCAATTTATAAAAGACCTTTTTTTTGTAACTGTTAAATCAATTACAAATGTGTAGGCACTTAATTTGTACCTATTTAATCTACAATGGGCATATTGTGAGCAGGAACGACAGGCGACACAAGTCAATGTGTCGGCAATTAAGAACCGGCGCAGGAGCATTTAACGGTTAATGTGTCTATTAACAAATGTATTTGCCGTGTTGAAGCGCGCTCGTAAATTCCACAGACAACTGAGCAGTTGGCTCGTGTCGCCGTTAAACATATATCATTCGGCTCTGAATTGTCTAAACATGATAGTTTTCTTTTTGTTTGAGCTAATGAAGAGTTAATCCTTTTTATCTTAATATACGTAGGTATGTAGATAGCTCGAATACGTGACTACTACGAGATGTTTTTCTTCTCTTGTTTAAGATTGTTATTTCTTGTTAAATTGCAAAGCAAGCTTCTAAGTGAACAACAAAAAGCGGTTAATAAAGAGTAAACCGAAAAATAACCTTTTAAGTCACCAAGTTTATCATTTGTTGGGTAACCATGTACAAATTGGGTAGTAAGCGCCTGGCATAAACGGTTTCAGAGATAATCGCTTGATATTGATACATATATCGAATGATACATAGCAGATACCAACGAGGTATAAAATAAAACGGAAAGGTTCCTTCCGATACAAGTTGCAAAAAAATCCATTTTGCTAATTTGAAAAAGTAATCGAACATTTGAAAATACGATCAGTCTGTGCAATTTGCAGTGAACGGATTTAAAAATGAATGAAACAGGGAACCCAGCAGATGCTTAGGAATGTCGTCTCAGAAAACTATTAGTAAATAGCTACAGAAGGTATTAAAACAACATTCTCCGTTTGCATCATCTGTCTCCGAAAGCAATATATTAGTTGACAGGCGCTCGCGCCGGGCGGGTCGTCCTCAGTCGCCCGCGCCGCCCGCGCCACCCGCGCCGCCCGCGCCACCCGCGCCGCCACGCGCCCTTCGAGACAGCTACTCCTATACTACGAGACTAATAACTTAACCCCCTTTTGTTTTTCTATACAAAGCGCTCAGTTTATTTATGAGATCTACCGATTATGCTCTGACACGCGTCTCGGCCTAATCGCTCTCAACAAAATGAAATCTCTTAAATATCTCAAGCTTTTGTTAAACAATAATTGGGCAAAACTAGAATTGATGAATTCATTCGTAGTGTTGGTGAGCTTAGAATTTTAATGCAAAACAAATAACTACTTCTTTTTTCACCATAGCTGAACACTTAAATAGTTTAGCATGAAATAATACAATTTATTGTTTCGAATATCGTCTCTCAGCTATTCCAGAATAACCAGACCCAGACCCGCCTAACTATCAGTAGGTACTTAAATATATACCGTTATGTGCGAAGATATTTTCAAAGTGCTGAATGTCAAGTCAAGATCATATAGTCATATATTCAGGTACTGTATATTAGATACTGATAAAACATCGGAATAAAAGAATAGAAAATACTTAATTGATCAGCGACTCCTATTATTTTACTAATCACCCCATCTACGCCGTAGCCCGTAGCTGTTTTGCTACGAGTCCTGAATTATTAGATGAAAATTAATTTGTGATGAATCATAATGTGATCCAATGCTGCTATATCACTGATTTTATATGGAAGAAGAGTTACAATGCTTGCCGGATTGCCGCCATGGGATCTGGAGGCAAAAGTCCTCGCCCACATATGGGAGTGGCGAGAGGAGGCAAAACGCCGGGACGTAACTCCGCTCCGCCGCGAGAAATCACGGTACAGCGGGCAGAGCTACATGGAGAGTGCGATTGTCGCAACCCAGTGCTGGGCACGCCACAATTGCGGCGATAAGTCCCCTCTTTGAGGAGTGGCTGGAGAGGTGCCACGGCGCCCGCACCTTCCGCCTGACGCAGGTCCTCACCGGACACGGTTGTTTCGGGAGGTTCCTGTTCAGGATAAGGCGGGAGGAAACGCCAGGGTGTCACCACTGTGTGGATCGCCCGGAGGACACGGTGGAGCATACGGTGGAGGTCTGCCCGGCTTGGGCGGAGCACCGCCGCGTCCTCGCCTCGTGGCGGCGATCGGCGGCTGCGATCTCTCGCGTCCGGCCCTGGTCCAGGCCATGGTACGGAGCGAGAGTGCATGGGAAGCCGTCACTTCCTTCTGCGAAGTAATGCTCGCAAAGGAGGAGGCGAAGCACGTGAGGGATAGGCAATCTCTGCGCCCTCACGCCCCTAGTCGCCGGAGGAGACGCCCTGGACGTCGGGAGTTACCAGCCGACTCCGGCCACCGTAGGCGCGGGTTTGCGGGCGGCGAGCAATGGGCAGGTCGCCGCCCGAGAAGGACCAGGCCCGGGTCGACGGCGCGTTGTGTTCCACGCGCGCCTCAAAGAGATGTTAGCACGAACTGACGGGGTCCGCTAGGGCCGATGCCTGCCAGGGCCGCGGGTTGTTCGAAAGAGATACCGTGGCCCCTGGCATAGGCAACTGAAGGAACACGGGTGGGTTTTAGTCAGTAAAAGTCTGACACGCCCTCCCGCTTCGCCCAGAGCGGGAGAAGTTATATGACGATTACCCACCCAAAAAAAAAAAAAAGCAGAGTTACATTATATGATACCTTTCTTTACTTGATTCTGCTACTCCGTCAAAAAACAAAATTGCTTTTAAACTAAGAAGTCATGTAGGAAATCTAAACGCTTCATTTGATGATATTTCAATAGGTACTTTCTTGGGCAAGGCAAAAAACTGCTTTTCTTCATGAATGAAGAAGCAGTTTTTTTGGAAAGCTTGAACAAAACTGCTAACATGTTTGTTTACCTACCTAATAACATTAGTATGTATTATATTAGTAATATATTTTCCAAAATAATTAATATCAAGAATAATGTTTTAATTTCTAATTATCATAAAATAACACGACGACAACACCTAGATTAAAAGTCCTTTTAAAATGCTTAGTACCGATTACGAAATATTTTTTAATCAACTTTCAAATATTTCATTAGAACATTGTGACCCCTCGTTTTCATCTGCAGTAATGAGATGCTTCGAGTTGCGATTTGAAGAGGCATTCATTGAATTGTCGAAAATATTATGCCTTTCACGTCGAACTGCGCACCAGTGTCGCATTGCTTGTCATTTAAATATGCAATGCAGTGTAGGGTGACACATCACGACTCACGGGTGCCCAAAGGACCATTGTCATTGTCGAGTCAAAACAAAGCTCTCAGCTCTCCCAGTATCAGTTGAGCGTTGGCGATATTTTTAAATATTGTTACCCGTATTATTCGTTCCTACGTTTAATAACTTTCTGTGGTCTACAGTCATAAAATACCGCAACAGCGAAGTTTCTTAAGATAATTCAGATTCTTAGGAATGTCGGCGATGTATGCGGGTGTCGGGACGAAGAGTTTGCGGTTTAGCCGGCACTGCGCAAGTCGTCGGGCCGCGGTCGTCGATATGATGGCTGCGTTCACGTATAATTTCGCGGTTTTTTTCAAATATGCGGACAATATTTTCTGCAGGCGAAAGCGGTTGTAAATAAAAAATCTCATTAGAATTGCAACGGCTTTTAAGTCATTCTAGCATAAACGAGGTGCATCGCCTGACAACATTTGAATAGTTTTTCATTTTTTGTAACCTTCTGTCCGAAGGCATTTTAGAATCTATAGGAATTATGCTGGGTCGAAGGAAGTTTAAATGAAGGAAGGGACGAAAATCTCGTCTTCTTTCCAATCTCAATAAGGGACTGATAGTTATGACAGACGCCTGAACAACATTTCGAAACGGTAATAGCTTCTACCTATGGATTATATGGAAAAGTCAAAGTGAAAGTGAACAACTCAACTCTGTTCTACAACAAAACTCTTAACGAGGACAATTCTATATCTATACTAAAAATAAAGCTGAAGAGTTCGTCTGTTTTTTTGTTTGTTAGAACCACGAAGTAAATACAAAGGTTAGAACGCGCTAATCTATGGAACTACAAGTTGGATTTGAAAAATTATTTTTGCATTTGATAGCACAATTCTTGAGGAAGGCTATATGCGACTATTAACATCACGCTAGGACCCTTAGGCGCCTACCAAGAATACAAAAGCCAGCAATAACGCTATGCAAAAATTTAAGCCATAGCGGGGGCAGGATATGCGATGCGACGGGGTAGGTCGGGGGAACAAGAAATTTCACGCGGATGAAGTCGCGGGCAGAAGCTTTACTGTTTTGATACACTGTGTAGGTAATTATAATAATCACAGAAGCGTTTCACGATGATACGGTCAGAGTGTAACCTGACGCCTGTCGTTTAGTATCGAAAGGCAACTATTTGATAGATCGGAGACCACACGTGTTGTGGTCGGCTGACATCAAGTCTCCGGGCTATCACACACAAGACATGCGGTGCACTCGACTGGAACGGAAACTTATTTTACTTTGGAAGTACGAGTCGCTAGGGGTACCAGCTACCATCGGTAAGTAGGTACAGTCAGGAAAAAGGATTGTTTAGCGTCTGTAGTTACGGTCAGCAATGAAAGTCGATTAACACTGTTACCTACTTTTACATATCCTCCAAATAGACACAAACTAATTGGGTAGGATAAAATCAGGAATAAAATTATCCGGAAGAGAACCGTAATTACCGACATAGCTTGCAGAATAAACAAACTCAAGTGGCAGTGGGCTGGCCATGTATGTCGAAGGACCGATGGCCGGTGGAGCAGACGAGTCCTGGAGTGGAGACCGCGTATCAGAAGCGCAGTGTGGGACGCCCCCCAGCTAGATGGACGGACGACCTTAAAAAGGTGGCTGGGACGGACTGGATGCGGAAGGCGGAGGACAGGGTGTTGTGGCGCAGCCTGGGAGAGGCCTATGTCCAGCAGTGGACTGCGATAGGCTGAGTTGAATTAGGTCTACCTACACAGCTTTTCAGTATTTCATATAATAGCTAACGAGTGTCAGTCCTAGGTATCTATCTTTAATTCACATCTGTCCCGGTTTTTTTTCAATATTATGCTCACGAATAAGAAGGAAAGTAGCAAGAAACGTAGATGTACAAAATAGGATAATACAAAGTCGCTTTTCATGTGTGTCTTTAGTTCTTCTAAACACAATGGAGTTTCATTTCATCATCATTATCGGCTTCCAGTCTAACCGAATGCAGCTGAATACTAGTGTTTTACATGGACAGACTGCTTATCTGACCTCCACAACCCAGTTACTGGGTAATACGATACGTTGTCAGACTTCCGGGCTTCTGACGATCCCTAACGACTCTCAAAGATCCTTACTGGATCCATGACTATACTATACTATGACCGGGACCACCGGCTTAACGTGCTTTCCAAGGCACGGAAGGGTCTTAGGTATTAGTTATATTAGGGTATGTAAAGATGGTTACCCATCCACGGACCAACCGCGGCAAGCGTAGCTTAACCTGATCGACCCGTGCGGCTGCCATGTTATTACTAAGCCGCAAGCCCAATACTTAAATTAGATATAGTACAGAAATCTCAAAGCTTTGACAACATGTTGCCACACCAGTAAGTAGATTGCACCCGTGCGAAGCAGGGGCGGGTCGCTAGCTACCAAGGTACCTACTTGTACAATAAAATAATACTTACATAAAATGTGTATGTATAATGTTGATCTTTCAAATTCAATGCTCATGGCGCATTGAATTTGAAAGATCAACAGAGAATTCTTTAATTTTGGCCATCCCACCGTACGTACTACAGTAGGAAAACTAGGTGTTGTATAAAAACACATTTTCATTTGTACCCTATATAAATATCTCTTCTTCTTGCTACGGCCAACGCAACGTGTTTTATTTTTGTAGTAAATGAGCGTAACATAAGCTCATGAAATCGAGGTCGATCCAGTCGCGGTTACCACAGGAAACCGCAAACTATCCATCTAAATAACTACAGTGCAACCAGACTTGTGTTATTTTTTACTTTGTTGAACATTGAACAGAGAGCTCGGCTTCAAATAAAAATTTGAACTGTTCAAAACTCTCTGCAGATAACTCACAACATTATTAGTAGACACATTATGAGCGCTACGAACTAATCTTTGCTGAAACTTAAAAAAATATCGTACAATTATTACATACCCTAATACAGTTTCGCAAAAAAAAAACCCTAAGTTACGTCCCCTTTTCCAGAGTTAAAAATGGGAAAATCAGTTATTTCTTACTTTTATTATTTTTTTATAAAATAATATAAGCACCCAGTCGGATTTAAAAAGTGGTAGATATGGTAGGTACAGACACTAGCACATCAAGCTACTACAATCTGTCAAATCTCTTTAATAGATTTTCAACTTTATCGGTGAAGCATTAAGGTTCAAGGTTGATTGGAAAAATTTGACAGTTTTGGGTAGCTTGACCTGTTGGCGTCCGTACAAAATGTTCGGTGCCTGAATTTTGCCAAGTTAGTAGATCACTTACGCCATCTATGATTTTGTTGATACAAAATAAAAAATAATGTTTTAGTATTATGCCGCATTTACACTTCACCTAGTGAACACACACTTCGCGTAGTGTAGGGCCCAGCTAGATGGACACGATGGACCGACGACCTTAAAAAAGCGGCTGGGACAAACTGGATGCGGAAGGCGGAGAACAGGGTGCTGAGGCGCAGCTTGGGAGTTCCAGCAATGGATTAGGCTGAGTTGGTTGACACTTCACCTCATAAATACCTTTTTATTTATATTAACAGCCAAAGTCCCCTAGTCCAAATAAAGTGAGTCTTTAGACGGTGAGTGAGATAAATCAAAATGTATGGATATTTTGCGTTAATCGAGCACTTCGCGATTAATCTCACATCAATCTCTAGCCAATACAAGGTAGGAAGGCCAATTCTCGTAATTCAAAACGTTCAAAATCTAGTCGCAGTCTCATCTCGGCGACAAACAAATGTCAAAAACTTGTCAAAATGTAGGGAAATTAGACGTATTTTTGACAGATTGTGACCGAGATCTGAAGGCCAATTTTCGTAATTTAAAATGTTTAAAATCTAGTCGCGGTTTCATCTCAGCGACAAACAAATGTCAAAAACTTGTCAAAATGTAGGAAAATTTAAGGTTTTTTTGACAAATTGTGACCGAGATCTGAAGGCCCATTTTCGTAATTTAAAATGTTTATAATCTAGTCGCAGTTTCATCTCAGCGACAAACAAATGTCAAAAACTTGTCAAAATGTAGGGAAATTAGACGTATTTTTGACAGATTGTGACCGAGATCTGAAGGCCAATTTTCGTAATTTAAAATGTTTAAAATCTAGTCGCAGTTTCATCTCAGCGACAAACAAATGTCAAAAACTTGTCAAAATGTAGGAAAATTTAAGGTTTTTTTGACAGATTGAGACTGAGATCAGACTGTGAACGTTCTTGAAATTAAGAGAATTGCCCCTCAAGCATCGATGGATGCCAGGTTGATCATCTAAGGTCCCCCGTTGACAATGTGCTGTTGCCATTAACATACAATAGGAAAATATTAGTAATCGACTAAAAATAACCGTAATTGTTTGGTGTATGCAGCAACACTAAAACTGTCAGCTGTCAATGTCAAATAAAAGTCACTACAAAGTACAAAAAATTAAAATACTTTCGACATTTTGATCAAAACTGAATTGTTTACTAATTTAATTTTATAAAAGGTAAGTTTTAATATAGGTAGTGTAAATTTTAATAATTGTAATACATTGAGCAGTACATCGATTACATACTTTCAGAACCCTTCTTTTTTTTTTCAGAAAGACTACGGGTCATCGAGTTCTATTTAAATCGGACATATTATGAAAAGTCTTGCTAAAATTATGGATAAATATATCCTGCCGAACATTCCGACTGCTGAAGGTGTGTTAGAAGATTTATTTGATGATGAGATTTTGCAAGTGAAAGATCATCCTATTAAATTAGCTGAAGGTAATGAAAGTCTACTAAATGCACATTGTTGTTTCAAAAATTTCAAGCAGTTGCAAGAAGATGTGATGAAACAAGATGGACTGAATTCTAAATTAGACGAACTGAATCAAAAGCTAGTAGAAAATATAGCTAATATGAAAAAACAAACATAAGATTTAAGTTTTATTAGGCAAGTTATGATTTTATATAAGAATGTCATGTAAGTATGAATATCATGTGCTTGGCACTTTACTTATATATTAGTAATAAATAAGTTAAATAAAGTAATTTCTCTTTCATTGTATAGCTCAAATACCCATTGAAGTGTATTCTAAATTATAAAAATACTTGTATGTCTTTATACTGACTGACTCCGACATTAAATCCTGATTCCTCCTAATGGAAAGGGAATAGTTGTAGTGGCTGTAATGTAATAACTGGATTGATATAAAAGCTCATTTTATTATACTTCCAACCTTAACCAAATCTTCTTCTGTCATCAATCCTAAGTGGAATAAACAGACTAAAGCTGCACCTTGTTCAGCAAATTTCTTGTTCTTCTCCCAAAATGAAGATGTGTATTTTTTGCCATTGAAAGTAATTAAAGTACGGAACAACTTTTCCACTTGCTGTGTTTTATACAATGGCAATTTTTGACCATTCTTTCCTGCCCAAGCATGTAATTTGGACTTGGGTAAATTAAGGTCATTAAAATTTGCTCTAACAAAACATACCTGAAAGTTAAATTAAAGAAATATAATTAAATCATTATGTCTAGGTAGCCAGGACACCAAAAATCTATTGAACAGTACTCCTGACCTTCATTTGTACAACATCAGTAAGATCAGTATGACAGGATTTCATCTTCTTATGCGGTGGCTCCAGGTCTTCAGGAGTCACTTGCCATCGCCCCTGTATTCCCCTTTTTTGAAAACTTGACTGTTTTTCTTGACAGTATTCTCCTAAATCCCAAATGGCACTACAAAAATAAATAAAAATTAATTTCTTTCAAATGAAAGAAATAATACTATGTTTTGACATATTGGGGGACCATGGGGTCCCGGTCCTTTGGAAGGTGTACGAGGGGCCGAAGCCACTCGCAGAGGCCCCTTAGGAAATTTTATTGAGATATTATTATGATTAGGTAATACCTACCATATTTGTTCAAGTGTTTGACAATCTAAAAATTGCCTGCCCCTTGGTGTATCTTGCAATTCTCTTAAAATGTTTTGGACACAGTACTTTGAGTTTGCAGGTGAATTATCAAAATCAACTGCCAGCTTAAGATACTCTTTTATGACAGTATCCATAGGCAGCATCCCTTCTTTCCTAAAAATGGAACAGTTCCATTCAGCTGCTCGTGCAATCATCACACTGGAACATCCAGTAATTTCCTTGAATTTGTAAATATCATTATGCTTTTCGATTTCTTTAGACCCTCCACTGCAATTGTATAAGAAATTAATAAATATAATTTATACCTACACAAAACACATTTATTGAAATATTGCTTATATTTTGAAGCTTCCCTTAAAAGAAGACATACTTCGCTATGACTGGTATAGAAATCCTTTCAGCAATATACTTCATGATATCTGGGTGTACTGCATGTTGTGGCCGTTCATCTTTTGTCCTGCCATGAATTCCAATTGCTTTAATTCCTGAACTCACTAGTTTCTGTACAAGCTTTAGTGTCTCCTCTGGTGTTTGAAGAATCCTAATTTTACAAGTAACAGGTATAGATAAATTATCAACTAAAGTAGTTAAGATGTTATGGGCTTTCTCCGGTTGTGCAAGCAACGCAACTCCCATGCCTCCTTTTATAGAAAATTCTTTTGGACATCCCATATTTATGTCTATAGCAGCCACATCCTTTTCTCTAAAAACAGAAAACATCTTTTGGATGATTGTTGAATAAGAAAACTACAAACCAGAGCTTGAAAATATAATATATGATATTTCTTACACAAGTTTAGCTACTTTTAAAGCTCTTTCGGCATTACATGTTCCTAACTGTAGAATTACTTTATCTTTTTCTTCATCACAAGTCCGAAAGACTATTGTTCCATCTGTTTGGTCTACATAGTCAACTGTGTTTAATATTTCTGAAAACAAAATTGGTAACATTTATTTATTTAGTATTTATCTTTATCGTACATGTGTCTAAATGGTCATTCCGTTGAACATGGGTTCCTCATTAAAAACATTACTCCAGCATCCTTAAATTTTTTGCTACAGACTGTAAGCTTCCTTTCTAATACTCGTAAATTGTGGATGCGATTATAACAAGGAATCGTAACTTTCTCATGTTTAATACTTGAATCTAAAGCTAGAACTAAGGTTATGTTTACTCCCAATTGTTAATAATAATCAACAGCAAAAAAAAAAATCTATTTGATTATGTACATATAGATCAATGGCAGATATTATGTCTTTTTTACGATTTCATGAATTGGATAACACTTACCGTTGTATTTGCGCTTTGATCTTAAAA
Organism: Apamea monoglypha; assembly: GCA_911387795.2. Classification (NCBI taxonomy): domain Eukaryota; kingdom Metazoa; phylum Arthropoda; class Insecta; order Lepidoptera; family Noctuidae; genus Apamea; species Apamea monoglypha. The sequence continues at coordinate 10,561,306 of OU426921.1, forward strand.
ACTTCCAATCAATTAGTTCTTCGGTATAAACCAAATCTGCACCATATCTTAGTGCCAAAAGACGCATAGGTAAGGTGCCAATACGCACCATAGGCGCAAGTATTATTTTATTTTCATATGATATCATTGTGATATTCCTTGATAATTTTACAAAAACGTTTGAGCATGTCAATATTATTATCAGTAAGTATCTGTCATTAGCACTACATCTTACACTGACTTATCAGTTTGACATATAATATTGACATTGAAGGTTGCGAGAATGTATTTGGATACTAAATCTGTATAATTTGGCCATCGAATGCTAGGTACACACGCAGCGGCTTTAGTCGAATTTGAGAGCAAATTTGGCGCTAGCGATTTTAAAATCTGTGTATAGATGAGATTTTTAAATCGTAACTGTCACTGCGTGTCATCATCTTTCTGCTCCCGTGTTACTCGGTGCAACAAATTTTCTTTTCCATTCTCCCCTCTCAACCGCCACGCTATCATTCACTCCCTTCTCTTTCATAGCATTCCTCACGCAAGAATCGGCGAACACTGGAAACTGCCAAGTTAACACAATTATCTAATCGGCAAAACTGACGAATCTGCGACGAACTGGCGAATTAAATAAACTGACGACTGAGGCAAACTGACCAGTGATACGCGGACTCCGCGTTACGTCTCGGTCTACTTCGCCATCCCCTTGGACAAGGGACGTGAGAGATATAGGCACAGGACTAGGACCGCCAAAATAACAAAATAAGTACTCTGTTTTGGTCCGACTTAATCTCAGGGCAACGGTTTCTAATCTTTCCCACCAAACCTCCAATCAGCTCTGGACCTCTAAATCGCTCTCTGTAACCAGCACAATGTCATCGGCTAACAGCATATACCAGGGAGCCTCTTCGTGAATATCCAACGTAAGAGCCTCCATTATCACCAGGAAAAGGTAAAGGCTGAGTGCTTACCCTTGGTGCAACTCAACACTCACATTGAAGCTGCCAGTTGTGCCTCCTGTAGACCGGACTTGGGTAATGAATATACTGTATAGATGCCAGTAGGTCAAGCTACCCGAAACTGTCAAATCCCAATTAACCTTGAACCTTAATACTTTAGCGATAAATTTGAAAATCTATTAAAGAAATTTGACATATTGTAGTAGCTTGATATGCTGGCGTCTGTACATCGCTCGAATGAACTGCACATACTTCTGGCACACATTTCTCCCTAAGGGCCCACCACCAAACTTTACAAGGCACTCGATCTTATGCCTTTTCGAGGTCAATGAATACCATGTGCAAGTTTTTATGCGCACCTCTGTATTTCCCACACAGATGGCAGATTTACAAATTGTGATTCTTTTATCATTTAGCTGGAAGGTCGCGACTCGCGGTGTTCTTTGCTTCTTCCAGAAAAACACTACAAAGTAAAAAATAACTTTAATTTTGTTTCTTTTTCTATAATAAAGTGTATGAAGACCCAATAACGTTTGACTGGGCCTGTTTCACCAGTTTTAGATAGATTTAAAAGACAATCTGTACTAATCTATACTAATATTGTAAAGAGGTAAAATGTGTTCGTTTGTTTGTTTTAGGGGGTAATCTCCGGAACTACCTGTCGGATTTGAAAAAATCTGGTTATAAGCTATTTAACATCACGCTAGGAGCCGAACAAAAAGAAAAAGACAGAAATAACGCTAAGCGAAAATCAATTACTAGCGCGGGCAGGCGATGCGATGCGACGGGGTGGGTCGACAAGAACAAATTTCACGCAGACGAAGTTGCGGGTAGAAGCTACTTTATAATAATTTTAAAGTAAAATATCAGGACTACCGAGATTTGTGCGTTGTTGAGTTGTTCAGATATTGGCGACCTGCAGTGGCAGGCAGGAACAAGATACAGTAACTGTACGCCACGGTCTGAACAACGCATTAAGCTCCTGCTTAGTAGATTCGGCAAAAACTGTGGTAGAAAAATTGACTTGCCTACTTATTCCGCGAGTGACTAAAACTCGAGTTACTCAAGTGACAGTGACACTGACATTGTTTAATTTTTCAATCAATCAATCAGTTTTACGTTTTTCTTGATGCGTGCGAAAATACAGCGTGAAATATTTTTCTCTTCAAGTTACTCCTAACGTAAACTTTTATAGCTATTTTGTAGTCGCATAGAGAACTACTAACTTTGCCGTTGCTGCTTGCAGTGATTAAACATGAAACCAACAGTAGCTGCTGATGAAATGTTTCCTGAAGGTGTTGGACCTTACATGGATTTAGAAGAAGTGAGTAAAGAGTTTAGAAGAGACAAATTCTTGGTTTCAGTACCTATGGCTAATGTTAAAAACATCCCCATCTTGTACTATAAAAAAAAAATCAGTTTTCTGCTGGCAGCAATCATAACTTTAAAATCAAACCAATGTTCTGTAAAACAGAAAATTATAAATTAAGAATCTCATTTTTGTCAACAGGCTGGAGGTCCCTCAAATTTACTAATGGACTTGGCTGCTAATGAGAAGGCTGTCCATTCCGATTTTTTTAATGGTAAGATGAAACCTGGGGTTCTACTCCGAAGTGGTATCGGCCGAATGATCGACCATTTCCTGCTACGAAATTACTATTTGGTTCGGTCGGTGCCCTTCGTAGTAAACCCCCTGGCTTTATTAAAAATGCAGTGAAAATGTGGTTGACTGCAGCTCTGTCACACTACCAGTTACAGTGCACATGGTATTACCACGGCTCTTTTGCCTGATGTATTTGTTAACATGTTTTATACAATGGAAATGCTCAACTTTTATTTAATATGGATATGCTTCATCAGATCAGAATGTTGGGCCACTAAAGGGTTGAATGAAAGGCAATAGCATGCAACTGAGATTGCTAAGAGGATGTGTGGTGTTATACGAATGGATAAAATAAGAAATTAGTACATAAGAGAAAGTCTGAAAGTGGCACCGGTAATTGAAGTTATATGGAAATTGGTTGTCATGGTATGGGCAGTGTTTCAGAGGAATGAGGAAAGTTGAGTATAAATGTTGATGGGTATAAGAGCAGGGGAAGAGCAAAGAAACGATGGATGGACTGTTTAAATGATGATACGTTTAGAAATGGGGTGACTACCGTGATGGCGACTAATAGAGAAGTATGGATGAAAAAGACCAGTTATGCTGGACCCCAAATAAATTGGGATTAGGGCAGGAGAATGATGATGATGCTTTAGAGGCAAGTTATATGTAGTGTTCTTGTGTCTAGCGACATAAGGAAAAAATTCCAGATCTGTTAACTACTGGGAGTCTGGGAATATATGGAAAACTTGGTGTGCATACATAACATTTGTGTTGCTAGAATAAGATGAATAGTCTAGTGTACACTTCAGCCTCTCCCTGTGAATGTAACATTGTACCTAATACCTTCAAAATCAATGAGAATGAATACTGTCTCTTGAGTATCTCAAAATAATTGATATTTATAACGCTCAATGCTAAGCCTAACATAATTTTTTTTTTTATTTCAGATTTTGAAGACTTGTTTGATGATGATGATTTGAAGTGAATTGTTTTTCCAATGTCATACCTTTTGTAACTAAGTTAATAGATTAAATAAAAATAAGTAATATTTTTTATTGACATTTATTCCACTTATCATTAAAACAATTCCATGTCTAAATAAATCTCTTTCTATTAGTCAATTGGAGTGATTCTTTCTATCACACACTATACTGGTTTCACTGTGGCTTTATTGAAATCTTTAAAGACAATATTGCTATTAGGAAGTATATAATCATACATTGACAAGTACATTCCCATATTATACAAAACTAGAACAAACAAAAATCATAACAATACTTATCAAACTATAGCGAAATAGGTCTTGAGATCATTTAACAAATGTACAGTACAATAAAAGTAACTGAGATGACAAAAAGGTATTTGTTTCCTGATTATTATTCATTTGATTTACATACATCCAAAATCTAAAGCATGTATTGAAACTACATATAAAAGTACAATTGATTTATGATGAACAGAATGGAATATTTTTTGTTACAAATATTAGATCATATTTGTTTCATTGGAATTGTTTTAAATATGGTATTAAATTATTACATTGTGTCAAAATATGTTTAAGCTAATATAATGTTTGAACTTGTGTGGCATATTACATAAACTTAGCCCACATGCAACAGTAACACCTAGATAATATAAACAAAATAGTTATAAATGCGCACTTTTGCGCGTGCGTGCTCGCTACACGTCGACATCGCTGCTGTCGTCGCTGTACTCATTGCCCTCGGGTTCCTCATGCTCCTCTTCTACTTCAGCCTCTGCTTCTAAAACTTCTTCCTCCTCACCTGCGTCATCACCGAGTTCCTCTTCTTCAAGCATTGTTGAAAGTTTCGTTATGACTCCCCTACCCATTTCTGAAATCAGTGCAAGTAGCCAATTAATTTTATGTTCCATGCATTCAAGTGATAAGAGAGAGCTTGGACCAAACTTTACCAACTCTACTACTATACACTAACTCATTATTAGAACTGATTGACAAACTGATCCAAGATTTGTGAACTAGGCGCAAGTTGAATCTCTGCGCACTTGATTGGTTGGATCCCCAAGCGAAAAAGGAAAAGGTTTATTAATATTGTAATTATATATATTAATACACCGATACTTACGTTCTACATATGTCTTTAAAGATTTTGGAACCATATTTTTTGCTCTCTCTATGTCCTCTTCTGAACATTCACCTTTATCTAATCCTGCGGAAAAAAAAAACTTGAAATAAGGAAATGAACAAAAAATAATAAATCAGACTATTTTAATGGAAGATTATAATTTTAATATATTGGCTTGGATAAATATTACTGTAACGAAAAAAGTTGTTTTAAGTGATTGAAGGATTTTCAATTTTTCAATATAAAGCCGTGTATCCCAGTTACACAATTTTGTTTCCAATGAATACGGGTCCTTAATAAAGGAGATTATACTGTAATTCCATTATACTGTAAGTAAATACTATTATTATTAATTCCGTGATGTCCTAAGAACAGAAACAAACTATCGGAAGCAATTTAGTCGCGATTTATACAATTGCGTCAGATGCTGTAAGCCAGATTATTGATAGTATATTTCCACATGTACGTGTAATTTTACTGACCCCAGAGTCTGCATCGTGGTCACGATTCGTGAATCGTATCTCGCATTCGAAAGTCTGTTTTTGTTTCAAAATTTTCAACACATGACTGAAATTCTTATTTGTTTCAATGTTGTGTTAATTTTATATTATTTCAATACTTGGCTATAGTCAAACCATCATAATGATAATTATGTAATGATGACTCGTAAAAAAACGGGTGTGTAACGGTTGATATAATAACAAAAAATCTAACGTTCACTTGACCTAATTTCAGTTAATATACTTTTGTTTAATATAACGATCAGTTGAGATAATGAATTGTTGATATAATTTCATTTTATCTAATTTTTTTATAATTATTTTTTTATAAACCATCCAGAAGTAGGAGCCCCGCGAAGCGGGGCTCCGTCGACCAAGCCCACCCTCGACCATGCATTGAATATTTTAAGATTTGGTTAGGTGCCATTTGAGTTAGGTTAGAACTGTAAACATGAAAATTAGGTCAAAAGAACATTAGGTCAAATGAATGTTATATAAAAAGAATATTATAAAAATTGAAAATTGTATAAAATGAACGTTATACTAAATGTTTTATATTAAATGAAAATGATATCATATGAAACATTGGATCATATGAAATTAGGTTATATGATTTTATAGCATATGAAAATTATATTATATGAACGTTATATTCAAGTGAAATTAGAGCATTTGTTATTATATCATACATTACACACCCTAAAAAAACACACTTACCAAATAGGAGACCCATTCGTTTCAAAATGTCGATGTCATCATGTATTTGGAACTTTTTGTTGAAATTGAACATATATTCTGTCCTGTAAAAGATATTTAGAAAAATTAAAATCACATAGAGAAATTGCCTGAGATATTCATGCGAATTATCAAGTCAATCCATCAAGGAATTTAATTTGTCTAGGAAAGTATTTTTACTCACTTATCATTAGAAATACTGCAGTCAATTAAAGCTTTATCACTAGTATTAACAACGATGAATGGCAAATGGATTGCTGATGATGGAGATGGCTTCACTCCTTTGCTCTCTGCTTCTTTGTTTCTTTCTATCAAACTCTTAAATGAAATGTGCTGAAAAGAAAATAATATTTGGTATCAGTTTTGGACTCAAGATTAAATAGTTTATTGTGGTGGTTTAACAAGTTCTGTGCCGGGAGCCCTCCTTCTTTTAGTCGCATTTGGGATGCTGGGAGCTCTCATGAAAAAATAATTTTAAATCTAGGTTTGTCTAAGCAAAAACAGCATTATCAATGTGAAAATAAAATCAGCTGAATATTTTAACAAGTTACATTAGAATTTGGGGGTTATATTTCAAGGGTGGAAAACCATTTACATGGTGACATAAATCTACTAAAAATAATTATTTTGAAATTATAAAATAGGAGAATGAGCTTAACAATCGAGGCTATTTAGGGTTTGGTATTAAACTGGTAAAGGAACACTTATGGTGTTCAGTCTGCCATAGTTGCTTATTTCAGGAACTATTAATGCTATAGACCCGAAAGAAGAATGGCAGGATCTCGGTGTCGCATTTGACTTCGTGTACATGCGTAAAAATACTAATAAAAGATAGATCTCGGTCAAATGAAAATAAAAGGTGATCATAGCATTTTTTTATAACATTGGGATTTCGCCAGAAAAACGTTTTATAAAGAACAAGGGTGGCTCCGTTTATAATGACCCCATTACAGTTAACCAAAGAGTAGAATATAATATGTAATGTAAATAGACAGTCATGAAAAGATGGCGGAAATGAATATTTCCATTAAATACTACTGAAGGCACTAATAGTATGTTAAGCTCACTACACATTGGTCGTCGTGTCTAATCGTGCTTCATGTGCGAAGCAGCAATTATTATGACGTGTTTTTTGATGATTGACAAAATGACTTTTGTTATTACATATGATGATCGTACACATCGTAAAGCAAAAAAATTAAAAACAAATAAAATCGAAGGAAACGAAACTATTTTCGATGAAGAAAGCAAAAATACGACCTAGGGAACAGGATGATTTGTTGCCCTGCGACTCATAAAGCTTCCCGTGACCCGTGTTCTTAGACATGTGGGGTGGAGTCAAGCAACGTCGGGCGACATGTCTGGCAGGGTACGTATTGCAATATCTCAAATTAAATGGACTAACGTAAAATAACCTACATTCAAAATCCCTAAAAACTGAATGATATGAAATGAATGAAACAAAAAACGATCGAAACGAAACCAATTAATCTCAATCATTTGCCGAAAATGTGTTACGCAATTACGCTGCAGGTCCCACTCACACAGCAAACAGCGAGCACAAAAGCAAATCATCGCCCCTTGAATTTGACTGCGACAACAGACCAAAACAATCCGTATCAACAAATGTACGTGAGAATAGATCCTACTCTGACGTTACCTCTAATCGTAGTAATATCGATCGAGCAGATATCCAGATCCTCTACTTTCTCAGCAATCGTCAATCGAGGCTATTTTAATAAAACAGTCTGAGAAGATAGATTCACTCCTTCAACAAATAGTAACATTGATAAACCTATAGACAACCGTAATATCCAAAATGAACTCAAAATGACATCCTTGCGCATCGCAACTTGGAACATAAATGGATTATCACCCAACATACCAGAACTTGAAGCAATCTTTTGTTTTTCCAGACTTTAGGACATCAGTTTATTGCTGGGGGAGATTGGAACGCCAAGCACACATTTTGGGGCTCACGATGCACAGTAAAAAGAGGCCGAGCACTGAAAAAATCAGTGGATAAAAACAATATGAAATCCTGGACAGAAGGTAATCCCACCTACTGGCCTTCTGATCCAAAGAAAGTTTCCGATCTCCTGGGCTTTTTTATTTCTAGCGGAATGAGTAATCAATACTAGTCTGTTGAGTCATGCCTGGACGGATCATCCGATCACATCCCCGTGATTCTTAACATTAGCAGCAACATTATCAACACAGGAAAACCTGAATCCTTGCATAACTTCAAAACAGACTGGGAAGGTTTTAGAGGTTACCTTGAAGTCAACTTGAACCTAAAAATAAAACTTAAGTCACCAGATGACATCGAGGATGCAGGCAAATATATCACCAACTTAATATGTCATGCCAACTTCCTCACAACCTCTTGAAATTAAATAGAAAATCGAAGAAAAACGACACCTCAGAAGAGCTCGGCACCTTTCTCATCATCCGTCGGACAAGACTAAGTTCAACTGTGCCACGAAGGAACTAAAAAGAATGCTAAGAGATACCGCAAATATTTCACTGGAAAAGCAAATTTCAATGTTGTATGCTTCGGATCAAGGCGGACATTCCTTGTGGAAGGCTGTTATAAATCTCGACACCTCACAAAATCACAATCCGCCCATCAGATCGCGCACATCTTTGGCCAGAACAGACAAAGAAAAGGCTGAGACGTTTGGCTTACATTTGGTAAACGTCTTCAAACCCAATGAGGGTATAAACCAACAAGAAGTTGAAGATATACTGAATCAGGACTTTCAATTGTGTTTGCCTATTAGACCAATATCACCCAAAGAAATCGCGATGTAGATCAGATCGTTGATTCTAAATAAAGCACCTGGGTTTGATTTAATCTCTAGAGAGAACTCTACGCGAGATTCAAGGAGCTACCCAAACAAGCAGTTACATTCCTGGCTAGACTTTTTAACTGAATATTCAGGACAGGCTATGTTCCCAAATTATGGAAAATCTCCTTAATCATTATAATCCATAAACCTGGAAAACCAGCACACGATGTCACATCATATCGACCTATAAGTCTCACACCAGTGTTGTCTAAACTCTGGGAAAGAATTTTCTTGTCCAGACTCGAAAGTATTCATGTATGATTGCGACATCATCCCTGTCCACCACTTCGGATTTAGGAAGTCACATTCAAATACCGAACAGGTCCACCGAGTCTACCACGCAATACGCCAGGGTCTCGAGAAGATGGAATACACCTCTGCGGCATTCCTAGGTGTGCAACAGGCCTTTGATCGTGTCTGGCACAAGGGCTTACTATGCAAAATAAAGGAAAAGCTTCCCCACTCAGTGTTTTCCGTCATAGCTTCGTACTTCTTACGAAAGATGTAATCTGTATAATATCGAAGCTGGAGTTCCACAAGGGTCGGTTCTGGGACCTGTTTTATATAATATTTTCACATCTGATCTTCCAACTGCAGAAGATGTAACGGTAGCGACATACGCAGATGCTGTTGCTTACCTGGCGAGCGCCAAAGAACCGGATATCGCCAGCAAGAAATTACAAATAGTAATGGACGAAATGAATAAACAAATTACAAATAGTAATGGACGAAATGAATACCTGGCTGCAAAAATGGCGTATCTGCGCCAGTGCTCAAAAATCAAGTCACATTATCTTCCCCTTGAGAAGAGGTGACTGTCCCACAGAAACATTAGGGGATACAACTCTGCCACACACAGATTGTGTTAAATATCTCGGTTTTTACCTGGACAGAAGGCTCACCTGGAAGACGCATATAAAACAGAAAAGAGAACAACTAAACGCCAAATATAACAACTTGTATTGGTTGATGGGTCGTCAGAGAGACTCAGTCCTATCTTTGGACAACAAACTCCTGCTTTACAATTCTCTACTGAAACCTATATGGTCATATGGCATCTAACTATGGGGAGTGGCCAGCAAAAGTAACATAATGTCCAAAGAGCTCAAAACGCCATCTTGAGGAATATTGTAAATGCACCATGGTTCACACGGAATGAAGAAATCATTATTATTTTAGCACTCCTACCGTTCTTGAGGAAATTGATAAACATAAAAGGCGTTATGCTGATCATCTAGCCACCCACCCAGATCCCCTGGCTGTTATTGCTGGACAGCAGTGAATCTGTCAATCGACTTAAGAGAAGTCAAGTAATATGAAGAGGTAGCAGTGGGCAATGGCCCCTGTACCTGAAACGCCACTTTATTCACGAAACGAAACTGATAATAGCCCAGAAAGGACTGATGTCAGTTATTGGAAAGAGGAAAAAGAAAGAGTGTTTTATCTATAAAGAGGATTTTAATAAATTTGTAATGTTATCTGCTAATATTCATCAATTTATTTTAAACCTTGAATAGGTATCATGCAATGATTCAAGTAATTTCTTCCAAGAAATTAAACTTGTAATGGTTGGTCCGATTTTTAGCTGAAAACGCAATGAGGCCAGATTTCGTTTTTGGATGAAAAAAGCATCCTACTTTCGGTTGAACTTTAAAAATGTATCTCAGGATCAGAGCGTTTTTCTTAATTTTTATTTACCACTAGTACATAAAAATAACCCCCCGATACTAAGAATAGCGACGAGACCTCCCTAAAAAAAACCTTCCTCGAGGAGTTCACTGGCGCCGATTCCCTTTATAACAAACAAAACTAAATTTAAGTTCAGTGCATCTTTTTCTTTCTATTTTATTAAGAAAAGGACAGAAGATAAATATTAGTTTAGTCCTGTCAAATTAGTCAGCGCCTGACGTAAATTGACGTATTTTTAGTAGCCATGTTTTTAATCACGTCTAATTTGTCTATGGAGTACCTTAATTTGACAGGACTAAACTAATATTTATCTTCTGTCCTTCTCTTAGTGAAATAGAAAGAAAAAGATGCACTAACTTAAATTTAGTTTAGTTTGCGAACAAGGGAATCGGCGCCACTATAGCACTAACGTAATTGCTGGAGGGTCCACTAGTAATATCTATAGCGGCATGCCATTTTTCAGAGCCCATAGGGTCTGAAAATTGGGTGCACTTGAACGTGTTAAGGTGATTGATAAGTACCTGTAATATGAGTTCTTGTAATTGTTGTGTCTTCTTTTGAATCTGCTCTAGCTTGGACTGTTTTTCTTTTTCTAATGCAGTACATTCTTGCACACTATTTGTCGGTAGTCCAAGCCATCTTATTTCTTTCTTTTCTTTAGATATTATATTCATTGCCATTAAGACATTTAATGCATCATATACTCTTCTGCGGATATTCTTTTGGTCATATTGCTGTAATGTTAAATTAATCTGAATTACATTTTTACTAATTTAATTTGCTATTTAAACTAAGGGCATCATTAATTTCGTACAAACAATTAAAGGGTCCGCCAGAAAAAAAAGTATTGATTTCTTATGGTAAATAATGTTCAGGATGTTATATTTAATGAAACATTGGTATACTATGCTAAAAGCACTTGTAATAAAAATAAGATTTTTAGCATTTTCAATCTCAAATAGCAAAGGTATTGTAGACTTTCGTTGTAATAGCAAAAATGCTCAAGATGAATGGTTTTTTTTCTTTAATTTTTGGGTATAAAATTTTTAACACTTGAATGTCCTTTGGCACACGTATTATTTGGAAACATATTCGGAATAGAAAAAATGTATGATCGAATATAATTGTTTACAGTTTATAGATACTACAGTTATGCCAGTTACTTACATAAAAATAAAACTATAACATTTTAATTCATATACACTTTTTTGGAAACATAAACACATTACTATAATACAATAGAAAAATTGTATTATAGTAATAATTGTTTCAGTTTATAGATACTGTTCCACCAGTTACATAACAATAAAACTATAACACTTTGATTCATATACATACTTGGCTATCTGCTGATCCATGCATTCCTGCAGCAAATTCTAGCACTAATTCATCTGCTACTTCGTTATAAGAAGTGAAACCTTTATTTCTGACCTTTTCACATACTTTCATTGAAAAATGCCTCAAACCTTTGCCAACTTTGTCCGCATGTTTACGTCTCTTAGTGGTACTGAAAATACATAACAAAAATGTATTACAAGGTGATGACACTGAAAAAAGATTCATTTTTTTATTCGGGATGTGTAATCTTGGCATTATTGTTGGAAATTATGATATCTAAAATTGCCTCCCAATACATTGCTGCTTGCTTCATTTCGTTAGTATGCTAATAATAGACGAGCCAACATTTGTGCATGCCTTTGTCTATAAGTTTTTTAGTATACCTACCTAAACGAGAACTTAGTGACAACTGAGCAACAGGTTGCCGCAAAAAACTGCTTAAAAATAAGGATAGCTAAATTGCTAAAGAAAATTGGTCCAAAGAGTGTAGTTATATAAAATTATACTCACTATTCTGCCGGGGGATCATTGTCGGAATCATGTCTCCTTCTAGAGGCATGCGACATAGTTGGAGATATGCTATTTGCAGTGCTAGTGCTTGTTACTTGATTTTCAGACTTAGATGGTAATGAAATTAGATCTGGCACAGTATGTGCAAATGTCAGTTCAGTTAGTGGCTCTTGTTTTACCTAGAAAAAAAGTTTATCACTTTAGCAATTGATTATTTGGTTTGGTAACAATTTGATTGATCTGTGTATTTTTTAAATTAAAGCTAAAAAAAAGTAATTACCTCAACTTCTTCCACTTCTTTTGGCTCTACTTTAATTTTTTGCAAACTTGCTAGATTATCAATATGCACGAACTCTGAAATAGAATAATATTCAGTTTAAGTAGGTTAGCCAAACATAGTTCAAATAGCTGGTCATCAAAGTTTCTTCTAAGCTTTATAAGAACAGTTATCTGCACCCAGTTAGACTTAACTGTCTAGGGTACGCCGAAGGCCGAATATCTGGGGGAATTGGAACCTGCACTCAAGAATTGATACATCTTGAGATGTTCAGAGCAATGTGGAATTTTATCCTCACTCTCTTTAGTTTCTTTCACTTGCCTTCGATAGCTTGATTCGAAACATCACGCTTAATGCTTGAAAAGCAGCCTTTAACCTCCAAATATTGCAAAACATGTGCAAACATTGAAAAAAGAATTTTACTATGTTCTGTATTAGCACTGCCACTTTCATTAGCGCGGAAGTCATGTCAACATCAAAATATTTTATTTCACATAAACCTACATGGGCACAACAGGGACGTCAGAAGTTAGGTGTCCGTAACGGAGACGGCAGAAAGGGAAAATCAGAAACCACTCTTCCCACTGAGAAAGTTGCATTATCTAGAATGACGAGAGACCTGCCTATTTCGGGGACTCCGCCGGCCGACCAGACAAAGAACCGAGATGGTGGCATGCTGCGCTCTACATGCAAATCTGGATCAAGAACTAATCAAATAAATATATATCTTGGGAGTTTTACTAGCCTGTGTATGCAAGTATAAATCCCGCCCCCAAGGCACGGTAATATTATCTATACAGTATTGTAACTCGGACGTATCTTTGAAATTAATGCCTACAGCCGCGCGGCACGTAAACATGCGATAGGGCTGCCCGCCTCCAGCATTTTAATTACATTTGCCTACTTTGTGTTCCATTTAGTTTTGTGATCTTAAATATACTTTTTTTATATAAACAAATAAAATACTTTGTGAATTGAATAGGAAGTGTTCAATAAAAATGCATGTTGATTTTTGATTGGCAGATTTAATTAAAAAAACCATGTTTATGTTTGAATAACAAATCGGTCTTATAAATTTGCGACCGAAAAATATTTGCGCCTCGACTGAGACGTACGAAATGCTTTATTATTAAATTTTAAAGTATAAAAAATCCGCATTCTAATATAAAGCTTAATTAAAAATTGTTTGACGAATTCATGCAATCAAAAACAGCACAATATATCCTACTCGTCATGTTAACTATGTATTTGAACTAATTTTTAGTAAGAAAATCGCGCGGTTATTGTTGAGCGCATGTGGAGATCGAGGCGCGTAGGCATAACTCGCGCTTCGTCCGTTTGTATGAAGTTGGAATACTGTATAGATTATGTATTACCGTGCCCAAGACGTAACATTGAAATACATAAAATTATCAAAGTAAGGGCTAAATGATAATAGCCGCACGAGTCGATTGCGGGATAAGCTACGCTTACCGCAGTTGGTTCGTGGATGGGTCTATTACACATCAAGACCCCTCTGTGCTTCGTAAACTATGTTTAGCCGTTGGTTCCAGCTGTCATTCCTAGATCTTTGCAGGGACATCGAACACGCAACCTGTGACCATGGATTCAGTACATGATTCTGAAACCCACTGAGTTGAAATCTCTCGACTATTATTTAAAAACAAAATAGCTGTTCTATACATTTTGACCGCGTAGGTTTTTCACTTTTCTATGTAAGTAACAGCAATTTTTTTTATAACTGGCGGAAAATTTCTAAGGGAAATTGAAATTTTATCTAGGGGGCCCAGAATCATGTGCTGAATTCATGGTTTCCGTTTGCGCGTTGATGTCCCTGCCACGCTGTAGGCAATCTAAGCAGTTTCAAGAATTCAAGAGATTTACATGCTAAACCACAATTTATGAAGTACCTATGACAATTCTCACTAACTGCACTGATAATCAATTAGGTAACCATACCAAATGATGATTATTACAACAGGATAAAAATAATGGCAAGAGATGGAGTAATAGATATCAGTTTCTTACTTGATGCACATTTGAGTCCAGTCAACTTCACTGCTCGATATAATGATGTCTGCAACGTAAAGAGAAATGTATAATTTTATTGATGTGTACTTTTTTTTAATTTGGCATATTGCTATTACAGTTTAAAGTTTTCAATGGGGAAAAAAGAACAACTTGGAAACTATAAAAAGTCAGTTCCATATTTGCAACAAGCATGATTATGCTTTTTTATTAGCTGTTACCATCCAGTGACATAAAAATAGCACCTCAAATGACCTCAATGTACTAAACAACCCCATCTACATTATTCCCAGGTTAATTGACAAGCAATAATTAGCATTCATTTTGAAAGTCTGTATCACACTGAGAATCATATATGATTTGATTTGATCTGATACATTGATTTATGACTAATATTGTTGTACAAACCCGTGAGACCTTACATAATTAATTTTATCATCAGTACATGATTTTAAACCAAATCCTAGGAACAACCTCCCTGTGTGATCCTTAGCTATTTATAGACTCAATGTTTGTCTTGGATGAAGGGTAGCAAACTAAATATTATTTTTATCATAAATAAGGTTCAAAAGTACAATTACTAGAAACCAGTGTGCTTAATTTATATAATTGTAGGCTAAAATAGCTTCCGTTTGGAATAACTTAATATAAAAAAAATATTGAGTTTTGACTTCCAATAGTTTTAAACAACAGCAAGTTATGAATAAATAAAATTGATCTAAATTTGCACAAGACAATTATATTAATAAACCTCTGGCAAGGTTTAAAAGAAATGCTATCCTTAAGTAACACTGTCTTGTTTTAATCCATCCAATGACTACAATTTATGCTTATCAAGACAGACAGTAAGTGAACACCACTTACTGTCTGTCTTGATAAACTCAAATGACCTCAATGTACTAAACAACCCCATCTACATCATTCCCAGGTTAATTGACAAGCAATAATTAGCATTCATTTTGACATTCATTTTGCAAGTCTGTATCACACTGAGAATCATATATGATTTGATTACATATGATTTGATTTGATCTGATACATTGATTTATGACTTATATTGTTGTACAAACCTGTGAGACCTTACATAATTAATTTTATCATCAGTACATAATTTTAAACCAAACCCTAGGAACCATCTCCCTGTGTGATCCTTAGCTATTTATAGACTCAATGTTTGTCTTGGATGAAGGGTAGCAAACTAAACATTATTTTTATCATAAATAAGGTTCAAAAGTACAACTACTTAAACTAGTAAGCTCTTCACAGGAAAGAAACCAGTGTGCTTAATTTATATAATTGTAGGCTAAAATAGCTTTTGTTTGGATTAACTTAATATAAAAAAATATTGAGTTTTGACTTCCAATAGTTTTAAACAACAGCAAGTTATGAATAAATAAAATTGATCTAAATTTGCACAAGACAATAATATTAATAAACCTCTGGCAAGGTTTAAAAGAAATGCTATCCTTAAGTAACACTGTCTTGTTGTAATCCATCCAATGACTACAATTTATGCTTATCAAGACAGACAGTAAGTGAAAACCACTTACTGTCTGTCTTGATAAGCATAAATTGTTTATTACCATTGATATGTTATGTCCAATAAACAAACCCAATTCTAATTGCAAAAACTCAATAAGCTAACTATTAAAACAGGTTTAGAGGTTTGCAGAAGTTAGCACTATCATATTATCATCAATTTGAGTGCTAAAGACTTGTTAAAATGCTAAATAAAAAACGAGTTTGCAGTAGTCTCATGGCTTATTACAAAAGTTATAAGTATTGATGTAGTATTTAATGATATCTATTCAAACTTTACTTAGGGGTTAGGTAAACATTGGTAAGAAGCTAATATTCTAGGCTAAAAAATATAAATGTAAAAATATAATGACTATGGCATACCACATACCTTAATATTTCCTTCTACTGCAGTAGGCAGTTTTATAATTTTCACAGGATTAGGTTTAATTTTGATCTGACCAAGTGTCTGATTGTTTGTATTATTTTGGACAACCTTTACCATTTGTGGATGCCCTAAAATTTAACTGATAATTAGATATGACATGCTTGCTCCCCATTCTTTCGTAGGGGATGACTGGTGGTATCACAAATATTGGCAAGAAATAATTCATAGAGTGACAACTTTGGTGAGTAACAAATGCACAAATAAACTGACAACGGGAAACACTGCCCAAACGGGCGCGTCATGTATCACTTTACGGACTCTGTAATTTTTTTGCTTTACTGGAAAGTTACGAGCAGACCTGTAAACATTATGTGATAAAGATATTAAAGTAAAGTAAAAGCTTCACGAAGATAGCTTGGCTACTAACCATTAGCGTCATGTATAAGAAAATTTACAGTACTATTCGTCTGAGACATTTTCTCCGAATTCTTCGCAAATGTACGGCCATTTACGCAATTCACTAATGTAGCATTCAAACATTTGTTGATGACCAAACAAAATAATAATACCTACTAAACTCGATTTGTATGGTCAAAATGGCGACATTAGTTTTGGGTTAACTTCGAAGGTCAGAAAAATCAAACGAAATTCTACTGTTTATTCTATAAATCACTATGTTTTAAATATCACTAAGCCCGTCGTAATCAGGTATATAAAACGTAAGCACAAAGGTATAAACAACACACGTAAAAGCACAATTTAAAACAACGGAAGAGTAAATAGACAGAGGCGGGCGGGCGGTTTTATGATTTACCAGCTGATTGGACAACTGCTGTTGTGTTCACGTGGTAATCGCGGTGGCATCCGCCGGGAATTTTGTATTCTGGAAAAGGCGCCAAATAAATTGGAAAATACCGCCATCTATTGAGTAAAATTTTCTTTACTTCACAGAGTATAAATTGTATTCACCTGTACTACTTTTTTTCTTATAGCAATAATAACAACTTTGTAAAATAAAATCTTTGGAAAGGCCCCTTGATCCATTAACAATCGACGTGGATCTAATGCTAGGTTTACACGCAGCGTTATTAGGCACCAGAAAATCTCATGTCCACTCACAGTTATTGGGTGAGGTGGGCTTTTTGGGCTGCGAAGCCGACTCCACATGCTTGGCACTTGCCGCAAACTAAAACACAAACGTGTGGATGCATCGCAAGCGCTCTTCGCAAACTTCCTTTGATTTGTGCACCTAAAAACCGACACTTAATCGGTACACAGTACCAAGTGCATGAAAGTCCACAACTAATTAAAGCCTAACGGTCTATCCACACGCATAGTGTATATATTTTTTTTTTTTCATGCATTTTTTATTACACATATCAACAAATATGTGTAATAAAAAACTCAAGCTAAAAAATACAAAATTAAAATGTAAATAAAAACTTACTACCTAAATAAAAGCCTCCAGGCATAAAGGGCGTATGTCACTGAACTCCTCCTAAACGGCTGGACCGATTTTGATGAAAATTTTGGTGTGTGTTTGGGTGGGTGGTCCCTGGATTGTCATTATTCACAATTGGACCCAGTAGGTGGAGTTCTAGGAAACGGGACAACGTCTGTCCCGTCAGCTAGTGTTGGCAGATATTAACGCAAAAGTCGCGACCATAAAGCCGATGGACACAGGAGCTACGAGTAAGATACAGAGAAGGTAAACTTACGCTGCATTTGTGTTTTGGGTGAATTGCCGACTTATGCAGAAAAGTTAATTGTCAATTGAATATGGGATGTAAGAGCGAGTTCGAAAATCTTAGCACACCGGCTTGTGTAGGTTAGGATTTCTTTTGAAAGAATATTTCAGAAATAGGAGTAACTTTGTCGACTTAGGTAAACAGAAAAGCTTCACAATTAAGAGAATGTTGACAAGAACGAGTGAAGCGAGCTCGAAAATTAAAGCATCGAATTACTTTTTCAAACTTTTAGCGACCTTAGAGCGACCGGAGCTCGAAAATTTAAGCACCCTACATTTTTTATTTTGAATATAATTATTGCTAATTCTTCTAACTCTAATTCTTCTATTCTTATTAAGATATTTTGGCTTCTATTTTATTAAAGTTCGGATTTCAATAACCCGAACCCGTAAAAAAGGTAATAGCGAAACTATTACCTTTTTCTTATGATCACTGAGCACATCCCTAAACAGACAGATTCAGTATCACAAATGTCAATGTCATGGGAAATTCGATTTGTGCGGTTGTGCCTCATTTATGTCATTTGTCAAAAAGCTTGCAAAGTTTGTTTTTTTTAAACTTTAAAAAAATAATATTATAAAGTGTTCTGTAGTGTAGGCGCTAAAAACTTTAAACGAAACTTGTAAAAATGTGGCTGTCGCTTTATTTTTTCTACTTTTTTATATTATTTATTAGCATTAGTTCAATAGGTATTGATGATCTCAATGTGCCTCCAGAACATGTCACATATGTTTTCAGTGCTTTCCCTAGTGTTGCTAATGCTTGTCTATCAGATTCTCAATGTATATACAAAGATATAGCAGGAATTAAAAGATGTTGGGGCTATGAACATGAGTGTTACAAAAATGTTTCATACCCTGTGCAAGCAGTCTGTCCTGGCGATCACCGGGGCTGGGTAAAGACGAAAGAGGCTCAGTATGATACATTCTATACTCAAGCAGACTTTGGTAAGTACTGATCTAAATATACTAAACAACGGTCAGAGTGTAACTGTTTTTGTATAACAAGTATTGTTTAAAAATTGAATTTGTGAATCCAATCATTTGGATAGAATAAAAGGAAGGAACTACGTTTTTTTTCAAAAAACATCAAGTGTTTCCATGTGTTAGGATTTCAAGGATTGGTGACCATGAGAACTTGGATTAAGTTGCCTGCTTAACTGAATGTCAGAATACTATCACTAGCTATTGCCATGGTGATCCTCTAGAGATAAATATTTTATAATATATCCTTTTTTTTTTTTTTTTTTTTTCGGGATGGGAAATCATCAAATGACCCGTCCCGCTCTGGGTGGAGCGGAAGGGAGTGTCAGACTCTTACTGACTAAAACCCACCCATGTTCCTTCCTTCGCCCTTTATGTTCCGGGGTAGCGGTAACCCTTTCGGACAATCCCGCTGCCCCGGCAGGCTTCGGCCCTGAGGGGCCCCTCGTTATGCTGACATCTCTTTGAGGCGCGTGTGGAACACTTGCGCGCCGTCCGGCACGGGCCTGGTCCTGATCGGGCGGTGAGCTACCCATTGCTCTCCGCCCGCAGGCTATAATATATCCTTTGGATATATTATTTTCACTGAAATATTTTTATTTATAATAGAACATTTACGTGGAGTGAGTTGTCTTTAGGCAATATTGCGCACCCTATCAAATGTGACCTGGGTACTTTATGTCTTGTTCTACTAGTCATACTCTATGTTCTATGTTTGAGGGTTTGGCTTCCGCACTTAGTCATTCAGGAGGACCATTGTGCATGGGACATGTTGGCCGTTTGTGGCTATTCCAACCAGCCCAGCCTTAACTAAGCTTACTTTCTCTACTCTTTAAAAATATCAACTAAATAAATAATAATATAATTTTATTTCAAGTAAAATGTGTTTCTTTCTAATTACAGGCTATGTAAAAGAACAAATAGACGATTTGATGGTCATGTGTGAAGCTACCTATCCTGATGACACTTCGCTGGAATGCTCAAAGTATTTAAGGTATTTACTTCAATTTCTTAACAGTTCATTTGGATGAAAGACTAAAGTTTTACTGTTATTAAACTGACCTTGTTACAAGGTGCCAAACACCACCATTAGAAATATGGTTTATTACAATAGTACCTACATACATGTTAAAATCAAGGCATAACATCTATCTTCTATTATTATAAATGTGGAAGTTTGTATGTTTAGATGTTTGTTACTCAATCACGCAAAATACGGCTAAACAGATTTGGATGAAATATGGCGCACAGATAGTTTATAACCTGGATTAACACAGGATTAGGATACTTTTTGTATGTTCCCATGGGATAATATCCAACACCCATGCAGCCAAAGCCGCAGGCAAAAACTAGTTGATTCATATGTATTTTAGTATGTAGCCTTAAACTCTTAGTTAATCATGAATGTGTTTGAATTGCAGGTTTTGTCGAGGTCGGAACATGATGTTAAATTTTACAGGGCTTGTGGGCCGTGGAGATAACTTGCGTTATAAAATGGATATTCTTGGGCCTGGTCAGATAGGTACATAAGCAGTTTTTTATTATTTTCACTTGTGGATTGAGTTGTTTAGTAGTAACAATATTTCTTATAGCTATGAAATTTATTTTTAGGCCTATCACTATTCCATACTTGTCACTAGAATTATTGAATTATATTAGTTCTTTAGTTTTTTATGAAGAATCAAATGAGGTGGCAATACTATCTGGTTAAAATTGTTAAATATATTCATAAAGAATATATATATATATATATTTTTTTCTCTTTCCTTTATCTGCCATCAGTCCTTTCTGGACTATTATCAGTTTCGTTGCGTGAATAAAGTGGCGTTTCAGACACAGAGGCCATTGCCCACTGCTTCATATTACTTGACCTCTCTTAAGTCGATTGACACATTCACTGCTCTCCAGCAATTTAACAGCCAGGGGATTTGGATGGGAGGCTAGACGATCAGCATAACGCCTTTTATGTTTATCAATTTCCTCAAGAATGGTAGGAGTGTTGAGATAATAATGGATTTCTTCATTCCGTGTGAACCATGGTGCATTTACAATATTCCTCAAGATGGCGTTTTGAGCTCTTTGGAGGCACATTATGTTACTTTTGCTAGCCACTCCCCATAGTTGGATGCCGTATGACCATATAGGTTTCAGTAGAGAATTGTAAATACAGCAGGAGTTTGTTGTCCAAAGATAGGACTGAATTACGACCCATCAACCAATACAAGTTTTTATATTTGGCGTTTAGTTGTTCTCTTTTCTGTTTTATATGCGTCTTCCAGGTAAGCCTTCTGTCCAGGTAAAAACCGAGATATTTAACACAATCTATGTGTGGCAGAGTTGTATCCCCTAATGTTACTGTGGGACAGTCACCTCTTCTCAAGGTGAAGGTAATGTGACTTGATTTTTGAGCACTGGCGCAGATACGCCATTTTTGCAGCCAGGTATTCATTTCGTCCATTACTATTTGTAATTTGTTACTGGCGATATCCGGTTCTTTGGCGCTCACCAGGTAAGCAACATCATCTGCGTATGTCGCTGCCGTTACATCTTCTGCAGTTGGAAGATCAGATGTGAAAATATTATATAAAACAGGTCCCAGAACCGATCCTTGGGGAACTCCAGCTTCGATATTATTTAGATTAGATCTTTCGTCACCTTGTTTTACTTGGAATAGCTTTTCCTTTATTTTGCATAGTAAGCCCTTGTGCCAGACACGATCAAAGGCCTGTTGCACATCTAGGAATGCCGCAGAGGTGTATTCCATCTTCTCGGGACCCTGGCGTATTGCGTGGTAGACTCGGTGGACCTGTTCGGTAGTTGAATGTGACTTTCTTACTATACTTTGAGTCTGGACAAGAAAATTCTTTCCCAGAGTTTAGACAACACTGGTGTGAGACTTATAGGTCGATATGAAGTGACATCGTGTGCTGGTTTGCCAAGTTTATGGATCATAATGATTAAGGAGATTTTCCATAATTTGGGAACATAGCCTGTCCTGAATATTCCGTTAAAAACCTTCGCCACATTTGACACACCTGAATGGCCGCATACAATTATTTTGTGAGTGGCCATATTGCTGACATATCTGGCATTGCACTATTGTTCTAGATTTACGCGGATACAAAGAATAATTAATGTATTATTTTTTTATTTCAACTAAGTAAATAATTATAAATTACTTTTTTAAAATGAAAAGATAAAAAAAACATTTAAAAATATAAAAAATAGTAGTCCACCGTTATCGGGAACAGGGTCCAAGCTACCGGGGGTCAGGGCTTCAGAGAGAGGAACCTCCTGACAATGCGAGCCGTGTCGAGAAGTACCGCTTACTGAATCAAGCCCTTGATCCAGCTGCCCAACGAGAGCCTCCTCAGGTGTTGGTCGAGGCTCTTGACTATTAACCCATTGGCTGTCACGACTATCGGTATAATGATTGCTGAGTCCACATGCCACATGTCGACAACCTCGCGAGCCAAGTCAAGGTACTTGATTTGTTTATCTTTCTCGGCTTTCACGAGGTTCTCATCATGCGGGACTGTTATGTCAACAATCATTGCGCGCCGCTCTGATCGATCCACCACCACTATATCAGGCTTATTGCCAACAACAGTCCTGTCAGTGATGATGGATCGATCCCAGTACAATGTGATATTTCCATTTTCGAGAACTGGGTCGGGCATATACCTGTAGTACGGCACCTCAGATTCCACAAGGCTGTATTTCAGAGCAAGTTGCTGATGGATTATTTATTATTATTAAATGCCTGTGATGTCCCACTGCAGGGCAAAGGCCTCCCTAATTAATATAAGTATGAATATAAATATTAACACATTAAATAAATATATAAATGATTAACTACAGATTGTTAGTTTCTAACAGAATTTTTCCCTCAGAATATACAGTGAAAAGTAAAACTAAATGTGTAATGTTTCAGGTGGATTCTGCAATTTTTATTCTGAGCGGCTAATGAAAGAAGCAGAACACATAAGTGCTCTTCAGTCGTGGGGTCCCGAACTTGTGCATTTTGTCAAAACCCCTCGAAGACCTATAGCTGATGGAATGTGTGATATAATTATAAATAAACCAACATACATAATGAAATTAGATGCAAGTATGTTAGTTTTCAGATACAAATATCTGCTCCATCATCAGCCATGTTTACTTATCAATAATATATTTCTGTGTTTCAGCTGTTAACATGTACCACCATTTCTGTGACTTTTTTAACTTGTATGCATCTCTACATGTGAATTCAACACATCCTTCTACTTTTTCTAAGGACAATCACATATTGGTGTGGGAAACATTCACCTATGAGTCTGCCTTTCAAGAAACATTTGAAGCATTTACTGATAATCCTATTTGGGACTTAAAAACATTTAGAGGAAAAGTAGTATGTTTCAAAAATGTTGTGTTACCTCTTCTACCTAGAATGATCTTCGGTCTTTACTACAACACTCCCTTGGTAAGCTTTTTCAGTTTTTTTAAACATTAGTATAAAAGTAGGCGTCATGTCATTTGTGGATCTTTGATAACTGTTCGTCTTTTGCAGATATATGGTTGCGAAAGGAGTGGCTTGTTTCATGCGTTCTCAAAACACATAATACATTCTTTGAATATAAAACTACACCCACGTACCAGCGGCAAAGTGAGAGTAACCCTGCTATCAAGAGGTACGACATATCGCTCGATATTGAACGAGAAGGCCATCATTGAGGCTTTGAGTAAAGTTGAGGGGTATGAAGTGAATCGGGTGGTGTACGATAAAACTGTGCCTTTTCTGAAGCAGCTGGAACTAACTCATAATACAGACGTGTTCATTGGCATGCACGGGGCTGGATTAACGCATCTCCTCTTCTTGCCTGATTGGGCGGCCGTGTTTGAAGTGTGAGTATGATTTTTTGTATAGATAGAAATACGCGAGATTAAGCGCATATAAACCATATAATAAAAACATACTTTGTATAATAATAAATAAAAGTGATAACTGAAAACTTTGTCAAATAATTTAACTGTTTCTTTTTCCAGTTATAACTGCGAGGATCCTAACTGCTACTTAGATCTAACAAGACTTCGCGGACTTAAATATGTAACTTGGGAAGATAAAACAAAACTTGTGCAACAAGATCAGGTAAATTTTGATTTTATATTGCTTCAAACGAGAGCATCAGTGTTGAGCATTAAGTGCATCCTGGGCAGTCAATGTGCGTGTGAACCGAGGGATCACACTGGGAATCCGTAAAATAAAATCCTAGTGTTTAGTAGTAGACCTAAAACAATTGTAGAATGAATCTGTTAATTTGTAAACAAATATGTTAATAGAAACTACAACCCTTAAAGTGCGGTCCCTCAGTTCTCACAGACCATCAGCCAGATCTCGGAAAGTATCTTAAAAATTAAGTTTTTGATTACATTGATAGACATTTAAGTAGTAAAGAATTTGTAATGATATTTACTAAATAACAGACCACAAAGCATTAAATATTTAAAAAAAATGTAACGACTAAATAGGGGTTCCTCAGTCCACACAACAAATATAAATATTTTAGTGAATATTACCGAATTTTTATTAAAAGTCTTAAAACGTTTTGTAATAAAGAAATGAAGCAAAAAATCCATGCAATTTGAAGATAGCGATTATTAAAACTATTCCCTCAATCCTCACCTACACTGACATATATGCGTGTGCTAGCTGCTTGACGAAAGAAACATCAGAAAGTCTAGTGTACTTAACTTTTAGTAAAAAGTTTCTTACTAAATTTCTATTATTTTATAGAAACTTTTTACTAAAAGTTACTACTTGTCTGAAACTAAATGTCTGAAATCGCGAAACCTTATTTTTTTAAATCATTTCCGAAATCTGCCTGATAGTCTGTGAGAAGTGAGGGACCACACTTGAAGGACTAAATCTTAGGATTTTTATTTTGCGAATTCTCAGTGTGGTCCCTCAGTTCACACGCACATGGCAGTCAGCCCCGCTACCACATTCCGGACTGGTAAATAAATATTTTCACCACAGTATGAGCCAACACAAATTGAGAAGAAGGCTAGTGTAGAATTACATTTAGCGACTAGGCTAGTCCATAGCGACTTCTAAACAAAGCCATTTCTAATATGAAACATTATTTTCAGGGTCATGGGCCCGGAGGCGCTTCACATGCAAAATTCACAAACTATTCATTCGACGTGCGTGAGTTTCTGAGGCTAGTGGAG
Organism: Apamea monoglypha; assembly: GCA_911387795.2. Taxonomy (NCBI): domain Eukaryota; kingdom Metazoa; phylum Arthropoda; class Insecta; order Lepidoptera; family Noctuidae; genus Apamea; species Apamea monoglypha. The sequence continues at coordinate 10,586,737 of OU426921.1, forward strand.
AAATGTGCGGAACACGTGCGTCAACAAAAAGCCTTCAATGATTTCCTCGAAGCCTCTGGAGTACGACGAGCACACGTAGAGTTGTAAGACAGCCACTAGTTTCTGTTTCCTAACTTGTGATATTTCTTCCTAATTGTTATACTTTCTTTAAATCATTCCAATTTTAGTGAAATTAGGTATTAAGTAATTTTGTTACGTATTTTTGAATCTCGTTATAATGCAAAATGTATTAAACCAGTATTATAAATGCGCATTGAAAATATTGTATGAAAAGCTTACTACTCTAAAGCTACGGTTTCCGTACAAGAGCTTTTCCGTCATATTTATAACGGAAGTCATGAAAATCTGTCATTTTCACCAGATCTTTTAACATTTTAGGGGTGTCAAATAACGCTCTGTATTAGGACATTTTTGTGGCGGTCACCGCTGTTCTAGGAAACCGTAGCTTTAGTGCGGTAACCATAATGTTAGTTCGCAGCGGTGTTATTACAAGATGTCGCTTTAAGTGCCTACGTACAAATAGTAACATTCAGTTGTGAGTCAATATTCACTATTTAATTGCATAAAAATAGTACAACATTGCCCAATTTAATAGAAGAGTCGGACATTCGAAGTTTCCAGTAGAAAATTCACATACATTTACAGTCTAATCTGTTTTAAAGTCTCGTGAAAAGTTGATCAAATTAAAATTTAATGCATTATGCGCGCTAATATTATCGGGCAAATTATATTTATGAAACCCTCAAGAAGTGCGTCCATCGGGCATGGGACCAGGATGTTGACCCGAACTTCCCGGACAGAACGGCCATAGCAGTCGTTTTTAGCACTGTGCGGTGGCAGAACTGCCATACTAGTACGGCCGGTTGCGTTAGTCTGAAAAAGTACTTTTATACCGGCTGAAAATCATACAAAAAATAGTTTTTCCTTAGTGCATAAGAGATCAGAGCGTGGGCTGCTCCAGTAGTTCAATTCAATTCAATTCAGTTAGTTCAATTAGTTTATGAGACGGTTTTCGGGAACATCTTCAACCCAAAAAAAAAATTGCTGCATGGAAGTGGGGCAAATATATTTCAGCCGCTTGAACAGGATTGTTGCGATCGCACATCAGAGCTAAATTCGAAACTATGCGCGGAACAAGGTACGGCGATTATTGGACGTTAAACAACAACTAGAAATGAAATTTATTTGGTACAAAATTAGTCGCAAAAATAAGCAGCTAGCTTCTAAACTCGATTTTCAGCCGAAACCGTAACGTAACCTAATATACCTGCCACTAATAACATCAAATAGGAGCTGATCCTACTTGGTGTTATTAGTGGCAGCTCAAAGGTCGCTTAGGTTGCAGGTGTTGGAAAACAGAATAGGAGGTGAGACCATAGATCTTATCATAGGGGTGAGACATAGCTTGTGATTACTCCCTACAACCGCACCGTATTGGCGATTTGTCAAGACAAGCCAGTGGCATTGCGTTTTCTCACTTGGGGTCGGAGTTGGCGAGAAGATGCTCACTTGGTGGTAGATAGTGGAGGTTGAGGGAAGTATCTCCTGCCATTGTTTGCGACGGGCCTCGATCGGGATCGTTTTAGAGCCTCAGGGTTTTTAATATTTTCGCTGAATAGTGTGTCTTGTGTTAGACGCCTGTTTGTATTTCTCCACTGCGCAAGAGATTTCTATTCGAATTTCTGCAGGCGCTATATCAATTGTACGATAGAGTACGATGAGACTGTTGAGTGGGGTTGGTTTGCGGCAACCTGTGATAGTGGCATGTTTTGGACTTTGCAATGACGAAAGTGAAGGATGTCCTTTAAAGAGAACAGTTTGTTTAAAGATTCGTGCAATGCTTTTTTTTTTCTTATTTGTCACTGTCTCACAGTGGCGGACTAAGCCTGTCTGAGTCTCGGAGCGGCAAAACTAAATGACCCCTGCCCCGGTATGCAGAAAAGTTTAAAAGAAAAGTAAGAGTACGTAGGGTGCAAGTGTGAGCGAAGTGGGCTCGACAATTTTAGCACCCCTCCTCGGAAACGTTAGGTTTTCTATTGACCACTCATGCGGAAATAAGTGATACCTTGTCGACTTATGTAGGAAAGCGAGGATGCAAGATCAAGCTAAGCGAGCTCGAAATTTAACGTTTTGGATAGTTGGTAATTGTCTTTTGAACATTTTGTACTTACAGAAAAAGGAGTCACTTTTTCGACCTAGTATGCAGAAAGGTTTAAGAATTAAGAGAATTTAGGTTGTAAGAATGAGCAAAGTGAACTCGCTTTTACTTACTGGACATATTTTAGCTTTGTTTTGTACTTCTCGAGATTTGGACCCCATGACCGAGGTTCCGAGGTAGAACGCCCCTGACCAACCCCTCCCATAGTTTTGCCAGTGCTGTCTTATTTTCATTTTCACACATTTTTTTTGTTCGAAAAACCGAAACTACGCCATATGGAAAGACTAGCATAATCAGCCTATTATGTTCCTACTGCTGGGATACAGGCCTGCTCTCTGTTAGAGGGAGTGGGACGTAATCCACCACGCGGGCCTAGTGCGGGTTGGTGGATGTCACTTCCAATTTTTGGATCTAGGACATGCCGGTTTCCTCATGATGTTTTCCTTCACCGTTTTTAGAGCAGTGAGCTCTGGAACGTTTCCTTTCAGTAGCAGTGGTTTAAGTCAAGGGTTGAAGGCGATCGATCTCGGATCGATCAGTCGATTTCAAACTTCTATGGTCTGAGTTGTCTCAGTTATGGCCATTGTTGTTCACTATATTTTTAGTATAAAACACTACTCTATAGTAGTGTTTTTTATTGTATTGATGACAAAGGCCAACATTTTCTCGTTATAAAAGCCGAAGATTGTTTACGCATAAATCAAATTAATGCCTACCCACATAAACTTAGTCTTAAAGTGAAGGTCGACAGTAACTTACAGGTAATAATCGTTGAAAAATTACAATGAATGCTGTTGATGTAATCTGGTTAATTTATTATTTGGTGAAGGCACCGCTAGTTTAATTGTAACAGCGCGCGTCGAACGTTAAGTTCCATAATTACAGCTCGTGATATTCAGATAAATGTTCACCACATCGGCTGAGAGCCCGTGTCCACTTGAGTTATTTACATGTACGGTTACACTTAATATTGAGATCTTTTTTTATATTGATTTTATTCTTATATTGATTTTATGTTTTGCTGTAGGTATTCGTTTCTTTTTTAATGGATGTTCAAAAAGTTTTAATTGATTTTTTATCGCAATTCTACAAACACTCAAATAGAACTTTAAGTTACCCTTGTTACACATATGTACCTTAAGACTTTTTTTTTTTTAATTTACTGTCCAACTGAATGATTTGACAGTCTTAACGTAGAACTTCAAGTGCAATATCATCTTTTTTTTTGCGTTTATTATCACTAAAATAAAATTAGGTTTTATTACAGACAAATTTTTATATTTTCTAATTGCTTTCTAAGGCCTGATTTTTCAATAGTCACATAATTTTTATCTCAGAAATAAATATTGCGGTTTGACAGCTTTTGTATAGAAAGTATGTCACCAGTCATATTTATGCTTCAGATATAAGTTAGCTGACTATTGAAAAATCAGCCTTATAGGTTTAAAATAAATAAATAAAATAATAATAAAAACTTTATTGCTCAATAGTTTAAACATTTATTTACCATTTAAACATTTATTTTAAAAACATGTTCGGTAATAAAAGCAAAATATGTTTGCTTCAAATGACAAAAAACTAAATAAAATCTAAGAATCAAAATGAAAGAAAACATAACTATCATATCGAGAATTAAAAGAAAATAATAATAATAATAAAACTAGAAAAATAAAAACGCTATTATTTGAATGAGTGTGAGTTAAGTGTGTGATCATGTGATGGTGAGTTTGAGGGTGTTTAAGCGTGTGTATATTTTATTCTAATTATGTACTTAATTAACCAAATATCATTATTAATTTGATAAAGCCAGTGATAGCAACAGCATGTCAGATTGTCAGTATTAGAAATAGTGATAATCATATAAAACATTTCCCCTTATTTATAATATTTTAATTAGAATTGTATATTTTTCCATGAAAAGAATAAGTACAAGTAGTGTTCATATCTTTAAACAATCTGTAAAAGGGGGAATTTGTTAATATAATATAGTAGTGTACAAATGTTTTATAATTTTCTCACGATATAGTACGGACCCCTAAATCGAAAAGAGGTCGGAGGAGAGAGCATTAAATCGTAAAACAATCGCATAATGTGGAGGCAATATTTACAGAGGGAAATTAATGAGAGATGCCCGCGCGGGCCCTCGGGCCTCCGCGCTCATAACTTTTTGGCATAACCAGATCGTATCGCGAAATAAAAATCAAGAAGTTAATTGAAATAATATAACTTTTCAAATTAAATTACGCTGAATTGTGTTACATTAGTTATATTTAAAATTAATAAGTCTGTGGTCTGTAGTAGGTAGCTATGTGGGGAAATAATAAAATAAACAACGTATTAATCATGAGTCATAGCTAGAGATATTTTAATCTAAAATTATTATTTTTCAATTACAAATTATACCTAAGTGATGATTTGTAATGAATGCATTTACTTTTACCGTTATAACCTACTGTTGATGGTATTAATTAATACGTATGTTTTTTTTGTAACATCGAATTTCGCATTGAAAAAATTGTGTTTTATCAGTAAAATTATTTACATTGTAACTAAGATCTAATGTTTTGTACTTATATGTTATTGTAATAAAAGTTTTTGAATAAACGTATTTTCTTTATACACCATATTTCGGTCGGTCGGTCAAAACTCTCCACATTTAAAAAATATAAACCTGTTCATAATAATAGAACAGTAATAACATAAGAAAATATTGTAGCATTTATCTAGTAAAATGGCGACAAGGGTGACGAGTCACGACCTACCTAGTCCTATGATAGGCATAAATGTAAGTTCGAAAATAAGTTGTTATGCTCATAACGAAAATGGACTGTTGTTTACAAAATTATATGTTACTTGTACGAATAAAATCTCTCCAGAGAATAATGTTGAGGGCGTGTATAGATATTAGAAGCATTAGGGCAAGGGGCAGGCGTAGTGTAGGCGCAGGCGCAGGCCGGGCCGCGGGCTCGCGGTGGCGCAGAGCCGGGTGGTCGCCGATGCGACGACGCTGATTCATGTCGCTGATAGCTATCGCAGGCGCCGGCGCCCAGTGCTATTTTCTAAATTTATCACCATTCGTATTCGCCTACCACGCGTACTGTAGTTTTGAATAAAGGCATCTATAATTCTAGCCGAAGAAAAGATCTTAGCTCGATCTGGACCTGGATCTGATTTATGAATCCATAATATCATTGAATAAAATACTCCAGAATTATTTTGAAAACAAGTTAATCAGACGGCATGTAAAATGTGCGTTGAAGTCAATTTATGGAGGTTTAACTTCTCAATCGGGTGGGTCGATTGTTTCTGAATTTATGGATTTGATCTCCTTCAACTTCGTTCATATCTAGTAGGTAGTAATTGCATCATTTTTAATTCAACGATAGAAAGTTTAGTATTACAAATCGGTTATTCCGTTTATCCACCACAAAAATCTACCCTAAGGCGGATACGCGGAAAAGCATGCCCGTGAATCCACCCTATGCCTATATATTTTGTATACTTATCCAACTAGGCCTAGGGTGGATTCTCGGACATGCGTTTTCGCTTATCCACCTTGGGTGGATAAACGGAATAAACCTTAAAAAATCTTCTAATGGCTTTTATACAATCATTTAGACGACCTCCGGGATCATTTAGGATAACAACCGGTGCACGTCTTTGCGACATGCCCACTATCCAAAGACACTACAACGTGCTGCTATCCACTTTTAGTCCGCCTAATAGATGCTTCGAATTGAGCCCCCGCTGAACTGTGACATCCTTGACCATGAATGCAGCCCTTTTTATCACCGTAGCACCACACCAGGGGTTGACTTTCATAAAGTTATGCTTCAGGCGTCAACTTCATCTGCCTGTTGGAGACTCGACCACCGCTTGCGGATTCAAGGTCTTCAAAGCACAAAATAGATAAGAGGTAGCTTGCTTTAAAGAATAACCGGAGTGGCCATGTGGCCAGCATACTGCCACTAGAGCATGCTTATTCTGCAATCAAAGCTGACGACTCCAGTAATCTCATCCGTGACTGAAACTTCGAGCATAAGGTCGTTAAGATACTGGACTGGTTATTGGCAAGAACTTTTGCTGTAGTCGCCGTAGATCACATAATGCAACGGATAATTTTCAATCATAACAAATAGTTTCGACATTCGTACTGAAGAAAGAATAAATCTAAGCTCCATCCAATATCCTCAACAGTTACACAACGAATTGAACCATGTTTTCCATCAACTATGTCAAGTGGATTAACGGCACCTGAGAATGCCAAGTGTACCAACGAGAAAAAGAATTAATCTTGAGTCTACAAGCAGTTATTTATATAATAGCAGCGCGAATTAAGGCAACAAGTCTCAGATTAACAATAGCAACAAACAAACGGAAGGTAACAGAACGAAGACAAACATTCGTGGCTCTTTCAAAGGCACACAATAGTCGTCATCAATTACAGGCAATAGATCGCCCAACATCATTTGTCCGTCCGTCCGTTACTCGACTGGGGCATTCCCACGGCTCTCGGGACGATCGTGTTTGTTGTCGGAATATGTCCAACGAGAAATAGTAATAGAAAATTGTTTCTGATTGCCTCGCTCTCTACCTACTTTGATCGCCTACTCGTCCAAGTTCCTATTTTTATTAGGTAGGTACTAGAGGTACTGATCTTTCGTTTGTCTTCTTACCGCATCAATGTTGCATTACTCTTCTACTAAATGTAGGTAGGGTACCTACCTATATTTAGTAGAAGAGTATGCCTTTATTCGCAAAATGCCTTATTATGCCTTTCATTCACAAAAATCCCATTCACCGTTTGCTGATTATCAGTAGTAGATACCTAACAGCGGGATCCAGATCAGCTTTTTTGTTATTTACCCATTTTCAATGTTACTAAGGTTTATGACCCCTCGGAATCCGTCGTACCTAAACAACAACATATCAAAAATAATAACGAATGCCATGAGTATGTACTCACACGGTAAAATCACGGAGTAAATTCCAGGTTTATAATTATGCAGAACGATGCAAACCGTTGTTCTCCAGATGTTATCAGACACAAGACCGAAGAGAAATTGCTCCGATCAAAAGATAATCTCGCCGGAACCAAAATTGATCATTGATAGGAGGCGCGCGCGCGTCCTGCCGCCTGCCACCAGCCCACGCCCACGACAATGTTAACTCTTTTTAATTTCAAGAAGTTTGTATCTGAAAATTGGCTATTTATTTTAATAACACCAATATAAGGAAATGTTTATGTAGGTAGTAGACAGTCTACTTTCAACCACCCAATGACAACTGCAGAGGAGTATAGGCATAGCTTATGCAGGTTATAATGTTAGGTGTCTAAGCTACATATATTATTAGTCTCCATATTTAGGTCACGTCTCAGTACAGCCAGCTTCATTCGATCTCTCGGTCAATAAATATCAGATTAAAGTGCCGCTATTGTAGCCTTCACGCACAAACTAGTACCGTGGCTTTCAATAACGGTTCGCACTATGCAGATTATCACTGGGGCGATAACCACGACGTGAAAGCGATAGCGGCGACACGATGCAGTGGAGCGGGTGGCGGCGCTGTCCCGTGGCGCGGGCGCAAGTGCTCCGCGGCGCATGCGCGAGGGACGCGTGACGTGCCTTGACGTGACGCCTCACCCACCAGCACACAGCGAGTTTCAATAACTCATACCTGCTGCTAGACTCCTGTTTCTGAACATGTGCCGTGCACGATCTATGTTTGGCCCAATTAATTAATTTGACAGTTTGCTTTGAACTTTCATAGCAGGTAATGTTTGACAATATTTTCCATGTGTAATTTGTAACTAGACAAGGAGAATTATTCTTCCCAAGCTGGTGGTGTCTGGTAACCGATTCTCTGTGGAACAAACATTTTTTAAGGGACAGAAGAAAAACAGCTTCAGAAGAAAGATCGTAAAAACATTCCGTAATTGTGGCGGCGGCGACGAAAGATTGTAAAAAAAATCGCGGCCTTCAATTTGTAAGTGCAGTAAAGAAAACTATTTTAAACTGTCTTTCCTTATCGCCGGGAAAGGCACGCATGAATCAGTTAGCGTGTAACCCAATTAAAATTATTTACCTGTTGAAAACATCCAAATAATACAAAAGTATGCATCTTTTTAAAAAAATCTATGCTCGTGGTCATGCGAGGATTCAGAGGGACTCGTGAAATAAAATAACTACATACCTACCCACTTATTTCCATTTCCAAGCTTTACGTCTTAAAGGTTCCTCAGATACTATGACAGTGCCATTCCATGCCCTGCACGGTTCCAAACTAAGACTATGATAACAACTGCGAAAAGACGATAAATAGGGAAGCTATCAAGCATTTTGATCCTCATTATGAAAGTGTAGGCAGGTGTGTAGGTAACACCCACAGTAGGCACACGCTGTTTGGTCTTAACTAACGCGAAGTCAGATCATATCAATTTACAGATCATAATTTGAGCTTTTGGTACTTTCTATGGGTAGGTAGGTAATGACATTTATAATTTAATGATGATGACATGAATCAGAATGGTGAATTTGTGACCCTTGGCACGCTTACGACTGTAGAAGATTTCTAAACTATTCCGAAAGGTCAATGTTATCTTCGATACGAAAAATAAGTTACCTACATAGATTTGACGAAGTTGCCAGTAATGTCATAAGTATCACAATTATTTGAATTTCACAAGATTATATGAGATTGACGCGTTTGACCTCGAACTTGTCGCCTGTCCGTGTTAAAAAGCAAACGATGTTTATTGAAAAGCGCATCTTGCAACCGATATCGAGTGTATTGCTTAATCGTCTTTTATTATTTTTCGTCGTCGGTGTTGACTTATTACGATGAGCCTCGACCGCATTTATGAAATAGATTGTACCTATGGTTTGTTTGCCAGCGTGCATCATCACCGTTCGTATCAATTCAATCAGGTGAGAGATGATCAAACGCGAGCCTATTGACAAAAAATGCAGGGTGGTTACGGGGATTAGGACATTATAGGCAGCTACTTTAACATTTAACCGCTGCAATTAGTAGAAAACGTTCTTAAGACACCTTTCTTAACTTTTAATAGTACTTTATACTCCTTTCACTGATTTTGGGAAAATGGTGCGTCCTCTAGAAAAACGACAATTCTGACATTTTATTTTTACGATTCCAATCCATGCAGATTCTTATAAGGATTAAAGACTTTGTGACCCACTGAGATTTGGGTACTAGAGAATGACCAGACATAAAGCGCAATAAAACTATTCTCATACACCTTCACTGAGTCTCGGAGGCTTGAGACCCTAAACAATTTCCTAAAGTGTCCTGAAGGGATCGACCGATCCAAGTCGGGCAAAGCAAAGAGAACTTGCCCAGATAGGGTTTTACAGGACACGGATGCGAACAGTTCCGACTTAAAATCTTATTGTGGTATTGAGTTACAAATCATGGCATCATCTCAGTTCATATCCTGTGTGCCCTACACGGAAAAGATAAATCCTCTAACACCTAGGGAGAATTGATGATGATCGCTGAAGAAAGTGCCGCGCTATGGAAAATCGAGGTCTGTTTCGGATCAAAAATCGATAACTTTCTTACTTCTAAACATTATGTTGTGAAATTTTGCACAAATATAGAGTAGTGTATATGGCTTCAAATGGAATGTATTTTAATATGATTTAATGTAATACCATCCTTTAAAAAATGAAACAAATTCGAAAGTTTCAAAAATTACCATTAGATTTTTTTTTTTTTAACAATCAACAATACCAATTGTAATGGCTAGAAAACCAATTATCATATAGTTAATCCCAAAATACAATTCAATATATAAAAAACAAAATAAAAAGTAAAAATATTGTGATGAAAAATTTTACATAGATTAATTAATTAATTGTAAATTAATGTTTACTATATTATGCTATTTTATACTTGGTGAACTTCGGGATCTGAAATGAATTCGTTCCTTTCAAAAGATCTAAGGTGTCTTCATCAAGTTCCTTCACGTTTTTACTGTACGGTTTTCTTATGCTGGCTATGTAGGAATCTGAAGTATAAAGTAGAGTATGAAATACATCCTCATTGGTTGGTTGGTGGTTGGATGATCGAGAGCATTTTCTAGCATGATGTAGACAACATTTTTTATAATCCTTATTGCATGATTCTTGTACATCTTCCCAAACTTTCTCCATGACACAAAATTTTGTGAACTGAAGATAGCATGTAGTATCATTCATAATTACTCACATGGATCCTGGCAGTCTCTATAACATAACTGCCAAATTTTTCAGCATCAATAGTAAATTACAAAACATACCGCGAACTATTGATATAAATATCATCATCACATCACATCATCGTCATATATATTTTTTTTAATAATTTGAAACCGTTTTCTGTTCCCTGACTTGTGTCATACTTTTTACGATAACTTCAGAAACCGCACGTATCCGCAGCTAATTTTTATAAATCTTATTTATGAATGTCTACGTAACAAAACAACATCAAATCTAAAGCACCAGGAGACATCGGTAACTGTCAAAAGTCTTGATGAAGTTAGAAAACTGTACTTTTCCCCTCACTTACTGTTAATTTTTTTATACAAATATAATCATGCAACCTACAACATTATGATTGCTTTAAAATCTACATACAGGGGGCTTTTTAGAAATGTAAAATACTTTATATCTATTCCAGCAAATTTTTGAAAGACAGCAGTTAAAATATTGAAGCGAACAGACCTGAAATAGACATTTTTTTTTAGAATTGACACATTGTAGTATTAAAAAAAAAAAAAAACAAATTTAATTCAAGCAAAATTACTACATTATATTAAAGTTCCACTCTTAAACTATGCAAAAAAAAAAAAAAAATTAAAGTGCGTCAGTAACGACGTTAGTAAAAACGATTTTTGATCTGCCGTTGTTCTACCATTTTCTATAGTGCGCACCGTCCTGCGTCCTTGTGGACTACTGATCCAACAAAATATAATAATAAATCATTTATTTCAGGCTACCATAGACCCTACAAACTTAAGTAAGGTTTAAGAATAATATGTTAGTAACACTTACTTTACACCATATTGTCGCTGTGCTTGGCCGCGGATCCGACGCGACGGCTACGGCGACGGATCAAAGTCTTACGGCGAAAAGTCTTTTTCCATGACGAGGGATAACAATTCGATGCACCCGCCACGAACGTCTTGAAGTTAACGTTGCGGAGTGAATCCAGTAACTGCATCCACGGTAAGGTGTGAAGTGCGCATTTGATAGGTACGTCCCATCAACACTATAAAAGAAGAAAGTGTACATTAAATTATATTATTCTTGTATGCATTTTATTTGCATAATAATTTGGGCAGATGCAGTGACAACCAAATTGTAGTGTAAACTACAAATATACGTATTGCGTCTAACTCATGTTATTGACTTGCAAATATAGATCGATACAAAAGGTATGTGACAGCTAGAAGTATGTTTCTGAATAGATGCTCTTAAAAGTTCAAAGGTGAATTTTGCTCAGATTTTGCGTCAATCAACTTTAGTTTCGCACCTACGCTTAAAGGCAAAAAACTCAGTGAATGACCCCACGTGTCAAGGTATTGGCATATATCTACCCAATAAACGACTGTGTGGAAGTAGCACTCAATTAAACAAGCAAGGTTACCTACTGTCAATTGCTTGGAAAGTTTCAATTATATTGCAAGGTGCTCTATTAACAACTATTGTAATATTTGAATGAGTAATCTTCAAATGTGATGAAATGTATACATTTAGTTGCTTATAATATATTGGATTAATATAAAGGATTTATATTTACATTGCAAATCGATTCGTAGGATGATGCGTAAGAAATTAAATGAAGACATCAGAGTTGCAGATCGGTAAATAGGCGCCTATCTAATCTGCAAGTGGTATAGCAGTCTGAACAGAATCGAATTTCAATTTGAATGGATTATACAGTATTGAATGTGTGCACTAGTTGAAAGCACTAAGCACAGCGTGGCGTGGGTGCTGTCCGTAAACAAAATATAATGAACTGAGTAAAGGTTTCAATGGCACTTAACCTTTTGTCCACGTGCGGCTCTCCAACAAGCCATTGTGATATCTGACTGTTCGTTCTTTTACCACTCTCAAGTGTTTTCTTGGTATACCAAAGCATTGTTGTTATAAGAATCTATCGGGGCCATGGAGTGATGTGTGATATGTTTATGTGGTTTCGATCCATGTGATTTATTGTTGATTGTCAGGTGCTATCGATTTTAGTATCTTGAACGAAAATTGTGCGCCGCTTTCACTCAAGTAGATGACTCAGTCACATTCTGTAAGCGCTTGTTCGTAGCTAAGTAGGTGTAGTTTGTCTCGTTGCGTTGATCTATATTAATTACAAGTAGCTAGCTTACCAAATAATGGTCGAATGAGTTTATTTAAAAGGAACAGAATACCAAATATTAAAATCAAAAGTTACGACAAGATTACATAAAGTGCAAATATACCAACTGGATTTAATTAGCAGAACTAGGTGAATTTTAGTAGTACCTACCTATTTATTAGCCTGATTCACATTCGTTACGAGTTTTATTAATATTTTGGCTTATTATCAATTTGAGAACGGTAATAACATGACATAGTATGTGATGCGGCACAGATAGCGAATGCGTGGCGTTTGCTGTGGACACGTCTGATGCACAAGATAAGGCGGGAGGCAGCGCGTGTCCTGCGAAGCGCCTAATGGCCGACATCGCCGCGGGCGCAACGTGCCTCACAGTTTAAATTGAACGTCAAGCTATCGATTTGCATAAATCACACCGTTACCATTTTCAATTATTTGACTGGTTACATTTAACTCGGACAATAAAAATATCTTTGATTGTTAGTGACGTTGATGCTCCAGATCACCTACAGCGGAACAGATGGAGAGCATAATGAATAGGTTACTTAGTGAACGACTGTCACGCCGCCACCATGTTTTCATTTATTGTCCTAATTTGAAAAAAATCACAAACGGCATTTTTTCAGTGATCAATGTTTTTAACAAAATTCATATTGTTAAATATGTATGGCATGAGTAGGTATTAAGGGAAAGCTGACGATGTGAATAATTTTTTATTGCGTCGATTCATTTATTATTCGAAGTTCGACTTCCATAAATTACGTCCTTTTATTTTGACAACATACGTTGTAAGCAGTATCTTTTGAGTAATACTTACTTTCAATTACTTTGATATTTGCGCTTCATTTTCTTCGCCGTGTAACAAGTTGATGTGATTATTTTTGCAAACGAATGTGGGACAGGCAAAGATTGTGTTCTGGCTAAATGTTTCGCGGCGGTGCTTATGAATTTATTTGAATGTATCAAAGATGATATGTGAGAATCGTCGTTAGCAGTATATGCAGTGCCGATCGGGCCGCGGTGAACAATGGCCTCAGTATAATAGTGTCTCGCGCCGCGCTGCGGAGCCGGCGACCACGCCTGCCGCTTTCCGCGAACAACTTGACGGCTCTGATAAACGTGTACCTTATTTAAATATTTATGAATGCGACCCATTCGGTACCTCGTCATTGAATGATAACATAATTAAGACACAAATACTTGTTATTATGCAGGGAGGGCTTAGTGAACGTTTTCTACGATGACGATGCAGACTTAATAATCTCGTAAAAGCCGCCAGTAATAAATTTGTTTCTACTAAATGCACTGAATCAAGAGACTTTAGCGACATTAACATATACAAGGTGTCGTTTTGCATCCTCGTCAAATTCGAGGTAGTAACTATGCTACTGATTCTCGACACGAATCAATAATAAAATGAGTAGGTATTTTTTTTCTAATTTTCCTAAATCGGCATGTGTGGTACACGCATTTTAAAATTCGGCCTGTGTGAGACCGCACTGTAACTGCCCTTTTACACACACATAAAAACGCGGCCGCTTGTACGATACCATAACGCGATTCTGTTCTTTGAAAGTGGTGTGTTCTGAAATACTGTCTAACTTAAATAACTAAAAAAACAAGTAGGTATGTATTCATTATTTACCAGGGATCGTAATTTTATTTGATTATTTATGTCTTTCATAACAGCCTCCTGAAATTTGACGAGGATGCAAAACAACAGCTTGTATAGGTACAGTGTATAGTCTCTTAGAAACCAGGTTTTCGGATTGTCTTCACAATTATTATGTTAATTGTAATTATAAGTGCTACTTTATCTGGTGTCTAGATGTAAGTAGGTACCTATATAAGAGGCAGACGTTACTATTGGCGTTATTTCCATGTATATGGTTTTCAATCCAGAATAACCAGTTCGTTTATTATAGAGAACAACATAGATTTAGATAGCAAATAAACAACATAACCACCGATGTAGGCATAGTCTATACTGATATTATTTCGAATGGCCGTTGATGGGCCTACTGTGAAGTTTATAACTCTAACTAAACATTATGTTGTGTGTTCTCGATTACCGCCTGCACATGTCCAACGTGGGTGTTGATGGTTGCGGTAAACATTCAAGAGGTGGACAGAAGCATTAAAAACGTTCACTGTTAAAGTTTCTTCAGGGTGGCGGAATAAAATCCTAAAAATACCATAATCTTCATGAGTCGTTTGGCATACAAATTAATGATCTCAATAACTTAGTTTAACGAGGACGTTGCTGCTCTTTCCCTTGCCGCAGTTCTTTATCTACGAGATAAAAGGTGACCGATATTATTCCGTTAAACACGTAAGATGGTATTACGACAATCATAAGCACCTTCAGATGATATATGAAAGTACTGTGTGAATTTTAAATACAGTTTTCACTTCACGATTTTACATTCTGTTTCCAGGACAGTTTCCTGTACATAATATTAACATTAATGAGGCGAAGCCGTCGCACGCCCTTTATACAAATTGTTACCAAGAAGAGCTTGATTTGTCCAGAAAACAGTATAGGGCAAGTTACTGATTCACAAGTTTCTTAAAATACTTCTGCGTATTTTGTACCTTTGAAAGTACCTACCTACTACAGTAGGTATTAGAACCAAAGTAAACCTAGTAAGGCCTACCTCAATAATATAAATGATAAAGTAAAAAAATAGAAGTTCGTAGGTAGCTTGTGATTGTTTTTCAACAACCTTGTACCTATATAAAATAAAATGAAATGTTTATTTAAGAGTAGATATTTTAATTTTTCTACTTTCTACTACTGTAATTGGTAGCGGGCACGCGACCGCGCGCCGCGCGCTACTCCGCACACCGCCCGGACCCGATAGAGCGGCACTAGTAATTGACATTTTATGACTCGTTTACTTAGATAATCCATTTTATCTGTTTATAAGATCTGCTGCTAAGAAAGATGAATCAAATGTATCAAGTTTCTTTATATTTATTGCTATTAGGGAATGTTTACGGTTTTTTATTGAGTTTTCCATAGGCACAAGCAGACGGTTGTGTTTTTAAAGGTGAAAAATGTCTTCCCCTGCCTACCGATACATTGTGTTTTGGAGGAGAGTCTCGATTCTCCTTTTCTAATTCTTACCATAATAACGACTATACTCTACTATCAGTTCATTGTTTTCCTCTCAATATGTTACATTGTCAATCTCAAGATATTCTGAATTTGTGAACATTATTTTGAATCTTGCTGCCCATCCTGAATATTATGAAAAACTGGCAAGTTCTACTTTTCTCCTAGAATGGAGGCAAGGCGAGTCCACCGGTTGCATTTAGTTGATGTGGAATCCGAAGTCTTTACGCTCAATAACAAGAAAGCCTTTTATTTTTGTTTGTGCTACAATACACTCGCATCTCTATTCCATAACTGCGCCGAGACCTGTTGCATTCTCATTTAATCAAGCACTATTAGCGTACCTGGAAAATTTGCTAAGAAGCATGCGCTAACCGCTGGCAGCTCAGAGCCGACAATTAAAGCAATCATAATTCTTAAACAAAACAAGAATAATGTCTACTTAAACTTAAATACCCTGCTTTAAACGCTACAATAATAAACAGCCGACATTTCCGTAAATATATACAGAGAGTGTTTGATACTCGCGTGTGTTGCATTACGCTACGGACATGTTAAAAGTGAGATATTATCTTTTGGAACTAAATACTCCGCGCCGCCGTGTATGGCTAATTGACAGTGAGGCAATGAGATTAACTGTGATAGCTCTGTCTTGTTGTTGTTGGTGCCTCACATACGGACATTGTTTTACAATCTTACGCTTCTGGAAAACTTGTTTTGGAGACTTTTATAGTGCATCTATACGAAAAAGTAGGGTTAATTTGATTGCTTTCTTCTTTCTTAGAAGGGAAGACAATAATGCGAGTTTTTGTCTAAAACCTTTTAGTTAATTGAATAAAATGAGTCACGGTGGTGGCTGGAAGAGGAGTTCTGATAACCTTTTATTAGAAGCTTTTTTTTTATTGGTAACTAGGCATCTCTACTACAGTATGATGACAAGTTTGCCATAAAAGATGACTACCTACCTACTTGTCATAGGTATTTCAGGAAGCCATTATGAAGGAACAGCTCGTGGCAGATTTACTACATTAACTTTTATGGTTCCTTCATAATGTTTTCCTTTATACCTTAATATGTACTTAGTTAGACATTATTTAAGTCCATTTAATGTAACTCTAGTACAAACAGCCGAATCAGATGATTCATTCTATTGTTCAATTGAATCATCATGATCTCAGTTTAATATGTTGTTGGATGTAATTCGTTACCGATTCCATTTTGGGAACAGAAATATTTAGTTGACAATTAAATAGAAATCTACTACCTACACGTTCCCTAAAATAGGTGTACGATATATTCTCTCATTATACAACACACTGTTACAGACGTAAGATAGGAGAGGCAACGAATTTGAACACGGTTAAATAAAGAATAGTTATGATTTGAATTTCTGTTAAGGCTCGAGTCCCAGCCGCCCGACCATTGTTTGAGACATTATGGCCCAAATACGGCGTGCACACCTGTTAGTGTTGCCGATACCTTACTAACTTAACCTACTTTATTAACTTAGTAGTCTAATAAATGTATTACCAGTTTACTTAGTTAAGTTAGAAAGTCCGCGCGGTATGGTAATTCCATTACTGATTTTAACGAATTTGGCAGTATGAAAGTAGAGGCCTGCATAGGTAGTTAGTGGAACCAAATTGCATTTTGCGACCACATAGATATCTTGCTAATGATGTGTTAAACGGCTAATCTTTAATACACTCCCTCAAAACCATCGTACTGATTGCTTTTGTGGGTTTTTTAGTTTTATTTTACCATTCTTTCTATGTTATCGAAATCTCACATCATCTCAACATGAATCCGTCGCTGTAGGTAGAAAACGAGACTCCATAAAAGGAGCGTTTACACTTGCAGCAGGGCTCCTAAATTGGCTGTGCGTGAAGAGTAGTATGGGATGTGTGTTGTAGCGATGTAGATTTGGATGCCGTTACAATATGTATCGGGCCGTGTTGCGGGACAGCGATCGCCGCTGCCGCCGTGGCCGAGGTGCGACAAGGGCGTGCGACGGACCGTTCCAATTTACGGGTCACGAGCGGACCACTCGCGCGCCGACCTATCTGCCTTTCCTCCATAATTGAATCCAAAGGCGTGGGAGACTCGATACAACTAAATAAAATATTTCATAAAACCTACGCTACCATTTACTCTGTCACTAGCATTTTACTTATATTTTATCACATTTACAGGTGCTAAACGAAATGTGGGCTGCTCTTGTAGTACCTTATTGAATTTATAGTTATGCAATACTTGAGATGGTCCAATTCAAGTAAAGTCCTACTAAAGTATAACACACTACATAAGTGGAACTGTCACTCTCACGTCTGTTGTAGGTATATCCGTACGTTAAACAACAAAAAACTTTCAGAAAAAATTTCTGGATGGGTAATTACAATTAGGCACACTTTAACATTTATCATAATGTACTTAATCATAACAAACAGTCGATGTATTTGTGTAGAGAATCCATCTATTAATTTTCTTAACACCTGTTTACGCAAATTCGAAAATAGACCAAGTTACAAACAGCTAGTGTTAAGTGTCTATGTCCGTACGTAAGCCTTTTTTGAAAGTGCGTCGGCGTCGGCGCCGGCGCGGCGCGGCGCAGGTGCGCGATTGTCGCGGATCGGCCTCAGATAACGCCATAGCATTAAACTTAAATACGAGATCAAACTCTGAACACTTGTGCACTACGCTATTGCAATTGATTGCTTGTAAAATTACCTGGTGCTTAATCAATAAATTTCCATAGGTTCAACACTTGGTTTCCTATTACGCGCTATCGGATAGTATCTTATATTATAATCATTTGATTACTTACTATAAATGTCAAAGTTCGTTCATAACACAGACTTTTCTTAGAATTTTGATATTATGCTGTTCATAATTTTGTTGCACATTATAATACTTTGATTCATAGTTACACATTTGCAATTAACACACAAACTGAGATTAAATTAAAACCGTTTGAGATAAATACTCCCTTCTGTTTTTGCTGTATCGGTTGTGCTGTTGCAAGTATGCTTCTCGTAATACCGGTAGCGCTAACTTGAGGTAAATACAAAAATAATTTACTTTGGGCCGACCACTGTTCTTTAGACAAGCAACAATGTAGGTATTTTTTTAAGAATTCCAGTCGCTATTAATGTTGTTATTGGTAAATTTAAATACTCGTCTTCCTAAATGAGTAAAGTTGGTATTATGCACGGCAAGATATTGTACGTCTATAAGAGCTTTTTTCCTTAATTGTGAAGTGGTAGCTATTGCTCCAAATTTAGACAAAACTCGGAGCCGTATAAGCCTCTAAGGAGAGCGCATTATAAGGCGCATAAACCGCGATACGGCCGTTGCAAAGGTTAAGGGCACAAGACACCACGTGGGAGGTGCCAGTTTAAGAAATCCGAGATCCTGTCTTGTTCACAAATGGCGTCCATTTTCACTGCAACTTTGTCCTGGAAATGCATTAAACAGGTACTATAGTTTACCATGTGGAAATATGGATACAATAAAATTTACTTGACATAGTTGTTCAAGTAAAATGTAGAATGGGCTATTACGGTATTAATAATATTCCTTAGTAATATTTAAATACTTACTAGGATTAGTACGGTAGGTAGCAACGTTGTAATAACATGCTACCTATTTTTGCAACTGGGTTACTTTAATTTTGATTTCCAATTGTTGAGAACTAAATCGTTAAAATTATTAAAAACTCACAGTAGATATCGATTTCATTTGAATTTATATTTCAGTACTTACCTAGCCTTGACTATTCGAAGTGTTCGACAATCTATCACAGTAACACGGTAGAAACATTTTGTATTAATTGCAAACAATCGCTGATAGTATCTGCTACACTTGTAAGGTGTACTTCAGCCAAATATCATGTGAAGGGTTGTTTTATAAGGTAACGCTGCAGCGGTGCGCCGGGTGAGCACGACTCTCGGTGAGGATAGTGGATTACGTGTGAGTGCACTGGCGCAGTCGTGCACACGAGCTGGTTCATTATCGCGCGTGATGCATTTCGCTTGCCGCCCACCGTCGCCGCGTCCCATAATGTTCGCTCTCCAATATAGCTCCAACAATCATCGTTGATTTCGTATGTCTCTCTCTTATATTTCTTTCATTCAATGTAGGTATTGTTAAAATTTACCGATAGGTACACATTATGGTGTGTTGCGACATCCTTTTACGTAATTATTTTCTACACAGTCTACATAATAGATTCTGTAGATATGGTACAGCCCAAAAATTTTGAAATTAAAAGATATTTGGACGTAAGTAGGGTTTTCAATGCAATAAGGGAGAAAATGTCCTGTCTATGTACCTGATAGGACACCAAGGGTTACCTTGACACCTATCACACTAAAAACAGCTTCAAAACAAAATTTAAATAGGATTCGGTCGTTTCCTGGAATTCGCATCAATAATTCATGAAGTGAATAGTATGAATCAACAACAGTAGCATTAGTAGTCAACTTAAATGTTTCTGTTTTTCAAGTAACAGGTTTCTTGCATTTTTAATTTGATTAGGGTCGTGTTCAATATGTTCGTTGGGACTTGTGAAAATATTTATGTAATACCTACTTAAAATAACTGCTTTAGTAAATAGGTACCTATAGAGCTTCATAATAAAACGTAGTTGAATCAATTGAGACATGCAAGGACGGTAAGTAGGCACCAACAGAGCAATACCATTAAATTATATGGCCACAAACATAAATATGTTAGACAGATCAAACACAATTGTTTAGTACTGGGGGAACTCGTAATTTTCACATCATGTTCTCAAGTATAAATATTTCTTATGTTTTACCTTATGCTTTGTTTTCAATGGCGCCACTAGTTTTTTTTTAGTAGCATGCTGTTAGATAAAAACGTTGTATTTTTGTGAAAAAATCTAATCCTATATGTACGAGTATGCCATTCCATAATATCAACCCTAAAATATAAACATGTATTTCCGTATTATTGCTTATTTCATGGATTACAAATTAAGCAATTAGGGTACAAAAACGATGTAACCTAGGTATTTTTTTTATAAAACAGCATTTTTGGTCGCATCAGATGTGACGATAAAAAACGTCCTGAATAAATTGTAGCTCAATTAATTTTATTTGTTTGTAATAAAAAATAATGATATTCGAAATCTTTAATAAATGTGGTTAACAGATCACTGGTTTAAGTTAGTCACATATCTTAGCCATTATTATCGACTTCGTCAACAAATCCTGAGCAGTCAGTTGAACGTGGTCTTAATTCCGATCAATGATTTACAACTTGTTAATAATACCGCAGGCGCAGGTTTAAACCGCACATCCATAAATCAAGATCCGAACTGTAGCTTAAACGAAAATATTGATTGTAATGCTCCGGTTTACGCAGTTCGATGTTTATATGTAAGAGATTTTTGCTCGAAGTTAACGAATTTATGATGTAACGGTTAAATCGGCCCTTACTCCTCCATTTTTCCCGAAAGTAATGATAAGTAACTATGTATTATTAAAATTTCAGCGAAAGGCATCTTTTATCAGGTAACGTTTTTTGTTACAATCATTAAGGTGATGTTTCTCAAACAGGCTAATTGATTGCTTGATGCGGCGAGCAGGTATCACGCGGCAGTCATTACCGCAGTGACAGATGGAGGTAATAAATACAATTTGAGCACGGTTAGGAGTAAAGAATTACTTGCGAGAACATATATCCGTGCCAGACGTATTAGTAACGCAGGTGTAATTTGTGCAGTGATGGGCGTTCTGCCCTATTGGTGTTTCTAATTACTAAAGGTAATTTAACCGCTTCATGTCGTGCGACCTTTGTATAGTTAGAGGAAATCTGATCGGTTTCTTTAATTTACGACAAATGTAACGTAACTTATGAGTGCATATACCTATAGGTATATGTTTCTGTTTGTACTATGCGTGTGTGTGAACTGTAGGATTCTAATGTTGCAATTTCCAATCTGCTAACCCGGCGCGACGTGGACGGACATTGTACAGCTGATTTACTCAACGACTTATGAATATGGAATGACTGGGACGAACGTAGATGACAGTGCGAACCACCGAATAACTCATGACAATAAATGTGTGCTTATGGCTTTTAGCTCAGTTCATTTGGTACAAGTGAAATTTATTATCCTCGTTAGAGTAAGTTGAATATTCTATTAGGTCTTATCCATAGAAATATAATTATTAATGAAAGTATCATAGGCCCATAACCTACCTAGCTGTGGAAAAATAAATAAGATTACCAATTATTTAATATCATTAAATAACTATTTACACTAGGTACTATTCAACTAACTACATATACAAATAAATACAAAAACTCCTTTTGAAAAATAAAATATCATTAAATAGATATGTATGTAAAACATCTACTAATAAAAAAATCCGCTTTTGTGGTAAATTCTGAAATAGCGGAAAATTAAGGTGATTAATGTGGCAGGTAGCCTAATCAGAACTCCTCGCTACTTGTTAATGTAACATGTTGAGTTAGACACGTAACAAGCAGCACTCGTCATAGGTCGGGAGGTGGAACAATGAGGCTGCAGGCGCTGCAGAGTTGCGCCCGGCCGCGCCGCGCCGCCGCCGCCGAGCGCCGCGTGCGCCGGTGCCGCGCGAGGTGAGCTCCGGGGTCACTGCTCTGACCTGCGCGTGGGCGCGCCCGTTTCCGCCCGCGAAACCGAATCATTGCGCCCCACACTCCTAATCTTTAACGATATAGCACATATATACACACACGGCCTACAACACTTGCTGTTATGCTTTTATGACGGACATAAAAAGTTATTCAACCGACGCGATTCTTTCAAAAAGGATGTTCAACAGTTCAAGTAATGTCACTTGTCACAGTGAAAGTTGTCATTTACTTTGCGTGAATTTTATGAAGTTGCATATTATGAAAGTTGTGCGCCTACAGGTGTTTACTTGATCAGAATGTAATTTATGAAAGTAGAATTCTTCCTGAAACAAATACTGAAGTGTTTAAAGGTAAAAAGTTAATTCGGGCGATGATCATAGAAGATCGCAGTGTCAAATCTCGCTCACCTTTACAAATTGGTTCAAGCACTGTACATGTATATGAAATATACTTTAATAACTACGTAGCGAGAGACACGACGCATAGCCATAATTTACGGTACGGTGAGACGTTTAACAGGCCAAACCTTACATCAGTGCAAAGATTTTTCCGGTTTCATTGTTACTTAGTGCGTGTATTGTTCGTGCCACTATCGTTACAATTAATAGTTTAAAACAATTGCGTTTACAAAAGCTCCGTTAGCTCACTCTATCTGCGTCAAGAGAGCTCGGTGCCGAAATATGTTTATCGACCATCACCAGATCGAACGCTCGAAAGTCCTACGAGATCGCTCGCCAACTATGGAGATGGCTCGTCTTTATTTCAAACCCATCTGTATCTGTATTCTTGTGATATCCTTATGTTTAAAGAGCATATCTGCGAATCAAGGCATCTTTGTAGAGCACGAATCCTGTTTACGTAGGATTTGGATGGATGTGATAGGCGTTTCATTCGCTTCCGGTGGTAGTACAATGAATCTGTTTCCATATTATTGCATCTGAACCAGATAATAAAAAGTACATTTGCATACACACGTAGGAATCACAATGGCCGATTTAATTACGGTTTATTTTTTATATGAATTAATAGCAGGTCGAAATGTGAATGGGCCATCGTGGTAGACCTGTTTAATATATTGTATTGCGAATGTATATGCATACTTAATGATCAACGGGGATAACCAAGTCATATTCTTCTTACTTTTACTTCAATATGAATATGACGTATCATGTTTTTAACATAACCCAAATTATGTTTTTTACATTACAGTTTTCAAATTTTCACGAATTTTTATGATTTTTCCAAGGAAAATGATAACACATAGACTAAAAAATAATGGCTATTTCATTGCTAAGAATATCTTTCAGTACCTGAACAGCTTATTTTATTCTCTTAGCTGCTCAAGATACAACAACCCCGGTATGTTGTGTCTTTAACCGATCAGTGATCGATATCATCCACTATTAAAATCTTGTCAGTACAACCTGCTTAAATGTCAACTGAACGCGGTAGCTACATTAATCTTAGTTATACCTCAACATTGTAGATACATACTGCCGCTAGGTATATACAACCTACAGTCACATACATGATATATACATATAACTAGTATTATATTGTTACAACAATGTACTGTATGCATATACTTATTCATAATAATAAATCTAAAGAGAACTTTCATAAAAGCGTTCGTGGTAAGCGTTTACACTCCAATATTTTTTGGCACCAGGCCATTGTATGCAAATGAAGTAATGAATGTTTTCACTGCAACAAAACACGAGTAACGGTTCCCTTAAGTGAAGATTTGTCGGCCAATAATAATTATCACCGGCTTGTAACAAATCCACGCGCCTGTCGGTACCTATCTACGAGTACTTATCAACTCAATGATGTGTAGGTGCGGTATGGTAATTTTACTTTCGAAAAGTGACAGAAATTAAATTGTTAGTAGACATATGAATGACTGAACTTTTACAGAATGAAACCGTTCAACTTTTCATAGAGAATACTACCTATAGATTTCGTTAGCTCCAAAACAGGAAATACTCTTTTCTTATAAAAGCAAAGTGATGCTTTATCGGTGGGTGGTACTTGAAGCGAACTTAAGGGCGTCAATGAGACGAAGTAAAGTATCGAGTAACAAGTGTCTGTAAATAGTGACAATGTTGAGTCAGAGTTATGATGACTCTCACAATGTATGCGGGGTGACACAACACTTATCTGCAACATTGATTAACATAGAAACAAGCAAAAGGAGACATTAATTTAATTGCATACTAGTCATCGTTGACTTAGAAAATGTCTCTTAACTGATGCAGTATATTCCCATCTGATGAGATTCGACTTCAGATGTTCATAGGTACTTATGCGGCTGCTACGGGTTGCTACTCGAGCACTCATAGCCACGCATTGTCGGCAGTATCGCGGTTTCATCGGGGATTCTTCGAAATCTGTTAGTGTGATAACGCGGAAGAAATCATAATTTCGTCAACTGAAAGTGATGTCAAACTGAGGTTACCATGCAGCTATTACTATTGGGACATTGCTGGGACACGTTGGACTCTGGAGTCTGGTTATAAACCGTTCAGAAAAAAAAAACTAGTAATTACATTTTACAAAAGTTTCTGCATAACGGCTACGAATTTCTCGTAGCTTCCACCAGATTTCGTAGCAGCTACGAAAGGAGTTATGAGCTTAAGTTAATTGTACTATGCAGATTAATGTTGGTATCTATTTGTAACCTCGTCCATCTGGACTTATATTTTTTTGGATATCTCAAGTACAGATACAATCCACAGAGGAGAAATAATGATTTCGTAGCTAGTTCAAGCGTAGCGCTTCGTAGCGCTGTTTTTGTCAATTAAAAAAATAATGTGTGTACATACTTATGTCGACGGCTAGGATTTCTTCAGCCGTCGAACTTTTTCTTAATATATTACTGTAGTATGTACCTATATTGGCAGGCACGTGAACAATTTACATTGATTCATGTTTAGAGAAACCTTAACGATCCTGAGGCATTGATGGTTATAGATACAAGCTGCTTTTTGACACAACAATCTCAATAATAGGTTTTAGTCATTGCCCTAATTAATTATAGGGACGTGGCAACTTTGTATATTGACAGCTTTTAATCTCGCCATTTACAATCTAGATTGTGGTTAGTGTGACATGAGTCATTGCACTACTCCCTTAAATGTCCCGTATTTTGAAACACAGATGGGGGCCCTACATGGTGCATGCCGGTGGCGATGACTAGCGACTGATTCAATTAGTGATTGCGTTCACTTGTCGGCGGGCGCGGGCGCGGGCGCGGACGTGGCGGTGCTGCGCACTGCGCAGGCGCGGGAGCCTGCGCGCACGCCGCACTCCGCACCACTCACTGATGCAATGATACCATCTACTTTTCAAGCGAGACAATGTCGTGATGTTTTAAGCTGTGATCTAAAAAGTAAATGGCCGGTGTTTTTAGGTTGCCATTAGTCGAGCTTTATTGTTAGGGTTGTTATTAAAAATAAAACATCTAAACGGTGTAGCGTAAATCTTTGATAGTTATAAACTTTAAATGCCACTTACCAAATACATTTGAACAGTAGTTACCTGCGATAATGTAACTTGTTATGAAGTTATGTGCGTTTCATAATCCAGGATGTATGCAAATACGATTTTAATGACTCTTGTTTTTATTTTCGTGAAAACATTTATGCCTTTCGCACATCGTCATAAAAATTAATACTTTCGAATGTTAAATAGTTCACGCTGCATGAAGCCAGAAGATTAAAAGACGTAAAGTATTATAATAAATAATAATTCGCTTCTAGCAGAGACTAATGTCAGCCATTATTATTTTAAAACGCTTAAAATATTTTAACGGTCTCGAGATTATTAGGTATCTGTCATCATTATCCGATTAAATGCTCACTCTAATTGATGGAACTGACTGGAGCGGGCGGTCTGCTGAATCAAAGAACGTGCTGCTTATTAAATTGCCGAGTGCAATGACTGTTTATGAGTGTTTACATATGAGTTCATGCTTCATACTTTTATCTATGACCCAGTGAGTTATCGTCATTGACTTTTTATAGTCAATAATTTAGTTGAATTAAATCGTCCAGTCTCAATAAATACGGTGTAGAAGCATGGGCTTGTTTTATCTTTAGCATCTGTATAATCTATTTACTTAGAAATTAATGTGCTAGTATTTCGACAAATGAAGTTTTATTGGAGAATACCAAGTGGAATGAATAGCAAGGTTTGTAGTTGAATTGTTTGTCTATCATCGGCGCGAACGTAAATTTGTCCAGCTAGATATACGCGGCGCGTCGTACACTGGCGCACTACAATGATTGTCTTGTCACTCCGGCGGAGTTACGCGCCCCATCCACTCGGCACATTTGCTTTATGTGAGATCACCCATTCCAGGAATGCATGTATGGTAATATTTAAATAGAGACAACACTCATGACAAACTGCTTTGCTGTCATAATTAAGATATCCATCCAGTGCAATATGTAGTTAAATTAATACTTAATATGACTTTGCAAAAGTTGCGGTTTATTATATTCAAAGCTGTTTTAAACAACAAAAGCTCTAGTTACTGCAGTGTTAAAACAACTCGCTAAACTTACTTATAAAAAGACGTTAACTTAATGGACTGTTTATGGCCAGTTTGGCTGAGCAAACTAATCGATCAAACTAACCGCACATGTATATTGGCAATATAAACAAAAATGAGCCATTACGTTACAAACCTATAATAAAGATAATAGTCAAAAAGCAGTCCACTAAATATAGTGGTGTAATTTGCTTTTGTGAGCAGGTTGTCAGTGAGGTGAGGTCACGGCGTCACGGCGCGGGAGAGCACTCGTGGGCGGGACCATTTTGACTTTTGGTAATTACATTCGGACACCTTAGACGGACATTTGGATGAAATAGGCAATTACGTTTCATCATAATGTTGTACTTACGGTTTACTTATTCAACTGGCGCCTTGTGTTTCCATAATTCAATGTCAAGCAGCTAAGGTGGCGGAGATTTATTGGCCTCCACTTCATGTTAAAGCGGATTCGTAATATCAATATTAGATATTACATTGATTTGTTTATGACTCTACCTATAATTTCATGATGTGCGCAAAGATTACTCGATGAATAAAATTGCACAAAAGTAGCTAAGTATATGTGATTTGAATACTAAGAGTATCTAGGCAATATTTATCTTTTCGACCGTTGATTAGATTTTCTGTTAAGTTATTCATTTGTTAATGCTAATTCGATGAAACATACAATAAAATCGCAAAACTATGTGTCTGTAAGGCAACAAATTTCTTTTAATGAGATGGCCACAACTTTGAACCATAAATTATTATTTTAGAAATCATTAATTGCGTGTTTATATAGTGGTTACTTCGATCTCCTTTGTTTCACGAACAATAGGTAAGGTCAGTGGGAAATCGTTTTATTTTCTGTTCTTAAAACGCACTTTCACCAATAAACCGCGTTGTCCAAAACCGCCAATTTGAAGAATGGTGGCCGTTTAAGGCTTTTAGTCGTTCGTTTAGGCGTTTGTGTTTTTTTGGTTTCTATTAACAATTCAGAAACACAATAATGTTTGTTCTGCTTATTTTTTTATTATATTAATATCATGTCCGATGATAGTGGTTCAGATATACAATTTATTGCAAGGCTTTTACTTAATATACTTTGCTTTGTCTGTTTCTATTCTAACACAAATGAAGGTGGATATAAATCTCCACTCATACAACTTCGCAATGGTGCATAGTAGTGCAAAGGCATTTCATCAATACATCAAAATGACACGAAACGTCACAGCAAGTGGCTGCCACAGTTCCTAACTGGACTAATATTTTTTGCGTGAACTTTAGCAGAATATGTAGTTGGAAATGTAAGGTTGTGTTGTGTAGTGAGTGTCGCTGGGGGGCGGGGGCGGGGGGCCGGGGGCCGCGACGTGGATCGTGCGCGTGCGCTCGTGGACCGATGATCATGCCCCGAAGCCTCCCGATCGCTGACACACGATCTATTTTCAATCGATCTACAATTCACTTCATTTGCATGCTTTACCTATATTGTTTGATTTTTAGGAATTAGCCTTGAGTATGAACGTGTGTTGTGTCTGTAGATGGTCGCGTTACGATGATAGCAGCGATGCTTGCGCAATCGCTACTTTATGATGTTTTGTTCCAAAACTAGCGAATGTTACCCACGAATAGTTGCTGTGGAAATATAAACTAGCCTTCAGAGCTCTTTTCAAAGCTGTTCGTCTTATTCGTAGTAACTAACTCGTGAAGTAAGAAGTTATTAGTATATTAATATCAATTGTGATGCTTATTCAGATTTTAATCATAATCATTTCTTATGTAGATAAAGTATAGTCCTTCAAAGCAAGGTTTCAAAATACTATCGTAAAAATGTCGCAACGATAATAATTTTGAGCATCTTAACAGAAAATAACCAATTAACATTTATGTTAAAATTAATAACATCTATTAATTTTAGGACGTGACAGGCGAATAAGCTTTGTCTATAGCAACATTGTAAAAAACATCGCATTCTGATTTTATTTCGTTAGAGTTTCTAAGAAACGAGACAAAGAGTCGTGTTGTTTATGTTCACCGATAGCCTACATTCACAGTCTCGTTTTGATCTCCACACACCCTCACATACCTACGACCTGTTATATAAAGAATTGCCAGTATTTATAGAAAACACGTAACGTATGTTCATTATAAAAATATTTGTTCCAAGTATTTGTGGAACGACGTCTCAAAAGCGCCGATGTTCGATTGTTGTGCCGGTACCCAGCGAAGGTAATTTTTCGATACATATCTATCTAACGTAGGATTTATCACCTTGTTCGATGGGTAGATATCGTGTTGCTACAGATTCAACTGGTGTTCCGGTTTATAATATCTGTAAGTACCATTATTTATAAAGTTTATGACGCTGCGTCACGAGGGTACGCAGATTCTACAATTTTGATAGCGTTATATGTAACGTAATTTAACAACCTCTAAATAATAATAAATAATAATCAATGTACATATTCTTAACTCTATCAAAGTCTAGTGCTCCCCAGAAAAACAATATAATCTATGCCCAAGCCCTGTAGGCCTCATTTGGAAATGCAACACAACATCCTCAACCTACTTCGTGTAACTCAAATCGGCCATCATTTATGATGTGGTATTAAGATAGTAGAGCTACTTGACATGATTAAAGAAATTAGGAGCATTTTAAATGATGATGGATTAACACGTAGTAGTGGGTTGTAAGTAGCGGCGGGCGGTGCGGCGGCGGTGCGGTGCGGTGTGGTGCTCAGGTGCACACAACAGTTAAGTGAGACGTTCACCCCGAGCGGCGCGGGCGCAGCAACACGCGCCGACCCGATCCCGCGCCGGCTAACTATGTAGATCTTCCCACGATTTATGCCGAACCACCTTCGATTTCTTCTAGTACGGACCTCCAACTATGTGGGAAATGGACTAGCATCGTAACATAGAGTGGACTAGATACTTTTTATAAAAATTCCAGACAAATTGTTATAACGGCTAGTGAAATATTATTTACGTATTTGAATTTAGATTGTAATCTTTTTTGATGTCGTTGATGTCTTTTGTTCGGAGTTTTGATTTTGGTTTAAAAAATGTACAAAATATAAATGTTGTATGTACAAATATGTCATACTAACAATTTGTTTTTTACTTAAGTAGGTAAATGAGAGCTTTTAGTAAAACTAAAACATTGATAAAGGTTACCTTTAAATTTTCACGAGTAAGTACATCATCCATGATCTAATTTATGGATTTTGTTTTGTTTGTTAGAGCTATATCTACATTCTAAATGTAACTAAGTAATGTACAAATTGTACAACACTTTATTGGTTTACTTAACTTCTTACAGAAAACCGTTGTTATGTATGATTCGTCGAAAATAGTCGCATCTGTGTATTAATATTAACACACCCATTTTAAATCAAATGCACTATTGTGTTCGTGGTTTTATAGAACGAATAAGTAATTAGGCAACTGCGTGCGACGGCAATTTATTCTACAAGTAGAGCAAAGTGTGTAAATGAAGACGTCCTTTCTCAAATATATGACACAAGTAAACAGCATCCGTGATTCCGTAGGTACGTCTTCTTTACAATCGAAACATGATTGTTTTGTTGTTACGTCATTTCTGCGATGCCGTATCGATAAAACTGAACGTGACTTAGCCAACTACGTTACTTAACACGATACACGCTTTTAATACAAAAGAAGTTATAGATATCTAATCATAACTCATTTGTGTATTCCTATCATTAATTTTAAAATATGTTCTGATGAAAATTAACAAAGAGTAAGTGAGCTTACACAATCGAGTTTTTTTTTTTAATTTTATGTGCAGGTTGCCTTATATAGTCACTTGATTAGTAAATAAGGATTCTACACTTATCTAGTTAATTTTAGAACAAGGATAACAAAATCGAGCGCCATATCGTCTAGCAAGAGTTGTAAAAGCTTCTCGTACTATGGGATAGTTTAAGAAAGCTCGCAGCAGCGGATTTACGAGCTTTGCACTTATTTTCATCACGTTCTAAAATCTAAAACATCTTTTTGATCTTGATCTAACCCTACATTGCATGGCTGCACAGCTTTCCACCGCCCAAAAGTGGAAAATTATGTAAACCAACCAGAAGGAACGAGGAAATTTTTCGGATAGTTTCAGGAAGCGTGTGAGTTGTCGGCATGTGATCTCCGTAAGGTTGTGGTGTTGCGTTACGTTCCGGCGTGGCCGCGGCCGGTCGCCGCCCGCCGCAGGTAACCGTTGCAGGCCTGCGGTCGCTCCCGACACCCTACACTAATTAGCAACTACGACACGTGTCGGGTTCGCGGCTGACACTATGCGCTGCTTTCTCCTGACATTCGAGTACTTGTAACTCTGCGGCGGTATGACGAGCTTTCTTGTCTTCAAGAAAATTGTTTACTGTTAAGTTATTTTCTTCTCGTTTTTCTAACACTTGTGTGTCGCAGTAGTTAATAGAAACTGTTATCCTTCAGCAGCGAACACTCTTCAAAGAGCTCTAAAAACTCAAGACTTTTTCACAATAAGTCTAGACTTGGAAGTTCATCTATAAAAAAATGAGTTTAACAAATTTCTTTGCATCTCGACGAATTCTAAAATAGTTTTCAAGAATCCTCATCGTGTAATCCAAATCTTTTGCAAAATAAATTAGTGGATATAAAAAGGCTTTATCAATAGCACGATAAGAACCGGTCTCATGAGCTATTATCGTAGTTATATTATTTGCTATGGACGCTAATGATACGGGGCGTACGAGCTGCGTCCAGCCGCGGCGTACTAATGGCACCTAATCTGAATCTACGGCTCTATAAACATGGCGAGTCCCGCACTTAATGCCTATTGACACTCGTAAAAATCATCCCTTCGTCATTTTAATAGTGACAATAGTACTAACACTTCGAACTATAGTTAAGGTAGTGGTCCTTTTATCCTAAGTTATAATATGAACCTGTCGTGGAATATTTTGCTACTGCTTTGAAAATGTTTCGTTTGGTTGAGGTTTTGCAATGAATAATATTTTTCATTTCATACATAAATGTTCTACATTCGGTACGCCGGAAAGCAAATGCATGTGGAGCTCATAGTTGAGTTAATAACTATCATAACCATAGCCGTTTATTTGGTAACAATTTGAACTCATCACAATGCACAGTCATGAAAAATCAATAATTTAGAAAATTTAGAAAGGCAACCATCTCAATATAGTTTAAAGTCGGGCATTGTAGGACGATTGACCGTGATCTTTATAACGGTTTTAACTAAAATGCGACGGACAGAGTTCACGACTCGTTTTTATTACACGCTAATATAATAATGGGTGTTTGCTCTGTTCTTAAGTTGGAAACCCAAATAGATGTCGATCAATAGCGCTACAACTGAATTCCTCGAGCAACTGGCAATAATAGCTCACGCCGCCGCTACAGTCAACAACGAGGGCGAATATTTTTGAATAACTAACAAATATTCTAATATCGAACGAAGCCATCGACAGAAACTAACGAATGTCTAACATCTAGGGACCTTCACAATTGGTATTTATATACCACATGTCAATACTGCTCACTATGCCATGTCATGTTATAATTGGTGCGGCGCGCGGATTTCCACAGGCATATTAGTCACACCGTAATGACTTAACTGTCCGATTTCATCTGAATAATTACAGGCGTTTGTGATATAAGAGGACCATCGATCACAATGTATCACACAGTTATTAAAGGGAAAATATGTATATTAATTTATGCTCATATTTTTATTCGTGGAAGAGATTCGACTACGCATCCATTGATATTTAACGCAAGTCCGTTGCATCACGTCACATGTGGATTCTGAGATGCAACGCTGCACAAAGAGAAAATATTGCATCATTCACGAGGTTATTTTAGGTATGGTAATGTTGCTGTACGTAGATTGTTGACTAGATTTCACGAGCTGCAGTAAAATGTTATGACGTGCAGAACACTGCTACTTACAACAACCAAATGGCTTAGCTTGTTTGTCCCGTGTGTTACTTAACGAACGCTAAGTAATTTAAACATTTATTACATTAACTTACAAATTATGTTTCTCGTAAACGCAAAGTAATTGTTGAATTTATGTACAGCGAGTACTTTCGTGTATAATTATAATCCTATAAATCAGCCTGTACAAAATTTAGGAGGGCATCCGTTGCGTTCATTAGTTGTTGAACACTGCAGTTTGTTAGTACCTAGTACATCAACGAAGATAGATTGATTTACAACTTGGTATAAAAATGTTACACATTACTTACAAAAGAAGAGTACGTACAAATAGTAGGTACTATTTGTACAAATAGTAGGTATTATTTGTACGTACTCTTCTTTTGTAAGTGCAAAAGCTAAATTTTTAGAAATGGCTAGCGCCCGACCTAGTTTCTTTTTCGTTGTTGGTTTTCAGGAATTTTCGATCGAAATACCCACATTCGGCAAATTTTTTTCCGGCCGAAAAAAAATTAAGTTCCTACAAAATGATACTTTCCATTCAAATAGCATTTACATTTTACAACTACTATAAGTACTCTTAATAACTGTGTTTAAACGGTTAAATATAATGATTAAAAGATTGACACTGCATTTCTTTTACTTTACCATAGAAAAACCTATCGACAAATAAACAATCTATGGTAATCTCTTGAAATGACTTAAAGAGTCATTTTAAGAGTCCGACCCGAGTCAAGGAAAATGGTTAAATTCAGATTATCCAATTCAAGAATCAAGTGCATGTACAACCTGTGAGTATACAGACCTATGTACGTCCCTCTACAAAGTTTGCTTTTACAACCGTTCATCTGCGGCTTGCTCTATAATAGCAATAAAATTAATACGAGCATTACGTTCCAATTTAGAATGTGAGCTTTAGGGTTGCTCATCTCAACCACATTCCGTTTAGATTGTCATTTTTTCAATTCTTATGTATTTAAAGAATATTCTATTACTTATAGAATATTCTATTACTTATAGAATATTCTATTACTTATAGAATATTCTATTACTTATAGAATATTCTAGGACGGAATTTTGTAATTTGATCAATAAATACTAGTTGTATGACATGTAAGTATATTTTGGAATTACTCCTGTAAAGATAAAAGATACAGCATCGTTCAGTTTTATTGTTTGTTATAACACCAATGTCGATTCTATCACCTGTGTTATGATATCTTGGAAACGATTCGAGGCATGTGTGTACAACAATTTACGATGGATTACACAAAAATACGACATTTAAAAATAAAAACCATAAATCATGGTCATAAATATCGCCTCTTTTATAGATGTAATACCTACTCGCGTTCGTTTTTCAATGAGATAATAAAGATAAGATTTTTTTACGCTGATCAGGAGAGCTCGTGCCACCCGTGATTTAATGATTGTTGATGTTGGTGGAGGTATGACGTCGGTACCGTGTGTTGAGAGGTTGCGCGTCCTAGCCGGCCGCACTAATAACAATGTGTAATTGAACGTAAACGTGTGATGCGAGTGATGTTGCGGCTCGGGAATATCTTCCGCCCAGCGACATTGGAATTAATACACTACAAATCTTCGGTGTGTTCAGTAAATCAAGGTGTTTATGAGTCATTCAAGTCACCGGTGCGAGACCGCGCGACCTCCGTACTGATTTGCAATCTTGAGTACTTATTTCTCAGTCCACCGGACTCCTCAATCTGTATCTACTATGTTATCCAAAACATTTATTTTGTTGACAGAGAAAGTTAGGGCTTTCAACATAAATCATAGCATATCATGACTCTAAACATTAACTAAGAATCGATCATGATTCCGTGTATTACCTGGAAAGATGGGCTTCCGTAGTTGCGGCGTGCCGCAGTTGTCTTACGGCTGATTTTTCAATCATCTGATAACTTTATTCGAGGAATAATTTTTAAATTTTGACAGTTATTTCATACAAAACCTGTCAAACGTCAATTTTATTCCTCGAATAAAAGTTATCTGGCGATGGAAAAAATCAGCCCTAAGTGTACCTACCTACTAACTGAATTTTCAGCATTTTCAATTTTTAACAAAACCATACCATTGTAGTCACCAGTGCTTTTGTAAACCACAATGGTTGTGGGTAGGACAGAGAGTCTGATAGCGCATTTTGTTCACCGAAACGATAATTATTTAAGAAGCACTATCAAACTGTAATTATTTAACATATCTAACTATAGACTATTTCCACATCATCGACTGGCTAAAGTTAAGAATAATGTGCTTCAAAATAATTCACGTGGGTGTCTTAGAAGGGATATATGGTGAGGTATGTGGGATTTGGGATTATATTAGGTGAACGAGTAAAGTAGTTTCTGTGTCCATTATAATTATAGGAAAAGTTCTGAAAATAGCACTGAATCAGCGTGGAAATTGCGTCACACACTTTCAGTAGCATTGGCTTTAATTTTGAAAGTTTTGTTTTGACATTCATTGCGTTATTTAAGTAGTTGAGCAGACAAATTTTTCAAATATGAAGCAATAAATTGGCAATATCCTTCAAAATTATTCATATTAAGATTGATAGTGAGTTCCACAGAACAGATAAAAGAAGTGTGTGTTCAGTTATTAGGATGCTGATCATTGAAAAAAACAAAGAAAAACGTATGTGTGTCCATGGCTGTGCCTAAAGCGATTATTATTAAATGTTAGACCTGTCTCTACAAAACTATATAACAATTACGCATACGGTATTCCCATAGAGAGTCTTAGCAATTAAGTAGTGGTTGTTTCTGTCATGTCATGTGTAGGCATTTGTTAGACGCGGGCGCATATCCCTGTGGTCCTTTTGTAGAGAGCACTCTACGTGCGTTAATGTTACCTTCCAGTTTTGGGAGCGAGCACGATGACTGGTTTCATGAATATTTAGTTGAGCTTCATTAGTGCACTCACTTGTTCGAAGGAAGAGGGCGTGGCGAGATGTGCTCGCACTATGTCTTGTACGATAATAAAGCACTGCGTTTAATGATTAGCATTCAACTATTTTGTTAACAGCGGCGGGTGCAGACTATTGTGACGTTTATCAATATGTTTTTATTGACGTCTACGTATCTATAGGTACTAAATAGAACACACATGTATCCGAATGAATGAACAATTCATTCATTCCATATTAAAAAGAGAATTTATCGTATTAATCATTCTAAAGCAGTGTGTTTTTTTGAGAATATTTTGCCTATGCTGGAATTTACATACATTAAACAATTGGTATTCAAGAATTCGCCATTTATCACTGATAATAATAAAATGTTAAGTGTAAAATTACTGTGCTTTCACGCTATTATTATTCATCGTATTATTATCTTCACTGTCAACTAGACAAACCCCCGCGAATACATCACCATTGTTCCGACAACGAAATGAAAGTTCTTTATTTGCATATCTTAAACGCTATAGTTATCATGCCAGCCATCAAAATTATAATATAATAATATCTCTGCGGAGAATGTATTAGTAACTATAAGTACCTAATTGAGAAAGTCTCGTTGATATACATATAAGTACCTATATGAATTACTGTCATGAAAAATACACTTTGATCTTTGACAATTCAATTGTTTTTTTAATACTTCCGGGATCTGTTTGTTTCATGTCAAGCTCAGTTGATTATCCTAAATTCAAATCTATTGAGTAACGATGTAAAAGTGGAAACATCCAAAGGACTTTTTAGAATGTCCAGTATTTTTGCTATAACAAAAAAGTTTATTCAAGTTTTTAAATGAGATCAGTGGATGTAAAAGGCAAGGCATCACAGCGATCATTGCAAGATTGTAAATCGCAATGCACGAGCCGACAGAGACGCGTGCCTTATTGTTGTCCAACATGATGAGTACTTGACGTTCGCTTATTACAATTGTGAAAGTAAGATATTTGAGCGGCTGAGCATCGTACCGGTGACACGGACAAGACGCTGTTCCTGGCGCTGCGGAGTTGTGTGGGCGCACGGCTCCCGTACTCCGCCCCGACAATACTCCGCCACCGTACGCGCCGACCGCCTTATCCGCGCTCGCCAAAACTAACAAACCTATTGTTCCACCTAAACATTCGTGTCAACTTCCGAAAAACACCCGCGTATGTCACACAATATTGTGTTTACTATTAACAGTAGTAGGTGTTTTCCTTCTGCACCAATCATCAAACTCAATATGGCAACCAGCGAAGAGGTGGAATTCTAAATAGACGTAGAGTTGTATGGCACGACAATCATAAAGTTGATTAAAAAATACAAGTAGGTAGCATGTTCGTGGAGAAGTGTGGAGTTCATGCATTGTAGCGGTCAACATTCGTATTCGTGGAGTCAAAACAAGAAATAAAAGAGGATGTTCATCAGACACAAGACCATAAAACGAGCCCTAAAATGTTAAACGACTGCTCAAAATTGGTGGTAAGAAGAAATTACAAAATAAAAGGACGAGATTACGGTACTTTGAATGAATTTTTGAGAGAGAGACCGTCTTAACCTATATTTCACTTTATGGGTGAACGATTTTTACAGCCTTCTCGCGGACAATCCAAATGACTACGGCTCTGTAGAAAGTTTCTGAAATCGTTTCGAAATTATCAGACAATTCAGAAAGTCAAGTTTTCCTTATTGTAATACCCTCAAGTTCATGTCTCACTGACTTTTCATTGAGTAAACCTATTTCATATTTGATGACTAGGAATTAGATGTAGGGCAAGCGCACGATACGCAAAGTTCTTGATTCCTGTAGGCTGTATGTTGTTTCACATCGAATAATAAACACGTAAGTTTATCGGGTGAGATATTTACGCACGCTTGTTTGTGGGTCGGGCGGGCCCCGAGTGTCGCGGCAGTTAACAAATCGGAGCAGGCTGACAAAGCGTGTCGGCCGGTGATCGACGCGTCGTTGTCGCGCTCGCTCTCTATGACAAACGCAACGCTATGAGTGATTGTGTCCGTCCGTCGCTCGGCACTCGATCTCTTTGTGTTCTCAAATAATCCGCCGCGTCGTGATCTGGAGTCTAACGGTGCAGGTCTGCGAGCCTATTGAGTGCGCTCTCAGTAATAGGCACAATTTTTCAAGCTTTCACATAAGTCCACATTAATACCGGTTAAGCCCAAAACCCATGAATGATGTATTATCTAAGATTGCTGATTTTTTAATAAATAACTGTTAAAAAAATAATTGTTGTACCTACGTTTAAAGAGTACTAGTAATTGGCGCTTTGGAGTTATGTTGACCGAAAAACGTATAAGATCTGATAATTCCCACGTGTAGGTATACCTACATATGCTACAAATTAGACGATTTATACAGGTGATCGTCTAATTTCGTCCACTATCGATAAAAGTTTAATTATTGCTCCAACTAAATCAATCAGCTCTGACTTCGCAGTCCATTTCGTAGTTCTTCCAAGTCACGCCACAACACCCGTCAAAGTAGGGATCGCACGTGTTATTGGATCTAATATCATACTCGATAAGTAGCGAGTGTCTCAAAGTGATCACCAGCTTAGTGTCTTTACAAGTAGGTATATTGGGATCGGCTTCTAGTTTAGTCGGTTTTCTATTTATATGAACATCATACATATGTATATAATGGATGTTATGGATTATATTAAAGATACTTCTTAATACGATCTGAAAGAGGAGAACAAGAAAAATAAATACTTGACCCAACTGTTTCTAATCTCAAAAATATCTTATCCCTACAAAACTTTGCAAAAAAAAAACAAGTAGTTCGCCAAGGAAAAGACATTGGCCTCATCATAGTACTTGGGAAACACCCAATTTAAATTGAGAGCTTGGGGACACCGTATGTTCCAATATCGACTTCTAATCGTAGTATATCGTAGTGTTTTAGTTTCAAGATATAGGTACCTATGTATACTACGTGTAGGTGCCTTGATTTAGATGATCAAACGTCTCAGAAAGTTCTAAAAGTATCTTGTGTTTTCTGCTTCCTGCTGAGTGCCAATATATATATTTTTTTCACAAACTGTATTTTTAACAGAATCGTCTTGATCCTTCGTATAAGAAAACATTTAAATTAACGAAATCATACTTCTAAAAGTGAATTACTGTAATAACCAACTGCATATTATGTATCGCTATATCATCTTGGCTTTATTAATTCACTTGTGGACATAGCCTTTCCTTCGCGACCCACCCACCTGATTATCCGTTAAAATTCATCTCGTTTGAACTGTCATGGTGGGTTCTGATAAGTTACGAATGTTTTCTTTGCATATTTAACTCTGATTAAGTATCTTAAGGCAAGTTTTAACAATTTGTTAAAAACCGTCAACGAATTCAAGAAATTCTTTCTATTTTTTTTAAATTCGTAATTGGACTAAAATTATATTGTATTGCTAGTTATAACAATTGAAATAATAAATGAAAATATAAGCTCTCATCTTATATTTTCATTTGCTGAGTTGGACTGGACCTTCAGAATATGAAAATAATTAAGGAATAAAGATAACACTTTTTGCACCGTAAAGTTTTAACTATCGGATCGAATTTCTACAAAAAACATGTCACTATAATTTTTTAATAAAATTTTGGAACATGTTAATTGGCCTGGTAGCACGCGTAATTTTTCACACTGAGGTGAACCTGACGCGAGTTAAAATCTCAGGTCTCACCTGCACACGGCCAGCCACCTGTTAACTGCAACTCAGCAATATAAAAAAGAAAAGGAGCGAGCGCCAGCCAGTGCAAAAAACGAGAATCCAAGACGACACGTTTGGAAAATAAAAAAAGCTCTCGCCCACCAGATGGTCGCCTCGACGCGTCGAGAAACCCGCTTTTGAGCAGGTTGTGACTTACCACGCATATTTATTCGCGCTTTTGAATACAGGGAAAATTGAATAACAAATACGATTAATCGTTACGAACTGTGAACAGCCAAATGTCTCTTGCACTGTAGGTGGAGAAATTTATTCAAGGTCGTAACTCCTCGTCTGCATACTTAAATTTGCATAGCCTTGGCAGTATCGCACCCAGTGACTACCCATATTACGTGCTTCTTGTTTCATTTAAAAATGCGAATATATTCTATAAATAGTGCTGTGGGCTCGTGCCATAAGGCAGTGCAGATCTAACATTTTATTGCACCTTTCAAATTCGTTCCAAATGTGTTCATTTAGAAGCTAGCAGAAATTAATTGGCCATATGTTTTCGTTGTTCATTAAACAGCCTATTTTAGAGACGATAAGACTCCATATGGTGCAATATTTTTTGTGTCCCTGTGCAAAAACAGGATGGAACTACATCGACAAAACAATGAAACAACGAATAAAAAATCGGACGTATGGACCTGTTTCAAATTTAAATAACGTGTCAAGTCATCTCATCACCTTAGTTCCTGTTCCTTCTTTTGTATTGATAAACGGTTTATTCTTTGTTTAATCCAACCATCCAGTTCAACGTCATGCAGAGCATATGAACTTGTAATTCTCCATATAGGTAATATTAATAATATTACGGTTCCTGGGCAAGTTTATTGTTAAAAATATTGTCTGCATCTCAACTAAATAAGGCAACAAAGTGTGGGACATAGATAAATACATAATATCGTTATTTGTGAACTGTGTCATCGATCTGTAATGCACTACGAAGAGGGGATCGGCGCTGTTGATCACGTTGTGAGTATTAATTGCTTCGGCACTAGCTAGGAAATCGGCCCGCCTCCGCAATTACTCCCTAGTTTACTAATGCTCGTGTAACTTATTGCCGACGATAGCAGCCGTCTCATGTCGCTCATTAATGGATAGTTTCCATTACTAATCGACTTCAAACAACATTTCACATTGTTATTTAAGAGGCTGGTAGGCACCTAATTATCTCATTCGACTATTATTAAATAACCATTTGAATTCAAG
Source organism: Apamea monoglypha (assembly GCA_911387795.2). Taxonomy (NCBI): domain Eukaryota; kingdom Metazoa; phylum Arthropoda; class Insecta; order Lepidoptera; family Noctuidae; genus Apamea; species Apamea monoglypha. Next base: position 10,627,423 of record OU426921.1, read on the forward strand.
CGAGTCAGGTCAAGTCGCACTTATATTTATGGCACAACAATTTTAGATAAAACTAATACATAACGCACACAGCGGGACCGTTAAAGATTACTATCGTTGTTTTTTGACACCCTTTGGTTATAAGTGTTAATCAGCACCATCTGTGGAAGCAATTATTTTTTGTTAATCTTTGGTTTTAGAGATGTTGGTCAGTGTTTTGGAACACAGGTGGACAGGAGCTGCGAGGTGTGAGTGGCAGAACGGCTACCTGCGCGAAGTCGGCGCGTGCGCACCTGTGCCCGCATACCCGCTTCTACATAAATGATGATCACATAAACACGCAGCATGATACATTCGTCCACTCGCGACATACCTACCTACTTACGTTTAGAATTGGATTTATTATTATTACGTGGGTTCGAGCGATATCGTACACACACCACGCCACATGCAACGTAATGAACCTATTCATCACCATATCAGGTGAGAAGCCTGTTACTTCCAACTCTGCGTTTGTCACGAACACCGACTATCTCGCAATATACTGCACAGATTGTAGAAAGTAAATATAATATAACTACTTACCTAAAATTTTATTAAAAAGTTACCTACTCAAAAATAAAAAGATCAAAAGAAATGAAAATTATATTGAAAAGGGATTTAATAAATGTATTTTGATGAGCATGCAAATGTACCGTTGCATGTCGAACATACAGCGGAAGGTTATGAGGCTGTATTTAAATTGAATCAGTATATTTTCAAGAATATCTGAGATAAGTCTGTCTGTAACATGAACTGAATCAAAAACAAGATTCAATCATACGATAAAATAATAAATGATCCCACTCCCGCACATCAACACTTAAGTCGTTAAGGGCACTTCACATAACAATGCGCACGCGCTACTGCCATGCACTTACGTCGTACGTATTACGGTGGATTCCAATATTTTTTATACAAATAATATGAGTCACGATAACTGGTAAATTGGAGTAACGTGAACTTACTTCTATCGCTTGGTTTTAATTGTTTGTTGACTGATGGGGAATTCTGCATACTGCTAAGCTGTATCGATTTCAAACAGTACTCTTATTTTTCCAGCTATTCGTTTTAAAAAGTTGAGACACTGAACCGAAAAAGAGACTAAAAGAACAAACTAACTTCCTTTAATTAAAAGGAAATAGTTATACAGGCAAACACGTATTTGTATAAGAGCAAAAGTGTAGCTGTGTGGCAGATAGTTAAAGGCTTCAGATGAAGATGTCTTGGGGCTAGTTGAGTGGGGGAGAGGGATGCGCGAGGAGGCGCGAGAAGGAGCGAGGAGGAGCGCGGGGCGCGGAAGTGCGCTGCAAAACGACGACGACGGCCGCGAGGCTGCGTCGGATCTTATCGCACTTATCTGCTATATTGATTGCGCCCGTGTCGAAAGCCTCGCCTGGCCAAAAGCGGCGCAAAGCAGATTGAAACCTGAACGTACACGATGATTGATTATAACGTAATGGACACCGACGCCTGCCTGCGACTCACTCAATACGGTATTTTAAATACCATTGCAACTACACTAAGGAATTTGTAATGCGAGCGCGAATATTCTAGTTAGTACCTACGTTGATATAATTTGAAGTTCTTTTTCTCATTCTCTGAGTTCAAACATGCTTGGGGTAATCATTCTCAACGTGTAATTTTGAGCGCTTTTTAATTTGCATTGTTGGAACACGTGTTTGTACAAGAAGTTTCATGGCGGTAGTAACTAAGAATACCATATTATTTATAGGTAGATCAGTTACTGATTTTTTTTCAACGTCCCTGAGAAATTTTCGTTATTCTGATTTAGGGTAAAAATGGCACGGTATACAGGTATTGCAATTACGAGAGAAGAAGATGCATAAATATCGGAATCTGCAGACGGTAGATATATGAACATGTGCAGGTACCTCAACATTACCAATTACCAGAATTTCACGCTGTTATCGGCCCATAACGGTGGAGTAATGAGTTTTAAAGAGTTTTTTCGATCCGTGGAATTCAAAATCTTTGCGAGCAGGCAGGATCTTAATCTGAAGATCCAAGATGTACACACGATGCGCTGAACTTGTTTATAGTGAGACTCATGTTCTCCGAAACATTCTTCACGGCATTTGTGATTTATGTTCGCATTTGGGAAACTATTAAAAGCTGGAAATATCGCCTCGCTCTGCTGGACTTAGATGTTTATTTATGAACACGAGTAAAAGCTTTTCATTATTTTCTTCAGCAATGGCAGGGCAATATAAATAATGATCACGTAGGTATATGAAAAGGCTCACGAATTTCGCGAGGTTAATGCGTTGTCGCCGTACCTACAACATGTTATTAAGAATAATAACGGGTGATAAAGCTGTAAATTGTGGTACGTGAGTTCGAAGCACTCTCGAGCAGGCACCTCGGTCCTCGAGCCGCGTGTCCACTCTCAAATGGAAGGATCGGTGGCCGTCAAATAAATCGCCAAAACATGCGACTCATTTACACTTGTCATGACTTCACGATTGATCCAATTGTGTAACATTTAAAATTGATATTTAAAAGTGACATTAAAACTGAATGTCGCGTTTGTTAAACACGAAGATAAAGCACCCGTTAAGTCCAAGGCCAGTATCAGGTAAAACATAATGTCTGCTATGAGATATGCTTACCTGGTTATAATACGTTTTAGCACCTGATGCACCAAGAGGTTTAAGGAAAAGTAAACAGAAAACTATAATAACGTTCAAATTAGGAAGTGAATTAGACAGTGATCAGAATGTAAAAAACGGGTTTTTTTAGGGTTCTGTAGTTTGCGTATCGTTTCCCTTATAGTTTCGTCATGTCCGTCCGTCCGTTCGTCCGTCCGTCCGTCAGTCCGTCCGTCCGACCGTCCGTCCTCGGCTTACCTTCCAAATGGTTAGTGCTAGAAAGTTGAAGATGAAAGTTTGCATGGATATTTGTATTTACCACGTCGACAAAGTGCTAAAATAAAATCACGAAAAATATTTTTTTTTGAGGTACACACGGCTACACATCAAGCTATGCATTTCCAGTTTTAGCTGACCTCGCATTGTATAGGTTTTTCGTACAATCAGAAGGCAGCTTATACTGGTTTTGTATAGCTTGATGTGTAGCCGTGCGTACCACCCCTACACGTAAAGTGGGGTGGGTTTTTATTTTTCTCGCTTCTAACCCATAGTGTGGGGTATCATTATATATATTTAAAAACATTGAGAGATTGCTAAGACGATTTTTTGATTTAGGTATCCGTTTGCGAGATATTCAACTTTAAAGCGCATTTTTTGTTAAAATAGGGCTTCCCCCCTCTAAAAGCTAAACGGCTGACTCGAAAAATCTGAAAAAATTCATGATGGTAGCCCATGTGATGAACTTTGAAGAAAAACTATAACGGCTTAGATAACTTTGCTAGTTAAGAAGTTATAGAGGCCTAACTTGTATAAAGCGCATGCTTGGAAAACTTCGTACAAAAATAACGAAATTATATTTTATATTATTTTTATTTTATAATATTTTACATGTAAACATGTAAAATATTAAACATAAAATCATAAAAATTATCTATTGGACACGATTTTATTATAGAAATTAGGACGGAACCCTTCGTGCGCGAGTCCGATTCGCACTTGGCCGGTTTTTATTAGGTAGACACATTTAGTTAAGAACATGATTGTTTCTTAAGTATTTCAATAGGTAGGTAGTTACACCAACTACAAAAAGCTCAACTTTCAGGAAATCAAATGGAAAAATATTTCTGATATTCGAGCTTCGAAAACAACACAGTCTTAATAACTTCCTGCACCGCATGACCCATAAAACGAGGGTTGACCAGAAACACCCACAAAAAGACTAGCCTTTCCAATAAGTATGAGTTACTATTCAAGTAGTTGTGACATTAGTAGGTACATGTATGTAACGTTGCGTGACGTCCACCTGTCGCGTGCCGGCGCGTGCCCAACTGCCGGCGACGCTCAACCGTGGCCGGCGCGGGCGCCTGCACTTGCCGCCGAGCGCACCCACCGTGGACAACACCTGACGCGCCACCACAGCCGCATAGCGTCACTCGTGACGTTGCTATGACAATCCTTTACCAAAGAAACATACACACCTAACGGCGAACACTTTCGATTTGCAATTGAGAGTTTGTAGAGTTTCAACTTTGGACCAAAAGGTCATTTGGCACTACACACATTGAATTTTGGTTTTTTAACTCTAAAGTAAGCAAATAATCAAGTTGAGGGTGTCTCTATTCTGGCCGTCAAAGATTGTATTTATTCTGGGAGTCCTCCATGTATAATAGTAGCAAGCGCGGTAGCAGTGTAGCAGTGTAGTAAGCAATAAGGCAGCCCATTGTATTCAATTTTTTTATTTTTTGTTATGTATTTTTGTGGTGTATAATAAAAAAGTTTGTATTCAATTTCATTGTATTCAATTTTTTTATTTTTTGTTATGTATTTTTGTGGTGTATAATAATAGTTTAAATAACCACTAAATTCGCACCTTCGTTCACCTTACTTCCTTGGGCCCTACTCTAAAATACAAGGAGAAGGTTGTGTAGGTACAAGGAGTTAAAAGCTTAACTGTCGGGTTAGACCGGCTTGCCGGGACCTTCAATAGTTACCCCGTTCTAATATTTTGCAGTACGAGGGGAAATTCCCAAAGTGGTTAGTGACTAAATTGTCTTTTTATTACAGTATTTTCTTTATTGTAACTTTGAATTATCAGGCAAAACACTATAATTACCTTAATATGCACGCTAATGTTCTGTATAGCTTTAGTTAAGTTAGGATATACCTAGATTCCCCAAACGATATAATATACCGACAACTCCAATACTTGACACGACGTGTCATTTCACAGTTCGGTGAAACACTGAGAATGTGACTAAAGAGCTGAAGGCAAGATAATGTACAGCTTCGCCACCGAATATATAAATATATGTAATGATTAGAAGCTTGACGACGTGAATAGGTATAAACTACATATTTTGGGAGAGTGATATAGGGCGAATAGAATTACATAACAAATCGTCATAACATAGTGCACCGTGATATTTCAAATGTTTGAAGGAGGTCCGCAATGGTAAATGTGCATCAGCTGGCCTGTATTCTTCGCCTGAGACTGGAAAGCGTTGCACCTTCATTAAATTATAACCAGTGCACCGGCAAGTGTCCTTACAACAATTCTATTCCACGCCGCATGTGTTCTACAAATCATGCGGGTACCCGCTTAACTGCCACACATTCACCTGTTTCTAACCAGAAATAGACATGATGTTAGGAGAATACTGATATCTAACGAGTTGAATTTATGTTATTAATTATTAGTTTCTGTAAGACAATGTTTTAAAAACAAATGTTTGCTCCGGCCTCGTTACAGATGGACTTGACATCACATGCTGTAACATAATGTACATACTCACAGTTATCTACATTCATTCCTCCAGGTCAGACAAGCATTCCGTTACCGTTAGGCGCTGATCTGACTATTCCTCACGACACCAGGTCACGTTTAATCCATAATCAGTACACAGTCAGTCATCAAACTTTAACATAACACTACGACGATTTAGTGACATCCAAGGGCTGGAAATTTCGCCCACATTGATTGATATCATTTTTCCTATAAACACTATAGGTACTTTTAATACGAAATAACTATAGATTTAATTGTATTTTATTAATATATTTTATTATGACAGTTCTGACAACGACGTTTAATACGTCGCCATGACAAGTTTGCTTATAAACTCTTATCAGCCTGTAACTTTTAGCTGAAAATATATTAATACTCCTGCAAATTAATACTGGCCATCAGCATATTTCAAATTCATATTTATTTCTACATGGTGCTATTCTACGAGTTTACCTTATGAATCCAAGCAATGCAAGGATCAGTTCGAGTTTCGCCTCTAAAGCGAACCCTCAAAATAGAGCTGGTACTCCGGAGTCACCTATCCAGGGAACTCTTGCTGTGTCCCTCTCCAAGACTCCGGTACCTGACGGACTCACGCTGCACCTCCGACCTCCGTCCTCCGTACCAGTCGGACCGCTGGCGTGCCTCGCCGGAACACCCTGAAACTACTGGGCCGCGCCTCAACCGAGGGCCGCATCTCCTGGCGGGCTGTCCGCGTCCCTGCCGTGCCTGCTCTCTCGTGCTGCCGTGCCTGCTCTCTCGTGCCGCCGTGCCTGCTCTCTCGTGCTGCCGTGCCTGCTCTCTCGTGCTGCCGTGCCTGCTCTCTCGAGTGGCCGTGCTGCGACCTACTTCTGCCGCGTGGGCCCCCTACGGGTATCCTCCGTGCCGCACACGCACCAGCACCTGACCACGCCTGCACCTGCACCTGTCACCGGCACCTGCCTCGCGTCGCGTCTACCTCTTCAGCCTCCTCAACCCACCAATCACTCATCTTCATCCTTCCTCACCCACACACTACACACCGCTGACCAGTCCATCTCCATCTTTTATATATCTTGTGAATAAAACTTTAATTAACTTCAATTTCCCTTTTTTTACTTTCTTAATTTAAAGTTAGTTTCTTGTCGCTACACGACAATGACTACTCAACCTACCTAGAATATCTTCGTTTATCAATGAAATAATCAAAATGTAGTTAAGCAAAGATGCTGTGAATCAATAGTTTTACTCGTACGCGTAGGTACATACTTCTCAGTCTAGAATAAAGTATTTTATTTTGGCAAGCAGTGTGGGTTTAATAATAATTGATACATTTGCAAAAACTTAAAAAGGCCTTAAAGAAAACCAATAAAACAAGAAAACATGTAAAAATATGAAGGATAATATCTGCACACTGGGTGGCCGCTGTGAACAAACAACTAGATCGCCTACGCTAACTTCATTGAGGCAGGCGCCAAAGGTTATCAGCGACCACCAGTTGCCATGCAAAAGAGTTTACGCAACATACGTTTTAGTTGGCGCTCGTTACTTGAACAGCGGTAACGAGAAACAACGACAAACGGTCAAGTGAGTGGAAAAAATGATGAATTCAGCGCGTGCTGGTCGTGTGTCAGCGCGCAAGTCCAGCGCACGCGCCGCCCGCCACGCTCCACCGCATCACACCCTCTACCCCTATCCTCTACGTTACCACTTTTTACATTTTACAAATACTCTTCTAACCGTCATGTGCGCGACAGTTGGACGTAGACGCTGATAACTGATAACGCTGCTATAGCATTACATTAACACGCCTGTGTAATTAAAACAACAAGGGATGCGTAAGTTATGGCTGTGCATATTTAAATATACTGGTCCGAGACCAGCATAGTTATTTTATGTGGTCGTGACAAACGATTCAATATCATACCCTATTTAAAATTGTCTATAAAAGCACCCATCACAACTACCGTAGGTGAACGTATGCGCTGCGTAAACGCGACGATTACGCCGCGACTTGTGTTTCGGTACAGTCATGTTGACGTGATGCTGCGAGCGACTACGCGACGTCAACCTACGTTAAAAGCGATGGCACAAGGCACCCTTAATTTATGAGCTCCTTAATGTCCAAAATAGTTAATAAAAACCCTTGCTCGTAAATAGTATGATAGGAAACTTACAGATTGACAGAAACCTTCACCTCGTTTTGGGAAAAAGCGATACCATCAGTAAAAGCAACAGAAACCAACAGCTACCGCACGGCCGCAGGTTTGCATAGATACATCTACATCGCTGAATACAATTAAGCATTTGGTTTTCTTACTTTTCGACAGTATTAAATACGCCAACTAGTTACCATAAAACGGTATGACCAAGTGACTTTTATTAAACAACAAAACGTCCAAATAATGCCCGTATCCTTGCATTAGTGGGTGAGCTTGTATTCGTACCAAAATTTGGAACGAGTGTGTATAAAAGTCCATATAAGGACAATAATGCACTATTGTGCTCTGAAACCAGTGAGTAAAGTAATACAGGTTAGGTGTCGGGAGGAGTGCGGCGCGACGCGGCTCTGTGCGGCGCGGCGGCTTGTGGTGCGGCGCGCACGCAGCCGCGCGGGGGCGACGGAGCTGCGCGGTTGTATTTTATTTATAATTACGGACGACGACCCGAGACCCGGACCTGTCGCGATTTCACCTGCTATTATTGCCATTTTATTCATTGTTATTGCATTTATTACGTTGCTTGTTACAGATTTTACTGTCTGTAGGTTTTAACGAATGGCTCTTAATGATGAGACTATATCTCCGTGCTGATTTCTCCTTATAAACGCGCACGTGTAACGATCTCATCTTATAGTGAGCGGTGCCGATTTAATTGATATGATTAAGTTTTTAATGTTCCACCAGTCCAGATACACAATGTAAAAAGAAAGTAAAAGAGCATTTACCATTAATGTTTAACTTTCATATAATAAATGTTCTTGTTCCTTCGGTTGATATTGATGATCCTTTTCATTAATTATTAATATTCTTGGGATATCAATTTAACGTCGACTCATGTCAGGACATACTTTCTACATACTTAATTGTTTCTGTGAGCTTTTGTGCAACTAACGTTAACTACCTACAGTTACGAAATCATAAACGATCATCGACACCGATAGCTCTGAAAGTGATCGTATCCACTACACAGGCACACACTGAATTTCAGGATCCAAAATGATATTGATATGATGTAATTAATGATGCTGGCTAGAAACTTCCAAGTACTAATGTGTCTTTGATAAACAGGATGCGATTTTACAAGTACCTATAGCCTCATTGTGAACCTGATTACATGAGCTCTGTTGTTTCCAATCAAACGCATACCTAATAGTCTCCCATTGTGTCACATAAAATAATTTCAAAACACTTCTCCACAATATTGGCGTACATACAGCCAAACAATGGGATGACCACCTGTCACTATATACCTACGCCATTGTCCGAATGAATTCGGCAATTCGAAACGTTAATGTCGTAACTTTAGATACCTTGTCGCAAAACATCCTGCAGCAGCGCGTAGCTAGTGATACTTTATATATGTACATAATATTGACACTAACTTCACCTGTCGGGGAGTTCACGTATGTAGTAAGCTACAAAAGGCGTAATACCAGAATGACATAATTAGTGATACGTGAACCTGATGTAGCGGCGCCGTGATCCGAGTGACGAGCAGGTCGGAGGTGAGGCCGGGCGCGCGGCGCGGCGCGCCTCCTACGCGCGGTACCGTTACACACCGGTTAATTTTTATGCAGACACCAGATTATTGTATTAACGCCCGCGCCCTCTAGCGAACAAGGAAACCGACCGAGAACAAAAGACCGCTTCGATTTGATCCGAGTAACTGTCTCGATGTGAAATGTAAAAAATAACTCATGCCCCGAGCGCTTTGTAATAATCATATTAAATTCGTATCACAATTTCACATAAATGTCACGTCACTCGAGAAAATGTTGATAACGGAATTATGTTCGTTTGATTCGTATCTTGTTTTCTTTACGACAATTCACAAAAGCGTTGTGTGGAACACGAAAATTTAAAATGATGGAGTTCCCAATGTTTCGTTTTTTGGATGATAAGTGTTAACGTGTCAAAACTTGCAAAATGAAAGTAAACAAAGTAGAAATCTATAATATTAATATTTTAACTGATAAGTGCGCTCAAGTGATTTAATATTAATATATTTAATTATTAACACTTGGGCGTATATCATCATCATCATCATCATCATCATCATCATCATCATCATCATCATCTGCCTAGCCTTTTCCCAACTATGTTGGGGTCGGCTTCCAGTCTAACCGGATTCAGCTGAATACCAGTATATGTATATCACCAAATATTAACATCACCAATGACAAAAATTGCAGATAAAAGGTTGGCTGCATATTTTATTATCTGGTTCGCATAACCACAGTGATAGACGTGAGACGACGCTGACGGTTCGTAATTAACATTGGATGCTAATGTTAGCGGCGGGTGCTCAATTGCCGAGGAGTATGCTTAAGTATGTTTTTATTGCGAGTCTTGAGATGCTCGACACGTGACTCATCCTGCCTACACACTTCCATAATCTTTGTTTATTTATTGGCTTCAAATAAAAAATGTCAATGAAAGTTAAGAACAGCAAATTATACCTACTTCCGATTTTACATCATCGTGATAAATTACAGACTATTATGTTGAAAACATTCACATTTATAACCTTTGAAACATTTGCATGTTAATGATGTAAACGCGCTGCCCGTTGATGTCTTTTGTTAGCGGCAGTTCACTCGACCGCTCGTACCTTTTATTGGATTAACCAAATGTTTAAACTTGATCGAATTCAATTAAGTTTCAAAACTAAATTAACATTTACGTTGAACAAAAGCTTATTATCTTTTGTCAGTTTACCTACTTTAGAATTTTTCAAGGTTTTTTTAAAATTATAAGCCTTAATATTATTGCCAATGTTCATAGATAGGTAAAGCTGCTGCCACTTAAACTTGTCAGTATTTCCATTGTTCACAATAGTATCTAAATTTGTTGAAATTAATATATCAATTCATTGAACTAATGAAAAGGTACAAGCAATAAAAAACTGACGCTTAGGTGATCCTTATTTAGCACTTAATAGGTAGCCACTAGTGCACTTTGAATCTGTTTGCACTATCAGTTCCGCATCGAATTTCTGGACGATAAATTAAAATATCTGGTGAGTATTGTATCAAAAACAATGAGATATAGACATCTAAGCTATAAATATTTGCTTTTATTTCACTTCTGTTTATCGAGTTGATACAAAACTAAGATTGCGCAATCACAGCCTCCAAGCTTAAGGAAATAAAGCATCAGAATCCATTTACGCGGATCCACAAAGCATCGCTACCGGTGAATAATCTTTTCAGAGTCGTTGAAGCGCGACGTCGCCGCCCACGCGCCTCAGCTACCCATAGCTCACGGGCCGCTGTGTCGTGCTTATTGGCACAGGATCGCACGATTTATCGCGTCGCCGTCACACCTCCGCCGCGACACTCGCTCTCTGGACACTGCGGACACGGCGACACTCGGCGACACTCCGGTGACACACGTGGTTCGCACCTCGATCACTGCGCGCTAACGACACCATCTGTCTCCCGCGTAATCATAAAACGTACGAGATGACGTACTCACGCGTGTTTGTTCTCTGATTGTAGTCGGCGGCTACTAATGTATTCATGACATGATTTTTGTAAAACCTCACTTAGGTATTATACCTTTTTTGTAACTTTGTATTATTTTCATATTTAATATCGTTTAAGGAAGTTAAACTCCTTTTGCTGCGTAATAGACAAAACGGTGCAACAAGTGCCACAGTCCAGTGGTTTTACAGCGCAATATAATAACGATATTAAGATTTTATGGGTACTCACTCAGAAACTGATCAATATAATGTTATTAGTTATGAAACTCGGAGCAAAGGATATCAAACTCAATTAACAAAGCTATAAATTATTGGCATTAATGTGCTTGTCACTTTGTGACACGGCTGTCGTATTGACTACGGTTTGTAACAGTTCGTGCTTCAGCTCAAGTGACGAAACTACTTATAATTTAGATACCTATACAGATTTTATTTTTGTAAACTCCTCAAAAATCTTAAATCTTGTCTATGGTGAAAGTTTGGAAATATGTTAGTTTTCAGTAAATTCAATTTATTTAAGCTGTAGACATAACCGGCCATGCCTGATAGAATCGTTAATTAGGTACCTTATAACAATACCTATAATTAAAGACCATTTCAAAAATAGGTACATTTAAGGGCCTGTACTACCTCAGATTGCGAAAATTGTCTTAGCATTAATGGCTGTAGTTTCAACAATATACTGCAGTATTCATTTTGTAATTAATATTCAATAAAGATGAGGACTACTGTGAGGTGTCGTCTGTTGCGAAAACACGATTGCATATAATTTTATCGATACAAAGAAATCTCAAAGTTTCCTCTAAACCGTACAATAAAAGAAGAATAATCATTAAAAATTTTCAAATTAGGTCATGAAACTTTGCAGGCTAATCGAACTATGCATAAAGCAGGTGTCATCTGTTAGGGTCAGTTCACACCGAGACGCGACGCGACGCGACGATACTGGAAGAGGCCAGTGATTTCGCGCTGCGCCGCGCGACGCCGCGCAACGTCGCGAGGCGCATCGTAAAATCGTTGGCAACACGACGCCGCGCGGCGCGGCGCGGCGCAGCTAGACGCCGCGCGGCGCAGTGGGACGTGTCTACATTCGCTACGTGCTCCAGCCCCGCCCCGCGTCCACCCGCAGTCTAGTCTACCATTTGCAAGCGCATGAGAACGACGTATATTTGGCGGGTGCATTATGGAGATCGTAACTTTTTGTAATCCATTTTCAAATAATCATAAAAAAAATCTGGATAAGTGGCAATGTGGTCATAAGCCAAGGTATGAAATTCACCATGAATTAATCTATTTCTCCATAAATTATGCACCCAAATACTCCTGTATGATGTTTTCTTTTTAATTTTATTTTTGTATTCTTCTTCCTCTTCCTCTTCTGCAAGAAGTCCGATTATAACAAGATTCCAGTCTATCATTATAATATCACTCGATCACTCGACCGTACTGCATCAATTCTGCACGAAGTCTGGACGGAAATAGTAGAGACAAGTCGCCACGGCGGCCTCGGCTGCGCCTCGCGGCGCCGCGCTGCGCCTCGCGGCGTCGCGCTGCGCCTCGCGGTGTCGCGCTGCGCAGCGCCGCTCTCGCACGTCGCGCGCACCGGCAAAGTACCGCTGCGTCGCGATGCGTCGCGCTACGCCGCGAGGCGTCACGAGGCGCAGCGCTGCACCGCGCAACGTATTCTGAACTCTCACAATGGAATGTGTACCTTTTCGTGTAGAAAATAAAGTATATTTTAAGTCACTCTTTTAAAGTTTGCGCGCAGCGTCGCGTCGCGTCGCGTCTCGGTGTGAACTGACCCTTAGTTTTTTTTTAATCGTTACATTTAACGTAAAAATATGAGATTGGAAATATCAAAATTATAACCACTCACACCTTGATCCGCTCTGCCGCCCGGCCCCCGATTCAGTACTTGTCAGTACCGCTTCGGCTATCAGACGGGGAACCTCCTGTGTCACTTCACTTGCACCTTTTTCCAAACCTTTGGTGTGGGATGCAACATGTGTCGACACCCTTGCGCCATCCCATTTTCCTAGCACGGTGGGCTGTGCTGGAGCGGCTGCTGTTGGTACAGAAAACCTCAAACGGCGAAAATATTCCAACCTGATTGGGAGTTATATGTTCGAGCCGTTTGGGGTTGAAACACTAGGGCCATGGGGTCCGAGTGCCCACTTGGTTTTTCGAGATATCGCCAATTCCTGTTGACAGCGATGCGGACGAATTTTTTGATGATTATTTTGCTTATTTTTTCACATGTATGTACATATCATTATTTTAAATGTTAGCTTATATAATGTTAATACCTATATTATGTCACAAATAAATATAAAATGTCACAAAATTTAAGTGCAAATAGGTTTGTGGTAATGGAAAAAATATTTCAATTACCACAAATGTGATACAGGTGGATTTTTTTAAAGGAAGCAGTAAGGGTAGGTGCCTAAACTGTTGTAAAATAATAATATATATAGGGTGTAATAGCCGTCGTACATAAAACTATTGCACAAAACTAATTGCTGGGAATCGAAATTAATTTTTGGTGTGAAAATTTGCTGTTTGCGCACTACCACAAACAGGCTCCGTAAGTCATAAAAGGCAGGACGCACTGATTGAAGGTCTTTAGGCTGTGTGAAATACTCAACGAGAAGACTCGATTTTTTGTAGGACATCTGTACGTAGGTTACCTTGGTAAATCAGCTAAATTAATCATTAAGTACGTAGGTTACCTTGGTAAATCAGCTAAATTATACATTAGAAATTAACTATTTGCTAGTTAATTTATAACGTACCTACTAATTAATAATTTAACTTTTGTAACTTTCAATATATTTCCATTTTATTCTATACAGAAGACGTCAATTTCGTATAATAATATAATCATAATTTAATAATTTATTATCAAGCCTACGTCCATCAACAGTCTAGTTCACCCTAACTGAATCAGTTTGACAGTGCGAGCGGGATAGACCGATACATGGGGCGGGGAAGTGGGGGCAAAATATGAATTTCAGCTGAACTATTACAAGCCCTTAAGCAACTACTACCGTATTTATATTATGCTTTCTTTGACTCTCGTAACCTATTTTTTATGATTCTATCAAAAATATTCACAGGCACAGAAAAATAGCGGTTCTCGTAAGGTAGATAAACAAAGAAGTGCCCTGGTCATCATCATCACTGACAGCCTTGTTTCACCCACTGTTGCGTATAGGCCTCCTCCTTTTTTCCCATGCGCTAATCTCATCAGTCTGTGCTAATCTCCTCCAAGTCTTCCCCGCGATCTTCTGTAGGTCGTCCACTCATCTGGCTGTTGTTCTTCCAACGTTACTTCTACCGGCTCTGGGCAATCATGCTAGTTTAAAACAACAATTTTAATATGCATAATACAGCAGGCACACGAACACACATAAAACATTAGCTTATAGGTTTTAGATGAACAAACATCTCACATTTATTGTTAACACATGAACTTGGTTATTGTATCTCTATTAAAATTCCTATATTAAAGGCTCAAATTAATCGTTTTAATAGTATTTTAATAGTATAATCAAACAAATCAAATAACTGCTTTAGTACTGTACCTCTCACGAGCAGTATTAATGTGATTAGTGCATGTAGCTGTTACTAACTTTATTGGCCGTGTTCATAGTATTGATTAATCGTGCTACGATTATATTATTGTGTAATTGCAATGCGCCGCATAGACACGCCGAGTCATATTACACACACCTATTAATAAAAGTAATCAACACTTAAATTATTATATGATAAAATCACTGAACAATATGTTTATCGTGATTAACAATTTTCTCCAATGGGTATTCCCGTAATGTCTGAAAAGCTCGATGTGACAGTAAAGTACATCATGTTGACGTCACAGCATGTTCCAGACAAAGGTTTGCAGGCGGAAATCTTCAACATCAAAATGTATCGAGTGTGTGAGGAGATTGTAAATCGTTACAATGTCATATCAAGAGTGGGTTAGATAATTTATTGAGAGGTGCGCATTGAAATCACATTTATTTGTGCGCACGCGCCGACGCGACGCGCGACGTTACAAATCATGCTTATCGCCGCAGCTTGACTTGGTCCATTGCCGCCGCCAGCCCTAAATCTAGACGGATCTAGATATTTACGTACGACGTGGCCTCTTCAGCGCTGCACATAACATAGTACCGAACGGTAACGTCGCGCCGAGCCGCCTTGCGCAACTCTGCAAATTGGTTTATTTCACGAACAAGTACGTACACACGTTCATGGTATTATCTATCTAAAATCTCCGTACTACATTAATAATGTTTCTAGTTTAAAAGATATAAATAATTAAACATAACAATACCAAAGCTCTTCTCGAACGAGGTCAAATTAGTGTCGAAACCCGTTTGCGTTATCTTTAAGGCGATCACTTATAAGTTATAACTAATAGAAAAGTTCAAAGTTCTATTAGACTATTAGGTGTGAACTCTAATTGGTACTGCATATCAGCGATCGATATCGGATTAGATAATCACGATGCAAATAGGAACAGAATTAATTAATGAGAATGCATTGGATTGGCCGCAGTGCGGGGACGCAGCGCACGCGCCGCGCTCGGTGCGGGCGGCCGCGGTGGTCGTCGGTGACCAATCACTGCAACTCGCACACGCATTCGCGCTCTCAGCAACACGTCTTCACTGACTACCACTAATTGGCATTCGTATAAGATAATGTGTATTTTCTCCTATTCTTGCATCCGTGTGTGTCCTCGCACTATCGTTAACGTAATTTAACTAGGCTCCAGCTCCAGGTTGATTGCGTTGAGAAAGGAATATCGTATCATAGCGAAGGAATAATTACATGTTTTAACGAAAATAGCACTTTTTCTCTTTGTGAGAAAACAAAGAGCCAATTTTGTGGTTTAACTACCAAAATAAACGTACTTTTTAACGACAGAAATGAGAGAGAATTAGGTATCAACAATGTCTTTTTACTCGTTCTATAACTGTCACTACTCGTCAACAGATGTCGCTGCGATTTAAGAATGCCTCAATTCTTAATAAATTGTTACGATATAAGTTTCGTAAATTGCTTCGATTATATCTTAATTTCAAACAAATCTATAGAAAAGTGCCAATACTATGTACCTATCTGACGTTTAAGAAACGTGCACTTGCCTGACAGGGTCAGAGGTTAACGGAGAGATTAATATCTTATTGGACAACTTTCGTACCAGTAACCCTCATGATCTGCTTTATGTTCTGATAAACTTATTGGATTATGATGTCAATTAAATTTTAAATGTTTATTCATTGAATGAGTCAGTGGTTTGTGTAAATGTTGGGAAACAATGTCTTGAGCTTGATGATTTTAATAAGGTAGGTACTTACAAAGTTTAACTTGGAGGTACAAAATCAATGCCGTGGCGTGGCTATTGGAGCGGTAATTGGGTAGTTTAGGAAACACTAATAAAACGTGATGGTGTTTTTGAGTATGAGCTTAATTTAATCTGCAGTTGTGTCATAAAAATAATGAGTAGTTAATTTTATCACAGGAAAAGCTAACTGAATTTTCATTTACGACTCATTGGGGGTTTTTAATTTCCCTTTGCTTTTTCTGCAAAAAAAGGATAAGAAGAGCTTTTGATACCAGCCAAGGAAAACCGGGCCTGAGGTAAGACCTAATGATGAACTTTTTTCTTCACCCTTCTACCAGTTTCCGGGGTTTTTTCAGGGAAACATGCATTCTTATTGTCGGTTTCGTCACCCACTCAACCTTTAGCAATTGCGAGACAAGAAATATTTAAAAAAATCCTGTTGCTTGAGAAACTGTAGCTTCGTATAAATCGTATAAAATCATGCGAGGGTTACGGGACGGTACATAGCTCGTTGCCTCATTATTGTGAACCGTAAAGTACCTGCATACTTACTTAGTCTTTTCTTCTTACCGCGAACACGCAGAAAAGTAGTTATAACGGTAGCCTTGACATCTCAAGGATAGCTTTAAATATTTTTATGGGAGTTCGTTAGACAAACCTTTATGAGCAACCGTTATGTTGTATGATCAAGATTCAAAGAAGATAATTTGAAAAACGATAAGAAACTTGAAGAAAGTTTAGTGCCAAAGTGTTGAGTGAGTAATGTTGGTGGATATTTTAGGTATTTCCATTAATTAGGTATAGGGGAGGTGGCGGCGGGTGCGGACCGCTGTGACCTCGTGGCCGGGTGACCGGCGGCGGCTGGCGCCCACCGGCTAATGCTCGACCCACATCAGACCGGTGCCCGTGCTTTGCGCTATTGTCTCGATAAACTCGCTGCCGCTAAATAACCACTTACTGAACCACAAATTGCGTCTAAAGTAGACGCGACGCGAACTTTGTTTGTTGCCTATTAAAACATTGCTTATGGTTTATAGTTGTGATATTGATGCTACATTGTTTATTTAGCGGTTTTAAACGATAGAAGGTTCGAGTTCTCATAAAATTTGATTGTCCTCTATTTTGGTACATGATGATGCTAGATACGTTTGTATAATCTTGGAAATCGTGTATAATATTGGTCTACTACCACCGAAGACAAGAATGATCGTTTGATCTTCTCTAAGATTAAAGACCGAATGAAGTCTCTAAATGGGTAGGTATTTTTCTTTCATAATACCTGACCAGTATACAGTCATTTATTTTATAGGTTTCAGTCACGTATGTGTCTTTATCTTTTGAACAACATGGAACAGGGGTAGCATGTCTATCGATGTTTTCTTTCCCTTTTTGAGGCACAAATTAAAATCAGTAGGGTTTACTGGGGCAAGCGTTAGTCGCCCGTAATTTACTACTAACTTCATTTTGCACATCATATACCAAATTAATTTGACGTCAGCGCAGGTTGTCTTTTTCTTTCGTATCTACATCTCATTCAGTCTCATATTAGTATTTCACCTCGCACCTATTACAATTTGTCGTGTATTATTTTGAGCCTCTGCTGTACTCGCACGTTTTCTTTCCCCAGTCCTCTGGATCTTGTGCTAAGTAGTGCGAATATGAATTGTCCGTATATATGTACAACTTCGTTGGGATCTGCCGCGAAGCTGCTGCAGCATTTCCGGGACCCACATTGTGGTGATTGTTCCAAATCTTATTGGTATTATAGGTGTAATTTTGAGACTGATTGAAATAATTTATTTGTCAGTGTTAGTTCTGGGTGGTTTATAAGGTCCAACCTAACTAAAAAGGATTGTTTCTTCGTATTATTTTGAATAAGGTATGTAAGTGAAATTTTCGTGGTGTTGTAGTAACAATTTCTACATAACGAACTTGTAAAGGCACTTATTTCCCAAAATGGAGATCACGCATCATGATTATGATCACGCGCATCCCGCATTCGGTGCACTAACCATTGTTTCGTAGATATGCTCAATGCTACGAATCCAGATGACTTGTGTAATGCTAGGAAATACAGGGTTATATGAAAGAATAAATTTTAGTTAAGTTTATGACATGTTTAATTTTCTGCTTATGGAGGTAACAGAAAGGAACGCGATTAGACCACCGGCTTAGCTATAGCCTCATTGATAAGTATTATTTTAATACAGCACATTAAAATAATAGCATAATGTTATACTTTTCTCAGAATATATTAATTATTTATACTTAAGGCACTTTGTACATGGCTTAGGATACGAATATAATTTTAATAAGTGTATGACACTCGGCAAATGCCATATGACTAGCGTAGTCACGGTTGACGTGACTGAATATAACCTTACATTAACTTATTATAACTTATGCCAAAAAGTCTAAATTTACATTGGTCCCCTATACATGAAACGTAAAAATATAAATTTACACACAGTTGAGATTTAAACCATTTACAAAAATAATTTAATTTTAAATACTTATAATACTAGAGCGTCGTTCAGCTAACGCTAACACTTAGAGGATGTTACAGCTAAATAAGAGATCGAGGATCCTGCGGGGCTCAGTCTTTTTAATAGGCATGCACGGGAGCGGGCGGAGGCAGGGGCTGGTGCGAGTGCGACGAGGACATCGCCTCCGGGCGGTACTCGTAAGGCGAAGCCCCGGGGACTCCGCAGCCTCCTTCCAGGTGCTTGCTCAGCAGGGACATTCGAGAGAATGTCTTGCCGCAGCCGGAACAGGAGTACTTCTTAACGTCTGAATGAGTTTGCAGGTGAGCGCGCAAGTTCGACCTATCGGCGAAAGCGCGGCGACAATGATGGCAAGAGAACGGCTTCTCTCCGGTGTGCGTGCGGATGTGTCCCTGCAGCAACCACGGCCTGGAGAATGCTTTGCCACAGAGGTGACATTTACAAGGTAGGGTGTGGGTTCGGATGTGCATCTTCAGCGCTCCGAGAGAGGTGTATACCTTAGCGCAATATTTGCAGCTGAACGATTTCCTTGCGAGGCTTCCCTCAGCCGCGGCGCAGTGGTATTGCTGATGTTTCGACAGACCGGAGTAAGTCGAGTAGGATTTGGCACAATCCGGGCACTGATAGCGAGGGCGTCGAGGTGCTGACACGGAAATTCCAGAGTCCGAGGAGACTGATCCGGGTGAGCGCAAATCTTCGGGGCAAGGTGGCGGTGACACTGATGATGGTGGTGAGGCGGGCGAGTAATGATGCGCGTAAAGTTGCGGGTGCGCAGGTGGGGACAGTGAAGGTGCTGCCGGGTACAGCTCTTCCAGGGGGTAAGGTGCATACAGCGTCGGCAGGTACGCGTACTGCGGTGTGGGGCGAGCTAGCTCTGCCGGCGCAGGCTCCAGGCGAGCGCGACACGCAGCCAAGTACTCGAGTTGTTGTTGAGGCCACTCGCGAGGCTCCACCTTAACTGCTGTCGTCGACACCGGCGATGAAGCTTTGCTTGGGTAGTTGCCAGTTTTAGAAAGGTCTTCAGGTTTTGTACTAAGATTTTGGGGTTCATCGTTTTCTGTGTCACCTGTTGACAAAAAAAAATGGAAAGTTTAATGATTGTACTATTATAAATAACTACTTGTTTTCTTTTTATATGTCAGTGTATTATAATGATTTATTGATGTATTAAGATTTTAAAAAGGTCAATATATTTTTATTTGTTTGAAATAGACAATGTTTACAATATTACATTATAGCGCTAATCGTGGGTTTAAAAGTTAATTTTTATTACTTTAAAGTAGGCACGTAAAGCAAATCTTAAGATGTTTAAATTTGATGGTAATTATTAACTAATTGATCACATAACACGATACTTACAATGATAATCGTAGTAAAGTCGCGTGGCGAGGTGGGCGGGGTGAGGCGGCGTAGTGGGCGGTGTCGCCGGCCGCTCCTCCCGCACCAGCACCGGCCGCTTCTTCAGCGGACAATGTGCGTACTTCTTCGTCATCAGAGCGCGAGTGGTCTGTGAGTCCTCCACGAGCATCTTGCACAATATTCACTAACACTTAAAAAAAGTCTTCAAAAAATGTTCGTAAAACGTATCACAAGTTCACTTATAATCGTAACAATCCAAACATCACAAGATATCGTCGAAATCGCGTTGACAGTGTCGTGTTCGGGACGCGACAAACGTGTACGTGCACTCGTCGGCGTCCTGAGCTCGAGTGGTGCGGTGAGGGAAGGTTCGCCGCTTATAAAGCGCTCCCCGTCAGCGGCGCGGCCAGGTGGCGGCGGGTAGGCCTCGCACGTGCGGCGTACCCAATCGGCGGAGGGCGCGGGGCGGCGGCCAATGGCGGCGCGGCGCGGCGCGGGGCGGCCGGCACCTGCGCCTCCGCACCCGGCGCGGCGGAACCGCTGCCTCTCAGTGCGATATGCCCAGCTTCGCCATCGCACCGGTGCGAACGCTCTCGCTGCAAATGAAACGATTTTTTGCACAAAACTTGGGGTTAAGCACCTTTGAACTGAACCAATGCCGTTTTTTGAAATGCCTCCGATACCTTTGTTCGGTTCCTATTGTAAATTTAACTTGACGACATCAGCAACAGCTGGACGTTTCTCGCACGAAATCTATACCCAGAATACTGTGTATAATCATGCTAAAAGATGAAACAATGTTAGAAGGACCATTTAGTTCGAATGGTTTTACACAAATGATGAATAGAAAATCTGATCAGATTAGCGTTAACTTTTGTATCCTATTTTGTTTTAATCATTGTTGAAAAATTACAGCTAAGTAGATACTATGTAACGACCTACCTAATAATTTATAGAACGCCTAGATATGTAGACAATGTAGACATAGGAAGTAGAAATAATTGTACCGACGCCTACGACAATAGTTCCTATGGATTATCTTACAAGTTACACCTTGTAAGTAATAGTTGTTACAAACAATGGTGACACACTTAAACTTTCCAAGGAAGCACGAGGAGGCAATGGCGCACCATAGAATACGAGCTGCGTTAATATGGCAAATGAATGTTTGTGCACTTCAAAATACATTCGCAGAATTCACTGGTAACACAATATATTATAAATAGCAAAGTGCTCGAAAGCCGTACAGACCTACCTAAGTAGGTATGTACGGCTTTCGTACCTATGATAATTAAATATCCAAATATCAGTTACGTGCACTTTTCTGAAAAACTACTTTTAGGGGAATTCTGCGGATATAAAATATACATTCTATAACACCCATAGAGAGAAATCTACATTTATTAAAGATTCATTATAATGAAGTCCCGGATATTTTTATATCAGTTTCCTGTTAAAGACAATTAACTAAACAACTGAAAAGCACAAACTAAGCAATAAACCGTATGACTCAAGTAGGTATTACTTAATGTCATCAAACAATGAACGCATATACACGTCACGACGGGATCGCAGATAAATGAAACTTGATCGAAAAGCTACAGTAATCAAAATCATATAGGTGCGATTATGTATCGACCTAGTTAGCGAAAAAGGTATGTTATATGAAACCACGATGACACACAGTGAGTTATTATTAATTATTCGACACGGGACGAACTTATCGTCTTATTTGACCTTGTCCTCCTTCCTGTTGCGATTCGTCTTCCTTTTACGATTGTGCGCCAAAACCAACAATTACATAAGAGTAACTCTTATCATATCGGACTACAAGTTACGCGGAATTAATTTTATTTGCATATCTCACCGACACTTGCATTTTATAGGATCGGAACTGAACTCATTATTTATTAATGGTTGGCTTGGATAAAAGTAATTTTATTAAAGAGCTACTTGTTATTATTGTAGGAATGCAGGATCAGCATTTTAATGCGTTTTGTGAAACAGGTACCAACGTGTTTACTCAATATTTAACTAATTAAAGCTATCAAAATCTAAAGCAATAAGAAGATGAAACTGATTACTTATGTTTAAATATGAAATTTGAATGTCAACGGTCAGATGTCGTCAATAATAAGATCGTGTGAAAATGAATAATATAACTTTTTAAACTTTGATCCAACAATACAGAGTTCAGATAAAAACTACTCCCGGTACAAGTCACAGAATCATGTTGGAATGTCCACTCCAAAAATCACACGATCCTAACGGATAACGAATTCAATAATAGTAATAAACGGGAACCGGAAGGCTGAGAACCCGTTTATACTGCAGATCGTTAACAAAAACAGTTCCTTGTGTGTATCAAACCAAACAAGATATTTTTACAACCCCTTCCCAACGCGGAAATATAACGTCCATAGACTCTTTGTTATATTTTTTATGCCACTAGTGTTAATTCCCACAGGTCAGACTGTTCGTCGAGCAATTTGGGTTTCTCACAGAACAAGTTCATAGTATACAAAGGAAAAAGTGCTATGTGCATCCCTTTCAGGCAAGCCATTATGCACACATGTAGACCGTATATAGGCTTGTGTATTTCAGAAGCTAATAAGAGTTGGTAAATTACAACCATTTCTCATGTTTATAAATCAAAACACAATAATATGAACCTTGACCGTGACGCTACTGATGGTCACGACGACGAAGAACTGCCCACGTAACCATTTCTTTTGTTCTGTTTTTGGAGATTTGTTGGTGTCGCTCTTAAACTCGTAACTGAGATTTCATTAGATTGCCACCTAAAGTAAACAAAGTTTAGTGCCTACCTATAAATGCCCACTTTAACGTATACATAAACAGAGATGGATGAGCAGATTCTCAGTATTAGTAATCCCACTTATACATTCATATCTGAAAAGATATGCATAAACAAATTGACTTTGTTTTCTAATCTAATATGCATTAGTTTTCGATAATATCATCGCCGTTTCATTGTGAGATTTCTATGAATAAGCAAGGAAGTTAATCTTTGCGATGTGATTTCACCGTACGTTTTGCTGGCTATGCAAGTTCAACGTTCAAGTCACTTATGATATCATGATGACGAGGATCATGGCGCGAGGTGAAATTCAACTCATGACTCAGCGTACCTACAAGTATGTGTCAAGGGATCGACGTGTAATTGACATCAACATCTCGATTGTATTTAATAATACTGTGACTAATCGCTTTGATCGATCGTCAACAATAATACTTGGTATGGCAAAACGAGAGCTCTTCATTATCGAGTCATTTTAGGCTTTCGACACTATAAGTAGGCGATAGTGACACGACTATAACAAACAGACAATCACTCATTAACTACCTAATTATTTCGGGTCCCTATGAATGAAACGTTATCTCGATTATGCTTGGGAAACGTAAACATTACTCCGGAAGATGGTTGATAGTAAACAACATTAGACATATTGTTTTATCGAAATGAATGGCATATTGATAATGACAAGTACCTAAGTACTTGTCATTATCAATATGCCATTATTTGACTAATCAACTCGAAAATAAAATTGTCTTGTTTGACTAATGTTTATCACCTTATTTACCTTATTGACAAAACTAATTCGTAGAATGAGTTCAGTAAAATTTTGTATTGTGAATTAGACCAATAGCCGTTGGTACACTAAAGTTTAGAGAATGTTATACAATACATAGTTAGATATCCTCTTCCATTTAAATTTAATTTACTTCTTCAATATATTTTTCTTTGTTACATTTTTGTTCTAATCTAATAGAAAATTATAGTCCATTAGTCCATATAGTCAAAAAGCCATTTTATCGAAGCTGATGTTAATAATACTTTGCGCTCAATAATTTTGTGGTTAAATAATAATAACCTAAAAATTAACCTTGAAAAACACACAAATAATGCACTTTAATCAAAGAAAACCCGATCCAAAAATGAATGTTCAATACCAAAGTAATAAAATTGACAATGTGAACAACGCTGAATTTCTCGGTTTGATTATTAACAGTCACCTAAACTGGAAGGATCACATTGACACGCTTTGTAAGAAAATTAGTAGTGCTGCCCATGCGTTATGCAAACTGGCTCCAACAGTTAATATAGAAGCACTACTCACAGCATATCATGGTCTTGTGGCATCTTTATTAAGATATGGTGTTATATTCTGGGGCAGCTCCACGAACAGAGAAGCCGCTTTTTAAGCGCAAAAGCGATGCATCAGAGCCATGTTTGGACTTCAGGCGAGGGACAGCTATGAACCTTATTTTAAAAAATAGGTACAAAATTCTTACACTGCCGGCTTTGTATATTTACGAGACTGCTCTATTCGTTAGATTAAACTCACATTTGTTTCCCCATCTGTCAGATACTGTTAAACGTAGCAGGCGGAATGACATGTTACAAGTGCGCAGAGCTAAAAGAGCGCTAATGAGAAGAAGCATATTTTGCATAGCTCAGCAAATCTATAATAAAATGCCAAGGAAATTAAAGAATTAAATTTAAATCGTAAAAAATAATCATAAGAGATTACTGTGTAAATAAATAATAATTTAAATCTTACTATTACTTAAATGACTAGGTACTTAAATGACAATTTGACATTTTAATGATGAAGACTTGGTACTGATAACGTAATATTATTATTCTATTGACACTATTTTTAACTGTCATTTTAATTGCTTTATGGTTTTAATAAATAATTTAATTAATTTTGATTTAATTATTTATAACGTGTAATCATAGACCTATATATAAAAATGTGTACCTAACTACCTACTTCGAAATTTGCACGCCATTATATGGCAGAGTATGTTGTGACAAGATATAACTTTAAGACCACATTATTAATGTATTACCATATTCTGGCAAATAAATGATTATGATTATGATTCTGATTATCTTTTAAGGGTAATTACATAGCGAAGATGCCTAAGCCACTAGCAAAGAAGTCTACGGAAAAAATAAAAGTTCCTGCCCGTGAAAATATGAAAGAAAAAAATATTTATCATATTTTGTGGGAATTGTAAATTATAGTTATGTTTATGTTATAAAATAGGTGTTAAATACGTTGGTGTCATCGTATCTTCGTTATTAACAAGTGTGATATGTGTCGGGGCGGCTGCGCGGCGGCCAGGTGCTATGTCGCGGGGGCAGGGGCGCGTGCGTAACGGTCGCGGCACGAGCGACGCAGGCGCAGGGGCCGCGCGCCGTGCGCTATGGAGTATGGCGGAAATAGCGATGGACAGGGGCGCCGCGCCCGGGGCAGGTGGTGCGATACAGCGCTCTCAATGTCACACAATTGGCGGTTAATTCCTCGCATACATTAACATATAAATGAACCTAATGTGCGATGGAATTTATTTTGATGTTCATTTTAAATCATTTAAATAATGAAGTTGGCTTAACTATTATGATTGATCAAATTACTCGTTGAATTTCTATCAGTCAATGATCAGCAGTAGAAATTCACTCAGAAGACCACCCTCGTAATAAAAATGCAAAGCATTCTTATGAATTTACACACATATCAACATTTAGATTATCCCTATTTAGGTAATCCATTTCTTCGGAATGATTAGGTATTAGGCATGTGATAGTTTCACAAAGTGGTACTTAAAGTTTCTAAGAAATAAATTAATCTTTATAAAAACAGACATTAGAGCAGTACTTAAAGACCACTTAGCACTGAATAAGCACAATAATTAAATTTACGTGCTAAAGTGAGACAATAAGTAAGCCATAAAGTTTTATCAGTATTATTATCTAGACAGTTATCTATTATTATTATTACGTCGAACTAACGACCGACCCATGGCACACCTGAACTGTTCCTACCATTGTTGTTGTATGGATTTGTATCATTGTTTGTTGAGCTTGCCTACACATCAATGTTATACAAAGCGTAGGCACCCACGAGCTGAGTCCGACCCTGCATTGTATTGAATCAGTGCACAGCTATGCCAGCAGCTGGCTGCGCGTGCAGAATCACATGTCTGTACCCGAATCGCACATCTGCATGGAACCGCCGGCTTGCAACCAAACAGTCTAAACGCCATACCAACCCCTACAACTCAAAGACACGTTCGTCCTTCTGGAAATAAGCAACTCGATTAGGGTCTCCCCCATTCATTGTTTCGCTCGCGGACTACGAAAGGTCTCAAGCACCGCTCTACTCGTAGCAATTTTGTCAGTTTGGAAGTGGGAAATCTATATTTCGGTTACATCGTTGTAATAGAGGAAGAAGCAAAGGTAAGCCGTATGAACATCTCAATATGGTTTTTAATCGGATGCAGCAGGGTGCTTGAGTAAAAATAAAATTTTGGTCGTAAGGTCCAAAATTGAATTGAAAAATGTTGTATGACTTATGTAGTTTTGGTACACGGAGTGTTGCGTGCAGGTAGGTGAGTAGTTTAATTTTAAATAATGGCATAGCTGTAGAGTTTTCTATATAAAGCGCACAGGGCCATTCAACGCTTTTATAAACACTTTTAATACAGATGGATTGAGTCTTATACAGGCCGTTCATTAAACCGAGATTTTAACGTTTTAATTTATACGGTAGATATTGAAGGTACCTATTTGTCATTGGATCTGCTTAGTGATATTTCGCTATACTTTCAAATATACTAGAACTTGATTCTGATGGGATGGGACTAATTTGATTCTACAATACAAAATGGTATTTACTTAGTTCTCATCGGTGGAGCCCAATTGAAAAAATACAAAAAGATAAACACATAAACTGTTAAATGATACGTATAACTAAGTATTTATCATTATTGTTAAATTTTTCGCTTTCACACATTTATTTCAAAAATGGTAATTCACAGTGCGTGTACGAGTATGTCTTTATCCTTCCCAATGCGTGCCATTGAGTTTGCAAATTTTAAATAAAAAATAATATCTAAATAAAAGCATCAGCCTGTACAGTTTGTCGCGGCAACAGCTGAGATTTGGGCACACGCTACGCGGCCGGTGCGTCACCGCGCCGCGCACCGGCCACCTTTCACCCCTCGCGCATTCCCTTGCGACTTGCGGCCTTCTTGTATGCGCAGACGCACTATTTATATCTACACATATGCGCAACGTCCTATGTATAACGATCGCTTGAGGTAGGTATCGAGGTGATGAATGGTTTTTGGTGGTACATAAATGTCAATGCAATTGAAAGCTCCGATTCAGTGGTAACGGTAACATTTATTGAACAAATTGATTTTTAAGCGAATTAGGAAAAGCTTTTAGTTTTTTTCTTGTCAGAAAGGGAAGTTCCTTGACTGTTGTTTTACAATCTCTTCACAAATATACTACACAAAGAAATTAAATTACTTTAAAAAAAAACTGTCATATTAAACCTATTAAGACCCTTAAAACTATTCTTCTGTTGCATACAAGTTGTAATTGAGACTATTTGAAAAGTTTGAATTTATTTCGATCTTTTCGTGCATAGTTTTGTGTGTGAATATCTTGGCAATAAGTTAATCAATCATTTCACAATTTTCGAAGAACAATTCAAATAAGTTCAAAACTAAATCCAATGTATAAGAGAGGTGTAGGTATTTGGTCATTTTTCTCGTGAATATTATTTGTCATTGTTCTCAGCAGATTGTAAGTTCAGGGTTGTACAAAAGCTTTGGTGCTTTATGAAATAGGTACCTACCTACATACATATTTAATTTCAGGAAAGAAGTAATCAGTTTGTCTTATCAACGAATAGTACGTTAACGATGTCTCTTTATTGCCAATAACTTATGTATAGGTACTGTTTTGATTGGATTTCAAATACTTAACTACTTATATTTGTTAATTAATTAACTAAAGATTATAATAACACAATAAGTACTGCGCTCCAAAACAAAGATAGCTGACGTGGCTCAAAAGGCTGCCCAACTTAAATGGGACTGGGCAGGACATGTCTGCCGCATGCCGGACAGACTGTGGGCCCAAATAGCACAGAATTGGTGACCTGAGACAGCGAGGCGGGGTCGCGGCAGACCACATAGAAGGTGGCGGGACGAGCTGGATAGGTTCCGTCAAAACTGGAAGGAGGACGCGCAGGCTCGCGAAAGATGGAAGTAGTGGAGGGAGGCCTTTGGCCAGGAGTGGGACAGCGTAGGCTAGTAAAAAAAAAGAAGATTATAAAGGAAGAGTTTATAGACATAATAATCTTAAGTTTTTAAATTCCCCATGACGCTAGGTGCCTTTCGTATAAAGCAATTGAATATGTTTCTATAGATCTGCTACGTCGTCAGTGAAACTACGTAGTAGGTAAGTAGGAACGTCGTGGACTACGTCGTAGCACTTAATAATGTATTCTTGTATGTAATTTTTATAAACGGTCATTAAACTTAATTACCTTTTTTCAGATATAATTTATTGTAGCTAATGCTTGATAATATGATTGACTAATCTTGAGATGAGACATACTACCTACATATACATGTGTGTACAACAAAGTGTTTAAAAGTAAAAATAAATCTTTACTAATATTACGCTACATTGATTCGAGCTTACGTCACAGGCGTGACTTATCTGCGTTGTTCCGCACATGTGATGCCATTCATACCGTTACAACGTGTAGGAACAATAACATTGCAATCTAGGGAAACGGGAATCGTCCGTTTCCCACATTCGATATTTTTTTCCAAAATCTCACCGTTATAGGGGTTTTTTTGCATTTCTTAGCCCGAAAAGGTATTTATAGTGTTACGGTATGAAGGGGAGAGAAGACCTGGGGTCGCGGGGACAGCTGCATCCAATGCGCCGGAGCAAGTTCGAACAAGTAGATCATTCGGTACAGGATTAAGAGAACCGTAAATGACGAATAACGGTTACATTATTATTTTTTATCTGCAACAAATGGTTCACTATTATTACCTGATGTGCAAGAGCTTTACTATCTGTGTTCTCGTTGTAGGTACAATAAACGTTGGGAAATGATAATATGAACTACCATTCATTCATAAACCACAGCTGGAAATAGGAAAGAAAATCCAAAGTTATTACAAAAACTTAATTGGACTTTTCGTGGTATTATGAATAGTATTTTCTCTCTCTTTATTAACAAAGGCCAAGAAGTTCAAAATCCATCTCTTACTGACAACAACAATGTAAGTGCAATAAATTAAAAATGTATAATAACATAGTATGTTATGTAGGAATGCATTACATTGTTTATCGGCATAACAAACATATTGCTCGGAAGTCGGAAGTCGTACCTCTATGTACTTACGTAGCTAACATTTTAGCTATGAAAATAAATTAATCGTGCCGTTTAAACGACATATTTAGTATGTAGTTAGGCACAGATATCAAATGAAATGTAATTACTTTGAGCAAACGACGGACACACCCGTTCCGGGACACCTTTTCATTTAATCAGAACTTGTTTGCACACCCAACAAACGGTGTTTTGTTCGCGGAGGGCGACCGATCCGCGCTGCATAGTTGCACCCGAACACCGGTTGATTTGGTCGCCATCTTTTGATAGATCCTTTTTTATAGACGTACTGAAATATTTATTAAAAGCGCACCGAGGGTGCGCGTGCGCAGCGGCAACTGCCGAGATTGTTGCGCGCACCTGGCCCCCGCGCGCGCCTTACTTGCACAGAGCACATGTGATGTACGTACCGTGTCCTCTGCCATTGTCAATTATTATGTTTATGTATAATGATTTGAATAATAAATACCTATCAAAGCCGTTAAATTATTAACATTTCAACGTTTTTTTTGTGTGTAATTATCTAAGCAATATTAGATAATAGAAGTGCTGTACGATAAGACCCCAAAAAAAAAAAATTTTTACATGTAACAAAAATGCTTATAAAAACTTCAACTGGAAACTCGACAAGCATACTGGTAATTTAATATCTGTATGAGTGATAAGACAAATTGCTAAGTATTGTACCCGATTGAAAGTTGAATTGATAAAGAAAACAATAACAAAAGCTTTCGGGTAAGTATGTGGCTTATCTATGTAAGTATATCTATTCTATATGGTTAATAGTTTTCTAAAGTAGATAATGTGCAAATGTTATACTATCGTAACTCTCATTACAACCGGATTCCAGGAAATCAGAATGTATGCCATAGTATTAAAAATATTCTTGTAGCTCTTAACTCTTTGTTTTGAGAATAGATTTATGTTTATATAAAAAGCCATGTATATAAAGTTGCCAAGACTGCAACAATCTAGTAGACATATTATGTCGTAATGTTAGTAAGCTCTGGGGGCTCTGCTGAGTGCGGCGTCAACTGCAGGACCACACGGCCGGCGATCTTGTGCGC
Organism: Apamea monoglypha; assembly: GCA_911387795.2. Classification (NCBI taxonomy): domain Eukaryota; kingdom Metazoa; phylum Arthropoda; class Insecta; order Lepidoptera; family Noctuidae; genus Apamea; species Apamea monoglypha. Next base: position 10,658,054 of record OU426921.1, read on the forward strand.
GCAGTCCAAGCCACACTGCGTCACTTTGTGCAGAGAACATTGCGTGCGCGCGCTCAACGGTGAGCCGCGACGCTGCGGCCCTCGTGTACGCTAATGTTGATACGTGTCATGTTATCGACCGCCCACCGAGCACTGACTATGTGGTCTCATATCCTACGATACTGTCGTTTACCTAGCATGCGCGAACCCAACCATCAGGATATTCCACTGACCCACAATGACCGTTTACCACAATATCATTACGGAAGAAAGTTACACGAAATCAGAAAGTTTATATCTCAATTTAAAGCTATTATCGTTTACACGTATATAGGAATGAGTAAAATCATCCAATTTTGTGGCCACGTAAGTATTTATTTACAACTTCATCATCCCGGACATAAAGATGCAGACGTGAGCTGGGTTGAACGGTACAAGAATTCACTTGCATAATGATACATACAATGATGTGGTTTGCATTACTTATAACGATTAAACGGCCAGTCACCAAATAAGCAAAGTAAAAATGATAACCGTAAATCAAGAACATGTTCAATTTTAAACAAAATCTATATCTATTTAGTCTAGCCTATATCACGCTCGATTTAAGTATCATAGGTAATTCACAAATTAAGTGTTAAGAGTCAGCAAGCTCTAAGAGCATCCTAACTTGGTCCAACATACATATATATCTACCTAAAATGGGCTAGGAATGACATAGAATTACTCTGTCATTGTGTGTGTGCTGTAAAGGTCGTCTTGTCGCGATTTGGAATCAGTTATTGGAACGAGTTTCTTATCAAATAGACAGATTATATTTAGTCATTGAATATACAGGAGCCAGGAAATTATGAGTTCAGCAATCAAATCCATTTTACAGAATTGATCTGAATGTCGATGGAGGTCGGCGGCTCCGGCGGGTCGCTGTTGCAATGGGTGCCTTTGTCCGCGAGGCATCAATGTCGTCCTCGTTGCCGGCGGTACGAGTATAATGCGGAAACAATGCGCGGACCACATTCGTGCATCGCGACCGCGACCGTGTCGTGTTCGGCTGCGGCCCGATGTTTGTGCTCATAAAGTGTCATTATGGTAACAGTACCTCATTGTTGTTTTCGGCGATGCCCGTCTCCCTATTTTCTTCGCTCGCCGTGTAAAAGCTCGGCGCGTCACGGCGAGTTATAACCAAAATGGGTTACGACCGACTCTTGCGAAACTTTTACGGGCCATCGTCTCCGTTGAAATCTCGTTCGGTTTAATGGCCTTCGAATTTTAAGTGCGAAAGAAAGGTAAATCACTTTGACGTGTCTTGAACTTAAATCCGTGATTTGAGAAGGACTCGATATTTTGGGCTCGTAATAAATGACGACCAGTCGGTAATTTCTTAAAGATACTACAGATTTTCCTTAATAGTAAATAATCATGGTCGTATAGGATCATTTTAAGATTGAAAACGAATTCTTGTATGAATTTAAGTTCACTGAAGCAGGGTAGGTATGTATCCCGACCGTGAGAAATAACGACTAAAGGCACTTACGGTCATAGCCAATTGTATTGGTTACCTAATATTTCTACGTACAGTTGCAGCCTAATCTAATAGACTAGCGATTTCAAGGAAATGGATTAACCTAGTCTTTCTCATCTCTCCTCAACTAACACAATGGAACAATCGCTGCTCTAAATAATTAAAATTACATTTCAATACGTTCCAGCTTTAACTACCCGTGATGCCTTTAGCCCATTAGCAAAGATCCTAGTGAACACGGACTCTATGTTCACCCCAAATAGTTAATCAAAGGATCGATACAAATTACAATGTAGTAAAGGACTTCGGTTACAACTTGAGCCGTTGTTTATTATTACATAATTCTCCTTTGTACTTTGTCATTGACCTCTTTACTTCTCCTGACTCAGGAATTTCGTTGCAATATTGAGCGGAGTCAATTACAAAAATGTATGCCAAACTTGTGTCGTTGATCGGTGTCTTATGATTGAGTTAATTGCAAAAAATAGTATCAGGATCTTTTCATTACCGGTATAATTCCACATAGGTATGCTTACATAGCACACCCATTGTAATGAGCTTAACTATAATTCTGGTGATAAGCACTCGATAGCCGTATTGATAGACAGCACAAACATTACAATCAATTAATGTGAACGTCTGAAACAATAGAAAGTCTCATCTAACCCACTTTCTTTTCACATCCTACGTACCCGGAGCAACCCCGATATCGTTTTCTGCTTAAGCAAATTATAAAAGAGTCGAGGTTATTATTAGCATTGTGATTACAGCTATTGTTTGTGAATCATAAAACAATGATTATTGAAAATCATTATGAAGATGTCAGCCGCTGATCAAAGTTATAATAACAAACGATAAAAGCACGCTTGAACAAGCAAATATAATGGCCTTAATGATATGGAAGACAATGGGATGGTTCCTCAGGGCGCGCGGGCGCAGCGACGCGCCTCGCCTGCGCGCAGGCGCACTTACGCATTACCACTTGACTGGAACTTGACTCGCTCGAATAGACTTGACGGAGGACGGAAGATATACTGTCCTTTTGTTTTACTAATATTTATCAAGATAATCATCTAGGTTCAAACAGTCTACATCCGCCTTGATAATAACACATTTCATCCTAGACAAGTTCTCAGCACATAGGGTCGTCGAATTAGTTTAATGATTCAACACTCAGCACGTGCGCCATTGGAGAAAAATATATAATTTATTTCATTTGATTTATAGTTGTTCGTATAGAAAGGGCCGAAGAGGCGTTCAGTCGAGAACAGCGGAAGTAGCTCTCAGAGAGAGTCGCGCGGCGCGTGCGCGACACTACTCAGCGGAAGCGGATATGGCAATTGCATTCAATAAATGTACACTGTAACTGAATACTTTAAATGGAACTTTAATATTTGCATTATTACTATTAAGATTGTATTATAATAACGTGTGTGGCATAAAAATAATCATGTGAGTTATAACATAAAAGAAACGTGTTTTTTATATGTATGTACCTATGCCCCAAAAATATAACATTCTTATTACTTCCGTAACATTCGATTCGGGTTCTTACAAAGGTTGTCTGGAAAAAATTGCCGCGAGCGACAAAAGCGCCAACTTGTTTTTACAAATCTTTTAAGTAAATATAATATGTAGATGTTATTTTTTGCTGTATAGTAATTCTATTCTAGTCGGTCTGGCTATCTGTGCACAATATACCTAGTCTTGCCATAAATATTGTCACGAAGAAAAAAATGTTTTTTTTATTGCACATAATATTTATTACTTTTACAATGTGTTAGTTTAATACATAAATATAAAACAATTTAAAATATAAAAAGCTTATTCGAAGTGGTCTCAATTGGTTGCAATACAGTCCTTTAAATGTTGAGGCCAGTTATCAATAGAAGCACGCACTCTTTCCATGGGAAAATTCTTCACTGCCAATCGTATGGATTGTTTTATTGACTCCAAATTATCATGGCGTTTAGAGCAAGCCTCTAAAACTGACCATAAATCATAATCCAGCGGATTAAGATCGGGACTGGACGACGGCCAGTCTTCAGCTCTGATGAAGTCCGAAACGTTCACTTCCAACCAAGACTGCGTGGACTGAGCTTTATGACCCGGCGCCGAGTCTTGTTGGAAGGACCATACTTGGTTATTGAACATGGTGTTGTTAAGGGGCTTAACTACCTTCTCAAGAATGGTATCTTGATATACTTGTGCCGATGTTTTGATATCTTTTTCACAAAAATATGGCTCAGTCACTCCTTCATAGCTAACACCCCACCAACCCATCACTGAAGTCGGATAAGCCCACGTTGCACTCTGTCGACTAATTGGGAAGCTTCCTTAGAGCTTTGAGCATAAATACGGTCATTTTGTTTTTTAAATTGTTAAAGATTTTCTCATCCGTAAACAAAATTTTTCTGTGACCTCCCTTTGCGTACCGCTTCAGTAGTTGTTTCGATTTTACCACTCTATTCTTTTTTAATGTATCAGTTAAAAAATGACACATTCCGTCTCTTATAGGCTGCAAGTCCTAATTCATCTTTTAAAATACGCGACATGGTTCTGGGTGCTATCTTCATCTCCCGAGATAAAATCTTTTGCTTTCGGACAGGATTTCTTCGAATTCTTTCCCTTACTGCTTTGACCACCTTTTTCGTACGAACACTACGTGGACGGCCAGATCTTTTTCTGTCACAAACAGAGGAGGTCTCATTATACCTATTAATAGCCCGGTACACAAACATTCGACTAATACCAAGCGTATGGAGAGTTTTAAAAATTGCATTTGGCTCCATACCAACTTTGTGTAATGCAATCACAGCGAATCGGTTCTCTTTATCACCCCACTCCGTTTTAATATCGCAAAATATTGTACAATGTATTGGCGTCAAAATTAGAAATTTCAATGAACAATCGTATAAAAATGACAGATTCCAAATTCAAATGTAATATCTTTCTTATTTTTAATTGTAACAGTATTTATGGCCAGACTGTGTATATTTTAAATGAATATAAAATACTAAAAATAAAGAAGTTTTTCAACAGCACATTATTAGAAACCGGTAACATTTGAAATCGAATGGGCTTACAATTTAACATATTTGATTATATACGTATAAAAGTGATTTATTAATAGGAACAGGTTGTTCGAGTATGGCGCATGTTGAATGGCGGTGTAATCAGCGCTATTGAGCGGCCGTCACCTGCAGGACTCGTTGTTATTGTGACTGCGAGCTCCGCGGCACAAAACAGATAAGTACAGAAGACGAGCTCCATGCAACGAGCGAAAATCCACGTATACATAGACTCGTACGTTCCGTAATTTAAAAAAAGCCGCGAAAGTTGCGATGCCTTCGCTGTACGTAGACGCGTGTCAATGTAAACATCTGTTTTCGCTCGTTGTATGAAATCTACCTTCTGTACGTATTTATGTTGTGGCTCGGGGCAGTCGGGGCTGAATGACGCCGTGGGCCGCGCCTAGCCACTATCGCATCGGGGTGCCCCGCTAGGGTCGCCGACAATTATGTACTTAATAAACTGTCTCAAAGTTCCAGCAGTTCATAATTATGCTTATTGTAATAAGAATTTTCAAGTTAAGTTTTAATGAAACTATTTGTTTGTTCCTCTATGTTTTCTTTCGGTAATTCGTGTTACGGTGTAATTAGCGGATCTGCTACGCCTACGTTACGGAACCGCTACGCTACTGTTTCGTAGAGGCCATGAAACCTCGTGGCAAACGGAATGCACGGTGGATTAGCTACGTTTGTGCAACGACAACGCTACGCAACCGCTTCCTAGACGCTACAGGCTTATGAGGCAGACGTAATGCAACTGCTATGGGAACGCTACACGTTTGCTACGCGCTACGCTGATTGCTACGGAAACACGACGCATAACTGCTACGCCAGCTTTAGAGAAACGCTACGCAACCGTTACGTAGATTCTGCGAAACAGACGGAATGCCATCGCTACGGAAACGTTACGTATGCGTTACGATAGCTCTACGGCAACTGCTACGCTTTTACGTAAACGCTACGCAAACGGTACGCAAGCATGAGACCGCTACTCAATCCCTATGTGGCCTGTCTGCAATCTTGCATACATATTTTTTTGAGCATAATCCATTAAGTAACTAGTTGATTTTGCAATGCTTTTTAATATCAAGCACGCAAGTTTATAATAATCTTATAAAATGTTTTGTTTTTTAATCACTCACAAGCCAACTGTGGTCACCCTTACTCGGATCCTATTCATATTATGATAAAAGCGGTCCCTAAACCCCGACCAATACATTTGTTAAGGAACCGGTTGATGTATTTATTTTCAGGTACTTACTAGTACATTATGTACAGGAAACTAGTTCATCAGCGTTAAGTTACATACTTTTGGAAGAATGGTCTTCTTTCAGCAGATCATAACACCTGTTTTTAACGAAGGGTTGGGCAGGGTGTGCGGTTTGGTGGACGTCGCGAATTTTCGGTTCTAGGATATGCTGGTTTCCTCACGATGTTTTCCTTCACTATTTTGAGAGCAGTGGTGATGAAATTAAATACACAAAGTAAAGTATCTGCCCGGATTCAAAGTCACGACTCCGGGCTGATACTGAGAAATTCCTGATAAAAAAATATAATATCAGTTTACCCGACCGGAGAATCGGACCGAGGACATCATGCTCAGCAGCAGCTCTTGCGACCAATAGACCAAGCAGTCAAAGTATTGGCAGTATTAACGACTGCTGTAAAACATACTCAAAATATTAATCATTTAGTTCACAGATTTCGACTGACAATCTGAGAGGCTATTCCCGTATTTTAAAGAAAAATCGCATTCCAATCTCAATTTCAACTTGACTTGCTATTGACTGTCGCTGAGATTGCGACTTGAATTTGAACGTTTTTGAAGTACGAGAATTGGCCTTCAGTAGTGAAACCAATAAAACGAGTGATCGCCTTGTAAAATCTATGTACGAGTATTTAATGTAAACAGCCTAATGTAGATTAACCATATGTTCTAACGAAAGAGGGGTGTATCAAGCCAAGGATACAACACAAGCGTCTGGAATTCAATAATTAAACGAATGAATGGCATGTGAATGTGTTTGTGTATATATGAGTTTGTAATTTCAAACCCGAACAGCAGAAGTAACAAACAGACCGTCTTACAGGTACACACTTCCGCCACATCTCAATGTATGTTCACAATCTGTTCGCTGTATTCGTGACGATGACGCTCAAAACTGAAATAAGATCCGCCGATAAATCGTAGGATAAGTTGCGCAAGCGCGCCGGATATCGCGCCATGACCGGAAACACTTGTTTGTGCGTACTCGCAGGTAGGTTCCCATTGCCGCCACGTACACATACATACATGCACACGAGAGGAGGTCTGCGGGACCCTTTACATGAACACGTGCATGCCTGTACGTACTCACCGTAATCCCCTCACTGAGATCCGAATTTTATTGCGTCGTTCTTCTTTGAATGTTTACAAGTCTTTCACATAAGAGGTACTCGCTGTCGAACAATGAACACTATGTGATGTGACCTACTCCTGAGTGACCTCGTACATCTACTTAACTTCACAGGTCTACAAATTATCAAAAAGGGTCGTTGTTATCGTTTATACAACCCGTTGCCAATTCTAAAGCTTTTGGAATTTCTATAAAAAATTGCTATAAATGCTGAATTATTTTTCATCGAGAGTGTACACGGTGTGCTACCTATTTCATCATTCTTTTAATTCTCTGTACCTTAAACGAAATATAATTTACTACGACGCAGTTCTATAAACAATGTATAACAAGTTTAGGACAGAATGAGGACACACCGGCCAATCTACGAACTTCTCGTTACATCACTTACGACAAATAATAATATATCAAGTTGTTCACAGATATTATTAATCAAACAATAGGCATTCCGTGAAACAGTGTGTCGGCGAGATGGGCGATAAGGGTCCGGTACTCCGGTAGCGCGCAAACGACTCCCGGTGCGCCCGCGCCGCACTGCATTGATTCAGACGCAACGAGTATTTCATGTTTATAGTTGAATGGTTCAGAATAATTGAAGAAGTTATTTATAAGTTTCCTCTTTAGAAGCGAATCGTGTGCGCGATCGGAGCCGGATGCCGCCACCCTTCGGAGGGCATGCCTTCACAAAGGCATTTAGTCTATTTAAAGACATCCTGCTTAGTGCGGGGGCCCGAGTCCGCTCTCGCACGTGCGTCAAGTGTCCTGCGCCCGCCGACCTGTCAATTACTGTCACCATCACCTATCTGTGCGCTCGCTGCGTCTGTCTCCGACTCTCCGCTGATAAACCGACGGAGTCCATCATTTTGAATAGCGACGCTTAGCACAAAGTGCAGGTTTTCACTCAATCATGCTATCGTTCAGGATACAAAATCAGATTATGCAGGTACTATTTACATTTTACATACATGAGTCGAAGATATTTTCTCATAAAAGTCGTTGAACAATCATGTCTTCAGGAAATTGACTTGATAGGTATCCTGTTTCGCTCAATCAAACACAATATTGCTCAACGACGGCTAAATTTATCGAAGGAATATATCTGACAATATAATGGAGTTGGAAACAATACTGAGCGATTATAAAGAGCAGTGGAGCGAAGATTATGGCGTTCGCATGAGACAAGCGCAGGCGCGGCCGCCGGCCGACCGCGGCGGCTAATGGCTCGGAGCAGTCGGAGCAGGCAGCACCGAGCCACTTGCGCCAACCACCACCATCATCAATAACATCACTTGACGAACGCAACGATACAACAAAAGTTTCAAGACTATTTCGGTATTTCACATTATTGCGAAATATGGTACATATGTAAATTATTCAGTGAAGTGTAAGAAATGACATGCGCTGTATAATTTTATCCTCTTCTGAATACATTGTTATTGTTCAAGGTGCATAAGTTTAAACTTTGATTTACCTGGGATCACATACGTAGGTACCATTTAGTTAGTTAAACATTTTATCAAAATGGACTGATTTACTGGTTTTCCGTGGGTTGCATGGGTAAATAGGAGTCGGAAAATCAACCCGCGCCGCGTTTGATGCGCCATAAACTGTTCTATAGATGACACATCCCGTTAGATCCTGTCTCTAATCCTCAATGTACCCGCTGAAGTGGTAAACATGTAAATCATAGCTCATAAACGTGAAGTAGAAAAGCTTTGGGATAGTATACGATATGTTGTGACTAACAAGCGCACGTACCATAAAATTTAAATATCATTGTAAGGAAATCGTACACCGGCTGATATCGCGAACAAGATCGCCCTGCTCGTACATACATCTATCTGTTTATTGTTTATTTTATTGGCAATGTCTCTCTGATCTAACAGGACATCAATACATATCGTAAAATCGGCAAACGTTATAAATCATCATCATAAGCCAGTCACTAAGCTTCGTAAAATACGATATTGTAACATTACCGCTCGTACTCGCTATATCTTCTTATATACCAGTGAATCACTGTACTCGAAACTGTAAATAGTAACAACAAAGTATGTTTAATCGTAGGTATTACAAAATAAAAAAAAAACCTGTGGCATTATTATTTATTACATAATCAGGAAAGCTGAAACTGGGTAGTACCGACACTGTTGTTTATACTTACGTAACAGAAATATATCATTGTTGGTAAACATGGGTATTTTATTATTACTTTATACATATCAACAAGTGTCTGTAAAGTCATCGTAAAATAGGGATGTAAGCATTTTTTTCATTTGGTTGAATAAAGTTCTAAATGTTCACTTAGGTAATTATTTTTTGTGAAAATTACTGTCATCAACGCAATACGATACTTACGCAAACGCAGGCGTGAAAAATAATGTTATAGTTAAAAACGCAACTTATATTTTCTTAATGGTTACCTCAGTTTATCATAACTACTTAGAACCTGTGCCCACGACTTCGTTCGTGAGCATGTCGGAAAACAAATTGAATTTCATGGTTTTAATTTTGCGCGGAACCCTAATTCTTTTTCTAAAATAAAAGTTATTTACTCCTTATAACTTCAGCTATCTGCTAATAACAGACCCATCAAAACCATTTTAACAAAAAAAAAATTGTTAGTACCGTATGTACTTTCATATGCATTTAGTAAAAAAACTGTTAGTGAATTGAAAATTGACTTTTCAATTTTATTTATTTGTATGTATGTATATGTATGTATGTATGTATAGAGAATTATTGAAAAAAAGATATGTTGCGCCGACCCCAATTAAATTAAGATAAGGACAGGAGACTTATGATGATGTATGTACCTATATGTATATATAGATTAAAAAATATTTGTTTGTTATGAGTACTGTATATAGTTTCATATGCATTTAGTAAAAAGCTGTCTTTTTGATATTACAAACAGACACTTTAATTTTATTTATTTGAATAGATAAATTACTAAATCAGAATTTCCAATTAAGCAATCGAAATCAAACGTAAAGCGTGAAATTGAGAAGTTCATTAGCCCAACGTAATCTAAAGTCGTTTTATGTTGCGGAATTCTGTCGTATTGAACGTGGAGGGATTGTGAGGAGTTCTATACAACCGTGTATAGGAGGTCGTCACCTGCGCGGGCGCTTCCCGAAGTGCGAGTCACACAAGGCGACCTCATATTATCCCACGTAAGCGTCGCACCACACGGTGACAACCCTCCTTTACATCAAACAGAGCGTTGACCCCGACGCGCAGCTTGCTCCCCTCATGAAATTCAAAAATATCGGAACCATATGTTCTTGACCTTTCTCTTACTTTTACCGAGCTTAGTGAGAATAACGATCTCTTCCGATCCGCGTCACATGGCAGGGTATTGTACATTGTTAAAAAAAACTCAGGTGTGTCATGTTCTGGAGATAAGTTTTTCTTTTTAATACTGAATTTAAACAAACTATATCTATTTATTTCAGACAACATTTTTTTAATAACCTTGTGAGTTATTTATTATTTTCCGATACCAATAGAGATAATTTATGAATACCAACTTAAGTATACCATATATACACTACGCACAACATAGACATCTTTTCTCGCATATTATCATGAACTCACTCCCGAACCCGATTACCCACAAGACTGAGACAAGTACACCGTACACTCACACACTTCACACCACACACGTACACGCACCTCAATACAGATAAACAAACCTATTTGTATGATATTATTAATTAACATTTACTTTAACCTAATTTTCTTTACTTCTCTTCCATAGAAGTTACAAAATGTTTGTTAATTGTCCTAAAACTTGTGCAATGTAAGCACCTAAACGCTGTGGTGGGCCTGGAGATCTGTAACACAGGGTTTCCCTAGAACGGACTCCAGTCTCTCGCAAAGGAGACTCTCGCTTTTGTCTTGTACTTATTTTTTAGTCCTAAGGTGTTATTTATAAGCTAACCTTTGTGGAGAGAGAAATAAACTATTATTATTATATACTTGTATCAAGTTGTTTACTTGACGTACTTCTAATACTAACACTTGGCATGTTTACATTTTCTTCATTTTTACGTGGAAAATGCGAGTGCAAAATATCAAGAAGTGTTCTTAATTTGTTTCAGCAAACGTCATTATATGTCATAATACGATATTAAAACCAGAATGATTGTTAAATAAAAAGCACATAAATAACAATAACAGCCATTCTGTAATTATCGTGTAGCTGCAGAAGCCTTCCAATCAATTATATGGTGGCTACTCTGTGGTTATGTAGTAATTGAAACATACAACACCATAATTTGTTAATTAAAGTAATGGTGGCTACGCCGTACATCTCAATTTTCTCACATAGTTAAACTGTTTTCTACCATTCCTATTGATTATGGGATAAATAGATAATTTGACAAAAGTATCACACGAATGTTTTAAAGTTTGTTTGGTCGTGCACCCGTGTTTGTTTATTAGGGGGGTTACACACATAGTGACATAGGTACCTAGTTTTTTTTTTTATAGAAAGGCTTTTTACCGGTTGCATCTACGTTCGTATTCCATAGGAATTAATTTAGAAGTAATGCACGCATCGATTTTTTGTTCACTGCTGCCCAATAAATCGTATAGTGTATGTACAATCACCTATACCGACTACTATAGCATAAATTCTCAAGATTCTGTCTTGGATGGCTTTACTCACTTAAAAGAAAATAAAACGACCATCCTTGTAGTAAAATAAAAACACCAGATCATGTCTTTTCAGGCCGAAATTATCCTTTTACCATAGTCAGAAGCAAGCTAATTCACCGGCTAATATGGTACGTTCGCGGAGAATACGTGACATGCGTATGCACATGATAGTTCGACCGGTTCTGTGCACATACCTACGTAGATGCCATGCTTCAAATAATGTAAATTCATTACTCGGTGATATACCAACATTTCATTAAACAACATTTAGGTAGTAGGTAAGTATATTTATTTGTTTACTTAGTAATTATGTAGGTATTTACCAAACTAAATTGTTAATCTATACTTATAATAAATCTGTAGAAGTGAAAATTCTGTACATTGAAAATATTAAAAAAAAATGGCAGGGGGTGTTACTAGACCGAAACCGAACCCAAAAATGTGATTTAATAGTTATTTGTGCAACAAGAGAGCAAAGTAGTTTTTTGCTGCGAGTGCTGATTTTGAATCCTGAGCAAGCGAAGGATTCAAAGATTGAATCACGAGCGTAGCGAGTGATTCTAAAGTTGAATCCTGAGTGTGGCGAGGGATTCAAAGGCACGAGATGCAAAAAAACTTTGCTCTCGTGTAACACACATAACTTTTCACTTCAGCAGCGAGAACACTTTAGGAGATAAAATAATAAACAGGAATAGATTGAAATAACTATTTATTGTGAATCAAAATAATTAACATTGTAGCTAGATACCAATTCTATAAAATGGAACATTTTAATAGTTAAAAGTAAAATTACTGCAATTCTACAAATTTTATTCCCGCTCTTTTATTTAAATTAAGGCGTGTTCGGAAATAGCACCCATGATATTTTATTATTCAAAATATATTACGTACCTAACATTTATTGAAACTACAAATAAATATTTACAAGTTAAATGTCAGTTTTATTTGCAGTAAATACTTATTTTCGTTTAAATACAACAATAAGTTAAAAATTCAATAAATTACAATAAAAGACATAATTTTCTTTTTGCAAAATTTCTTTAGTTAGTACGAAATTCCGAACGTGTTTGTCTTTGAGGTCGAATTCAAAATCCGAACTTCGAAAGGGCTGGTCTCTGTCTCTCTCTCTTTCTAATGGAGGGAAAGAGATAGAGTGTGAATGTTTCGAATTGTATGATTAACCCAAGGCTGAATAATATATATTTGCGGCTTTCTGAAAAAAAAATTAAAAAGTTACTTTGTCTCACTCAGTGAGCAAAATCGCATTTTGCTCACTGATTTCACGCAGCAAAACCTACATGTTTGAGCTACTGAAGTGAAAAAAAATTTTGTCTGTCTGTCTGTCTGTCTGTCTGTTTGTTCAGGCATCACGCAAAAACTACCGGTTCGATTACGATGAAACTTGGTATAATTATTCTTTAATATCCTGGGCACCACACTGGGTACTTTATATGCCGGAAAAATATATACTTACAATAAAAAACAAAGTTAATTTTGGGGTTCGATCCCTAGATCCGATTACTGTACCAATCGCAAATAATAAGTTTGTCGTAGGTTAAGTCACCCGCAGTGGAGTTCACTAAGGGGCGCTGCACGCGGCTAAGATACTATAATATTTTATCTTAAGATACAATATCGCAAAATCCCTAAAAACTAATATCTTAGTTTTTAGGGATTTTGCTTATTTATTGAGTTTAGATTAGTTATCATCAGAAATAGGTTTATTTAGGTAGGTAGGTATTTTATTATGTGTTATTGAGGTTTTTTTTTTTAATTAGGTAGGTAGGTACTTAGGTTTACTTTTATAAAGCGTAGACGTAAATAATAAATAATGATTAAGATCTTAACCCATAATAGGCTGTATAGGCTACTTTTTGTTTCGGTAGCATGTTCCCGTGGGATAATTTCCGACATCCACGCGGGCGAAGCCGCGGGCAGAAGCTAGTTGATCATATAATTTCACTTAACATGAAATATTAGTGTCTACCAGCTTACATAAAAGAGTCTAAGTATAATCCATAAGCATTTCACCAATATTTTCAAGTACAGCTTCTATAAAAGCAAGTCCTAGCTGCATATATGCATCAGCAGCTCTGAACACAATATACTCTATACTCCTACCTATTGTAGTTTGACATTTTTGTAACAATGCCTAACGATCCTATTCTTAGAATGCAGCTCTGACATTGTTTCCGGCATCCATTACGTAAGTAAATCAATCGAGTTCAAATATCGCACAGGCCATCTCATTTTCTAATCGAGTCACTTGCATAATTGGACCGATTTGCACAGTAGTGGCCGCATCGGGCACGGGCAGGCTTCGGCGAGCTCAGCCGCCGCTTGCGCAATCACAATAATCGATGCTCCGCCGATGAAACAGTGAAATCAATGCTGCGACGTCAAGTTACCGCATCGCTTGCTCTATATTCACTGACATCATAACTTAATCAGATCTCATTAGCCGCTCAGGTTCGCGTTAGGCAATCATTATTGAAAATTATTAAACCTACTTAGTAACAGAATAAACTACATACACAGAAGTTAAACTGCATTTAAATGTGTTAACCAACGGAATAAGCGAGAGACAGGTTTGATGAATGCCTATTGAATTTTGTCAAGAGTGTTGACCGAACGAGCACAAAGACAAAATACGTAGTTTTTACGACGTATAATAAGATGTTGTTACTATTCAAATAATATAGTAAACGGAGTTACAAATACATTCGTAAGAAACATGGGTAGTTAACGTCAAGGTGGAGTGGTACAGTGGGACAGTGGTCGCGGGGCGAGCGGCAGCCGCACCCTCGGGAGCTGCGCAAACGGCGTTGTTTCTCGTGATTTAATTGTACCACACAGACGGTGACTCGCAACTGGCCTGTTTCGACTCGCTGCACAATTTCTCGCCACTTGGCAGCTACAAGTGTATGCGAACCTATAGTATTTGCATGTCACATTCAATCACTTCAATTTGCCTACAGCCGCTTGCTCGTAAAACGCCATTAGCATTAGATAGAGTTAATTAGATCGATATCTTAAGGTGATTAATAGTCTATTTATATTTAAGTTAAGTATAACTCAGGTTTAATTTAGCATACCATGTTGAAATTTAAAGTATTTTCTTAAACTAATCGACAAGTAGAAATTACGTATAATGAAAATGTTGTGTTGCAGTAGCGAGGCGATCAATATTCGCTGAACATTCAGTTGCTGTAGGACGCACTAATTGAGACACAGCTACAATATCCGCCCCATGTTTATGACTCCCATATAGCAAGCTATCAAATAAATTCCGAACATGTAGGAGATACTGCCTCGCGTGTAGCGATTATAAGAACCTCATTTTGTTATCTCAGCATCATCCAGACATAATATAACATTATAGAATAGTTACGTAGGATCACAGTGGCCGGTAGTCTGAAGAGAACAGTGCGTATAAACTAGCATGAAGGTAGTGTGTCAGAGTGTGTCGGGCGCTAGTGCGCCACGGACAGCGGGTAGGTAGATAACTTATTAGGGTTGGTTCGCAGATTGCGTGAATGCGTTCACTTCACGGTCGCGTTGCCTTTGTTGGTGCACCGCGCTGGGTGGGCCGCTCTATCGCATGCTCCACATTGCTCGCCGCAGGTACCACTGTACCACCGCCGCACCGCTGCACCGCCGCACCGCTGCATCGCACCACACACCACGAACATAAATACGCAGACAATACGTTTTGCGCAATTTGTTTCGCTTTCTTAGATCGGGATTACGGCCGACAATCTCGAGACTCTCTGTGCCCTTTATCACGCATTCGGAAGAATCGTAGGGTTAATTTAGTAGACAAGATAGTATCCATGACGATGTAACGCACCAACATCTACCTTGTTCATCAAACAATTTTACCTCCGTACAGAACTGTAACATAGTACCTTTCTGAACTAAAGACCGGTAAGGAAACCATCGCAGCAACAAAACAATTTGGATGATTTTGAATCACCGTTCGTAGCGATTTATGAATCAGCGATAATGTTGTTTAAGCTTTGGGAGTAAGTATTAAACAATGTTAAATTATGCTATCGTAGTAACATGGCGTTTTGTCTGAGAAATAAACTAGACACAGATTATTTGAGTTGTCTTTATAGCCAACCGGTATTATGACTCAGCCGTGATTGTTTAATTCAGTGCTTCTAAACGTGTCGTGGCTCGTGGCTCGTGGCGCATGCGCCTAGTCACTACTACTACTTTGATTCATAAGCTTGCGAAAATATTAGTTAATTTTGCTTGAGTTTTAGTGCGCCTCAGGATTTATTCTTTAAACATGATGTTGAATACCTATATTAACAACTTCAAGTACCTATGTTGTTTTAAATTTTTAGATAGATACCTACAGTTTGAATAACATCATTCAAATGCTTTTTTACGATTCGACAAATGATTTTACGGTGGTGGTGGTTTCTATAGTTCCATAGTAAAAAATGTATAGTTAGAGAATTGAAAAGAGGCGACCACACGTCACCTAAACTAGAAGATAATCGCGGGGGCATGTACCTGTTGCGTTGCGCACTCCTTTCATGGAATATTGTTCTTGTTATAGAGAGCACACGACACAAAGCGGGTTTATCTGGACGCATTATGAGAAGCATCTCCGCTCCCAGATCGCGCGATAATACTCGTCGTCGTCGACTCACAAAAGTATAGAGCGGCGCGGCGGCGCAGGCGCACGATGCATAGTGGTACGACGCGGCGGAGGAGCGCGGCGCGGGCGGCTGCGACCGATGTAAGGTGATCTCGAGCCGAGCTGACCTTTGTGCATTACGGGCAACCGCCGTCGATCTTCTTTGTGTCGCGGCTTGCTTGTCAGCGTCCTCGCAAGAAGGAACTTTGTTGTCTTTCTCGAAAAGAAAGTAGGTAGAGATATCGATGTAAGCATTGTTCCGCCTTCGAGTTAATTCAATAAAGTGCTGCTGTCTATCGAACGCCATTTTTGTTTAACATTTGAATAGGTCTTATTGTGCTCGCTGTTTGGCGGTCTGAATAGAGAGCAGGTGTGTCTTAGGAGGCTTACGGTCGGTGATCTCTGGTGTCTCGTGAGTTCGTAACCTGAACATTATTCATAGTTTGGTTCGGGCTTTTCAACTTTAAGCGATCGAAAGTTCGTGGTCCGGTATCAGATTTAACAATACTAAAATACGCAACTGAATAGTTAATTACTTTATTATCTTGACTTTGATTGCGGCACAAACAGTGGAAACTTGTTTGCATGCTGAACTGTACAAAAGCTAAAAAGCCATTGATATCTATCTAATCGCTTATCTACGTTATTACAACAATCGTATAAATCATGGTCGGAATAATAACGTAGCTAAAAAGCGATTTGGTGACTAAAATTAAGGGAAGTTAGTAAGCTATTGTGAAATAATAAAACGATGAAATGCCAATGGAGATTACCATTTATATGGTCACCAGCTTCAAATGAGCGATGAAGATGAGATGTGTCATCGGATTTTACTATAGAGAGCGACATGTTGTCAAATGTGGGATTTTGTTGCGCGTGAGATCGTCGCGGCGTTGCGTGGACAGGCATTCATATAAAGGCTTAGTAACGTCATTCATATGGGAATGAGCTAAGGCTTTAGTTCTATTGATTTTTTTCATTTTATTTTAGTAACGAATTCAACAAGATATTTGTTGAATTCGTTTCCACGATAATCATAAACTTTGTAATTGTCTGTTTAGTAAGCATTCTCTTGTCACGTCACTAATCTAATGTTAGCTAGCATAATTTACACCACAGAGATATGCCAATGTCGCAAATACTGCACGAGCACTCCATAGCCATATAGGTATATATTCATTAGGATAGTAAACAAATAACAAATTGAGTAAGCAAGAGCTATTGAAACGTGGTACTTAAATCTTTGAACTCGCAGTTTTCTCTAATTTAGAAACCGTAGCAGCATAGCATTGCAATTAAAATTGAGAATCTTATAAAACTAAGTTTGTATGTTCATTGCCTTGTTATTAAAGCTGTAAAAAGTAATATATCTACTAGGGACCGTTCAACGTGGTCCGCAGATGACGCTCGTAGCGCGGCCGCACGGGCCCGCAGGCCGGTTGGCCGCCTCAGCTAGGTGAGCAATGACAGATGTGCCAATTTAGCCCGTGTCACCTCGCCCGCCTCCCTACAACAACTATTAACTTCGTCTGTATAGGAAACGGTCAGCTGGCACATTTTTTCTACCAATCTGGATCAGTTGGTCGAATTTTATGCGTCTGCTGACCCATATGTCTCGTCAACGTATTTCGACACAGCAATGTAATAATTATACGCTATATAAATTAAAAGAAACCAGGCCATTATGAGTATTAAAATTAATGAAGGAATTAAAAAACACCTGATAAATTGGGAAAACAGGTAGGTACCTAATTAAGGACATGTTTACCCATCTGAAGAGATTTATCTAGAAGTCAATTAACGCTTCTAGAGGCTGCAAACTTAATTTAATTTGGATAAAAAATAATACAATACCGTATTAATTCTCGATATTCCAAGTTTCCTTCCACGAAAAAGCATTGAAATAAATGAAACACCTTCAGAACAAAAAAACAGACTCGACAAACAATAAGAAGCATTTATAACCGTTTAAAGAATTACTTACATTCGCTTATATGCATAGCACGACATTACAATGTAAGTAGGTAGTCGTGTACATACTCGTACGTATACAGACGCAACACGGTTCAGACTGTTCGGAGGGACACGCCACAAAGTATTCCATGAATGTGTAATCAGAGAGTTTATTGATCGTGGCAAGATTAACACCACTCCGCATTGTCTGAGTTGGCACGTCTTAAATTTTCCCTTTTTGTGCCAATAACTTAAGGAATTCACGAATTAATTTTTTTTCTTCACCTTTATGAATGTCGTCGTTTATCACAACTGGAAAGAAATATTCCTTCTTATGTTGCGCTTTCGTAACCGCTTTTCAATTGTAAATTGTGATGTTTTACGACTATCTTTCGTACCCAAAATAGAATACCTTTACACACATAAATACATCGAGTGCGACCTCGCTGACACGACGAGGAAGTACCACCGAACTTGAGGGAGATTTCTTATATAAATTAAAATAAATATCGATGGCATTAAAAAATAATTTTGAATTAATATTCAATATATTAAATAGCCATGTCGAACAGCTTAGGTAAACTTACATAAACCATGGCAACGCGACGTGAGCTCGTAAAGTGCAGTTACATAGATGCGAGAATGTATCTGAGTGCAGCCTGGGAGGATCGCTCGTTACATAATTGCAGCGCCACGGAAGGGCGCACTGCGCACATGCGCATCCTGCGAGCACGTGCCGTCCACGCGGCCGGAAGTGCCTCGCATCGACCCACTTACCGCGACCTTCGCGTATTTCTATACTATCTATCCCACTACTTGTACTACAACTTTGTTACTTTCGCCAGCCCAATAGAGCACGCGCCAAATACACCGAGTGCTTACAACAGAGCTGTGGTTGGTCATTCGTAACCAGCCAATGTCATTGTCAATACCTGCCTCCGAGATCAGCAACTGCTGTCCGCTATAAACAAATTGAGACGCGATTTACGATGTAATAGTAAACTGGGACTGGGAATTTTATTATCTACATGTGAAAATACACATCGGTAACATAGGTATCTGAATATGATTGACACTTCAGGGTTGCATCAAGTTATTGTGCGTTAAGTTTAATAATAAAAATCGTATCTACGTGTTATTTGCATAGGCACTGTTGACTGAACTTAGGTACGTCGATAAGGTTTGGACAGGTTGTGGGGGCTTATCTGTTGGCGAGGACATCCGCACGTTGTTCGGACGTGCGTTATCCAACTAACACAGTTTTATTATCACGCATCCCCGTCTTCATCGCGATCGCATCGACGTATCAGTGACCACGTGATAAAATGCTCGTTTCAAATCACATCGCATTTGAAACACGGAAGTTTGTGTCATATCAAGGGCAACGGAGACAATGAAACCAAAGATAAAATAAAAGCTTATGTTGCTCTCTTTTATGTTATGGGTCATACAAGACTGCGAACGATATCATCATGACGCACTGTACCGTTTTATAAAGATTGCAATCACTAAAGCAATAAGCAGCGACAAGTGTTACACCCATCGTCGTCCCAGAGCACCACAGTTATCTCCTTTGAAATAACGTTGCCCCACACTAGCAATTTCTCCTTTATCGTGGGTGCGTTTACAAACATTTAAACTCACATACACAAACAGCCAGACCCGGAACAACTACTTGAGGGTCATACAAATATTTGTTCTGTGCGGGAATCGAACCCGCGACACGCAGCGCAGCAGTCAATCGCTTAACCACTGCGCCAACCGTGCCGTGCGCCAACCGTGCCGTTCAATTGCTTCAAGACTTCTGAGGTAAAGGCTTGTTCTGTTTTGTAATCGCTGTTACCTTTGAGTATCATTTAATTAAATAACCATTTATCTAAATTCGATCCTGTCTTGTATGATCATGTCTTCGTATTTCTGTTCTGTGCTCGTGATTATAGATCTGCTTCGTTATTTTTTTTTTTAATTCTTGATAAATTACCTATTTTGTATGCATGTGTTTCTTTCTTTCTTATTGTACATAATGTAAGTAGACTACCTATCATGCGGCCTGCAGCGTAATGTCGCGTGTTTCATTAGTCTCGTGAGCAACATATTTTGACGAACTGCAATATTTTGGTTCACGTTATTAAAAACGAGAGTATGTAGGATAAAACATCAAGTAGTCATCAAGTTTTAGCGAGAATTAAACAAAAATATATGAAATAAAAAATAAGCAAAAAAAATGCGTTTTCACCAGTAGTCAGCCACTTTGAACCTGAGTTCAATCTTTGCGCATCCAATAGTCAACTGATACTTGAGTGAATAAAGCACTAATCGCATCAACCCGAGGGTATGAACTCTCCATAAATATATTCTCTCAAGAAACTCAGGATTTCTTTTTAATTATAAAGGAGTACCTATGATACCATTATTTTCTAAACAATGATGAACAAATGGGTTGAGTTAATAAAATAATATTGTGAATATCTAGTTGGTTTTAAACCAATTCTACACTTCATCAATCTTTTATAACATCTTCTACGTTGGTGTGTAGTAAGCGATAAGGGGACCCATTCGTCGCAGCATTTCTAGAACCCCCAAATGAAGTACTACGAGTATCTTGAAAAGTCCCTCGTGAGACGCTAAAGCTTCTTTCATTCAGACCATCTCGAATTGCCGCCATAGCATTAAATAACTGGTCTTCCGTATAACGATGGATTAGATTTCAAAGATATTTTGTTTTTTTAAGAAAAACGGTACTTTAAAATTTTGTAAAAACTATGTGTGTGATTTCTTATGTTTTTATTAATATTTTATTTTATACAGTCAAATTAAAACGTGTAAAAGTGAAGTTTGTTATTTATTTCGCTACAATAGGCACTATGCTGGGTGACACCACCTTCCGGCTCGTTACCTGTCTGCGTTTGAGCGCTCCTTGTGGGGCTCCGTATCGCTGTCAGTGCAGTGAAGCTGTCGACTGCCTCGGACACCATGGCCTATCCTGCAGTAGGAGCGCAGGTCGGATAGCACAGCACGCCAGCATTACATTAATGACATCATCCGTCGTGCTCTTGTCACCGCCGGGATGCCAGCTGTTTTGAAACAAACGGCCTGGGATGCGATGATAGGAAGAGACCAGACGGAATGACCATAATACCCTAGAAGTTAGGCAGACCTTTGGTGTGGGATGCAACATGTGTCGACACCCTTACGCCATCCCATCTTCCTAGCTCGGTGGGCAGTGCTGGAGCGGCTGCTGCTGGTGCAGAAAACCTCAAACGGCGAAAATATTCCAACCTGATTGGGAGTTATATGTTCGAGCCGTTTGGGGTTGAAACACTAGGGCCATGGGGTCCGACAGCCCACTTGGTTTTTGGAGATATCGCCAAGCGGTTAGTCGACTCTTCACGCGATCAGAGGGCTGGCCTGTTACTTGGCCAAAGAATTAGCATCGCCATACAACGTGACAGTGCTGCCAGCCTTTTGGGCACTGTTCCTGTTGACAGCGATGCGGACGAATTTTTTGATGCCCTATGATTATTTTGCTTATTTTTGCACATGTACATATCATTATTTTAAATGTTAGCATAATGTAAATACCTATATTATGTCACAAATAAATAATTAAATATTTGGTGCAATATTCTAGTACAGTGAATCAGCAGATGAGACGACGCAAGCGTATTAACTACATGGACTTATTGCTGATCTGTGCATATTTTTTATTATTACGAACACGTGAATTCAGGGGACATTGACCTAGTCAAACCTATTAACAAAGTCAGAATATTCTTTGATAGTCTTCTTTATCAATGAATAACCATGTTTTTTTGTTAAAAACAGGACATAAGTATGATATACTCGTATCTGTCTTTATCATGAAACAAGAAGTAGAAGTTACCTCTACAATCGTTTTATAAAATCACATTTGTAACAATTACGCAACAAGTGAAATAACAAAGAAGTCCACAGGTAAACTAAACAACACCATTTGTCATGGTTAACTGGAAACACAACAGTGCGATTGTTCCTCTTTAAACCTTGAACAATAACCTGTTCGAGTGCAGCATCGGATTTTTTCCAAAATCTTCTTTTATTCGTATTCAAAAAACTTAATGGAATTTCGCATTGCGCCAGTCGGCGTATTGTACAACGGCGAAGAATGTGGATAAAATCAACAACGCATTAAATCACACATACCCGATTATTCAATAGTAGGGTAAAAGAATATTTACGCCTCACGGTAAGAAAAAAATGTTGAGATAAAATATCTCTCTACAAAGAGAAATTCGGTATAGCCGGGAAGCTTTGTGCGTGGGATAGACGGCTAGCAAATTCGTGAGTGGGTTTGAAGCGTTATGCAGTAGGTATGTGGCATTGCGCAGGGTGCAGGTAGTGTTGGGAGCTGTGTGCATAAATCTGCAGGTCGAGCGGCCACGGCCGGTGCGCGCTGTTCACGCCTACATCGCGGGCGCTGCAGCGGCGCTCGCGCCTGCCGAGCCGATCTGCACGTTCTTAGCATATCTGAATCTGTCTACACGCGGCGGCACACCGCCGCTACCAGATATGGGCAAAAATTGAAACACGGAACGTACATATCTGAGTGGGCCTCTGCCTACACATAAAGCGTTGCGTTCGTGCTTTCTTTATGTCCCGCCCCT
Source organism: Apamea monoglypha (assembly GCA_911387795.2). Taxonomy (NCBI): domain Eukaryota; kingdom Metazoa; phylum Arthropoda; class Insecta; order Lepidoptera; family Noctuidae; genus Apamea; species Apamea monoglypha. Next base: position 10,680,937 of record OU426921.1, read on the forward strand.
GTATGGTAAAGAAAATAAAATCTGGTCGACGATCTGCATATCACGCAGGTTTCACAGGCTTTTTACTACAAATTTCTATTTAAGTGAAAATAGTTTGAAGTCTTTTACACAAAACTGCTAGGTACTTAATCAGCAGCCCTCTGTCCTCAATTAAAACACTTAAGATACCTGCAGCAATTTATTATGTAGGTACTTCATTACTTACTTATTTAATTGCCAATGTGTGTCTCATGCCTGACGTATAAAGGAAGCTTTCATTAAAATATCGGTAAGGGTACGCTCCATAGGCCTTCTTACGTTTGGTCACGGTAATATTATCTATACAGTATTCCAACTTCATACAAACGGACGAAGCGCGAGTTATGCCTACGCGCCTCGATCTCGACATGCGCTCGACATGCAGACAGTCGCGACTGTGCGTGTGCCGCAGTAACGAACGGACGGTGTGTTGTTTTTTTAACAATAACCGCGCGATTTTCTCACTAAAAATAAGTTCAAGTACATATGACGAGTAGGAAATATTGTGCTGTTTTTGGTTGCATGAATTCGTCAAACAATTTTTAATTAGAATGCGAATTTGTTATACTTTAAAATTTAATAATAAAGCATTTCGTACATCTCAGTCGAGGCGCAAATATTTTTCGGTCGCAAATTTATAAGACCGATTTGTTATTCAAACATAAACATGTTTTTTTTTATTAAATCTACCAATCAAAAAACAACGTGCATTTTTTTAACACTTCCTATTCAATTCACAAAGTATTTTATTTGTTTATATAAAAAAGTATATTTACAATCACAAAACTAAATGGAATACAAAGTAGGCAAATGTAATTAAAATGCTGGAGGCGGGCAGACCTATCGCATGTTTACGTACCGCGCGGCTGTAGGCATTTATTTCAAAGATACGGCCGAGTTACAATACTGTATAGATAATATTACCGTGGTTTGGTCGTTTCCCCGCATTCGGATGCCAATAGAATTCGGGCTAGCGACCAATGCGAGCGATGTCGAGCACAATATTCGTCCAGCTTCGTCGCCCAATTCCACAACCATGTCCGAATTCGGGTAAAGACATTCAGACTCCCGAATGCGGGCTGAACCTTGTAACATAATGTACATACTCACAGTTATCTACATTCATTCCTCCAGGTCAGACAAGCATTCCGTTACCGTTAGGCGCTGATCTGACTATTCCTCACGACACCAGGTCACGTTTAATCCATAATCAGTACACAGACACTCATCAAACTTTAACATAATACTACGACGATTTAGTGACATCCAAGGGCTGGAAATTTCGCCCACACTGATTGATATCATTTTTCCTATAAACACTATACTTTTAATACGAAATAACTATAGATTTAATTGTATTTTATTAATATATTTTATTATGACAGTTTTGACAACGACGTTTAATATGTCGCCATGACAAGTTTGCTTTAAAATTCTTATCAGCCTATAACTTTTAGCTGAAAATATATTCATCCTCCTGCAAATTAATACTGGCCATCAGCATATTTCAAATTCATAGTTATTTCTACATGTTGCTATTCTACGAGTTCACCTTATGAATCCCAGCAATGCAAGGATCAGTTCGAGTTCGAGTTTCGCCTCTAAAGCGAACCCTCAAGATAGAGCTGGTACTCCGGAGTCACCTATCCAGGGAACTCTTGGCGTGTCCCTCTCAAGACTCCGGTACCTGACGGACTCACGCTGCACCTCCGACCTCCGTCCTCCGTACCAGTCGGACCGCTGGCGTGCCTCGCCGGAACACCCTGAAACTACTGGGCCGCGCCTCAACCGAGGGCCGCCTCTCCTGGCGGGCTGACCGCGTCCCTGCCGTGCCTGCTCTCTCGTGCGGCCGTGCTGCGACCTACTTCTGCCGCGTGGGCCCCCTGCGGGTATCCTCCGTGCCGCACACGCACCAGCACCTGTCACCGGCACCTGCCTCGCGTCGCGTCTACTTCTTCAGCCTCCTCAACCCACCAATCACCCATCTTCATCCTTCCTCACCCACACACTATACACCACTGACCAGTTCATCTCCATTTTTTATATAACCTTTACTTGTGAATAAAACTTAGTTTCTTGTCGCTACACGACAACCTTTAGCGTAACTTGTACTTTTTTGTGTTCCGTGCCATAAGCCGACGCCGCCCGTCCTTCTGTCTGTCTTTTTAACACACTTTTATTAGCTTGACCTGTGTCTACAGTTTTACATAATTATCTATCTATCTATATAACGGAATCTTTCAACGTAATTTTCATTAACTTCAAGAAGTTTGGACACGTAGCAAGAACCGACGACAATAAAATAATTTGGTATCTTGGAGCTGATCTGATAATGGAGCCAGGAGGTGGATAGTGGAGTTCTTCAGTGGCTACTAATAAACCCCTCGAGTTTGGGCTCATGTGGTTCGTTTTGGCAAGTTCAATAGATTGGGCTTGGTAACGAGGGTCTGAAGATGGAGCCAGGAGGTGGATAGTGGAACTCGTCAGTGGCTCCTAGTAAGCCGCTCAAGTCATAACTTCGTTGACTTTAGACTTATTACCTGAATGAAGAATATATGTCATCATAATCGGCCTATAATGTTCCCACTGCTGGGACACGGGCCTCCTCTCGGTGAGAGGGAATGGGCCGTACCTAATCCACCACGCGGGCCCAGTGCGGGTTGGCAGATGTCACATGTATTCGTGATAAAAACGTGTTTTTTTAGTTTTTTTTTTAACTACTTACATATTTTTTTAATAGTTGTAAAAAAAGTAAGTACCAAAAATACAAAGAGTAGGTACCGACTAAGTAAGTAACTACCCAGTACCCACAGCAGATGAAATTAATCGAACTGTCTAGATTTCGGCATTACAGATCGTAAGTACAATAGGTCGGTTTTTGCGCGTCTCCTTACCTGCATGAGCCGTATGCCCGTATCCCACGGCCTCGGCGCCTCAACAGGTGTGCACCTGAGCCCAGACGCGCTTTTTCATTACGGACATACAATCAAACAAAACGAACTACATGCTCGTTTGAGAATGATGCCCGATTCATTCATCGTTCGCCGTGGAATTCTTTTATATTTGCTGGTCGAACTCGATCTTATTTTTATTGTCTCGTTCGTTCACATTCACGATATGACCGTACCTCGACAATGGATATGGAGATTGTCTTATTGATCATACTTATTTATATGTAGATCGACGACAGTTGATTTTAATGAATAGGTACCGTCTTTATCGAAACTCTCTCCGATTAAATTAGACGGCCGACCAAAACATAGATGACATTCACAGGCCACCTTTCAAGTAAAATGTCTGTTTAATAACCTAAACGTTACCTATATTAAAATTTGTAAAATAGGAAGCATAGCAACATAAACGCACGATGGGTAGGGTGACGCTTAGCTCTCTTCCACCTCTTATTTTCAATGGTACCGTCATACCTATTACCCCTACTGTGAAAGATCTCGGTTTGCATCTTGACTCAACGCTTAGTTGGCAACGCCAGGTCTCTAGTGTTAGTCAAAGGGTCAGCGGAACTCTGCGATCCCTGTATCGTCTGAGGAACTTTTTGCCCGCCAAGACGAAGACCATGCTTGTGCAGACTTTGATTTTCCCTATAATCGACTATGGTGACGTGTGTTACTTTGACTTGAATGCGGTTTTGCTGGATAAGCTCGACAGATTGCTCAATAATGGTATCCGGTTCATATTCAATCTCAGGAAATATGACCATGTGTCGAGCTATAGGTCTGAGCTCAAATGGATGTCCATTCGCCAAAGAAGAGGTTTGCGCGCTTTGACTACGCTTTTCTCCCTTCTCAACTCTCCCACTCCTCCTTCTTATCTCGTATCTCACTTTCAATACCTATGTTCTTCACACGCTAAGAATCTGCGTTCTTCTAACAATCTTCTCTTACTCTGTCCTTCTCATACGTCTGACTTTGTTCATTCTTCTTTTCATATTCAGTCCATTCTTCTTTGGAATGCGCTTCCCCTTGATATCAGGACGGCCACCAGTCGGTATGCATTTAAGCGGAAATTGCAGAGTTACTTTCAAAACAAATAGCGGAGAGTCATCTCAATATCTCTCTTCCTTGATTTTGTATATATATATATATTTATATATATTATAAGTTTGTATTATAGTAATAGTATGTATGTGTATGTATATAACCTATTTATGTATTTGTTTACCTAGTTCTAAGAGTTTTTTTTTTTTATTATTGTCCCTCTCAACCAAAGCACCTGCCATCTAATCTCTTCACCACCCTTGGTTGACTGGTAGAGAATGCCTAAGGCATTAAGTCCGCCTTTGTACCTTTTTTTTGTGCAAAAAGATTAAATAAATAAATAAATAAACGCACGGCAAGCGCAAACAAACGTGAAATTGGAGAGTACCTACTAAGTCGTAATAGCATAACATGTATTGTTATGAAAATGATTACATTGAACCTATTATATCACGATTAAAACAAATTTATATCTTGAGTTGTCACACGTGACATTTTGGGATGTAATTTGCAGTTCCATAATATTTTAGTAGTGCGCGTCACGTGCTGGCGGTAACCTTGATAAAGTGCTGGTCAACAAATTGCGGGCAGGGCGTTGTCGCATACCGATGGCCCATTTAAACCCGACACTTCCACACGACTCGCCTGCGCTCTTAACTTTAATTCTTTCGCACTTAATTCCACACAATATATTTACAAAACCCGCCTACATTATTAATTCGACAAACATCGCACCTAACCTACTGATTCCTTAACATAGATTTCATGGTATCTATCCATACCTACTTTAAATAACGACAGTTTCTCCTACACTCATGAAGTTAACCTTGAATAATTCGGCCGGGACATGGTTAATATTTATTTTATATATTTACATATGCATAGATATCTGTAGAATATCATAAACAAACAGATCAACAAGTCGCACTGTTAGCTTTATACCATTTTATCGATAAATTTGTTCTTGATTTACAGTGCCCATAAAAGATAAATGCAGCCGTAACCTTGATCTACACACATCTTGATATTGGAAAATGTGAGCAAACAAAGGTGGGTTAGTGTTGCTTGCCAGTTCATATTCCACGAATTATATAACGTTTGTGTCAACAATAATATGGATTAACCTTCAAGATTAAGTACAAGTAGATAGGTACTCTGGTTTTGAATGTGGAGTACTTACCTACGCGTTTTCTCCTAGTACCTACAGATAGAAACGCAGTGTGGTGTGAGTTCTCTATAGTCTAAGTATAACATGCTCCAGAGTTTCTGCACCTCGACAGCAGAAAAAAACGGGATATATCGAAAATAATAGTAATAATAATTCTCAAAGTTAAATCGATCAATGAGAATCTGGTCCATTTTTGGCAGAATACAATTATGTTTCACGTTTGGTGTGTATAACCAGTAATATACTTTCTCACGCAGTCAGACGGTGATCCAAGTCGTTTCGACAAACCGACTCTCTTTGCGGAATATATTTACCTGAATCAGCTGATTTTGGGTTTTGAACGGCTTGAATGAACACAGAAAAAATATTCCACAGCTGAACTACCTGTTGGTGAATCGAAATTGCGTTTTGACACACGCACCTTACTGTGGGAGAAAAATCAATGTGCGCTTAATATAATAGATAAGTAATAAGTAAGGCAGTGAGACAGCCGAGTAGTAACTTTCACATGTCATCGCGGAGGTCCAGGTACAGATGTTCTGCATCCTTATACCGAGTGAATTGGGTGTAATAGAAGACTGATTTATTTTCTAATTAAATCGGAGCGTGTGTAGGTTGATTTAGGCTCATATTGTGGTGTCTGGCTGCGCGGTCGGTTGCGCTGGCGCAGCGTGGCATGGCGGCTCGCTATCGATGCCGGCCGATCGCGTCGTGTTAATTACTTTCATTAAGGGCAATTGTCCTGCTCAATCGGTCTGATCAGTCAGTTTGCCGCCGCTCGATATTTCTACTCAATACCATTAGCCCGCCTCGTAAGTCGTACCGTCGTACGACGCAACTCTTGCATGAATTGCGTTACAAGCGCCTATCTGAGCTTTAATGTAGTTTGCGATATTTTATGTCCCTTACCTTTAGTTGACAATGATCAATGTTGACATATCTACAAATTCTCTTTTAGGGAGTTTTACATTAAGTAGTTCCCTATCCCTTTAACTGTAACGCCGTATTTGGTACTTCTTTCTGCTGCACTGACCATACTGTAAAGGCTCACGTAGACAGGCGCGACGGAGCCTACCATTCACCGTCTAACTTGAATCACTTCTTATATGCGAATAATGTTACTGACGTCATAGTCCAGCTAGCTTGGACCATACGGGTCGACTAGGCCATACGGTCAGCCTCAAAAAGATGTTCTGTAGTAGTCTTGTCAAATAGTTCTACCATCCACCACAGTGTGCTAATCGCATTCGCGGCATGTGTCAGTTCAGTGGCGAGATATTGATATCGTAAACCCTTCTAGTAGAACGACGTCTTTAATTCCGGCTCTGTCGCCTTGTTTACTATTCCGCTACCGTCAAACTGCTGATCCATCCACCAAATCTCTTTACCCTGGCCTTGCCCAATTTCACTTCATTGTCTATTATTCACCACATAATATGCATAGGTACCTACGCGAGTACGTATTGCAATGTCTAAAATTAAAAGAACTCACATAAAATAACCAAATCCCTAAAATCTAAATACCTAATGTTTTTAAATACCTAAGCAACTAACACCTACCTACGAATTAGGTACCTAAGTTTAAAATACTGATTGGGCTAAATATCTATCATTCAAAAATCGCTTCGCTCGCTCGGCTCGTGCGTTGTGTGGTCACAGTTCTAACCTAACCTAACCTAACCTAGCTGTTTCGATTTAAAAAGATATATGCGTGTTACGCATGCGGGTACAGAAACATATAACGGTGAGGTAAACCAATTTAAGGAACTTTGTACATAAGAATTTCAAGTTTTAGCTTTATGAACTACAGTAACATATTAATTTGACATTTTAAACTTTCGGTATTTTGAATATAAGTGAAACAATCATTAGGTATTTAGATTTTAGGGAATTTGAACGTAGGTTATTTTACGTTAGTTCTTTTAATTTTAGATATTGCAATACGTACCCACCTACGCTTAACCGCACACCACCAAACAAAATAATTATAGATAATACAAATCATTAATTGCGCCTGCAGCGATGTTGAAGTTGCGCCGACGCATAGTTGGTAGCAGCCGTAGCAGGATGCGCGGTTGAGGTCTATGAACAATAAACTATATTTCTCGATAGGCCATTAACATATCATTGTAGTGCGCTAATCGAATGGCCGCAAGCGCGGGTGTACTCCGGCGCAGCCTGACCGCCGCCAGCCGCCAACAACTACCGAAGCTACTCGTTACAAGTTAAACAGTTCAATGAAATAGGCAGGTACTATATATTATCAGTTCTCTTTAACTTAACATTGATATTACGATATTAAAAAAACCGTCCAAGTCCGAGTCGGACCCTCGCACCGAGGGTTCCGTACTTTGTTACCTACAAACAACTACTACGGTAATACAAATTTACGGTTTTCTAAATTTTTCTTTTACTTGTGCTATATGATATTGCTTCTTGCCAAATTTCATGATTCTAGGTCAACGGGAAGTACCCCATAGATTTTGATTCCCTTGCGAGTGTCAAAATATGCGGCATAAACGAAACCTAAATATCCGTATCTTTTGATTGCGTTGACTTAGAAGTTTGATTTTTTCACTGCGTCAAGGATTGCAGCCCTGAGTATTTGATATTAATTCCAACTTGATAACTATACGCGTTCCTGAGAAAAAGGGTCTTCACAGACGGACAGACAGACGGACAACGAAGTGACCTTATAGGTTCCGTTTTTCCTTTTGAGGTACGAAAATGTGCAAATACGTATCTATGTAGTAACATAGGTACGTATTTGCACATTTTTAGGGATTGCATTGATTGATATTAATAACGCATCATCTTTTGGATAGTATTAAGCTGTACAGCTTAATACTATCCAAAAGTTGATGCGTAAGATACTTAGTGGGAATTACTCATATATTAAGCAAACACTGAGGGAGTAGAAATATATAAAATGTTACGGGTAAATTTCCGGTAACACTCCCTGAACATTGAGTCGATATTCCCTACGTAAACACATGACTCATAGGCGAACACGATTGCGACATCAGTCGTCAATGTGTCAGAATTTGCAAATCTTATAACTTACTTACCTCTATGTCTTTTTTAGTTATTAATTAATTTTAGTGTTCTTTATTTATCTTAATTATAATGATAAAAAAAAACTATATAAGTATCAGGCTGACTTCCATAATATTGTTTAACATAATAACTTAAGTAACATAACATAAAACTATAATTAAATTGCTATGTTTTTTGTGAAGGCGGCTTTTAATACATTTTTATTGTTTATTTTATTTTGGTTTTCAAGTTAGCATGAATAAAAGCTACCAAAATCTCTTAATAATTTTAATGACCTGTACAGTTACATACATCAGAAGGCCAGTTCCTGTATTTAAAAACGTTCGAAATCTAGTCGCATTTTCATCTCACCGACAGTCAATGTCAAAAAATACCGGTCAAGTGCTAGTCGGCCTCGCGCACCGTGGGTTCCGTACAAATTTGTAGGTAACTACAAATTTACGGTTTTCGGATTTTTTTCCTTTACTTCCGCTATACGACATTGCTGCTGCCAAATTTCATGATTCTAAGTCAACGGGAAGTAATCCTATAGGTTTTGATTCCCTTGCGAGTGTATATATGCGATATGCGGCATAAAGGGAACATAAACGCCAGTATCTTTTGATTGCGTTGACTTAGAAGTTTGATTTTTTCACTGCTTCAAGGGATTGCAGCCTTGAGTATTGATAATAATTTCAACTTGATAACTCCACGCATTCCTGAGAACAAGGGTCTTAAACTCTTGACAGACGGACAACGAAGTGATCTAATAAGGGTTCCATTTTTCCTTTTGAAGTACGGAACCCTAAAAATTTACAAAAATGTAGGTATAAATAGTGGTATTTTTCACAGATAATAATACGGGATATTGCTCCTTACATAATAATATTACATGAATACACGACCTTTTTGGAAATAAAAAACAGAATTTGTAAAACCGGCCAAGTGCGAGTCGGACTAGTGCTGTTTATAGAAATTCAAACCTATTATCCATAACATAGGGTTTGTACTAGGTTACGGTAATATGTATAAGGTATTTCCCTATAGCTAATACATTTTAATTTTATGGGAATCCTCTGACGCGTATCTACCGTTTGAATGATTTTTAAAATAATTTTATTATTCTAATTTTGTTAAGTGTTTTAGTAAACCGATTATTATTTATCAAAGACTATTTTTTTTGTTATTTTTATACTAAAAAAGTCAAATAATCAAACACAAACTTATATTCTGCCACCAAAACACTTAAAAACCACTTACAGAATGAAAATCGCGCCTTTTTATATACCTACACGATATAAATCCGATATATAGAGGAGGGATTTTACTTAGCCACAAGTCCAATATTAAGGAATATTAAATGTCCAATATTAAGGACCTGTGGCCAAGTAAAATAAACAGCCGCACGAGTCGATCGAACAGGTTAAGCTACGCTTGCCGCGGTTGGTCCGTGGACGGGTGACCATCTTCACATACCAAGACCCTTCCGTGCCTCAGAAAGCACGTTAAGCCGGTGGTCCCGGCTGTCATTCGTGGATCTTTGATAGTCGTCGTCGAAGGCCGAAAGTCTGACAACCAGTCTTACCAAGGGGTATCGTATTAGCCAGTAACTGGGTTGTGGAGGTCAGATAGGCAGTCGCTCTATGTAAAATACTGGTATCCAGCTGCATCCGGTTCGACTGGAAGCCGACCCTAACATAGTTGGGAAAAGGCTATGCAGATGCTGATATATATCGGATAACTAAATATCAAATATCTGATATTTCGATATTTATTACAAATGTCGGATTTTTACGAAGCCTGGTAATTAACTCCAAAACATAGCTTATTATCCTTCCTATTCATTTGCTAAGAGGTAGGTAACATGCAAAACAAACTACTAACAATGTTTTTTCTAAATACATATCTAAATCATGTACCTACTGTATTGCATAACAACAATAGGTTAATTTGATAAAAATGCTCATAATTAACAGTAATAACGTGCACGAAATTACTGATATGAGCACATAGAACATAGTCATAAGATAACGAAGTGATTCCATCGGCAACTATTAACATTGTTCGATATAGTAATTTATAAAACAAGTGTGAAACACCATGATACGTTACTAACGTAAAATCGTAATAATTTACATAAATTATGACGCAATTCTCAAAGTCATCTACTTCGTCATGAATGGATCGAGTAGGAAGGGTCGACGGGCGGGGAGGAGGGGGTACGGGGCAACCATATTGTAATTTGGACAGCCCGACCATCGCTCCAGTGGCGCAATTGGTTAGCGCACGGTACTTATAAGACAGTGTTCGTGAGCAATGCCGGGGTTGTGAGTTCGAGCCTCACCTGGAGCAGTCTTTTTGCTAGAGTTTTTTAGATGTTTTTTTTTAATGATTTTATTCATTCGTTTTCTATGCTAAGTTGATCTGCATTCTAGTATGTTACGCGAAAAAGTTGATTACAAGCAATTGATGTCAGTTGTTTGTATTCCTCTATACATTTGTTCACTAGGCCCCTATTAACTTGTTTTTATCTGTGTCGATACCAGGCCCTATAACGAATAACACATGCTTAGTAGGTTAGCAGCAAACATTTGTAGCATCGTTCTTTTATGTATAAATGTCTCGCGGAAATAATGTTTTAAATACAGTAGAGTTCGTAGATACTTAATTAATACTAGTTTTCAACTTCTTTTCCTTGTCTGTAGTTTGAGTTCCATAATTTAAAAAACCGAATGAAAGAAAATTTCCGCAACAAAGCAACAAACCGATATCGATTTTTATGACTTATCCTTTCATGCGAAAGCAAAAGGAACGCCGCATATCCCATAAATACATACTTTGGCATTGTTACCTAGGTGCCTACTTGAACAGATATTTAGTAGGTAATATCTTTTACAAACACGACGTTTTATTTACAAAATAAAAATTGTAAGTACATATTTAGTTTGAAGTTTAATTAGTATAACAGGTACCCATATGACAGTAATGTGTGAGCGTATGACGGGTATTGTTCTTGTGTGTCGAAAAATTGATGGCAACTGAGCTATTGCGCGCATTTTACAGTAGGCACTTACTGAAACGGTTACTTTGTTACCTGTTAATTAAAAAAAATGGATTTTTATAAAAGTCGGTATAGTACTTTGTTTTAGTATGTGAATGGTCAGACATCGCAGGAAAGTTTTTTTTTTTTTGTATTGATTATTGAACCGTAAAACCATCAGTTTACTACTATAATCAGCCCCACTCCCCATGTTCCCACTGCTGGGACATAGGCCTCCTCTCTGTGACAGGGAGTGGGGCTTAATCCACCACGCGGGCCCAGTGCGGGTTGGTAGATGTCACATGTCTTCTTTTTTGGTTCTAAGACATGCCGGTTTCCTCACGATGTTTTCCTTCACCGTTTAAAGAGCAAAGTAAAGCGCTTGTATGGGTTCGAACCGACTACCTACAACTCGTAAGCCACGGCTGTTACCACTGGGCCACCACTGCTCTCACTTTTACACAGTTTACTAAGTACTGTTTTCTCATAACTAGTATTTTTGTTAATCTCAATTTACCAAATACTTATGCCAAATTATGCCATATTTTTTTTGCCGTTGACACAATGATGGTAAATTCTCGCTAGGTATTTTGTATGAGCAATTAAAATTTGTTTAGTTATTAAAACGACCGACACACAAAGATTAACTAAGTATATCATTGTTTAAAAAATTACACCACACACTGTTGTGAGCATGTGCTCTCTAAATGGAGTAACACTGTTTCATTGAGATTGGTCCAACGCCAGTAGGTGCGACTTCCGTGCCGGCGCACGAGGTCGCGAGTTCGATCCCCATGTCGCGCGCCACCGTTTTATGAAGTGTTTTCGGGATTATCGTTTTTTTGGGAAATAATAACTTACTATTCTATATATAGAATTGTTCACAAACTACCTTGATACATTTATTAGCTGTCTCACTCGGGCCAAGACCCTCTGTAGAATATTTTGGTGAATATAAGCGTTACTAAATTGTTTTATTATCGTAATTAGTTGTAGTTTTTTTATACAGTTGTTACAGAGGTTTTTCTGTTGTTTCATAATCTTTTGAGTTTTTGGAGCTGAGAAAGGTGGGTGAGGCAATAATTATATATTGATCATCATGAAGATATAAATCACAAATTATCAAATAAATCGAGGCTGACGCTAGTGGATAGGGTGGGTATGTTATTTAGCGGCAATAGTCCAACGGTTTCTGCGTGAACTGGCGAGCGAGGTGGTCGTGAGTTCAAATTACAACCAAACCGAACCATGTGCACTACTGACTTCGCAAAGAGACTTGGAGTGGTTAAAACAGAAATAATTCTAATGTGCACAGCTAGCATTTCCTAGTAGAATAATTTTAAATTATTATTTCAAGATAGTAGTATCTATTTACAGACGCCAGCACATCAAGCTACTACAATCTGTCAAATTTCTTTAATAGATTTTCAACTTTATCGCTAAAGTATTAAGGTTCAAGGTTAATTGGGAAAATTTGACAGTTTCGGGTAGCTTGACCTGCTGGCATCTGTACACTGAAAAGTTCATGATCATGAGCGTCATCAATTGAAGTTCATTTTTAAAGTTAAAGAGGCTTCATATAAACAATCTTTTATTCAATAAACTTCAATGACCCTTCTCAAAATCAATAAAAATCAAGAATGCAGTTGTAGCAACGGCCTTACTAAGTCACAGTGCCTGAGGCCGCTACTGCGACATCTTGTCATTAATCCTGAACGAAGCGCAGGGTCTCAATGTATTGCCAAATTTGTCGAGAGCCGATCGCAGGCTAATAGCTCACTTATCTGAGCAAAGTCAATAAACTGAGACAATAGCCTTATGTAACCGCTTTCTGACCGGTATCGGGATCGCGGTACTGTACGATATTAAAAACACGTTGTCAAAAGAATCGGACGAGATTCTAATAATGTGTAAATGATTTTATTATTTTGCATTTGTACCTACGTAAAATATGCTATCACATATCAAAATCAAAACTAGGTTTTACGTTGATTACGTACATGACAATTATTACATAATTATTATTTTTTAAACAATGCTATTTGATTTCAATTTTGTTTGTTTTACAGTTTTAAATGTTATTAAACAGCAATTAAAATACCTAATTAGGAATTATTACTAAACTTTTTTATAACTCCATTAGCATAAAACCATTAAAAAACCGAAAAACCAAGTAATTAAAAAGCTGTACCTAATAAATAGATGCTGCAAGCCGTCTTAATTTTCTTACAAACAAGAATGCTCAACAACAATGACCGACAACAGTTACCGCTGTGATTCAACCATTGTCCGTTTAAACGAATGTGTCGTTTCTACGACTAGTGCAGTCTATCAGTAGTCAGGTACGTCCAGTAGTCAGCTGGAGGGTGCACGACGTCGTACTAAACCACTAACTAATCGGGCAGCCGCTGCACGCTGCGTGACCCCTGATCCTGCCCGGCCGCTCGCCCGGCGCCCGCGCCGCAGCCGCCCCCTTCCTGCCTGCTATTTGTTTAACTCGTGCCCTCATCTGATTAGAACAACCGAACAACCTCTCGGGAATTGAAGATTTATAGCCATTTCCTCAAAAATTCCTATGGTCAGTTTAACAATCATTCCGTGAACCACGCAGGTTTCTGTAAATTCCTAATGATTTCTTTTGTCACGATTTTTTATGATCCTTTACATGTAGAAATCGACCCGACCCCGGCATGCCGACCTCAAGTCGTGAGGAATGTAAATTGTTGACCGTGCGCGAACAACCCCCGACACAATATTACTTCTTTGATTTTTTCTGTCACCTACGAGAAAATATTCGGAAGGGCAGTGCTACGTGCGTAGCCAACGAGAATGTGGACACATTACAAAAGCCACGCATCCACAGTTTTTCAAGACTACTGACACGGACGTGCTCAGGTGCCTATCCCTGGTCATTATTAATAGTTCCATTCCAATGAAATCGATCGAATCACTACTTAATTGATTAATTGAATACAGCGAGATTGGAATGGATTGATTGGTGAGTAGGTAGATACATACCTACCTAACAAGTTTATATTTAATCATAAAAGGTGTTTTAATTATTACAGAAATAATAGGTACTTTGTTGTTGACACCACATTATTACTAAACAAAGAACTCTAAAAAAATACCTAATACTTAATTTGAATAAATGTTTCTAATATGTATCTCATTACTGCTACCAAACTTAGAGCAGAGCTCACATATAAGTATTTAAATACTAATGATCTTGAACGTCTCCGGAAGTCCAGATAACAAACAAAGTAAACAATTGCCATACAATTGATTCCATCTTATATGCGTATATTTTGATTTTAAATTGACATATAGATAGAAGGCAAACATGAACAAAGATAGAAAGGCAATAAAGATAAGAACCCTGTCCGGATATCATATGATCAGCAATAATATAGTCTAGGGCCATAAAATATGTACTTTGGGAATACGGTATGGCATTATGCTGTGCCGATGTTAATAGAATCTCAATCGGTATAGTGGACGTATTTAAAAATTTATTTTGGTTTTTTTCAGGTTTTCATCACTATTTTCATTATTGGTGGGAAGGTTGAAATATTAATTCATAACGGAGAAGTCGTACAGATTCGACTTTGGTCTATATATTTGTATGTGACAGCAGAAGACGAGGTGGCCGAGAGGTTAAGGCGTTGGACTGCTAATCCAATGTGCTCTGCACGCGTGGGTTCGAATCCCATCCTCGTCGTAACATGGGTTTATTTTTTATTTTCATATTCCATCTAATTGAATATAGTTCCATTGAGTGTCACAAGTAATTATTTAAAGTATATTAACAAAAAAACTATCGTTTAAAAATAAATTGATTTAAGATTTCGTTATTAATTTAATTAATCATGATGAAATGTTGACATTGGAACACATTCTGTAATTAATTATTACAGATTAGTTTTCTGATAAAAAAACATTGTCATTCTAAAATGACTTAAGTAGATAATAATAATATGTACATTGAACCAATGCCTTGTACGCTACCGGTCGGTAGCGACTAGCGACAGTAAAAGCAATGAATGATAGGTCACAGGTCACGACTACGCGTAACTCGTAAGTGCCGACAGGTTATTAGCCTATCGAGTGCCGGCTCCGCAATAAACTACATTTTGCGCGTTTGACTACGAAACAACTTTGTTTTCTCCGCGATGTTTACGTGACTTTCGTAGTATGCTCCGGTCTACATAGTAGGTACCTAGCTGTTATGGGTAACGTGTCGAGTGTGCAATTTATTTTTGGACAGTACAGCGATCACGACGATTATTGATGACTAGCTTCCGACCGCGACTTCGTCCGCGTGAATTTTTTTATTCATCCAACCCACCCTGTCGCATCTTATCTTCAGCCCACTTCGTTTTCGCGTAGCATTCTTTCTTAGTTTTTTTTTTTCTTTTTGCTCGTCGTGTTAAAGTGCAAAAAGAATTTTATAAATCCGACTTGTAGTTCCAGAGATTAGCACGTTCAAATCTAACAAAATCTTCCGCTTTATTATTAGCATAGATATAGATACAGATATCAATAAAAAGGCATAGAATCATTCTTTTTTTAATGTAATTATAGATATACATTTTTAAATCATTCAAACCCACCCAGTTAGTAGTTATCCACAACACTTCACGATAACTTAAACCGCAATTTAAACTCATTACCAAAAATATTTTGATACAGTCTCAATAGGTCAGATAAGATACAAAGAATTCATGACGAATTAAAATTCCGCTGTAAGTGGGTACCCATACAATTCAGTCGTAAAGATAAGCTTGGGACAACTGTGTTTAGCATTGATTTTGGAGCACCGTTGATCACGAAGTGGTCTGCTTTCGTCACCGGACAGAAGTCGATCAATTCATAAATAACAGGCTAACGGAGCCTTTTAATTCACGACGCTATTAAATGCTGCATTGTATTTATAATAATGGTTAATTAAGGCTTTGTTCTTTGCTCCTGGATCCGGGTGTCAGGCGCAGCACTGAGTGGCGATACTGGCACTAACGAAACAGTTTTATGGGCCCAACATTATAATGCAGACGTGTTGTATTTAATCCTGCCTTTTCCGAAATTCTTCAAATTACTACTTACTTACGTACTTATTATAAATGCGGCTGCTTCTTTCTCGGCTTTGTGTGCGTTGTGTGTGATCGACTTTCAAGGCTTATCTAAACTGCCTGTTTGGCTTGTTGTTACCCTTTATAGACATCCTTTGTAGTAGATATGCGCTCAAAATCCGATCTATGATCCCGAAAACGGATCTATTTACCCTCGAAAACGACGTCCCCATTTTCTTACAGTCCCGAAATTGCAACTGCCTCTTTTGTTTTTCCGTCTAAAGAACACAATTTACAGTTACGCAAAGTAGTGACAAGTTATTAGTGAATCATTTTGAATACCGTAATAATCTTCACCTTTACTCGATCTTTGACAAACAAAGATTTTGTAATAAAAGAAAAAGTAAGGTACCTAGTTTCCTCAATCAAATCCGAAGACACGACGATTTAATCCGGTTAAAAGGATTTCCTTAAATGCTCTCATTCATCAAAGGTTCACAGGTACCTACAGTCAGCAACAAAAGTCGTTTCATTGTCGATACAGTTTTTAAATTATAATTATTTAACACAAATATTGACAATATGTAACAAGTACAAGTACTGACAATATGTAATAACAATGTTAGACGATTTTTACGCACATACGAGTAGGTAAGTATAAATAGGTAGGTAACTACATGTCTAATCGATTGTACTGATTTGTCTGTATACTGTACCTACTGTACACATATGTACTGTAGCGTAGATTATATACCGAATGTTCTCGATGTCTGAATGAGAGCACCATGCACATTGATGAACACCTTAGTTTGTCTCAACTGATAGGTAAGTGAACTAAAAATGTAACCGGTTAATTGTAATGACTTTTCTTTTTGGCACAGTTCGTGGCTGTCACAATAGAATGGGCCACTGACAATCGTCGGCACGCGGTCGCTGATTGTATCTGTCAAACAGGAGCGTTTGTTTATGAGCCGCGCAGCTACCGTGCGTCCGCCGCGCGCCGGTGCCGCGTCCGCCGCCGACACCGCCCCGTTGTCATCGAGGACATGTCCGCACTCCACTATCAACTGTCCATCACTCAGAACAACCCACTATTTTCTTCCAACTTTCTAATAGCACCACGTGCGAGAATTAGCATAAGTATTTAGGTAATTATTTGCATCTCAGATTTATCTGTAAGTAGGTACATGATTGACAATTGTCGCAAATCATTCGTGCTTGTCAGATTGGATTACCCTTTGAATTTCAACAAAAAAAAAACCGAGAAAGTTGTTCTATCAGATGACGCAAAGTGGGTGGGCTGCTGCAGCGGCCTGTGACAATTGTTACTTTCATATCAATAAGCCCGAGAGTTTCTTTAAGAAATCAAAACACCAGCATCTTGCACAGCATAAATGCTATTATCTGAACAATCTGAACGCTGACAACATTCTTAACTTGTACATATACCTACGAAAGGGTGAAAGCAATTTTAAATATAGGTTTATTTGCATGTTATTTACTGTTACATTTAATCATGATTCATGCTGATTTTACGACTCTTGAACACCTACATCACCCGTGGAAATGCGTTGCGAATCGCTAATACTTAAGAGTTTGCCTAAACCGATTTATCAAATTACGGTCAGCGCGAGCTGTGCGGACCGTACTGTCATATGTAATTCACGAGTGGTACAAAGAATTGAATCATAAATATTAATCAAGATCGCAATAAAATCAGTATGGCGCGGCTACGTGGTACCTGCGCAGGCGCGCGTCTCCGCGCGTCAAGCGCCGCATGCCGCGCCCGCCCGGCCGCCAGCCGCCCCACTTACCAACACTTGCGGCGTTTATATACCTATAAATTATTTTTAATAAACACAGTCAAGATCTATCTCTATAATTTATTGCCAGAATGACAATCTTTTAATTGTGACAAATGATACCCAGTCGAGAAAACAATATGTCGAGCGTGGCGTATGGGCTCCGGGCACAAAACGGTCCACATTTGCAACACCGCGTGTGGGTCGTACCTGGTTAACGATCGAAAGGTGATGCTTGTGGGACTGGGGCCAGTTGTAACGAACATGATGTACTGGTGCTCCGTAGAAGTTGTAGCAGTAAGTAATCACCTAATAAAATATAGCTCGAATTTAAGAAGAAGACTTTCCTTGATCAACTCAACGATATTAAAGCTACTTAATTAGACATAAGGTTATTTGCAGTGCCGAATTAGCCACGTAGCAGATGTAGCAAATGCTACAGGCTCCGCGCTGTGGGGGCCCCGCACTTGGACGTACAAAAAACAAGTCATGGTACCCTATAACACCATTCCATCCATCTATTGAAATATTAGGTAAGAATGGTCAAAAGAAACCTAAGCTCTCCGAGATGGGATACTAAAAATTTTCGAGCTCGCTACGCTCGCTCTTGCATACAAGGTTCTCTCAGAACTTGCAATCACTGTTAAATCACACGATAATATGCGAAAATTTTATCATATATCTATACTGAGCAAACATTGATTTGACTAGTGAAAATCAATAGGTACACAACTAAAACTATTATGATAAAGTTCTGTTTTATCTTGTAAACTTTATAACCTTATTAAACAAACTAAGTTCTACCATAAGGGGCCCCTAGGTAAAATTTGCTACAGGCCCCGCGCGGGCTTAATCCGGCACTGGTTATTTGCTACATTAAACACTGTATTTTAAGTAAACAATGAATATAACTTTCCGGTATGGTCGATACTCAGGTTAAAATATCGTAACTACATCTTGTAGACGTACAATATGACAGTCGAGAGACGGCGCTTGTTTATTAGTGACGCAGCTGCGGCCAACGATGGCTGAAACCTAAGATACTGTTGTATTAACCAGAGGTGGTGACTTACGACGTCTTAAACATACTTTCAGCATACATTTATAGACTATCATTGTTATAAATATTTAAGTCCTCATCCTGGTTATCTTTCAGTTTTCAGTCAAGGAAGAGTAGGTACGATATACGGTCATATTGGTAGCTCATGTTCCGGCTGTTCTTTGTTTTATATATATTTTTTTACCAATGTGATTATCAATAAATAAAGGAAAGGGGCTGGTAGGATACTCAGTTACTACTTAATTACAAGCTAACTCATTGAATGGCTTCCAGGATACGTCTTTTTCCGCAGTATTTCAATAGAGTGGAAACAATAATTTTACTGAAACGTAATTTAGTCGATATGAATATTATAATATTCAGCGAACGGTACACAATGCGCCGGTCGTCGAGATTTAACAACTGTAAATCAACACTGACATTTATCGCCAAACAGTAAGTTCAAAGACAATGCGTTGGCAGATCGTTTGGGCATAATGTTACGGTGATAGTACAGTGGTAGTTGGTACAAAACAGGAATCCATGCGCATGAGTCAGGCAGTGAGGCGAGCGGCGGCGGCACGGTGGCGCGGCGTCGCGTGCGCGCCGTGGCGCAACACCAGCGTGCCGCCGCCGCCGCACCGCACCGACACCCGCATTGACAGTGTCGAGGTGAGCTGCAGGGTCTAATAATAATACCATACCACCTTATTATGGTCCCACTGCAGGGTAAAGGCATCTAAGGCATCTTCTCATACAGAGAAGGCATGAGCATTGATCACAACGCTTGCTCAAGACGGGTCGGCGATTTCAAAGTTATATTAACTATAAAGTCCAGATTTCCCCACTATGGTTTCCTTCACCGATTTCAGTAACATCTACTTAAAATAAACTCATTTGAATTGAAAACGTCACATTGTTACTTGCACGGATTTGAACCACAAACTCGTGCATGAGAGGCGAGGCCTTAACCACTGGGCCATCACGACATAAACGTGGAGGTGATTATCATTAATGAATGTCCCAGCCTTTTCCATATTTCTTCCACCAGAGAGATCGTAGTCATTTTTCTAGCTTTAAACATCATAGCATCATCATCATCATCATCATTTCAGCCGATAGACGTCCACTGCTGGACATAGGCCTCCCCCAAGTGTCGCCACATTGACCGGTCCCGTGCGACTCGAACATCATAGCATGTTTGCTGCTAAATAAATTAATAGCATAAACATAGTATAATCAGCCTATAATGTTCCCACTGCTGGGACACAGGCCTTCTCAGGGTTGGTAAATGCCACAGGTCTTCGAATTTTTGGTTCTAGCACATGCTTGAGAGCAGTGGTGATTAAATTATTTACAAAAAGTAAAGTGCCTGCTTGGGTTCGAACCCATGACCTACAACTCGTAAATCGGGGCCGTAATAAGGCAATATTCTAATGTAAAGTGCCATCCGAATATTCATCAAAAACAAAGCGCGTGCTTTTACTAGGTCTCTGAATTTTCACGATAAAAAACCTGAATAAAATTACATAGCTTATGACACTCGTAAAAATCGACAACTCATTTTTTAAAATCGGGTCTGTATTTAAGTAAGTTATGATCGAACATTCATTCCTACATAATATGCACGCCAGTATATACGGTTAAGCTCATTAACCTTCCTTTTCCTGAGTCTAACAAAAAAAAGGATGGGAACGACACTTGTAACGGAAGAATAAAAAGCCGCGGGTGTTTTACAAAAACAAACAAATAATATGCAACAAAATAAAAAAAATACATAAAAAAACTGTCAAGTAACGGAATAGGATATGGTAATATGAATAAGGGTAGTTCATGGGGTTGCTACGCTCTTTACGAACTATCTACGTCTTGTTGAAAAATACTAAAGTACGCAGTCATTACTACGTATTATAGTATTTAGAACTTTGTGTAGTGTGCAGCAATGGTCTGTCTTATTACTTACCAACTTAAAAATGCGTAGCCCGTAGCGTAGCGCGTAGCACTAGCTACGTAATGGAGAAGAGTTCTTGCAAAAAGTACTTACCTGCATATAAGTAGGTAGACTACATATTGCAGTTCGGTAATCATCTTGATTTTCTGTACAAATGTTTCCTTGCTCGACCAATCAGTCGGTGATCCCTAGGTTTTCGAAAGATAATATTTTAGTCGTATTTTAAGCGAAGAAATGTTCCTGTACTTCCTGCATCGATAGGTATTTGTGGTGTCTGAACTGTGCGCGTCTCTGTCTGCGATGATTCAGTTTCGGGCACTCGCAGGACCCGTCTTTATTTCAGATATATTTACTACTAAACACGTATCCTTCATAAGAATGCAGATACACAATTATCTGCACTCTTTTATGTAATAAGACGTCCAGCCACCCGAATAGTAACTTCATTGAAAAATACAAAAGCTAACTAATTGGCAAAGATTCAAAGGTAGGTTCATCTTACAAAAAGTATCGGCCAGTGAAAGGTAACCTGATATTATTTTATTGATTCCCGCTAGTGCATCTCCCAGTAAGTCGGGAGCACATTTGATGAATTCTCACGATGCGTTTGGGAACGAGGTTTTTTCTCGTTTCATTTCGCTCAGCAAACAATAGATCACCGAGCGCGGATGTATGGAGGGTTGGAAGTACCTCGCCGCGCGCCGCTCCGACCGACCAATATTCATGTGAGTAGTTGCGTACGGAGAGTGACGCTGTTGTATATTGGCCTAAATAACTTACGTAGTGTTTTAACTTCTAAACTGTATAAGTTTCTAAGGGACACTATAGTTTGTTTGGTTTTTAAGATCTAAGTATTGCTTCGTAACACATTTTTCCGTTTTTTTTTTTCTAACCAGCAATGGTCAGAAAAAAATGCAGAAAAATGTGTTATAATCTCAGTTCTGGGCAAAAGGCTCCCCAAGTCCTTCATGTTACTCTTTTTTCGAACCAGAAGTCATGGTTCGCTTCTAATTCATCTCGCCACCTGTTTTTGGACCAACCTCGATGTCGCCTTCCATCTTCAGGAACCCATTACGTGGAGACATTATCATCTTGTCCAGCGTTCACTGTGCATGCGGCTGACGTGACCCGATTATTCGCTACATTACAATAATTTTAGACTTTTTTTTTAATATATCAGAATATTTCCTTGAAATACCTTCGTAAATTCTACATAATCTGAAATTATTACCTGAACGGACGAATTGCACCAGTGGCACAGTGTGCAATCCTCTGCGACCGCAGTATACATATGCGTCGCTCCCCGGCGCGACGCGCTCCCTGTTCCGTCTGCGTGACTACAACTTGTTGCTGTGAACCAGTTCCTGAACTAAGGTGACCTGTCAAATTACTTCCTCAATTATTTATGCATTTTATGCACTTTATTTTTTGCATAACACTGCATCTTACCGTATCTGCATAATATTTGTTAATAATATCAGTTGGAATATCATTTAAATAAATAATACTTAATTGTTACAGTTTCAAAAAGATTTTGCATATTATTGTAATTTTTAGGCATATGCAGATAGCGGGCATACCGGAATTTGCATTCATGAAAATTAAGTAGTTATGGTAATTTTAGCTATGGGAAATGAAACTATATTATTATTTCAAAGCTTGAATATTTTTTATAACTAATTTCATTGCCCCACAAAATCGTTGAATACGAATACTTAGTTTACAACTCACCGAATACAGTTTTAATTTTGTATGAACTTTGACCACAATGCACAGTGACCTATGTGTCATAATCTTTAAAATATAAATCAATACGTAAAGCTCATGTCATATCGATATCAAAACAATCAAGAGTCGGACCGAGCCAGATTAAATTGGACTTGTCTCATTAACTGTGATACATTTCGCTTGAATCACGAGGCGGGAATGTTACCTGACCGGTACAGTTACCCATATCCTACATTGCACACACTGTAATGATTATCCTCAGTGTGTTCAATAAAAGATTCAACGGAAGCTGCTACCTGTCTCGTGAGAATTGACAGCGGATGTTGCAAAAGGTGCCCCCGTTTTTTTTTATAAGTGTTACATATTGATGAAATGGGATTAAGGGTGATTCCGTCTCCTTTTTAGTAATTCCTGAGAACTGCTCGTCAACTTATGATTAAACAATCTGGTATGCAAGGAATCAGTGGTATTTCTTCAATTGGATCACAATGTTCTTACGTCGTACTTACCTTTGTAGTTTTGAACATCATATAGCCTAACCTACTTAAATATATATTATTTATAAAAAGGTGCTCTCATGCTTTTCTTAGGCGAAAAGCATGAGAAGCATCCAAAATCGCAAAACAAAATTCGTGTCTGAAATCTCCTTAGAAACAAAACTGCATTATTTCAAGCGTAGCGTAACTCGTGTGAAATTCTGTTCCCTTCACCTGCTACAGTGTCGCGGTTGAAAAACTCAAAGCAAAAAACACAAGAAGGAAACGTAAATGGTGCCGGTTATGATGAGTACGTACGATCAGACAAAAAAGTATTTAGAGTTGTGCACTTGTGAGATCCGTTCCCACAGTGCTTTATCGATCATAGGAGCATCATCTGTAAGTACAATATCATGCCCGCCTCCATTTAAGCCGTAGAAAGTTCAGTAACCTTGATGTTCTTATCTTTATCATAATAAGGCATTAACAATATAAAAGCAATCTATCATTTGAAATTAATATGATCAGTGATCGGCGGCGCGTTGTGGCGGTGGTGCGGCGCGGCTCGCCGGCACTCGATATCTGCATGCCGGCCGGAATGGCGGTTAATCAGGTGGCCCGTTATATTACATTGTGCTCGCCGTGAGCTCCAACCCGAGAGAACAGGTTGCTCCAATGACAAAGGAGCAGATTCCATCGTCCGCAATCCGCGTCTCCGAGCCCCACATTATAAATAGTCCGTCGAAATAATCCGTTGCTACGTGTCGCTGCGGCGCCCACCAACGTCGACCGGTACACTTCCATACTTAATGATATCTAACACAAAAAAAACAATTCATAAAAAACTGCTAACAGTGAACATTCCGTTTCCGCGTGCAGCTTTGACCTTACGGTGATTGATGGTCCAAGTATTGTTAATAGTTTATCTACGTAATAGATGGTAATAGTTGCGACCAAGATCGATATTAAAAACTTACTGTGTCATCTTCTCATTATTTTTTGTTTCGATTTAAAACAATAACTAAAAAATGGCCCCAAATGCTATAGTTAGTTTTTATAACTTCGACGTTTAATAAGGTATGTTACGACCGTAGCTTCAAAATTACTGTCAAAATGGAATCAGGAGTACCTCAACGGCAGGCGCACCCTAGGACTTCAAACCTCTTTTTAACCTTGCTGACTGGCAAATAAATATAACAATAAAAACAAAATCCCTACAGGATAATCCTTTGAGATTTTGAACACGCTGAATCTCTCTAATATCGACGACATGATAAACTCCATTTCCCATCGCTTAATAGTTTTACATTTGTCCATACTGAACCACCGCAATGGATTTTTTATTGTTTCTTTATTTATAAAAATTTTACGCAGCCTTATACTTAAAACTATGCTCCAAGTCACCGTTTTCACGGTTTGTGCCTCTGGAGCAGACAATACAAAAAAGAGTTGAGTTTATAACTATACTTGAATAATAAGACCTAGCCTAAAATAAACCAGTAAGTATTTTCAAAACGACCTGTCGAGTCTAGTCCTATCCTATAGAGGACTAGATTGACAGCTCGTTTTGATTATAAGTCTTACAGGCATTTTAAACCAGCATTTTTTT
This sequence comes from Apamea monoglypha, assembly GCA_911387795.2. Lineage (NCBI taxonomy): Eukaryota > Metazoa > Arthropoda > Insecta > Lepidoptera > Noctuidae > Apamea > Apamea monoglypha. The sequence continues at coordinate 10,705,868 of OU426921.1, forward strand.
AACTAAAACAGCTTATAAATAAAGTCTTAAGTAGGTACTGGACGTATAAAACACACTCAGCACCAAGAATTGTGTCGAATATGCTGACAAACTACGATCTAGAGAACTAAATAGACGGAAGACGAGGAAACCATAGTAACCAATTTTTTCCCACTAAAATATTTCTCACAAATGAATTATTAAGAAACGCACTGTAAAATCTTGGGTAATAACCGTAAAATACAAACAATCGACTTTCATTTTAAAACAAGGATGTTTGCGCCACCTGCGAGCCAGGCGCGGCCAGACGCGGGGCGCGCCGGCTCCACCGCCGTGCTTTACTACCGCTGCCGGAACAATGGACCTAAGGCCACGCTGTCGTCGGCTGCAGCACGTGGTACCTATGTAGTCGGCACAATGGCTTCGCGACCACCTGATTTAAATTACTTTACTACTTAATTTCCTTAAACGTGACATTCAGACAACGGGACGCTCTTCCGGCGGCCCACTGTCATCGAGTTCACACGGCTGTCTAAAGATCTTCAACCATTCCCACAGGTTCATTTGACGAGTACTTAGTTGTATTGTTTTGTTCTATCCCAGATGTTATTCCCATTGAGATTTATCTTCGTCTTTATGAAACATGAATAGTTTGTTATCTGGAAACAGCTTAGTTTCACAGCCAATAGCGCGGTCTCTAGAGTTTAGGTACGGGTTTCTTCCAGGTGGCTTGCCTTCGTTTGGCTGACTCACTTTGTGATAGCTGATTATTACACAGTTTAGCAAGCGGACCATTCCGCTTGTAGAGTGGACATAACGTGGATTGACATGATATGTACGAGACACTGCGTTATTATTTGCCATGTAGTACCTACCTATGTACCCAAGCTAATTGAAGATTAAAACGCAGTACGTATGCACTAACATCAGCGACGACTCCACAAGTAGGTCATTCACAAGTCAGTCGTTTCCTCGTTTCGTCCCATTCCCCTTAGTCCCGTTGGGTATGGTATCCAAGCCACGCCATAGCCAAAATATGATGATACGATGATTCGCACCACTATCACTATCATCGTATCACCGTAACTTGGCTGGAGTGCTGCAGGGTTACTAGGGCCTGTATTTCATGCCCTGTTCGAAGCTAGTGAAACTACACAGACGTGATGAGTATCGATATCAGAACACGATAATATATAAAAAAATAGTTTATATTTTTTTTGGGACGAACGCTGATAGTGTAGTTACTTTAAATATCAGTTTCTTGTGTAAACTTCACAAACGATAATTATGGGTATCTTACTGCATCATAAAGTATTTTTTTTTTAATTATTGTTATGTTTAGATAATATCGATAACCATTCCGTCTGTAGAGTTTCGTTAACTAATTTAATTAGATCTTGTATTATTATTAGAGATGCGCCGAATAGTGGTTTCACCGAATAACCGAATACCGAATAATATTCGGTTAAGTTCTTATAATATAATATACTGCCGGATAATGCGATTCCCCTTTCCATAGTTTAGCTTTTGCCAGATAGAGCTGAAAGCTTGGTCTTCTGCCATAGTTGACAAAACAACATAGTTCATTCATTATGCATAAGTAAACCTTTCCTATTACAATATAATTGTAATTTACTAGTGGGATTATTGCAATTAAAAATTACTGTTCTTTTAAGATACTTGATTTTATGTAACTACTAATGCTAGGTTGTATTTGATTACCTGTGTTTAATTATATCTTTGTTTGAGTACCTTACAATAAAAGATTTCTAATAAATATGATTGTAAAGAATATAGGATTCCTTTAATTTATTTTGCCCTAAAGGCTGATTTACAATGATCAATTAAACCGAATACATTCGGCATTTCAACTGAATGATTTGGCCGAATACGAATACCTCAAATTCTGCCGAATACCGAATATAAAACGAATATTCGGCGCATCACTAATTATTATTTTTATATTCGGTCCATGAAATAAAACTTTAGCTTACACATAGCTTTAGCTCACATACGAGTACATGCAGTGCGAGCACTGTACGTACTCATATGTTGACAAAAAATTATTTACCCAGCATTAACCAAAAAATAATTCAAAAAGACCAATAAACTAACAACCGATCAAATGCCTACTGTTCCTATGTCAATGAATATTTTATTTAAAGATACTAAGTAATACTTAATCACAACGATAAGAGCTATTCAACATGAGAACCGCGTCGAAGCAGTCTATTTCATAATTGATACGGTTCATAAAATCATAACACCCATCAAGGTGGACCAAAATAGAATTCAGTTAGAATCACAGCTGGTGCGAGCGCCACAGATCATAAGGCGATTACACACTATTATGAAACATAAATGATTGTAACGCCCTCACTAAAAGGGTTAACCCGTGCGGCGGAAATTGATTTAAATTATGCTATTAATAATATTAATATCATGTTCCAGTAGGAGCATTTTTTTCAAAAAAGCTGCCCTGAATCATTCCAAGAAATAATTAATTATAGACACCTGAATTAATTGTACGTTGATTTTAAGAAAATTTATTGAATTCAAGAAAACAAATAAAGGAACTAGTAATTATAGTTATAGTTTTATTGGGTTTTGATCAAATATAACTTTTAGTAGCTTTTTTTTTGTTTATAGACTAGTTTTTATCACCTGCTCTGTAAAAGGATCCCTGAACTCTATGCAACTGAAGGCCAATTAAAAATGATCAAAACCTAATCTCATCTAACCCTTTTTTATCTGTTCGAAACTAGATAAGTATCAAACAATTTTAAGTAAGAGAAGTGACCTTCAAGTTCTACATTGATCATAGATTTCCGTTTAATCGATGCAACCGAACGAATCATGATAGTATAGTTACGTGATGATGTTCAATATTCTTTATTTGAATCACCTCATCTCTTACGAAACACGGACTGAAGTACCACAATGTGTATTTTTAGATAGATTAGTAATCGACCCAATTTTAATGATAATTCACTCATTCGTAATCATTTACATACAAAAAAACTTAATATAGAAAACACAATGTCGGCGGTCAATTACTGACCCAGCAGGCGTTATCCTGGCTGCGGTTCAACAGATGGTTGTTTTTTATAAGTCGCGGTGATGGGGCGCCGAGCGTGGAGCGCGGGGGTGCGCCCTATAACCGTATAATTACACGTTGTAGTTGCGCGCGCGCCGGCACGCACAATTGGCTTAAACGAGTGTTTGCTTTGATGTGCCGCCGGCCACGGCGGTTATCCACGTGCGGTCGCTACAACCCGTTCTCATGTTAAGCTTATTAAGAAGAGGCTACCCGTTTTACGGTTGTTTATACGTACGACAAGAAATGCCTTCACGTGGCAGATTTAAAAGGCATCTGGATAAAAGCACTTGGCAAATTCCACGTACCGCGTTATGTCTGTGAGATTGCCCACCTACTCCTAATCTGCGCGCGCTGCGTCTCGGTTCCGCGACTCTCATTATGTATGTATGCATTATGATTAATCAATATGAACATCGTGTCAATCGAGCGACACTCGTAACTGTGCCGTGTACTATCTGTGTCATCTGTTTGTTATAAAGTGTACAGTTATGTCGCACAAATGCCAAGGGCTACATCGATCAACCCGGTGTTGGCGCAAGTGATTCTTAATCGACAGCCGTAGTCGAAAGTTGAGTAGCGACATCGTGATGCCGAACTTAGCCTCCTTCTTAGTACCGGTACACACAGCGCGTTGTGAAAATGTCGCCTCGCTCGTCTCGATAACAACTGCGACACCGCATAAAATATTATTAATCTTCAGATCGTGACTAACGGTTTCGGATCATCGTTTACATGAGCGGAGGTTGGGACGAAAGAATGACAAATATTGAAGCAATCGTTTGCACGGTGAAGCTTTCAAAAGAGTGCGCGTGCGCAAGCCGATAGCACATAAGCAACGCGCGCACTCGTCCACTCCGCTGAAGTTCAGTCACGCTGGGGTGCTTGACACCTCCGTATACATTGCATATGTCATGTTTGCACCACAATCGTGGAAAAAGGAGAGTTTTATTTTATTATATGTAAACCATAACAAACAAAAATATTACTTTTTTTTAAAGGGTCCTGATTCTTGAAACATGGTTGGCGTAATTTTTGTTATGACTTGGAATATTGGAATTGATACTAGATTCATAATCGAAAAGATTGGATATATTTTGATTACTTACTTAAAATTATAATTATAATAAAATATATCGGATATTTTAATAATAAAACTATAGTGTTGATGATTATCAACACTATAGTTTTATTTGTAGAACTGAAGCTATTAAAATATGAAATGATTCCGGTATCAGTAATATTTATCTAAATAAATGTGTGAGATTGACTTTTCACCACGTCATCAATTCCATCGGCAAACAGTTTAGGTACAGGATGATTCGCAGAAAATATTTTACCTAAAATCAAAATATTTTATTTCGGTGTACTCGTAACATAAACTGTCATTTTTTTAAATTTGAATACAATGAAATTGGTGTAGTCCATTTTAAAGTGTTAGTTAATAATAATGCAGGGTAAAATTAAATTTGCTAGCGAAACTCCGCAGACGTGATGGGTATCGTGGTGGATGGGCATCGGTATCGACATGATAAAACAAAAAAGAATTGATATTTTTTTATGCGAGGGCTTTTCCGCATTAATATTCACTTGAAACACCAGTTTGAATTTTTTTTGTAAAATCTTCACCGACGTAGTTGGAATCGATATCTAAACATGATAAAACATATTTTCTCAAGTCATAGTAAAAACCCTACCATCGGTCGTTGACCTCTAAAAAAACATCAAATCTTTTTTTTTATTTGATCGTGTTTAGATATCGATACCCGATTACGTCTGCAGAGTTTCGCTAGCTAATTCAATTTGACCCTGTATAAAATAAGTCTTCTGCCCAATGGGATTTCCCATCAGCAAAAATGACGAACTTCAATACAAACTTTCATCCCCTACTTACTCCCTATAGGGGATGAATTTTGAGAAACCCTTCCTTAGTGCTCACTTTCGTTATATAAAGAACTCTTATTCAAAATTTCATGCTTCCACCTAGTGGTTTAGGCTGTGTGCATCAATCAGTAAATGAACGAATTTAAGATTTGTATTAAACAGATACGTAATCTCTATCACAACTATTCAGAACTTGCCTGCCTTATTTAGGTATAATAATTGTGAAATTAAGAGTACCTAAAAAATTGCTACCAATACTCAAAGTAGTTTTTTCTGTTTGGTTTGTCGATCAGTGACCATCCTGTATGTTCACCGATGATTTAACGACGCGATGAATACGATCGCCTCATATGTAACGATTGGATATCTGTGGCAGGTGTTATAGATCGGGCTTCTAACACACTCGATGGTACCTTGTGTGGTTGTGCCCCCAAACCGCCGATGAGTCTACTTAACACCTTGATGGATCGTTTTGACCGTACAGATAGTTTACAACGCTAATGAAACATAATAACTGTTGATAAGTATCATAAAGTGAACATAATGGAATTAATCACGGACCTTAAACGTTTAGCTCGCCGGACTAGGTGAGTATCTTTAATCTGCCGGTGATTTATTTACACCTGCTACGATATTGTTCAACCACTGAACCTTAAACGTACCATACAGATACGGTAAGTGTTCCAACTGGGAAATACATACACACAACAATGAAATAAATTACAGTTTAGCATTATGGGCACGTTATTTATTTTAGAATTGCACAATTACTGGCGAACAATTAATGCTAAAAGTATTGGACATTCTAACATTGACCCGCCGCTACGCTTGTAGCAACCTTTCATGACACAGCGATCAAAGTTACACAACTTATTAATCCGGTTCAACACAAGAAGTTGCGGTAAGCATTCTCTTTATTAAAAGTTTATTGTTTTACATTTCATATTGCTACATGCGTTATTGAATACGTCTGTATCTAGGCTAACCGAGATAATGATAGATAATAAGGCACAATGAAGCACGCGCCGCACCGTGCACCGGTTCGTTAGTGTAACTGTTGAGTCACGGACCCAAAGATCACCTGACGGGGTGCTTTGACAGCGCGCGAACCAACACGCACGCGCACCTCCGCTGTACGCTACAGGCTACACAGCACACACACCGACCACCTAACTGTGCCTGAACTACTACACGTACACTGTAAGCACTGAATACTATGAATCACATATTACATCCATGCTTTAACTAAATGAAAACCGCTTCTCAAAAAAAAATTATTTCTCCAAGTGAATCATTACTTATGTTTATGTAACACGATAAAAAACTGCGCGTTTCATCAAATTACGTGTTGAAAGTTACAACAAAACATCAAAATTAGCACCTTGTTACTGTATCCTGCAGGGTAATGCCTCTATAATCGAAAAGGTAGCAATTTAGCGTTTACTCGCCAAAGCAAAAAGTGTGAGCAACAAAAAACAACAAAATGAGTGTGAAGCGAAGTTTGAAAATAGCCTTTATTACTCAGAAATTACATAAAAACTCAGTTTCGATTATTAAATTCGGATATAGTATTAAGTTGTGTAAAAAATAACACATTTAACGTAAAAAAGTCTTCCACCGATGGATATAAGAACCAAAACCACTAGGGTTAGTCTGGTTTAGTGCCCAAACCACTGCAATTATGACTGAAGAGCTTTCGTATGTTGTACTTAATCAAAGTTTATACGCTTATTAGAGGAGGGTTTTCAATAGACGGTTTCACGTAAAACTTTCTTATCAGAAGACGATGTACTGAACTTTGCACGTAGGTGATGTTCAGCCACATTGCTGGTCACTTTCAATATTTTCTATTGTACATACATAAATAAGTACTTACCCATTCTGAAACTCTTGCATTTGACAGGACAGCAGAATGATCACCTACCTCGAGTCCTCTTTGTAATAGATACCACGCCGACCTTCGACGACGTGCGGCCACTTCACGACTTTACACAAAGACTGTCAAGAATAATTAAAGTAATTACTGTTTACAGTAATTAATGGCCCACATAACGTGATATGGTTTGATTGATCTCAGAACTGTGACGAGATAATTGTGGCTTGCTGGCGTTATTTCCACACGCCATCTTGCAGACGGTTTTCAATTAATGAATACGTAGGTACCCACTTCGCCATCACACCTCGCCTATCATCGCGTTGTGAAACAACGTTTTGTTCGACCGAGTCTTTTATATTTCAATTGTTTTAGCGCTCTAACGATAGAGTATCGGCTGACACTAAGTACTATGTTTCGCTTGCAATGTTATGCGATTGCGTTTTTAATACATTCTATGTGGTCATGACAGGTAATCCTGCCTAAGTTTAATTGTTTCAATTTCAAATCATTTAGCTACTAAACAATCACAATCTTTTTCTAACAAAAGTTTGCAGAGCCGTACTTTTCTAGAAACCTCGTAGGTAGCGAGGGTGATTAGTGAGGCTTTTAAATAAGATCTTCGAAGCGTCGTCGTAAGGGTTATCGATTGTAATTCTGCGTGAGTAGCGGTGCGCAGAGCGGCGGCGCGGGCGCAGGCGGCGACGAAGATAGCCGCCGGCTATCCGCGTACATAGACACTGCATTAGGGCTCCTACGCCAGCCCGGCGGCTCCTTTGCCGCCATAAGCGCATTTAAAATGTAATCGCGCTTGCATTTTTCTTTTGTGTGCACAAATAAAGACTAAAAGAATAACTTAAAAGGCAGTTAATTATTTAAGCCCCGTCGCAATATACATGTAAATATGGAATAAGTTTTAAGCGCTTGCTTTTATATATTAGATACAGATAAGGTCAACTGATATTTATGCATGCCGTCGTTTACTATTGTGCATCATCAGTTGAAAGTTTTTTTCTCAGCGAATAGGTATTCTTTGTTTATAGTCGTAGTATCTAAGTAAAGTAAAACTGGAAGTGAAACTTATGAAGTTTTTGAAGTCCCCTGTATTGTGGCCTGTGGCCTGTAGGAATATAACATCCCGCTCTGGATATAACACAAAAGGATAGAAATGTTAGTATGACTTAAACTTTGTAAACATTACTTAAATCGCTAAAATCAGTAACAAGTCGAGTGAATCGCAGTCCTAACGAACCTTATTTTGCTGCAAAACTTGAAGAACAATGAAGCTGTTTTAAATTAAATCGTTATAAGGTTTTGTTCGGACTGGGGTACGTTATTAAAGACAGCGGCGGCGACAGTTTGCGTGGGCGCGATTGACTCGTCAGCGGCTATCGGCGCTCACCGGCTCACTTAGCGCTAACGTGGCGCAGGCTTTATCGTAGCCTGCGAGGCCGCCGCCGCCTGCGCTTCCAACATTCACTTAACTCAATCTCGACTAAATTAATATAAAGTATTCAACGTAGTACGTCTTCGCAGACGAATTGCGATTAAATAAACGAGGAAAGTCTACTGTGGTCTAGGAAAGAGAGTTTAATTATTTGCATAGGTTTCTTTTCACGAAGAAAGTCAATTTCTGCCTTTGTTATCGTAATAAAAAACACCGTAGTTCAAAACTTACAAAAACGATGTGGATGTTGGTAGAAAAACTGGAACCAGAGAAAAGAAAAGTTACGCAAACCTTTTACTAAACTAAAACTTTAAACTTTTTACTAATGAACTTAAACTACCAACAATATTGTTTCTACATCTCGGCAGACACAAGCAGCACAATAAGACCAAAACTGTATTCTAACTAGTTTGCACGATATAAACGAGTGCTAAATTAGCTCCTTGAATCTATTCTTGTAGTGAAATAAAGCCACTTTCTATCTTTTATTTAGTGTCGCGCTGCCAAGCCCTTTATCTCGCTTGACAAAGAGGCGGGTAATTGCCATTCGTACTGCGCCAGGGATTTCATTAAAACTTGATAAAACTATTTAAATATTAAGGCTAAGTATCTCTACTGTAAATTATCTAAACTTTATTAGGTTTTACATGATTTTGAAGCTTTTTATTTTTCTTTGTAATTTTATAACTTGAATATTCGCGATTTTGAAACAGCTACTCGTATTAGTGTTTAGTCATTCTTGGTTTAGTTTAGTTTGGTAATTTTTTTTCACGCACTAATTTTGTTCGGAATTGCCCAAATAGTTTTTTTTTTATGTTGGCGCATGTTTTATATAAACTTATCGGGGCAATCCCGAAACAAACCCGGGGGAAACCCATAAGCAATAATACACATTACCGATTCCTATTTGTTCTTTTAGTCATATTACATCGGAAATAATTCATTTGGAACCCTTTTAGCTGATTTGCGGGCACACAAAATTATAACAGCTCTGCATAATAATGGGTGCAATTTCCTTTTGTTCGTCTCGAGTGAATGTTTTGTCGATACCTAATCGCTCTCCCCTGTGAACTTGAAATGAAGCAATTCGGAATCTGGTACACCCATGAGAATATTTTTATTTGGTATATTATTATTTAAATTTCCGATTGTTCCTTAATGAGGGGATCAAAATTGTAATAACGGGTAGCGCTTACATTAAATGCGTTTTATAATATAAACCTGCAATATTAAAACGATTTGGATATATAACTCTTTAATCGGCCCGAGGTGTAACAAAGAACACAATTCTAACTGTAACCGTTGAAAAAATAAAGGTGCAGTTACAAAAGGAACAATACAATATACATTACTATAGGTACATACAATAATAACAACGTAAGTATTCGTTAGAACAACTTAATTCGATGGTTTATTTCATTAACAAAACTCCAAAACAATAAGGAGAAAAACAAAAGTTACATAAAAACATTTTAATTAAATATTTATTCATTAGGACTAACAAAATAGCGTAGAATCATCTTAAATTCATTAGAGAACGTAAATGGATATTGGTTAATGAAAATTAATCGAGACTACCACGCTTGGAGTGAAGGGGTGGTCGTAACAGTGATGTGATGAGCGGCACTAATGCACGCAGGTAACACCGAGGTGGAACTTTACGTTAATAATCACGTTTTGTTACAATTTGGGCGTTTTATAAAAAATATTTACAAGTGTATCTGTCTTCTATAAATTCGCCACATTCGCAAGTAGATTTATTCTGTCCATCGCTAAACAATGGTGTGTGAAATTACGATAAAAGTATTTAGCACTACACTAATTACTTTTGTCGTAATTTCACTCCCCATACATCTAGGTAACAACAGATGAAAAAAAATGCACATATATAGTTCGATACCACAATAAGACCACAGACCATATAAAAAGATTATGATGTTTCTGAGTGACTTTTTTTTAAATATTTTTTTGTATAGATATTGTTAGGAATCAGAAGTGAAATAGGTTAAAAAAAAATAAACAATCTTTAATTCCTTAAATTTAAACGTTACAAAATTATGAAAATAAAAAAAATAACACAAGCACACTATAATGGTCAGGTAGCATGTACGTTCCGAGCGCTGTCCAAGCAAAAAAGGCGCGTTGCCACACAAAGTGCCTCCTTTTATATCCTCCCATCGTTTGACAGCTGATCGCTTGACATCTTTACGATGTCACCTCGCCTTCCGTCACCAACACGGCCTCTCCTGATGCTCTGACGTCCTCGTCAGGTCTAGAAGATGGTCCCGCCTGATCTGTAGCAGTGCCTTCCAATAAGACGCTTGAGTCTTCGTTGTCTCCTGTAATCAGACAATCGTATTACATAAAAGACAACAGATGTAGAAGCAAAAATCTCTTGGATACATAAGAGGCAATGCGCATTACACGTAAAATATCATGACATATCAAAATCTTAGCTAAGATTAACAAACCAAGTAAGTAACTTAGTCGCACTGCAGACAGAGGCACCTAGTTAGCGTATCTCACAGCGGCTGTCGGCATAGGCACCTAGTTAGCATACCGCCCAGACTTCTACAAAAACACTGTAGGCATAGGCTCTCAGTTTGCATACCACTCAGTGGCTGTTGACATAGGCACATTGTTAGCATATCACACAGACTTCTACAAAAACACTGTAGGCATAGGCTCTCAGTTTGCATACCACTCAGTGGCTGTTGACATAGGCACATTGTTAGCATATCACACAGACTTCAAGACAATATTTACCTTCAAAAAATGCGGCACATGTCTCAGGAGTCCACTCACCCCTCCAGGGTACCATGAACTGTGCAGCAGCATATGTGGTCTTCCCACAGGCACCAGCCAGAAGCTGCAGCTCATAGCGGCCATGGTCCAGGACTCCAACTACGCGGTAGGGCCCACGCATACCAGGATCAAGTTTCCCCGTGGACTGGGAATACTTAATAACGAAGACTCTGTCGTCTTGACTGTAGGTACGTGGAGGTTGTCGGCCTTCGTTGACACGCCTGTCTTGATCAGCTTGATTTTTGCATAACCGTTCGGCCGTCCTTTGCCTCCTCATCTCCCGTAGCGGCTCACGGTTTTCACCAGACGCTTCGATGGCAACATCTCGGATTAGTGTGCGAATAACCGGGGTAGCTCCTTCGGCACCGATAAGCTGGTTAAGCGGGGACTGCTGGGTGGTCTTTTGCTTCGTCATGTTGAGTATCAGCTGTAACTTCCACAACTGTTCAGACCATTCCCCTTTCCGATGGTTCACCTCGATTCTTAACATGTTAAGGACTGTGCGGACATAACGCTCTACCTGACCATTGGCGTGGTGCATCTCGGGGGTAATATAATGAACCTGACAACTTAAATCATTCATTAATGACACAAAACCAGATGATTGAAACATCCTACCTCTATCACATACAATTGTCTTAGGTGTTCCAAACAGAGATACGACATTTTGCATAACACGTTTTAACTCGTTTAAGTCCTGAGTACAAATAGGATTTAATAAACAATATTTCGTAAAGGAATCTACAACAACTAAAATGTGTTTATTACCGTTAGACATTATCAAAGGGCCTAGAGCATCAACATGTAAAGTGTCAAAAGGGACATTTGGTTTTGTCCAAGAGTTAATTGGTTGTAGTGGAGCTCTTGGAACTCTCTTGTGAGCTATACATATGAGGCAATGTAATATGTACTTAGAAATAAAAGCTCTAAGACCGGGAAACCAAAAGTGTTTTAGGATAAGATCAGCGGTTTTGTCAGCGTTAATATGGCTATGTTCATCGTGAAATATTCGGAGGAGGCTCAAACGATGTCCTTTTGGTATGTAACAAAGTAACCTAGACTCCTCACCTACTGGTGTGAAGCGATAGTACAAAAGATTATTGCGTTTAACATAGCGTGTAGAGTCCAAGGTTCCCTCATCTAAAGACCTGATTAAAGTTTGAGTCTCCTCATCTCCAGCTTGTGCGATTTGAGCCCAATTACGCGGTTTCTGAATGTTATTTACCGTAGGTACAGGGTTACGGCTAAGATAGTCTGCGTGAGGTATCATTACCCCTTTCCTATATTGAATGACAAAGTCAAAATCCTGCAGGTAAATCCACCACCTCGCTACTCTCGGGAGTAGATCTTTCTTATTTTGAGTGGCTTTTAAGGCATTGCAGTCTGTCACCACAGTAAATGGCATTCCTATGAGGTAATGCCTAAAATGCTTAAGAGATTTTACCACAGCTAGTGTTTCCAGTTCATAAGAATGGTAACGTTGTTCACTACCTTTCGTAACCTGACTATAGTAAGCAACCACACGCTTGTTGCCATCCTTATGAACCTGTAGTAAAACCGCTCCATAACCTGCACTACTCGCATCAGTGTGAACCTCAGCAGGAAGCTCTGGATCAAAAATGGCTAATATTGGCTCACTAGTAAGAGACTTAATAAGCTCTTTGCGAACGCTTTCCTGCTGTGGTCCCCAGACAAATGCAACACCCTTACGCGTCAAACGAGCAATACAAGCAGTTTTCATCGAGTAGTTAGATATGTATTTTCTGAAATAACCAGCTAGACCTAAAAATTGTCTTGCTTGTTTGACGTTCTGGGGAGCAGGTGCATTCGCGAGCGCCTGGACCTTACTTGTTGACGGCCGGACTCCACCGTTTGATATAATTCGGCCTAAATATTCAATTTCTTGACATAGAAATGAACACTTGCGCAAATTCACTGAAAAACCGGCCTTAGTCAATACAGCTAAAACATCATCTAATACCTGTAAACCCTGGTCAACTGAACGGGACAGCAGCATACAGTCGTCGACGTACACCAATACTTTGCCTGCTTCAATGAATTCGCGCAATGTATTTGCAATAATACGTTGAAATATAATGGGTGCGTTGGCTAACCCGTACGGCATCTTTAAGTATTCAAAATGCCCTTCGGGCGTCACGAAGCCAGTTAAGGGTATTGATTGCTCATCTAATTTAATTTGATGGAATCCGGTAGCCATATCAAGAAGCGTGAAGAAGTTTGACTTCCCTAGTCGATCAATGTGATCCTCTATTAGAGGTAAGGGATATCTATCCTTAACTGTAATTTTATTAAGCGCCCGAAAGTCCACACACATACGATCCGATCCGTCCTTCTTTTTCACTAGAAGAATCGGGCTTGAATACGGGGACTCCGAATCACGTATTATGCCTTTACTAAGAAGGTCCTGAATAATCTCTCTAACTTTAAGCTTTTCATTGTAGGACATTTTGTAAGGACGATAATTAATAGGTACCTCACTATTTAATCGAATGTGCATAAGGCCTGTGGTAACTGTAGAGGTAGCCGTACCAGAAATCATGAATTCAGAATATTTATCGAGTATTCTTGCGAGTTTCTCCCGATCTTCCCCTATTAATGCGGTTTTAAAACCATCGAGTTGCACGTCAGATTTAACAGTGGATACCCCCGATAAAGCTTTATTATGAGTTAAACGTTGAGATTCCCTGGTCCTTATATAGGTTACCCCTTCCCTGTTTAGCACATCAGTACCAATTATAATTGGTGCGTTCATACATACACTAGGCACAACAAGCAAATCCACTTCGAGAGTTATCTCCTGAAGCTCTATTATAAGCGTGACATAACAATCAACACTAATAATGGAATCACTTATTCCTTTCAATTGTTTATTAATTGATTTCCTCGAGCAAGAAAAATGATTGACCACTGATGACGAAATCAACGAGACCTCTAACGCCCCACTATCAATCAGAATGTCTATAGGTATACCCTGAACCATTCCAACTACAATGTCACTGGAATTATTTTTATAGGAACAGCAGAAATTAACATTACTTTTATTGGGCTTATTATTTGCACGCTGCTTAGCAAAACAAACACTAATATCGTGACCCGTCTTTTTACAGTATGCACATACCGCCTTATTGGAGGTAGAATTCGATTCAGATTTATTAAGTTCAGTCGCATCGTTTGATTTCGACGTTTTAGGACAACCCACTTGCTTATGCCCTATCTGACCGCAAGTGAAACATTTGGGACCCTGACCCCTAAATGAGCGCTTGGGATTATTCATAAGTGGGCTCTTGTTGTCTTTCGAACGTGAACTGTCACTATTCCGCTTAGAAATGGGCTTTACGAAGGTAGATAAATAACTAACGAGGTTGTCAGGTGTCAGGTTTGCATTAGTAGCAGTTGCTTTAATTTGAGGGTCTTTTATCCCTCTAATAACAATCGCCGTTATCAACTCGCCTGATAATCCTTTTACTATTCGTAAACGTAATAAACATCTACGTGCATATTCAGCGTAGGTTGAGTAACTGTCTGAATCGGAGCTCATTACTTCATACAAAATACTTGCCATATCAATTTTCTTGACACAAAGTGACCGAAAATCCTTTTTAAAATTGTTCCATGAACGGTCATCTGTAACCCATTCACTAAGCCAAGTCCTAGCATCTCCCTTCAGACAGTTCCCAACGCGGGAAAGGCACTCATTTTCTGACCAGTTATTCAAAACCTGAGCCCTGTCAACCTCGTCAAACCACTGATCAACATCCTGCACATTTGGATCGAAATTAGACACATAAAAATGATGGGTGCTTACTGACTTTAACGACTGTATTGCTTCTACTATTTTCTCCGTGGTTGCAGCCGAAGCATCAGTAACAGTACCTGTTTCCGGAGTAGCTATTACCCATGAACGATCTTCTAATGCTTTCAACCGCGAGACAATAGTCTCAAGCGATCGTTGGTGAAGCGGTGATGCAGGGCTTCGCGTCCTCAGGCGGCTCCCACGACGATCTCGTTCGCGCTTGGAACGGCGATCGTAATGCCGTGACTTGCTACGTGACCTTCTGCTCCGCTGATGGCGGCTACGAGATCGTTTAGAACGCGGGGCACTATTTCTTGAACGTGAACGACTCGATCTATCCATAGCTACTACTACTCGTACCCGCTTTAATTAAAAATTGTAAGCCTGAAAACTAATTTTAACTTGTGGGCAAATGAATCCTTAAGTATCCCACTTCTGATGTTAGGAATCAGAAGTGAAATAGGTTAAAAAAAAATAAACAATCTTTAATTCCTTAAATTTAAACGTTACAAAATTATGAAAATAAAAAAAATAACACAAGCACACTATAATGGTCAGGTAGCATGTACGTTCCGAGCGCTGTCCAAGCAAAAAAGGCGCGTTGCCACACAAAGTGCCTCCTTTTATATCCTCCCATCGTTTGACAGCTGATCGCTTGACATCTTTACGATGTCACCTCGCCTTCCGTCACCAACAATATATATTGGATATTTTCGGTTACTTACAGTAGTCAACTTTGTTTTTCGTAGTTTTTTCGAGAAATACTATAAATAACAACTTATTTTTGCGAACGATAAAAACAATAATATGCATACGTAAATATTTATCCCAACTACGGAACCCTTCACTGCGCGTGATCCGCAATAGGCCAGTTTTTTTCAGAAATTGGATGGCTTCTTTTTTTCAGTCTAAGACGGTATGAATATTATTATTGATCTTCGATATGAAACTTCTAACTTCATGCTTCGAAAATAAAATAAAAAATGCAGTTTACTTGTAGTACCTACTTCAGTTCCTGTACTTGCGAATATAATAAACACTGCGTAGCTGTACACGGTATGTTTGTCTATCAGACGCAGCACTGACGTCACAGAGTGTTTGTTGCGGCGCGGCGCACGTGCGTGCGCGCAGGTGACAGTATCAGAGCGCCGCGCATCTGTGGCGCTTTGTATATCTATCGCATTTTTTTCTGCTAACCTTTGATTTATTGTGTTACTTATAAATAATAACCGTAGCAGCCGGTCCTGGGGTCACCTCAAAGGATGTAACTACGTCATCTGTACCTACGCAAAATAGATCATTTTTATTATTAACTCAACCGACAAGATTCTAACATTAATTAATTGATACCTATTCAGCAGGCTGCAGGCTTTTACAGGTTCTTATATCTCATGTCTGAAAACTGCAAAAAGAATAACAGTCTACTTATCGTAGCAGATCAGGAAGTCAGTTCAAAGGAACGTGAAACGCATAAACATGTCATCCGTAAAAAAGTGTAAATGAAGTGAAACTTCATGAATTCAGTACACAGAAACGTTCCTATAAATAGGTTTTTTTCATTTTTGTTTTAATTTTCAATACAACAAGATTTCTCGTTGTATATTTAAAATCCACTCCTATTGCAAGAATGTTGTGTTCTTGCGTAAGCAAAATTTAACAAAAACAGGTGCTCAATTATCCTACACTGCTTACAATTATTACAATTACAATACTCGAGACACATTTTCTGAACAGTTGTTTACTTGGGTTTTGTTTGCGTGACAGTCTAGAGATAGTTGTGCTAAGGGCCAGTGCAGCAACAATTTCATATTTGCATATGTCACAGGAATGTGCCAATCGAAATTGAACCATATGTCGTGTTAGTAAAGCGTTTCGTGGTGTAAAAGTTTTGTTTAATAAACAAAGTTATCTGTGTAAAGTGGGAGCGCGAGCTTACTCACCGGCTGGCTGCGCACGTGCGCGCGCGCCGCCTCGCCGCCGCACCGCGGCCGCGGCTGCGCTAATCGTTCCCAGGTTAGTGCCTTACCTAACAATCATGTCGATAACTTCTACTCTACATTTAATGATGGACACGTGCTATTTATACATTGCAGCACGTTACCATGAATGTTCTAATTACATTTTGGAAAATCGTATTCTTTCCGTTAAAAAGACATCAACGCGCAATCACGCAAAATCGAAATTATTTCAAAAAGTGTTTCGCAATAATTTTGATTAACTGAAATATATTTACCAGATCATTATAGAAATTAAGCCGTTCGTCTACAAACGCCTTATTAACTAGTTAACCATTAAAATACCATTATCTACTTTGACACTGGCTACTCATTGGTGATTTAAGTTTGAAACCCGTTACTTTTGAGTAGCGTCGTGGACGACAGGCCTTACTCTCAAGCATGTTTTTATGGGAAAGGATGGTCATTCATAAATGTATTCCTGATGATCGTCCTTTAAAGAAAAGAGTTCTCTTACAATAATGACTATATGACTTGTTTGAAATGATTTACTTTTATGATTTTACCAAAAAAGTAATACTAAAAAGTATCGATATGTTCAAATTTGAAATGGGCCAAACAGCACTAGAGCCGGCGTCTCGGCTCGTAATCGTAAATATCAGACATTTAACACACAGTGGTCTCGCCGGCCGGTGATTATAAATAGATTGTTGCGATACTGACGACGTGTTTACAGCCAGTATCTGTCGATAGCTGATCCAATACCGACCACTAACGTCATGCAATTAACATCATGGAATGAACGCCGAACAGACAAATAAGCTATGAATGAATCTGATAGCCGCGGTCAATGAATACTTGCTGACGCCTAACGTTTTCCTGCGAGACGCCTTAAGCGTAATCAGTTCATTAGTCATGTTCCTTACTACTGTTAGTGCTCATAGTAGTCACTCGCGATTCTTGTTTGAACATTAAACCGGCTCTCGTTCGGAATTATCTAACCATTACAAATTCTAATGCACTTAAGTATTGAATAAGTTAGGTACTTCGGTAATACTTCCTCTTCTTGTACTGTGTAACTACAATACTACAACTAAGGAACATTTTTCTTGCCTCTAATAACATTAAGATTACCGATTCAAAAAGTTGTTTTTACTTAATTTTATATTTCTTAATATTCATGTATATTTCTTAGTACTCAATATTCTGTAATAGTCGCTATTTTGCGCATTAAAATTTAGATGTAATATGCCTTTAATTCGATTTGATGTTCAAATAAGGTGTCAAGGTTTTTTAAGCTTCAAATACCTCACTCGACTTCTATTCTAAAGCCATTTTCACCGATTAAAGTCCGTTCAAAGCCATCAAACCAACCGATGGTCAACTTTGCATCACTCAAAAACGGCACAACTGAAATGAAGTGCAGTTTGTAACAATATAATAAGGAGGACGCGTCAGTTAACATCTTCACTCAGTTATCTGCGCTGTCAGTAACAAGAAATAATGATGTACGTATAATATTGCGCATTGCGTGCAGGAAACGATTGTAAGCAATACCATAGCGCTGAGAGACTGTCACAACTCACAAGTTATAAGCTGCCTGACACCAGCTGGATTTTAAGGGATATCCAGATGCATCGCCGACTAACAACATCAATCGTAACCCCTAAAATCCATTAGTAGGAAACCACAGCCGCCAACACAGCAGCCCGTAGCCACCAGGTATTTATATACCTGGTGGCTACGGGCTGCTGTGTTGTCATCCAGCCGCATTATAATACAACAACAATAAGTAATCAAAACAATAATAATGAGTCATGACTCATGAAGCAGCAGTCATGCCTTTTCTAAACTATGTTGGGGCCAGCATCCGGATGTAGCTAAATAGGTATTCAGTTCAGCGACAAACAGTAAACACATTACTACACGCCAACTATTTAGCATGAAAACTGAAAGAATTGCTTTGGTATCAATAGTTTATTAAATAACTTGTTTCGCCGCTAACTTGCACCACTGCGCAGGAGTGTAGATCAGATCGGTGCGCGGGCGCCGCTCGCCGATTGTTCCTCCGTCCGGCGCGACGAGCGACATGTCATCCACTGCTATGTGCTAATAAGATATATTGACATAACTCTCCAGTTTTGAGTCCAACTGCATTTAACGGCACCATTTATTACCTACTCATGCGTACCGATTGCAATAACTGCTTATTATACGAGTATATTATTTTATTATTTATTAACTTTAACGTAATGATTTACCATGATCTAATAATATATGCAACTAAAACGTAATCCATTGGATTGGATGTTGGATTTGTATGACTACTGTTTAAAACTGTAAAACGGAGTTCAATATTATTCAGTTACTTACATCGGATTTTTTAATTTAATAGTTGATACAAAACGTTTTTGTCCAGAAATAAAAGCAGGAAAATACCCATTATTCTTCTCTTAAATGTGTTTACGGTCAATGTTTAAATAATTGATGTATTAGATAGAATTAAAAAAGATATATTTTTTCTAGACCACATCTGTCTACATTAATGAATCATAATGTGTCATTTTATGATAATATTATGCGGTATAGGCAATTCAGAGAATCAGTTTACAGCACAGAGGCTACAGAATTATCTAACGCCAAACTGTCAGCTGACGTACTGACGTAGCTTATGAAAAAAACTGAACTGTTGCGCGGGCGCACCGGCAGGTATGCGCACGCGCCATCTCGTAGCACTCTGTCGAATCTGTAGTAGATTTAAACGAGCAAACGCCCGGACTGGCTCCACCCTGGCCACTTGTTCCATTGTTTGTAATCCGTGCAAAATTGCGGAAATAGAGGCCAGTTCTATAACTAGTCCTATAACTATCGCAATAAATAATAAATTCTACTATTATTGGGTTTACGTCGTCGCTACCAAGAATCGGTGCCTAGCTCTAGATATAACTACGTGTTTGCAATAGGTTGTTTACCATAAACACTAATAATAAAACATTTCAATGTTTGTTTATTACCTGTTTTTGGTCCCGTTGTACTTACATGTTTGAATAACCAGGCAATAAAATATTTTCATATCATAGCTTTCGTGAGACACATTCATATTTATTCATGTCTACGGTTGTACTGACGTGTTCTGGATTGCCCGACTTGTTCGAAGATCCCGAAACAAACACATTAATACCATAGGTACGCAAACCTACGTAGTGTAATACGTCCCTTCTATGTAAACAGGTACCTACTGTATTGATGGGTACTTACTGTATTATATGTACCACATTATAGATACGTACAAAATAGGTTTATCTAAGGTGCCTTGTTGTCGATATCTATTGCAAAACATTAACTAAAATGCCTTCAAACTTCCTCGTAATGGAACTAGTCCAGCTCCAGCTGTTACGGTAATTGTACAGGATCAATATCTAGACGAATGTGAATTTCGTAACTCGATTGTGAGGTGGTCAAGTTGATCGATGATGTGTGCGCGTGCGCGGGCACCGCTTGTCAATTAGGTTAGCTGAGTTCAGGGCCTGAGCAACGAGCGCGCCTATCTGCGCAACGGATCTGGCGACGTTTGCGCAACTTCATGTTAGAGGAAAACACGATTTCTAAAAAAATCTTCTAAACTTTATTATCTTCAAAATCGTTCGATGTGCAGTATGTCATAGCGGCACATAGTTGCACACAAAGCATTCTTCACCTAAGTATTCGCACAAAAACTGGCATGTGCTGACGCACAGGTAGAACGGTGAGCACAATGCGATCGATTCTTTATGTCACAAAATAAATAAAAGCCGTTTTCATATAAATTCTGAGCACAAAAAATGTCGTTAAATAAAATCACAACGACGTTCATTGATCTTGTATAATACTTAATGAAAACAGGCAAGAAGTTTACCTACTACAGTTTAATTCTTTGGTATAAGATATCGATACAATTTGTTAGATAGCAACTTAGTTAATAAAATCTATTGCTATTTATAATTACTTAAGCACTCATTTTTTTTTCGTTTTAACTCAATTCATTGAGCAGTCTTTAATAGTCTTCATGAATAATGAAACTCCAGATCATGTTTATGTGAAAGAGAATATATTGGATAATATAACTTGATAAGTTATCAATACATTTCCACGTAACTGCAGGATACATCTTGCAGTATCAATGGCAGTTGACGCAAGTGTGCGCGCGCGCCGTCGCGTCGGCAGCTGCGCGTCTTATCCTTCCCTTACAATGGATTCTTTGCAGGTTGTTGCAACGCTGCAAATGGTCTCACTTTCGAAGAAATTCACCTTCGCCCGAATGCACCCCGCCACACAAGGTACGACTGTGATTGTATAACATCGATTTTTTTGTCGACGATCGTTGAAATCAACAAACGTTGGTTTTTTCTTCACCACACGATACAAAAATATAATATGTTCATGAGTATGGTTACTGGTTCTCATTATGGAAACACATTTGCATGATATATCATCACGCCTGTATTCTCCGAAAGTTCAGGCAGATGCATATCGTCCAGGTACATTTCGTCAGTTATGTTTAAGTCCCATGGTAATAGGGAGAAAGATATTCTTGGCGGAGAGCGTTATTCCACCAACCGGACACAAATCCAGACTCCGATCTGCTAATGAGACATTCCTTATGAAAAACCCACAACACGTCACGGTTCGCGGTTATAGGACTCTTACGCAAAATCGACTTTGTCTTATGCTTTGTCTAGATATTACAAGAGCTTTATCAAGTATGCACAACAGCAATTCAGGAGTGGCTTTGAGTGGATATAGGTACATTGGCACTATATGCCCATGACATATCCTGCGAGAATTCCGAATATTTCCAGAGACGTTTCTTAACAATAACAATTTTTAACAATAATATATTAACATTAAGTATTATTTTTGTGTAGTTAAATGATGGAAGAAAAGTCATGAGCGCAGCATTCAGTCTGGTTGATTACGACCAAAGTTATAAGTTATGTATAAACTTTTTTACCTATATTCATTCATTTAATACATATGTAAATCAAAGATGAAATACACACAGTGGTCCTTATTTCAACCGCTTTTCCTACAAACTAGCAACAATAAATGTGACTGTTAATTCTTAAAGCGTTGCACAAGGCGGGCGTGGTTTAATGTTACTCTTGTGGAAACAGCTGTACGCTTCCCCTTCACCTGAACACCTATGTGCCGAGCACGTGTTGTATGTGCCCTCGTCTCTTACGTAAATACGATTCGTGTTTGAAGTCCTTACATCCGGAGTAGGAGCGAGTACCGGCGACTTCGGTACCTACAACTTGATTTTATTTGCATAGCTACATGTGCCCTGGCACACATTGAATATGGAAGACCTTAGTGTGAGCATTGTACCGATAACGGATGAAACACACTATTTTTGGTGAAGTGAAGCAATAGGATATACCTACATCAAACACACCTGCCGACTACTTCCGATGATTTGTTGACATAGCAACGTGATCTGTCCAATTTAACCGTGTCCGGCTACTGGGTAGCCATATACCTACTTGAGCTGTGACATCCTGGCTGGGTTGAGTTTAGATGACTTCAAATTCGTTATGAATTTAAGAAGCTTTCAGTGTCCTTATCGTAATATTTGTTTCAGTCATGTCCCTACAGAAATCCTAATTTCAGTATCTTAAACTTCGATGGCAACAGAGGCATAGAGAGAGTAGGAGAACTTACGAGACTTATGTTTAAATTGACATTTCATTTCAGTCAGTAAGTAGTAGTTAACTAAAATTGGTCAACATCATCCAAAGTTTCAGAAGAATACTTGGAAGACTAAAATTATGGTATATTTTTATAAAACATAATATTCGAAGACAAAAAAAACTTTGATGCTGAATAGATTTACGCTCGTTTCAAGTATTTAAAATTCAGTACCTACATAAAAGTTATACATGTAACAAAAACAGGATATTTTGAATATAGCCCTTGGCGTGACAATGGAATTGTAACCGGCAACAATATATCACGTTGCTTCAGACAAGAAGCTAGTTCGTGCACCTCGACAAAATCGATCGGCAGATAACAAAAGAAGCTCGATAAAAAAATATATATATGTTTTATGTTATGCATATTTATGTTGAATTAATTATAAACCAGTATACATTGTTTGAGGGAATAACGATGACTGGTTGTCGGGTCGTACGGACTCTCCCTTTCAAAGTACTCAATCGGAAGCTGCGTGCAGGTGTGCGGCGAGCCCAATCCGTCTCCGAGATCACACGATGTGGAGCACTTAAAATACGTTACACAACAACTAACTGAGCTATTCCATAAATCTTTTTTATTGAATATTCATAATGTAACGTAAAGTTAGAATACTCTCACGTGAGCAAGTCTGTATTGATTTTTAATGCAACTGCAGTTGTAATCCTACTTCTTTACATTTTGGAAATTATATTTATTCTTTGTTAAAGTAGCCCATAATCGTGTCCAAGTACACACCTACATAGACGACGGACCAGTTCCTACCTAAGTACAGCATATTAAAAAGTAATTAACCCTAGTTGTCGACGTAAATAATTAAGGTTTTCGTATTTTAGGTGACAAAAGGATCTACAAATTTTATATAGCTTGTTAAAGTATCTACGTATATCTATACGACGTGTAATTTAAATAACTGAAAATGAATGTAAGACAACGGTGTTGACTGAGGAATGCACTTAGTGGAATCACCTCTGTGAACGTTACCCTTATGTATTTAAATATAGTTAGTACCTACCCATACTTCCCCTAACTGAAACGTGTCAGGCGCCAAATCAAAGTCACAGTCAAAACTTATTTATTTTGTAAAAATAAGTAGGTGTAAATAAGAAATAGGTATAGATCACTATGTTTTGCCGTTAACGGAGTACATATATTAATTAAGTAATGTTACACTTAAGTATGTAGGTACCTAACAGAGTTAATAAATGGGATCTATAAACGCTAAATTATATATTGTAATTAGTGTGTTTTCTTGACAGATAATAAAATAATATCTACAGATTAAAAAAAAAGATTATCTAACTAACAAAGTCGAGCATAAAAAAGCAGCATCTAAAAAAGTAGATAACGTATCAATCGAGCAAAAATCGCAGTGGAACTTTATGGCCAATTTGGCCACCTGCGGGGTAATGCTGTACGCATTACCCCGCAGGTGGCCAAATTGGTCATTCAATTAATAATACTATATAATAAGATTTGTTTAAACAGTGTTACAATTATTACCTTAAAATTTGTTTCTTTTATTATGATTAATTCTATCTGTAACTGTTGGTGACATTCATTTTGTTATATGCGGTGTCTTTCTGCAATGTCTTTAATTTTGACAATTCAACAACATTCGTTATTTACATTGTCGGGTAGACGAATTTCTTAAACATTATGAAGCAATATACTGATTAGGAATTTCCTTCAAATTTGGGGTGCTGATGTTCAATTCGATGATGATCATATCCAACTAAGGATTAGTGGATTACACCCATCATACAAAGCCCAAGTTCAAAGTAGCGTGTAACTTTAATGTCCATGTCAAACCCTTTTTAACAGTTTGAATCCAGATCTTCATTTTTGGAGCCTTGTCAGTAGGTAATAGTGAGTTAGTGCTGTTGCAGGGTACAGCGTGTTCGTATAATATAGAAGACCAGGGTTCTTTGTGTTTCTAAACTTCCTAGTCTTAATATATATAATTCTCCTGTACGTGTGTTTGTCACCTAACTCCTCCTAAACAGCTGGCCCGATCTGGATGAAATTTTGTGTGTATATTTCAATGGGTTCCTGGATGGTTTGAAAACACAATTGGACCCGGTAGGTGGCGCTGATTTTCCGGGCAGGACGACGTCTGCCGGGTCCGTTAGTTCCTTTATAATTTTCATGCTGCATGGAACCTGATACAATTGAAGTTTTTATTTTTTGTATTTAGTGCCAAATTAAAAAGACAGACAATTTCTCAACCGCGCACACTTTTTGTGAAATCATCAAATGACCCCTCCCGCTCTGGGTAGAGCGGAAGGGAGTGTCAGACTCTTACTGACTAAAACCCACCCATGTTCCTTCCTTTGCCCTTTATGTTCCGGGGTAGCGGTAACCCTTTCGGACAATCCCGCTGACCCGGTAGGCTTCGGCCCTAAGGGGCTCCTCAAATTATGTTAACAACTCTTTGAGGCGCGCGTGGAACACTTACGCGCCGTCCGGCACGGGCCTGGTCCTGATCGGACGGTGAGCTACCCATTGCTCTCCGCCCGCAGGCCCGCGCCTACGGTGGCCGGGAGTCGTCACGCGGCTCCCGACGCCCGGAGCGTCTCCCGCGGCAGCTGGGACGGGGGGCTCTCTCCCTCATCCGTCCCGCCACCTCCTTCGCTAGCATGACTGCTTCGCAGAAGGAGGCGACTGCCTCCCACTCCCTCTCGCCCCGGACCATAGCTTGCACCAGGGCCGGGCGCGAGAGGCCGCCGCAACCGCGCACACTTGCATTGAAATAAATATATGCTGGTAGTTCCCGAAACTTGCGACGAAAGATGACTTTTTCCCAGAAATAAGAATATACTAACTGCTAAAAGTTTTTTATCGTAATATTTTTTCCGTCAAACAGGCATGTATCTAATTAGGTTAAACCAAATGGTGCCAAATGTGCTACAAGTAAGCATCAGAGTCTGTCAACTTTTCAATCGCGTCACTTAATTACCTCTGAGTTTCTGCTTATCTAATCAGGTTCTGAAAGAAGTCGGTGTGAACACTGGCCCACTTGTGTTTGCGAGACCGCACGTGTTCATTCACGTAGATACCCGTCCCCCGTCTTGCGAGGGCTCGCATACTGACTATGGGGCATTAAGCAACCCATAGATAAACACCACCCATGTGCGGCCCTTGATAATGTTTACAAAGAAAATCTTTGTGCTCCACTGGTGTACCAACCAATACTAAGGTACAAATTGTATATGTAGAGCGTGGAAATCTGATAGTAGAAACGTGGTTTCCGTCGGGTATGGGAAATATTACGCTCATATTTCGTAAATATTATTTTTATCGTAGGTATCATTATTTGCTGAACTAAATTAGGGCGTAAGGAAAGGTTATTACACAGCCCCTAACTCTACCTATGTATAGAAGTAAAAAAATAAACTTAAATAGGTATATTCCATTAGGATCATGCCAGGTGGCGTTTTGGGTACTTAATTTGTGCCTGGGACAGTCGGACAGACATGGGTATGAGTATCTATTTATTTACGTTTATGTCACCGGATACTTACAGACATCGTCTCTTTATAATATCTACTTGTAAATCTCGCGAGATTATATAGACTGTCAAAAAATTGTGTTGTCACTTGATTATCTCGTTTACAATAAAACGCATCCAAATTCGATAGCAGCGGTGGCCCAGTGGCCCCACCTTACGAGTTGTAGGTCGTGGATTCGAACCCAGGCAGGCGCTTTACTTTGAGTAAATAATTTCATCACCACTGCTCTCAAAACGGTGGAGGAAAACATCGTAAAGAAACCGGGACGTCTTGAAACCGAAAAATCGAAGATGTACCGACCGAATTTCGGCCATGGCGACCAATCTCAACCGATAGTGAGGGAAGAGAGAGAGCACCAGTGAATGCAGACACAGGTGCTCTCTCTCTTCGCTCACACTCATAGACCGATGGGACGGCAGTCCGTTACGACCAGAGAGAGATTAGGCGCAGGACCAACTTCACAACACAAATTCAATTGAATGAATAACCCAATAACACTACCCGTCCCGGGAATCGAACCCAGGACCACACGCTCAGCATTCACGCTTGCGACCACGAGATCGACGACGGGGCTATTGATTTTAAGTAACGTCTAAGTATACTTAAGTACCCTGAATACTAATAAACAAATATAAAGACAATAAAAAAGTAAATTACATACCTACCTATTGTTTAATTCGATAATACGTTTTCATTTCCGATGTGGTGCAACAAGCATGCAGGTACCACATTAATAGTAATTTATACGACAGCAGAGGGTAGCGTATCAAACAGCATACTACATTTTGTATTTGTTACGTTTTTGTTGGTCATCCCCATCAATATGGCACAGTCGTTAATTTCATTAAGAGCTTATTAAGCGGGCACGCGACCGATGACGGTTGCGCCCTGCGCGCACGCGCGCGATCTAATCGAAAAACTTATGGTCCGGAACCGTAACACTAGTCAACTCACTCTCATTTATTTACTCTGTAATTTCTACATTGATGTTCGTTTTGTTGTCAGCTAGTCCAACTACTTGGAAAATAATTCCTTAGCCCTAACTTTGGGCACAGTCCGGGGTTCCGTAGTCGGGATTAATATTTACGCATTCACAATATTGATTTTATTGGCAGCAAAATTAGGTAAGTACCTACCTATGTATTTCTAAGTATTTTTCAAAGAAACTGAAAAACGGTTCTTTCAGCCGTAACCGGAAATATCCGGTCCGGTCCGCTCAAGTACTTAGGGACTACATGACCTATCTTATTCATAACAGTTTTCTTTGCTAGCGGTTTTTTTTAGAATTGTCCTACGTTTATTACAAAAATTAGTATACAATTTTTGAGACTGCGTGTCTCGCCAACTAAAAACTCCATCTAGGACTTTTTTTCTTTTTAGAAAAATAGTCCTGCTAAACATCTAGACACCGACTTATATTGGGCAATTGACTGTGGCCTACAGACGGACGGACGCACAGACACGTACAGAACGAAATTATAAGGGTTCCGTTTTTGCCATTTGACTCCGGAACCCTAAAAAGGCCGCAAGACATGAATCATACATACATACATTTTAAATACAATAAAATAAATACCTGCCTACCCCCATGGGAAGAACGCGTGAGTTTATGTATGTAGGAAGGTGTGTGAAATAAATAATGCAGCAGTTACTCTGAGCTGGCACAAGTAAAGACGCGTTTATAGATACTGCTAACCAGAAATACACCATGAATCAAATGATTACTTCTAAATTACATACCCAAAAACATGTTACTTACCGAGTATTAAATACAAATGATAATATCGTACATGCGCACGCGTTTATTGTGGTCACGCACAGCTCATCACGGCGTCAGGTGGTGGTTGGCCACCCCTGCAATGCCGACCCGAATGCATATTACGTCAGTTAATTAATTAATATTTTTTGTTAGACAATTTCTAAGTAATATTAACTTTAATCATAATTAGTAATCGCTGACAAATGCCAAATGGTGACATCAAAAAATATTTTTCAGTTAGTATACTTATAGATACATCTCGTTGCTTAATAGACCTTTGGCTGAAAACTGATTTGTCTTTCAGGTTAAGGGCGATCACTAAAGATAATCTGCTATTTTGGAAATGCACAGCGCGGTGTACTTACATACCACTCCAGGGTCTGAAGGCTGACCGTTTACAAACCTTAAGTTCCAGAAGATTGTTTAGAGATTTCGAATTGGAATGAATAAACTAACCGTAAATCCCATCACAATACACTGACGTGGATACAGCTCGTTTAGTCTATTTTAGTTATTTTCACAGCGTTATGTCCTACGGTATTCTGCTGTGGGGCAAAGCCGCTGATATACAAAATATATTTGTCCTTCAAAAACGAGCTGTTCGAGCAATTTACCAGCTAGGTGCCAGAGTTTCTCTAAGAGATTTTTTTAAAGATATTGGTATTCTCACGGTTGCATCACAATTCATCTTCGCCAACATCTTATACAGGGTGGCCGGAACATTGACGTCCAAAAATAAAATTTAGGTCCCTCGTATCGTGGGGTATCCGAATCACCCCCATGTATGTTCCGCGACTTTTCATAGTTTTCGAGTTACGAATTTTTTTCTGATTTTTTGAGAATGATCGACCTGACCAATCTAAAAAATGGCTTTGTCGAGATTTTTTTTTTGCAACTGAATCTTCGTGAGTAGTACTTTTATGCATAAAATAATCAGCTTCGTAACTGTGATGAAAGTTATGAAAAAGTTGGTCTAAAGTGCTAATTTTTTTATGATTATGAAAGCTGAGAGTCTGGCGCATTCTTGAAGCCTACTTAGGAACCATGAAGTTTCCTGTTTAAATTTTTTATTTAAAGTTAAAATGCTAAGCCATAATTTACCGAACGTAATTTTTTCACTTTAGACCAACTTTTTCATAACTTTCATCACAGTTACGAAGCTGATTATTTTATGCATAAAAGTACTACTCACGAAGATTCAGTTGCAAAAAAAAAATCTCGACAAAGCCATTTTTTAGATTGGTCAGGTCGATCATTCTCAAAAAATCAGAAAAAAATTCGTAACTCGAAAACTATGAAAAGTCGCGGAACATACATGGGGGTGATTCGGATACCCCACGATACGAGGGACCTAAATTTTATTTTTGGACGTCAATGTTCCGGCCACCCTGTATATTAGGCAAAATTTACACTTGTACACTAAAAACAGTGATACTCACAGTGTAAACACTAGAAATAAGGACAAACTACGTGCCCCCTTTCACCGGCTTCATAAGGTTCATAACTCATTTGTTGGGCTTGGTATAACCTTTTTTAACAAGATACCCTCGTCTTTGCTAGACTTGTCTTTCAATGCGTTTAAAGCTCAAGTAAAATCCAACCTTTGCTCAAAAGCATACTATTCCATCAACGACTACTTACACGATAAGAATAGTTGGTCGCCTTAGTTAACGCAAGACAATGGCGCCGATTCCCTTGTTCACAAACTAAACTAAATTTAAGTTCAGTGCATCTTTTTCTGTCTATTTCGTTAAGAAAAGGACAGAAGATAAATATTAGTTTAGTCCTGTCAAATTAAGATACTCCGTAAACAGTTTAGACGTGATTAAAAACATGGCTACTAAAATGCGTCAATTTAAGTCAGGCGCTGACTAATTTGACAGGACTAAACTAATATTTATCTTCTGTCCTTTTCTTAATGAAATAAAAAGAAAAAGATACACTGCACTTAAATTTAGTTTAGTTTGTGAACAAGGAAATAGGCGCCAGTGTTTGTGTTCTTTCTCCAGAATTAGCTTACTGACAGGTTATTGTTATTATTATTAGCTTATTTATTTAGTTTACTTCGATGGTCCTAGTTTATTATTTGTGACTTCAAGTGACAGCTATGTGAACAGAACCCAAGAATGCATAAATATATAAGCTGTGACGCCCTTTATGCCTGGAGGCTTTTATTTACAATTTAATTTTAATTAATTATTTTTTAGCTTGAGTACCTATAGTTTTTTTATTATAATGTTGGTATATTGGCGTGGCTAGCTGACATATGGCAAATAATTTAATTTTATGTTCTGTGTCTTGTAATGTTAATTACTTAACATAGGTACCTAGTATTGTATACAATCAATTTTCTAACTGAACAGACAGCTGTGCTGCTGGGGAGTTTGTTGCGCCACTTCTTCCCAGCGATAGCACTAGGAAGTGGTGAAGGGCGGGCGTTTTTGGGGGATTGTCTTTTGTAATTTTGACTTTCGAAAAGTGCTGATTCTCAGCCTAATTTGAATAAATGACTTTTGATTTCATCCAAACTAAGATTTTTTAGAAATTTACCAGGTGCTATAGTTCCAGGTAGGCACCGTTATTATACCAACATACCTACATAATTATACATAGTAATATCCAGAAACTTAAACTTAAAAAACGTTTTATTTGAATCCCGTTAAGTAATAGCATATTGCTCAATAAAGCGTCGCACATAAAGCTGCTTCCGGTCAGTGTACTTGTATACAAAAGTTTACCCATTATCCCACCCCACATCGCACTCGAGAACGGTTTGTTTAGATTTAGATGGGGATTTGCGAATGATATTATTAATTGCGTGGTTCCCACAGCTTCCAGAGGGGTGAGCTGCCACGGCGGCTCGTTGATTTGTGTGTTATTGTTGACGCGGTGGTGCGATCGGTTTCCGCACGCACTCCCACGACAGGGAGCAGATGCCGCGCGGCCGCGCTTCGCCCGGCGCCCGCACGGCCGCGGCCGGGGCGCAGCCACTGTCACTCACATTGTTGTCTCACCAGTGACCCCCGTGGGAGCGGTGGGAAATGAAGCCGCCTGTGGGAATAACAATGCTCATCACTGTTGCACAATTATGCTGAGTAGATACTTTTCAACCCATAGTGTATCTATTGAGCTGTTGATTTTTTAATTAATAAGTATTAGGTAAATAAATATAATTTGTACATACTTAAGTATAGTTAGACAGGTGTAAAATAGCGTTAGCGTATCCTAACTTGCCGCTAAGCCGAAATTATTGACACTTATAATATTGTAATGTGTAAAACATTACGATTGAAATGCTTATAAATAAAGGAAATGTACAAACAATATATACAAACAATCAGACACTTGACCCGTCAAAACAGCACATTATTGAGTGTGTCGTATATTCATGATCGGCTGCCGATGGCATCAGACGCCATTGCATATGCGACGCCGTGCCTGCGCCCCGACGCCTGCCCCGCCAACCTCGCCAGCAGATGCTCCATTAATATTGTATCAGGCATAACATTCAACATCAATTTATAGTCCGGTTGCTATACCGTCAAACTTTTCATCGACACATCTGTCTACTGAAACATGGAAATTTATCATCTCCTGAAAACATTTAAGGAAATTTATGTGGTACCTACTGGTGTCTATCAATATCTTCCTAGGTTTTCTATTCATTAAACGGGAAATCTAGACATGGACACATAAATTATGCATGCACACGTCTGGTATACATTCAACAACCGTTTATAAATGAAGAAGATGCATCTATGATTCCCAAAACGCGCTCTCACTTGTACCTACAGGCGTACGTATTCACTGGAAAATATTGTGCTGAATAATTTGACATTAGTTTCCGAGTTCCATTATTCAGCTAGCACGATTTTATTGAACAAGTAAGGTACATACCTATTTATATTTATACCCGCATTTTTATAATGCTTTGTTTAGCAATACGTACTTAGCTACCGAATATATTATTTCAGGTGTTTTGTTTCAGGCAACAGGTATGTAATAAAAGGAAAACAGGCTGCTAACATTCGAATGTGTAACAATATCAGTAGGTACTCTGAGGATATTAGCGTCATCCGTCCTGAATTAAACGCTTGTGTCGTCGTCGTTGAACTTTCATGCATTTCATTCTGAATAATGTACCAATTTGAATGGTCGGTATAAATCATGATAACAGTTTCGGTTGCCAGAATCATAATATGTTCAGTAATAAATGCTTTGTTTTTGCAACTACGAACGGAGATTGATGTGCAACAATTACGAGATGCTCCTGAAGCATACATTCAAAATGTGTTGCATCAACAAACAGCTTTTTTTAAAGTCTGTGATGCTAATACGTAAGTGGAAATAAATGGTAAAACAGAGGATCAATCCATCGTCCCACTTTATATTTCATCTGCTTTTATATCGGGTGTCTACATTTATATCGAATGCGATTTTTATGATCTGTTTTAACTTTAATATGCTAATATTCAGAATGTGTATTGTAACGAATGACGCTTCCTGTAACTTACTAAGTTTATAGAAAAAAGCAAGGGTTTAAGTTATTATAGATACCAATTTATTACCTAACTTCACCGAAATAGGTGCTAACGGCACGCGTAACATCTTTTATAATGCTTTTGAGGAGAAAGCTTCATCAACCTCTTTATACCTAACACTTACTTTTTCCAATATCCCACCTAAACAGCTGCATCAATGGTGCAACCTCATCCCACATCAGACCTACTACCTACTACCTTCAGATAACCCTTTATAGTCAAGTCTTAAATTATAAGAGAAAGGTATTCCAGCAACATTTTCCCCTTTATTCATAAACGTTGCTTAAAGCTAAGTAGCGATTAGCGACTGTTTAACCACACATTTTCGGGGTTTAAACGTCACTTAGTACCTACCCATTCAAATTATACGATGTACTTACATCGCTTTGGTTTAATATTTTACCATACTGGGGCGAAGCTCTAATGGAGGATAATGTTTTAACTATTATTACTTTGAAATCAATTGTATCATACCTACCTACCAATAACTTTTTTGTCTTGGACACTTCAATCACGATCAAGTTTACAGGGTTAAATTAATTAAATTAACTGGCGAAACAAAAATGAAATATTCCAATTTCAAGTAGGCTCTCTACGGGGTCCACCGGCTGGTGGTAGTCCTAATTTTATTTGACCCTGTAGGTAGGTATATTAAATAGTGTCGTATCATACACTTTCATCTGGTGAGTGCGACGCCGGCGCAGGACCGAACGCGTCGAAGTTAAAATCAATTACGCCTCCGCTTTAAAGCTATGAATATTTTAACTGTTCCGTATGATTGACTCATTGTTGGGTTTCGGTGTCATAAGACGTACCGAACGTACGTATTTGATCCGGAAAGAAAGTTTGTTATTGTATTGTATCATAGAGTAGGTACCTACTTTCATACGTATAGGCGCGAACCTAGGATTTCGCCCAATTTCAACACATTTGCTCTTATTGCACTTTGAATTCCCGCATTAGTGCGGGAAATTGCGCCACAGATAACTATATATGGGCATAGGTACCTAGAGTAGGTTTTTCGACCAGTACCAATAAGCGACCATTATCAGGATTACCTACTGCACAAATATTTAGAAAATAAGAATTCTGTCCTTCACTTCGTCTATATGAAATATAGCTCTGGAAAGATGGATAGCTACTCCTTTCTGCAGACTAAAATTGGTGATGTACGATTGTCGGAATATTTGGATAGCTCATAAGATGAGGATGTTTTTAATATTTTATTTGTGGGTTTATGATGTAAACACCCCGACGATGTTCTAGTTTTGCTACTTTACTTCTATCCATTACTCACAAGTGTTTGATATTTTAAAACTTCTGAATGCCGACAAAACTTCACAAAAGGGTCAGCTTCAAATTAAAATAGAAATAGCATTCTTTGGAGATAGAAGCAACATTATGATAACTTTTGGGTACTTTTCTAAATCAAAGACGTTTTTTTTTTTTTACGTTTTAATAGCCAAAGGGCTCCATCAATCCGTCAGATATCTATATACCTAAAGATTCACTATCAAGACATGTAAGTCATAGGCTCATAGCACAGAATATCTTATTCGCTATGAATATCGTTTTAAAAATTGTTCAATTCTGAATTTTCAAGTTATCAATGATTTGAGGAAAGCCCACAATTTCTTTCATCAGATTTGTCCGTTTAAATCATTATGTGTCAGGCCGCACACGATCATACAAAAATCTGCTGAATATTACTTTTTTTTGTCCATCTTGAAAATCTGAAAGCGGACCCCCTGCTGACCACGGAGCTCGTACCTAATATCTGAAACTTTTTAAATAATATAGTCTCTGATCATGCCGCACTTACTCAACTCATCAACTTACTCAAAAACGAATGTGACAACAAAAATTAAAACGTGAGATTAAGTTCTACCCACTAACCTAACCACTAGGTTGCAAACTATTTCTTTTTTTAATATTACTAAAAAAATATATCAAAATGCATTAGAAATATGAATATCTACTAGCAATTAAAACAAAAATAACATAATCACAGGTCAACTATTTTTCGGTAGTATTAACAACGCGTGTAGGGCGACGCAGTGCACACTACGAAATAAAGGGATTTTTACATCCAATTACATTCTATAAGTTTGTCGACTAGGTATTACTCATTAACTTGTAGAGCCTACTTATCTGTGTACGCTTGATTAATATGTAGGTATAATCTATAATTTTAATATATGTATAGTTTTAGTACAGAGTCTATGAATTAAACCGCAGACACTCAAACAGACAGACGAACTTAGCGAAACTATAGATAAGGGTTCCTTGTTTTACTACGGAACCCTAAAAAACGATTTGATACTCATTCTGTAGAGTAATTTTTACAGTCGAGTATTCGATACTTTTTTCATTCCTAATTTTAAAGTCGATGTTGTCGTTTTTACCTTGGGTCAGTAAATTGATGCGTAGGTAGGCAGTCCACGTTTCTGGGAGATAAAAAAGATGTACGCGGAAATATTTAGAGGTCGAGGAGTGCGGGTTCCTGTGTCAAGTGTCACGGGCAGGCGGAGCGGAGAGGCGTCGAGGGCAGGAGGCACGACCAGCCATTGTCCACGCTCGCACGACGAGACGAATCGCATCGCAGGCATCATGACCCATTAAACGCGGTCACGAAATCATTTTACCAGACTCTTTCACTGACACCAGCCACCAACTTGAACTGCCAAAAACCTTGCTTTGTTCCCACGAACTCTCACTGTGAAACCTATTTTTAGACGTTGAATCGATTTTTTCCTGGTGAAAAGGAGACGCATACATAATGTTGTAACTATAAATAACTATGCATTAGTACCTATTTAAGCAAAGAAGGTACCTGGAATACTTACAGTAGTTAGGTACCTACTCTATTACAGTGCAGTCGACGTGAGAATGCGTTCTCGACACCTGTCAGATTCATACAAACGAATACGTATTTTGCAAATTTCTCTCGACGGCCGGACTATAGCAGTAGGTACCGGCGTTAGAGCAGAGTACTTTTTAGGGGTCCATAGCCAAATGGCAAAAAAGTAATAGCCGTTTTGTCCGTCTGGACGTCACACACTCACTTTAAACAGACTATCGATGAAAGAAACGAAGGTGTAGGTTAACATGAACCGCTAAACAATGGAGACCTGATACTTTTGGTGTTAGGTATTGCACTAAAGATAATACTTTCCACCATAATTCTGCTCTATCGATCTGTCTACTAAACGCATTGATATCTACTACCATTCACTGGCAAACACAAACGCTAAATTCGACATAAGTGCTAATTTTCGAAAAAGAAATCTTACTAAATGACGTATTTGCGTAACTTCACGATCAATCACAATAAAAATAAATTGCTCAAATCCGAACTCGGACGTCTGAATATGACTTTTTTTAAATACCAGTACAGAAAAGTATCTTATTGACAATTTTTACTTAATTCAGAAGACGTAAGGTTGCTAAACGCTGTGCATTAATATTACTTATGTCACACGTATCGTATACTTTTTTACAGCACGTGTAACATAAATGCGCACTTAAGATACACTTTTCTGTGTAAAAATGGACTACTTAAGTCACAGACAAGCGTGACTTAAGTGCGGGTTTAGGTCACAGAGTGCTATAAACTTACTTTCGCGACTAATTCAGCATCGAATCGACGTCGTACACATAAACGTAGGGTCGTAGCGCGCCGCAGCAATCTGCATACGGCTAGCGCGTCAAAAAAGAGACACAAACGCCATGTTGCCAGTTCGCTATCGCTTAAGTATATATACTGAGAAATTGACTCTTTCTCTCCTCGGTCTCACCTATAGATAGATAATTTATCTGTTCTGTGGATAATCTCGACAGGCTATGAAAAGATAATATGTGTAATTAGTAAGCGAACGCTAAAGAGTAAATTAAAAACTGAAAAGTAGGTAAAATAGTCGCAAGATCTAACAATAATTATTTGGTCTTATTGTACACCTGTTGTTTACTTCATGTTCGCGCGTCAATCATTGTGGTATATTATGTATACCGGCTGACTTTGTTTACCATCTGGATAAAAACAGGATACAAAAAGGTGAATGGAGTAGAAGCCTATGGCACAGAAACTATTTTTTTTTTTTCAAAAATCTAACATTAAATTAACCTAGCAATAGATATTATTACGACGACGGTCTGCGGTGTTAACGACTTTAGCGATAACAATTATGTCGACCACTACTTATTTTATCTGTTTCAATGGTCAAAATTAAACCTAGCTTAGAAACGAGTTGGCGAGCAACGAGCGAGTGTGTAGTCCGGATAGTTTTATCGTTGGGCTGGCTGGCGACGGGCGATTAATCCCACCATTCGCACGGGTTCTGAAACAATCTGCGGTCAACGATTAATAAAATTAGCCATTAATATTGCCAACTGTACAATAAAATTAGGTACATTTAAACATTAAAATCAATTTTTCTGGCTTTTAAGTACGCAAACTGTTTCTAAATCTACTTCTGATTCAATACTTATCAAGGCTAAATTTATCAGTCTAACTTGGGGCATGGTTGACCGTAAGTAGTTTTTATTAATTTTAGTTTCGAAAAGGACCTTTCACCTTCTGCTACTGTTACAGGAAGTGTTAGATATACGTATACGTAAAGATGTCTAAATCAATATTGATATTAAATTATTGGAATAAATATAATTTAGTACGTCGAGTGGACTTGTGCCTTTATTTATAAAAAGTAAAGGCAGCAATTCTAACTCATCAAATAGATCTTCCCCGTGAATATCCGATCTATTTTCATGTGTTAACTTTTCTTGTAAGTTGAGACATTGTGATTTTTTTGGTCAATGCTTAAAACAAATAAAAACTTTGACTTTTTGCTTTGCTCTTCAACTATAATACTATCAATTTAAGAACGTTGGCACAATATAGGTAGGTACTGTGCGGCCGCTTTTATGCAGTCATTCGAATTTGTTCGGTTAATCATATGATTGTATGTTATGCCGTTTAGGAGATACAACAATTTGCTAAACGTTACCCCAGCAGCATCTTTAATAACCCTGAAACATCAAGACGGGCAAATTTAATTTTTTGGGCACAATTATGCACCAATCATATCTAAGTATATAAGTAGATAGTGTAGATAGTTTAGCTACGACCACCGGTTAAAAAACATGCCGCTGGGGTAACGTTACTCCAGCCTAATCTGTTTTCGTGAATATTTTTGGATCGGCTGGACGCACTAATTACCTAATTACATTTCGGGCACAATTACACGAGATGAGGATATGTCAAGCCGAAATCATGAAAAGCGATAACATTCCGCTGGTGTAACGCACACTAAAACGTACGAGGATTTTCAATATTGCATGATTTTAAGAATTCAAACAAATAAGTTGCTAACCCTTGTCCAGTAGGTAGTATCAGTTACAGGCAAAAAAACCTAAAAAATGTTCTCACGTCAGCAAGTTTTGTTGACGGGTTAAAATAAAAAAAAAACCTTAGAATAACAGTAAGTTGTTCTTTCTTCTGTTGACTTAAATAGATAGAAATAGTCATTCTCTCGCGGGCTGCCCTGACGCTTCCTCTTTAACATTTGTAAATTGGACAGAAAAACTTGACTTACCTTGACAACGTTCAATTAATTTCCACAGAACAACAATTTTACACCCCTTGCACATAATTAGCATTTAATTTATTTAATTCATGTAATGAAATGCTAATTATGCATAAGTACCTACCTACTTATTGTGAAAAACAGGTAGGTACCTGTTTTTCACAATAAGTAGGTACTTATGCCAAACGATACGTATGCTATGGCAGTCGCTATTTTAATGGTAGTAGTAGACTGAAACTTTATTTGACACAATTTGTATTGGTAACTAGAACCTTCAAGTCAAGCGGCCGGCGATCTGTCAAAAGACGGGCGTCGCGTGTCAAAGGGCACTCACTTGTGGCCACAAGCCCTCTTTGAATTTGCCGCGTGTGTTTGTTGGAATATAAATTTAATTCCTGTAGTAATAAGATCTAAACTGGCTTGCACATTGCAAGTCGAATATGCCGAAAGCGAGGCGTATGTTTTGTAAACAATATTCGTGCCTATATTTTTATAAGTATAATGAATATTTGTTAAGTAGTTTTTAAAACTGATTGTGATTACGCATGGTACCTATGGGTAGATAAGGCGAGCGGCTTGCGCCTCCTAATACCCTGCGCTGGGGTGCCACGCACCCCTTGCACCCCCGGGTAAAGACGGCCCTGTAATATGTAGTTCTTTTATTGACACGGGACCTAAATCTATTGTACGTTTCTTAGGCGAGAAAAAAGTCGATAGCTAGTCGGTTCCTCGTCGTCGATGAGACAGGTGCCTCAGATACCTAAGTGTTGCGATGTCGGTAAAGGCGCCGCTCCACAGCGGCACACGGCTGTACTTAGATTCGCTTTGTATTAAAATATAGGCAGGAACCGAAGAAAACCTCCTTCCACTGCTAAGTAGGATGTGCGTCGTGTACATCCGACTTAGCAGTGGACGGCCCACTGAAGGTCACAACACGGACCTTGACACCTTTCACACTTAAGAGATGAACGCCGTGTATCTCTGAGATGCGTTTCATCTCTGGTCAGATTCTTCGAGTACAGTAGCTTGGGTTACATATGTAATCAAAATACGGTCTAATCCAACTTACAAAAAAAGTGCGGACTCGTTGAATCATAATCTAGGTACTGATTTGATACTTCTTTAGCTGGAAACTAGTAGTTATCAAGCTTTATCAATAACATAAAAGCAAGAAAGGTCTTTGATTATTATCCCTTTATGCAACTTACGTACGAGCACTTAATAAAAAATAAAAAAACATATTTTACTTGCACTTTATTGTTAATTAAATAAAAATAAAACAAATAATTATTGTAACTACTACAATATTTTCATATACAAAGTAGATCAGTGCCTCATAACGAAGACTCTTAGTTAGTCAAGTTATATTGTTACCTACATAATGTGTTTATTGTATTCATTTTCTACATGTTTTTATTCGATACCTTAGCAATATCAGTTTAATTAATGAAAAGTCATCGCTTTTCATTCATCCATATTTCTGCACTATGATACAATCGGTTTAAAAGATCTCATAATACAAAAGCTATGAATTACCGTTTCGAACTTTAATTAGGCTGATTGGCCTTGTTTGACCGACTGTAATAAACAGTGATCGGATTAGATAGTGCAATTTAGGGTCAACAACCACAAACAATTTCATTAGTATGGATAAGCCCACGGAAATCTAGGAATCCCGGAATTTTATAATTGTAAAGGATTTTTTTTACAAGTGTGTCAGATAGAAATCTACTTATGTTTATGACGAACAATAGGTCGGCATGCTTTGAGTGCCCCGTGGACATCAAACGCAAACTATTATAAAATTGACCCATTTAATCGATATTACAACTTACTATAATACCTGCGGGGTAATTGCGTAACACACTAACAGTAGCAATGCTTTTCATTTTGACAGTTTAACCATATTCATTGCGTTATTTACGTTGTTCAGCAGACAAATTTTTCAAACATAATATGAAGTAATGGATTAGCAATATCCTTAAAAATGATTCAGATTGTGATTGAAAGTGAGTTACGCAATTAGGGTTCTGCATCCTAATTGCGTAACACACTACCCCATGTTACGTAATTACCCCGCAATAGGTGTATGGCAAATTCGCTATTCCCGGGGTACCGGGATATGACTTATCCATATTCCGATATCGTCATTACATCCCAGTATGTGCACCCCAGAATCCGATCACTGATAGTGAACATTATAGCAGTGACAACTTTATAAATAAAATGACAGAAATGCTACAAGTCGGTATTTAAAAACTGTATCAGAATAAGATGTAACATGTGGTGCCAAAACAATTATTATAGAAGAATTACTAATTATGCCATTAAAAGCAACCAACAAAGCTACTTTACAATGAACAACTTTCTCTAAGTATTTATTTTAGGATTACCATTAAGAGTTTTTAACATAACCATTATTAGCTTTATTTTTCCAGTCGCTAGGTATGTTTATCTACCATATTAGATGTATGCGTATGAATACAACAGACCAATTAAAAATAGATTGTAACTTTTATGTACTTTACAAATCAATGATTTAAAAACAATAAGGGCTGACCCCAAACCATGTTAGGTACGAATATTGTTGGAAATAATAATATGATTGTTGGAATACTATGATAAAGTTATATAACGATAAGTATTCTATATTATTTACATATTGTTTTTGTATGATAAAAATATAATAAATTCCTCCCACCGACCAAAATATATTCAATAAAAATATATTACCTTAACATATTTTTATTCGTATAATTGCGGGAGCTTACTTAACAAGAAAACAGTAACAGGCGCAATAAATTTATAAGACAGTAATTTACATAATACAATATAATTGGTTACAATCGATAAAATTCAAATACTGTCTTAATGAATTTTACTCAGACTTACTTTTAACAGTGTATAGGATTTGATTAGTTTGATGTATCAGATATAAAGCACTCACGAAGACTGCGTTGGCCCTGTAATCATATAAAATATGTGCATTAGTAATTAGTATTGTCCTTGTCTAATAAGTAAACTTAATAAGTTCAATGACATTTAAAAACTTAATGGTGTGTCATTAGTGACAGTTGAGCTCGTAAATGCACAGCTTTGACTAAATATTTAGTGAAATCATTATGTTGCAATCTTTAAAAATTCAGTAACTTTCATTCAAATACCACATAATTGTACTGACATGCTTATAAACCTTAAGCTAAGTAAAATACACAGCTTTCTTTTACATAATAACAGTAAATAAAGTGTACTCACTGTCCCTCCTTGAAATATTCCTTCAAAGTGTTAGAGAATCTCTTGGAATATTTCACAAATTCTCGCTTCCTTTGTTCTAGAACCTGTTTGCCCGTTCCTGGTGTGTATGTGGATACTTCATTCACAGCATCCAGTAACTTCTTGATTGCTGAAGCAATTTCTCTGTGGACAGAATTAAACTTGATTGAAGCAATAAACAGAGGAAGAAGATGTACTTTATCAATTTATTAACACAGAGCATTTCAAGTCGCTAGCTAGACAGTGGTCTAGCCAACTAGCCTATCACATATCATGAATCTAGTGAGGTTCATGATATAATATTTCATAATGTGAAGCACCTACCTTGAGATACTATTTTTTTAAATCATATGCAAACTTACTTAATAGTCTCCAAAAAAGTCTTCCGGTCAGTAATTTCATCAGGAATGCGACTCAAGATTTTTTTCAAAGCTGTAGACTTTTTGTTCAATTCTTGGAATGCTTCTTCAGTCCTGTTCAGTCTTAAATCTGCACCTGTAATTAATTCAATATTCATTTAATCATTGACACTGGTGAAGGAAAACATTGTGAGGAAGGCTGGCCTTACAATTAATATATTCTGAAATGACCAAACCGCCTTGAGCAAGCGTGATGATCAATGCTCATGACTTCTCTATATGAGGCCTTTGCCTGCAGTGGGACAGTAATAGGCTCGTATTTTTATTCTTATATCATTAACTTACGACCCGCCCCAGCTCTGTAGTGTTTTTACCACTTGACAAAACATTGAGATTTATATATTATTTGTAAGTTTATTATTAATATATTATGCACATAAATCTTCCAGAATAAAGTCTCTTAATGTTGATGGATACTGCACCAGAATTCGTTGTAAATAGTAGAAGAACGGTCACATTGACAGACACAAAGAGCAAATTAATTTTATTCTATTATGTATAGATTGTTTTAGGTCGTGAGACATATTTTTACTAAGTATTTAAATCTTTGATAGTTTCATAGTTCACAGTAATGATGACGATGCAAACTCACTTATCTTTTCTTTATCTTAGTTAAAGTGTTGTCACTAAAATAACCATAAAATACTTGAAAGACTACTAACACTCAGCCTCTGTCAAGGTTCCTTGAAGCCGCAGCAAGCTTTCATTCATGTTGACAGGTATATCAGCTCTTCGCATGATACCTGCCACCAAATCATAGTTCAAACCCGGGACGGCTGCTTCTGCCTTTGTTAGGGCAGCACGGAGTGTCTGAGAAGCTCCCAAATCATACTTCTCTAACTGAAAAATAACATTTATTTCTTAATTAGATCAACATGTGTTCTTCCTATCAGTTAACAGTAAGAATGTCCATCCATCTATAATTGTAATGAATCATTGATATCCAAGACATAATTGTTTTATAATTGGCACAGCTAAGATTGTGATACCTATGATATGATTTAAATCAAATCATGAGTATCACAATCTTATCTTGTTACTTTAGATAATGTAAGTGTTATGTACCAACTTGAACACTATATTAAATATTTACACACAAATCACATCATTGCTCAGGTTGCAGGAATGGGTAATTAATTGGTGACAATTATTACATATATTTTATGTGTCAAATTTCACAACAATCACTGTTAATTAAAAAGCTGTCACAATCACTTCCTACTTACATTTTTATAGAATATGAAACAGTACCTACATAATTGCTTTCTACCCTTATCTAGTTTATTTAATTTAAAAATACATATCGACGTCTGTTTTCCCCAAATAAACTCACAATACATATTTTCACGGAAAGCAAAACGAACTGAATAGTGAATACAACATACCTGAGTTAAAACGGGACGTATGAGAACGGGTAAAACTAAAGAAGTAACAGGTAGTTCATCACCCATTGTCATTGTGGTTACGGAAATGTTATTTATCAATATACAAAGTTGCAGCTCCTAGTTTTTCGTTATTATTGGAAAAGACTAGGAGAAATTCACTAAATATTTATTGGCAATCAGCAGTTTGACACATACTACTGGCAGGAAATTGACAATTCACACAAGTCACAGAACTGTCACAAAAAAGAAACGATCGGATACGTCTTCTACAGTGTTGTCAACTCCAAAACATTAAAAGTTATTTATTCAAAAATTAGACTGAGAATCAGCATCTTTTGAACATCATCAAAACTACAAGGCTAAAAACTGCATAACAGCTAAAGCAGTAGGAAATCGTGAAGGGCGGCCGTTTTGGGGGACTGTCTTATCGGGGAAGCGCCAGAGTAGCCCGCGAAATTCAAATTTTCTTATGTTTTTAACAATATGCAGCAGTGCGATTCTGTAACCATCTCACCGTGAAAGCTTAGGCGAAGTGAGCGTGGAGTGAGCTGTCATTCCAATTAATAACTAAGGAAATACACTACCGACATCTCACATCAAGCTCACTTCACTTGAGTTTTCACGGTGAGATTTTTACAGAATCGACCGGCAGGTCAGTATCCTAATGATTGATATTTCAATGTGAAATCCTAATCCTAACTAATAATATAAATGCGAAAGAAAGTTTGTTTGTATGTTTCTTACCTTTTCACGCCTAAAGCACTGAACCGATCATCCTGAAATTTTGCATATACGTTGTCAGGTGTACAGAAACGGACATAGGGTTCCTTTCATCCCAAAAAAAAGTGATGTTCCCGAGGAAAACAACTATAACGTTATAGATGGCG
This sequence comes from Apamea monoglypha, assembly GCA_911387795.2. Lineage (NCBI taxonomy): Eukaryota > Metazoa > Arthropoda > Insecta > Lepidoptera > Noctuidae > Apamea > Apamea monoglypha. Next base: position 10,749,810 of record OU426921.1, read on the forward strand.
CCACGTGTCTTATAACCCAAATTGATTGTCAAATTCTAAATTAACGCGAGCGAAGCCGCGGGCAAAAGCTATATGAATATAAAAAAATACAGCCAAACAACATCGGGTGACAACTTTTACGCCACCAGAAGGCCAATTCTCGTAATTTAAAACGTTCAAAATCTAGTCTCAGTCTCACCTCGGCGACAAACAAATGTCAAAAACTGGTCAAAATGTAGGGAAATTAGAAGTATTTTTTGACAGATTGAGACAGATCAGCCGGTCGATTCTGTAAAAATCTCACCGTGAAAATTCAAGTGAAGTGAGTTGTCAGTAGTGTCAATCCCTAGCATTAGTTGGAATGACAGCTCACTCCACGCTCACTTCACCTAAGTTTTCACGGAGAGATGGTTACAGAATCGCACTGCAGACTGTGAACGTTCTTAAAATTACGAGAGTTGCCCCTATGACTGTGAACGTTCTTAAAATTACGAGAATTTCCCCTCTTGTATCTTAAGAGCTTATTACACCATCCTAAATATCGGACCCGACATTTAGGATCCGATTTAGGACATTCACTAATTTAGGACACTGAATCAGTCGGTAAGGACGAGCGACGAGTGACGGACGTGTCGAGTTATAAAGAAGTGTGTCGAAATGGCCCCAATATTAACGAAAAACCAAAAAATTGGTATTATCGTAGCCCTAGCGGTTGGCTCCATAGAAATTAAAAAGAGAAAAAGAACGAGATGGGTGAAAATTTATTTTTATTGCGTCAAAAGCTAGCAAGCATGAACATTATGAGGGCTTTATGCAATATATTTTGAATCACCTCCTTTTCTGTAGTCATTTTGTTTTGCGTACTTAATACCTATGCATGCAATCAACGAAAAACATGCGCTCGCGACGGCAGGCGAGCGGCGACTGAGCGTCCTAAATGTGATTGTGATTACACCCTTCCGATTTAGATTTAGAACGTCGGAATCCATTCTTGTCCTAAATCGGATCCTTCCTTCCTAAATGCGATTTAACTATCGTGCATTTAGGAACGACTAAATATCGGGTACGATATTTAGGATGGTGTAATAAGCTTTTTAAGCACATTATGTACAGACGCCAGCAGGTCAAGCTACCCGAAACTGTCAAATTTTCTCAATCAACCTTGAACCTTAATGCTTTAGCGATAAAGTTGAAAATCTATTAAAGAAATTTGACAGATTATAGTAACTTGATGTGCTGGCGTCCGTACACACGGCGACATGTAAGCTATTTTCCAGTTTTAACTGACTTCGCATTGTATAGGTTCTTCGTACAATTAGAAGTTAGCTTAAGCTGGTTGCTGGTGTATGGCCGTACGTATAATTAAATTATGTATGTTGTGTAAACGAACCCTAGCAATCGAATTCGGTAGCAAAACGAGCGGTTGTGAATAGCCGCGCTGGCCTGTCACTGTCAGTCAAGTGAAACTGTAACTGTCAGTCTAGCACAGTTTCATCACATATTTGGACATATTTTGTGATTTGAATTAAATACTGTAAATAAAAAAACTTATAAATGGCGAAAAATACATCTAGTTCTGCTTTTCGTAAGATCGATATCGATCAATATAATGAAGATAACTTTAGAGAAGATGAAGCGGAACAATCCATACCCACTGGACCGGATGAAGTAGAAGTTTGCACTTTACTGAATCAATATCCTTTTTAAAATAGATTAATACTACTTAGTAATAAAACACAAGAACGATCTTACGATAAAAACCGTACATCTGGTACTAGAAGTACTTTGCTTCGCATAAATCATTCAATTTCCTTTTGTAACAATTCGTATGAATCATCGTATTTTATCAGTGTCTGCGTTTTATGTATGTATGTATGGATATTCAATTCTAGTTTCATTGTTGTAAACATGCTTTAAATACCATAACGTCCATGGAAACCTAATTTATTAAGCCTAGTGTTTGATGAACATGTTGTAGGACAAAAAACAGACCATCTGCTGTTGGGCTACAATTTTAAATGTTCTGCAAACACTTTAACTTTTGTAGGTAGTTATTTGGAAGAATGTGTGATGTTTTGACTTTTGTTATACTTGAACCATCTCATTACAAAACAACTATGTTGTACCTATAGTCGCAAGCTTAAACCTTTGAGCCCATTTTAGTATTTCGAACTTTTAAGTAAACTACTAATACAAAAATGACTAGAATAGACGCAGTTATAAAATTAGTTTTTGTATTAAGAACTTGAAATTCATCAAAATGAAGTTCAAAATAAAAAAAATGGCTTAATGGTTTAAACCTAAGTTCTAACCTTGTTTTATAACAAGGCTTGAAAAATTCAATGCTACTGCTCCATTATTATCCTTAACTCTACAATACAGGTCGGTATATTGATGCCCTGAAAGTTGTCTTGAACAATGCTCCAGTAGGATCAGCCAACCAGCAAATCAAAGTAAGTCATACTTGTATTATTTAATCCAAATCTTATCATAATATTAATAAGAATGTTTTCATTCAACTTTAATATCTGCCCAGGAGGTCCATGGGTAGTCATGTTCTCATAGTTGCACTACTAAGGCAACAAAGTTAATTAATATGTGTTAAATAATACAACATAGACTAAATTGTTGTCATTGCACATATTAATAATATTAATTAACTTTTTATATTTTAAAATCCTACTATAATATTATAAATGCAAAAGTTCGTATGGATGGATGGATGTTTGTTACTCTTTCATGCAAAGATATTCCCACGGGATTGAAACTCATGCGGGTGAACCCGAGGGGTGCTGCTACTGTTTTTATATTTTTTTGATATTCTAATACTTAAAAATATAATTTATGTATTTAATTAAATAAGGAAATAATCTTAATTTACTTTAACTCCACTCCTTCCATCTTTCGCGAGCCCGCGCGTCCTCCTTCCAGTGTTGATGGAACCTACGGAACCTTTGACGGACCGTCCCGCCATCTCCTACGTGGTCTGCCGCGACCTCGTCTTTGCCCAGGAGTGGTAGAGCGTAGGCTAACATAAAAAAAAAACTGTAACTAATTAATAAAATATGAGACGGGTGATGTTATGTTGTGTATGGTATGTTCATACATTCATCAGAGATGTTTTCTTTTCAGGATAATGCACTGCAACTAACTTTGAAAGTCCTTCTTGCCATAAAGTCTACTCAAATCGAAGAGGCAGTGGGAAAGCTGTGTTTGGATGATGTAGACATTCTGATGAAATACATTTATAGAGGATTTGAATTCCCCACTGAAGGATCAAGTGGACATCTGTTGCTGTGGCATGAAAAAGCATTTAATGTTGGTGGATCTGGTTCCATTGTCAGAGTACTGTCTGATCGAATGAGAGTTTAATTTTCTTCTTACAGTATTTATATTTAAAACTTATTGAATGGTTTATGTATGTCACATAAATGTTATTTTCAGTCACAAAAGTCTTGTTTGTGTGCATGTTTTTTGTATAAATTCTAAGTCTTAGTGCCGAATAATGAAGGCACAACTATTGAAGCCTTTGTTGGTGTAATTTGTGCAGTTGTGCTCCTGTCTGTCTGTAAATAGATAAAGTGAATTGTATCAAAGATGTTAACACATTGCACATAAAAAAGAATTAAAGCCACAACTAATAGTAAAACTTTCCTAATTAATAAAACACAACATTATAAAACAGTGCATGTTCATCATCCTTTTTCCTTCCTTGATTTGTTATGCTATGTATACAGTCAGGGAAAATCACATGACATAAGTACTACGTCAATTATACGCTAAAATTTTGGCTCGCTCTTGCAGTTTACGTTCTCTTACTTCTAACACTTCACTGCATAATTCAACTAAGTAACTCTTACTTCTAGGGATTGCAATCCGGTATCTGTAATCCACTCACAATTTTTAACAGCAAATGACATCAAATTGTGTTTCCCTGCTGAAAATTACCCGATTTGGTGTTTAGTTTTCCCGCGTCTAATTTGACCAAGCCAAAACCCTTGGCGGTTCTAAAAGAAGTGACGAATCTATCATCGGAAGTAGGTATTGAGAAAAGTGATGAAAAAGACCTAATAGGCACAGACGTTACATGAAATGTAACACACGTTAAGACATTCGCCTAGTTATTATGCTACATTTCATGTTGCACATACTTGTGTATGGCTAATTTGTATTACATATCATGTTACGTTTCACCAATCAGTACAGCATAACACGTGGAAATGTGTATCCAGGGTCTAGTCAGTCTGTAGACTATAAAATTATCACGCTATTTGCTATGAATAGGGTGGAAGGATAAAATTAGGAATGAAATTATCCGGAAAAGAACCGGAGTTACCGACATAGCTGGCAGAGTAAGCAAACTGAAGTGGCAGTAGGCTGGCCATGTTTGTCGAAGGATCGATGGCCGGTGGAGCAGACGAGTCCTGGGGGTCTACTCCGAAGTGGTATCGGCCGAATGTTCGGCCGTTTCCTGCTACGAAGTTACTATTTGGTTCAGTCGGTCTTTTTTTTTTTTTGGAGATATGCTCATGCATTCTGCGCTACCACGGGGAGATAGCGCAGTTATGTGGGACTCCAACCCACTAAAACTCCACGGTGTCCTCTGCCGCTTACGGCGGGAACACGGGCACGCCTTAGCACTCATCCGTGAACCCGCCACGGCCGTCCGTCACCAGACCCTCCTCTGGGGATTACTCCCCATCACCGGCGCACCAGAACACATGGCACGCCATGACCACCCCGGGACTGGTTCGGTCGGTCCTGACCCAACTGAGCCGATCCGAACTTTTTTTCGCATTTCTCAATAATATTCGGTTCGGCCTTGTGTCGGAGTGGAGACCGCGTATCGGCAAGCATAGTGTGGGACGCCCCCCAGCTAGATGGACGAATGACCTAAAGAAGGTTGCTTGGACAGACTGGATACTGAAGGCGGAGGACAGGGTGTTGTGGCGCAGCCTGGGAGAGGCCTGTGTCCAGCGGGTCAGTCCATCTAGATATACAATATAACAGGCAGTGGACTGCTATAGGTTGAGTTGATTGATTTGCTATGGGGATAAGCAATATTGCAATTTGTTCGTATTCTTCTCAAGTTTACTGCTAATTGTAAAAAGACGAGCCAAAAGGTTTGAATATTGGAGCTAGTTACAGATTTAACCTTTTAAACGATCATCATCATAGCTTTATGGAGTTAAGCAGTCAATGATGACATATATGTACCTACCTATATACAGAATGGACTTTTGAGATTGGGCAATGCATCGTAACCGTTGTCGCTACAAGAAACTGTCTTTCAAACATTTTGACCTGCATTCACAGATTTTGAAAAAAAAAAATACAGTGCAAGAAAATGGGCAATCATCAGTCATAATTCATTCATTTCTGAATGAATTATGAGATCTTAATTATTATTTTCAAAAACAACTACCTTTTGAAAAGTGAAGTGGGGTCTTAAAAAATAACAGATTTGACTAAATGCGTATGAAAATATACACGCTAAGTAGGTACTTATATAAAAAACATTTTTTTTAATTTTTGTTTGTCTGTTGCGGTTAATCTTCGAAACGGCTGGACCGGTTCTGACGGGACTTTCACTGGCAGATAGCTGATGTTATGGAGTAACATAGATTTAATTATTTAAACTTTCTGCATACAAAAAAGGTACAAAGGCTGAGTTAATGCCTTAATAGGCTGTATAGGCTACTTTTTGTAGCATGTTCCCGTGGGATAATTCCCGACATCCACGCGGGCGAAGCCGCGTGCAGAAGCTAGTCTTGAATAAGGCTTGAATCACAGCCTCTTCGAAATCCACAGTTACTTTAACTGGATGCCACTTTGATAGGTGTGATATAAGTAGTTCCATCAAAATTGAATAAGATTTTATATCTTACACCGTACGACAAATGCTATTGAAGGTTAGCAGGTTGGCACCGCAAAATAAACAAGAAAATTACAAAGGAAGAAGTATTTTTTTTTAAATGTTGCCTATATTAATAGACGATGCTACAGTAAACACTGTACGAAATGATGAAGTAGCTTCATCGCGTAAACGTTAAACTAAAAATATTGATACTTAACTATATTTTGATACCAAAAATTCAGACGGAACTCATACTCGTAACTGGCGACATCTCAGTAGGGCATTTTTTGGAAAAATTGCGTTAAAATGAAATGAAATAAAACGATTTTTTTTTAACTAAAAATTGAAAAACGCTTCTGTTTATTTTTGCCTGAAAAGTGTTTTTATTTTAATTTTAAATAGTGAAAGGAAAACATAAATGCGCAATTTAATTTTTACTTAAACTCTTCCTTTCTCCTTCATTAATCGGTTCCTGCAGTGTGAAGTCATATTGACATTTTCACATGCACCTGGTGTACCTACCCTGCTGGCTGATTCACCGTCGCATTCATATAATCAGTACTCGCTGTCCCTTGGGACTAGTGGGATATAATTTTAAAAATATATTAGTATCAGTTGTCCCATGGGACTAGTGGAACATAATTTAAAAAATATGTTAGTATCAGTTGTCCCATGGGACTAGTGGGACATATAATCCCACTTGTCCCATCATGGGACAAGGTCAATGGGACTAGTGGGATAGACTCAAATTATTAGCAGTGAACCAATTTTGTACCTGCAGTACCTTAGGGCGTTATTTACGTCGTCAAGATTTGATGCACGTCTATTTATCTTAAAAAATAGGGAAGTATCGTCAGCAAATAACACTATTTGTGGTTGGTTCTTTAATAAATGGGGTAGATCAAAAAAGGAACGGACCTATATCACAGATTACTGAATAGTTACCTATATCGAGCCTAACACCCATATTCACTTTTAAAGAAACTCGATATCTAAACACGATAAAGTTGATTTATGACTTTCATGCGAACGAAGCCGCGGGCTAATAGGTAGGCAAGTAATAAAAGTCAACAAATCGTAATAATTGTGGCGACCTCAATCAACTGATTTCGGAATAATCCTCTTTCGAACAAAAAAAAAAGAATATACATAAAAAAATATATATTAGGTACCTATATAAACATCCGAATTGAGAACCTCCTCTTTTTTTAAAGTCGGTTAATAAAATGTATGGCGACAAAGATTTTTGAAATGGACATTAGAGCGAAATCCGAAGCCATTGGTAAAATAAAATTACATTTTCAGTTTTATGAAAAAGATTCTGCCTGTGCCAGGAACCCTTTAAAAAAACCAATTCATAAACCAAACCGAGGTTCCTCCTCCTTATGAAATCGCTTAAGAACCTTTACGGACGCCGAATCCTTTAACACGGAAAACAATAATAGTAGGTTACGTATTACACGAATAATCGCGACTTGACCCAGCTCCGCTACGGGACATACGTAGGTACCTATCTACCGCTTAGTAACTGCAGCTGTGGAATACTGTTTTCCTGTCTCTTTCATTCCGGTTAACCAGCAATGTTTAAATAATTAGATAATCCATATTTTATAAGGGCTAACCCTAATAGCTGTTAATATATTAGATATATCGGTAAGGTCCTTACCAGGTAAACTTTAAACCCGATTAATCGGTCCCTGGTAAACATATCACGAATGTTCACGATTTTAATAGCTCTGAATTCGGTCACAATTACTGCCAGTCTGACCACTTCTCTAGCCTGCTGAAGAAAGTAATTGGACGGTCGCAGCGTCGAACGTAAGCCTGTCTCTCGGCCAGAGAGAATGTGCGATATATAAGCAACTAAGCTGACTCGCCATTCGGTAGTTTTTTAACTGCACCGCAGACGCACACTTGTACGACATGGAACTACCGGTTAGTAAACAATTCAATTGCTCTCATTGCATTACCACGATTGCCATTTTTTTTTTTGCCAAGTCTCTAAAGTTGTCGATCTTGTGTAACTTCTTGTATAATACTTCCTGTTTTTACACTAGGTGTTACGTAGGTCAGAAAAAAATGATTACAGTTGACAATATATGTAATTGCAGATTTTATCAATGCAACACTTACATCAACTGTTACGAATGTTATATCCCTGTTAATTAACTGCAAGTGTTATAGGGGTTTTTCACAAAACAGCCAAAATGTAGGTAACACCCCTGCCTAAACCATCTGGGATACAGGCTTGAAGTTATGTTAGATTAGGTACATTCATTACATAATTTATGACGGCATTGGCATTAGGCGACCTACTTTCTAAACTTTGAAAATTAAGAAGTGCGCATTATTTACTAGGATTTTCATAGAGAACTAATAAAAAAATAGGGTAATTTGGTATTTATATATTTTTTCTCGTTTCAGAAATTAATAATATTGCTGTGCTGCTCGTATTATGGGTTTGCATCACAACATTCACACCACGTCCACACGATACCTGTGGAAAACTATGAAACTGAACTGCAAGTTCTCGGTGAACACGTCGAAATTCCTGAAACCCCCGTCAGAGTGATAAAAATCACGAAAACTGTAGCTGTCAAGGTACCAGTGCCATATCCAGTGAAAGTGATCGAAAAAGTACCGTACCCCGTTCACATTAACAAACCTTACCCAGTACCCGTGCCACAAATAGTTAAGGTTCCCCATCATGTTGATTCTTCCCCGCAAGTGCACGCACACGAACCGCTCGGTAGCCAAGGAAGCCAGAGCCACTTTCCCGGCAGTTCCTATCAGGTGCAAGAAGCACATTCCCGTAACGGATATTCAAACGACGACTCTTATGGACCTGAAACTCAATCCTACGATGGAGGAAACTCGGGCCACAGCCAAAGCTTTGCTCCACATAGTGATGGGTATTCTTCGGAGGGATCCTCTGGTAATTCTTACGGAGCACCGTCAAACAGCTATTATGGAAATGCCGGCGGAAATGATGCAGAATCTTTTGAATCCAGAAATTATGATCAAGCTATAAAAGATTACCTTCAGAAACGAAACCCAAGTGGAGATAGCGCTGGGCTCAACACTTTTAACTACAATTAAATCAGTTTTATATAAAACTTTGTAGGAACGTACCTGACTGGACTGTTTATATAATAATTTTACGTTTATTTCCTGTACATAAATGGTTTTTGTTGTGAGTGTGACTCGTATGAACGGTTTGTTCAAACAGTAACATTATTATTAACTTAGTCTATTTTTTGTTATTTTATTGTTGTTGCTAGATGTGTATAGCGTGTTATTAATTTTCCAATAAATTATTACAAATAAATAATATCGAAATCCATTTATTTTCCATTGTCATTAACATTATTATCATCACATTTAATAAAATACATAGATTCATACATAAATTCACGCCGTCCCATGAGGATAGGCAGAAACTACAGAACGTCACCTACTACTATCCTTACTGTTTAAAACGGACGATTCGTTTTAAAACTGTTACCCTAAAACCTAACCTAAAAGAACTTATGCAAAGACAGCGTATGTAAATACCTTTCACAGCATGTGAACACTAGTAACAAATACAAACATTAATTAGGTACTTATCTAGTTTAAATATATATATTGAATGCATAAAGTACTTACTAAATGTGTGACGGGAAGGTGTAGTCCTTTTGTTAGTAAAAGTTTTACAAGTTACAAAAATAGTAAGTTGCATAATTCCTAATAACATTACACCGTCAAACATATACAATTCCATTCTCTAGCAAAAATACGAACTAAATGTTATCTTAGATAAATATATTAACTTTGATTTACGTAACGTATGTAAAATATTATCTATTTAGGTATCAGCAAAACGCAATGAATACACAACGGTACACAAATCTATGAAAAAGGATAACGTAACTATGTTTCCACGTTTGGTTTGGCAACATAATAAAAATAATATCAAAAAGTAACAAAAAGGTAACTTTAACAATTTAATTTAAAAATGAGAAAATAAATTCACGCATTTTCCTATATTTTATTCATCCAAATCACCGCATTGTTCGTCAACGATAGGATCGGCTTTAATGATGGGTCGCACCACCTCGGGCTTCTCATCCTCGTCCGACACGTACATCCGAGTCAGGTCGGAAGCGACTGATGCCGTCTCGCACGCACTGTGAACAATTCATAAATTAATTATTAACGTAACCACTCGGACCTGTTTCACTGTATGTTCTTGTATTTGATTTCTATTTATATGTTACTGTCACAATAATGAAAGTTCAGGGAGTCCGGGTTACTAACTTTTTTTACTTATGTAATAAGTAAAAAAAGAACATTCTTAACATACCTATAATGTTCGGAGTCAGGAACGGGCAAATTAAAGTGCGTGGTTTCTTGTTTGATGCTCATGATTGTTGGCATCATGAGCGCGGCGCCAAGGAACGTGGCGCTGGCGGCGGCGGCCGAGGCCACCGGCGCGACGCCCAGCAGTAGCGGCGGCACCGACACTGCCGCGTCTTTCACAGGCAGTTGCATAACGACGGCCGAGTGAGCGTATTCGTCGTTTTTAATAATAGTACTAAAAAAAAAATAGAACAAGTTTTTTAAGTGAGTGTCTTGTCACCGCTGATCAGATTTGAAAGGAGAGCGATAACATAAAAAAAAACTAAAACAAGGTGTGCTAGAACATGTGTATAAAAGGTCTCCTTTTATACACATGTATAAAAGGAGACCTATACCTTTTTTTATACCTTTGATACATGCATCGCATTCCTTATAATTTATGTATTTAGCTACCTCGCTAATTACTTCTTTTGCGCGTAGATTTATAAGATTTAGTTTTTGTTGATAAATCATATTAGTGTCCTTAAATGTTATTCGCATAGATAAGCAAGAGAAAAGAGAACGAGAGATATAATTAACATTCTGTTTCTTTCAATGTATGAAAGACGACGCTGGTATGGTTCTGTCCAAAGATGACGAAATAAAAGAACGATGGAAGGTTTATTTTGAAAAACTAATGAACGAAGAGAATAAATGGAATGGTATGCTCAAAGAGGTACAAGTAAATATGGGTTTGGTGAGGGGAAATTAGCATGGATGAAGTAAGAAAGGCAGTTCAAGGTATGAAAAATGGGAAGGTTATGGGCCCCGATGATATACCAGTAGAAGTATGGAAGTGTTTAAAAGAAAATGGATGTATGTGGCTGACTTTATTCTTCAATAAGTTGTTGTATGAAGGAGGGATCCCAAGAATGGTGCAATAGTTCACTAGTGCCCATCTTCAAGAATAAAGGTGATGTACAGGACTGCAACAACTATCGAGGGATAAAGCTCATGTCACATAGTATGAAGGTATGGGAGAAAGTAATAGAGAAAAGATTGCGAGAGGAGAGTGAGATTACCCCAAACCAGTTTGGGTTTATGCCAGGTCGAGGATCAATGGACGCCACTTTTGCACTCCGCCAATTGTGCGAGAAGTACAGACGTGCACATAGTGATCATTGATCTGGAGAAAGCGTACGATAGGGTACCTCGTGATGTGCTGTGGTGGGCCTTGAAAGAGAAAGGTTTGCCCGGGAAGTATGTAGAGTTAATTCGTGCTATATACAGTCAATCTCGTACCTACGTCTGGTCGGCTGCTGGCTATACCGACGATTTCAGTGTGGCTGTAGGCTTGCACCAGGGATCGGCTTTAAGTCCTTACCTCTTCCTGTTGATTATGGACGCTCTTACGTCGGACATCCAGGAGGAGGCACCCTGGTGCATGTTGTTTGCCGATGACATTGTTCTCGTGGTGAGATCCAGAGTAGATTGGAGAAAAGGCAACAGACGCTGGAGAATGTCGGCTTGAAAATCAGCAGAACCAAAACAGAATATATTTTCTGCGATTTCGGCGGTCTCTCCAGTTCTGGAGCCATAGCGCTTGATGGCGCACTTCTCCCAGTCTGCTCCGACTTTCGGTATCTCGGTTCACTCGTGCAAAGCGATGGCGAAGTAGATCGGACGGTTAAGCACAGAATTAACATTGGATGGATTAAATTGCGGCAGGTCACGGGAACAATCTGCGACTCCCGCATTCCCCTTAAACTTAAGGGGAAGATATATAAAACCATGATTAGACCTGCTGTATTGTATGGATCAGAATGTTGGGCCACAAAAGGGATGAATGAAAGGCAATTACATACAGCTGAGATGAGAATGCTAAGAGGGATGTGTGGTGTTACGCGAATGGATAGAATAAGAAATAAGTATATGTGTATAAGAGGAAGTCAAACGGGGTCAACGAGCGCTGGTGTAGTTTTGAGTTTGGCAGTTGGTGCATTTACTTGAAGTATGAATTGAGAAAATCAGTTCTTTTTGTTTTATGGTGTTTATATGTCGACACCCACTACGTATGTGTAGTTTACAAATAAATAAAACGTGAACGTAAAGTGAAATCTTAGTTATTGCTTATTGAGAAATAAATTTATTGCTTCGTTGGTCTAGTGGCCGCAGGCGCTGCTGCTGAGCATCAGGTCCTGGGTTCGATTCCCAGGTTGGTCAAGTGTTGTTGGGGTTTTTCATCAGGAGTTTTTCAGAAGCAGCCCGGAATCAGGATTTGTGCCCGATTGATAGCAATAGGCTCGCCCTCTATTGCATGAGACTTAAACATAACTGGCGAAATGTGGGTGACGTGGGTGTACAACTCTACCTAGCCCTTCGGGGGCTACAGGTGTGATGTTATGTTATGTTTAAATAAAATTTAACCATATACAGGGTGGGAAGACCAACTATACTGAATGATTTAACCTGTTGCTGTTACTGTTGAAAATGTCCCGCAATATTTATAAGCTAAATCAGAAGTTAATAATTGAACATTTTAATTAAATTATTTTATAAGCAAATTCTGTTTACCTTCCCAAGTTGAGGGCTATTTTGTACTCTTGTGACATTTGCACCACCTCCAACCAGTTGTTCTTATCGGCATCACCACTATCCGAGTTAAACGAAGAGCCAGGCCTGAAACAGAATTCATATTTTAAAAAATATATAAGACTCTGATGCAGTGCAATGAAAACGTTTAGTTTTGTGTGTCTAACGAATAATAAGTCTGACTTCTTGCATATCTATGCGAACGGAATGCTACAAACAACAGTAGTTCAAATTGAGTCATTCTTAATTCCGCTAAACCGCCAACTACTAGCATTAAAATTTACAAATAAGTAAGCAATGATTCTCGAAACACGACGACCGTTTCGTGCTGAGCGGATGATTAGGTAAAACCAACCGCACATTAGTGGTAATACTTGTACTACGAAAACCGCCCTTACTGCCACGGCATAAAGGCGTTGACAATGACATGTTTTTACTACAGATGTGCTGTTACATAATAGTAGTTGATAGGTGTAAAAACGGACTCAAAACGGTGAAGGAAAACATCGAGAGGAAGCCGGCATGTCCTAGAACCAAAAATTCGAAAACATGTGACATCTACCAACACGCACTGGGCCCACGTGGTGGATTACAGCCCACTCCCTCTGACTGAGAGGTGGCCTATGTCCCAGCAGTGGGAACATTGTAGGCTGATTATATTTTATAGATTGATTATTATAGATGTAAAAAACTAATATAGGACAATTATACTCACATTGGTGTGAAGTTAACCATAGTGGCGAGATGTTTCTGTTTATGTATTTGATAGACATTTTCTGGACTCTCTATCATAACGATATCTTTCGTGATATCAGGCAACAGTAGTAAACTTTCTTGTTGCGTTGAGTTCGAAGTGCTCGTGTCCGATATATCATTTAAGGAGAACTTAAGTTTAGCTGCAAAATACATTAAAATATAATAACAATGTTAGTTTCAAATACATAAAAGATGTCAGTCACTATTATTACTATTTTTATGTCTCTTGACATTTCTCGGGACCCTGGGGTCCCGGACCTTTGGAAGGCGTACGAGGGGCCGAACCGCCGAACCCAACTCGCAGAGACATGTTAGACTTTTTAATTAAATGAGGCACCAACCGAAGATTATCCCTGTTCACACTATGTAAGTGCACCCAAGGACAACCCCCGGTTGGTGTACGACTATTGCAGGATATGGAAACAAAGATATTGGATTATTGGTTTGGGTGGCTACAGTGAACTGGTTATCTAGGACTATGGAAAGAATAAAGCCCCTTTATTATTAATTATTAAAAGCCTGTTATGTCCCATTCACTAGGTAGATTTAAATTTGGCTTGCTCATGTAAACCTTTTTCAGGATTTCAATAAAAAGGATTTATGTCTCAAAATATTGAATACAGGATACTAAGCTACGAATGCAGTAACTTACACTTATCTATCGGCGATATTTTTCCTGCTACCTCATACAAAAACTCAGCAGACCAGAACTGGGGTATCCGAATGAATACTTTCCCGGAATCCACAGGCATGTGGAATCCCAACTTATGCAGTAGCCGCAGGAACTTCAGATCCTTACAAATGGATGCTTGCTTGCAGTTCCATGGCACCAGTGGCACGGATTGATTGAGAACTAGAAACATTCATAACAAACATGTACTTAATAAAAATATTAAATTTATTCATTCACTCACAACACACAACAACCTAAACCGCTGGGTCTAGAAGCACAAACGATACTCATATAGCTATATCCTTGCCAAGGTGCTTTTAATTTCAATTTATTATTATTATTATTATTTTATTTCAATTATTGTTTTTATTCTTAACTTTTTGTTCATGTTTATTACCCATCTTACTTACTTTAGTCTGTTTTAGTTTATATTAGTTTTAGTTTAGTTTAATATACTTTACAAGGCAGCAAGATATATGTATAATCAATGCTATGTACGCCGTCATTGTCATGTACATTAGTCCTTTAGTTATTAAGATTATTCTAGCATAAGTTTAATGTACGTGAAGTGGCTGTGCTTTTCTTAAATAAATAAATAAGGTGTTCACTAAGGAAGGATTTTTGAAAAGGCATCCTCTAAAGGGGTCAAATAGGATGATATTTTGTATGGAACTTCGTCATTTTTGCTAATGGGATGTTTTTCTATACTAATATTATAAATATAGAGGTAAAATTTGTTTATATGTAGGGGGTAAATTCCGGAAATACCAGTCGGATTTGAAAAATTATTTTTGCATTTGATAGTCCAATTCTTGACGAAGGTTATTTAGCACGGGCGAGCGATGTGTTGCGACGCGATGGGTCGGGCGCCGAAATCTCAAGCGGGCGAAGTCGCGGGCATAAGCTAGTTGTAAATTAAATGAATCCATAGTGCATACCCTCAAATTATAACAACCATCAATTAGACAGAGACCGAATGATAAAAAAGAACGGACGATAGTGCATTACAAATTCATCGTAATTGCAACGAGCTCGCTGGCTTGTTGGTGAACTACGTTGGACGATGCGTTGTTTCGAATCCACGTCAAGCCACGCTCTTTTTGAAAATATTCTTTAAGATAGTAATTTTAATGTTATAGCAGTATAATATTTTAATACTCGAGGGTCCCATACATATCTGGCTATCTGTACCAAATTCCAAGTGGAGTAAAAGTGCAAATAAATTACCATTGTATGGTAGAGATCCGTACACTGATCGGAAAAGAGCTGATTATATTCAAAAAGAGTGAACAGTTTCTCATGAAGAAGAACTAAGCAAGAAGAAGAAGCTAAGGACCAACACTATTAAACCAGCTTTCTAATAAAAAAAAACTACATTGAAATCAGACCGGATCGGATATCAATGAGTTCAAAATGTCGCTAGTACCTACTAGTGCTGCAATAAGTTCAATATTCCAAAAACAAAACTTACGAAGGAAGTGATATGAGACTGGGGACACTATGTGTAAATCATTCGATTTCTTCAATGTGCTTAATTTTTTTTCATTTTCATCTGTGGTACATTCACTTTCACTTTTTCTGGATAATTTATTCAAGTATATTTTAGCGAAACAGGTTTCCAACAATACTTTTTGCACCCAATCTAAAAACTTTGACTTTCCATCTTGGGTTAGCTGTTCACAAAGCTTATTAATTTCATCATCTCTCATCTCTTTCATAACCTGTTCAGTTTTGATATTCCTGTCGGTTTCCCCTTTCACATATTTGTCGTAATCTTCTTTGTTTATCAGATTCTGCGTATAAAGCTCCTTAATTACAGAATCTCTCGATTTAACGATACCATCTTCCTTATACAGAGTGATGATTTCGCCAACTACGTCGGGTAGAGCACTACACTGCATATAATTCCAATTTAAGGATGATAGTTCATCTTCGGACCACCTGCAAGTATTGTACAATAATATGAAGTCATTATGTAATAAGTTCTAAAAATTATGTGTAGTGATTGTGTTTATTACAATTATAATTTAATGTTAATTACTTTGCATACCTACTATTGTATACAACGTGTAACGTTAAATGCGCAAAACCTGAAAATAGTTTGATCAGAATAACGAGCAGAATCAATTGAACCACTTTTTAATATGGGTCACATTTGTCAAAAAATCTTCATTAAAAACGTTGCCGTGTCTATTTATTAATAGGTCAAGCTATCACATACCTGCCAAAATAGGTAGGTAAACAAACACAAATTGTTGTCGACCAATTAAAGTTTTCTCATACGCGAGATAATAATAGCTTTTATTTCAATGCAAATACGAATTGAAAATGTGGGTTACCTAATGTTGCCAGTCCAAAGCCTGGAAAAGTGTGATGGAAACATTTAAATTACTGTTCAAAGATAACCTAAGTTCTTTATGAGCGTAGATAGTAAATAATAATGTCAGCGCGGCGCAGCGGCCCGGTCACGACTCCTCCGTCGATAGAGCGCCGTCGCAGACGTAAGAAACGATCAGAATTGCCAGTAAAACTAAAACAGCACATTAAACCTTTACATTTTTTTTCTCTCCGAAATAGGTCAATTGAATTAAAAATCATTGAGGTGTCTGAGGTTTTGCGCATTTAACGTTACACGTTGTAGAATCAAGTTTTTCTAACTGAACAGACAGCTGTGCTGCTGGGGAGTTTGTTGCGCCACTTCTTCTTCCCTGCGAAAGCACTGTGTGTGTGAAGTGGTGAAGGGTGGGCGTTTTGGGGGACTGTCTTATGTAATTTTAACGTTCGAAAAGTGTTGATTCTCAGCCTAATTTGAATAAATGACGTTTCTTTTTTTTTATTAAAATATATGAACACAGGTTATAATATTACCTCATTTCCATCTTTCCTTGGGAGGTGCAGCTTGCACTACAGTCAGCAGGATGTTCCATGTCCATAGTCTCAGCCTCAGTGGTGTTTGGTTTGGTTTGTGTCGCTGGACTGATGGTCGGCTTTGGTACCATCGTGACATCATCTAAATTCTCAATTTCAATACGAACGTTCGTCGTACTTTGTAGAGATTGAGGTTTTTTGATGAAAGTGTTTATCACATACTCAATAAGATCGGACCAATCCTAAAACACATAAGGAAACACATCAAAACCAGAACTGAGAGAGACGTAAGACTTGCTTACAAGGTCATAAGAGACGGACAACCGTTCCACTCAACTTGAACATCCAAGCCTATTTCACAATATTTAGATTTAGTTGGGGAGGTATCATATTTTTTTTAAATAAGCTATTATTTCCACATTCTTCTAACTTGAGCTTCTTTGACACCCTACAAGAGGCGTTAAAAATGCTTTGTATTTTAATTTAAAATTTAAAATTCAAACTTCGTCATCTCTATAATATTTTAATAAGTTACCTATCACTCTCTATCTTCTTCAGCAAAAAAAATGCTTTAAAAAACTTACGTCACAGATTTCGAATTCTGATTTCCAAATGGAAGTAAATGTCTTCAAAATCTTTGGCTGGAATAAAGTGATCAAGCTGTCAAGCTCTCCCCCCACATGATGCATTATGGTAAATATACAGTCGTTGACGAACTCTCCGTTAGCGGCGTAGTCCTCCAGCAGCGACCCATACTGGTACATTATTTCAGATGTAGCAAACCTATTGGAAATCATATCTTATAATAATAATTAACACATACAAAAAACAATACCTACTTACTTAATTAATTACTTAATTAATTAACATTTTTTTTTTATTATTTTTTTTTTATTTGTGTTAGAAAAATTCAATATATCTATTTTCTTCATAAGGCTGATTTAATAATGATGGTTCTCAATAATCATAATTGGTATTTAATTTTTCAATTTTTAGTTGTCGTACCTAACCCACTCCAATTCAAAATAGTAAGTAGGGGTATACACCCCTACTTACTATGAAAACAGCAGTGACTGGAAGTTTTATAACATCATCAAATAAAATACGTATTATTGAAGCTAAATCAAAAACTACTCAAATAAAGTTAATAAAATTTGTATGGGACCACGCACAAGCTTTCACTACCAAATGAACATTTTTCAAAATCGTCGGACAATTGATGAAAATATCGATGAACATACATAAAAAATACATAATGACGACCATGGAACCTCCTCCTTTTTAGAAGTCGGTTAAAATAAAACATTGTTGAGGATACATACTGTCTGATATGATCAACCATATTCGTGGAACCATTGTATTCCGGCAACTTCATGGCACCGTCCAAGAACATCAGCAATATGTGGTTTGTAACTATGACATCCTGAAACACAGAATAACAAACACATCTATTATCATACTCAGAGCTAACGAAGAAATGGCTTGCTCTTGTATGATTGCAAGAGTCAACTGACAAAACAGCGCCTTAATTGCATGTAGCACACTATCAATCTGAATAATATTAGCTAATCCATTGCTTCATATGTTCGAAAAATTTGTCTACTCTACAACGTAAATAACGCAATGAATGTTGTTGAACTATCAAAATGAAAACCATTGCTACTGTTAGTGTAGTTTAGTTGATTTTACCTGTAGATATTGTTTCGAGTGATACTTCGGATTGTAATGACGCAATAGCAGCACAAGAAGTGATCTGAGCTCTTCGGTCTCACACATTTTAAGTTGTAACTTGAGAAGGGCATCTTTATCCTCGTGGCATATGTGTGGAAGTTTTTTGTACACATCAATAGCTTGTATTATTTCCCTTATAGCAGTAACAACCTGAAAACCGATATAGTTTATAATAGATTTCGCTTTCTGAAGTAACCTCTGCATTGATTTAATTACCTAATAATGGTGGTTAGCAATATAATAGAGTTACACACTATCCAATATTTTTATATGGAGCCTGGCATACCTACTGTCATTTTGAAAATGGCGGCCATGCATGAGACCTATATAAGTCAATAGCTGACATTAATGCAAACAGAAAACTTTTTTTCGTTATATGTTCGTTATATTAACGTTTCCGATATATTAACGTTTAAAGTTGATCATGTGACTCAATCATCAACTTTGAACGTTAATATCTCGCGCCATTTTCAAAATGGCGCAACAGTAGCTATGCCACTGATTTTCAAAGCCCTTTCAGAGGAGATTCATGAATTAAAACTTGATAATTGTTACTTGTTTGTAACAAATTATTGAAGACCTGCTCTTCAATAATTTGTCATTCTTTGCAGGCTATTATAACGAATATTCCGATGTACGGACGCCAGCACATCAAGTTACTACAATCTGTCAAATTTCTTTAATAGATTTTCAACTTTATCGCTAAAGCATTAAGGTTCAAGGTTGATTGGGAAAATTTGACAGTTCGGGTAGCTTGACCTGCTGGAGTCTGTACTTACTAGAATGGTTATTTATATTTTTTTTTAATGCGATGCGCTTCGGTCCTTTGCGAGAGTAATGTGCGTTTAGTTTAAAAGTGTACAGACGCCAGCACATCAAGCTACTACAATCTGTCAACTTTCCTTAATAGATTTTCAACTTTATCGATAAACCATTAGGGTTCAAGGTTGATTGGGAAAATTTGACAGTTTCGGGTAGCTTGACCTGCTGGCGTCTGTACATATAATACAGTTGCCGACATGTAACCTAGCCAGAGTCTTTAGTCGTTCCTCTCCTTTTTTTAACTTTCTTGTAAACAGATATGTTTAAAAATAAATTATGGCAATAACCATAGAATAATGACAAGCAATTAAAGTGTCAATTTTGTTGTTGCACTAAGTGTACACGCGCGAACTTACTCCCACTACGCCAAAACCTTGCCAACTTACGTGCCGATGACTGTACTTGTTTATACACATTATTATTTAATATTTGCGTAAGTTTGAACACTTACCAAATGAAGTCGCCTTATTTTAGGCTTTAAATCATTACCATCGAGTTTTATGGCCAGTTGAAACTGTTCACATAGGTTCACTCCCTCCGCAGTCAAGTACGATATGATATCGATAGACAGAACCGAGCCAACATTCTCCAAGTCGAGTTCGATTTGCGTCGCGAACTTCAGAAAGTAAGTAACCAGCCAGAAGAAGTGCGAGGTGTCTATTTCTAGTTGAAGATTAGATAGAATTTGATTATGAAGTGTCTGGACTAATGAGTTATATCCTTTCAAAAGGAAATCTACAGTGAACTCTTTTAAGACGTTAGAAATGTCATCATCTGTAGGTGTCTTGTGCGATAATCCTTGAACATTAGGTCTGGAATAACAAACATCAGTATAAGTACATGTTCAATAAGTGCCGTACTTACTTACAGCGACATCGTCGAACGAACTTACATGTTAGATTTGCCTCTCTTGGCAATTTTCTTTCGCTTCCGATCGTGCATGGAGACGCCTTGGTGTTGCGCGCGCGCCTTGGTGTTCACCCTCTGCTTGGGGTTATGTGGCTTCTGGTGGACCGGTTTCTTTGACGGTAAGTCATCCTCATTGCTTGATGTAGAAATGGACTCTTGGTTTTCAATTTGTGTGCCATAACCGCAATCAGATGTTTCAGAAATCACAGGTTGCTTTTCAGTGTTGCCAGAAGACTGACCATGATTGTTTCGGATAGACTGTTCGCCACTGCTGCAAGACATCGCTAGTCCCTTTAATTAACAAAAGTTTAGAGTAAATAAATTGTTAATGAAATAACTAAATTGAATGAGTAACAACGAAAAACTACAAAAAATACTGCATACATTATCGGAGTACACTATATTATTGTTGGGACTTTCCAAAGAGTTATTTTTCTCATCCGTATCGGATTCTTTTTCTTCAGGTGTCCGGAACGGTGGGTTACCATTCTCACTGGTGTTGTTCATTTGAGAGGACGCGTCCCAATCCTTATTTACAGAATTGTGATCATCTTTACTCTTGCCGCAGCCACCAGTTTCTGATGAATCTGACGTCGGTCCAGAGGTACACATTGGTGAAGAGTCACTACCTGCGAGCAAAACGTATTTTTAATTAAATACAAAGATGTTTAGCGGACGCGAAATGAGTACCTATTCTGAGACTGAGTCAGTCAATAACAGAGTAGGCATACATAATAACAAATGGGGGTGCCAATAGGTACAGGTAGGTACTCTAAATGCTGTTTTTAATCGGTCGAGAGGTCGGAAAATATTAACAACAAACCGTATTCATATCAACACAAATATTTATTTATAGAATTATAATCATAAAAATCATCAACACTACTCTCTAAGTTCATATTACTCTATTGAATGACTATTTCATGAAATCATGACATTTGAGGTCAATTCTAACTCAACGAGTAGTATTGCTGATTGTAATGATTATTTATTCTGTAAAGCTATATTTGTTTAGGCCGCGAGTCTTATTTTACTCAACACATAACCCGACCTGCAGAATGCAAAATACGTAAGTAAAGAATTTCGCAGGCTACCTTAGCGCATCCTTTGAAAAATGTAGGGACGGAAGCCATAACAACTTATTTCCGTGTTTATTTTTTTTTTTAATATTAAAAAAATATACCTCCGTCTGGTGGGGAAGTATTACTCTCATTATCTTCTGAGCTTTCGCATAAAGAGGTTTCAATCCACACATTGAGAAGTTTATGCAGGGTAACAACATGTTGGTCTTTGTACAACAATGCTATTAGTTGAACCACTGTTATTGCCCATTTATTCTGGAAGAAAAAACAAATACAAAACACACATCACGACTCTTAAAACTTTTTCGCATACCTACTTATGTAAATATGTTATTTATATCACTGCCACACTGTTGCGTCTATACACATTCAGTCTAAAACAGATTAATACAAATTAAATAAAGCATTAATTTCACATAAAACAATATTTAAATAAGTTTACCTTATATACGAATATATGTAGTTTTGCATCACTTACCGCATCAGGAATAATCATTAACTTAATGAGAATTTTATCAATACTTTGACTAAATATATTCCACAGAATTTGATTCTGTATAGCGTGAGGAGGCCCATTGTAGATTTGACCACTAGGCTCCTCCGGTATGTGTAAGATGTTACGCAGTAACAAAAGGCTGTTACTTATATTTGTGCACGGGTCGGATGTTAACTTTGCTTTTTGTTCGCAGTCAACATTTTTCTTTAAAAAGTCTATAATCACTTTAGTCGCACGTTGGTCCGTAAAAGCTACTTTGGTGGAAGAAAGCAGATTATTTATTTCGAATATTGTATATCTTCCAAAATCATTTCTGGAAATGATGTCTACAGATAGCAAACACTCTATTGGAATTGTCAAGTTTACTAGTATTCTAATTAACAGCTCTATCGTTGCATCTTCTTTCGCGTGAATTAACAGTGGTACTAGATCTTTCTTGATATTTTGTCCAAAGCTAATACTCCTACGATATGTCCGCAAGTATTTATCTTCTGTTAGGATATTGTGAAGAATTGTCTCCAATGCAGCTAAAATGTATAAAAAACACGGTATCACTTAGTGAGCGAAAGTAGATATTAAACAGTTGAACTCAAGCAGCAGTAAGAAAAATAAATACCATTGCAGTTTTCGTTCACGTGATATCCATCTGGATGCAGAAATCCAAGGTTGCTGAATGTGCTGTGAATTTGTGGACTTCGAAGAACCCATTCCATCTTGTATCTGAAACAATATGATAGATTATATTTGATTGTTGCCTTCTCAAACTCCACTGCAGGGGCTTTGTCTGATAGGTACAAGAATAGATCGCAAATTGGCACTTTTGCGTATTGGCAATTTCTATCTTTTAAACTTAAGTTTTCGTTAAGTCACGACGTTTACTTGGACAAAAGTGACATGTGAACGCGGCGATCGCGTATTCGAGCGACGAACGCTTTTGTTTAGAACTCAGGGCACAAACAAAAAAATTGCTTTGCGGGTTTTGCACTCGCAAATTAGTGCATATAAAGTGATATGTTAACCTCTGACCCGCTAGAACATTTTACATTAATTGAGTTTCAACATTATGAAAAATAATTATTATCTTATCATATCGTAAAATTAATTTTCCGTTATATATATAATCGGTCAGCCGTCGTTAGATACAGTGTTATCCTGTTTCCACCTCACCCTAAAGTTAAATAACTTTAGGGTGAGGTGGAAACAGGATAACACTCGCGCTCGCGCTTTGTAGTCTTTTTTAGAAGTCGGCTGTATTTTTTTGTAAAATCGTTTTTTACTTTTCAGTTCACACACAAATTCTTGCCATGAAGATACTCTTACAGTTCGAAAAGTACAGCTTTTAGAGTCATAATTGTTGCATTTCCGCACTAGTGCGGGAAAGTCGCCAGTTCGCCACACATTACTCACTAATCAACGATGTAATTTTTTTTAATATGACAGTAAGTAAGTTACTAATCAACGATGTAATTTTTTTTTAATATGACTTTTAATGCTTATTTTGTCCAAGTTTCCGACGAAAACGAATTTCGTTTCAAAGATTAGATACATACATACACACAAAAAACATTACACTCCTTCTATGGTAGTCGAGTAAAAGCTAGCCCTGCACCGGCTTACATCCCTTGATCATAAAGGCACTTTCTCGCCGGGAGCATTCGCATGTAATGTAACAATCCAAGATGCCACTGTAACGCCTAGGGCTTTGCAAGTAGACTGCGTAGTCTGTGAACTAGTTGGTAGTGTAGCTAGTATAATTGAAACCTGTAGGTCGCAGGTAAAGGATACACTACAGATAGTCTCACGAGAAAAATTTCACAAAAAAGTAAGCATACATACAGTATGAAACCAGTAGTCAATTGAGTTACCTACATAGTAGAATATTGTGCAAATGCATTCTTATAATGTGCAACAGGCAATCGATCATGACCCAATGGCATTAAGGCCTGCTCTTACAAAATTTTTAATTTCCTCAGCAGTATAGCAGCTACTACAAAATTTTGTAGTCCTATACCAGAGATCATCCGGATGAAGATGGAGAGGATTAAACAACTTGGAGTTTTATGACATGAGAGCAGGAGTTTCCCAAGTGTCTGTTTTGGGCCTCATTCTCTGAACTAAATTAAAAAAAATACTGTTCAACACAATCGTCCATGCAGATTCATTTAGACAAGACTAGATGAACATTTTTCAACAACTTTTCTATAATCTGTTTTGAATGCTGGAATTCAGGGGTGCATCGGGGCGAAACTTTAAAATGGATTTTAACGTTGAAATAATATATGTAGTTTTTTGCCAGCAATGACACTAATGTGTTTACTGTATTATAATTAACGATTAAGTGTCCTTGCTGGCAACAAACTATATTAATTCAACGTTAAATTCCATTTTAAAGTTTCGCCCCGATTCACCCCTAAATCCCTATTCACCTCGTTTTACGGTATTCATAGTTTTCTATTATCAGCAGCAACACCTTTACGTGCCTTGATATATTATAATCTACGAACCTATTTATTATAAATACTTACCCACTGCTCATGGGTGAACATAAATTAGTAGTAGATATAAATTCCCATTAAGTGTCCGAATGCAAACACACAATAAACACAACAAGAACAATGTACAGCTTGTATAAAAATACTTTCAAGAAATCTTATGAACTGGTTGCCTCTGTTTTTGCTGGTAAACACCAGGTTCTTTATGATCTTTTCTTTTAAATTAAAGCATAAAAACTTTCGATAAACAGGTAAATTGCGCCTTAAATTCAGGAATCACTTTGTACAGGTGTAACCCGCACGTGAGCAAAACAACGTTCGTTATACAAAGCGCCAATAGTAGGTCACGCTCACGCGGTCGCGTGTACACTGCACGTGCGAGACCGTCGTCAACTCAGCGAGAGGTGCCACCTACCTACTCCTCCCACTCCCCCGTGCCTCCGGTGACGTCCGTACGCTGTTATATGAACAACGCCACGGCCCACAGAGAACAATGAATGGCAAAAATTACTTCGAATTTCCTCAAAGTTTTTACATTGTATTAAAACGTTTATTCCTACTCTCCAATAATTAAAAATCTCATTTTAATTATTATTAATATTATAACTTATCGTAGTTTATAACTTTGTATTGTATTGTATGCTGTGGTCTCCTTTTTAATAGATGAAGGCCAATTCTCGTACTTAAAAAACGTTCAAATTCAAGTCGAAATCTTAACTCAGCGACAATCAATGTCAAAATCTTGTCAAAAACTGACATTAGAATGCGAACGTTCTTAAACAACTAAGGTCAGTTTTTACACTGATTTAAAAAAAAAACAAGGATAAGTACCTAGTAGTAACTATAGTAACTTTAGTCTAATATCCTATAATGAAATTACCTTTCTGGATTATCTATCTAGGTATACATGATACATAGTTTATAATATAACAAAGGCACTATTCGTGTAATTCGTGCTTGTCTGTGTGACCGTTTAGTTCTTCTAAACTACACACTGAATTTTGATGTGGTTATTACTATCATTTAGAAAATGTATTACAGAGGGTTTATGTGTATAATGCTTTACTATTTATGTATAATGCTTTACTATTTAATTTAGATAAAGCACAGAAATGCCGATGTTTTAACACGTGTGAAGCAAGTTCGGGTCGCTAGTTAGTAAATTATATAAAAGGAATAGGAAAGTGTCCCGACGTCGACTGACATATCATGGCCCAGCCCAAACCGCGAAAGCCCTATTTACACGGTGCAAGTTTCTGGAACCTGCAAGAGCAATAATCGTCATATGCCCTACATCACGTTCAATTATGTTTAGGTCTATCTATGTCCAGTGGACTGCGACAGGCCGAGTTGTTTGACTGATGCAAGTGTTTACACGTGTACGATTTCCATAAAATGGCGTACAATAATTGAATGCGGCTTCTTTTTACACCAAGGCAATAATTGTCATGGCGACATGGAAAGAGCGACTGTCGCAACCCAGCGCAGGGCACGCCGCGATAACGGCGATGAGACCCCTCTTTGAGGAGTGGCTAGAGAGGCGCCACGGCGCCCTCACCTACCGCCTGACGCAGGTCCTCACCGGACACGGAAGTTTCGGGAGGTTCCTGCACATCATTAGGCGGGAGGAAACGCCCGGGTGTCACCATTGCCAGGATCGCCCAGAGGACACGGTGGAGGTCTGCCCCGCTTGGGCGGAGCACCGCCGTGTCCTCGTAGAGGCGATCGGCAGCGGCGGCGGCCTCTCGCGCCCGGCCCTGGTGCAAGCCATGGTCCGGAGCGAGAGGGAGTGGGAGGCAGTCGCCTCCTTCTGCGAAGCAGTCATGCTAGTGAAGGAGGTGGCGGGACGGATGAGGGAGAGAGCCTCCCGTCCCAGCCGCCGCGGGAGACGCCCCGGGCGTCGGGAGTCGCGTGACGACTACCGGCCACCGTAGGCGCGGGCCTGCGGGCGGAGAGCAATGGGTAGCTCACCGCACGATCAGGACCAGGCCCGTGCCGGACGGCGCGTAAGTGTTCCACGCGCGCCTCAAAGAGATGTCAGCATAATTCGAGGGGCCCCTTAGGGCCGAAGCCTGCCGGGTCAGCGGGATTGTCCGAAAGGGTTACCGCTACCCCGGAACATAAAGGGCGAAGGAAGGAACATGGGTGGGTTTTAGTCAGTAAGAGTCTGACACTCCCTTCCGCTCCACCCGGAGCGGGAGCGGTCATTTGATGATTTCCCACCAGAAAAAGAAAAAAAAAAAAAAGAAAAAAAAGGCAATTATTGTAAGGCGTTTATTGCATTGAACTTTTACCTCGTCTATACAAAGAGTTGTACATGCTTGTACCATTTTTAGGACGCGTTGATACTCTTAGTATTGCCCTTATTAGCGAAATATTTCATTCAGTTTTATACGTCTTCTCGACATTTTTTTAAACTATCTTCGTTCGTATGTGTTTCTAAGCGCTTCCTGTCGTCCGATTGACCTTTGTAACATGGAGCTGGCCTGATTATGCACTATGCAGCCAGAAGTTGACCAAAACAACTCCTCAACTAAACAAGTTAGCCCCGTGTTTAGTCTCGTTGGATTTGTCTAGGCAAGTACTATAGCCCAAAGTGGAGTCCAGGGTCTGATGATGGAGCCGTAACCGTATGGTGGACATAGCAATTCCTCAACTAAAAAACATAGCCTCGTCGTTTTTTAGGCTCCCTGGATTTGTTTTGACAAGTACCTTAACACTGAATTCATAAGTTTTTATTTAGTACTTTTTTAGACCAATTGCTAATATTTAAACGCTTGTTTAAAAAATGTTTTTTGATTTTTATTTCAAAAACCTCATTTGATAAATCTGATTCATACAAGAATAGCATAGGCGATATATTGTACGTCCTTTACACCAATGCCAGTTTCGAACGGCAACTCGCCCGTATTCCGTGTTGCTTAGACGATGCCACTCGATTTAATGGTATGCCTTATGCAATAAACTTGCACCGTGGCCATGGCAATTCGTTTGGACAGTAGGTAGTTCTCTTATGTGACGTAGGTATACAATAAAGCTTAGCAAATAAGCTTTCCTAAGAAAGCGGATTTTAAATTTAATAAAACAATCAATAAAAATCACTAGAAATGCGACGTTGCCAGCCCGCGCGGAATGAACGCTCTTAGCTTTAAAACATGATACTTATGACGACGCCGCGGGCGAAGAGCTAGTAAGTATACAGGGTCAAATTAAATGAGCTAGCGGAACTCGTAGACGTGATAGGTATTGATTTTTTGGGGTCGACAATCGCTAGTTGTGTAGTTACGAATTATGAGTTGAGATTTTTTTTTTTTTTACCCTGTTTATTTATCTATATCTATACCAATAATAAAGCTAAAGAGTTTATTTGAACGCGCTAATCTCTGGAACTACCGTTCGGATTAACAAAAAGATATTTTTGCATTTTGATAGCACAATTCTTGAAGAAGGCTATAGTCTATTTAACATCACTCTAGGACCCTTAAAAGCCGAGCAAAAGGAAAAAGTCAGAAAGAATGCTAAGCAAAAACGAAATAATAACGCGGGCAGGCGAAGCGATGCGAAGGGGTGGGTCGGGGAACAAGACATTTCACGCGGACGAAGTCGCAGGCAGAAGCTAGTTTTAGATAAGTATCAATATTCGTTGTTGAAAATGTGGTCCCACAAAGATGGTCAGCATCAGGATGGCTGGACCAAACGAGATATGTCCTTGAGACCATGTGCACTATTTAATACCTATTTGGGAGACCATGACCATGACCATTAAGACCATGTGGGAACTTTTTAAATTCAAAAATTTTGTGAATATTTTAGGACATAATTTAACAAAAAGGATCCAATCCATACAGACGAAAATGAGTTGTGTATACCAAAAAACTCTATGTAAGTAGTTAAATCTCAAAATTATCCAAGCACTTGAATCAGAGTCAACTTGAATCTGCTCAGAGTCAGAGAGCAAAGAATAAAATGGACATTGAAAAAGTGACAGAGTGGACTCCCCAATAGAGGAAGAATTAGGAGGAGGTTAGATAGATAGATAGAATACTCTTTATCTACTATTGTACACCATATACAAGTTATAGAATATAAAATTTCGGGAATTTTTTTTTCTTTTAATTTTTTATTTTTTTTTAGGTTCTCTGAGCTCGGGAAATGCACTGGTCCACTAGGCCAAAAGAAGCAAAAGAAAGATATAAGTGGAAAGCACTAGAGAAAATCTTAGCCTTGTTTCTCAAGGACATGCTTCAAAGGGAACTGCTGTGCATTAACTAGGTTTTTATATATTTCATTGTTTTGTACTTTTTTGGAATAAAATATTTGAATTTAAATTTTATTTATTTAAAAAACATTTTTAAATAAATAAAATTTAAATTCAAAAATTTTAGCTTAGGGTTAAGTAATGAAAATAGACATTTAAATATTTGTAATCTTAAATCTCTTTGGCTTAACCATACCTATGACAGCAAAGCTTTTGTATAAACCCAAAAAATGTAGAACACATAAAAGGATTATGACTTCTATGATAGGTCTTTTTGTGTACACACTGTACACTGAATGAAACACGTCTGACTTCCCTAATGTAGAGATAAGTTTTGTGATAAAATTAATTTTATCTTACCTTTTGAACTGTTTACTGGAATGAGCAGAAATAAATGATAAATAACTGTTTTGAATTCAGATTCAAGATTTTTATTCAACACTACTGACTGTACCTGGAGTCCTGGAAAGAAGGATGGACTGAGTGAAAAATGATATGGCAAGCAAGGGAGTGACTACCGAAGTGACGACTATTAAATCTGAAGAAAAAGACCTTTTGCGCCGACCCCAAATAAATTGGGATAACGGCAGGAGAATTATGACTACTGACTGTACCTATCTAGTACCACTTTACCTTTTATGCAAACTGTACTCTGTGGCTGAACGTCTCGCGTACTTAGAGCACAGATTATTAATAACCACTTAAAGTTAGACTAATATTAGACCTAATATGTAAACAGCTGTCTCACTGAAGTGTCTTCCTTACATTAATGTATACTAATCTATAACTTACACTGTGGAAGTGCTTGAAGAAATAAAAATAAACCACTCCAAAACTTACAACCGTCCACACCATAGGTCCACACACCGACCGAACAACAAAAACAATGATAATGATACTGTTTCTCTATAATCAGTGGACCAGTGGACAGCTTACTCTAAGGGACAGTGGAAGTTAGGGTGACATTCATTTGACACACGCACATATCTGACATTTTTAGAATGTGGCCATATTAAAAGTTTCGATTAATTACCAGGCTCCTGCGCAAAATTCTATTATGCCAGATACACACGCAGCAACTTTAGTCACCCGCACCGTGCCGCCAGCGCGCCGCACAGTGGACGGAAAAACGAGCTTCCCTTTCGTAGGATTTTTGAAAAATAAATTGTTTTATTTGATAGTTTCAAGTATACAGTTTTGTCGAGTACATTAAAACATTGAATAAATTAGTAATTACGGGTTTTTTTTTTTAACTATACCATAAAAAAATGACTTTTTAGTTTTCAAATGTATGAAAATGGAATTTGTTTTCCTCATAACTTTTTTGTGTCTTGAATTGTAAAGCTGAAACTTTTAGGTATTGTTGCCGAGCCTATACCAAAGCCACCTGACCTTTGACCTTGACCCCGAACTTCCCCGTTCAAAAGATATGAATGAATTTAAAATGCATATTTGGACGATGTTGTAATACGCGGTTATGTACCTCAAATATATGTATATATATTTTTTTTTTACCCAGTATGAATACCTGAAAGACAACAAACCTATATGACTATCGATCTTGGCGGAAAGCGTACTTATTCATAACGTATGAATAGATTAATAATTGAATTTATACAACAAAAATAATAATAATTTATTTCAGATTCATTACATCCATATTTGTTAGTACAATTAGAAGCTTACAAAATAGTGTTAGTAATAATTAATAATAATTGATTGACCTATAATAATAAGTTAATTAAATAAGTAATAGTAATATTTTTATAATAAAAGTAGGTACCTAATTAAAGTAATTATAATAAAAGTAATCTTTTTTCCATCACATAAATTAAATTAAAATACCGATTTATATAAAAATAAAATAAATAATGCGATATGAATTCAATGATTCAGGAGAAGACCCAATCACAATTAAATTAGTCAATGACCAGTCGGGCAGGTTTCCTACGTCTACAAAGTGTACATTTTCTATGTCTGAACTAGAAGTTAATAACAATTCGGCTTCATCTGATAGAGGTTTACTACGAAGTAGCCTTATGTAGACTTTGTAGACGTAGGAAACCTGCCCGACTGTGACATTGACTAATTTAATTGTGATTGGGTCTTCTCCTGAATCATTGAATTCATATCGCATTATTTATTTTATTTTTATATAAATCGGTATTTTAATTTAATTTATGTGATGGAAAAAAAGATTACTTTTATTATAATTACTTTAATTAGGTACTTTTATTATAAAAATATCACTATTACTTATTTAATTAAATTATTATTGTAGGTCAATCAATTATTATTAATTATTACTAACACTATTTTGTAAGCTCCTAATTGTACTAACAAATATGGATGTAATGAATCTGAAATAAATTATTATTATTTTTGTTGTATAAATTCAATTATTAATCTATTCATACGTTATGAATAAGTACGCTTTCCGCCAAGATCGACAGTCATATAGGTTTGTTGTCTTTCAGGTATCAATACCTACTGGGTAAAAAAAATATATATATACATATATTTGAGGTACATAACCGCGTATTACAACATCGTCCAAATATGCATTTTAAATTCATTCATATCTTTTGAACGGGGAAGTTCGGGGTCAAGGTCAAAGGTCAGGTGGCTTTGGTATAGGCTCGGCAACAATACCTAAAAGTTTCAGCTTTACAATTCAAGACACAAAAAAGTTATGAGGAAAACAAATTCCATTTTCATACATTTGAAAACTAAAAAGTCATTTTTTTATGGTATAGATTTAAAAAAAAAACCCGTAATTACTAATTTATTCAATGTTTTAATGTACTCGACAAAACTGTATACTTGAAACTATCAAATAAAACATTTTTTTTTTCAAAAATCCTATGAAAGGGAAGCTTGTTTTTCCGTCCACTGTGCGCCGCGGCTGCGACTTGCTGGCGAATTCTAAATCTCACGTCCACATACAGCTTTTGAATTTTGAAATCTTTAGCGACAAATCTACTGTCAATATCTGTGGTGTGGACGTGGGCGTAAGATTTTGAAGTCGCTGCGTATATCTAGCATAATTAGTCGTTTAGTTTGGCCACGGACTGTTTTTTTTTTTTAATTAAAATGTATAAACGGACTTGAGGGTTTGCTCAACAGCGGGATACTAGGGCTAACAAAACAAAAAAAAACTGGGGGTATACTACGAAGTGCAAAGTGCGAATGTTCGGATCTGACCGACACATGGCCGAACCGAATATTATTGAAAAATGCGAAAAAAGTTCGGATTGGCTCAGTTGGGTTGGGACCATAGTCAATATTCGAAAGAGTGTAGGAGTGTAGGATCGGGACTGACCGAACCAAATAGTAACTTCGTGCAGGAAACGGCCGAATATTCGGCCGATACCACTTCGGAATAGACCCCCTGGTTTCACTGCGTGTAAAAAAAAATCATTTCTGTCGTTTCTTAGCTGGCAAGTCTCATGTTTTTTTTAAATCTCATATTTTGGTAGTTTTGGTGCTTTATTTTGCAACACTGCTATTTCATAAAGTTTCATTCATTTGTTGTGAAATGTGGGTTTAATTATTTCTAATTATTGAATTTTAAATATTGTTTATAACCTGCAGACATGACGAAGAATTTTAAGGAATTTGATAAGAACTCGTCAGATGAGGACAGTTCATCCAGCATCTTTAATGATTCCAGTGATGATGATGATGATGCATTATCAGTTAATAATGGTTAGTTTAATAAGGCACTAATGTTTTATTTGGTAATTTATTAACAGGTTTGCGTTTGACCACCAGCCTCGAGACCGACACTCGAAAGAAGTGACGATGTAAGGCATCATTAGATAGTTCATTAATCCGGTTTATGAAAATGAAGTAAAAACAACACACGGTGGAGCACGTTCTTTAGGGTTTATCTAAGTTCTGTGAGCACGTTTGCCCAGATGATAGTACATGATATTCAATTTTATTTTTATGTGAGATGATTATTATTTATTTTATAAGATGTGAGTTTGCCACTATGTTAATTTTTTATTTATGGAAAAGCAAACAAATTGGTCAAGGAAGGAAGAGGTTATGTTATCATTCCGTCTGTGTACCTATTTGCTTAATTATATATGAATTAATCGAATACATACCAGTATGGACTTATGGTATGTATATATGTAGAACTGTGGGGCTGTACCAGAAAGAGTAATAGGAAAGTCATCCAGATTTTCAAAATAAACTACCTAGACACCCTGGTACACACGGCTACACATCAAGCTATGCATTTCCAGTTTTAGCTGACCTCGTATTGTATAGGTTTTTGTACAATCAGAAGGCAGCTTATACTGGTTTTGTATAGCTTGATGTGTAGCCGTGCGTACATCAGAAACCGTCATCTTCAAAAAATATCAAGATACCTTTGATTGTTATATGGAAGTTTAATATTAATGTATGAACTACACAGTTACATAGACAAACACGAAAAACTACTTTAATTTATAATATGTATACATGGTAGTATAACAGTGCTAGCTAGTACAAAAAATCAGTCATGAATTTTATACACAACCCCATGCTGGCTTCTACATGAAGAACATCACCATTAATCCATGACATTGTGATGTGGTACCCTGTGACCTCAGGCCTGATTGGCTCATGTACTCTTGTCATTAAAAATAAATTAATATCATGGTATTTTATGATAGTTTATAGATCATGTGTGGAAATAGCATTGTAATAGGATCTTTTATTTTCAGATCCAGATGAAAATGATATGAGTGAAGATGAAATCAGTGAAAACAAAATTGATGAGATAGATGAAGAAGATGAGGATGATGTTGTCAAAGCTATAAAAGCTGAAAAAAATAAACTCCGTGATCATCCTCCAACCATTATATGTGAAGATTTCATTGTTGATATATCGCTTCATCCTTCCAAGAATTTAATAGCAATTGCCAACATTGTAGGAGATGTGCTATTGTATGAATATAACAATGAAGAGACAAAACTAGTGAAAACATTGGAGTTGCATTTAAAAGCCTGTAGAGACATAGAATTTGATGATGAGGGAACCACTTTATTCTCAACTGCCAAGGTTTGTAATGTTTTCTCCTTTAAAAATGAATAATGTAAGGGGTAGTTGGTATATGGTGCTTTACTTGAGATGGATGGTACTAGAGATAATTTGTAACTTTGACCCTGGTAACTTGGCATCCAAACTGGGTTATGGGTCTAACCAGATGCAGCTGAATATTTTACATGGAGCGACTGCCTATCTGACCTTCACAACACAACCCAGCTCCTGGGTAATACAAATACACTATACCCCTGGGCAATACTGGTTGTCCAGCTTTTTCGGGCTTCTGACTACCCATAATGACTGTCAAAGATCTACGATACGGTATATTATAGATGGACACCCATCCACTGGCCGACCTCGGCAAGCGTTGCCCTTACCTAACCTTGAAGTTCGACCCGTGTAGCTGTTGTTATTTAGCCACCAGCCCCTCTATGTGACTATAATACTGTATAATGATAATAAACATACTAAAATATTTTTTTTTTTTTTAAAGGACAAGACTGTTATGGCCACTGATGTAGAATCAGGGAAGCTGAAGAGGTGCTACGAAAATGCACATGATGAACCAGTTTACCGACTTTTGAATCTAGACAGAGATAAAATTGTTACTGGTATGTTCAAAATTTTTGAATACTAGACATTGTTTTTATTCATTGTGAGATGTTTTTTTTTAATATTTCGATTTATTTAATCAGGTGATGATGGGGGAACTGTCAAATTATGGGACATGAGAAAGCCAGATCCTGTTTTTAGTATAAGAATTGGTGAAGAACATGTTAGTGATATGATAACAAATGATGCTCAGAAGTATCTAGTTTGTGCAAGTGGAGATGGTGTTCTAACATCAATTGATCTTAAAGGAAGGTAAATCTATTGAACAGTTTACACAGCATAATAATAATTGGAGTCCGGTTATTCTGGATTATTCTGCTTTGTCTCACCAAAGTGTTTGTCGGACATTTTTGCATTTTCGAAACAAATTTTAATTTTTGCATAATAATAGTAGTTTAATGATGATATTTAAAAACGAAACAAAAGTAATGCTAATACTAACAGTAGGTACTTAATTATTGTTTCAGTAAAATTTACACAACATCGGAAGAATATGATGCAGAGTTAACTTGCTTGGGATTGTTTAGATCAGACACTAAGCTACTTGTAGCCTCATCAACAGGAAAATTATATTTATTTAATTGGAAAGAATTTGGACTACACAGTGACGAATATGTTGGACAAAAACATGCCATTCAGTGCATGATACCTATCACCCAGAATATTGTGGTCACATCAGGTGAAGATGGCATTTTGAGAGCAGCACATATGTTCCCGCAACGGCAGTTAGGTGTGGTAGGCCAACACAGACTCCCTGTGGAACATCTCGACATAAGTCACGATGGCCAATATGTCGCTTCATGCTCTCATGACAATGACGTTAAGTTTTGGAATATCTCATACTTTGAATCTATTGATTCCATTATCGATGTTAATCAAAAACAAAATAAAAAACGAGATTTAAGCAATAACTTACCATCAAGCAGTTTAAAGAACGCATCAGATTTCTTTTCTGGATTAGTTTAATACACAAGAGTTCAAGTATTTTTTTTGTTTTCTTTTCACTCCTTTGCAAGATGTTTAAAGATCAAAAGCAGAATAGATTGCAACGAAGAAAAAATTCAAAAAAAGACGGGAGTGTTCCAAAAAGAACAAAATTATATGTAGTAGAGATTTTGACGCGTGGGGGTCGAAAAAAGCCCTGTAAAACTTTCTCCATAAAAAAAAAAACATTGTGTGCCAACTTTCATGATGATCGGTCGAACAGTGTCCAACTCTATTAGGTTAAAATAAGATACCGTACCTTAGATTTTAATATACAGGGGCGCGGGGCGGGTAGTTAAAGAAAGAGTCGGGGGACAGCTACTAGTTTAAACTTTAACAGAACTTTAGGGTAATAATTAGAGCAGTCCCCCGACGCGACAACATTTAATCAAAAAATTTCATTCGTATGTAGGGTCATAATTTCAAGGCTATTTTTTTCTCTAGGGTTTCACGTTTAAAACTTTTTTGTTCTATTTGTGGCTATTTTTTCATAGTTTTTTTTAACTTGTTTTGTGTTGGGGGTTTATTAAATTTTTTATTTAATTTTGAATCATCAAATATCTTCTCCCGCTCTGGGCGGAGCGGAAGGGCATATCAGACTTTTACTGACTAAAATCCCAACCGTGTTCCTTCAGTTGCCTGTGCCAGGGGTCACGGTAACTCTTTCGAACAACCCGTGACCTGGAAACGTTATTAGGGTCAAAGATCACGCTTTAAAAATGAAGAAAATTTTCCAAGAATATACACAAAAAAACTATACAATCATGATTTTTAAAAGGAGCAGCAGTGGTGGCGCTCTGGCCTTGCGAGTTGTAGGTTCGAACCCAAGGACAGGCGCGCTTTAGTTAGTGTAAATTATTTCGTCATCACGGTGAAGGAAAACATCGTAATCAGGTTTTAAAATGAAAAATTGAAACTAAGTAGCGGTATCTGCCTACTTAGGTATATATAGGTATCTCAAAAAAAGAGTAGTATAGAAAAATTTTGTATTTTGATCAAATCGGTAATAAATATAGATTTCAAATCTCAATAGGTATAAGTATGTAAAATAATAATGAACCAGAAAGAATTTAACGAGAAATCACATTTTTACATAGGTATCGCGTGTTTTTTCGAAATATACGTTTATTAAGTCACGGCTTTTTAGCTTATGCTAGGGTTTCCTAGGCTGGCGAGGCACAATAAAAAGTAAACATGAAGAATTATTATTATACCTATAATTTTAAAATATTATCAAAAAATTACAATTCTTCGTGTTTACTTTTTCTTCTGTGCGGAAAAGACCAAAATTCTGAAGGTAAACCTCTCGCGTCTCTTTCTCTCTTCACAAATGCCGAATATGATGACACACAATTGCCAATGAAATAGTTAGCTTGACCAAGAATGGCTAAATCTTGATGTGGATTCGTTGGCTGTAACCTGATAACTGATACTTCAGTATGATGTAGTGCTTTTTTGAAATCATTTATCATATGATTTGAGTCTGATGCCACAAATATGTATTTTATGTTATCCAGTTTCTTGATGGCCCTCTTCACTTGCCTGAAATTTTGTCATAGATTAGTACCTATTAAATAGTTTGTTTTTTAAACTTACAATAGCACCGCCATGTGGTACGCCGGCAGCCCACAAATATTCTGGCGTAGTAAGG
Source organism: Apamea monoglypha (assembly GCA_911387795.2). Classification (NCBI taxonomy): domain Eukaryota; kingdom Metazoa; phylum Arthropoda; class Insecta; order Lepidoptera; family Noctuidae; genus Apamea; species Apamea monoglypha. The sequence continues at coordinate 10,786,936 of OU426921.1, forward strand.
TCACCTACACTTTTATGTTTTGAGTTTGGTGCGCCATGTGGGTGACCAGCGCACCACAAAGTTCACGCCAAAACATTTGTTTAGGTTTAGGTACGGTAAGGCACTAAACCAAACATCATAAGAAATGTATTTTTAGACTCCTTAAAAAGCTCTTTATATCAATATCAAGTACAATGTGTTTATTTAAACTTTTTTCCATTTGCATGCGCAAATATACATTGCAGCTATGACATGCTCTTGAACGGTTCAAAAATTTTCTGCATGTAATTTTTTTTTTGTATCCGCTGGCAAGCCAATTGTCGTACAACTTCTTTAATGTGGATCGAATTTGTGATATTTATCATATTCATCGAATTTGTGTTATTTATCATATTCATGGCGGTAAGACTGATAAAAAATCACCAAAAGTAATGTCATTAACTCAAAGAGCTTACTTGATTATATGGGCAGGCTGTGGTAGACACATAGATAATGAAAGTGGTCCTCTTTCATTTTTATATCCCACACACTGTGGGGCGGCAAATAACATAGTGCTGTCTTTAACATGCTGACAAGCTTTTACCCAATCCTGTCCATTTCTCAAATGTATACCCAAGAAACCACCTCCATTCATATTCTTCTTTATAAATAATCTTGTCTTATTTACTATATCATCACTCCACCATAGGTGCTTTTGTAAATGGACATTTTCTTTTTGTACTGGGAAACTTGCAGGAGCTCCTGTGATTGATAAAAACATTATTAAATAAACATTAATACATAATAAAAATAAATAAAATTGTTACCTAAAAGGTTTGATATAAAAATAATATTAATTTATTACTTGTTGTTTACTGGTTTTTTGGTATGATGGTGAATATTTAGTAAAATAAATATTCTAAAAGTTATAATAACAAGTAATCGTTAGTAATTAACAATGATATCAGCATGTCTGCTACAAATTTTGTGATATATTACGATCTGTTCCAAAAGTACCTGATGAAAATGTAAACAAAAGGAACAGAAAATGAACCTGTGGTTGCTAATTAGTATTGCCACTTACAAATTTAGTGCTTTGATTTATTTAAATACTTAAACCTGAAAATCAAATTTTCCATCACCTTTTGACAGGGCTTGTACTTTGTTTACACTTGCATCATATGCTTTTGGGACAGTACCTATTGGCGCCCTAATCAAAGCAAAGTTAAAAAAGCAGCTGAGTTCATATTTAAATGAGATTCTGGAATTCTGAACCTTTCGCTTGAACTTACATTGGAAAAACTATAGCAGAACTGTGCAGCATTCTCATCTACAAGTTTGAAGGAGATAAGTAGAATTCTATTTACTGTATGTTATGTCAACCATGCACTTGTTTAATAAAATATTCCAGTCTAGCATATGGGGTTTTTGCTATGAGAGAGCAAAGAGAGAATAATAATAAGAATGCACTTACCAGTAAAGGCCAGAACAGGCCACTGTTCAGGAGGATATTTTTGTTTCCATTTATCTATCATTGCTTTGTTATATACATCATAATTCAAAGGCCCATAAAATTCAGAATCAACAAAATCAATGTTGAATGTATCCCAGAATGGACCAAATGGGTTTCCAGATTTTGCATTGCAACTTTTTTCAAGTTCACCCAGTCTTTGAGTGTAACAAAATGAGATTCGATTAGTAGCTGGCCAAATAACAGAGGCCACATCATTCATGAAGTTCTCCATTGTGATCACATTATGATATAAAGATAAACCTTCGACTTTAAAATATGTATTAAAAGGTACTTGTACAGATTTAGGCTCACCAAATCTGTATTCCACCCATGGAGGAAGAACCAAAGTTCTATTCAAACCTTTACTAAATGCCAATGCTCCCAAAAAGTGATCTGCTTGATTACCAAATCTGCCTAAAAATTAACATTAATTGTAATAAAAGTAGAAGGATGCGTATGTACTACATCAAGTAGAAATGGATAGATTTATTTACAAATTCTTGAATTGTGTTTACTTACCCATACAAGGACAGTACAGAATGAAGCCATTATTGTCATAACAGAAAACACTTTGGATGTTAAGGAGAATATAAAGTAATAAAAGGATTAAGTGTTTTGCCATGTTGAAAAAACGTTGGGTATTCGTTTCCTAAAAAAATAAACATAGTCTGCTCTACCGTCTGAGTATTGTGGTGCCGTATCGTAGGGAATGCCGATTGGCGCCGACGCCAATTGCCATGCCACTGACAGTGACAGCTGACACTGACAGCACAGACTAAGGATGCGTTCCGAGTTGCGCTCTAATAGATTTGAGCATTCTTATTCCCGTTCCGAATCAGCGTGAGCGTGATAACAATGTCCGGTGAGTCGTCATAGATGACGTCTGACATGCGCCATCTTGCGATAACGCCGACCATGCCATAAAATAATATCAGGATTGGATCTAGTATCGTTTGGCAGGAGTTGGGGGGTTAAAGCTGCAGCCTAATTGCGTAACACATTTTCGGCAAATGATTGAGATTAATTGGTTTCGTTTCGATCGCTTTTTGTTTCATTTTACGATTCCTTCAGTCAATTTTGCGTGAGGGTAACAAACATCCACACAAACTTTCACGTTTATTATATGTATTACTAGCTGCGCTCCGCGGTTTCATCCGCATAAGTTTCGATCCCGTGGGAAGATCGAGATAAAAATTATCGTATGTGTTAATCCTGGTTATCTGTGTGCCAAAGGGGATCCGCCAAAATGGCCCCAGCTCCGGCGCAAAACATATGTATCTCAGTTTTTAGATTAAAAATATTAAAAAAAATAATCAGGTTTCGCTATTGCTAAATTCGATGGCTAACATGGTTTTTTTGGCCGTGGAAGCTAGCCGTAATGACCAATTTTTAATGATTTTTTTATTTTATTTTTTTTGCTCTTCAGTTCGAAACAATAAAAAAGTGAAAAATAAAACAAGTAGTATCGTTATGAAATACTTTATTTTTATTTTCTGTACAAAAATATACAATAAGTAGTTATTTATAATGTCAATTAAAAGATACACACTCTTTTGACTAATATTGCGAAAAATGTTCAGTTGATGGATTCTAAATCCACTAAAACAAAATCTAAACCTAGAGCTGGGTGGTCTAAATCACGTTCGTTATGTCTAGCCCAACCCAAATAATATATGACACTTATTACATGGGCGCAACTTCCCAGTGTTCTGTTCCCATGTTATCAGGAACAATAATATTCTTGAATTGCGGGTTAAGCGAAGACACAACAAACGTTAGCGAAGGACTGCGTTTCAGTATATTACAAAGTACTCTGTGGGACTGCGCGTGGGCATAAACCGCCTAATCGCTGGCGTCTTTGTGTTTCTCCCTCTACCATTATGTGTGAGCGAGACAATAAGATGTACAGTTGTGCCCTCACGTTACAGGTGCGTGTCGGTCACACTCACAAACAATAAAAAGGATTGCGATTTTCACTATAAATATAATTTTTACATCTAACGCCTACGAAAATTCTACGGGTTAAAAAAATATGTTAGCCACTGAATTTAACAATAGGGATGCTTTATAATAGTTTCACTACCTTTACTCTAAAATCTTAGATACATTGCTTTGGCGCCGGGCCTGGGGTAATTTTGTATGGGATTTGGCGGATCTCCTTTCATCCAAATCCGTTCAGTGGTTTGAACGTGAAGAAGTAACAAACATACAAACACACACACACACTCACAAACTTTCGCGTTTATAATATTAGTGAGATTAGTAGGACTTACACCTACATTTCGCCAGTTATTAAGTGCCATATCATAGGGACGAGCCTACTGCCGCCAAACGGGCACAAATCCAAGTTCTAGGCTGCTACTACTCGACCTAGGACCTCATGCTCATCAGTAACGGTTGCGACCACTAGACCAACGAGGAGATTTACCTCCCTTAAAATAATCCTCGGCAGCCATGGTGACCCATCCCAAAATCTTCGGCTGCGTCCGCGCCCTATACCTACCTGTAGCTAAAAGTATGACATGTTGAGCTTGTTGTTGCAATATGTAAAAAGCAGACTAATGTTAATAATTTGAATATACAAATTATGAAATTTTAATATATCAATTTGAAAATTAAAAAAAAAAACACTGTTATATCATAGTTCTAAGTTATCACTACTGTCGGCAGTCCCTATGACAGCCTAATACCATGTTCTAAAAGTTTTTATATACCTATGTATATAAAAACTTTAAGAACATATATTAAAATTATGCACTTATATTGGGGTCGGTCTTGCGTTTATTCTGTTACACTTTTATAAAGTGAATAGAAACCGGGCGACTAAAACACGGAGTCGTGTTTTGACAAAATAGACCCTTACTCTTTTGGATATTTGAGACGGCTGATTATGTGATTATAAGCAATATCTCAATAGAAACAAAATATACTTTTTGTTGCATAATGTAATTAATATAGGTAAGTCTGAAATCACTAATCAGCCTTGAGCGAGCATGGTGATTGATGTTCATGACTTTTCTGTATGTGAAGAGGCTTTGCTTTGGAATGCTGCAAATGACAGTATCATCAATACTTTATTGGGATTTCTTGCAGTAAAAACAATAAAATGTGAGTGCTATACGGGTTTGATTCAAAATGATAGAAGGGGCAGTATAAATTAAATTCAAATTTTAGTTAGTTATTTATTTTAAGCCTTAACAGCGTAAACACGGGGAGGGAAAAGAGACTTCTTTCTAATCTCTTTCCTGGTCTTGATTTTAGATTCGTGCTTGGTAAGAGCCTTACGCATAGCACGGGTCTTCTTGGTCCTCAAGTCTAAGGGCTTGTACTTCTTGTTTTTGTAATGATTTCTGAGGTTAACCTTCATTTTCTGGTGGTACACAATGTATACTCGTGCAATCGCTTTCCTCACGACGCGTCTAAAACAATGTAAAATAAATGTGAGAATCAGTGAAAGCAAAATTAATCACATGTTATTTGTGTGTGCTAGTATCCTTAATTAAGATATTTGAAATCCATTTTTCTCTGTTGCAGCTGAACCATAAATATAATTAGGTGCAGATTTTAAAGTCAGTCAAGCAATTTCTCCTGCTGGTATGAGTATTGCATAGCAGGCTGGTGTCTGCAACACCATGGTTGAGCAGGTATTTTGCAAATGGTATAGCTATGAGTAAACAGAACACAAATTCTTATCTCTTTAATCCTAGCAGTAACAACTGATTTAACCAGAATAAAACTGAGGAGATATAGATAAATACTTTTCATTGGCCGCTCCTAAGATGACCCTCTTGATCTATCTTTCAAATGCATAGGCCTCTTCTTTGAAACAGTTAATAATAGTGTCTTGACCAGGAGTGTAGGTAACGATATGCAAGAATTATACTGACAAGTATGTCCATAATAATATAATAATTTCAATGGCAATGGCACATAATTTCAAGAAGCTAGCTAACTGTGAGTACATCACTTGGCTAGCTTCTTGAAATTATTTAACAACATTAAAATAATGTAGTAGAGTTTATTTATTCTGAAATAATGGTAAGTACCTATATTTGAGCAATGTATTCACACGCTGTAATTGACGATTTCGATTAAATACTTACATTTTGGAGAGTTTGGATGCAACGCCTCCAGTCACTTTAGCAACACGAAGATTTGTCAACTCTGTTTTCAATTCTTCGAGCTGCTTGAACAGCTCCTTCTTGTCTTTAGTGCGTAACTCAGAGCACTTAACCTTACCCTGAAATAAAAAAGGATAACACTTACTCAACAACAAACTGGCGATTTCACTCCACTAAATATAGGTACACATATTCAGAAAGAACGAAAATAACTAAGTATATCTGAACACAATGTTACAAACACATTGTTGAAAGAAACACATTTAGCACCAAAACATTATAACATTGGGGTATGGCCTACGGCCGGTCTTGTTGTATGACTTCCATACAGCATTCCGTCAAGAAATATATAAATTCAACAATGTAATTAATTTCACTAATTTGTTTTAACCCTCGACAATCTTTCATTTTAGGAAGATTGGATTTATTTAAAAAGATGAAAAATATTTTCACAAACCATTTTGAAAACGTCTCGACTCGCGTTTTTGACGTATAGAAAAGAACAAATAAGAGCGAGGATCAGTGTTGCCCATACACAATACAAGAATTTTTAGACGGGCAATTCTCGTCATTTTAAAAACGTTCGTGAAGTCGGATCTGTCCCAATCTGTCAAAAATACCTCTAAATTCCTCTACAATTTGGTAATTTTTTTGACATTTGTTTGTTGCCGAGATGAGACTGCGACTAGATTTTGAACGTTTTAAATTACGAGAATTGGCCTTATTCCATTGACGTTGTTATGAATTCCGTTAGATAACAATATTTTTTTACAGATTGAGACTGAGATCCGACGGTCATGAACGTTTTTAAAATGACGAGAACATTAATGAACTGGATTTTACCATGATGAGATGAGATGAGATGTTTAACATTTTTTTAGTACGTACAGACGCCAGCACATCAAGCTACTACAACCTGTCAAATTTCTTTAATAGATTTTCAACTTTATCGATAAAGCGTTAAGGTTCAAGGTTGATTGGGAAAGTTTGACAGTTTCGGGTAGGTTGACCTGCTGGCGTCTGTACATTTAGGTGTTATATCTGCGGCTATTGCCTAAATTCCTACGGTGTGTATGATGGCGTCCACAATGGCGCCTGTGACTGCGTACAAGTTATTCGTGGTGATAGATGTGCAACGATCTTTTGACGCGTGACCAAAATCGGAACTAACGCCACCATCTATTTTTCACAATGTTTACCAACAGCGCTCACCCGTCAATGTAATTCAAGCGTCAAAAGATTATTGCACTGACAATATTGTCATACTGTGGATTATTATTATTGTCAATAGCAGTAATCATACTGTAGAATAGGATAGAAAGGTAATGGAAATGATAATTTTTATTTGCTTTAAAACATGGTATTATATATTATATTATATTCTCTCATGTTTCTCTGTGGACAGGCTTACAAATATATGTATATATAGATTTGTTAGCTTATAGTGTCCCACAGTTTAAATATTTTCTACCACAAAATTACCATTTTGTAGCGAATCGAATTCGTTAGCGAATCGAGCGGTTGTGAAAAACTGTAATGGGTTCTGGGCTGGGGGCTTACCACCAACTCTTAAAGCAGGGTAGAAGTTATGCCCTGCTATAAGAGCTGATGGTAAACCCCGTATCCTGCTGTTTTGTGGTCCCTTTACATGAATATTTTATTTTTTTATTAGCATCCCTTCTCTCTTTCCACCTCTCTCAGTCCATAGCTGCCAAGGACCAATCTCTATGAAAGGAGACCAGCTCATCCCGCCATCTCCGTCTGGGCTTGCCGCGATGTCGTTTGTCATTAAGCGGGACCCACTGGGTCGTATGTTTGGCCCATTGATCGTCTGACATGCGGCAGATGTATCCAACCCAATTCCATTTATGCGTGTCAGCTTTCCGAGTGACATCAGAAGGCCAATTCTCGTAATTTAAAACGTTCAAAGTCTAGTCGCAGTCTCATCTCGGCGACAAACAAATGTCAAAAACTTGTCAAAATGTAGGGAAATTAGAGGTATTTTTGACAGATTGAGACTGAGATCAGACTGTGAACGTTCTTAAAATTACGAGAATTGCCCCTCTGTTATTTTAGTGATGGAACGGATTGTTGTAATCTTAACCTGGTCAACAAGTTTAATACCCAGAATACTCCGTTCCATACGTCATGTCTTTGACAATTCACCTCTGCTGAATTGTCAAAGACCATGTTTGAGAACCATACGTGAGGATGGGAAGAATACACATGTCGATGAGTCTTCTCTTGAGGGATAGAGGAATATCGACCTTCATTAGATCTTTCATGGCCCAATAGCTCTTCCAGGCATTTTCGGTGCGTCATGCAACTTCTTTGTTTTGTCATGCCTGGAAAGAGACTATTTGGCCAAGATAGAGATACTCATCGACATATTCAATCTCGACATACTCAAACCCGCCACGGTGATCCTGTGATGCACGCTGTTCGTCATCAACTTGGTTTTTTACATGTTCATTTGAAGTCCGACCTCTAGGCTTGCCGTGCTGAGATCTTCTAGCATCTGTGTCAACTCAAAGACTGAAGACGAAAAAAGGACAATATCGTCGGCAAAACGGAGATTGGATAATCTTTTTTGTCCAACCATATTGCCCATATGAGGGTTTTTGTTATTACACAAAGCAGCCGTATCATCAGCGAAGTGGCACAGAGAACTTCCTCTGACATTGGTAAGTCTGCCGTGTATATAAGGTAGAGTTGTGGACCTAATACGCAGCCCTGGGGTACGCCAGCCTGTATGTTGTAGAATTTCGAGTAAGTGTCATTAATTTATACCCGGAAGAATCTGCCCTCTAAGTAAGACTTCAATAATACGAACAGGTTATGTGGTAGTTGTATTATTATCTTAAATAACAAGCCCTGGTGCCAGACCTTGTCGAAAGCTTGTTCTACGTCCAGAAATACAGCCGAGCAGTACTCCTTTTGTTCTAGGCCCTCTCGTACTTTATTCACCACCCTATGCACCTGCTCCACGGTTGAGTGCCCTATTCTAAAACCGAACTGATGTTGTGGGATGATGTTGCTGTCTTTAAGTATGTATTTCATTAAGCCTACGTGCAGCGAGTTTCTCAAATAGTTTGGACATAACAGGCAGTAGGCGTATATGGCCTGTATGACGACACAAGGTGAGGTGGTTTTCCTGGCTTTGGGATCATGATAATTTCCGACACTTTCCATATTTTCGGATAATATCCATTTACTCTCAGAAAAGATCACTGCCCACCTATCAAACTCGGAGATGACAAACTTCCACACGGGACAACCACTAAGTACCTCGGCGTACATCTCGACAGGAAACAAACGTGGAGATACCACATAGAGAAAAAACGTGACGAGCTTAACATCCTACTCCGAAAACTAAACTGTCTCTTAGGAAGAACATCACACGTATCACTGGAAAACAAAGTACTCATCTACAAAGCAGTATTAAAACCTGTTTGGACATACGGAGTTGAGCTGTGGGCTGTGGGGCTCTGTTTCAAAATAAAGCGCTCAGAAAAGTATCAAATGCTCCTTGGTTTATGAAGACCTCAGAACTACATGAACATCTACAAATCAGAACTGTAAAAGAAGGCGAAAATTTAGGCATAATAGCTGCCATAAGCAGTAAAATTTTCAAATCTCTAGGCCTTGTAGTTTCCACGTAATAAACAAAAAAACAGTTTTCGCGCTAAAAACATCAAATTATTGCTTCAGAGTAGGTAAGGAGCGGCGTTGCCATTCCGTGCGCTATATATATAATATATACAGGGTGGCAGGGACATCGACGCGCAACCGCTTACCATGGATTCAGTACATGATTCTGGACCCCCCCTGCGTTGAAATTTTTCGTCGGCTTTTTCTTAATTTTTGCGTTTTTTTCTGCAACTTTTTTTTACTGTAAACTGTATAAAATCATTATTTGTATCTAGCCCAATGAGATTTTTAATTAAAAAATAGTAAATTCACTTGTTTCACTTAAAACAGCAATGTAAATAAAACTCGAAAGGGCAGTGCACGGTATCGCGGTAGGTAGTGCGTGCGCGCACGACATCCTCGAAGTGTTTTGATCGCGTTGTTTGCAATACATTGCGCACTCAAAAATGTCAATTTTTTTAACCAGTCATTTCCGATATGAATGACTTTCGTAATTTTATTTATGGCATCAGGTGTAACCTTCTCACGACGTTGGCGCGTCGATGTCCGTGCCACCCCGTATACACAGTCTGGTCATAAATACTGTTACAATTAAAAATAAGAAAGATATTACATTTGAATTTGGAATCTGTCATTTTTATACGATTGTTTATCGAGTTTTCTAATTTTGGCGCCAATACATTGTACAATATTTTGCGATATTAAAATGGAGTGGGGTGATAAAGAGAACCGAATCGCTGTGATTGCATTACACAAAGTTGGTCTGGAGCCAAATGCAATTTTTAAAAGTCTCCATACGCTTGGTATTAGTCAAATGTTTGTGTACCGGGCTATTAATAGGTACAGACGCCAGCAGGTCAAGCTACCCCAAACTGTCAATTTTTCCCAATCAACCTTGAACCTTAATGATTTAACCATAAAGTTGAAAATCTAATAAAGAAATTTGACAGATTGTGGTAGCTTGATGTGCTGGCGTCTGTACTTTAAAGTTCCTTGAAAAACATGAAATTAGTACGGTACAGTTTGGCAAGAAAGTCCTGAAACGGAACTAAAATATTTAATCATTGGCAACACTCGCTCTGCCTCGTCGAGTAAGGTACATATTCTGTCATTTCTTGTAATCGGTGACTGTTTTTCGTGTTTATTATTTATTTATTTGCTTTATCGTGGTGATACTGGTGACCCATTGTGTTCATAATGAACAGATCTGTTATTCGCAGCTCCGCAAGAGCAATAATTTATAAAGTGTACGTGAGATATTTGGCGGAACTCGAGGCCGGACAAATTTTAACCGATCTCAACGATGTGTATGAAAGAACCGCTGAAATGACAGGTAAAATTATATTTTATACATGTAATCAGATCTAATGTGTGTATTTCAAGGTGCAATATCTATTAGAAACCTTTCATACAATTATTGAAATGTACATTCACGAATTTGAGGTTATGTTTACAAAACACATTCGGAATGCAGCGCGTTCGTATAATTTTGATACTTTTTGTTAATATTGCATAAAATAAATCACTGAACAAAAATAACTATAGTATTTTTTAGGTAAATCTATCAGTACTATAAGGCTATATTTTTAATTCATTACAATAAGTAATTGCAAATGTTTAGTTGTTTTTATTTTATTGTTCTAGGCAGTGGCTGAACAAGCGTTTCAGAGCATATCAGTTGACGACTGGAAAAATTAATGTCAACATGTCATGAAAATAGAAAAAAGGTTATTTTCGAAGGGGGCAAACTGTGTATAGTGACATTGAAAAAAATATCATAAACCTACAAGATGAAAGCAGCAACAGTGACACATCTGAACATAGCCAGCAGAGTTTTGGTGAAAGCTCACACCAAGACATGGATGAAGAGTTTTCGGGCGTGGAATACTTAGAGGAAAACATTTTTTATTAAAATTTTTGATTCTGATTAAAAAAATTATTCTGATTTTTATTTTAGTTTTTCATTAGAACACCAACTATGGAACATTTTGCCTGTGGTTAGAGGAGAACATGGATTTGTGGGACACAGTCACACAGTAGTAAAGCTTCTAACTTGTCACTGGGATTTAAACCCTATTGAATTGATCTGGGGTCTTGTGAAACATAAAATTGTCTCACATAATGTGGGATTAGTTGACATCAAAGTATTTTGAAATACCTCATAATTATATTTTTAATTCATTAAATTAAATAACTGCAAATGTTATCGTTCTAGGCAGTGGCTGAACAAGCGTTTCAGAGCTTTTCTTGTTTTCATAAAACCCGCCAATATTCACATTAATTAAAAAAAAAACTAATATCAAAACCGTTTTAGTCGTACTATTTAGGGTTACAACATGCACGATAGTGGCGCCACCATTATTTTCACGACTTTTTTGCCAAGCTGTACCTATGTACTTCAAAGTTCCTCTTTTTGTGATCCTGCCACACTGATCTGTCACAAATCAAAGTGACTTGAAGACTTAAACTTTGAAGTGTCATGTCATGTCACTAACTATGTCAGTAGCCGTATAGTATAGTAGTAGTTCAAGGAACATATTTACTCTTGTTTGTCATGCGTTGGTAAAGTCAACTAAACCGTAGTAATTTTTGTCTTCAGTAAACCTAATTTTATTTTAGACTGGCATTTCATTATTTGCTATTGCAAGCAATTGCCAGCAGTGGTGTGGGCTTTGTATGTCCTATTACACATATGACATAGCCTATGCCATCAGACTTTGTGCCATAATCCTACTCATTCAATAGTAGGTATTCATACTTTGATCCATTGCGTCAATATGAATGACAACAATGACGATTTTAGTATTAGTTATAAAAAATCCTTACAATACTGGGCAGATATTCCACCTACGGTCGATGGAGTACTTGGAGGATTTGGATTTATTTCGAATGCAGACATTGAAGGATCAGAACTGTTCTTAAAGTCTTTACTTTCTTCTGACAATCCCCCTTCTACGAACACGGCATTAGACTGTGGTGCTGGCATTGGTAGAATAACAAAACAGTTATTATTGCCTCATTTTGATCTAGTTGATGTTGTGGAACCTGATGAAAAATTTGTCAATTCCATTAAAGAGTATGTGGGAGAGCTGTGCTCAAAATTAGGCACCTTGCATAAGGTTGGCTTGCAAGAGTTTATGCCTTCAAGGAAATATGATGTAATTTGGAATCAGTGGGTATTAGGATATTTGACAGATGAGGATTTAGAGGCATATCTCATACGATGCAGGTATTAAAAATATGTTATATTACCTACAACACCTATACCTAAATTATTATTAGTTAATAAAACCAATGTATTCTTCGTTTCAGGGACTCATTATCTGCAAGTGGCATCATTGTTGTAAAAGAAAATGTTACTTCATCTGGAAAAATAGAGAAGGATTCTACTGATTCATCAGTCACACGAACATACAAGCAATACATTAGAATATTTAAAAAGTGTTACTTGAAGAGAATCAAGCAATGTAAACAAGCTAACTTTCCTAATGGCATATATCCTGTGTATATGTTCGCACTAGTACCTAATCACAAAGAATTAGAGAGGTCAAAAACTAACACAAATAGTGCACTTAATAATTCTTGTAATATACCAGAAAATAAAATGGACTTATGAAATAAAATTTAAGCTACTTGTTTGTATTGGATTTACAGATAAATGTGTATTCTTTCCACTATCACTGTTACGGTTAAATTTTATTTTTGAGGTAAGTATGTAGGTTTTTACCTGGTACCAGAAAAAACAAAAAGAAACTAAAAACATCTTAATACCTAATTACTATAAATTCATAGATTTGCTAATAATTCAGACAATTCAGTAAGTATTTGTGTGGTTTTTTTACCCAACCTTAGGTAGTGTGGTTTGGCACTTGACCCGATTTGAACCCAGAGAGGGTTCAAATCCGGTCAAATACTAAACCACACTACCTAAGGTTAGGTAAAAAAAAACAAAAATCCAACTGCAACTAAAAAGTTCATGGAGTCTCATGCAGATGATGGTATCAATTCTGAGAAAGCTAAAATAACTGACTATGTGTATCAGATTTTTTCCCCCATCAGGCAGATCGTAAGCGAAAGCGATCGTCACGCGATTATGCGATCGTTGTGTTCATGTCACCGTATCATTATGAACATCGTTAGTATTATATTATTAGTTTTCTTTAGTTCATGATCTGTCCATGGCAAACCGACAAATTGTGAACTGGTATCAAACTTGCATGCAATGGATCGCACCTTGCCCTTATACTAAAATAGAACTGCGACCAACTTGGAAGTAGAGCTCGCCGTCCAATGCCGCGGAACCGTTCGCTTCGCTCGCTCGGCTCGCGCGCGTTTTGGGTCAGATTGATATTTCATGAAATAGTCATTCAATAGGGTTGAATGATATAAGAACCTAAGTATATGAACTTTTGATTTTTGGTTGTTTTGATGATTTTAAAGATTATATTTCTGTATACATACTTGTTATGGTCTCGAATCATATTTAGTTCAATATACAACCTGCAATTTGGAAAAAAACGCAAGAAAATTTGAATTTCGCGGGCTGCCCTGTTAGGCGCGCGCGCTCGTTATCTATCAAAGAGTACTAAAGTCCGTTTCACAAAAGAAGTCTCGTAGACGCGGCGCCACTGTCGTAGGACGGAATCATAAATATTGATTTATATATTTGTCTCGACATCATTATATGAGTAGCAGGCTTGATTATTGGTTAATAAAATGCACATTCTTAAATAGAGAAAGGTATCTGGGGTATTGGAATGTTGCTAACTATATAACGCAGCGTGCGGTAAATTATCGTGGGGCGCGTTCTCGCCATCGTCTCTTTGTGGGTTCTCCATAGTCTCAATTAAACACACTATTTGATAACACACTCACAGTTTAATAATTCTAGGGTAGTTACACTAATCACCTAACTAACAGCTATTAACTCACTAATTTATAATGTCTCTTAAATTCTTAATTAATCATTCAAAGTGAACTTAGCAGTTTCGGTGCGCGCCGCGTGTATCGACCGAGAGCGTCACCGATTCAATCTTTTTGGCGGCCGCGACCGACCCTGCTCACGAGTGATGTGCGATGCTAGCGCCACCACAGGGTGTTCACAGTATTAACAGTTTGTCCAATCAGGAGCCTTATTTCTATAAACAATAACTCAAGCTTAATATAAGGTATCGCCTGTCGCTAGGAATTTGCTTGCGACGACACGGCCAGACTGACAAGTCACACGTCCTCGTGTGTCCCTGAAACAAATGTCATACTTGGAGTAAACGGTAGCGCTCGGCTTAACCTGACTACAAGAGTAAGGGTAAACAGATAACAAAGCAGATTAAAAAAGAAAATTAATGCTTCATTCTTCGTCTTAACTTATGAGCTTCGCTCCTGGCGCTGGTGGATTACCTAACCGTCATCCAGTAAATGCCTCATAGCATCAAAAACTCAAATTTGATTTAATCAAATGTAGCTTTTAACAAATCACAAAGACGCTCACACATAAACATAGCTCAGGTGGTCACACAGACCCAGTATGTAGTCACACAGACCCAGTAAGCGGTCACACAGACCCAGTATGCGGTCACACAGACCCAGTAAGCGGTCACACAGACCCAGTATGCGGTCACACAGACCCAGTAAGCGGTCACACAGACCCAGTATGCGGTCACACAGACCCAGTTGCGGTCACACAGACCCAGTAAGCGGTCACACAGACCCAGTATGCGGTCACACAGACCCAGTAAGCGGTCACACAGACCCAGTATGCGGTCACACAGACCCAGTTGCGGTCACACAGACCCAGTAATACAGCCTCATGACACCCCACATCTCCAGCCGCGCATCGCGCCCTGTTCAATTCATGAATTGCAGTTACGACTACGACTGAAGCATGTGTGTGACAGAGACAAAGTCGCCGTGCTATGTGTGTAACGTCATCAAACTTTAGCTGAAGTGCCTTCACTAGGTCTTTCTTCATCGGATTCTAATTCAGGTGGTAAATTACTCTGAGGCATTTTTCTAAGACGATCGTGTGCGTACTTGTAAGTTCTTTTGCTTGACAATGATTTCAAAGTATAACGATCGCCATCGAGTACTTCGATTACTTTAAAAGGTCCTTTGTATTTAGGATCTAGCTTAGTTTGGTTTCTCTCTTCATTTTGAAGGAGGACAAGATCTCCAACATCAAACTTCACTAATTTAGCCTTATTCTTATCAAAACGTGACTTTTCATAACTGGCATTTCGTTCGATATTTTGGGCTGCTTGTTCTCTCGTCTGGATTAAGTCTACTTCTATTTCAGTATCATTTAAAGTCAAAAGATTAAGAGGCCTTGCTACACGTCCGATCATAAGCTCTAAAGGGCTTGCTTTTGTTACTCGGTTAACAGTGCAGTTTATCGCTAACTGAACCTCTTCAAGAGCATCTTGCCACGATCTGTCCGATGTCTCGACCGCAGTGAGCATCCCCTTAAGCGTGCTCATTACGCGCTCAACCTGGCCGTTTGCGCGACTCGAACCCGTAGCAATAAGATGCAGGTGAATATTATGCAATTCGCAGTATTCTTTGAAATCTTTGCTCGCGAAGCAACGACCTTGGTCTGCTATTACTCGTGAGGGCGCACCAAAGAGGGCAACACTCGACTTAAGTGCACTTATAGCACTAGGCGTATCTATGCGGAATGTGTGATACAAAAGCACAAACTTTGTGAACGCGTCTATAAGTACTATGACGTATTCTTTCTTATCGTTTTTACCACTTAACTTCCCGGATATATCGACGTGGACAGTATGCCATGGAACAGTAATTTTTGGTATTGGATGAAGCTCTGCTTGCACTCGACCGGAGTGTGATTTAGAAACTTTGCACGTAATGCAGTTATCTACAAACTTGCGGACATACTTAGCCATACTATCAAACCAGTAGTGTTCGTACAGCTTTTCTAATGTTTTATCTGCCCCTAGATGCATTACTGATTCATGCACGTGATTAACAACTGCCCAACGAAAAGCGCGCGGTACTATGGGTAAACAACACGTGCGGTTATTTCTCTGAACGCGACGATGCAAAACACCTTTTCGGGTCTCATACGTTTTGGAAATGTCTGCAGGGAGTTCATTTTCTTTTAGCTTTACGACGATAGCTTGAATTTCATTATCGCGCAATTGCTCAGCTAAAAGCCAATTCTCAGAAAGTGTACTAAGGTCAATTCGTCTTTGTTCTACCTTATCGGTGACTACAGTCAACGCGGTGTTGGTTGTAGACGATTCGGGTATAGGGTTACGAGATAAGAAATCAACGTGAGCCATACGCTTGCCCTCTCTATAAACAATCTCAAATTCGTATGCCTGTAAGAATGCCCAGTAACGATGTACACGTGGAGAAAGATTCGTTTTATTATGAGACGCTTTGAGTGAGTTACAATCCGTAACAACAACAAAATGACGACCTTGCAAGAAATGATGGAAATGTTCTACAGCTCTTACTACCGCTAGAGTTTCCAACTCGTATGAGTGGTATCTAGACTCAACGTCCGTGGTCCTACGGCTATAATACTCGACAACGCGCAATTGATCATTATCTTTTTGGAACAGAATGCCGCCATAACCAACGGCACTGGCGTCAGTGTGCAATTCGACTGGAAGGTCTGGGTTAAAAATTGTGAGTATTGGCTCATTTGTCAAGGTTGAAATTATTTGCTGTCTGACTTCTTCATGTTCAGGCTTCCAATTGAATTGGGCACAAGTGTTCAAATGAAATAAAGGAAGCATAATACGTGAAAAATCCTTTATGAATTTCCGGAAATAGGACGCAAGTCCAATGAACTGCCTAAGCTGAGTGTTATTATCTGGTGGAGGAAGCCTTGTAAGTGCCTCGACTTTACAGGGATTTGGTTGTATTTGCCCTGAAGAAACTTTGTAGCCCAAAAATTCAACTTGCGACATGAGAAAAGAGCATTTTGAAATGTTAAGTGAAAAACCAGCATTGCATAAACAAGTCAATACTTCTTGTAGTCTAGTGAGGCCTTCTTCCACATTACATGATGGTATTAAGATGTCATCCATGTACAAGATCACGTAAGAATTGGTCAGAGAACCTAACGCATTAGACACAGCTCGCTGGAAAATACTAGGCGCATTACGTAATCCGAAGGGCATAGCTAAGTACTCGTATTGTCCATCAGGTGTCACGAAAGCAGTGCGCTCAATGCTTTCCGGGTCCAATATGGGTATCTGGTTAAAACCGCTTGCACAATCTAAACAAGTGAAATAATTAGCGCCATTCAACCTAGCAATTTGGTCGTCAATACGCGGCAATGGAAAGCGATCTGGCACCGTATTAGAATTGAGTTCACGGTAATCTATAACCATGCGTGCAGTACCGTCACGTTTTTGTACTAGAAGAATCGGGCTCGCATACGGGGAATTACTCGGCCGGATTATGTTCGCACTTAATAACTCGTCCACTTTACTGCGCACTACCTCTCTTTCGTGTGGGCTAAGGCGATAAGGACGCCGATAAACAGTACGAGTTGGATCTTTTAACCTAATTTTTAAATCACCAGTTGTCACACGGGTTTGCGGTAAACCGTTAATAAAAGTAAACGAAAATTCATTCAATACGCGCATGAGACTATCTTTAAACGCAGCCGGTACATCAGTTTTTATCACACTAAAATCAATTTCAGTAAGGGCACTTAAGCAAGCGATCGGTTTTGAAATAGTTAAACGCTCTTTAGAGAGGTTTACAGTCACGTCATGTTGTAAAATATCTGAGCCGATCATTATATCATGCGGCATGTTTTCGTCTGGCAAGATAAGAAACAAAATTTTTAAACAATGCCCGTCTATAAGTACGTCACATAAAATTTGTTCAGTGGCATAAACATGCGTGTTACCTAAGCCTATCAAACGTACGTTAGTAATCGAACGCGTTCCCAAAAATTTGTTTGCTATACTCTGTTTAACGAGAGAACATTCAGCGCCACTATCAAAATAAAAGGGGTACGGCTCACCGGATACTTTTAACTCTCCACGCACACCTTGGACTTGACAAGAGTTTACACGCCGTTCTAACGCCTTGCTGGCCTCAGTGCTGACCGGCGCCGCGCTGCTGCCGCCGCCGCCGCGTGCTGCTCCGCTGCTCTTCGGACATCTTGTTGCGAAGTGGCCTTTTTCCCCGCAACGGTAACAGGTTACATGAGAGTGGTCTTTCATCGATGATGATGATGTTGATGATGATGCCGACGGTTTGAATGATGTAGTTGACATCTTACTCTTCCGTGCACGACAGTCCATCCACTTGTGTCCGATTTTGTGACAATAGTTACATTCGACTTTGCTCACATTGGTTTGAGTACGTTTCGCATCCGGAGTGAAGCTTTCAAGATTTCGGTCTTGTTTACGCTTTAAGGAATGCGCTTGTATTTCTTGCACTAATTTCGATCTCGTTTTGATTTCGGTCGTGAACGCCAAACGATTGATGCGATTATCGATTTGTGCGACATGAGCTAGCACATAAGAAACAGCAATTTCCTCCGTGGTCATATTCTTCCATTTAGATGAAAGTGACGTCATCAAGCGACTCGCATATGCAGCCAAACTTTCGCCTTCCTTCGGTCTGCTGTTGTTAGCGTTTATTATAGTCGCTGCACAGGTTTCAACACTATCGTATCGTGCTAAGAAAAGGTCTTTGAACTGATTCCAGGTCATACCAGGATGCGAAACTTGAGAAAGCCACAACGAAGCACTGCCTTTTAGGGACTTGCTTAGTGCGATGATCAGAGCTCCACCTTCCAACGGGTTTTCTGTGAGGCAAATGTCCACCGTGGAAGACCAGGAACGAGGGTCAACATCTGGCAGGTCTGGATTGAATTCCGGCAACTTTATTGCAGCTGATTTCGTTGATCCGTGCATAGCCTCAACCATGCGCAACATTGTTTGTGACTGCTGTTCTAATAACTGCTTCCAATAAGCATCAGATTGTGGTGCCTGAGCAGATCCCACTTCTGATAACGCAGCGTGCGGTAAATTATCGTGGGGCGCGTTCTCGCCATCGTCTCTTTGTGGGTTCTCCATAGTCTCAATTAAACACACTATTTGATAACACACTCACAGTTTAATAATTCTAGGGTAGTTACACTAATCACCTAACTAACAGCTATTAACTCACTAATTTATAATGTCTCTTAAATTCTTAATTAATCATTCAAAGTGAACTTAGCAGTTTCGGTGCGCGCCGCGTGTATCGACCGAGAGCGTCACCGATTCAATCTTTTTGGCGGCCGCGACCGACCCTGCTCACGAGTGATGTGCGATGCTAGCGCCACCACAGGGTGTTCACAGTATTAACAGTTTGTCCAATCAGGAGCCTTATTTCTATAAACAATAACTCAAGCTTAATATAAGGTATCGCCTGTCGCTAGGAATTTGCTTGCGACGACATATATAATAATAATTAGTTCCACTTATTGCCGCGGGACTTCTTTCGGGAAACGGTCACGGACTCTATATGATATGTTGTCTATAATCCCCTCTCAGTTACTTCGACAGACCAAGTCACTGCGCATCGACACTAGTGATGGGAACACGCTCGATAAAAAGTGGTCGATATGGATGGTTTTTTGATATACCTACTCCAATACTGTCGGCAAACACTCTCGAAGGCCCAATTAACACCAAAGAATGGAAAATATCCAGAAGAGCCGCGCGTCAAGCTGTACGCACGGCTACACATCAAGCTATACAAAACCAATATAAGCTGCCTTCTGATTGTACGAAAAACCTATACAATACGAGGTCAGCTAAAACTGGAAATGCATAGCTTGATGTGTAGCCGTGTGTACAACGCCCACCGTAGCCAATCAAGACTACCAATAGTTTCAGCCCTCTGCCTGGCAACCAATCATCTTCCACTGACTCCAGCACAAGACTTCATGATGCTGTCACCAAAAAGGTCAGCCGATTTTTTCCCATCCTCTTGAAGATACAACTCACCTGGACCGGCAGCCTAATTGCGTAACACATTTTTGGCAAATGATTGAGATTAATTGGTTTCGTTTCGATCGCTTTTTGTTTCATTTTACGATTTTCATCATTTATTAGCAACAACTGTTGGTTTGAAACGCTAAAGAGTGAACAATATGTGACTTTAATACCTACTCGTACTTCTCCATTCCATGTTTTATAGCGACAATTCATACGGACGGTGTACAGACGCCAGCAGGTCAAGCTACCCGAATCTGACAAATTTTCCCAATCAACCTTAAACCTTAACGCTTTAGCTATAAAGCTGAAAATCTATTAAATAAAGACAGATTGTAGTAGCTTGATGTGCTGGCGTCTGTACACTGGTGTTGTCTATGCCAGCTGCTTTGTCCGGACAAACATATTCTGAGAAAAATTTTAACAAGCAAAAAGCCCAATATTATAAACCGACATCAAATCCAGCCAATAACCAGCCTCATAAAATTCGCGTACCATACCTACATGCTCTTTTGTTTTTAATCGTAATGAACCCAAAAACCGTGTGTTGCGAAACTAACTGAAAAATTACAATTGAATATTAACATGGATGGCCTACCAATTTTTAAAAGCTCTAAGCATGAATTTTGGACGATACTCTATAACACATTTGCAATGATCTACCTACCAGTCGTCGTCGGCATATACTTTGGTATAAGAAAACCAAAGAATCTAACGAGATATTTGAAAGATTGTGTGACTAAAATGCAAAACTATCGCCAAAATCTATATATGTCCATTTTGAAATCATAATCCCGTGCACATGATGATCACAGCTGTGTCCGTAAGTAAAACAAAAGAGTAATAGTCCTTACCACAGAACCCTTACGGTGGTTAGATATAGATTTTGGCGATAGTACCTACCTACTGCTGGCTGAGGGTATAAAAATAAAACAAAACGAAATTATGGTTGAGATAAGATGTTTTATTTAAAGCGGAAACTTGTAAATGGACTTCAATTACATATTGTTGAAGAACACTATAAATTAGCTGTAAGTTTCCCGAAGAGAATAAAATAAATAAATACCGAACCCTAAAACGTTTAAAAATAGGTATACATTACAAACTCAATGAATGATGCTCTTTTCAAGGTCTACAGTCTTTAACATAGGTACTTTATAATCATTTTTAATGCTTTTACCAAGCTAAAACCATTACAAAGAATGCCAACAGTTTTTAATTATATTTACGCCATTTGCTTTGTATTTCGATAATACATATTAAAATTGAATTTTATTGTAAATAATGCTTTAAAAAGGGCTTTAACCTTTAGTAAAGACTGGCCCGTACAAGCCAAGTATCATATTGACTAAACCTGAAAATTTATCTGTAAAAGCATAAGATATGTTAGGTATAATTCTATAGTTTTTTATAATATTTTTGTACCAAAAAGCTCCTTATTTTGAGGGCGCATGAATTATTTGATGCAAATATAGACACACTAAACAAATACTCGCAACCCTAATTTACTATCATACAGAAAAAAAGAGTTCAAATAAATATTTGAACTCTTTTTTTCTGTATGAAAAAAACGGTTACAGTTAAATAACTGTAACCGTTGTTGTGTTACATTTCATGTTGCAGTGCATAATAGTTTCAACGGCATGTTAGTTTCAACGTATTGTTCTTTAAAACATTTCTATGAGGCGAATGTTCAAAAATGGCTAACCTAACCAAACGTTACATTAACGTAAGGTTAGGTTAGCCATTTGACTCCATTTTATAAATTAAAGCCACTTTTCGTGTCTGTCTCTGTGACCGCGTTGTTCTTCTAAACTATGCACGGATTTTGATGCGGTTTTCAACATCATTTAGAGAATTTGTTCTGGAAGGTTTATTTATTTATACTTTACTGTACACCACAAAAATACAATACAAAAAAAAAAAAACAACAATAAATAAGCTAAACTTACATACTTACTTACCCATAATAACGAAATCTCGATGTTTTGTTAAGTCATAAAACACGTTAGTTTTGGCCTGCTTAGCAGGTGTTTGCACAAGATGGTGCCTCAATTGCAATCTCTCCCGTCAACCAATCTACCCTGAGGGACCCTGTTGGCTTGAACGATGCATGGCATTGCGTACCTTTATTTGCCCAGTGCGGCCCTTTACCTCGAATGACTTTCGGGAAGTTTACTATATTTCTCTGTAGATACCTACCTCTAAAATGAACCTATGTAGTGACTATTATGTCATGTTGGTACGAATGGTACCTAAGTAGGTACGCGCGGCTACACATGAAGCTATACATAACGCACCCTAATTGCGTAACACACTATCAATCACAATCTGAATAATTTTGAAGGATACCTATTGCTAATCCATTGCTTTATATATTCGAAAAAAATGTCTGCTCAACAACAACTGATGCTGACTTCTGATTGTACGAAAAACTTAAACAATGTGAGTTCAGCTACAACTGGAAATGTGATGCTTGCCGTGTCGTCGTGTGTAGGTACCTACCTAAAATTTGTTATATTATTCATATCTGCTGATTGGAGATGTGTCTATGTTATAATTGTTATTTTTTATGTAATTTCTAACATATTCACGATCATTTTCAGTTAACAGAGACCAACTCTCTAACTCTACTAATACCTCTAAACTCATACAGCTTTGTATGATTCTCTCTATGGAAATCATTGTTAAGAAATCGGACTGCATTATACGCAGTTCTTTTAAATAAATGAGTGGATTTTTGTCTAGTATTTTGAACATTACCTCGTCGGTAAGTTGTATTGCGGTACCTAAGTGAATGAATTGTATATTCAAGCAATTTGTTAAAATAAATAATAATTGCTCTTCTGAACAAGTAGATACACAAGTAATCTTCTTAAGGTTACGAAATGGTGTTATTTCTAGATTTTTTGTATAAAATGACGTGTGCTGTATTAAGATGCAATTGTATAATGTTAAGGATTCTAAAAAAGGGCACATTTGACTAATATACATCAGAGCATTTATATCAATTTGATCAACATGCTCCAGGTGTAAATGAACAAGATTACAGCCCTTTACTTGAAGAACTTGTTTTATCTGATCTGCGTAGAAGTCGCATGATAACAATTTAAGTTCTCTAAGATCCCTCAGGCCTATAAGAACCAATAAATCACTTTGCAAGTCTCTATTGTGAAAAACGGTCATACTTCTTATAAAGGGACACATTTGTATTGCTAACTGCAATTGATTGCTTGTTGCGTAACGACTGACATATGTTTTCAAATTAAATGTCAACACTTCAGAGTAATTTATGTCAATATGCTCCAAAAGTCGACCGATTTCGTCACATCTACCAATATCTTCGATGTTTTTGCACTTTAAAAGCACTTTAAGGAAGCCCTCTAAAGTCACAAAAGTTCTGTATAACTGAATACTTCTCAAGTTTTTAAGTTTCACAACAATATCCATACTGTCATTGGCAACAAATTTCGAACAAGATACGTCCAATTTTTCTAATAATTTACAATTGTCAACGATACATGCTAATATGTTATTTGTACAGTCATAATTCATAGTTAAATACTTTAAGCAGTGTAGTTCCTTTAAACAATTAATTATGGTACCTTCCATATCTACAGTTTTCCAACCGCCGGATAGTGAACCTAGATTAAGACATACGAGTCCGTTTAGCATGTTTAACTTAGAATAAAATACTGACCGCAATATCTTTGGAATGGTGTCAATAGAAACTACAGTTAAATTTTTGGTAAATAATACTTCTGCCATTTTTATAATAACATTCATTTGACTGACAAATTTCCCCATGCTACGGCGAAATCCTAATGCCTGCTTAGTTTTCTCAAGGAGTTCTGACAATGCTCTAATAGTTTCATGGACCAATAAATCATGCAGCATCCAAGGAACGTTAATATCTAAATACGTCCGTATGGTCTCAACATTGCGCGCCAGTGTTGCTTGGGCTTCGTTAGTATCTCGCTGCGTAAGTCTTGTAATTGGCAGCATTAGCTCCTCAGCCTGTTGAGCCACCCAATCTCCAAGTCTACCTAATGCTAGGGTCTCTAGCTTTTTAGGTTGCTTGTACCTTGACATAATCACCTGAAAAGGTAAAGTATAATTATTATGTCGGTGTAAACGTTTTCTACACGGACGGTGCTAAGTTATGTACAAAGAATAGCTACGTTACATTTTATGTCGTTTGGTTTCAGTAGGTACGGTATGATTAAGGGCTAATCTCAGGACGAATAAATAGGCAGAGAGTCAATCGGGGAACGCGAAGCCTGCTTTTTAGGGTTCCGTAGTTCACGTCTCGGAACCCTTATAGTTTCGTCATGTCCGTCCGTCCGTCCGTCCGTCCTCGGTTTACCTTCCAAACGGTTAGTGCTAGTAAGATGAAACTTTGCATGGATATGTGTATTTACCACGTGGACAAAGTGCAAAAATAAAATCACGAAAAAAATTTTTTTTTGGGAAACTTCCCTACACGTAAAGTCGGGATGATATTTTTTTTCTTGCGTCTACCTTGTAGTCTGGGGAATCATTAGATAGGTCTTTTAAAAACATTGAGAGGTTGCTAAGACGATTTTTTTTTAGGTATCCGTTTGCGGAATATTCAATTTTAAAGCACATTTTGTTTGTTAAAAATGGGCGCCCCCCCCTCCCCCCCCTCTGAAAGCTAAACGGCTAGCTCGAAAAATCTGAAAAAGTTCTTGATAAACTTTGAAGGAAAACTATACCTAACGGATAGATAACTTTGTTAGTTCAAGTTATAGAGGAGTTATAGAGGCCTAAGTTGTAAAATGCACTTACTTGGAAAACTTCGTACAAAAATAAAGAAATAATACGTAAACATGTAAAATATCCTTCTAAATCCACGTGCCATTATGGGTGACTACGGAACCCTATTCTATGCGTGGCCTGACACGCACTTGGCCGGTTTTTAACCCATCTTTATGCGCTATATCGGTTCTAATAAGCAGATACGGCACTGTCTTATGTCACGGTATTTAATCCCGAACGTATCGAAGGCTTCTAGGGCTCCCGAGCGTAGCGATGAGGGAGTCCTGAGTTAACTCCTGAGTGAAGCGAGGGAATATTATCCTGAGTGCAGCGAGGGATTCAAGCTCGCTCGAGAAGAAATCATCTTTATCCTCGAGTAGGGCTGCCATCACCTCCAAACTCCACGACCACCCCAATTACGGACCCCGGATAAAAACTTCAAAAACCCCGGTCATTTGGGTGAAATTATGTAATAGGTATTATAACCCGGACTCCCTCGAAAAAAAAAATAACTATATATATGTTTTTTATTAAAATACGTGTGTGTTAGGGTATGTACACAAAAACACAGATTGTAGAAAGTTAAAGCTAAAACTAAAAGGTAACTTTGAATTATGGAGTGTAGAGGTTACACCTCCATAGTTTGCATACTTCACTACTCCTCCGCTGAGATTGGTCGCCATGGCCGAAATTCGATCTGAAAGACTTTATTTACTACCCTTATCTACCTAAACCTCCTTTCCAACTATCAAGATGTGTTCCTATTCCTAGGTACCTCTATATTTTATGTGCGTACATGTTGCAAAATTTTTAAGAATTAAAATAGAAATGAATTGAAATAGCTTAACTTCTGTTGACAGCTATTTCTCATCATTGTATTGTGGTAAGTAGGTAAATATATAATACTTACCGACATAATTTCGTTCCCCAACAAATAATGAAGTCAATGTAACCGGTATTATGATTATGATAATATTCAGTTTAATAAGACGATTTTGCCAAAACCACTAACAAATTAAACCATGAGAACTAAAAGATTTCATTTCTACTTTCTTAAAAACAAATGCCGTGTTATGAGTAGAGCGACGTGTTGCGCATGCGCATATAGTATTTTTAGCTTTGAAACAGAACTCTGGGCTGTATCGCTGTATCTATAGATGTTGAATTAGACTGATGTCATGTATCGTACCATCACGCATTCAGTCACTTGCCCAGCTGGTGTTAGGGCCGAGGAGGGTTTGAAGAAATGACGAGGTAGCATTCTGAAGCAGACCACGACATGCAAAGAAGATAAGTTAAGTAGTAAAAGCTCCTTCAGAGAGAAAATGTTCGTTTGGAATGCTGTGACTATACCTACCTTAATTATTTCTATCGTTTAGAACGTTGCTGTGTACGAGGTTGAACCGGTGCCTCTGAGAGTTTGGGTGCAATGACGGACGGAGTGCAACAACGCAACTTACGTATGAGACGAATCATATGAGTAACTAACACTTAGCTAAGTATAAGGCTGCTTTTCCACCAGAGATGTGCTATGCTACGTTGCTATGGATGCGTTTGTTATCCACCAATCATATTCATTTGTCTACATAACATAGCACTGGTGAAAACTGATTCAACTAAGCTATGTTTTTATACGGAAGGATGAGTTCTATGGATGGGAGCTATGGATGCGCGAGTGGTGTAGCTATGCAGAGCAGAGTACTCCCCGTGCTTTCCCTACTATGGATGCATCGCATTGCTCGAGTTGAGCATCTTCCTCGCACAGCTACCTCGCGGTGGCGCATCTTCATAGCACATCTTACTCGCTCCGCTACACAGCTTAGCATTAGTGGAAACGGTCGCACAGTTTCGTAGCTTAGCTTTCACATCCTCTCAGCGTAGACTGCATAGCACAGAAGAAAGAAAAAAGAAAGAAAAGAAAGCAGCCTTAAAGCAACGCTATGTTTAGTATGTAATTCTCAGTGCTTTTGGCATGGTGAGTCATTCAATAAAGAATTGAATTGTCAAAGTGAAACATAATTTTGAGGGTAATTATACTGTTAACAATTTTGAAATCGATGACAATTATTAAGGTTGCTTTCATACTTACTTTATGGAATGTAAATTTTATATTGAGTAGTTACCTTAAATTCTTTTAAAAATAAGCATAGAATAATTAATTATTAAAGTGAATAAGTCGATTGTTGCTTTTGCCGAATTATCGATCCATTGCTATGACTACGAAGCTACAACCGCGTGTAAGGATTTGATATAGACGTAGGTACAGACACCAGCACATCAAGCTACTTCAATCTGTCTACTACAATCTGTCAAATCTCTTTAATAGATTTTCAACTTTAACGCTAAAGCATTATGGTTCAAGGTTGATTGGGAAAATTTTACAGTTTCGGGTAGCTTGACCTGCTGGCGTCCGTACCGATTACACCAATAGTTATTAAAATAAACAATACTTATAATATAATTGAAGTTCTATACAACCAGTAACATAAATAAACATTATAAAATACCATAAATAATGTGTTATAGGGATCTTCATTTCAGGGAGATGACTATACAAATCATGGGCTGGGTTATTATTGGAGCAGTTAAAAAAAATATGTGCTCCAAAGTAATTTCGTCATCATCATTATCATCATCATCATCAGCCTATAGCAGTCAACTGCTGGACATAGGCCTCTCCTATAAAAAGTAAAGTAACTTCATCCAACCCTTATTCCCCAAGCGATATATTTCTGACCCGGAATTTATGCAGAAATACCGGGGAATAACACACTGATGGACCCCAATAGTTGGGAAAAGGCTGGGCAGATGATGAACACACTGGTGGTCTTTTAGTTGCGTTTTATAGTACATACTAATTCCATGGACTTGATATTGCATTGACATTGACAGTTTGTTTGTTTGACACCATGACATTTCTTGATTGAACTGTCAGCTGGTGCTGTGATGAGAATTGGTGTTTCATACAGACACAAGTTTATTACGTTTATTTGCCTATAGTTTAATTTATTCGTTGCAGTGATCTTGTAAGGATTTACTTTAAATTAAATATTACTTGTGACTCTGAATTTAAACTTGAACTTAGATCGATGCTCATCAAGCAATACTTTTCAAGTTGGAAAATAGTTTTTTAATGTACTCGTAATTGTTTCAGTTCTCTATTGTCATTGGCAACGTAAGTGATGGCTTTGCCGTTACCTATACCTCCGTGTGCTAAAAGAGATGGTCTTAGTGGCTTAAGTTGCGAACATTTCGATTATGCTAGTACTATGGCTACAACGTTGATGGCACCGGTCAAAACAGAACGTGAAATACTTGAGCATTCTATGTCAGAAGACGACCCAAATGCAAATACGCAAGTACCAAGCGTGGTGGGTAAGCAACCTCGCTGGGGTCCGCGACATCGTGGAGCCCAAGAACTAGCTGAACTTTATAGTCCAGGTCAGTTGCTTTCAGTTGTTGACAAAGTTGTTCTTTATCTGTATGGGACTTAACACTTACATTATTCACATCAACAATGTTTAAGAATAAAAGTTTCTAAAACCACCTGATAGCTTAATTAAAAATCTTTTATTAGGGTTTGCAGAATAGGAAAAAATTACCACGTTTTGATTTAACATAGCAATCTAAGTAATTCAAGGGAAAAAGACAAAACAATTATCGTAGGTATCAAAAGCTTTGTTTGGTTAATAATTCTTGTGATTTGAAGTAACATTAATTTTCTTTTTATTTTATTAACTAGATAGTACTCTAGTATGTGATAACTAGTCACAATGGTAGGGACAAATTAAATAAGTTAGCAAACCTCCGCAGACATTATCGGTATCAATATCTAAACATGATAGAACAAAAAATAAATGAATTTCATGATGTTTTTTTTTTGTGGGGTTATCAACCGCAGTTCGAGTAGTCACTTTAAATATCAGAGGGGCAATTCTCGTAATTTTAAGAATGTTCACAGTCTGGTCTCAGTCTCAATCTGTCAAAAATACTTCAAATTTCCCTACATTTTGACAAGTTTTTGACATCTGTTTGTCACCAAGATGAGACTGCAACTAGATTTTGAATGTTTTAAATTATGAGAATTGGCCTTCTGATCATGGTCAACCCATGTGCCAAATTTCATCGAAATCAGTTCAGATGTTTTCTTTTCTCTATATAATATTAGTTGTATTTCAAATCTATATAAGAAGACCTGTGTTTTCTCCGGTTTACCGGCGAAATACGTATTTAACCGTAGATCACAAACCATATGGTTGATAGATTATGTGTGCCCTGTGCTGTGCTGCTGTATGCTATGTTCCTGTCCTCCATTGTTCCGAACACTTCCAGTACCATCCTAAATAGTGACATTGATTGCCCGCATGCATTGACCCTTTAATTGCGTTATCGCGCAGTCATTGTCTGACAGATGTTAGGTTAACAGTTTTGTGACTTTTTAATATAAACTGTATGCCCCATTTTATTTATTTATACACTCGAAAATGTAATAATATTTTGATATAAAAAAAAATGTTGCATTTATTTATAAAAACTTAATGCAAAAGTAAAAAAAAAACTACATTTTCACCTCAACCGGGGTTGATTTTTGCGAAATCGTTTTGTACGTTATTTTTTGACACCATCCATTATTTGACTTAAGATTTGTAGCACTATAAAATCCTCCCCTATAATCGTTATTACGATTTTCGCCAATTTTTTAAAATGGAGTGAAAAAGTGTACTCAATTTTCAGAGGACAATTTTACTGCATAGCTTGATTATTAACTCAGGATTGGTATTGAATCATTTTTGAGTCAAGTTACGGAAACACTCCTAAACGGTTTTTCAAAATTCCGCCCCTGTGGGGGTGAAAAGAAGGGATACAGTTTACATGAAAAAATCTTATATGTTTGTTTAATAAACTTCAAACTTCGCAATACTGGTCTCTGTAATTAATAATGTTTGTCACCTTTATTTTTTTAAGAACAGATTCCATTCCTAGCTGCTAAACCCTCACGGAGGATTTAGGGGCTAGCTGTCAAAGTTAGTAAGGAAAACTGGAATTTTTCATATAGACTCTGGCTGTGCCTGGTGCGGGACCCACTATTAAACCGTTCAAAGTTTTCTGTTGGTTAGAATTTCATGCCATGTTACAGCTCATCGGGCACATGGCTTGTCCACTTCTACTTACTAAAAAAAATAATTTCTTTCTCTGACAGACAACGCACATCCTAAATCGATGGGTCTGGATGCTTGAAATTTTGTATAAGCGTTTCTAATATAACAAAGGTGAACACCAAAGAATAACTTTGAAAATTTAGCCTGTAAATGTGTTAAATGGGGAATTAAACTTTGTAGCGCAGTAAGTCATTTGAGTCGATGGGAAATCTTATCGGGCACACGGCTTGTATCTAATAGTAAGTAACAATAACGCGCGCGTTTAGCGGTTGGGTTATGCTACTCAAATATACTCGAAACTGAACTCATCGTCTTGGATAGATTGGTCCGTACACTGCTGACCCCAAATCGGATGCATCACCCGCGATCATAGGTTATAAGATTAACCACCCCGCGGAAGTGCGGGTGTCGAAGCTTCTTAAATGCATGTAAGATCCTTAACTACCGCGGAGTATGCAGATTCGGGGAGTATATAAAAAAAGTCGAGTTGTAAAGCTTATTTTTCATTTCAGTTATCTCTAGCCAGTTCTTATCAAATTATGTTCGATAAGATAGACAGACAACCGATCAAAACCATGCATGATAGCAATCAGAAATGGAACGAGAGGTAGGGTAGCCAACTTTTTTTAGAAGATAGAGAGTACAGACACGGTAATATTATCCATACAGTATTGTAACTCGGCCGTATCTTTGAAATTAATGCCTACAGCCGCGCGGTACGTAAACATGCGATAGGGCTGCCCGCCTCCAGCATTTTAATTACATTTGCCTACTTTGTGTTTCCATTTAGTTTTGTGATTGCAAATATTTTTTTTTTATATAAACTAATAAAATACTTTGTGAATTGAATAGGAAGTGTTCAATAAAAATGCGTGTTGTTTTTTGATTGGTAGATTTAATTTAAAAACCATGTTTATGTTTGAATAACAAATCGGTCTTATAAATTTGCGACCGAAAAATATTTGCGCCTCGACTGAGACGTACAAATGCTTTATTATTAAATTTTAAAGTATAAAAAATCCGCATTCTAATATAAAGCATAATTAAAAATAGTTTGACGAATTCATGCAACCAAAAACAGCACAATATATCCCACTCGTCATATTAAATATGTACTTGAACTTATTTTTAGTGAAAAAATCGCACGGTTATTGTTAAAAAAACTACACATCGTCCGTTCGTCACTGCGGCACAGTCGCGACTGTCTGCATGTCGAGCGCATATCGAGATCGAGGCGCTTCGTCCGTTTGTATGAAGTTGGAATACTGTATAGATAATATTACCGTGGTACAGATTTATAACAAAAGAGTATTATTGATAGTATAGTTATTTTTAAATCTTAGAGTGTTTTAAGATATTTGTTGGTCTGCAGCGATCAGCAACGAAATGGTTTCCTCGATATGGTTTTTCATTTACAAAATTTGTTTTTATGTTCAAATTGATGATGAGCTCATTTATTGTTAGTTTTAATGAAGCCCTGTTTCTCTCTTCCCGCCACTTTGCAATAATGACCGAAAACAGGGTTCTCTTTAACCTATTGGAGGCCCTGGGAACTAGGATAATGGGGAATGGAAGCGATCTCGAAATTTTTAGCATCCCGCCTCAGATAAGTGAGGTTTTCTTCTGAACGTTCGTACAGTTCTATAACTTTATCGACTTAAGCAGAAGCGTTTGAGAAAACAAAACGACCCTGACGAAAAAGACTCAGTAAATGCTGAAGTTTCAAGGATTCATTCAATTCAAAGTCCGAGTCAATATAAATAGATGGCGGCGCGCTGTACTCGTGCGAAGTAATGTGAGGCAATACCTGGCCGGGGAAGTGGGACGAACTGCGCAAGTCTTCCAGCGCCCCGGCCAAAGGTAGTTGAAGAACACCGCGTGGTTTTCAGTAAAAGTCAGACATACTTACCCTCCCGCTCTAGGGCAGAGGACATGCATGAGTCTTTCCACACACAAAACAAAATGCTTTATAGCAATTTTAACAATTAAAATGTTTCACGTATGATTATATCATCGGTATAAAGTTTTACAAGAACTTTATCACTAATCATCATAAATATACTTATAAAAACCGGCTAGAGATAATTGAAATAATAAATTTAGCAATACAACACGATCTATTATTTTAAGAATAGGTACTCTCTGAATGTAGATTAATAAGATACTCATGCGCCCATGCGTGTGTTGGCAATTGGTACTTTACAAAACCCACAGCAAGTATAGACAACTTTTCTATTTCGTTATAATAACCAATTTAAACAAACAAGCGCTAAACCGTAACCGTTTTAAGTCAAAATGATTGAGTTTTGGAAGATTTACCCACGTATAGACTTTGAAGTCACAAGGCACTTGTTACCCTTAGATTTTGATAGATAAAGTGCTTAGATAACGGAACTCTCAACCTTTTCATCTCTGACATCTTAAATGCTTATGCATTTGGAGATATTGGTAATAATAAGTTTCAGGATTTACGTAATTCGAAGACATTTTTAATCTTTCTTTACCTACTCTTAGTTCCACAACTATCGTCGTGACTGATGGTCAGATATCTAATGTTTTATTGAAAATCCTATCTTTGTTGTTAATATCAGCTGGTATACAATGACTTGTTCAAACGCAGCAGCACCTCCCCTACTATTATGATTAGTTTATGATGTTTTTATGCTCTGTTCGTACGTCAGACCGTATCGTTATCACATACTCAAGGTTGTCTGAAAATTATAAATAAATCTAAGATAATCTAAGCTAATCATAAAATTATACATTGATAATTTATTCCATTGTATCAATGTATGCTTTTTATTCCTTTGAATAACTTATCAATGTACAAAAGTGTACTGGGACTTCCCAGTCGTAATTATTTAAATAGCATGTGATGCTTCCCAGGCAGGTAAACACTTAAATAAGTAATGTAGAGGCCTTGACAAAACTTCCTAGGATTATTTCCGGATCTAATGGGCTCCGTTGACTAAATAGTCCGCTAGCAAATATTCGCCGGTCATTTATCATCATCTGTGGTCATCTGAAGGTCAATCTGGGACTATGGCTGCCTCAAGGCCGAGTTAAAAGCAAGAGGGTTGAGGGTTGACGGGTGAACTGCCGGTCGCGGATTGACAGCCAACTACCGGCTAAAAACTAAGTGTGTGCGTGTGAGTCAGCATGATGAGTGGACTATGTAGACCTTGGTCATCAGACAAAGACCTGCAGGTAAACTAAGTACATGTGACCCTTAATACCCAAGTTCCGTTCTTTACTATAAAGGAGTAGGTTCATCATGTTTGAACCGAAAACCCAGTAATCGATAAGAACAAACTGTATGCCAATTGCCAATAGATTCCATACAATTTATGAAACAACCATACCCAGGTTGCAATCCCCTACATCCATGGGGGATCGGACGACGAAAGTTTGTATGAAAATCTTAATGCGCGATCCGATAAACTTGAAACATGGAATAGTAATGTTTGTCATTAGAAGTTTTTCAAAACTACTCCTCTAAAAGTAAATTTATAGTTTATACATCATTAGTGTATTAGGTTTTTCGGTCAAATAAGATAAAAACAATGGAAGTAGGATAAGGCGGTGGTTTTTTTTTGTAAAAACTTTTGAATTTTTCACTATTTAGTCGTTGTACCTACTCCCCACAAATTCGTATACCACTACTTGGAAACCTTTACACGCGTGCAATGGCACCATTTGACATGGTTCAAGTCAATATATCAACATTTTTGTCCTAAATCTTATAAACATAAACCTTCCGGAAAAAATACTTTAAATGATTATAAAAACCTCATCAAAATCCATTGCGTAGTTTAGGTTTAAATCGAATTGTAGGACTTTGCAGTTGAAAAAAATGTTCCCCCATCAACGATCTACAACACGGTTGCACCAGGCATCAGGTGCACCATGCGCGGGTGCAAAATATGTAAGTTTGTAATCACAAAAAATATTTTAGTAGTACCTACTAGTAGGTCAGTGATATTTCTTCAAATTAACGATTTTTCGGCTATTTTCCTTTTCTTGTGTAGCAAAGTCGTAGCAAGGCAGGGCTGGAAATCTGTATTTTTGATGGGATATAGTATCGGTACTTTACCAGTACCAAACAAATATTTCGGTAATATAGTGTGAGTGCGCTGAATGTCCCTGCTACCCTGTTTATAGGTACCTGCTATAGTATAGTATGAATAAAGGGTCGAATCTTCTCCATGGAGCGCAGACCTTAGTACTTGTTTGATATTAATTTCACTTGTTACCTCTACCCGTTCCTCAGAAAATTGGGTCTTATCTTGACAGACGAACAGGCGGACTCGAAAATGATCGTTTGAGGGTTCCGTATTTTCCTTTTTGACGTACGGGTCTACACTACAAATAAAATATTAATACTTTTTATAATTTCTATTTGAGACTATATTGTAATGAATTATTTGAAGAACTATGTTCTTATAAATATGTTTAGTGTAATAAAAAATAATCTAATTATTCGCCAAGGGGATAAAGCAGTGTTTTATGTTACGGACGCTGTATTGCATCAAGGTATCCCAAGATGACGACACCATTATACCAGGGGAAAATAATCTACTTTTCGCACCTTCTTCGAGGTAATAAAAACAAATTCGGTTTACGAATGAGTAAATTATGAAACGTATTCGTTTCGTATTTTTTATTAGATAAAAATAGTGTATGAAACTGCACGTCCCATAACGTTATCGTAATAATTACGCACCAATCCAACATTCTAATGCTACCGATCAGCTGTTACGATTACATGCCGTCACATTACCGCCATAGATAATGTAGCAACAGCGGTCGGGTGAGTCTAATATGTTTATATATGTTACGGTAAGTGTGATTAATTGAAAATTATTAATAATTCTCGATCATTATTAATAATTACCGAAAGTCGAGGTAAAAGTAAGAATCGGTGATTATTAATAATGTAACCTTAGTACCGCTAAATGTAATACATTTTAAAAAATAACGTACGCTAAGCGTCTATCTGTTCGATCGAGCAACAGATGAGTGGTAAAATATTAAACTAAAAATGAAAATGAAAAAAGAAAATGTTGAAACAACAGCACCGACTTCCGAAATAAAAGTTATTTTTCACTTTTGTAGTGTTTTTTTCTTTTAAAATCGTTTGTTTTTTTTCTGTAAAAAGTTTTTATTTTATGTAGGTATCTGTTTTAATATTTATTCACAAAGACACAACAATTACAATTTAAAAGCTAACAACAAGTGTAGTTTTTGTACAAATATATAATAAAAAATTAAAGGAGCTCATTGGGCATCAAAAAATTCGTCCGCATCGCCGTCAATGGGGTAAGTGGTCAAAAGGCTCGCAGCATTACCACGTTGGATGTTAATGCTGATTCTTTGGTCTAAAAATAGGCCAGCCCTCTGGTCACGTGAAGAGTCAACCAACCGCTTGGCCATGTCCCGAAATATTAGATGCGCACTCGGACCCCAAGGCCCTAGTGTTTCACCCCAAACAGCACAAAAATATAGCTCCCAATAAGGTTGTTATATTTACTTCGTTTGAGGTTTTCTGCTGCAGCCGCCCCAGCACAGCCCACCGTGCTAGGAGATGGGATGGCGCGAGGATGTCTACCCAACTTCCAGGAATTATAGTCATTCCATCTGGCCTCTTTCTGTCGTCGCGTGCCAATCTGTTCTTGTTTGATTTAAGCAAAACCAAAGAGTAAAAGATTTAGCATGTAAGTTTCTTTTAGTTATGTACTTGTAAGTACTATTATAAATAAATACCTACTGGACAAATAACTTCTAGTTTTGTTTTATTTTATCTTATTACTTTTATCGACGAGAGTACCTAGTGAATTATTAATAACAACTGCTAAAAGTGATGAATTTCAATTTTATATTCACATTTACCAAATCATGAGGTAATTATTAATAATGATGAATAATTATTAATAATGTTCAATTAATCACATTTACCGTAAAATCATAATACCACTCAACCAACCACTGTTATTCAAAAATATAGGACTTAACCATATAGATACTGAAAATAATTGTTTTTATTCTTGTAATCCCGAAAGGTTTGGCAGAGGTATGTACAGTCAACAAAAGAGATAAGTATGCAGGGTCGTCGGATATAGTTGAAGTTTAGTAAGAAACCGATGGATGTTTTCGAATGAAATTTAGTTTGATAAATGAACTGTTTGTTTTCTATTAATTACTATTATCTATATTAAGTTGCGAAATATAATTATTTTGTTCGTAGATGGCAATTAAAACCTATAAAGTGAGAATTATGGAATTGTGCTGTACCTTTATAGAAAAAGTATTTGCTTAATTAACAAAAAAAAAAGTTTTCATACGATTTTTTTATTTGAGGTTCCATATTCGAATCACGTTGATTGACCGGTTAGGCCTAGGGCTAAAATGACTTGCATTAAGTTAGATTTTCACGACGTATAATTTGACATTATCGAGGTCGAGGTGGTGTGAAAATACATTACCTAATTGTCTATATTTTCGTTCCACAATTAAGGAAAAAAACATGCATGTTTTGAGTAAAATATCCCTAGACATTGTTGATGTGCTTATTACTTATATATATATATAGTAATACTTTAAATGTGTAGGTTACTAAAGCACTTATTATTTTTTGTGCTGTCATGACTCAAATAGCAAATATTGATTTTACAAAATGTAAGTGTTGACTCACCTAAAGGTCAAGTTGCTACGTTTTACTTGTATAAGAAATTAAAATTTTAAGGAATTGAGACTGAAATTTTTGTTTTAACAGGCAAAAGACTACAAGAATGGGTCTGTGTGGTGATTTGTTGCACGTTGTGTGTGTGTGCTGGTATTCTCATGGCCAGACACGTACAAGCGGATGCCTCATTATTTTTAGCGGCAATTTCTGGTGTTCTAACAGCAGATTTTGCTTCAGGCG
Organism: Apamea monoglypha; assembly: GCA_911387795.2. Lineage (NCBI taxonomy): Eukaryota > Metazoa > Arthropoda > Insecta > Lepidoptera > Noctuidae > Apamea > Apamea monoglypha. Next base: position 10,824,012 of record OU426921.1, read on the forward strand.
TAGTGCATTGGGCTGCTGACACTTGGGGAGCAGTTGATCTTCCTGTCATAGGCAAAGTAATAATTATGCTCATTAAAACTTTTACGTACTCATTTTTGGCTATGTTCTTGTTACTGTGCTGTCTATACATATTCACATATGCTTGATATTATCTATAGCTATACCACTCATTGCAGATATTTCGTGTTCCTTATAAATCATTTGTCATGTCTTGATACAAGTACAGGTACATTTGCTATCAAAGATTAGATAAATAGAATTTGTATAGCGAAATAAAATTATGTTTTTACATTTTTCCACAATTTTTAACATTTGAAATAATTGCTCTTAAAACGTTAATGCTAAATCATGTAACATTAAGGCACTCACCAACCACAGCCCATATAGAATTATACCATGAGTTTGGATGTACCATGCACTGCGATCTAATAAAGCGGACAGCCATACAAATCTATGTATAATCTGTTCCAAATGCATCCGATGTTAATGTAAACAAATGGATCAAAAAACGTACCTGTGGATGGCAATTTGTAGTGCCACTTACAAAAATGGTCTGATTTGATTTTGAATACTTAAGACCCGAAATTTCTCATTATAAATCACCTTGGAGATGTTTTACTTTTGACAATTGAAGTAAATTTTTAACCTCAATTTTCTTCGATGTGATTCAATTACAACTCATGTTATTTAAATAAAATATAATCACGCCTGTCTTTTCGAAGGGTTAGGCAAACATGTACCTACTTAATAAATGAGCTCCCGTCCGCCTGATGTCGTTGTGGCACCACAACGACACAAAATGGACGGGAGCGGTTGAGTTTGTGGTGTGGTACATGTGATACATTTTCCTGGATGATTTTTAATTAGTTTATTATGCAAACAATAAATAATGGAAATATGAAGTTGAAAGTTTCTAAATACTGATGAAAGTATTACTAATTGAACCTGAACAGGATTTGCTTACACTTTCATCAGATGCTTTTGGAACAGACTATAGGATGCGTTGCTTTCTGACGGCATCATACATGCGTAGCTTGTCAGAGGCGACGTCACGGAATAGAAAAAACAGTTTTTTCTATTCCATGGGCGACGTCACATGCGTTGCTTATCGAGGCTGAAAAAAAATACAATATTCAAAGTTAAAGTTTGTAATATATAATTAGTTTGAATAATTTTGATAGGTAGTTAAGGCTTTTAGCTGTTTTATTTTTAAGAAACGGCTAGTTAGAGATGATGTTATTTGGATGAAAATTTACAGATACTTCAATTAATTTTAAATTATTCCCCATTTTTCACTTTGGAGATATTTAGGAGACATTGTATTCTTATAGACGTTTTTCATTATTTATATCAAAAGCTATGCCGCATAAAAATATACAGGGCGATTTGTAATTCGGCCTATTCCTTCCAGGACATGCTAGTCCGCCCTAGTGACCCCTTTGCCATTACTTTAAGCACCCGAGAAAATCCAAGTTTTGTATTTCTGAAAATTTTCCAGATCTCTTCAGTAAATATCAGTTTTCATTTAACTCTCAAATTGAATGGCTTTCATTACTTTCAATAGCAATCACCAAACTGTCGTCATAAAAATCAATGGTCTCTCTCTCTACATTTCGCATCTTCAGTTTGCGAATAAACTTCTTTCAGTACAGACAGTACGGGCGACAAAAGCACTCAAAATACAAATCAGATAACCAGAAACACTGCCGATGATATTTTCAATAAAACATTCATGATACTGTCACACGTTGACATAGCACCACAGAGTTATAAATAAAAAAGGAATCGTCCACGCCTATTACCCGAATCCCGACCTATGTATGTATGTATGATTATTTTTCTTTATTCCCAAATACTGCATGCCCTGTCATGCATATTACGTCATTTCAACCTCATTGCATTGTCAGCTGCACAGAGCTATAACTAACTCGTAGAGGCAATAAAATAACACTGCCCACTACCTAATCTTGTGGACTTGAAATGAGACCTGCCACGGGAACAGCGAACACAACAAAGTTGCGGTCGGTTTTGACATTAAAAAACAGCCATTTTACAATTCCTCATATTATTCAGGAACATTTCATGACATTAGGAGACGCTCGTTTGTTTTGTATTCTAGCAAGTCCATAAGATACCTACTTATCAGAAGTTAGTGAGGCTCTTCAAAGGGGTTACACGTTCTGGAAGCAATAAGTCGAATTTCAAGTAACCCTATTTTTTTTAATGTGCAATTGAAAATCAAGTCGGTCAATACCCTTTGACATTTGTTTTAAAATGCGCAAGTGCAAATGAAACCGTTTAATCCAACTTGAAAATAATTTTGAGATGTGCAAGTGCAAATAAAGCCGTTTAATCTCTATTGAAAGAGGGAGAGAGCCTCCCGTCCCAGCCGCCGCGGGAGACGCCCCGGGCGTCGGGAGTCGAATGACGACTACCGACGCCCGGGGCGTAGGCGCGGGCCTGCGGGCGGAGAGTAATGGGTAGCTCACCGCCCGATCAGGACCAGGCCCGTGCCGGACGGCGCGTAAGTGTTCCACGCGCGCCTCAAAGAGATGTCAGCATAATCCGAGGGGCCCCTTAGGGCCGAAGCCTGCCGGGTCAGCGGGATTGTCCGAAAGGGTTACCGCTACCCCGGAACATAAAGGGCGAAGGAAGGAACATGGGTGGGTTTTAGTCAGTAAGAGCCTGACACTCCCTTCCGCTCCACCCAGAGCGGGAGCGGTCATTTGATGATTTCCCACCAGAAAAAAAAAAAAGAAATCTCTTGAAAATAATTCTGAAATGTGCAAGTGCCACGAAGTTGTTCAATTGAAATTGAAACCTCGTGCTTTTGACTCATTGATCTGGCGCATGTGACAATATGTAATAAGAAACATATATCAAAGCACTAATTTGCACCAAGTAGTTTATGGTTCTGTAGAGTGTGTTGAATTAATTGGCCAGATTAATTTGAATGAAACAGATTAACGATAAATAAAAGTTAAATGCACTAAATAAATGTCCGGTTAAAGGGAACGTCCACGATAATTAATATACTGTGTCATATACAGAGTCTTCTTAGGGTTCCGTACCTCAAAAGGAAACAACGGATCCCTTATAGGATTACTTTGTTGTCCATATATATATGTCAAGACCCCATTTTCGCAGGAACGCGTGGAGGTATCAAGTTGAAATTGATATCAAACAACTTAGTCACTTGGAGCTGTAAAAAAATCAAGCTTCTAAGTCAACGCAATAAAAATATTGCGGTTACTTAAGCCGCATATTTTGATACTTGCAAATAAATCAAAACCTATAGGATACTTCTCGTTGAGCTAGAATCATGAAATTTGGCAAGAGGCAAGTAAAGGAAAAAATCCGAAAAACCTTTATTGTAGTTATATCACATAATAATATAATTATTAGATTTTGCGATTACAAACTTTACATTTACAGTTTAATTCAACAACCCTGACTTAGAACGATGTATGGGAGAACATTTTATTTCAGCTGCAAAGTAAAGTTTGTCCTCCAATCCGGATTAGGAAAGTCAAAGGCCATATCTAATCTTTATCTCATTCAAATTGTTCGGATCTGCACTCGATCAAAAGTTTTTTTCAACTACAAAGTTAAGTTTGTCGTTCAATCTGACTTAACTTAGTGCTCATATCCACTAACGACACGCGTCAACGGCAGGCTCAACTGCAGCCGTCGCCAACATGCCGCACACTTAGACTCATGTTTGCTGAAAGTAGGTACTTGCCTAGACATACATATACTTAGACTGACACGAACATAATTTTTTACTGTCTCAATGCTCAAAGTGAATATTTAAATAGGTAACTAGGTACTTGTACTTTACCATTCTGGCGAATCATCAAAATGCTCTTATTTAGCCTCACAACTGGCCACCCGAAGGCATTGCATTAAGTAAAGTACCTACATGGTTACCGCTTAGTGGAAATGCATCTTTACAAGAAACAATGCAAGATACTTAATTGAAACGTTATCCCTGTTGTATACGACTTTAAAATTTTGCAAAAACACGTCGTACATAATTGTCTTATCTTTGCTTTACCTGTTACAGAATTTCCTGCGCCCATTTCGGGAACACCACATCGATCCGACATCAATTACTCGACACGATTTTATCGAGACTAATGGCGATAACTTCGCGATTACCATTCCTGTTTTAGCAAGGATTGTGTGGCAACTCCTTACCTATGACGACGAAAACATCAATGCACAATTTCATTGGATTGCTTATTGGTACTTGTGTTGTATCTTCGTAGCAATGACCAACCAGGTATACTTTTTTTTTACCTTTTTGAATATAATTAGGGACAGTGTGGGTACAGTGAAACGCGGGACAATGACAATGTGAGAATCTGTAGCAGTATCTACAACGCCACATACAAACAACGCGTCATACTGACGTCACGCAAATCCTGCATCTCGCAAGCAGAGTTTACCGCGCAATTAGCATAGATACAATTTCCCAACATCAATCGTTGGGCAATTGCCCGCCAGACGGGTTGGGGGATCCTCTAACCCGTCTGGTTGGGGGATCCTCTAACCCGTCTGGTTGGGGGATCCTCTAACCCATCTGGTCGGGGGATCCTCTAACCCGTCTGGTTGGAGGATCCTCCCTTTTCTATGGAGGATTAGTGAACTTTACACCCTGTTCCTCATACCTCCAAGATCCATTTGAAACATTGAATTTCTAACGTTTGTGCGTTCTTTTTATAGTTCCGTAGCCAAATGCTTAAAACAGTAACTCGGTCTGTCAGTCTGTCCGTCCGTCCGGATGTTACACAGTCATTTTACTCGAAGACTTTATAGTCTAGCGCTTATGCGCTATATCGATGAAAATGAATGTGTAACAATGGTGTCACGAAATTAGGAAAAAAAAACAATTGGGGGTGGCTTTCCCCACACCTGCGAGCTGCGGGGCAATTGCGTAACACATTATCAATCGTAATCGGTTTCATTTTGACAGTTCAACAACATTCATTGCGTTATTTACGTGTTGAGCAGACAAATTTTTCGAACATATGAAGCAATGGATTAGAAATTTGCTTCAAAATGATTCAGATTCCGATTGATAGTGTGTTACGCAATTAGGATGCAGGTATCGTAGGTGTGGTGGGGTATCGTTGGATCCCATAATTTGATAATTAACAAGATTATGATTTATAATACTCGTATTTATCCTAACTACGCGTGCATGGTCCGACACGCACTTGGCCGGTTTTATTTTTCGATCAATACATGTCACCATCAATATTAGAGTAGTTAATGTGTAGTTAGTCATTGGATGTGGATGTCTATCAATGTCACAGAGGTCGCTTTACTAATATATCAAAATGGTTTTGTAAAGTAAAAAGTTGATATACCTGCGTGTAAGTACATCTTTTGCGTTCAATAAAAACGTACCTTCAAATAATAGACGAATTTCGTCTACTATTTAAATAATAGTATTATTGTCGTTAATTATTACGTCTTAGTTACTTCCAAACTCTAAAACGATTTGAGGTATATTGATTTAAAACGTTTGATACCGGTCGGGGCACACTGAAACATCTCTTTGTGTTTTTAACAAAAACATTGCTATCGAAAATATTGCTAATATTGAACTAGTTTTACAATAATATTATTCTACGGGTAAAATTAAACGCGAAGGGAAGACTACATCACATTTCCTGCATTTTTTTTTAAGGTTTTATGTTTTCATAATCTACCAACGGTTTTGTGTTAAGGTCGGCTTTCCTTTTTATTGTTCCGGAAAATGTATAAATACCCTTTTTTATACTTAAATCAAAATAATTACCCTTTTTCGTTTCATTGTAGGCACCCTCCACTGTCCCTAGAGATAAAGGTATTAAGATTCGATTCGTATTTTACATATCTATTACAAATAAACATTTATTTACAGATCCATAAATGGTCCCATACATATTTTGGTTTACCAATATGGGTGGTGTGGTTACAAGAATGGCACATAGTTTTGCCGCGTCGTCATCATCGTATTCACCACGTGGCGCCGCACGAGACTTACTTTTGCATCACCACTGGCTGGCTCAACTGGCCTTTGGAAATACTTCACTTCTGGTCTATACTAGAGACTATGATCGAAGCAGTAACTGGTTGTAAACCCCGAGCTGACGACATGAAGTGGGCGCAGAAACGTTCCTAGAACAATGTCCTGAATGGTATACATTTTTTATAAGTACAACTAACACTCGTCCACATCTACTGAATCAATTAATAAGAATAGGTTGAATGTTTTGCTATGAAAGATGAAAGCGATTGTGAATTAAATAAGGAAAAATTTTACTGATCCTCTAAAAACGTATTGGCCTTCTAATGATGTACAATTTTATAATGAATGAACCTCCAAAATTATGAGCTTCTTTTTAAATTTTTGGCCTTTTCCCAGAGCTGGTCACGGTAACTAAGATACCCCGATCAAACGGGTCAGGTTAGGTTAAAATTATGACGGACCACGCGCGAGCCAAATTGGTCGCAGTAATTAAGCTGGGACACCCCGACCAAATGGGTTAAGTAAGGTTAGAACTGTGACCAACCACGCGCAAGCGAACACGGCGGTGTCGCGGCAGCGGGCGGCTGGCGAGCGCTACATCCAAGTCGGTTGCAGTTTTTGGCTATTTAGTCGTTTTAGGACCCCAAAATAGGAATAATTAGAGGTTCAGAAAACAGGCGCATTCATTACATTAGAGTGTTCAATTATATTTTTAGGAAAGCAAAATGGGAATCACGAGTTCGATTAAATACATGCCATTAAATAGTAGAGTTTTATATTACTTAGAAATCATTCCAACCAAACCAACCCGCCAGTAGCAATAAGATGAATTTGATCATAATTAATTAAGATGTAGGTAGTGTGAGTACTGTGAGTATATAGAATACTTGTCACAGTAAGGACGCTGTAGGTAAATTCGAACGGCCTAATAAATGAGACAAGTGGTAAGTATAACATAAACTCATTAATAATATATTTTTACTGGTGCCTATTTCATTGTATATCTAATGGCTATTGGCGGGTGAGTACCCATACTTTGTTGCCCATTCTTTTTTTGCAACTTAGGTATCTATCTACCTATTTTGATGACAGAAATATTTTTCTATTTTAATCTAGTCTTCGATTCTTGTACCTACAAATATAAAAACTCGTAGTAAATACAATTAGGTAGGTACTTTTATTAGTACAGGGGTTTACTACGAAGTGCAAAGTGCGAATGATCGGATCGGACCGACACATGGCCGAACCGAATATTATTGAAAAATGCGAAAAAAGTTCGGATCGGCTCAGTTGGGTCGGGGACCATAGTCAATATTCGAAACAGTGTAGGAGTTTAGGATCGGGACCGATCCAACCAAATAGTAACTTCGTAGCAGGAAACGGCCGAATATTCGGCCGAGACCACTTCGGAGTAGACCCCTGATCTCCCAACAAAAGTATGCGCTTCGACACTTATCGTCTAAGTATCTTCGCAAAATACGAATTCGCGATTCAGGAATCCGTTTCCAAAATATTAAGCTTTAAAGCGCAATATTTTTACCCCCACACTACCAGCTAAACCATTGTTTGTGGATATGTGAAAGTATTAAAGATAATAGGTAGTATATATAACGATGTGAAAAGGAAAACTATCACCGCTAAACGCTCTACAAGTTAATTATGTACAGAAAAGATACCAGACCCTTACTACCTATCTATCATGAATACTGCAACAGATAAAATGAACTGAACTATTAATATAAAACGATTACTTTTGAACTAAAAATTGTAACAATGCCTTAACAAAAATAAAAATGATAAGGAAGTTAATTATTCTCTTAGATATTTAAGTTTAACATAATAATTTAATTCTTTAAAAGATCGCGGAGTACTAAACGACACGAGACTAACTTTTCATTATCACATGAGGACACTCGCTTCTGAATTATATCGGAGGTTTTGTTATTCTAAACATGCGCGAATTTAATAATCCACTGGCCATTAAACTAGTTTAAGTACTTCTTAAAAAAGTTCAATAGGCCTGTTTTATGTGGTTAGACTATTTCATGGAAGGATCATTTCATTGTATCGCAAGAATTTGAATTTATATGTAGGTACGCGGAGGTATACCTACCGTAGGTATACCTACCTTTACCTATATCAAAAACCGGTGCTAAATTTAAAAGTAGCATAACGTTTCTTACTTATATTAATATTATTAATATACAGTGTATTTGGAGAGCGATTACCGATTTTTTATTGTAGGTACCTATAAATTCACTGATAGACAACGTAGGTACAGCCTAAACCGCTAGAAGCTTAAAATTTTGCACAAGAGTTCCACAAATGTACAACGAAAGTCATCAATTAGAAATAATGTTTGATAATTGATCCCCTAAAAGGGTGAAATAGCGGATGACTGTTAATATGGAAGTTCGTAAATTTTGCCGATGGGATACCGCAACCGGCGCAAGAATTTATTTCTGATGATCATCCACGTCGGTGCCTTTTAAATTTATTTTTATTCATATAAAATTATTGAAATAATGTCTATTGTATGTCTATTAATGCAACTTTTTGTTGGCTACGGCCTTGTTACGCAGCCAAATGACAATAGGTGTAATCTGTTCTCCACTAAACAATGGCGTTGTGAAAATACGAAAAATACATCTAACCGAGGGATGAAAGAAAAAAATTCAAGGCACGAGTGTGTTGGGTATCGCTTGATCCCACAATTAAAAAGATAATCAGATGTTTCTTAGTGACATTTTATTTAAGTCAATAGTTGTGGGATAAGGGATGTTTTCGCTTACAACCGCAGAGATACTCTGTTTTTCAGTTTCTTTGAGAATCTCTGAAATAAAAAATAATTCTATATGCATACGTAAATATTCATCCCGATATCTGAACCCTTTTCTGTGCGTGGTTCGACACGCACTTGGATTTTGGAACACGGCTATTCGAAGGCGCTGTGCCTCATATTCTGTCAATTTTTGGTCGCCGCGTATAGTCCTGCGATTCCTTTCTGCAGCACTATGTGGCTTCTTTAAATTTTATTTTGAGATCGATATTAGGATATCTGAATCATTATAAAAAAATCGTAAAAAAAGTTTTTACAACTTGAAAGTGAAAATGATCTTTTATCTACTCTCTTCTGTTCCCATGTGGGTGCTGCAAGTTGCAATGTGATAATTATCATAATTATATTAGCTGTGTGATATAAACGCCTAAATATTGTGTAATTTAGGAAAAAGCGTTAACTTTAACAGTGCACGAACCACGTACCTACTTGTACATACATAGTACATAGGTACCTAGGTTACGGTCTTCGAGCTTGCTTATACCATTTTTTGTGATGTTCAAAAATAAAAAATAATCAAATAAAATAGACAATAATATCTTTATGAATGTTGACTGTAGCCTGGATGTTTTGTTATTATTGTTTAACTGTTAATTAAAAAGTATGGGTAAATAAATTCTAAATAATGAAAAGGTATTTTTGTCAATTAAAATTAAGTCGTTTGCCAGACAAAATTGTACTCTTATACAAAGTGGATTTTTGAGACAGAACAGTAAACAAGAGCAGACCGTGCCTTAACCGTTGTAGTGTAGCTACAGGGAAACGTTCTTGACTGTGCCTAAGTTTGTCAGTTATGGCTAACTGCATTCACAGATTTTGGAAAAATGCTACAGTTAACTAGAAAAACGTTAATTCTAACGTTTAATTTCATCTAAGCCGATAAAAATATCGCGGCGAGATTTTATCGCGCACTCGATTTTCAACTCTCCGTGTTGATCCGAGCATTGAGAATCCTACAGAGCGCTTCCCGGCGGTGCGTGTCGATAAACCACACTGTTGGATTTTCAACTCTCGGCGCTAAGCAGTGCGTTGAAAATCCAGTGCGCGAAAAAATCCCGCTGCGATTTTCTTACGTCCGTGCGAACGTCGGCTTATCCAAAATCATTTACAACGTATTCTATCACTTATGAAAATAAAATTTACTTATCAACAGTGTTGTGATTTTGTAAATCATAATTTTATACTTGTTAACTTTTTTTTTGAGCTTAGGTACCTCGATAAAATTCAAGGGATGTTAGATTGCGTCTACGAGGTGATCAAAGCATTTACTATCTTTTTCTAACGAAAGTAAACTATTAACAAAAATCGAGTTGTCCTTATGAATGAGTAAAATTGACATACGATTTTTTATGCCGTTCGACTCATGTATCTAAGGATCATTGCATTTTGGAAGAAAAAATCTGTAAGTAAGTAGGTACAGCAGAAAGTACAGACGCCAGCAGGTCAAGCTACCCGAAACTGTCAAATTTTCCCAATCAACCTTGAACCTTAATGCTTTGTGGATAAAGTTGAAAATCTATTAAAGAAATTTGACAGATTGTAGTAACTTGATGTGCTGGCGTCCGTACATCAAAATAAAACTTTTTTTTTTTAAAGAGCTTAATGTTTCTAGTTTCCCCTTACTGTCCCAGCTAAATAAAATACTACACTAGCCAAAGATGTATGTTATTTTTAAATATCATCAAATAGCCTTCATGCCTGTCTATGACAAACAAAAATTGTGTTTGTTATTAAGATGGGGCAATAAGGGCAGGTACTTTAACTGTAGCACACTTTCCCGCACTTGCGGCAATGCAAAGTAAAAAGCACGTATATTACATACACTGCATTGTGAACATAAAAGCGGATCATAACAACCGATTCGAGTCAAGTGTCTTGTAAAAACTAAGTGTTATTCTAAAATATTCATAATAATATTTTGCTCTCGTATATTTTTTTAATACTTAAGTACCTATCCTAATTATATTTAAATTTATGCTAAACGAGCAATGAAAGAATTGTCATGCAATGCTTTAATACTTTATTGAATGATGTATTCTTGACACAGAATAATGTTACGTTACGATAATAAAAACTACAAAAAGAATATTTTTGTTTTATTATTCTCAAATACTGGTTGTTCCAGTTGCAAGCGGGACGCTGTTAACCATGGTCCTATGTTCGATTCCTAGTAGGAGTAATGTGATTTGCATGGCGGGCCATTAGGGCGAAACCTGTCGGGGGGATGGGATGGGGCCTTAAAAACTCAGGCCAAACGTGTAGGCCACTCACCGCTTCATTCCAAATATCAGCCCGCCAAATAGTAAAGTCTGTAAATAAACGTGTCATGTCATTGTAATCTTGTAACTGATTTGATCGCGTGACATCCATATTTTTTTAACTTGCTTACATCTTGTTGCTTAGATGTTAGAAATAATCACTCTGAAATTTTAAAGTAATCAAACATCTATGCAACAAGAAGTGCCTCTGGGGTACGGACCTCGACTTAGGGCGTCGCTGGGAGAGGGCAGCAAGGGACAGGTTGGATCGGAATTATTTAATTTATTGTGATGTAGAGGCATCGCGGCGGCCGCAGCGACGAGGACGGCAGGTCGGCGCGGCGGTCGGGACTTATACTTCCTGAGAGTACTGGTGGCCTCTAATTCTCCTGAATGAGGGTCGTGGTGTGGTCGGGGATGGTAAGGGTATGCCTCGGTCGGCGAATCCTACTTATACGGGAGGGAGTGTATCGGGCGGCCGCCGTAATCAGGTGAGGGTGCTTTAAAGCAGAGTGGGCATTCTAAGATCTAAGTGTAGACTCTCATTGCGAACATAGGAGGGAGCTCCTGTGACCTTTTTCAGGAAACTGTTTTGGAGGGTCTGCAGCATGTATGTGCAAAGACGACGTAAACATAGGTCATGATGGGACGGATGACCGCGGAGTAATACGTAATTTGCACTCGAGTGCCAATTTGCTGCGGGCGGTCAATATGAAGTGGAGCCTACTAAGAGCGAAAGCGGCGAACGAGCCGTCTTTATGTGCTCACTGAAGCAAAGTGGTGAACAAGGATCATACGTAGGTATTTAGCTTGCTCCCTCCAAGGGATGGGCTTGCCATACATAGCGATCGGACTGGGCAGGGGCGGGGCGAGTCGACGCGATTTCGAGAAGAGAACCGCCTGACTCTTAACGGGGCTGACCTGGATTCTCCGTTGGCTTCACTTGCGGAGGTCTGGAGAGTGCGAGCGATAGAGTTCTGACAGCGACCAGTATAGAAAATGGTAGTGTCGTCGGCGAATAGAGCCAACTGAGCCTTTTTACTATTGGAAATGTCGCTGGTGAACAGGGTGAAGATTAGCGGAGATAACACTGATCCCTGAGGGACTCCGGCACGGATGGGGTAAAAGGAGATCAGGCGAGTGCACCCTCGATGCGATACCGGAAAGTGCGATCCGACAGAAAGTCTCGTAAGATGAGCACGAGACGATCTGGCACTCCGAGTAGATACAGCTTATACAGGATTATTGGTAAAACACTAACAACCTTGCAGGACTGGATTACTAACATCATAAACAACAACTTTTATTTCATGACTTTTTACAAAACATAATACATTTACCAAAAACAAACCTTTAAGATTTCATTGTTCTATCTAACCCCTGATCCCCTCCGCTGAATTTTGTACTAGACACGGCCGTTTATTTACCTAACTAGCGCTTTCTTTTGCTTCGCGTAGAGTTCGTAACAGAAAATCGAATATTTCAATTCATCGGGGTCTTCAACGGGTGGGACGGAGACTATACGTTTGACTTCAGCGTCCACCTTGCTAAGGTGCGCTTGGTCTACTGGTTGAAAGCTGGGAGTGGATTTTGACTCTTTTGGTAAGACATTCCGGTCCTTATCGGGGCTATCAAAAGCAACGCTCTTGTCGGGGCAGATGAGAGGAGGAATGGCGACCTCTTCAGGGGAACATAGTATCATCTGAAGATGCCAGAAGGCTCGGTGAGTGGGCTCGAGTTAACTGAGCATCTTGTCCCAGCCCTCGGAACACCAGTCCACTATGTTTCTTTACAGCACGCTGTAAATGACGCATGTGGGCTTTGTAATTGTCTCCTGTATAATCACAGAAAGTTCAATTAGGTATGCCCTTGTCTTATCGAAGGTGCGATATAACTATATGCTAACTCAAAATATATAATTATTTGTTTTATCATTTTATTTGACTTCGTTGGTTTGGTAGTTGCAAGCGTTACTGCTGAGAATGAGGTCCAGGGTTCCATTCTCCAGTCGAAAGACAGGTTATTAGGTTTGGGTAGGTTGATGGCAATAGGCTCGCCCCCTATTGCATGGTACTTAAACGCAACTGGTGACCACACATCTGCCTAACTCTTTAAGGAAACAGGCGTCATGTTAAGTTACGTAATACATTATTAAATTAGCAGGCGTGTGTTCAGCTTTTTGCCGACTGAACTTTAGCTGGCGAATCGATTAAAACTGACAAATCGAGGAAACTGGAAACTTGAGTCGACGTAACTGACTAACCCGTAAAACTGACCAATAAGCTCAATGAGCTAATCAACGAAACTGACGAGTTAATTATTTAACGAGTGAAGGAAACTGACTAGTAACACGCGGCCTCCTCAATCTGAAACATAGTTACACGTTATACCACAAAATTATGAATGACATATTGAGGAATTATGTGATAAGATAGCGTTGCTGTTTAAAAGATTTTGTGGCAAGAATTGAAAAGAGTATGCTTAGATGGTTTGGTCATGTTGAGATGATGCGCCTAAAAAAGGCATTTATAAAAAAAGATGTGAATGTACGCCAAGAAGGGACCCCCTAGAAGGAAGGACATTGAGCGTATTGGTATGTTCTTCAGAAAAGTAAAGTTCGTAACTGCGTAGTACTCGCAAGTGACGTGCATGTATCACAGGCGTATAACAACGTTAACTTCGATCGTAGAGGGGGCCATCTATAGTTTCTGTTTCCATAGGAAAAAGGCGTGAACTCAAACTCGAGTTTATGTATGTACAGACGCCAGCACATCAAGCTACTACAGTCTGTCAAATTTCTTTAATAGATTATCAACTTTATCTCTAAAGCATTAAGGTTCAAGATTGATTGGGAAAATTTGACAGTTTCGGGTAGCTTGACCTGCTGGCGTCTGTACGTAATTCCAAGGTTTTGTGAAATGAACATACTAAAAACAAGATGCTAAAAGTTAGTTCTGTTTTTTTCCACATGCCAAAAGATCCTTTTTTTTCTGCATTGGCAACTAATCCGATGTTGCTATTCTGTCACTAGTTCACCACTGACAAGTGACAAGTGTCATGTCAATCTCTCAATGTCTGACACTGAAATTCTTATTTTATCGTAATTTCATCATTCATTCAATTCAATGTGATTGTGACGATTACGAGTTTGTGACGATTGGGCTGACACCACACGCCACTAGGCCCACAGTTTTCATCATGGTCATAATGTGATAATATTTATTGAGTGTTGTGTTCTAGTACAAAATTCAGACCATAATATAAACATGAAGGAAACAAAGGAAAGGACACTGTCTGGTAGCAGCACAATGCTTAGTAATGAATATACGGTCGCTTTTAGCTCGATAAATGAGAGACCGGTGGACGATATTTCATTAGAATTTTTCTATAAACCTCATACTATTACGCTGTTGGCCGTATCTATCGCATCAGTAATCTACACAGCATTTGTAAGGTATTCCACAATATGTAGCATATCTTTTTATAATTAAGTTACGATGATAACTTATGATGTAACCACACTTCTTCAGACACCACAAAACCATTAATTTCTAACTAAAACAACTATTCATATTTTTCCTTGTTGATGTGCCTGTAAGTACAGTCCTTGAGTATTGTGTTTCCTTGTCAAATAAACAGGTACAATATATTTTGTCGAGTCTAAAAGGCAACTTACTATTTAACCTATTCAATACTTATTAGAGTACATTAACTGAATAAGTAGATACCTACCACACAATAACTGAGAATTATATTTTATAAATAGAGCTTAATTTATTTACAATGCACATTTTCTTACTATTTCAGAGATACATCCAGTATTCAAGACAATATATGGTCTGGAATATGCTGTGTAGTATTTTTTTTCCTTATAGTATCAGTACTTACATTCCCAAATGGACCATTTACACGACCACACCCAGCAGTTTGGAGGATTGTATTTGGCTCATCGGTACTCTACTTGCTGGCACTATTGTTTCTTTTATTCCAAAGTTATTCTACTGTTTATGAAGTCATGTATTGGATAGACCCAAATCTCCGCAACTTCCACATTGATATGGATAAGGTACGTTTTTTTATTCATCAATAAATGTCAATCTTATCATTTTCAACTGTACTCTGAACATATTTTGGATAAAAATGCCAACTTTGAATGTAAAACTGTAAACTCATATATTTATTATTTATGTATAATTCACTGTATAAACTGATAAAAAATATATAAGCTTAGTGGGCAGTGTGGGCACAACCAAACTTATTTTTTTTCTTTCTTTCACTTAAATAAGTAAAGATAAACTTTTTTGGAAAGAAGAAGCAACTCAACAACAACAACTCTCAGCAACTCTTCAGCTTAAATTGCAACCTTTTATTTTTGTCTTTTTTTAAGATCTTTGAACTAAAGTTACATGAGTAAAGAGTAATAATATAAAACTCATTCATAGTAAGGGGTGTTGGTTGATAATACCACATACATATAACTAGTAAGTCTTTGCAAATTGCAATTATGACTCTCAGTTGCTTCTCTTTGCATGTAATTTCACTATTAATGCTTAGTTTTTCTCTATCGTAATCGTAATTCTACTCAATCAGCATAATTTATAACGTACTATCTTTAGCCCGTGGCTTCGCCCGCGTGGAGTTCGCAAATTATCCCATGAGAACATACTACTTGTATAAAAAAGTACCCTATGTGCTAATCCATGGTCTACCTGTGTACCCATCGAAATCCGTTCAGCCAGAAAGGCATGAAAAGGTATCAGACAGACTAACACTCAGACAGACATATGTACAGACGCCAGCAGGTCAAGCTACCCGAAACTGTCAAATTTTCCCAATCAGCCTTGAACCTTAATGCCTTAGCAATAAAGTTGAAAATCTGTTAAAGAAATTTGACAGATTGTAGTAGCTTGAGTTGCTGCTGTCTGTACTTTCGCATTTCTAATATTAGTATGGATATATTAAATTATGTACAAATATTTATGTCACATTTTATATTTTTCAGGAGTATGCCGTTAATTGCTCAGATATAAGCTTGGCAAAATTCTGGTCTCATGTGGATGTATTTGCTTGGGGACACTTTTTAGGGTGGTTGTTTAAAGCCATATTATTCAGGCATGCAGGATTGTTATGGGCTATCTCTATAATGTGGGAAATAACCGAAATAGCATTTGCACACTTGCTTCCTAATTTCTTAGAATGTTGGTGGGACTCTGTTATATTGGATGTTTTAATTTGCAATGGTCTAGGAATATGGTGTGGGCTAAAGATATGCAAAGCCTTAGAAATGAGAGAATACAAGTGGGTCAGTATAAGGTAAGACTTTAATATGTATTGGTTGTTCTACAAAAAGTTTTGTTTGTTCTGAAAGACATCCGGAATTGAGTACTCATGGTTCCTTGGTAGGAAAAATGTATTTCCATTTGCAAAGTTACTTTTTCTTTGTTTGGGACCGCATAACTACGTTTGTTAGTAGATAGAAGGGGGTCACCCCTTGTTAAATTTCGCAATTTCTTTTATTTTAAAGCGATCCTTTAAAGACAACCTTTAGAGATATAGATTTCTTTGATTACCAAATAACTGTGCTAATTAAAGACACTGTTTTATTTGTCGTGCATACCATGTGGATTTTTGAGGCGGGGCAGCTATCTACCTTAACTGTAATTGCTTATTGCACTCATGGATTTTTGAGCAATGGTACAGTCAGCTAGAAAATTTTTAACATATAAGTCCAATATTTCATCATTAGGCATCAGAAATGTTTTTTTTTATAATATGCTTTTATATCTCTTTCATATGATAACGCAATTGACTTAGTTACCCCATTTTAAAATTTTAACCCCTCATTTCGGCTCTGGTTACAAAGAAACTAACAATATATTTTCAATTGTTTTGCTTGTATTATGTGGACAAGGATTATTTTTATCTACTCCAAATTTCAAGTCCATAGCATTAGTAGTACTCGAAATAAATTCTGTGACAAACAGACACTCAGTCAGACGAAGACACATCATTAGGGTTTCTTTATTACTATTTTTTTTAAAAAGCTTCTGCCTGTGCAAGGAATCGAACCCGTTCCCTTTTGTAATTAAGGCATCCTGTATTTTTATACTGAGCGATAGTAGGTACTGCTAAGATCAAATACTGCAAATGATCATTATTTCTAAAATCCAAGGAAAAGTGCAAGTAATTGTAATTATATAAATTACGTTAAGTCCAAAAATATAGCCATTTCTTTTGATTGTACACGTTGTTTGTTTGCAACATTTAAAAGGGGGAATTTGGTTTATAGGAAAAATATTATTCCTTAACTTAAAAATTAAGAAAACTTAACTAAAAACATTAGGGTTGTCTTATTTATATTTTCATGGTGGAGAGGTTGAAAAGTGGGGAAAAATACGAAATCCATTCGGACGAAGTAACGGGCAAAGAGCCTAATAAAATAATGTTGATACATAGAGTATGCTTTTGTTGAACTCTTGAATTTTATACAAATAGGTTGTAACTGTTGCATTTTGCAGAAGTATCAAAACTGTTTTTTTTTTAGGGATATTTCATCTACTACTGGAAAAATAAAGCGAGCTATATTACAATTCACGCCTGTACAATGGACACCGGTCCGATGGTTGGATCCTACAAGCACATATATGAGATTCTGCGCATTGAGCCAATTGGTGGTGTTTTGGCAAATTTCTGAATTGAATACATTTTTCTTAAAACATATATTTGAAATGCCACCTTCACATCCTCTGGTCATCGCACGACTTTGTCTAATAGGAGTTATTGTAGCTCCGTCTGTAAGGTAATGTATTTTTTATTACAATGTTACCTATTTACTTATTTATTGTTCTTGATACAGTAGGTTACTCAGTACAATGGTCTTTGTAACTTGACCACTATCGTATCCAAATTTTACGTGAAAACCAGTTGTGTTCTCGATAATGTTAATTGTATAATAATGTTCATTTGCCAGAACATACATACAAAGTCCAGGAAAGTAACGTAAAGATAATATTATCATTACGTTCGTCATAAAATAATTAGTCATTTGTAGTTTAGAAAAAAATCTGCAAAAATGGTATAAATATTTTTTTAAGTCATTGACTGCCACCGCGGTCACACGGTATCCGCCAACAATAGATTTTCTATTGTGTGTGTTGTCTGGCAATCAACGTGTTAATTATGGTACCTTACTGACTTACAGTTTGCCTGCAGGCCTTTGCCTGATCGGGCGCCCTGCCGGCCAAGTTCTACATAGCCATAGTAATAATCGCTGTAGTCAGTGGACTACAGCGATTATTACCTCCCCTACAAGTAATGATCGCATACCGGTTCGGGCAATCTCCACTTATACGAGTACAAGGTGTCGTTTTGCATCCTCGTCAAATTCAAGGAGGAAACTATGCTACTGATTCTCGACACGAATCAATAATAAAATTTAAAACGCGGCCTGTGTGAGACCGCACTGTAACTGCCCTTTTACACACACATAAAAACGCGGCCGCTTATACGATACCATAACGCGATTCTGTTCTTTGAAAGTGGTGTATTCTGAAATACTGTCAAACTTAAATAAATAAAAAAAACAAGTATGTACCTATTTATTATTTACCAGGGATCGTAATTTTATTTGATTATTTATGTCTTTCATAACAGCCTCCTGAAATTTGACGAGGATGCAAAACAACAGCTTGTATACAACGTGCCGCTACAATGGCGACATTAATTTAACACACGGGTAGGGCTAGTGGTCGGTAATCATAAAAGTTATAACAACATAAAAAAAAAACCTAACTTGAAAACTTCCACCTGCGCCGCTCGCCGCCATAGGGCTCTCTCTCTTTCCTTCAATTCACCTTCTATTTGCACGTTATTTGTTTTAATTACATTGATGCGATGTTATGATCCGTGACCCCGGCAAATGACTCCTGCGCTACAGTTCTTTAAGTCAGGTTGCTCTAAGATGCTATTTTAGAAAATTGTTAGTAAATAAATAAATATTAATGTTTAATTGAATTAAAATATATTCATACAACTAAGACGCGAAACCGTAGGTATACGTGTGTTAAATTAATGTCGCTATTAAAGCGCCACGCTGTATATATAGTTTTGAGCCAGCAGTCCATGATCGGCAGGTCGTTGCCCAACGACGATGCCACAAGTGCTTTAACGAAAGACCACGCTCGTCAGGCCACCGTCTGACTTTCTGTAAATCTGTTTCACTCGGCCTTAAGGTCACGGACTGTCCGGTCTAGACGTCAACACGCGTACGGACGGGTCGGTATCTTAAAACGTCACATTCTAACACACGGTTCACAACAGGACAATCTCAGATCTTCAGATGACTGTTAGTAAATGGCGGACTGTTTAGTCAGTGGGGCCATGATTATTTGGATAATTTGATTCCTTTACGGTTGGGTCACCTAAATATTTGGAAGACATAACAGCACGCTCGTATTCCCCGAAAGGGTAGGCATATAAGTACACCCACATTTCACCAGTTGTAGGTATTCCAACTGAGTACGAAGCCAGACTCCGGACAGCTACCGAGAGATTCCTAATGGTAAAACCCAATAAGATTTCGCCCGACCTGGTCTGGTGATCGAACTTAGGCTCAGAAAACGTGCTTGCGACCACTAGAGTTCACCAGACCAAAGAAGCATTTATTTTCTATTATTTTTACCCGGATCAATGGGCTAGAATCGAATATACTGGACGCCGCCGGCGAGAAGATGTCGAGGTCGACCGCGTGTGCGTACGCGCAGCGGAATGTTGTTGAATTTAAAGATTTTAATTATGCAGATATTTAGTGTATGACGTCGTATAATTGTGTATGGTAAAAAAAAATTTGTGCACGCAACCATTGTGGAGAAATTCACCAAAAACTGATTCCGCTGGGCGAACGTTGTCCTGGCGGAACTTTTTTTAATCCATAGACTTTAGAAGAAAAGAGATGTGTCCAAAAATTAGTGTGTATTTGTGTGTAATTGTGTATGTATGAATAAAACTAGTGCATGCATAAACTTCGGAGAAATTCAAGTTTCCGCTACGCGAACGTTTCGCCATTAGCTAGTTTTCATATAAAGCGCTTACATAGAGAACTGTAGATTTTTACATACGTTGTTTTGAATTTGTTTATATTTGTTTAAAAAACAGATTTAGAAAAAATCGTAGGGCTTAAAAGATAAAAATATAAACGTAAAATACGCTTATTAGGTCTTAGTTCTTAAAGTATGCACTTTGGGGTCTAGATTTTCACGTTTATACAAACCTTGTAAGTGTCTGCAACATGTTGCCAAGTATCAATGATGTTCCGTTAGTAACTAAAGAGTTATAGGACAAATTTACCATGAACAGATCACAGTTTACAAAGCAGTCAAATATCACGACGTTCTGAAGGAATTGCATGGTAATATGTATGTCAATAATTAGTGTATTCATTCAACTATTCTTATGCAAAATTTCATGTCATTAAATTCAGTAATTAAAGAAAAACAATTATAATACTGACGAAGCATCGAAAACCTACATAACCCGACCAAGTTCGGATGGCTACAAAAAAGCGGCCGTGCAATATATTTAGGTAACATCCCAAAATTTACAGTATAATACCGGTATTGAATTGGTATAGGTGATAACACAATTGTTGTTTCGATATAATTTATAGGTCATTTATTTTTGTACACCTACTTTTTTAAATGTATTTGACTATGACAGAAAGTAGGTACTATTTACGTAGGTACTTTATTTAAGTATGCGCTTGAGACTTGAGATATAATCTAAATATATTATTTAAGACAAATAAAATTCATACAGCTAATTTCTATTGAAGATTTCACGGATCAGGATTCTAACTATAGACCCCTTAGGGAAATTAAATATTTACCACATGTAAGTATGTACTACTGTTTAGGTAAATAATTATCATATTGTAGCTTATTACACTATTTAACCAATAGACTAGGCATGCACGAGCGTTCCCCTTTGCAACTTTAGTGGATCAAACAATCTAATAACTTAAAAAAAACTACTTCTTGAATCGATTTTTTTTTCTTATGTATGTGAGCGTGTTCCCCCACACCCCACCAAAATATGAATGCAATTGTTTTATTTTTTCCTAACGCTTGTGTACGCAACTGTACCATATTAATAAATACTATATTGGAAGGTTAAGAACGTTTCTTAAATATATGGCACGGCCGCTTTTTGGTAGCCATCCGAACTTGGTCGGGTTATGTAGGTTTTCGATGCTTCGTCAGTATTATAATTGTTTTTCTTTAATTACTGAATTTAATGACATGAAATTTTGCATAAGAATAGTTGAATGAATACACTAATTATTGACATACATATTACCATGCAATTCCTTCAGAACGTCGTGATATTTGACTGCTTTGTAAACTGTGATCTGTTCATGGTAAATTTGTCCTATAACTCTTTAGTTACTAACGGAACATCATTGATACTTGGCAACATGTTGCAGACACTTACAAGGTTTGTATAAACGTGAAAATCTAGACCCCAAAGTGCATACTTTAAGAACTAAGACCTAATAAGCGTATTTTACGTTTATATTTTTATCTTTTAAGCCCTACGATTTTTTCTAAATCTGTTTTTTAAACAAATATAAACAAATTCAAAACAACGTATGTAAAAATCTACAGTTCTCTATGTAAGCGCTTTATATGAAAACTAGCTAATGGCGAAACGTTCGCGTAGCGGAAACTTGAATTTCTCCGAAGTTTATGCATGCACTAGTTTTATTCATACATACACAATTACACACAAATACACACTAATTTTTGGACACATCTCTTTTCTTCTAAAGTCTATGGATTAAAAAAAGTTCCGCCAGGACAACGTTCGCCCAGCGGAATCAGTTTTTGGTGAATTTCTCCACAATGGTTGCGTGCACAAATTTTTTTTTACCATACACAATTATACGACGTCATACACTAAATATCTGCATAATTAAAATCTTTAAATTCAACAACATTCCGCTGCGCGTACGCACACGTCGACCGCAGCGAAGGTGGTGTGACGATCTGGACAGGTTTTGCAGTGGCCAGAAATCGCAATATATGGAGACAGAGCAGGCCATTGTCGAGCGGAGCACAATTAGTGTAAATGGAAGAAATTCCAATTTTCAGTTATGACACTACGTGTTTCAGATAACCGAACTTAACGTCTATTAATCACATTAGAAAAAAAGCGCTGTTTTGTATTGCGGCTCCACACCTACTTAGTACACGCCCGTGATAGATTTAGGATATTAAATACTTTTTGGTTAACAGTTACCATGCAAGTCACGCTTAGACTAGTGGTCGCAAGGGCAACTTCTGTGCATGGGGTCTTGTCTTGGTGTCAAAAGGTGATTGGGTTTTTCGGTTAGAAATTTGGCAGTAGCAGCACGGAGTTAAGAAGGCTGTCTCGGAGAGCATGATGTCATCCGGTAGTGTCGGATTGTATCCCATCCGACTATGAAAGTAAGGGAAGGAGAGTGCACCTGTATTTGCGCACACATTTGTGCACTATAATAAATATCTCCTACTTGGTTAGTCTTCGTTGAGATTTGGAGACTAGCCGCCGCGGCCAAACTTCGGTTAGGGGGATATTATTTATTATGCATGTAGGTTTAACTTACCTTTATTTGTTTCAGACAATATTACACGTATGTTACGGATCCAAATTGTAAGCGAGTCGGTACCCAGTGTTGGGTATATGGAGCTATTATGGTGACCGAGTCTATGTTGTGCATCAAAAATGGCAAAGAACTTTTTGGTCAAGCTCAAGTGGTCAATGTAATTATATGGCTAGTCATTCAAATTTTAGTTTCTATTGGCTGTGTGTACGGTGTAGTGTTATACCATAGATATTTTGAGGTAAGAAACTTTTTTTTTAAGTATTAAATAAGTATTGTTTCCGTACCTACGTGTTCGTCGAGTTTTGTCGCTGATTGTACCTACCTCGTTAATTAAATTCTTAACGTTTTTTTTTTTTATAAATATTGTATGCGGCCTTTGTTTGTTAATTTATTTATTACGCACACCAACGACCTTTTATTAATTTATTTCTCAATAGTTTCACTTGGACATTGTTCTTGTAAATAATAATGTCAGGTAAAGGTGTGGTGTGGGTACACAACAATACGTACATTTAAGACAATAAGTAAAAGATTAAAGTACCTGATTAATTAATTATACATGCGGTAGGATAGATAGCCGATAGGATTTTCTATCGTCAAAAATGAGGAACTTCCCCACCAACTTCCATCCTCTTTTTTTTAATCCCCTTTTTGGGGATCAATTTTCGAAATTCCTAAGTGCTCAACTTCGTAATATGTTTAAGGAATTATTGTGCAAAATTTCAGGCTTTTAGACCCAGCTGTTTCGGCTGTGCGTTGTCTGTCAGTCAATGAAGTTAAGATTTTTGTGTGTTTAAGTTTTATGAAGATTTTTTTTGTATATAATACATTCAATAACAAAAAGTATGGGAAAAGTTTTTATGTGATTGGTCGCTTACCTAGTATGTATGTCAAGATCACTCTTAACAACTCTCAAGGCAAGACGCACAGCAGGCGCTATCCGCCTGATCCAATTTCTTTTTATTTATGGTAACTCTTTTATTCTTTTACAGCCAAATAGTGATTCCAATGCAGAAAGTCCAAAGAAAGTTGACTAAAAGTCGGTAAGTACAAGTTTTAGTCCAATCTACTATTTGTAAGCTGTAAATTCAATCGACAAACATTCGTGACAGTAATGAAAAATAAAGAAACCTATTTTTTTTTCTTAGATTTTCGCAATAATCTAGGTAGCTCACCATAGGAAATAAATCTTTACCTAATGGAAAATAAAAGGTTGATTTTTTTAATTAATGTATTGCAACTAAACAACATTGTCAACTTTTGACTGTCATAAACAGGAGTTACGATTTCACATTTTAGAAAACCGCCTTTCCTGCTACGTAATCAAGTAAAATTGATACGATGGTTTCTTCGCCAATAGTGAAATCGATCCTCCTTGGCCTCTAGTTGTATACAATTCGTTTATAGGCAATCTTTATTTACTTTTATAATAATAAAAAAATAATATAATATCAAATCATCGTCTTCTTCTTCCCCCAATAGTAACTTGATAACTTGGCTTTCCATTAGAATGTAGATTAATAGCTTTCAACAATACTCTCTCTGACGACTACTAACTCTCTCTCTGACTCTAACGACTGCATCGACAATACTGTTACTGCTTGAACAGTCTTTAGTTTTGGCCTCGGTCTTGGTTTTTGCCCACAGGTACACTTTCGGAGACCGAGACACGTGTCTCGGTCTCCTGTCTCTGTCTTGCGTATCGATCTTCGGTCTCTGTTGCCGCGCGAACCGCCACTTTAACAATTATGTCCCTTAAAGTTTAGTGGTATAGGGCCCTGAATGTAAGTGTTGGGGTGTAGATAATGGCGCCGAGTCCCTTGTTCAAAAACTAAACTAAATTTAAGTTCGATGCATCTTTTTCTTTGTATTTAATTTAGAAAAGGACAGAAGATAAATATTAGTTTAGTCCTGTCAAATTAGTCAGCGCCTGACGTAAATTGACGTATTTTTAGTAGCCATGTTTTAATCACGTCTAATCTGTCTATGGAGTATCTTAATTTGACAGGACTAAACTAATATTTATCTTCTGTCCTTTTCTAAATTAAATAGAAAGAAAAAGATGCATCGAACTTAAATTTAGTTTAGTTTGTGAACAAGGGAATCAGCGCCAATAGAGAAGAAGTTAGTGTTACTTACCTAGAGGTCGATGTGTACTAGAATAATTGTCTTTATGCATAGAAATGTGGCAACGACGCATAAATGTTATGATGATGACCATGATACATACA
Organism: Apamea monoglypha; assembly: GCA_911387795.2. NCBI lineage: Eukaryota > Metazoa > Arthropoda > Insecta > Lepidoptera > Noctuidae > Apamea > Apamea monoglypha. Next base: position 10,849,003 of record OU426921.1, read on the forward strand.
ATTAGAACATAAAATGTAGTGATGTGTGCATCAAATATATAATACTGCTTTTGTATCTTTGTTTCAGAGCTGACATCTTGGATATAAGGAGATTTTCATTAGTTTATTCTGTGATGTGTATGACCATTGGAAAGGTCAGCACCAGGTGTAGTGCTAATAGTGAATTATGTGTGCGAGTGTGACTATAACTGTAACGGTTATACCTATTCTATAAATGACTAGGTGTCAAAGACTCTTTGGTAATGTTGCGCGTGTAGCGGAACCGGTTATTAGAGTCAGTACGCTAAGTGCTGAAGCGTATGAAAACCATGACAGCGACTGCAGACCGCTGCCATTTTATGCTCGAAATCTAATCAGCTGCCGCTCCATTTAAGAATCAACAGCCGAAGTCAACATGTTATTTTACAATATTACTTACGCACTGCAATATGCGTACGTCAACTATTCAGATAAAAATGTGTTTATCTGCAGTACCTACCTAGGTACCAAACCATGTTGAGGCTTGAAATAGAAACGGCGCATCTGCGCTTCACCGTACAGTCAAGTTAATAAACGACGAATGTGTCCAACGTTTCTAGCATAGTAAATATAATTATATAAGTAAGGTGTGTATTTTTCCTTCTACAATATTTGCGAGGCCCTACCTACTTCATAAGTTAGAATTTTAAGATGATTGTGCAAATATGCAAGAAAGTAACAACGCTGCAAACTAGGGGGGCAAATAGTTCATGTAGACAGATATACTATATCTATGTCTGACAACCAGTCTTACCAAGGGGTATCATATTGCCCAGTAACTGGGTTGTGGAGGTCAGATAGGCAGTCGCGCCATGTAAAATATACTGGTAGCCGACCCCAACATAGTTTGGAAAAGGATAGGCAGATGATGATGATGTGAAGTACAGCCTACCGCAAGTCAGTAGATACATAAATGAAGTCGTGTCTCGTATCCCAACAACTCTTGAACTAATCAGAAAAATCAATGTATTTAAGTACCTAATAATCATCTGTACTACGCCATACATAACGCAACAAATCACAAGAAACACTCATCACGCACACTTTAAATCCCTTAATTAACCGACGGAAACAGAGGGGTGTTATTATTATTTTGAAAATGGCTTCTCTAAAAGCATAGTGCTGTCCTAAGTCGCGCGCGCTGTCTCGAAATCTCGTTCGTAATCTCGTCCAAGAACGAGATTATCTTTGTGAGATAGATTGAATCTTGAAAAATGGCTCGTGATCTCGCGAGATTGCATACCTTAATCCCGACAAAGACAATAAATAAGTTTAAGACAGTATTTCTTTTTTTATTGTGACAGGACACAACTTTTTTTGTGTGATTGACTGTTTTTTATTGTGATAGGACACGTAATTAAACTTTGGTTGTGTGTGTGTGTGTAATTAAAGTGTGTATGCCTCAAAGGTAACAACTGTTGAACTAAAAAATAGGATTATTTTAGCATTTCACAAATTAAAGTGCTTAGCGACGGACAGTGATTTAATTAGAAAAATAAATAGCAGTGTTTGTTTTTGTGCGCGTACTTCAAAACCTTACCTAACATAAAAGTCAGACCTTCCTTGCGCATCTTCGAAGAAATGAAGGCCGACGATTCCGCCGGACCAAAATCCACACCAAACAGTGACTTTTTCGGAGTGTAGAGGCACCTGATGAATCTCCTGTGGATTTTCGTCGCTCCAAATCCAACAATTTTGTTTGTTAACAAAGCCACTCAACCACACGGTGGAGGTCTGCCCCGCTTGGGCGGAGCACCGCCGTGTCCTCGTAGAGGCGATCGGCAGCGGCGGCGGCCTCTCGCGCCCGGCCCTGGTGCAAGCCATGGTCCGGAGCGAGAGGGAGTGGGAGGCAGTCGCCTCCTTCTGCGAAGCAGTCATGCTAGCGAAGGAGGTGGCGGGACGGATGAGGGAGAGATCCTCCCGTCACAGCCGCCGCGGGAGACGCCCCGGGCGTCGGGAGTCGAGTGACGACTACCGGCCACCGTAGGCGCGGGCCTGCGGGCAGAGAGCAATGGGTAGCTCACCGCCCGATCAGGACCAGGCCCGTGCCGGACGGCGCGTAAGTGTTCCACGCGCGCCTCAAAGAGATGTCAGCACAACGAGGGGCCCCTCAGGGCCGAAGCCTGCCGGGGCAGCGGGATTGTCCGAAAGGGTTACCGCTACCCCGGAATATAAAGGGCGAAGGAAGGAACATGGGTGGGTTTTAGTCAGTAAGAGTCTGACACTCCCTTCCGCTCCACCCAAAGCGGGAGGGGTCATTTGATGATTTCCCATCCGGAAAAAAAAAAAAAGCCACTCAACCAGAAATGAGCCTCATCACTAAAGACGATTTTTTTTTCCGAAAGCAGGGTCAGCCGCCAAATGCTCTAAAACCCAATCAGCTAATACACGGCGCTGTCTGTGGTCGTTGGGTTTTAGCTCTTGAGTTAATTGAACTTTATATGGATGATAATGATAACCCACGTCTCGACGCAAAATCCGCAAAGTTGATGTCGCAGAAAGACCCAGCTCTTGACAACGACGCGGAATGGACTGCCTGGGGTTTTCTCGCACACAATCCCGAACGGGCAACAATATTCTCCAACGATCTTGCGTTTCTTTGACGTACAGGCACTGCTTCATCGATCACCGACCCGGTCTCTTTATTCATTAAACGACGGATTGTGGACTCTGTAGGACGGCCATGAATACCATAAATTGGACGCAATGCACGGAACGTTAGGCGAACAGAGCACTGATTTTGATGATAAATTTTAACAATTTCTACGCGTTGTTGAAGCGTGTAGCGTTCCATGGTGAAATGTCACGAGGAAATCTGTATTCCCGCCAAATTTGACAGCTATCGCTTTACCAAGATGGCCGCTATACTCTGTCAAAGTTCGAGCGTCCCTATTGAAAAACATTTTATTATAAATCAATAAAAAAAGCAAAAAAAAAAATGAAAGTAAAAAAAGAAAATAAACATTAAGTATTTTACATTTTCTCAAGGGTCTTCCAACCGGATTTAAACGTCATCTTTTTAGGTCTTCCAACCGGGTTAAAACGGTTGACAAATTGTAAAATTAACTCTATTCGTTGGGTAATCGACATTGTTTTCGATAGCCTACGTTAGTGGATCTGCACAGTCACATCACTAGCTGGCCGCAAGAAGCAGCGGTCGTACCGTGCGATGCACCGCATAAATAAAGTATTGTTTTGTGCTTTTTACATTGCTTGTCTAGTCACTTAGCGACATACTTAAGTAGTGGTTATTTACTGCGAAAATAGTACAGTCGCTGCGATATTTAAAACAAAATTAACGTGGTAAAAGCAAGAAATATTTTATATTTGTTGTTTTTCATGATTTTAAAGACAAATATAGTAAAATAGATTTATTTATAATGTGGTAAGTGATTCCATGATTTACAAAGTTTTGGTTTTGGCTTCGGTTTTTACAAGAAACCACTCACCAACACGGCATTCTTATACTTTTTCACAATCACGCTCGAAAGCGCACTAGTTCACGGAAACGGCCATTTGACAAGAACATGGTCTTTTTGAACATTCCGCTACGACACAAGCACGTCCCCTTGCCACTTCTCCTGTTTTTTTACATTTCTATGGTGGTATGCTATGTGAGTCAGGAGGTAGCTATAGGAACTTCTCGACTAAACAAAAACTAATTGTTGTATATACAAATATATTAAATCAAATTTGTTTATTATAAATGGGCAATACAGCTTGCCCTTATCCTGATTACAGTTGTGTAAACTTAATTTTCTAGAATATGTAGGTGACAACCACCACAACAAGATAGTTCAGTACATGGGATTTGATTTGATTACAAAGCAAAGATTGCTCGGTCTATGTTGATGATGGTGAGTATGAATTTTTGATTTTCTGAGATTTTGAAGCGAAACTGAATGTTTTTCTTATTTAGAACACAAATGATCTATTATTGTTTGAAAAAGTAAACAATTTCATGAATTACAATGGTTTTTTTATCACATTTTATTTCTTTACAAAAAAAGTTGGCATAAAAGGCATAAAGGCTATTTGCTGAGATAAATATACACAGTCTGGCCATAAATACTGTTACAATTAAAAATAAGAAAGATATTAAATTTGAATTTGGAATCTGTCATTTTTATACGATTGTTCATTGAGTTTTCTAATTTTGGCGCCAATACATTGTACAATATTTTGCGATATTAAAATGGAGTGGGGTGATAAAGAGAACCGAATCGCTGTGATTACACAAAGTTGGTATGGAGCCAAATGCAATTTTTAAAACTCTCCATACGCTTGGTATTAGTCAAATGTTTGTGTACCGGGCTATTAATAGGTACAATGTGACCTCCTCTGTTTGTGATAGAAAAAGATCTCGCCGTCCACGTAGTGTTCGTACGAAAAAGGTGGTCAAAGCAGTAAGGGAAAGAATTCGAAGAAATCCTGTCCGAAAGCAAAAGATTTTATCTCGGGAGATGAAGATAGCACCCAGAACCATGTCGCGTATTTTAAAAGATGACTTAGGACTTGCAGCCTATAAGAGACGCGCTGGTCATTTTTTAAACTGATAATTTAAAAAAGAATAGGGTGGTAAAATCGAAACAACTACTGAAGCGGTACGCAAAGGGAGGTCACAGAAAATTTTTGTTTACAGATGAGAAAATCTTTACAATTGAGCAACATTTTAACAAATAAAATGACCGTATTTATGCTCAAATCTCTAAGGAAGCTTCCCAATTAGTCGATAGAGTGCAACGTGGGCATTATCCGACTTCAGTGATGGTTTGGTGGGGTGTTAGCTATGAAGGAGTGACAGCCATATTTTTGTGAAAAAGGTATCAAAACATCGGCACAAGTGTATCAAGATACCATTCTTGAGAAGGTAGTTAAGCCCCTTAACAACACCATGTTCAATAACCAAGTATGGTCCTTCCAACAAGACACAACAACAAGATTATGATTTATGGTCAGTTTTAGAGTACGGCTTGCTCTAAACGCCATGATAATTTGGAGTCCCTAAAACAATCCATACGATTGGCAGTGAAGTATTTTCCCATGGAAAGAGTGCGATTGATAACTGGCCTCAACGTTTAAAGGACTGTATTGCAGCCAATGGAGACCACTTCGCTTTTTATATTTTAAATTGTTTTATATTTATGTATTAAACTAACACACTGTAAAAGTAATAAATATTATTTGCAATAAAATTTTTTTTTTTCTTTGTGACAATATTTATGGCAAGACTAGGTATAGTATAAAAAGGGTCAAATTAAATAAGCTAGCGAAATTCCACAGTCGTGATCGGTATCGATATCTAAATATCAACATGATAAAACAACAAAAAAACGAGATACTTTTTTTGGGTCAACGACCGCTGGTGTATGAAATGCGTTTTTTTTTTTTTGTTTTATCATTTTCAGAAATCGATACCTATCACGTCTGTGGAGTTTCTCTAGCTAATTTAATTTGATCCTGTCTGTAATTCGTAGATCTTTGACAGTCGTTACAGGTAGTCAGAAGCCCAAATTCTGGTCCAAGCCCAAGGTCTGGTTCAGGTCTGACAACCAATCTTACCAAGGGGTATCGTGTTACCCAGTAACACAGTCAGATAAGCAGTCACTCCATATAAAATACTGGTATTTAGCTGCATCCGGTTAGACTAGAAGCCGACCCCAATATAGTTGGAAAAACGTTGGGCAGATTGAATTATCTGTGGCATACTTTCCAGAGGCCCTACATACCACCACCTTTAACAAAACAGTCTTGTTGCAGGAAAGTTGTGTTCAACTTATAATAATATTACACTTATTCGTATCATGACCCCAAAAAAGCAATATTGTTTCATTCCTGCTTCGTGTTGGGAAACAACGAACGATTAGTCTATTCCCTGCTATGAAAGCAAAGAAACAACTAGCTATATGAACTGTAAGGTGCTCTCTTTCACAATTGCACTCGGTTCGAATCACACCTGCAAAGTATGTGTCCGCCTGGATGAACGGTCACTAGGCGTATTTAACGTTCAATTTATGCCCAAGAATTGCTTCTATTTGCTTCCTATTCTCAAACAATTGCTTCCATCGTATTCTAGAAGAAAAAAAACATTTCAAGGATGACCGTTCATTCTGATGTCAGTACGGCCGGTCACCGCGTCGTAGTGTCTATAATATCACCCGCGCCGAAGGCTAGTCTCCGTTGAGACGACTGAGAGTAGCGGTAGCGACTATCGGACCTATTGCAAGGTAAATAATATTACTCGCTGCCCCGCAGCCCGCGTATAATGAAAGACCAAATTTGCAGACTGTTGTAAAGTTAAGTATAATAGTGTTAAAATACTACATACATACCTATACATCAATTAATTTACCAGAGCAACAGTTACAAGGGTAAAAGTTTTTGAACTCAATATTTTTCTTGTTAGTATCAATTAAAGAATTATTCTTAAGATTGGAAAGTAAAGTCATAACATTCTCCATATCCATTCGCTTTGACTCGGTTTCAAAATAAAATGCTAATTCTTTATCTTCAGCAAATCGAGCGAGGAGTCCACCTAATTCTTCCAACTCACGTTTGAGCTTTCCACATTCTTGTTGGAAAACCTTTAACTGAGCACTTCTTTCCTCATCTCGCCGTTTCAGCAAACTTCGTTGCTGTTGGTACAATGCAACATATTCACAAATGGTATCAGTTTCGTTCTGAAGCTGTAAAATGATGTGTTCTAGCCTGTGCTTTTCATCAGATAAATCAGCAACTTCTCCCATTATTTTTAGGAAACGGTCCTGAAGTTTCATCATGGCATCAGCTCTCTGTAGACTATCGCTATGGCTGATTTTTTCACCTACTTCCTCCATTAAAGGTTTGTATTCGGTTTCTGAACGTTCAGCCGACTCGACTACAACGCCATTATTAACTTCCGTATTTAGATCGAGTACTTCTGGGACTAATACATTTCCGTTTCTCTCCCGATTCATTAACTCTTCACACTGTTTTTCGATTGCTCGATAATTTGATTGTAATCTCATCATCTCTTCATCCTTGGCTTTCAATTTAATTTGCATATCTTTTGCCTTTTCTTCTACTTCAGATAGTTTAATTGTAAGTTCCCTATTAAGATACTTCTCAGCTGATATTTTTTCTGTTAATTCCAACTTATCTTTAGTCTGAAATATTTTATAATTGATTTAGTCTTTACATGATGTTACAAATTCATGGTTGGTATTAAGTATGTATATACAAGTAAATTTATACATAAAAGATGCGTATCAATGATTCGTGGCTAAACTGTAAGAGCGGTTTCGCAATACGTCCGATCAGAATCCGAATTCAATCAGGATTGGGAATGTTCTAAATACGGACGGACTCAGTTCGATTTTAGTGCGCAACCCCTCATTCAAATAGTACTATGACTACTTCGGACCGTCATTTCTCGGATTCGGATCGGATGTAGTGCGAAACCGCTCTAACAGTCCGCTCGCGCGGCTGAACACAATCAGCATAATTATCTACTTCAGTTATTTTACCTCTGACAGCAAAATAAAAATGTCATATAGCTACTAATGCTAGCGACTTTACATTTTGAACTTGAGTTTTAAATAATGCTCGCCCAGCTACCTATAATTAATTTATTTAAAATTATTTTTTTGTCTGCAACAGTCATATGAAAGGGCTGCATTTGCCTGTTACAAAATATATTTTTATCGCATCGTTTCTGAAACACGTCCGTAAGAATACCATTCCATTATCTTATAAATCTTATTTTCGAAGTTCGCAAAGCGAAAATTTTTAAATAATCTAGTGTGGTGGGTGGTAAGTGTAAACTGCATTCGCGATTTATTTGCCAAAAATGTAAACAAATATGAGCTTATGGAAAAATAACTTTAAATCAATGAACAATAAAGTTCAGTTTATGCTACAACTTCAAACATTTTTATAACCTTTTAAATAATGTTACTCACCCTGAAATCAACTTAATTATTACTAGAAGAAAGTTGATATTTGTTTAACTTGAAATAACAACAATTGGAAACATACATTTGAATAGATATTAGATATTATAGGAAAAATAAAACGTTGTCTCCAACTAGCAGTTTTTACAAATCACCGTCGCAAACCTTTGAAAATAGTTTCCGGACGGGGGTCCACCCGTGAGTGCCTAATATAAGTAACTGTGACGGACAGATAGACGAAGTGGCACCATAAGAGTTTATTTTTTACCATTTTGCTACGGACCTCTAATAAAAGAATGGTTTGCCGGGGCCGACGCGCATAATTGATACGTGTTCTAAGCTGTTGATAGTTCGATCTTATGACTGTTAAACACAAGTTTTTAGTTTACGTTTAACCGTATTTCATATTTAGTTAAATTAAAGGTACAATTCCAAAGGCAACGGCAGGCTGCGCGAAGCAGCAGTGCCGCCCAACCGCAATGACAGACCGTAGCAACACTAATGGTTCCCATACATATTTCTATGAAAAACCTTCAGTAGATGGCGACAGTTCCGCCTGCTGCTGCAGTCTACTAATAGTGATGCGGCTGTCACTAATAGTGACAAGACGGTATTTTTTTGTTTGACAAATAAGTTTCGCGAAATTGAGAAAAATGCTGCTGCCGGGGTAATTTGACACTGCGATCAGAATCAAAATTGCAACAGCTCTGTCGCCTGCAACGCCGCTGCCGCTGTGGTCTCCCGTAGCGTTCGGAATTGTACTTTTTAGGGAAATTATTGGAAAAAACCAATGAAGCAGTTTTAAAAGAATTAGACTCTTAAGAATTGTAATGCTATATACCATTTTCACAAATGCGTCTTCCAATCCCTGGACATCTTGTTTTAATTTCTTGTTTTGTTCAGTAGCCCTCTGTGCAGCAACTTTATCACTTGTCATATCAGCATTTAATTTGGACAGACTGATATTATCATGATTACATTCTGCTTCTTTTACTTCTGATAGTTCCTTAACTTTAGCAACAGTTTCGGCATATTGATTTTGAAGTTGTTCATGCTTGCCCCGCAATTCGCCCAAATCATCCTAAAAAACAATATTCTAGTAATATAATTATGTACAGGTTAAATTTGAGGCTTTATACTACTATAGTCTGTACTATAATTACCACACTTATGCCTTTACAATAATTTTAAATTCATGGACTTATTCTCGTAGAAATACATTACAAATTAAAAACCATTTCATATTTACCAGAGCTTTTCTTAAATCATCTTGCATGTCTTTCACAATGGTTGTGTTCCGATCCACTTCAAATCTTTTTTTATCTTGGTTATAATTCTGTATTCTGATTTCCATGTCACCTATTTGCTCAATTAAACTGTTTTCTCTATTTGATAGATTTTCAACTTCTCGAGTAAGTTCTTCATTTTTCTTAATTACTGATCTCAATTGTTCATTCAATTCAGCAACATAGTGTTCATAATGTAGGTTAATCTGATCTCTTTCTTTTTGTAACGAATTTAGTTGCTGCTCTAAATTAGAATTCTTTTGTAATATGGCTTCTGTTTTATCACTGTTAATGATTGTAGCAGTTGGTGGACTAGCAGGTGAACCATTTGTTAGTTGTTGCAGCTGCAAGGCTATAAGATCATATTGGTTTTGGAGATTAAATATTTGATTGTGAAGGGAATCACTTTCTGCCTCTTTAGCATTTAAAACACTTTTTGTAAATTCAAGTTGTTCAGCCAAATTACCATTTTGTTCTGATAATGATAAGTTTACTGAATTGAGTTCATTGAGTTTGGAATCTTTTATCATAATTTCTTGAGTAGCATTCAAGTATTTGTTGTTTAAATGTTCAATTTCAATTTCTAGTTCATTGAGTTTTTGGTTGCGTTTTGTATAATCACTGACTACTAAAGCATGCTGCTGTTCTAGTTGGCCAAATTTTGTCTGTAAATGATGTACTTGCAATTCCAGATTTCTTTTATTTGAAATCAAGATTTCTGTTATGTTTACATCTGCTTCTGGAATGACTGGAATTGAACTATCTTCTGTAACATCACTATTTTTTAAATAGTTTGTATTGCTTACAGGTGATGCCACATTGCTCGTTTCGAAAACATCACTGTGTTGATTGTACTGGATATCTTTTGTACTTGCAGTGACAAAACCGTCATCACAATTCGATTCTGAATGCATAGGATTATTCCTATCATTGATTATAAATCCTTCTGATTTGCAAATAATATCATCTTTTTGTCCAGAAACTTGCTTCTTTTCCTGATGATCTTTCAACTGAAACATGGCAATCATAATATAAGATAAGAACGGTCACTGCCTATAGGTTTGACCACATATGCATCATATATGTATATATATGGTAAGTGTGATTAATTGCAAATTATTAATCATTGTCTATCATTATTAATAATTAAAGCAGGTCGAGGTAAAAGTAAGAAATTAATCACATTTATTGGTGATTATTAATAATGTAACCTTAGTACCAATAAATGTAATAAAGGACATCATTCATTCGTACCCAAAAATTAAAGTGCTGGCCCGATAAAAAACTACTGTTTTCTTATGGGAAGTAATATCTTGAGCATTTTTCACTATTATAACGAAAGTCTACAATTATCCCCCTGGAGACTTGATATTGAAAATGTCATAAATCATATTTTTATAACAAGTGTTTTAAGGATGACATTTAAAAAATGCCAACTTTTAATGGAATTTAACATCCAGGAGGATTCTAAAAAATAACTGGCGACAATGTCAATAAGGAAGAAATAATTATCGAAAAAGAGGCTATCTCATCAATCGATACCACTTCCGAAAAAAATCAAGAAGTGCGAGGTTTTGCACGAGTCTCTCCAGAAGCAAGCTGAAAAAATGTTAAAACAATCCAACACAAAATTTCCAGTTGCAAAAATAGGGGACAGTGTTTGGGTACAGGTACCCGAAGTAGATCGAGCCAAGGCAGATAGCCTAAATATAATCCATGTTATTATATTTGTTACTGATAATAACTTATACAAGCTGGAAACAACGTATAGTTATTATATTACTTTTATCGACAAGAGTAGTGACTTATTAATAACAACTGCTAAAAATGATGAATTTAAATTTTATATTCCCATTTACCAAATCATGAGGTAATTATTAATAATGATGGAAAATTATTAATAATGTTCAATTAATCACACTTACCATAACATATACATAGTCAACAGACATTTCAATTCTTTTTTAATAAAATATTTTTCTGGTCCTTCAAGCAACCAGCCTCCATCTATCACTAGCTGTCAGATTGATCTGAATGATTCAGTGCCGGAAAATACCAGCTAGGTGTATGACACAACAGAAAATAGTATGCAATTCTGAATGTTTTGGTTTCAGTTACTAAATATCCCACTCATTCACTTGGTGAGCAAACCGGTTGTTTAAGCCCTGCCAAACTGTGCCACCACTTACTAATAGAAAATTATACTATACCTATTACATTTTCCCCCCAAAAAATAATTTGAACTTACTGCCATAGTAAGAAACTGCAGTCTTGGAAAGCGCTTTCTTCCAATGACATAATTATCTGATGTTAGTTTTTCATGTGATTTAGTGGTTGAGTACAACAAATTAGTTTGAATATAAGAATGAAAAAGAGTGTTAATTGTCTTCATGGAAATGAGATAGCTATCTTAATATTACCTATGTTTCAAATAAAACATCAAATATTTTCCCATTATTTTACTGATATTCAAATTTATACACATTATGCACCAATATCGACTTACACAACCAAAATCTCTGTGGCAAACATGATAGAAACACCGAGCCGAGAGTGCGGATGGATGGTGATGGTATTGGTACTCAACAATGATGGTATGACGTGTCATATTGAGAAGATAATGAAATGATAAAGAAATATCTAATAATGAACATATATGACTGGACGAAATTACAATTCATCAAGTCGTTGTATCAAGTGTATTCTGGAAAACATAGAATATATTTAATACCTTCTTTCGTGCTAGCGCTAACTTGGCTGCTCGGTCTTCCATTGTAGTGATAGTTGAACACTTTTAACTGATATCCAACAGGAGAAACATTACACACAATCGTAAAAATGCTCTGAGACGTAATGTAGTTATCGAGTTACTTTGGAATATTAGGATGAATGATGACAGTACGTGTCAGACTTTCAGTTTCGTATTTTCATTCACCGCCACTGCCAGTGGCCACATCGCCACATTCAGATTCTTGACATTCTACATTTTTTTATTGCAACTGTCAGTTGATCTGACAGTTGCATTAAAAATATGTAGAATGATTTAATTCCAATAGACTAATATTCTATGCATGAGTGACAGCTTGACACTTGACAGAGATGGTACCGTAAAACGGGGTTAATAGAAACAATCTGGACTTTCAAACAGACTTTATTAATATAAATTCTAAGTTTCGGGCAATAAAGCTGCTTTCATTGTGGGAGTCTTATGTTATTTTACAACCTAATTACAATTTTAATGCCAAATTATTATCTACTTAGGAGAAAAAGACAAAAAACTGGTCAATTTCTATTTGCCCGGAATACGGGGTCAATAGATACGACGATAGACGAAAATCTATTTAAGAAATTTGACAGATTGTAGTAGCTTGATGTGCTGGCGTCTGTACTTTGATCTGTTTTTTGACATAAATTGCTAACTTCAAACTATTCAAATATTGTCAGACCAAAAGAAATAATGGTCACAATTGTAAAAAAAAAAACACTACTGCGATTTTTAAAGTAGTTTTCGAATCACAGGCTTTTATGCTTTTTCCCAAGAATATTTCTATTCACCCCGTTTTACGGTAGTCAGTTCCACTACCATATCCAGTAAGGAGACGTTCACCACAGATATTTCTATTCACCCCGTTTTACGGTAGTTAGTTCCACTACCATATCCAGTAAGGAGACGTTCACCACAGTCCTCGCCAACCTATAGCTATAACTTCGAAATCATAATGAGAGAGACATGGATACTTTTATACCGGTAGTATGTTCCCGCGATAACTGACATTTACGCGTGGGAAGTCGCGGGAAAAGCTAGTAATGTTATAAATATGAGTTTGTTACTCAATCTCGCTCTATCACGGCTGAACGGATTTGGATGAATTTTGGCATACAGTTTATAACCTGGATTAACACTTAGGATATCTTTATACCGTAGTAGTACGTTCCCGTGGGATAATTACGGACATACACGCGGACAAAAACAAAATCTAGTTTGTTATTATAAATAAATACATACCTAAACAAGATAGGTATTTTATTTCTCTGTATCCTTCTGTCTTAACCCTTTATTTTCCTCACGGACAAATAACGAGTTACGATAATGAACCTTGTGAACTTCCACCATCCACAAGACTCATATCAGTACCGACAGACGAAAGACTGATCGGCAACTTTTTCATATTCTCATATTTGAGCAGTATGTTTTTCGCACCATTCTTGTCTCGATGAATACCTTTACGACATACACTACAGTGCACGTAACGGTGTGGAGACTTGGATACGCTCAATTTTTGCTGGATGCGATCTCGATCATGGCAATAGCTACAGTTTTTAGTAGTATACGCCTCGTTTATCACATACACCGACAGATTCCTCCTCTGTTTTATAATCTTGATCACATCGTTGTGCCTGAACTTGCGATGACCCTTGAACGTTCCCTTGTTCATGAAATCGAAACCGGCACCGTAGACCACTAGTGTGTCGGGCTCTTTTCCGAAATACTCGTCGACTATTTTGTGCAACATCTTCTGATCATTGATGTATTTGTCAAACTTTAAGCGTTGCACTCTTCTCTGCTCGTACATTCTCTGTTTTTCGTCGAACCATTTCAGTTGAAATCTCGTATACGGTTCGGCGTTTTGAGATTTTCTCGTCAATTCTATCCCAATCTCTTGTTCGGTCGACTCTCTGTCAACTTTTATACGCTCTTCAATGTCTTTCAAGAAGCGCAATCTTTTCCGAGCTCGGTGACACTCTTTTGATTCGTACACGACGCGTTCCTTTTTCAAGACTTTGTAGGAAAAGTCGCCTCCGTTACAAGTGCATGTAACTATCGGTGTTTTGGCACCCGGATCCACGGCTATGACTTTGGAATAGTTTCGCACACCACCAACGGTGGTGTTTTGCAGAGCGTCCTCAGACCTTTTGGCCTTTTTCGACGTGAACTTTTGACCCTTTTGAACAATTCGATTCATGGATAAGGTTACACTCACTCCGTCGGTGCTAAAACTATACCCAAACTTGCGGGGTAGTGTGAAATGTCTGTTCCAATACATGCTGGTGTTTTCGGAAAAGTCGGTCCAGCTAGAAGGTGTGTTTGATGAATCCACTCTTCTTAATAATTCATGTATACAGCGAGAGTCATATGTTATAAATTTTAACCCATGCGAATATATTGGAAACACGTTGAACGATAATTTACCCTGATCGTACAATTCGTGCTGAATCTGTAGAAATAATGGAACAAATCTCCAAAAGTTTTTCGAAACATCTTTAGAATTTATCCGATTCTCATTGAACCACTCGCCGATTCTATTAGATTTGCACACTCCGTTATAGTACGCATCGTAAGTTGAAGAGTGTATTTCGGATTTATCCATGGAATCGCCAAATTTATGATACATGTATCGCTTGATCCTTTTAAAGGCATGTTGTGTTGTTATATTCGTCTCAAGGATTGTACTGTACTGTTTTGCAATCTGCATAATTATAAATGATCTCAATCGACCATCGTATAGATTATTCTGGTTTCGCAGTGACATGTATGTAGAAATCACATTGTCCGGATCGTTTAACTTGTATTTTGCACCCTTCAATGCATAGGTAAACTGCAATGCGTCAAACTTTGGAAATAGAATGTGAAAATCCTCCCGATTACTGTAGTGTTTGTAGAAAAAGTTTACCACATACGATAGCTCTATTGATAATCTCGACATTTCGCGTACATCCTCACGTATGGTGCGAACAATCGCTTCCTTGCAATCGCTCAATGGGCACAATACCGAGGTTAGACCCTTCTTGACACTATAGACTGAAACTTCCTGATCGTTGGCTAGACCAGTTTCACGTATACGACGTTTTCTATTTAAGCATTTGGCACTAGATGACCGTTGATGATCATCTTTACCACAGGATGGACACGCCATTCTACTGTAAAGTTGGTGCAAGTATAGTGCGTATAGGTTATTATGGATGTTGTATTAAAAAGTATAAATCATTTATTATGTAAATGCAATCACGCGCTTTATTAATTAAAATGATTAATAGAACATAATCTCATGCTCTATGGACATGTTACATTCATAAAAGTGAAAGACCACGGCAATGAATGTTCAGCCAGCTATAATGAAATTATGAAAAAACCTTAAAACCATGAACATTAACGTAAACAAATACGTTAACGTTCCGCCTCCGTGCACTGCACTGCCTCCGATTTCACATTACGACAAACCACGGCGAGCGGACGCCGAGACTAAAAAGTATAAATCATTTATTATATTATAATCATTCATTTTATTATATTATAAAAACATGTGTGAAAACATAAGGTTCAAAATCGCTTATTTGTACGTGTATATTATGCTATACTTTGCCACTTTAAAAGGGTTAAAATGGAGTAAAACTGTTTGGTGTTAAAAGATCTGTGTTGCTCACATTTTAACTGGCCGAGACTACGAGCCCGCACCCATACGTCACCCAAGCAAGATACATACCCATCCGTAGACTATGGTTGGTTGGTCATGGTTTACATGTGCCAACGTAAACCATGACCTAGTTCGGTACCGTGGCCGGGCCCTAACGAAACTAGCACTGGTTCAGACGGGGGCAGCTAGAGGAAACATAAAAACCTGCGCTTTTTTATTTTGGATAATTCAAATAAAACTAATGTATTAGTTCTATGTTTATTTATGATTTGTCACATAATTATATAATACATTTCATCAATAAAGCAGTGTAAAATAATAAGAATACATGTAATAAATAATTTTATCACATTCAGTGTTTGACTTAAATCTTACAATAATAACTAAATAAAAAATGAGAATAATAATAAAACCAATAAATTTAACACAATTTCACTCGTCATTTAAGATTTAATATTTACTCGACATTTCTAACTTACTTTTAAAACAAATAGTAGTCAAAAGGAAACTGAGCTACAGTATTTGCAAGAGATCTCTAAAGTGTCAATAGTTTATCGTATAAACTACATTATGAAATTCTAAACCACATTTCTATATTATTGTTATCCATTCCGAAGTGATTGCTAACGCCGTATATTTTACTTTGTTCCAATAACATTAGAATCCTTCTTATCTAATACAATAATGTAATGTCGAAGAAATTTTGGTATAACTGTGGATCTGTGTATGTGGAATATCCAGTCTTCTGTTATTATACAATACAAGTCATAAATAAGAATATTATTCTTATAACTAATCTAATTTATTAATTCATAATGTAGAAACAGCTGGAATTCGAAAAACATGGAAAATAGATTAATCTATTCAATACAAATGATTGAAGCAAGTAATATAAACCTTCATAGATATTATTTGTTAAGTAACAGCCACTGGCAGTTACATTCTTATGGAGCCTGCTCCGGGTTTGCGCCGGCGCGGCGGCGGCGTGCGTACTTCACCCGTATGCGTAAGACAGGAAAAGTATGTACGAAAGATTGGATACGGGCGTGGCTCTACTACCTAAGCTTGAAATCCGTAATTTCGGACGAAGATAGTAGTAGTTTAGTAAATGCCGCATGTATTACTCCGCATCACTTACGGATATATGATCACTTCAGGGCCCGAACTAACAATGAATAACAACACTATTTGACAGTTGTCCCTACTCCTAATAAGTTTATTTTCCGTCCGAAAAATTTTATTTGACACTTTGTTTTGAAATATCGTTTACTTTCGGACGGGTCCGTACGTTCGTTGACGGACTTAGAGAGTAGACCCCTAGATACGCAAGCGGATACAAATCCGCAACATAGGAAAGAGGCCCTAACAAACAGTTATACTTTGAATATATATTGGATCACGGTACTAACATCGTTCGAGCCATATTACATTTTAATGGTTTGCATTAATTGACTCCGTCGATTGGCGTCCAGAGCTTGATCTTAATTCACGACGCGGGCATGTCGATGACATTTCTTCAGATGACTTTCGGCTTTTCTTTTTATTGCATCTGCGCCCCCCATCATGCGAAGACAAATCTCCAATATTAGTATCATCGTCATTGGAGCAGTTATCTTTTTCATTTTCTATTTTTGCATTGCAGTCTTCACCCAATGCGATGTCTTGATTTAGAATAGTAGAATCATCTGGATAAGAACTTGGTAGTTTTGCTGGTGATTTTTCATCCTTACCTAAACCAGATGTTGAAGTTGTCATTTCTGTAGCAGTCAATTTAGGAACAGTAGTATCAAAATCAGGTTTCATTCCAGTTTTGATTACAGTTGAAGGAGCTATTAAGTCTTCAAGGTCCATTTCGCCAGTGTGCGTCGAGTGATCAGGTTGCTTTTCCATGGGTGTTTTTTTCTCTGAAGCAGAATTCTCTTTTACTTTTTTAGTGGGATTTAATTCTGTTGATGACAGTGCTAAATTTTCTGGTTCATTCATAACTTCTTCATGGGGTCGTTTGTGAGCCAAAGAAGTACCTAATGCTCCGTCTTCAGACATTAATGTCCTAGAAATATATTCTGAAGAATTTTTGATTAATTTTTCGGAAACGTCCTTGTCATCTTTACCTTTTTTAGACTCTGCAGAACTCACAAGGCTAGCACTAAGAGCGCCAGAAGCCATTTGTTCTAATAACATTTTACTTATATCAATATCTTTTTTATCACCCTTTAATAGCTTTTCCTGGACAGCCGCAAATTCCGGAGGCACTTGTGACCTCATTGCATCAAAAGGCAGTTTCTTTTTATCGGTCTTAGAGAGATCGGTTGCTATGGTTTCGTGGTTATCATTATCCCGCGGTCTCTTTTCTGGCCTCATAATCGATTCGTAATTTAAAGATTGTTTTGATAAAGATTCTAAGAGATAGGGATCTGGTGGCAAATGCATTTGTGAGAGTTGACTTGATTGCTGTCTGTCAGACACTTTTTGCTGTCGGGAGGTGGATGAATTAGTAACAATAGTTGACGACCGCGGTGTTGTGGTTTTCGTAGTACTACGTGAAGCGCTATGGCTTGAACCTTGTAATGTAGAAGCACCTGAACTTGCTGCTATATTGTTACTCAATAACCCTAATGCATCATATGCTGACGACATACCAGAATGCATACCGAATGGATTTAGACCACTTAGCCCTAATTGAGGATACAACATATTTGGATTAGGAAAAACAAATGGAAACTGTGAGTTGGATGATTTAGAACTAGAGGGATTAACACTCTCTGTAGTTTTTCGAGATTTTGATTTACTTTCACTTGAAACGCTGGACCCAGTAAGATTATTTAAGTCTAAAGACGAGAATCCAGGAAGTCCCAATCCAGCTAAATTCGCAAATATATTTCCACCGGCTATGTTACCTAACAAATTTGGCATACTATTGAATGAGTTTAACAGAGGATTATTTTTAGGATCAAAACTTCCCAAGCTTGAAAGTAGCTTTGGGTCGAAGGTGTTCAACAATTTTGGATCAAATCCAGTTAAATTAGAAAGAGTTGCAGCTAGTGTTTTCGGATCAAATGCACTAAGGCTAGACAGACTTGCCAAAATAGCGGGATTTAAACCAGCCAAACTTTGATTCATATGAGAATTCGATGCCATTACATTGGGAGACGGAGAATCAAGTGTGGGTGGTCGTCCTTTTTTGCGTTCATTCATTCCACTGCTGGATTGCATTGGGGAATGTCTTTGACTGCGCACATCCTGAGGCAATTTAATGTGCTCTTTTATACCTTCAGTCCATTTAGAATCTATGTCATACATAGGATTTTCAGCAATCCATTGGGCTAGATGCTTAAGTTGAGGTGCTTTCGGGCCAGCTATTCGCTTTCCAGTTACGCGGTGTACTACTGGTACGTGCTCTTCAGGAGCAAGCCGTGGTGCTACACCTCGGCGACGCGTATCCACGCTAGCCTGTTCAGCTAACCACTTATTTACTTTTGCTTCATGAGAATACGATTTCATCGGGGGTACAACCGGAGCTTTAGGAATCTTAGCTTGCTCTAAAGATTGTTGCAGAAACGAAGACAACTCTTTGGAAGAAGCCTGTGGAGACGGCACATTTGTCACCGTAACTGAAAATGGTTTCTGGATTGAAGAAGCCGCGGATGAAGTAGGAGGTGCTGCTGGAGTCACCGTCACGTCGGGCAGCACGTTGGCACTACGTCCGCGCAGGCTCTCTGACGAAGTAGTAGGGCTCTTACATTTAGCCGCTGATAAGCCTAGTACTATTTCGTCTAGCTTCTTCCTTTTCTTTTCTTTTCCAACAATTTGTTCGGGTGCAGGCTGTAAAATTAAAATAAAAGCTAGATTGTTATATAATCCTCAATATTGTTCTTTTACGGGAACCGAGACGAAGCTACAAGTGACTGTGATGTTGGTTGATGATAGACACGTGCTAGTCCGACTCGCGCACCGAGGGTTCGAGGGGGAGGGGGAGGTGCTAGGCAGGTAAGTACATCAAACATGGCTCTAAGTAACTATAGAAAAGGAAAATCGGATTGAAGGACAAAATTGCCTTGAAAAAAAACAACTTTGAGTGTACATAGCGACCAATTTGAGTGAAATAAAGATTTGATATTTAATACTTATAGACATGGCCTATGACTTTCTGATTCCAGATTAAAAGACAAACTTGCCTTTGCAAACGAGATAAATATATTCTCCCATACACCGTTTGTCTTGACAGACAGACAGAAAACGACATGAGCCTATAAGGGTTACGTTTTTTCCTTTTGAGGAATCCTAAAAATGTATAAATTGTATTAAACCAAGTCGCTTTTCATGTTTTGTCTGTAACAACTTAGTTTTTCTAAAATACACGATTTTTATGTTTTTGAGATTATAATATTCCGGAAAGATACATAAACTGACAAAACAGCAATGTACATAAATCAGCTGTTTTGTCAGTTTATGTATCGAACAGCTGATTTTTTTTCGCGATTTCATTTTTGATTCCATAGTGAAAGTTGATCAGAATGATGGGTACAAACAATACCTCTACATGAGATTTAGGGAAGCTTGTATGAATATGTACGTATTACGATGGTTAGGGCTGGGTAGACTAATAGAAAATTTCGTTCTTGTGAACGAAATTTTCTATTAGTCTACCCCACCCGTGTCTTATAAACTTCATTACGCCACAAAGTAGGTCAATTGCAGGAGTAACTTTTAATCACAACAAAAAGATCCAATTTCAACTCACCACATTCTTTCTTTTCATAAGCCTGGAAAGAGTGTCGTCGAGTCGGCTGCGCGAAGGCACGGAGGAGGGCGCCGCGTCGGGGCTCTGCGTGCGGCGAGCCACAGAGAAGTCGTGTACGTCGCTGAGGTCCAGCGGCGCGGACAGGTCCACGGGCGCGGCCGAGGGCGCCGGAGCCGCCTGCGCGCGCTGGTGCGCCGGCGGCGGCGCGCTGCTGTCGCCCGGCGCCGCGCTGGCCGCGCCGCCCGTGTGCGCGGCCTGCGGCACGGACAGCAGAGCGTGCAGCTTAGCGCGGTCGGTCTCAACGTCGATGGCGATGTGACGCTTAGGCCCCAGCTTGCGCTCGTCGAGCGCGTCGGGAGCGACGCGCGCGTCCTGCTTCGCGGCGGCGGGCCACTCGCGGTT
This sequence comes from Apamea monoglypha, assembly GCA_911387795.2. Classification (NCBI taxonomy): domain Eukaryota; kingdom Metazoa; phylum Arthropoda; class Insecta; order Lepidoptera; family Noctuidae; genus Apamea; species Apamea monoglypha. The sequence goes on from OU426921.1 coordinate 10,869,794, forward strand.
CTGAACGGCGTGTGCAATGTGGTGCAGGCGCGTTTCGAGCGCACGCTCTGAGAACCAGCGCTCCGGAGGCAATGTCTCCTCGATCCGCCCGAGTTTGGCTAGCGTTTCTAGTTCAGAGAGGGCGTCCGTGTCGTCTTCGGTATTCCGATCGCAATTATTGGAGGTCCTCTTGCTTCGTCTCAGCGACATGCGCGTCTCGCCGGCAGCCTCTTCAGAGCCGGCTGCGTCTTCCTCGTCGGATGATATCTTCTGTGTTTCGCTCCTAGTCGCGCTCTTGTGGCTCGCATACCACTTGCTAGCACAATCAGCAAATGGCATTTTGGGATCACAGAACAGCTTACTATATGTATCACCCAATCCGTGCCTGAAAAATTTATTTATGGTTAAAAAAAAAAAAATTAGTCAACTGTTAATGAAGTTAAATCTAATTTTAGTTATAACTGGATACCAGAGAACTAATAATTAACATTTCTATAAAGGACTTACGCCTGGTTTCAGGAACTAAAAACAACATAAAAATTTGCTTACAAAAAGGTGAAGCGCGCGTAACTAGAAGGTCAATTCACGTAATTAAAAACGTTCAAAATCTCGTCGCAATATCATCTCAGCGACAATCAATGTCAAAAATGTAGGGAAATTAGAGGTATTTTTGAAAGATTGAGACTGAGATCAGACTGTGAACGTTCTTAAAATTAAGAGAATTGCTCCCTGCTGTGACTGGTTGAATTGATTATAAACAGACGCGTCGATAATTTTAGTTCCAGAAACCGGGGATTATAAAGGGGTTAGAGGTTTCAAACATTTCAAATATCGTACACAGGCCGCACGTCAGTGGTAACAAAACCAGTATAAATTGGTAAGCGGCTTTCAGCGGCTGATGTGTCTTGAACTATTATATGTAGTTATACTTAACAACTGCGAATCCTACGAATTAAATTTGCCTTCGTCACACGTTGCGTCACAGCAAAAGTACATTGAATTCAAAGCAATGCAAATAAAACTTACTTGCAGACACCTAAAACCAACAGTTTATCGTGTCGAGCCGGTTGCCACCACGGTGGAGTGTCCGGTGACCGCTCACATAAAGCCAATCGAGTATCTAGTGCAGGATGTGGAGCGACTTCTTCACGTAATACTCGTAGAAGATCAATCCTGTTAAAAGGTATTAGATTAGAAACTAATTACGGCCTTGGCGCAGAACGTCCGATTCGCAAAACGTTCGGTTGAAGAAAAAGTTCCGATTCGAAAACCTCCGGTTTCTTTGTATTGCTTTAACAAAACGGATATTTTTTCGGCGACGAAAAATTCCTTTTTCTCTGATCGGCGCCATTACGCTTAAACAGTTTGAAGGGAACTTGTGTCTCAAAACATGAAGTCAAAGTCACCTCTGCTCTGCCACCGACGACGCTGTGGAAGTCAGTGGAAGTGGCTAAATTTTGGGCTCACAAAATTTGAAATGCTGTTGTCTCATTGACACGCACGAAAAAGAAGATTAGAAGAAGGAAGATTTTGTTTTATTTCGGTTGTTAGTTTACGTAGTACTATTTCGGTAGTTTCCTGTAATGCCAATAAACGCATTTTTCTTTCTTTACGTAGTACGATTTTGTTTATTACTTTACGTAGAACGTGAATTTGACAAACCACCTAAAATATTCCAAATATTAAGTATATTTAGATAGTATATTAGATATAGGCAGCAGTGAAAGCATTATAAAAACTTTACATATTTACCTCAAACAACGTTTAAATTAGTTAACAGTATTTTTAATTTATTGGCAATTATATGATTACTGTATTTGGGTTGTTTTTAGCAGTCAAAGTACTAGTTTCAGACTTTACGACTTCATAGCGAATCGAACTCTCAAAATTTTCCAGTTTTCGATCTGTGGGTAACGTTTAGAGGACTCCTTCGATACAGTTTACAAAGCAAGTTTATTCAAAATAAGTAATATGATAGCATTACCTTTCAAGAGTAGCAATAGCTCTCTCTTCTCCTATAGGCTCTGCTTTTAAATCTGCTCTTGTCGGTAGCTCAGCTTCTCCCACAGAAAGTCCACACTGACGTTTGCACATGGCCATAAATGCCTTTAAATAATCCGTTAAAGCGTCATCACTTTTAGTGTCCAATCGTGCAAGTGTTCTAAAACGACTCCAGCGAAGACTTTTAGTGGTTGGGTCGAACTCCACGCCATAGGAAGCGACGGTACGACGGAATGCTTCTTCGTCTGCGCGCGTCCAACGCCACTGTGAAACCTCATCTCTGGCCAACTGATCCATCCGCTCTCGTCGCTCCATCTTCTGAATGAAATTCTTACTTAATAATCTTATACGTCATGTTTCCCCCTTAATTATAAATATTGCTTAGAGTTAATTTATGATTAAACGTCAATGTGACCATACATTTTTTCTCATAAGTTAATGTTTAAGCAAGTGATATGAGTGTGTGTGTGAGCGTGATATTTTGAATATGGGTTTTGATGTTTGTAAGGTGTGGTGTGTGTGTGTGTGTTGTTTGTTCGTGTGTGTGGATGTGACGAATTGTGATATCTTAATATATAACATAATCAGCCTATAATGTTCCCACTGCTGGGACACAGGCCTCCTCTGTCCTGTCTGTGAGGGAGGCCTGTGTCCCAGCTGTGAGGAGCTGTGAGGAGCTGTGAGGAGGGACTGTGCCATAATCCACCACGCGGGCCCAGTGCGGGTTGGTGGATGTCACATGTCATCGAATTTGTGGTTCTAGGACATGCCGGTTTCCTCACGATGTTTTCCTTCACCGTTTTGAGAGCAGTGGTGATGAAATAATTTACACAAAGTAAAGTGCCCGCCTGGGTTCGAACTCACGACCTACAACTCGTAAGTCGGGTCCATTACCACTGGGCCACAACTGCTCTCTCCTTATTATATAAGAATGGACTTAAATGTTGCAAAAATTTACAAGCATATGTGGTTTTGAAAGATGGGACTAAGTATATGTCGGCGCATCATCGCCGTTGTTGTCACGTTCACACATGATTTTTACGAAATTTCACACAAATATGATAGTAGAGGATAATAATGGCGTGAAGGAAAGCACTTACTTCAACTTGAGGTGTTTATTCACTGCTGAGCGTACAAAACATGATCCTACTGGCCACATTACGGCCTATTTATACTGATTTCTCACAACGGTTCACAATCAAATTCGTCAAACCAAAAAGCGGAAATGATAACAAATATAAAAATAGAATAAACCAATCAGAAATGCTGTCGAAGTCAAAATAAAACCCTAACATACTAATTTAATTCACAAACGGAAATTCAAAATAAAAACTTACTACATTTTAAATTAAATCGCAAACGGAAGTTCAAATCAAAAACTAATACAGTGGATGTGACGTAACAGAACCAATATTTTAAATCAACCGGAAGTTAAAAATAAATAGTAAAAGAAATACAGTGGATGTGACACATTATAAATATATTAAATTAATCAAATTATTTCAATTTTAATTAATTATTAGTTCTGCGCCCATATATACTATGTCATTTCTAAATATTTTAATACGCAGGAGACAACTTGTGTATGAAAACAAATGTTTATGTGTAAGGATTCGAAAAAACACGCAGGAGACACGGCTTTACGTACGACACTTATATCGTACCTATTTTATCGTTCTCGACGTGGGCGGTACCGCCCCCTCGCGGGGCTTTGAGACTTAGGGTCCCAGCAGTAGAAGACCCAGAGAAAATTATATGTCCTGTTTTATGACTATATAATATTACACGTTTAAATATAATCGTGGCAATCGCTGTTTCAGATTCGCAACAGATGGTAAGTAAAAAAAATTGGAGGGCTTTAGAAACAAAAAATCTTAAAGTGGGTTTTGGGAAAAATAAGGTTGAGAACCTATGGGCTAAAAGAACCACCGAGTGGGTCCGCACAAGATGACATAGTGGCGAGACCAGCTTGCCTTTTACCGATAGGACTGGCCGGTAGATTCGATTTTAAAGTTTATAGTCTCGACTCGAGAAGTCGAAACTATAAACTTTAAAATCTAATCGGTCAGTCCTTTCGAGACTCTTGAGATGATGATATATAATAACTTGTTTATTTATTTTACTTCGATAGTCCTAGTTTATCATTTGTGACTTACAAGTCACAGCTATGTGAACAGAACCCAGCCCAGCACTGCATAAATATGTAAGCTGTCACGCCCTTTATGCCTGGAGGCTTTTATTTAGGTAGTAAGTTTTTGTTTAAATTTTAAATTTTTGTTTATTATTTTTTTGCTTGAGTACGTATAGTTTTTATTGTATTTGTTGGTATATTGGCGTGGCTAGCTGACATATTATGGCAAATAATTTAATTTAATGTTCTGTGTCTTGTAATCTTGTAAATAATGGACTACTTAAGTCACAAAAAAGCGTGACTTAAGTGCGGGGTTAGGGCACACAGTGCTCTAAAATTTCATAGTTTGTTTGTGTTGTGGTTTTCTGTTTATTTGTGTTTGTTGTTTGTGTTTGTTTTAAAACGCAATTACGAAAAAAATGCTTTTGTATTACGCACCTTAGCTCTTTGTTGCATTTTAAGCTCCTCTCTTTTGTAGTTTCTTTGATATGCAGTGATTAGTCTCCGGAGTCTCGTATTCAAATCTTGCATTGAGGGCCATAAATGTCCACCACTACTACTTTGAGTACTATCATCATCAGGCCGAGGAGAAGCCGCGGGGGATGTTGCTCCAGCTCCACTAGATACATCGTCTGTGCAATCTTCGTCTCCTACTACACTACCTCTCACCTTCCTTTCTTCACTCCTGTTACACATCACACATGTCAGTCAGTCAGACCTCATTTTTAATAAATATAAGAAATCAGATTTTTTTAGTCAAGTAGAACGATGAAAATCAAGCTCGAACTAAACGAAAAATTGAATGGATATTCGTCAACGCACTAAGCCGCCCCCTGCGTCTATTTCGCAGTTTTGATTAATTTGTCAATGTTACTAAATTAAATGATCAAATATCGCTCTGTACAGTATTAAAATATTGATCATGAATTGCAATAATAAATTTTGTAAACCTTTCCAATGCCTAATTCAGTGTTATTATTTATATAATTACGGCAATTCATTATCAATATTTTAATACACAAAGATAGCGATATTTCATCACTTTATTTATTAATCAAATAATTAAACCAGCGAAATATTTGACTGTTATTTGCAACATTGCCAACTATAAAATGCACCCCCTTTTAAAATTCCTTAAATATCGTATTTCTCGATAAAAAAATTAGCCTGAAGTGTATTTTCGCACGATGCAGTCACAATGAAGCTTAATAATGCGGTGCCCGCACGAAAGCCGTATAGTCCGTATTTAATATCGGCTAACGTGCGGACACCGCATAGCGGTACTTATGCTACGCAGCTGTGGACAGTGCGGATAGGCCAGGACTACTACACGTGTTTTAAAAATACTTTTACTGTGCAGTAGTCAGCCCATGAGCACCATGACCATACTTAATTTGTGCATTTTGCGGCTGTGTGCGCTGACAAAAAGGATTTTACTGGGTCTAACTAAAAGTGACCGAGGTTTTAGAAGGGAACTGTACATGTACTCCCGTAAATCGTATCAATTATGTACTGTTACAGTTTCTCGTCATAAAAAGATATGTAGACAACAAGTCTTTCAAACACCGTCTCAACTACAACTTTCAGTTCTACGTCAACAAATAGTTAAGTCACACACTAGTTGGCTACCAGACCAGTGTACAACGCGTCGTCACTATCAAACCTACACACTACGAGGCCTATATTACATCTTAGCTTTACGACGACGCGTTGCCGGTGGGTCTTCAACATGGGGCCCACGAATGGTACTACCGTACGAACCTTAGTTTGTTGGAATTGGATGACAGATGAGCAACGAGTGGTTCAAGCGTTATACAGAAATAATTTTTAATTACTATCCAAAATTAAATGATGTTGAAAATAATAAAATACTTTGTTTCTTTTACTCTCACTCAGTACTTAAATAGTATTGAGATATGGCATCACAACATTGTGTAAAAGTCTGCGTTTGTGGATACCACACCGCCGCACCCGCATTTCGCTACTCTCATTTACCATAGTATACGTGGCAAGCATAGTAGTCGACGTTTAATTCATAACCACGCTGAATCGATAATACTTTCGCGAAAAACATTTTATTGTAAAAAAAAATCTAGAATGTAGTCTTTGAAAAGTACCGATTGCCTGGATAAAATTTGGATGGTGATAAAAAAATAATTCTGTATAATGCATTCTTTTGAATTTAGAAAATTCTACTACACATAGTTTTATTTTGAGACGAGTTGGTGTCGAGTAGTTGGGTGTGCGATGGCCATAATGGCCGAAAACGAGTTCTGTATCCGAATTGCGTAATACACTTTCAGTTACAAATCCATTGTTTATTCGCGTCTGCCAGCCTTTTCCCAACTATTTTGGGGTAGGCTTCCGAACGTTATAGGGCAGACGACGCAATGAATGTTGTTGAATTGTCAAAAAGTGTGTTACGCAATCACCCTGCTGGATAGTATTGCAATAAATAAATGCAGAAAGTATTATTATGATGAATGATTGATTATTTTGCTACTTTTGTTTTATTTAATCACACATAAGGCTGATTGGGTGCGAAATTCTATGTACTCACTTGATATCTGTACATTCAGCATCATCTGGTGGCCCCAGTTTGTCTACAAAGCAAAGTTGTGGATCTGAACGCATAGCCAAATAATTTTCGTAACCATGGACGTATGTTCCTACAAGCAAGGACACGTCACACTCACTATCCCACCACAGGCGTGGAGGTGTGCTGTCCACACCACGAGGTACGCGCATTCCCAAGGAACTGCAAAAGGAATAAAAATCTATCTTAGCACACGACGTTGTCAACTTTTGGGATGTGGATTAGGCACACATTGTTACGGTAGTGGTTATGGTCAATGATCTTAAGGGTGTTTTACATTAAAAGATAACAACCACTTCTGTTGCGATTGTGAAGGCTATCGATCATTATCATTAATGTCTGCCAATGTGAAGAGCGACCAATAGTCGTGCAAAAAGGATGAAGAATCAATAGTTAAAGTTCAACCCACCCTCACTCACCGCACAGTTTTGAAAATAATATAATTGTGAAGAGAAGACAATTTTTGTCATTGGTAACAAAGCTGGTACATAAGGAGACCTCTTATTCTATTGGAACTACGTACTAAGCCAGGCCAGCTCAAGGTTGAACTGTTACCACTGACCTACGAGCTGTTTTCGCCAATACCAGTTCGAACAGTAACTTGCCTGTGTTGCGCATGAATAATACGTGTTGTTTACACGGTGCTCAAGTCAATTATTGCTTTAATTTTATGGTATGCAACAGGCAATACTGCAACTTGCATTGTGTAATTGGCAAACATTCTAATATAAAATGATAGAAATATAATTTTTACCTGGCATGGACTCCACTCTCGATTTGTGTCGCGTAGTCACCTATGACCTCATGTTTTATGTAATACATCATACGTACTCGTAGTAAAACCCTGAAAAATATTGCGATGTTCAATTTCGATAATATTGTATATCATTTAAATAATATGACAAACCAACCGTAAACACAATTTTCAGATACCAGTAGCTTCGCTCGTACCCACCCAGGAAACCGTTTGAGAAAATTACAAATGGGGCAAAATAAAAAACCCACAACATACCGTCTGAAAATCTTGTTTTTTCAGTTGATTCCAATAAATCATATTTCAGAAGAAAGTGTGAGCCTCTTATGTGTTGAAAGTTTAAAACCATTTTGAACGTGTTGAAATAATTTATCGATCGGTACATAGGATTCTGTCTAAAAACTGTTGGACATGATAAAAAACTCGCCCAGATGTAGAAAAAAATTATATAATTTTTTTTTTTTTGACCTTGCATAAATTGGCTCCCATAAAACTGCGAATTTTTTGATCGGTACTGTCCACCGAGTCGAGTTTGGATCATCAAACTAAACTAAAGACTTTGGCCGTAAAACGATTGCGACATGGATTTGGTCGAGGGCTCTCGTACTATAAAGTCGATTACACAAAAATCTGAACAAAAAATTATTGAGATGGGCGTAAAAGCAAGTGAATGACATTATTACCGATTTTGCAGCGGACTATGTTAACAATGATTTTTTTTATTTTTTGTGTGATAACATTAATTTTTGGAATTAGTTGCTACATCGGTCTAACGTCGCGAGAAAACTAAGAGTCCAAGTCTTTTTTCCAAGCCTTCTCGAGCTTGGCGTACATGTTAGACAATAGGATGACATTAGATTTGAAGAATCTCGTGGAAACGTGAGAGAGCCTTGTTGCGCTGCGCGTGTTAGCTCGCTGGGAACACGCCAAATCTAACGCCATGTCATTAATTAAAATACATCCAGCTGTTTAGGTGGTACTAGCTCGTAGCACCAAAACAGAGCTAAATAAAGAATCCTATATATACAAAGATACGCACGAAAAACATAACCTAACATTCTTGGCAGTTGGGTACAAAAATATGTACTTACTTATTGGCATGTCTAAATAAATGCTTTTTGTAACTATTTTCCAGATACAATTCACAGTCATATTTTTCTGTCGAACTCCAATGAATCGGATCTTCCCATTTTTGAGGATCATTAGATTTAGGCAAATCCTTTGGTCTGTTTTTCTTTTTTGCGTTTCTTCCACGAGGCACAGGATTATGTAGTCCACTATGATTTCTAGAGATGGTAACTTCTCCGTTTTCACAAGGTTCTATTAGATCCCATATAAAATTTCTTATTTTCTCATCGCCTTTATAATGTCTTAAACAATATAAAACCTGAAATTGAAACGACACACTTAACCAAACCAACCAATGTATCTGCGGTGTTGCAGACATTATGTAAAATTATCAGTACAAATTTCAACTCAGTCAAAGTCTTAAACTTTTTCGGTATTAGCATGGCAAATCATCATAAGAAAACGAAATTTCAAGAAGTAAACAGAAAATTCTCATAAAATATACAGTAAGCAAAGGATCCAGCCGTTTCGGAGATTGGCTGTATATAATTTATATGCATGCCCGGCAATCACTCGCATTGTGTACTGTGCCTTTCAAACATCATTTCACGGTCTTTAACTCCGGACGGACTAACGAAAGGCAAAAGTTTTGTTAGCAGCAAATTTTCTCCTTGGAAAACTTCTTCCATTAGTGTACATTTTATGGGTTGGGCGCCAAGAAAATTCTTAAAACTTCGGTGCCCTAGTAGTCGCCTATTCAGTCATTAACTCCTACGTGACTAACAAAGATTCTCCTTTATAAGCTCTTTCCATCCCATTCAACATCTTTCCACATCATGGTTGATGTTGCAACTGAAAATGTAAGTAGCAATCGCAATAACTAGTATTTTATGTGAGATAACTACAAATTAACAATATTCGGATTTTTCCTATAACTACTTGTACTGTGGTACCTTACTTCTAGCTAAATGCCAATGACCAAAATTGGTAGTTTCATATCTTTAAAAATTTAAACTCACTATTATTCGTGCACAGTCTTCTATAACAGGAATTGTCCAACCTTTTCTAAACTGATTTTTCTCTACGATTTCTTCCCACCGCGCCCACCTGCAATAACAAGTCAAGGAATCAACATGTGAAGCAGCAGTTTACCGTATAACATAAAAACGTGGAGATCAATTTTGTACGGTATTATTTACTTCCCTTCAGAAGGCTAATTACCGTAATTAAAAGGATGTCGCACACTACGCGGCCATTTCACAACTTTGGCCGCAAAAGTTCCGACCAAGATGCGGACGGGCGATCACGAAGTTTGGTGAGCTAGTCGAAAGGTACGTCGTGCGTCTAGTGCGCGATGCGTATTGGGTGAAGAAACAGCTTTGGTACGGCTGCCACTGAACGTGTTTGTGGTCGCGCAGTGCGCGAAGCATTGAGATATTCATAGTAACAAACTTCAACATCACGCGTCACAAAAAAGATGCCACTTCAGTTATGGGGACGTAGCTTTGAAACCACTAAGCATTATGAACAAAGAAGATACATGTACTTAATTCACACTAGTTCGCAAGTAACTGGCAAACGTTAAGTAGAGGGAGAAAGTGTTATAACTTGCTAATGCAAGCTCGGTGTTATCCACCAGTTTTTTTTTTTTTGTCAGGTAGAATTTTATGCAGCCTATGAATTTAAAATATTGTTCATATTCAATTATATTTCAACTGACACGGCGACGTGTACAACGTGCAAAAATGCAAACTTCACCATGCCGAAATTTACGCATTCTGTACATCTACTACTAAGGACGCTACTATTAAAGCCGGTTGTCTGCAACTTCATCTTCTTGGATGTCTACAATATTTATCAACGGGTCGATAAAACCACAATCAAACCACCCTCGTTGTCTCGTTCTAACATAGGTGATGTAAGCGTGGAGAACATTCACGATTTGGATACGTGTTTGGTGCCAAACATCACATCGTGTCATCCTCAAAATTTAGGGTCATTCAGATGTAATACAATCACGCCACATCGCAGCGACAAAATATGGACAAACAGTGGTTACGTGTGAATAGACTATTCATCTTCATACAAATTAGCGCCCGTCGACACGTAGTGTCCTTGAGGTACAGACGCTAGCACATCAAGCTACTACAATCTGACAAATTTCTTTAGTAGATTTTCAACTTTATCGTTAAAGCATTGAGGTTCAAGGTTGATTGGGAAAATTTGACAGTTTCGGGTAGCTTGACCTGCTGGCGTCTGTACGTGTGATCGGGCCCGTAAAGTAACCTACCACTTTCCCAATATTATAACTAAGTTCCAACTCACCCGAATGTAAGTAGTCCTCTTTCTATTTTAAAACATTCTGATCTTGTCCATGACCCATAAACAACCTCTTCATCCACAGGAACACCTTCATGACGGGGTATATAATCATCACTTGCATATCTGCGTCCCTTTTTACCAAGTTTGTCTTTCTTTCTTTTACTCCTTAAACTTATTCCTGAAAAAAAAAAAATGTATTAATTTGTCTACACATTTCTATCGTCCTTTCAGCCCCATCTCACGACCATAAACAAAAAAGATATACTATTTAGGCATCCCTAAAAGAAAATATGGAAACCCATAAACCCAATCACTATCAATCAAAAAGATTTATTATTTCATTATTGGCCAAACCTGCGCTATACAATACAATTAGTAGATATTACAAACGTGATGATGACGTGTATTGCGCCTATGTAATTTTTACTAATATCATCGAACCAAGGTTTTCAATAGAAGAGACAACATAAACGACGCTTCGTGAAGCGTCTTTTTACACCCGCTATAGTAAGAAATGTCTATGTTTTAAAATCGTAAAAACCATATGAAGCTCGGGTGGGATACTAGTATGATATAATTACAAATTCAATATTTAAAAGATGTAGGTAGTAACCGAATCAATTTTATTTGGTATAACGATCAGTAAATATTCTCACCTTCCTCATCCTCGTCAGAATCTGGAGTGACCTCCATATCAGACATTTCCATGGGACCATCATCATGGCCGTATCTTTTAATGACTGTCCGTTTCCTGGGTTCTGTTACTATCAAATCTTCGTCTTCTTTTTTTTCTGTAGTATCAATTTCTGCTTTTTTGGCCCATTTATTCCAGAAATCAGGATCTCTAATGTCAATATCTGAACGTTGGTCTGCTGCAGAAAAACTAGCTTTAGAAAATGTTGATCCTTTTTCTGATTCCATCTGAATAACTTGAGTTCTGCGCGCTAATATCATTTCAATATCTTCCTCACAAAATTTGTCACCAGCATTATCTTCGTCCATTACAGCGCCATATGCACCTTTTTTAAGCAAATCTTCAATTTCTTTTTTAGAAAGTTGCTTTACGCCTGTTTCTTTTCCTTGGATTGTATTCATACTCTGTAATATTGCTTTATCTAGACCAAGCTTTAATGACGCCTTATCAAACATCTCTCTTTCGTACGAATTGCGACAAATTAATCGATATATTTTAACCATTTTTTGTTGTCCTATACGATGGCATCGAGCTTGTGCTTGTAAGTCATTCTGAGGATTCCAATCGCTGTCATAAATTATAACCGTATCCGCAGCTGTTAGATTTATGCCCAAACCACCTGCTTTCGTACACAACAAAAATACAAACCTATCAGAATCTGGTTTAGAAAATCTATCGATTGCTTCTTGTCTCAAATTACCCCGTATACGTCCATCAATCCTTTCAAAGGGATATTTTTTAAATAGAAGGTAATCTTCTAAAATGTCTAAGCATCTAACCATTTGGCTAAATATCAAAACTCGGTGACCACCTGCTTTTAATTTTGGAAGTAATTTATCAACCAGTACCATTTTACCAGATGAGTCAATGAGTGCTTTATAATAAGCTTGTTTATCTTCCCCATTGGCTTGTTTATAATCAAATTGTATTTGGTCTTCTGCTCCATTTAGCAGATATGGATGAATGCAACACTTCCTCAGTTCCATCATAGTATTCATCAAATTGGGAATATTAGCTGCCGAAGCAGTACCTTTTTGTAAAAAACTGAAATTTCTCTCAAGTATTGCTCTATAATACTTTTTCTGTATGTTGGTTAATTCAACTTCAATTATCGTTTCTTCTTTTGGAGCCAACGTTTTTTCCACATCTTCTTTTAATCTTCTTAGCATCATAGGTTTTAAAAGTGCTTGCAACTTGACCACTTCCGATTCACTCTTAAGTTGACCAAATTCATTTAAGAACGCATCACTACTAGAAAACTGTGATGGTTCAAGAAAATTAAGCAGAGAGAACAGTTCATTGACATTGTTCTGCAGTGGGGTGCCAGATAATAAGACCCTATGCTCCAAATGAAGCTGACGTAATCCCTCCAACAACTTACAATTGCGATTTTTCAGTCTATGAGCCTCATCAATCACACATATTCGCCAGTTAAACGATTTTAATTCTTGGAAGTCTGTTACAATTATTTCGAATGTTGTTATGAGAACATTGAATTTAGTAATTTCTTTGATAGGTTCGCCTTGTTCGTTCTTGTAATAAAATTCATATTCCTGCAGCATACTCTTACTCTGTTGTGAACCATGGTAAACGACAACGTTCATTTCTGTCCATCCTTCAAATTCTCTCTGCCAATTAGGTATAGTAGATAGAGGAGCTATAATTAAGAAAGGTCCTCTTACACCATATTCCCAAACAGAATTTACAAATGTTAGACTCTGTATAGTTTTTCCTAATCCCATTTCATCCGCTAATATGCAGTTGCGATTATTATGCCAAGAGAATAACAACCAGTTAAGCCCTTCGAGTTGATAAGGCCTTAATGTGTTTCCTCCTTTATACAAAGGTGATTCTTTTAACTGGACCCATTGATCTGCAGACGGTCGCTTCTTAAACTTCCACTTTTCTTTTGGAGGTATTTCACTAAATGTCTTATACTGCCTTATTTTATCGACATCAATGTCCTCTTCCAATTCCCATGTACTATCTTCATATTGTAAGCTTTTCCATTTGACTAAATAATGTTTTACAACACTATTATTTGCAGGGTCTTGATTTTCTGACATATCTAGAATTCTTTCCACCTCTACATAGTCAGGATTGAAAGGTTCGTCATCTAATAACTCAAATATATTCATTTGTTGAGCCTGTTTCTGCTTAAATCGTTTTATTTTTGAAAATATTCGTTTATCACCTTTGTAAAGTTCTTCTTCAGTTTTCCATTCACAATGTAAATATGAAAAGTTCCTGTACTTTACAAAATATTCCTCTACATCAACCATAACCGGCTTAATGTTTTTGACTTCTTGATCTTCTTTATTGATATCCGCAGTTATTTCTGCTTTGGTAATTTCTTGACTGAGCTCAATTTTGTCACTGATGTCCTCTTCCTTAATTTCCTTTTTGGCTTCATTACTCATTATTGGTTCAATATCATCATTGGTATCCTTACAAGAAACAACCGTTTCTGTTTCGTTGTTAGAAGTATTAGCTGACGGTTCACTGTCATCAATTTCTAGTTTTGGTATAACTTCACTAGTTGATGGTTCAATTTTAAATTCTCTTTTTCCCATACGACAAGCTAACACATGTTGGACTATCATGGCATCTTCTTCCGTTGTATTCACGTAAATATAGTTAGGTTTAGGTAAACCTTCAGATCTGCTGTTCTCTTTGGTATCTAAGTCTTCAGACTTAAATTCTTTTTCGACCTTGGGAGTGGCTATTGAAAATTCATCATCAGATAAACGTATCATGACATCATCTGTGTATTTTTTACGTTGCGTGTTTCTAGCAGATCTTCTTTTTAAACTATCGTCACCTTCCGGTGGCGGCGACGGCGGAGGTGTTGACATCATATCATCAGGTTCGCCATCAGAATCAGGAATTAGCCCACCACGTTTCTTTCTTCTTCCACCTAAAGATTTTCTAAGAGTTAGTTTCTTGCAACTTCCCCCAGCAGACGTCCGTTTTTTTGAAGACCTTCTTTTCTGAGTTATTGAATCCATATCATCGTCTTGCTCCCGTTTAGCTTCAGCCTCTTCTAACAAATCTTTGATTGCTATTTTTGAAACAGGTATGTCATCAAAATCCGTTACGTTGGATTCGTCTAAGGAAAGTTCAGGCATAATTTTCGATACATTGGGAGTTTCAATGTTAGAAATATTTTGAGTCATTGATAGTTCACTTGGTGTAGTATCCTTATCAGTTTCTAATAATTCATAAGACGTTGTAGTGTCCGCCTGTATTTCCAAAGCATCCTTCTTTGAAGTTCTTTTCTTTCTAGGTGCACTTGGATCTTTCGGTTCACGTTTTTTACGTTCTTTCACTGGTTTGTCACCTAATTCTTTAACTTTAGGTTCTTTAGGGGTTCGGGGCTTTCGCTCTTTGTTTTTCCGAGGTCCTCTTTGTTTTCTTACTTTACCACCATTTATATCATCTATAGAAATTGCACTGCTGTCTAAGTTAGTAATATCTTCATTCAATTCTAAATCAAGTTCTGGAGTACTTTGTAATCCAGTCCCAGCTGTTACACAATCTTCAGAAACAGGTAACTGATCTAATGGTTGCGCCGTAGCAGCAAATTTCTCCTTCTTGGCTCTTGGCTTTCTGGGTTTAGCAGGTCCTTTGCCACGACCTCGTCCAGTTGTACTGGTAACTTGAGGACTTTCTACCATTTTTGTTCCATATACAGGATTTTGTAAAGTGCAATTTGGGCCCCCATTACACTTATCGTTAGATTCATGCTGCTGAATTAAGGCTAATCGTTCTTGTAGGCACCTAACTTTTTCTTGGTTTTCATTAGAAGGCGGCAAACAGTAGATATCTTGTATTTGTTGTTGTAATGCCATCCTCTCTTGTTGATGAGACGCTGGATATATGTTTGGGATATTAGGGTGAGGCATTGAATTTGGCCCTAACATTAACATAGTTGGATTAATGTTATGAGGTATATTTGAGATAATGCTTGGTGGGTTTGGTGGTATTGGTGCATGCAAATTTGGAACACTCATTGGTAAGCCCACTGGAACGTTAGGAATATTTGTTGCTACATTTGACTGAGCAATTGGTGGCATATTACTGGGTATGTTAGGCATATTTGTGTGAATATTACCTGGGATTGAAGGAATTAGTGGTATACTACTCTGCTGATTATGAACAGGTATACTAGATGTTACAGTATTAGGAAGGTTTGCATGTTGCATCGTATGATTGGATGGTAAATTTGCTTGTACGTTAGGTGGTACTGCTTGCGTAACAGATGTGGGACCACTTTGGTAAGTAGAAGATACATTATGAGCAGCACTGGTGTTAACAGAAGATGGAATACTAGTTGGTAGATTTGCTGATAAACCTTGTGTTACATTAGGCATATTTGCTGAAACATTTTGTAGGTTGCTTGCAGAATATCCCGGATTTCTACCCACATTAACACTTGGCATAATTTCGTATTGGCTAGTTGTGTTAGCATTTGTCATTGATGGTACTTGCATTTGTTGAGATGCTCTTATTTGTGAAATATCACCGATTGAAGAATTCGTGTCTGTCATTGTAGACAGAGATAATGCAGTTGCGTGAACAGTTTTGCTTTCTTGCGTAATAGTACTTTCAGTTGATTTCTGTTTAGGTTCTAACTTTTGGTCATTGTTATATGTTTTCTGAAAACTAATATCAACATTTTCATCTTCCTTCACCAAAGCAGTATCCATTTTGTTATCTACAGATTGACGAGATCCAGACAATTTTTCATGATTATCGACAGTTTCTACATTAGCAGTCGAATCGTTACAGCTTACTAAAGAACTATTACTTGTTGATGCACTGACAGGTACGCTTTCTTTAAGGGTACTGGCTCCATTAGAAGGGGGTAGAAAACTTCGAGGTGCATTAACACTTTCAGCTGACCGGACACCTTCTGTTTCAATTTTATCGATTGGTTTCGTATCAATATTTGTGTTAGACAAAGGTATATTTTTTGCCAAGTCTGATTTCAGCGGTGGGACTATTGCCGTAGGCTCAGAAACCTTGGGTGGTTGTTCGCTGTTCTCAATTTGTGTCATGCTACTTGCTGGAGTTATTTTGTTTTGGTTCCATTGAGATGGTGAAGAAACAACATGTGCCACAGCTGGAGACGATGGGTTACGTTGGTATGGGTATTCGGTTCCAGATGGTAAAACCATTTGTTCTAATGCTTGTAGAGTATTCTGCGAAGGAAAAGATCCTGGAGTAGGTGGTGTGCCTGTAGAAACTGGTGACTGTACCATATTGCGAGCGCCGTGTGGTGATGCAGTAGGACCCTTAACCGGCGACATTACAGGCCGAGGAGATAGTTGAGATTGTGATTGCTGTCTGGGTGATATTTGGGCCCTAGGCGACATTTGAGGCGAAAGCTGAGGAAACGGTGGGCGATACTGTGGACTCCCAGTTTCTAACCCTGATGGTTTGACAGCACCATACTGATTTGAAACATTGACATCTAAGGGATGTTGTATTTGATGAGATTGATAATTCATTGATACAGAGTGATGAGGTGATGCGTAAGGCATTTGTGCCGGTACTGAGGAATGCGACGGCGCTACTGAAGATGGCGGCACTGGTGACTGACGAGGTACGTGATGTAGAGGTGGCGCACCGGGGTGATGAAGATGCACATTGGGGTGGTTTTGAATTCCTGGTGTCATACCACCTGAATGACCACCCATACTTTGATGAGATTGGTGTTGTGGAATTGGTGCATGGCTTTGCTGACCATGAGGTATACCATACTGATGTGGATTTACATCCATTTGCTGATGATAAGTAGGATGTTGACTAATTCTGGATGCAGTTGGAGGATGCATCTGTGTGTAATTAGGATAGTTCTGAAAGAATAAAAAAAAAACATCACAATACAAATATTTTCGCTCCTAAATAAAACTATACATATAAAATAATACCTTGACCTGACTAAACGATTGATTGACATGCCATCTTATAAAAAATCGGTCAACTGTGATGAATTTTTCCGCATGCACAATATTAATTCTATCGACAGCAAAAATATTTTTTTATTTAATAGTATTGCTCAAAAACAAGGTTAAATTTGCGGGAGCAGCCAAAATAATCAATATCTTAAAAAGTATTGCCTATATTACCTTAATAAAAAAGTAAATTAGAAACATTATGTTATAACTTAAGGGATCCAACAATCCCCCCACACATTCTTTTTATCCCTTTGCGACGTTTACAAACACAAATCTGTCATACAAAATCATCAAGACCAAGAACAACTATACTCAGCGGAAGTATAATTATGTAGCCCAAGTCGTGAATTTATTTGAGTCGCGAAACTAAACCTATTCTATGCTATTTTTTAATGAGATTATATGCCAAGTAGGTTACTACTAAAGTACCCAATTGTGAAATTATTCTGTTACTATGCTCATAAAAAATCGGTTGTTTGATCACAAATTCGCGCTTAGGGTTTGGGCTACTTTTACTGCCGTCGCGTGCGTACAGATTCTGAAACGCTACCCGCGGCGCAGAAACCAACTCAACCATAAACGTCATTTAACAGGAATGCGAAAGGGTAAGTCAGTCTGTTCACGAAAAAAAGAGCCACTTAGAACAGTTTCTAACCTAAACTTGAGAAAGCTAAAAATAATTGATATATAGGTCTGTGTGACTATAAAAGTTTTCGTGGCGCAAAACAACGTCAGTCAGTCTCGTTATTATTATACTCACTATTTTCGCCATAATATTTGATTTAATAGTAAACATTCTATCTTGTCTCAATGGTGGGAAGGTTTGGCGCAGCTAAGTGGAATAAAACGTTTTTGAAGCGCTAATCCTAAATATATTCTTGAACGAAGGGCCAAACGATGCCTTTCTATTTTTTATGTTACCCGGTGTTAAACTTAAGCGATGATATGTGTAACTGAATATAATACATCATTATATTTACCTGCTGTTGCCCATATATTTGCTGTGATGTTGGTTGTGAAAAATGTGGTTGTCTGGGTAAATAAGATCCATTCTGTGCTTGTAGACTTCCTAAATTAGCACCCTGTTTAAAGACAAACAAGAAATTGAAAGCATTATTGTCATAGGACCAGTGTACCAGGACTATTTTTCGCATACCCATTGTCACCACTGCTGACAATGAGTATGCGACAAATAGCCATAAAATGTAATAGTTGTATTTATTTAGTTAAATTCGTAATGTTGCTTTTCTCGTTAAAATCCATAAATATTATCTATAAGCAATGCGGTCAAATATGTTTTAAAACACAACAACAAAATAACAAATCGTTTTGACTGTAACTATTTGCAGCTGCTGGGTAAGTTTACTAACATGAATCCGTTTTGTTTTTTTTTATTTAAGTAAACTTATCTATTTTATATGAACGTATTTCTGTGACAAATAAATCTATTTATCCACTTTAATCACCAAATATGTGGCAGGGACAAGTAGCGAGTAATGTATGTGAAACTAAACAATAATATTGATTCATTTTCATAGCTTAACAATATAATTTATGAAAGAAGCGATCCTTATTTGTAAGTTTCACGCCCATCCCTTACCACGCATCCTCGCACATCCCTGGTCGAACGGCAGGGGGGGGACCCTGCCGTTCGACCAGGGATGTACTCTCTATTATGTTCTGGTAAAACGAAGTGACATCCGAGAACCTTGGGCGACTTTGATAATTATTCGAAATGGAAATGTATTACTTAGTTTTACCCATATAATTATCGCAGGCGATTTTTTATTTCTTCTATTGGGATTTGAAGGCATCAGGCTATATTTTGCGAAGGTGTTAATGAGTTTAAGTGAATTCTGAGCGGACAAAACAAAGTTTAACCTGAATTTTCGTGAAAATGCGTTCGTAAATGGCAATGAAATAATTGGGTGTTATCAAAGCACTATCTTATTATCTTCAATATCAATTTATTTAAAGGGTTTCCTACATGGGTATTTATTTCAAAATTAATAAATCTATCCCTTTTTATGGTATTCAATATACATAAAAAACTACCAACCTGTTGAGGAGGGTATTGATGCATTTTTTGTTGGTGTTCATAGCTATGTCTGTAGCTTGGTGTGATAGGTGTATATCTATTCGCACCTGGGGGACCAGACCATACACCCATTTCTCCAATACCTAAAAATTATTATAAAATAATAGTTATCAGCGCCAGCACATCATATTACGTATTGAAAACTTTTACAATAAATATTATAATAATTAACATTGGATTGAACCTTCAATATAAAAAATAGATAGATCATAAGTTATCATTACAAATTAAAAATAAATTGAATCGGTTTCTCAAAATTGTAACGTATTGAAACCTTGAAAATATTTGTACTTGAATTATCAACATCAAACAAACTATGTACTATTTACCTGGTTGTTCAGGCATGGCATACATAGGCTCTGGACCAGGATGATATCCTGGATATGCGTGTGAAGGATGCACATGATGTGGTGGATGTAGTGGGCCATGAGGCGGCTGAGGCAACCGAGGACGCGGCGGGTAGCTTCCGTAGTCATGGTAATCGGGCGCAGGAGGACCTGTACCTGGATTAGGCACTGGTTGAGCACTGCCAGCTGGAGGCCCTCCAAACGAAGCCAGTTTCTGAATTGATCCTTCTTGTGGTACAGTATTTTGACTGTAAGGCTGTCTGTAACTAAAAAAGAGAGTTTGGTAAAACATTTATCAATATTAACAATTTGATTAGTTGTGTTGTTCGTAGTCACCTATTATCAGGAGTATCTTTACTATCTCCAGCTACTCCACCAGACGCGCCACCAGCAAAGTTGTCTGATCCACCAAGATCAGTAAGTCCTTCCAACATACCGCTTCCATCATCAAATAAATTATATGAGTCCATCACTCTATTAAGAGTGAATTATGGTTTCTTTACTTTCAAGAAGTATCCAATGAATATTGGGTACGTCCATTTTATCCTGCAAAATAAAAAAAAGGAAATTTACTAACTTACGTTATTTGCCAACTGAGTCAGAAGAAGGGTTAAGTTTTTCGAGGGTATATGTTTGCATGTCTATTTCTTGGGCACGCTCCGCAACCCAAACGGCATGATGGATTTTAATAAATGTGGTGTCATTAGATGTCTCTTAATAGTGGGAGTGAAAATAGAACAACAGTATGTTTTTGCCGCGGTTGTGGTTCGCAATCCAATCGCAATCCTACTAATATTATAAATGTGAACGTTTGTATGTTTACTGAACGGATTTCGATGAATTGTGGCTCACAGATTATATGGTATGATTATATTATAACCTAAATTAACACAGGATACTTTTATCCGTGCTACAATTTCTGACCTCCACACGGGCAAAAGCTAGAATTTAATAGAGTGACATGGGTATTAATAATATATAATAATCTATTAAAACATCAAATATTTTTGTGCCTCAGTGACCAGGCATAATGAGAAATTAGACGATTTGCGTTTCAGGTAGTTGGACATTTTGCAACTTAGATAGTGAGGCATAAAAAGACCTATCACCAAGTATTCACCAATCAATGTATTTTATAGAATTATTATTAGTCATCTAAGCATTTCGTACATTAAACTAAGTCGCGTGTCCGTATTGAAACTACTAATACTTCGCACGTACTTAATTCACCTAAATACGATAAAATAATAATAATAAACAAGCCTAAAATTGATTATTTCCACTTTAAAAAAACTTAACAATTAGAATAAATTACGAAATAAGAAAGAAACAATCTTATCTTATTTCGTAATTTATTAAAACCCATAACCGATTTTCACGACACCCGTCCGGCACTTTGTGCTAAACATGACATACAAAAAGCTGTGTATCGTTCAAAAATAAAATAAGCCAAATGGCTTAATTTTTTTTAAAGCAGCAGCATTTTTCGTCATTATTGTTTATAAATCCATCAGTGCCAGTCCCAGTGTTAAAAAGTGAACTCAGAGTTTATGCATAAACTTGTGGGGTAGTGAAAATCACATATTATATAATTTGCCCCACCAAAATCAATTAGTGGGACACATTGGATGACAAAATTGGGAACATTCCACTTTGTCCCACTGGTGGGACAAATTGATAGCAGAGTGGAAAAATTAATAAAAAACTAACAATAATCTTAAACTACGCAAGTAACTAGTTACATCTAATAATAAAACCGTTACCGAAGCTAACTGCAGTAAGCATGCAAAAAGGTCTCTTCAATTTTCAAATCTTCCATAATATCTTCCTGGCGACGTTTCCGGCTTGCATAACCAAGGGGAAAAGCTATACGCTTATGACATTACTATTAACATATAGCAGTACAACTTATCCCGTCCAGTTACACAGCAATCTTCAAGAGGATGATAACGATTTTTCACCTTTCAAACTAAACATTGCTAACATTTTATTGAAAAGTAACAAAAAGTTGCAAATAAAAAAATAATATTTAAACATAACAAAATCTTCATATAATTCAGCAATATATTAGGTTATCTCAGTAACTGTAGTCATCAATTACGACGAAGAGCTAATTACTAGCATGTTCGGGTCGGCACGATTCGGCACAGCCAGGCGGCTTAAT
Source organism: Apamea monoglypha (assembly GCA_911387795.2). Taxonomy (NCBI): domain Eukaryota; kingdom Metazoa; phylum Arthropoda; class Insecta; order Lepidoptera; family Noctuidae; genus Apamea; species Apamea monoglypha. Next base: position 10,891,911 of record OU426921.1, read on the forward strand.
CGTACAATATGTAGATTCTTCGGGGAAAAAAACGCTCGGCTTAAGCGGAGCCGAATATGTGTCGTTATTGCTTCGAGTCGGCTGTGTTGTTCAAGAAATAGTGCAGAGTAGAATATGCCGACCCGAACATGTTACACCGTTTGTCCACCCGCCACCGTTTCGGCGTGCGGTAGACACGCGGCCATAGCAAATGTATGTATCGCTGCTTCGGCGCTGCGCCGTCATCTTGTACCCGTTGACGTGGCGGTGGACAAACGGCCTTAGTGTTTAAGAAAATGATGTGTTATAAATCCTTAAATTGTTCGACATTACGTTACGTTTAGTCCGCGCATTCGTGCTAGGCGCACTGGACTGCCATAATTACTGTACTGCGCGTAATTAATAAACCTGAGCTAGCTCCTAAACGATACATCTAAATAACGTAGTATTTCGGCAAGAATCGATCTGCACTATTTACCTACCCACTATTTACTAACTAAACCTTTTTTATTTGGTAAAAATTCATACTACGTAGGTTAAAATGCCTTCCTATATGATCACAAATTATTGGTATTTTTAATTTTTTTGTCAACCACTGTTCTAAAATTTTGGCCAGTTGGCAAGGTTGTAGCATGCACGCAAACAAGGTACTGCTTTAAGAGCGTTTTAGTTCCTATGAAGTTCTGACTTAGCCTGTTCTCGCCAATACAAGGCAACACCTAAAGCGAAAGCATAATGTAATTCTAGTGATCCAAAATTTATCAACCCACCTCGGGTTGGTAAATTTTTTATCACTAGAATTAGGGGTGGCACTCCCCATCCATGAAACAAGACATGAAAAACAAAAGTTAAATGCCAGCCCTAATTTTTCTTCTTGAGATCAAACTGACCCCCCAAATAAATAGTTTGTTTTTTTTTTGTTTTTGACAGGCGATCAGTGTCATTGTGCCCCAACATTATGCCAAAAAACAATTCCAACATAGCTCTCGAAAAACCTCTGTGATAGAAAGAATAATAGTAATCTTATAAAGCTTTTTTTTTTTGGATGGGAAATCATCAAGTGACCCCTCCCGCTCTGGGTGGAGCGGAAGGGAGTGTCAGACTCTTACTGACTATAACCCACCCATGTTCCTTCCTTTGCCCTTTTATGTTCCGGGGTAGCGGTAACCCTTTCGGACGATCCCGCTGACCCCGCAGGCTTCGGCCCTAAGGGGCCCCTCAAATTATGCTGACAACTCTTTGAGGCGTGCGTGGAACACTTACGCGCCGTCCGGCACGGGCCTGGTCCCGATCGGGCGGTGAGCTACCCATTGCTCTCCGCCCGCAGGCCCGCGCCTATGGTGGCCGGGAGTCGTCACGCGGCTCCCGACGCCCGGAGCGTCTCCCGCGGCGGCTGGGACGGGAGGCTCCCTCCCTCATCCGTCCCGCCACCTCCTTCGCTAGCATGACTGCTTCATCTTATAAAGCTTCTGTTTCCCTTAAGATCGGAACCCTACTGATTATGACCCACAAAAATATTCAGTTTGTTTGAAGTGTTGGGCTGGGTGACATAATAATAATAACTTCAGGATATCTACCAGCATAATCCTATAATGTTTCCACTGCTAGGACACAGGTCTCTATGTGGAAGGGAATAGGCCCTCACATGCTGGGTGCAGGTTGGTGGACGTCACGTCTTTGAATTTTCTGTTTTAGGACATGTCAGTTTTCTCACAATGTTTTCCTCCACTATTTTGAGAGCAGTTCTAATGATAAAGTGCCTGTCTGAGTTCGAACCTACAACCGTTGAGGCAGGTTTCCACTGGATCACCACTGTTCTAAAATATTGGCCAGTTGGCAAGGTATTGCTTTAAGAGTTTTGTAGTTCTTATGAAGTTCTAACTTAGCCATGTTCTCGCTAATACAAGGCAACACCTAAAGCGAAAGCATAATGTAAATGAAAACTTGCATTAGCCAACTTAAAATCAGTATTTTTTAATTACAATTACTTACGGTCAGCCCCTAAAATGACCATCTGACCCGATTAACACTTTAGTTTATTAATCAAAATACAATACTTAAACTATGTAAACTCATAGTAGAGAGGTAAATTTGTTTGTTTAGATATTAAAAAAAAAAATACTGATAACGATTTTGTTTTTTCACTGACAGAAAGCTACACAATAACCGTGTGTCATAAGATATATTTGACGATAACACAAGAACATTTACGCGGAAGTCGCGGGCAGGAGTTATAAGTTACATGAAATATTGAAAAACAGTGCATCAAATATTTTAAGTCAATTTATATGATGAGCTACCAATGTTAGTCGACTTTCGTCGTTGACCGACGATATTTAATAGATGTACAGATTTTCTCCCAATTATCCAGAATCCAAATTAAGCGCAGTGTTGAGAACGTCGTTGATTTCCGACGCAAAAAGGAAAGCCATAACTCTATACCTCTGAAGATTAGTGTTAAAACATAAAAAATATGCATCGTAACTAAATTAGGTACATGAACATTCAATAAATGCCTAATATCTGCGCGACGATACCAAGTAGAAACACCAATACTAGGTATGTATACATGCGAAAAATACCTTTTAGGACAGTGGAGATAAAATATGATAGTCAATCAATAAGTATAATAAACATTTTAAAAGGAAGAATGAAATAGAACACTTAAATTACTACCAAATAAATCACACAATAAATAATGTAGACAATACTTACTTTAAACGCCACACAACAAGTTGTTCACAAAATGGATACCATACTCCAAAAATCTAGGTCCATAAAATGATCAATGAAAGACGGTCACAGTTTTGAGAATAATATAACGGTGGAGATGATTTTTACCGTATATCTTCTGGATTACTGAGATTAAATGCCCAATTCAGCATAATATCTCACATCACTAACAAATACGAGAAACGCCATTTAGGCACCCGTCCATTTTGTTTCCAAAATGAGTTTTTTTTACATGTGCGCTTTCGATAAATGTTGCTATATCAATAAATCAATCAAAATTTAAGAACCATCAAGCTAAACAGGCTAGCCATCAAGAAACACCGGTCAAGAACTCAAGACAGGTCAGATTATTCTAGTAGTAATTTTATTATAGAAAATATGCCAGCACATCTGAAAAATTGACCAAATTGTTTCGGAAATAATATTAAGTACCTATCAACATCGACATTGTCAATAACAAATCTGTATTCGGCAACAAAGGTCTAAGTTTCAATATAAGGCCTAGTGCATACAGACAACTTCAACATCGACTAAACTGTTTAGTCGAGTTGTGTACTTCTCGTGAATTCCACACAACTAAACTATTTAGTTGATGGAGGTGCGCATAAAACGCTTCGATTTGATTAGTCGATCGTCGATCGTTTTTATCTCCTAAACAAACCGACCAGTCTTCTTTTGGCAACGTTCAAGACAAGGTGCTACTAACAAGAAAGTTCTAGTTTGTACTTTGCTTTATAGAATTATACTTTTTTTCAGACTTGTCTGAATGCTCTTTCAGACACTTTTAAGTAAAGCGCAGGCCTTTTTTCTACGCTATTAATAAACTCCTCCGTGTCGCCGCCGTGGTGCCGCTTCAGACGCTAATGTGAGATTGACACAGTCGTGGATCGACTATTTAGTCGATGTTATGCGCACATTAATCCACTGCAATACAATTAAGCTTTTGATCGATAGTTGTCCAACTTTTTTATCAAAAGCAAATCTATTGGGACAAACAGACAGAATAGTACCTACTTGCATAATGAACTAAGCGAACACTGCTCGCTGCAGGGCTGCCAGTAGAGCCGACTTATGCCACTGAGACCCTAAAATAAATAATATCTGATGATACAAAACAAAACTGATGATAAAATATATATAGGTACATATTTTATTACGTGTCTGTCTGTGTGACCGCGCTGTTCTTCTAAATTATGCAATGGCTTTTAATGCGGTCTCCACCATCATTTAGAGAAAATTATTCCGGAAGGTTTTGTGTGTTTATTACATAATTATGTTAAACTTAGATACCTAATTAAATGAAGTTAAATAAATCTCAATGTTTTGTCAAGTCGTAAACACCGTGCGAAGCATGGGCACTAGTAATCTGCATTTAGACGGACCATAATTGAAAAAAAAAAAAAACTTTGTAATGCTAAAAGAACCTCCAATGATACCCGCTTCAAGAGATCTTATAACCTCCGAGCTAACTAGACGAACAAAAACATTACATCAGTCCTTTCACAGTTATTTTACCTCTGATTTTGCAAGACTAAACCAAATCACAGTAATCTTTAATTTAATATGTGTTAAAATTAAATGAATATTTATGGTTGTTGTTGGGTTTCTGCCACTGACAACCATAAATGGTCTCTCTATACCTAATAGTAATAATAAATAAGTCTGTCGAAACTATTGTGATCTTAATTATCGTTAAAATAAGGTTGCTGTCAGAGGTAAAATAACTGTGTCCACACACACGAAGCTCAGCCGCGCGGCCCTAGCTAGTGGGACCGCTTATCTGTCACTGCTGAGCCACCACATTACAGCAAGAGTTGCCAACTTTCAGCTGCAGCCAAGCTAGCTAATGCCATTTACACATTGTAGATCCGATTGCAAAATCACACGCGCGTCCACACACAGATTTTGACATCCGATCTGTCGCTGACGATGGCATTATTTAGCTGTAGCAGTGTAGCTAAAAGTAGAGGTTTGCACCGGAGCGAGATTTTAAGAACCGATTGAATTCACCGGTGATTGGGCAATCTCCGGTGAAAAACCGGAGGTCACCGGAGAATAAAGTTTGTTTCTTTTTTTTTATTTATACATTATAAATGAAGAAATAAGAATAATCAATTGATGTACTTTATATAATCATTTATTAAAAAAAAACGTTTTATAAAGATAACAAATGTTGATTTTGATTTAAGAAACACAACATGTCAACAGCGTCATAGCGTAACATGTTTCTTCTATCATTAAGTATTTGTCCTGTCGCCGAAAATACTCTCTCTGACCTTACAGAAGTAGCAGGCACAGAGGCTATTAAGAGGCTATTTCGTCTAAAGGCTTTAAATGTTTATTGAATTTCCAGAATTGCACAACTTCATCCCAATTGTGGCTTTTTTCAGGATACTGTGTTTCCATATACATTTTGAATAAATTTATTGCCGTAGCGGATGTCATATCTGCATTACTGGTATTTCTTTTTAGAAATCCAAGCAAATCCGGGCGACCAGTTTCTCTTGTACTATTTTCACTTGACGTGGCTGTTTCTTCTGCGCTTTGAGATATGTTTCGGATCCGGAATGATTTATTTCTGCCTTTACAGCATCTTTAGCAGCCAATTTATTTTGCAATAAATTGTCTAAAGCTGTTTCTAAAAACGGGATGCAGTATAGTAGAAATTCGACAAACAGTTCGAGATTCGTAGAACGCAAACAGAAAATTACAAAAATAACCACGAACATTGCAACAAATTATTTGGCCAGTTAGTTGCTAGTGAAATGAATCACATAAACGGACAAGACCGCTATGAACTAATGACTGAAATAATTAATCTAATTCGAAAGAAACAAGTTGGTAAATAATTGTCATGAATGTTAAATAATTACTTATAAAAAAAAATATTGTTGAATGTGTCTTTTATTTGTGTAACTTTATTATATAAAAAAATGAGATGCGACGAACACCGGAGATCAATCGGTTAATTACCGATTATTTCAATTGAGTACTTTTACCGGTAAATCACCGGTTATTCTCCGGTACTCACTGCTCCGGTGCAAACCTCTAGCTAAAAGTTGGCAACTCTTGCGGTGACAGCGGTGTGCGCTGTGCTTCGTTCTTTAGAATTTATTGTGATTACATTTTGTTTTATATGTTTTTATAAGAAGAATACCTTTAAAGTTTGAGGCAAACGTTTAACAAAATATTACAAATGATGAAATTAGTCGACCCAGTTGTTCGAAGTTTCAAAGTGGCAAAAGTGTTTCGAGAAAACACGGACAAAATAAACAGTATAGACTTTTCCCCTAGCGGGGAAACGTTAATATCTTGCAGCGAAGATGATCAAATAGTCATTTATGATTGTGAAAAAGGCACACAAATGATCACAGTGAACAGTAAAAAATATGGTGTCGATCTTATACATTTCACACATGCCAAGAACACTGCTATCCACAGTTCAACCAAAGTTGATGATACCATAAGATATTTATCACTTCATGACAACAAATACATAAGATACTTTCCTGGACATACAAAGAAAGTTGTGACTCTTTGTTTGTCACCTGTTGAAGACACATTTCTTTCTGGATCTTTAGACAAAACATTGCGTTTATGGGACTTACGTTCACCCAATTGTCAAGGTTTAATGCACTTGTCAGGAAGACCAGTAGCAGCTTATGATCCTGAAGGTCTCATATTTGCAGCTGGGGTTAACTCGGAAAGTATCAAACTGTATGATTTAAGATCATTTGACAAAGGTCCCTTTGTCACATTCAAGTTGAATCAAGAAAAGGAATGTGACTGGACTGGATTAAAATTTTCCCGTGACGGCAAAACAATGCTGATTAGTACAAATGGATCCATTATTAGATTAGTTGATGCGTACCACGGCACTCCGTTGCAGACATTTACTGGTCATCTTAATAATAAAGGCATACCTATAGAAGCATCATTTAGTCCTGACTCCCAATATATCTTTAGTGGCTCAACAGATGGAAGAGTTCATGTCTGGAATGCTGATACAGGTTATAAAGTGTGTGTCTTGAATGGTGATCATCCTGCTCCAATACAATGTGTACAATTCAACCCTAAGTTAATGATGCTGGCCTCTGCTTGCACCAACATGGCATTTTGGTTACCTACATTAGATGACGTTTAATATTATGTTTGCTAGTATTAACAATTCTAAAAAAAGTTTTATCATTAATGATAAAATAATTGCAAAGTTTAAAACTGAAGGAAATAATAGAAGAATCTTATTATACTCTGTTAGTTTTATGATGATTGACATGACACAATTTTATACTGACAAAAAAAAATGTTATCATTTACACTTTTTAACAGACAATAATGTTAAAGAGGGTGGACAACAATATTTCTTTATTAACACAACATAACATCACGCCTGTAATCCCCGAAGGGTGAGACAGAGAAAGAGAAGGGAAACCTTAGGGGGGGGAATTCATAATTAGATCCATATTAATAAACAGGCAATAAGTCCCCTCTACATGTTGTGTGCCCATAATTATAATATTATTAAGCATCTGAACCAATCTCAATCACCATGAAATTGTCTAGGATAATAAAATAAAGAAAAAATTAGAAGTGGTTCATGTATTTAGTAGTCTGTCTAATTGCATAACACACCAACAATAACAATCCCTTTTTTTTGTTTGTTAATTTAGCAGTATTCATTATGTACATTGAAGAGCAAGCAATTTTTTTTTAATTCAGCAATTGTTAATGAATTCTTTCAAAATGAAGGGGATTGTGAGTGAGTTATGCATTTAGAGTGCATTTCAATCCTTGGTGAGAATACCGTTGAAAACAGCATGAAGATGAGTTCATGTTTTATTTCTATTTGTGTAAATGTAACTATGAATAATTTTATTGTATAAATAATAATTGTGACTGAATACTTGTTCAGGTTTTTGATCAATTGGTATAAGTACCTACCTTTAATAATAGTTTTATCATAAGTAATACATCAGTACATTATGTGTATTAGAACCCTAGTATAATGCATTTAAATAGTTTTCATTCCAATTTAATATTCGCCTATAAATTGTAGGTAAAATCTAAATTCTACTTTGTCACCTAAATGTAACTCTACAGTACATACTACTAAATGTCTTGCTATCATTTTAATAAAAGATTTCTATTCTGTGCATGTCAATTTTTTAACACATTCCTAACTTAAACCAGTTAGAAGTGTTAGAACACTATTAAAAACTGTTTTAGTACCAAACAATGACTTTCTTTAAAAAAATTGGCCCTGTTAGTGTGTTAGTATGTTTTTACCGTCAAAAATAAAAGACGACCAACACTTCAGTTTTTATGGTTCCGTAGCTAAATGGCAAAAACGGCACCCTTTGGTATCCTACTTCCTACTTATAAACGCGAAAGTTCGTGAGGATTGATGGATGGATGTTTGTTACTCTTTCACACAAAAATTACTGAACGGATTTATATGGAACTTTACAGAGCTTAGACATCAGAATAACACAGGATACTTTTTATCCCGATTATCCCACGGGATCGACACTTATGCGGGGGTGAAACTGCGGGGCGCAGCTAGTAATATATCATCGCGTCCGTATGTCACAGCTATTTTACGCTATTGACGGCACGCGGCCACAGCCACGATTTGATGATGATGACGACTGCCATCCTGTTGATGTACAACAGGAATGCTTACAAGTACCGAAAAGTCGATCTTGATAGAGAAAACCAGTCCGTCTCACGAAAGAAGTGTCGTAGACGCGGCGTACACTCATGCGACGATCCGCATATTTCACATAGGTATAGTATTTATTATTCCTTCCGCTCTGTGAAAAAAATGTCTGACACATCTCGGACCTTTGGAAGGCGTACGAGGGGCTGAAGCCAACTCGCAAGGCCCTTTAGACGTTTTAAATGAAATGAGGCTCCAACCGACGATTAGCTTTGTTCGCACACTTCGCACTATGCAATGCAAGTGCACCCAAGGACAACCCTCGGTTTGTGTAAATACTAAATTGTGTTATTGTGTAGGACCGATATTTTACTTTACTCTATGGTAGGACCAAAGACTACTATAGTATACTGTTCAGTATATTACAAAGTACTCTGTGGTATACTGGCTAGGTAGGACCTATGGGACTATTGCACTGTGCACAGCCCTCCGGTCACCAGTGTTGCCAACAAGACTAATAAAGAATCTGCTAAAATGGTGTTAAAATTATGCCAATTGCTTTATAGAAATGCAAAAAATTCTGCTAACATTTTTCAATGTCAAATAAATCGTAATATAAAATATTAATATCTTGGTCTTCATCGACAACTAATGTGCTTGAAGACGAGGAAGCCTCATTGCTTAGACTGTAACTCTCCTTGGTACCTGTACGTTATCCGGAACTGTAAGAGTAGCAGCATTGCATTTCCCTGCCCTCTTTAGGCCGAATCTGATGTATAAAATGGCATTTAAAGTTTTTACCGACAAACGATTGCATAGCTTAGTTTTTACTACATTCATTTGACTTCAAACCCGTTAAATTTTAGCGTTTGAATGTGGTAGTGTTAATAACGATATTGCTAACTGAGATAAATCTGCAAAGGGGTTATTACCAGCTGTATCTTTATAATCAATTACTTCATTCCAGAAGCCTATGGTGTAAGATGTACAGACGCCAGCAGGTCAAGCTACCCGAAACTGTCAAATTTTCCCATTAAACCCTGAACCTTAATTCTTTAGCGATAAAGTTGAAAATATATTAAATAAATTTGACAGATTGTAGTAGCTTGATGTGCTAGCGTCTGTATAGACGCCAGCAGGTCAAGCTACCCGAAACTGTCAAATTTTCCCAATCAACCTTGAATCTTAATGCTTTAGCGATAACGTTGAAAATTTATTAAAGAAATTTGACAGATTGTAGTAGCTTGATGTGCTGGCGTCTGTACATTCCTATTTAATTTGAACTATGTTTCTCCATTGAGACATGAGTCTATCTATTGTAGATGCATCCACTAGGAATTCTTGGGCAATATTAATTAGAGAAGACTTGACTGTTTTTAAAGTTTCTTCTACTGAAAACATAGATACTCTCTCAAGTACTTTAAAATTATTTGGTAGGTAATCTAGAACGTAGCTCTGTTACAAGTTTCAGTGAGAAATAATAATAATAATCCCCACCGCCGTATGTTCCCCACCGCCGTATCTCTACGTTGACGTCGTGGTCCACCACGACAGATCTAGGGTTTAGAGCGCCCAAGCCCCAGCTTGGGCGCTCTAAACCCTAGATCTCTGATGGAAGAGTTCACTTTTCCGGATCAGGTCTAGGGTGAGGAGCCAGACCAAGAGAGATACAGGAACCCGCAGGGCAGCATGTGGCGAGCTGTTGGGCAGTAGCGACCCCACGGACCCTATCTCCCGGGAGAAGTCTTATTCCTCACCTCTGGCTTACCTTTATTGGCCGGCTGGCGTTAACACTGACGAGGAACAGAGCTCCCAGCTCATTCTTGCCTTTATTGGCTGGCTTGGGTGGAGATTCGCAAGAGCAAACGTGCTCGGAGGAAGGAAGTATTTCAGTAAGATTGTCCTGATAGCCGTGGAATATCTCTCCACTCCTCACAAGCACCTCAGGACATGTTGCCCCCTTGTTGCTACGACACTGTGTGCTAGCGACCGTTTTCGGGGGCCCATTATTGAGTGTGCAAGTCACCCCCTGCCATTTCATCTGTGAATATTATATTTCATTGGTCAGGCAGGGGACATAGACCTTCCATAGTTCAAGGTAACCGATCCACTACTGCAATAGTCCTGCACCAACCAGAGGTTGTCCTTGGGTGCACTTGCATGGTGCATACAGGGATAATCGTCGCACGTAGGAGTATTTCACTTAAAAAATCGGTCAAAATTGAAAATACTGATGTTAATCCAACCGCACCCAAAATACATGTTTCTTTACCTACGATAACCGTTTTATCAAAAGGCAGACCCCCAACCCTCAACTCCCGCGCATGTGCCACAACGTCTCAGTCGGAACTCAGTCATCGTACTGTACGCGTGTCTTTGTTCTCGGCGCTCTCGTTTGTGTTTATCAGTTTTCTGTGCTAAAATGGCTTCGTGTAGCAAACAACAGCCGATCGATTCTGTAAAAATCTCACCGTGAAAAGTAAGGTGAAGTGAGCTTAGAGTCAGCTGTCAATAGTGTCAATCCTTTAGCATTATTTGGCATCACAGCTCACTCCACGCTCACTTCACCCAAGTTTTCACGGTGAGATGGTTACAGAATCGCACTGCAGGAGATTAACTATTCGGATATGGATATAGAAGGTTAGTACTATATACTGAAGTATATTTTATTACGTTTCTTCCAAATTTTCTATTTGTATAGTCATCAATAAACAGCAGCACTTTTCTGACTTGTTTTTTAAAGAAATTTGAAATACATTAGTGTTTTTGTTTATGTGTCGCGCCTTGTCGCCTCAAAATTTTTATGTGGGCATAAAACCTAGACTCTAAGGAAGTAGAAACACGAATAAAAAGTCCCCCCAACGTACCCCATATTTTTTTATAGTAGTTCAAACTATATGGGGAAGATTATAATTATATTGACAAAACTAATTTTTTTGCTTTCTTTTGTCATAGATCCTTCGGAAAGAGTGAAAAAAATCACCAGAATGGAGCTTTATACTATTATAAAAGAGTTCAAAGGGAAGAAGATTGAAGAAAAATTTTCTTTGGCACGGCAACGGCAATAGTAACGACGGAAATACGTCAAGAAGATTTTTTGACAATCCTGAATGCTCATCTCGGATTACTGGAATAAATATAGATTTAATAAAAAGGTTCCAAATTATTCTTGAAGTGATATCAAGTGGATATGATATTGATCCTGCGAAATTCGATGACTTTGCTCACACAACTGCCAAACTGTACGTGGAACTGTATGGTTGTCAGAGGAGGCTGCTGAAGCCCGGAACAAACATTTCCGTAAATATCGCGTAGACTTTGCAAGAAAATTTTCAAGAGTGGACTGCAACACATATTTTAAATAGGTTGTTGCTGACATCTGATCCCTTTATCAGCTGCAACAGAATAAAACGGAAGAAGAAAAGCAAGTCGTTTTCCCAGGAAGCTATTAGTATGCTTCTCACGAAAACACTGAATTGTGACAGTTCCGACGACGAAGATGGTGAGGATTAAATCACCTGTGAACTCGGAGACAGTGATTCTGATTGATTCGGTCCCCTCATGATTATCCTCTTGAAAACAAATCCTGTTTTAAGAGTAAATCTCTCTTAGATTAGTAACTTTTTTAAATTGTTTTTCTTTTTAAATAAATGCTTAATTATGATGAATTATTGACTTTTAGTTCATAAAATAGTAAAATAAAATATAAAATAATTTTGTCCGGTTTTTTATGTCAAATACTCCTATGTGCGTCGGTTGGTGCCTCCTCATCATTAAAAATTGTGTATAGGGCCTCTGCGAGTTGACTTCGGCCCCTCGTACGCCTTCCAAAGGACCGGGACCCCATGGTCCCGAGATATGCTAAAACCTAAAAAAATAAAAAATAATAATAATATTTTTATTTTCATAAAAGAAGAAACACATTGCACTGTATACACTGTAGATTATAAATTTATCGATATTTGACATTATAAGCACAATTTTGAAGACTCTATCCCTTAAACTAGGTCTAGCCTGTATCTTAAGAGATAGTGTTCAGCCATATGGGTACAGCAAATGATTGACATTCTGTAACTAGTGAAACGGTGTCGGTGTTACTTAATAAAATTATGCTAAGGTTATGGTATGAAATAAATGTAGGCACGGACGCCAGCACATCAAGCTACTACAATCTGTCAAATTTCTTTAATAGATTTTCAACTTTATCGCTAAAGCATTAAGGTTCAAGGTTGATTGGGAAAATTTGACAGTGTCGGGTAGCTTGACCTGCTGGCGTCTGTACATAAGTTACTTAGTTAGGGTTGTGTATGTAAGTGTGACTGTGAGTTCGTGTATGAGCGTGTATATGTATGTGTGTGTATATGGGCGTAGAATTGTGATTGTATTTTACGAAATGTATGTTAGAAGATTCTCCGTTGAGAGGTAGTCCTGCAGTACGATTCTGTAACTATCTCACCGTGAAAACTTAGGTGAAGTGAGCGTGGAGTGAGCTGTCATTCCAATTAATGCTAAGGGATTGACACTATTGACAGTTCACTCTAAGCTCACTTCACCTAACTTTTCATGGTGAGATTTTTACAGAATCGATCGGCTGTTGTAGAAGCCATTGAGTGATTTTTTGTTTTAGCGTGTGTCTGTTTAAATCAAGTATGTTTAGTATTTTGTGTAGTTTCTTATATACATATATAAGTACCTATGACGTAGTATTAGCGTTCGGCAAATAAAGTTTTATGAGTTACACCTGGTGGGACATTTGTGCGTTTTTTTGGGTTGGATCTTGGCATGCCTCTATGAGCTCTGAGGACAGACTGCAAGTTGAACAGCTGTCTAACTGTTGATACCTTAAATTCATCATAAAGTTGTTTGGTTGGATATAAGTACGGTTTCTTAGACATAACTTTAAGTATTGCTCTTTGAGCTCGCTCTGCCCTCAGAAGATTTCTTTTTACTGGCACCGCCCCATGCAGTAATGCAGTATCCGATAATCGACTGGCTCAGTGCAAAATAAACCATTTTTAGTGTGTGTCAGCCGATTCTCTAAGGGATTTAAAAACATATATAAGACGCATTGTCCTGCTAGTTATCATATCTAGCTGTTTGTCTCACCGTAGGCCGTCATCCATTTGCAAACCTAGATACTTAACACAGTCACTTCTAGCTAGTGTAGGGCATGAACACGGTGTTGACGAGTTCAAGCAGGAGTGAGCAGTTACAACAAAGCTATACGGTGGCTTGGTGTTTCGTCGGATAGCGAAAGGAATGTAGCAAGATTTATCCAAGTTTAGTGTTAGTAGATTTTGGTGGAACCAGTTCATAATACTATTTAGTGCTGTTTCTGCCTTAGTTTTAACCTCTTCCCAAGTAGAACCATAGATGATAATTGCAGTATCGTCAGCGTATGCGTAGATCTTGCAGTTTGGAAGTATCATCCTACAAAGGTCATTGACATAGATTTGGAAGAATGTGGGACCTAATATACTTCCCTGGGGCACACCGTAGGTCACGATTTCCTCATTACTGAGATACTCATCTATTTTCACTTGTTGAGATCGATTCCTGAGGTAAACTTTGAAAATGTTAAGTGATATCCCACGTATACCCAGAAACTCCAATTTAGAGGTAAGTTTGGGAACAGAAACTGTGTCAAAAGCCTTCGACAGATCCAGAAACATACCCAAACACTTAGACGCACTATCAAGCTTTCTCGCCACGAATTGTGTGAGATCCAATACAGCATCTTCCGTCGAAACCCCCGGCTTGAAGCCATACTGGTTCTTGGCAATAATGTTATGTTTATGTAAACAACCCCTAAGTTATCTGTTGAGGATCTTTTCAATTATTTTTGAAAGCGAAGGTAGGATGGAGATTGGTCTGTAGTTGTTGACACAGGTTCTGTTCCCGCTCTTATATATTGGATGGGCTATCGCTTTTTTAAGTCCGTCAGGGAACGATCCTGATTGTAAACAAAGATTGCAAATGTAAGTGATTGGTGGCACTAGTATATGACGACAAGTTTTCAGCAGGGGAGATGATATTCCATCCCAACCTACAGCACAATCATTACGTAGTTGTTGGATGATAGTTTCTACCTCACCTTCATCAGTGTCAATAGTAAAACGAGGGAGGTAGCTGGAGGTAAAAATTCGGACTTTTTGGATCGATCACTGCCAGAAGGAATATTAGCAGGATCGTGAGATTTTAATATATTTGCCGCCAATTTTTGTCCAATATTACTAAAGAGGATACTTGGTTCACAGAAGAGTGAGGAGTATCACCTAGTTTCAACAATTCATCGGGTCTGGAGCGTACTTTACGAGTATTAGTGATGTCTTGTATGGTTTTCCAGAGAGCTTTGGGATTATTTTTTGATTTTTCAAGTTCGCTTTTTTCAAACGCTATTTTAAGATTACGGAGTAAATCATTACAGAAGTTCCTGTAGCGTGTGTATGTTAGTTTTAAAATTAAGTTATTTGGTGATTTATTTGATTTCATATGCAGCCTATCCCTATTTTTCATACATTTTAGTAAGCCTGGTGTAATCCAGAGTTTTATAGTTCTATGTAGTTTTTCTCTAGCAAACTATTGCAGCTATAGCAATGTAAAAAATACCAATATAAAGCTGAAGGAATCAAAATATCTACTAATTAAAGTACAGACGCCAGCAGGTCAAGCTACCCGAAACTGTCAAATTTTCCCAATCAACCTTGAACCTTAATGCTTTAGAAATAAAGTTGAAAATCTATTAAAGAAATTTGACAGATTGTAGTAACTTGATGTGCTGGCGTCCGTACAACGATTAATCTGAAATTAATAAAAAAAAATGAATATACGGGTTAAGTTTAAGTAAAATATTTCTTTTAACAAGTTTTAACGAAACATCTTGTAACTTTTCTCAATATTTACTACTATTTATTACACTAGATTAAATAAGCTTTTTTTTGACACCAATATATCATTAGGTACTTAAAATGAACAGTGTAGCACATTAAACCAAAACAAACAACGCATTCTGCAGCAATCTGATATCCAGCACATCAAGTTCATCAGTATCAGTTTCAGGTAGCTTGACCTGCTGGCGTCTGTACATTACCGACCATAAACCTATTGTACGGAAGTCAGCACATCAAGTTACTACAATCTGTCAAATCTCTTTAATAGGTTTTCAACTTTATCGCTTAAGCATTAAGGTTCAAGGTTGATTGGGAAAATTTGACAGTTTCGGGTAGCTTGACATGCTGGCGTCCATACATACCTACTAGGGCCAAAGCCAACTCGCAGAGGCCCTTTTACACAATTCTAAATAATGAGAAGGCACCAACCATCGATTATCACTGTAGCTACGCACCATTCAAGTGCACCCAAGGACAACCCCCGGTTGGTGCAGGACTATTGCAGAACATGGAAACAAAATATACTGGGCTATGGGTTTAAGTGGCTATAGTGGATCGGTTACCTTGAACTATGGAAGGTCTATGTCCCCTGCCTGACCAATGATAATTTATAAATATTATTATTAAATTCTAATTTTTTGTCAAGTATCAAAATAATTTATTCCTTTTTATTAGTGATATCAGATGCAGATTTTTCAATTTTTCAGGATCAATTTTTATGTGTCAGCAGTGAGATAGTGGGCAGCGGGATTGTCCGAAAGGGTTACCGCTGCCCCGGAACATAAAGGGCGAAGGAAGGAACATGGGTGGGTTTTAGTCAGTAAGAGTCTGACACTCCCTTCCGCTCCACCCAGAGCGGGAGGAGTCATTTGATGATTTCCCATCCCAAAAAAAAAAAAAAAAAAAAGCAGTGAGATAGTAGAGATAGAGAGAGAGAGAGTAGACCTTTAATGTACTTGCTAATTCCATGCTATTACTATACTCTTTGTTCCATGCTAAAGGCACTAAAACGTAAACGTGGGGCGCCCAAAAAATAAATGTCAAATCCAATACAAACGTGATTGGCGGTTGCTATGTTATCACCAATCACAGTTGTTTAATCAGACGACAGAACACAACACAGACTCACACAGACTACTGACCCACTCCCAGTATATTACATACATACATACTGTGTGTGCCTGTGGATATATTTTTATAGAGGTAGCATAGTAATAGCTTTCTTCGTATATCTACATTCTACTGTGACTTGTTATCGATGATAGTTAAACAGATGTTGAGTAGTGTCAAAGTACATGAGATTCATTATCAAGATTGTGAAGTAAGTTTATTGATAAAAGTTCATTCCTACTAAAATTTTGAATTTCATATATAGTAAAATAAAACTTTATGCAAGTAGATTGCACGGTAGAGTGGATTTATATTAATATTTAAAATTTAATAAAAGTTCATGTTGAGGTTGGTATTATTTATATTAAATTCTCATTTCTGTTTACACCTACTAATACATAATATAGTCATAATAATATCATCATCTTGATAAATGGATTACTTTTCAGGAAAATAATAAAATGTTACGTGGGATTAATAAAGTTGTAAGTACCGTTTTTGAATTTAGAATTAAGTCAAGACCTTTGAGATGATCATGAATAACCAATTCTAAAGACGAGTTTTTAAATAGCTGTTTTGGGTCTTAACCTCTGGTGGTGTCATTAGCCTCCTGCATGATAGATGATTATCGCTACCCAAACTTTTTCTCGAATAAGTAATATATTGTTTATTTTTTCTATATTGCTGGAATTTAAGTGAGCAAGCAGTGGTGCAGTTACTTTGTGTAAATTATTTCATCACCACTGCACTCAAAACGGTGAAGGAAAACATCATGAGGAAACCGGCATGTCCTAGAACTAAAAATTCAAAGACATCTGACATCTACCAACCCGCACCGGGCCCGCGTGGTGGATTACGGCCCACTCCCTCTCACCGAGAGGAGGCCTGTGTCCCAGCAGTGGGAACATTATAGGCTGATTATGTATGTTATGTAAGCGAGCTAGCCAGAGTGATAGGGTGCCCCGATACTGACAAGTTGGGCTTAAGGCGGCGACTGTTGGCAGTGTTGTTGGCATCTTTGTGTACTTGATGTACCTCATCCCCTGCCAAAAGTGTCAGACTTTTTATTTATAGAATTATGGGCGTTGCTAGCCCTAGGTTAAATGGTCTAACACCCCATCTTATAAAGTATGTATGGCCCAAACTTGTCCACATCGGTAAACATATACAGGATGGCAAGGGACATCAACGCGCAACCTGTTACCATAGATTTATTACCTACATGATTCTGAATCTGGACCTCTAATGACCCCTATGCATTGAAATTTTTTGTTGGTTATTTAAAAAAAGTACAATTCATACATTTACACCGCATAGTTTTTGCACTTTTGGAGGAAACAGATTTAAAAAAAACTGGTCAAGCGCGAGTCGGACTCGCGCACCGAGGGTTCCGTACAAATTTGTAGGTAATGTAACTACAAATCTACAGTTTTCGAATTTTTTCCTTTACTTACTTGCGCTACATGACAAATTTCATGATTCTAGGTCAACGGGAAGTACCCTATAGGTTTTAAATTCCCTTGAAAGTGTCAAAATATGCAGCATAAATGGAACATAAACGCCCGTATCTTTTGGTTGGGTTGAGTTTAATTTAAAAATCTAATAAAAAAACTAAGTTAAAAATGAATAACTTTATCTTAAAATTTCAGTTAGGTCACAAGGGCTATTTATTAGAACCCTATGTGACGTCCATGCACATATCCTGCAATTATACCACTGCAAATCCGCAAAAAAATGTCCAGCAGCTGCCAAGATTACCGGTACCAAAACTAAACGATACTTTGACGAGGTACCTTCTTACTGTCCGACCAATTCTAAATGATGAAGAGTTCGCGAGGACTACAGCTCTCGTAAAAGACTTCGAGAAAGGATCAGGACAAAAACTACAAGTAAGAAATGTGTTACTATACCTAATATTGTTTGTATTGAGGGACTCGGCTCGTAGTCAGCAGAAGTGTTGCTGTTAGTAATTTGTATTGATAGAAATATGATTAAGTTTTGCATCCCATCATCAAGAAGCTTCGCACTATGACGCGATACACACTGAGGTGAAAGATGACTACTTACGTCCTAGTTTTCACACGGATGTCGGAACATCAATGATTTACGAAGCCGCTAACGGCTAATGTGTCCACCATTTAAGCTCGATAAAGGGTTTGAAATTATTTCTATGGAAGCTGGCATAGCCACTTGTAGCCATGCGGCGCACGATGAAACGAATGCAATAGATAATAATAGAAGCCTATGTTGCGATCGAAACGAAACCAATTAATCTCAATCATTTGCCGAAAATGTGTTACGCAATTAGGCTGCAGTTCATTCCGCCATCTGTTTCTGTACCTGCCGAATAATCGTTTCCTGCTATTTGGGATCCACTGAGTGGTGGTATTTGCACATTGCTGTTCCGGAATGCGACAGATATGACCAGTCCAGTTCCACTTTCCGCTATTTGTGTTCTGGAACGAAATATAGGGTTCTTAATGCGGTCTGTGAGTTTGACACCTAGGTAGTATAATTCGTTCCATACAAAGACATTTAAATATACTTACGATCCATAGCTCGTTGGAAGACTGCGAGTGCGGACTTTTGTCGATTTGGAAGAGACCATGCGCTCCGTTGATGAGGATGGGGACAATGCACTTGTCCATGAGCTTCTTAAACGAAGAAAAATGACAAGTAATAAAGCGATCCGTTAGCTAGGAAATGCCGGCGCCATCAAGTTTTCAAATATTGACCGTAAAAGTGTCATAAAAGATCTACTTGGCGTAGCTAGGGATTTTATCTGGGGTGGCAGCCGTCCAGCTAAACGAACCCATAAATGACGCCTCGTAATAAATAATTCCACCAAAAGTATTACATGTGTGTGTGTGTGATACCTACTGTTGATTTTTCAAGGGTGTGCAAAGAAATTTCTAGGGTAGGCATTGCTCACCCTAGCTACGCCAGTACCTACCTACGCCTATACTACTCTCAGAAATAAACATAATTTAAATTCATCAATGTTCTCATGTGTCGATTATTACTTTCAAATAACTCGGCAACGTGACAGAGCAATTTACGAGACAATTTTCAAACTTAAAAAATAAATTAGCATATGCTTAGGCCTTAAGGTGAAAGCATATTTGTCCCTGCCGAACGAGCGGAAGCTACTGAAGGCCTCACAAAATGACAAGCTCGACCAGTTGCCAATCCCGCCTCGAGTGCAATGCAAAAAACTTTGCACACTTGTATCATAATATACTTTTTTTCAGATGTTGTTAGAAAAGAGGGCACAGAAACATCTGAACTGGCTTGAGGATTGGTGGTTAAATACAGCATATCTAGAATACCGTGATCCAGTTGTCGTGTATTCCAGCCCTGGCCTGGTTTTTCCTTTCAGAAAGTTTCAAAGCCAAAACGATCAATTAAAGTATGCTGCTAAGACTTTACTGGCTGCAATGGATTATAAGAGCTTAATAGATAAGTAAGTTTCTACCAATCATATTATTAGTAAAAATACGTAGATAGGTTACCTATCCAACATTATTCGATCTTCAAAAACGGCACGGATTTTTAATACCTACCTATTATATAACGCTCATCATGTCCATTTTTACCACGGAGTAATAGGCTTGGGCCTGAAAACCTGCGAATATTATTAGAAAAAATATGTTTTTTGTTACTTTCAACTCAAATAGCAGTGGGTTAATTTTAGATAATTATGTATCTTGTAATAGTAAAACATATTCGGGATGTTATATTCAATTAAAAGTTAGACACTTCAATGATGTATAGGGCGACACACCGTTGTAATGCCAAAATGTACCTACTACCTACCAAAACAAAAACCTTTGATTAATTATGCTGACCTATGTCAAACAGCCAATACTATCCACTCTATCAAATGAATTATTCTACTTTATGTTTTGTTTTTGTATCTACCTATATGATATCTTTTTATTTTTAGCAACAAAATCCCGGTTGAAATGATGGGTAAGAATCCACTGGATATGGTACAATATAAAAAGGTATTTGGAACATGTAGAATACCACACGAGAAACGAGACAAGTTATCATTTAATAATAGTAAGCACGTCACCGTCATCCATAACAACCATGTAAGACTTTTCAATCCTTTATACCTAATCATTTAAAATCAATTTGCTATCTTCACTAGATGCATCGCCACTTAAACTGATAAGCTAGATTAAATCACCTTGTATGGACGCAACATGTTATGTGGATGTACAAATGAAGTAAAACCATTTATGAATAATGATTAAGTATGTGTTTGAATAAAAGGCACCAATTCTGTCTACTATAAATCCATTTGTGGAATACTCATTTCTTGTCAAATTTATGGCCATCAGCAACGGCAACATCATAATCGTGACTGCATAATCTGTATTAAAGACCCTTAAAGTATTAAAGAGTATTTGAAAATATTAAACCAAATTACATGGACTTGAAACACATTGTATTGGCAGAAATACTTTCGTCATCCGTGAAAGTTGTTGACCTTTTTGTAACATGTCATGTTGGCCTTGTTGAATAGTTAAACTGGCATTTATATACAACAGTGCTAAACATATAAAATTCATCAGTTTTAAATAATTTTTCTTCACCTCGATTCTGATCATGCGTTCGTTAGCATTGCAGTGTAGGTACTTATTTGTTATTTTTCTGTTGTTAGATATTTCACGTTGACCTCTGGGGCGAAGACAATGTATTGCTGAATGAAGACCAAATTGCTCAACAATTGAAACAAGTTGTGGATCTTTCTAGCTCACCAAATAATGAGGGCATTGGAATTCTTACTTCTGAAAATCGTGACTCTTGGGCAAAAGCTTATCAACTCCTCGCGAAAGGTACGCACATATAGGTATAGAGAGTGTGTTTTTGTAACTGGAACAGTATGGAGGAATCCAATTTTATATGAGAAAGGATACGAGGAAACTCCTAAGAAAGAGTCCTTTTTTCATGAAACCAGTTTTGACATATAGAGGTACTTGTGTTTTACATAAAAATGATAAAAATTTACAAAAAAATTGGAAATGCGTTTCAAATGTTCCAATCAAGGACCTTTTCTAAAAATGTAGTTTTAGCAAATAAACGTTGGATTTTATTGTATCGAAAGAATAAAGTCGGGACAGCAGAAGTGGGTCAATATAATATTTATTCATACAATTGCTAATCTTTATAACTGTATTACTGATCTGTGCCGATTTGTTAATGGTGTCGGTGTCTTTGATTTTGTATTTTCGTTTTTGCCACTGACTTCCGAAATTAAAGTTATGTTTTACTTTGTAGGGTTTTCTTTTAGAAGTCGGTTGTTTTTTGTTAAGTACAAAAAAAAACAACCTTATTTATATTTTATTAATTCCCACCATTAACAAACCGATACAGATTAAAAGTTTTTTATTTTTCACTTTTTAGTTGTGGTATGTACAGACGCCAGCACATCAAGCTACTACAATCTATCAAATTTATTTAATAGATTTTCAACTATATCGCTAAAGTTTGTAGTGTCTAGTGTGTTGGGATTAATTAAACACACGCACTAACGTTCGTAAAAAGTTTATTATATAGGTAATATATCTATGTATATAACAATAACAAGATCTCCGTAAATTGCAATGAGCTGCGCGAGTACGAGTACATAATATTACGCGATGCGCACGCGATCAATGTTGGACGCGGACTGGTGAGGGTAAGCGAGGGGGCGCGGCTCGAGAGTGCGGGGTGGAGGCGGCGACAGCGCGCCGTGTGCCGCGCGGTTCTGCGAACTTGATAGTACTTTGGCAGAGCGGTCGCCCGGGCTCCGCTAGCGGCTGGACTGTAGGTATAGCTAAGGGTGTGTACAAACGTGCGGAAGCATAAGGCTGTGTACAGAGGGGCAATTCTCGTAATTTTAAGAACGTTCACAGTCTGATCTCAGTCTCAATCTGTCAAAAAATACTTCTAATTTCCCTACATTTTGACAAGTTTTTGACATTTGTTTGTCGCCGAGATGAGACTGCGACTAGATTTTGAACGTTTTAAATTACAAGAATAGGCCTGCAGGTGTAAAGTAAAATATTTTGGTTAATTTTCTTATGCGTGTATTTATGTGGTATGTATGTGGTATATAGATTTATTGTATGTGAGTTATTTGTATATATGTATTTATGTATATAAATGTTAGGTATGTACCGTAGCTATATCCTACAAGTTTAAGGTTCAAAGTTGATTGGGAAAATTTGACAGTTTCGGGTAGCTTGATGTGCTGGCGTCTGTACCTACCTACTCCACACAAATTCGTATAACACTACTTGCTATACAACTATGAAATAAACTTAATTTATTGAGGCATCCACAGGCAAGCCCGGTTAAGCAGACGACAGCCTCATAGGTTGAACTGCGAGATGCCAAATCGAAAAAAAAACAATGCACACAGAAACCCATAAGACCAAACCCCGTAGTCTCATGTTCAAAGTTGATCACGTGACTCAACCATCCACTTTGAATGTAAACGTTTAATATCTCGGAAACGTGACACATTACGGGGTTTGGTCTTATCATGTTTTCTGTTTGCATTGATGCCAGCTATCGATTTATATAGGTCTCATGCATTGCCGCCGTTTTCAAAATGCCCCGACATTATGTATGCCAGGCTCCATATAGACCCCTTTATAACCCCCTACCCAGGAGGGGGAGTATCTTTCGAAGAAAAAAAAGATTTTCAAAGTTGTTCCACAACACAATTTATGAAAATATCGATAATAATACATAAAAAAAGTAGGACCATACAGATGAACATACATAGAACCCCCTCCTTTTTTGAAGTCGGTTGAAAATATAAAAATGTCTTAATTATTATTTCAGACAAAACAAACAGAGAATCTTTAGCAGACGTAGAGAAAAGTCTAGTTGTTCTTTGTTTGGATGAGGCTGTTGGTTTGTGGAAGTGTAATGATGCAAACGCCCGTAGAAACCTAGCCGGGGCACAGACGATACATGGCGGGGGCTCGCGAAGTAACGGCGCCAATCGTTGGTTTGACAAAACTGTACAAGTAAGTACGAATAACATAACATCACGCGGCTACGCCTGTATTCCCCGAAGGTATAAGCATGGGTGTACCTAAAGTAAAGCCACATTTCGCCAGTTGTGTCGAAATGTGGCTGTACTTTAGTAGGCGAGTCTATTGCGTTCAACCGGGCACTAATCCGTACTCCGGGCTGCTACTGAGAAATTCCAGATGGAAAAATCCAGTCACACTTTACCCGTCCCGGGAATCGAACCCAGGACCTCATTGTCAGCAGTAGCGCTTGCGACCAATAGAGCGACGAGGCAGTCACGAATGAAGTGTGAAACAATCATCGTATTGAGGAGGGAAATGTTTCATGTAGATCCTAAACTAAACGTATCGAGCAATTTTAGGATAGGTACCCGGTCGTTAACATGGTTCATTACATTTTATAAAAAAGACTATCACACACGGGAAAGGCACGTATGATCGACAGAGAGTACGTTCTCCGACAGCGGTAAACAACAAGGTATTCTTGTTGATACTGAACGTATCAACAAGAATACCTTGTTTACGGGAAGAAATGTTGCTGGCCAAATGGAATGTCGCAGGTTGCTGGCACCATGCTAATGAGTAATAAATAAACGAACTCGCAACATCACAAGTAGCGGGAAAGAATGTTGCGGGCTGGTTGCTCACATTGTTTTAAGTGTATGGCTTTATGGTTATTTGCAGCATTTTAATAAAGCTCGATTTTCTAATTGCTTTTTTCAGTTCATTGTTGGTGCTGACGGAGTAACGGGCCTTACCTATGAACATTCACCAGCAGAAGGACAGCCCATAGCTGTTTTAACGGATTTTATAATTAAATATATGTAAGTTCTTGAATTTATTTTATAATAGCCCCAACTATGTTGAGGTCCGCTTCCAGTTCGAGGACGTCGCGTCGTTTCAAGTTTGCGTTCCGTTTCCCCATATAACCGCAACATAAAATAATTGATTGTAAAATAATTATCATTATATGTATTAAATAATAAATAATATAATGTATTAACAACAGTAAAAAGTACCGAATTGTTTCTTGATTCAAATACAAGGCACATTAAAAATAATGGACAAGTTTTGAATGAGGTAATTGCATATTCCCTGTTGTGTACTGTAGTCGCTCTTGTCGTAATTGCTTTATCACCCTAGGGTTGAATGTCACTTGCACGCCATAAAACAACAAAGTCTATTTGTGTTACCGTTAGATAATTTCAACCTACGTCAAGTTTCAATTTTATTGGAATTGTAGTTAAAAGTGGTAAAGGAATTAAAGAGTCGACTGTACTTACATTTTGAATCTTAATTTTTGTTATGTTTTGCCATCTTTTCGTTTTTCAGTGAACAAAACAAAGCTCCTGAAACTTCGTCATCGAGTCCTAAACAACCGGCTCAGTTGAAATTTAATGTGACCGGAGATGTAAGTGGCATGATTGGAACTGCCAAAAAGAATTTAGACGGGTGAGTTTCTTTTTTTACATAGCCTACAGTCAGCAGATTGTTTTTTTTTTTTTGGAAGGGTCAATTCGCAGCGGACTATCCTCCTGCACCTCAATAAATTAAGGCCTCGAGCCAGAGCGTGCGTCAGCGTGTGACTGCTTACGGCTATTTAATATTAAATTCGTGCCAGTTTTAAACGCACATTGGGCTTGTCGCCTGCCTTCTGAACCTGAGTTTCCTTTCCTTGTAGCACGGGAAGTGTCGTTGCATTTTATTTCTCATCAAGGCACGTCATGTCGGTCATCTATCGAGTACTGACGGTGCGCACGTTCTTTTTGTTCAGGTAGCACGTGTGTTTCTTATTCAGAGACCATCGTGAAACCGAATGAACAACACTATCGACTTAAACGAAGCGGCAGCATCGTTATTATATTATATTAATATCAGCCGGTATATTATTATTATTAACTCTTAATTTTTTTTCTGTGATGTGTTTATGCATGTAGGATGTTGGAAAAATTAGTAATGCATATGCTTATTAGTAGTCCATTTCCCGGATGTTAATGACTCTCAAGTCTCAACGAATTGTGTAAAACGGTATGAATTGTGTTTGTTTGCCTATATAGCTGTATTACGCGTAAGCCTATCCATGGATCCAATACGGTTTCATCATATAGGGTAATAGTACAGACGCGCCCACCCATCAGACAAAACGAGTTTACATCGAAAAAACCGATAGTTACAAACCGAATTTTCAAGATCTGAAAGTTTTAACCCTAAAGGTGGATCCACACATTGCGAGCATGCGCTCCGCACGGCGCACAACGCATGCCTCGGCTTGAGGCGTGCGTGTTGACAAATTATACCAACATATGCTCGGGTCGAGCCATCGCGTGCGAAGCAAATGCTCGAGGCAAGTAGGCGCGCAGACTTGGCAAGGCATGCGCTCCGCACGGCGCACAACGCACAGCGCGTGTGCGCCGTGTGGCGGCCGGCTCATTGCGAGCAGTGCGTTGCGTTTGGATGGTTGTGTCCGCCTCGCTGCGGATGTACGCGCGCATTATCCTTTTTTATCAGTATAGGCTCCACAGCATTCAAGAGGAAATTAAAATCTTCTTCAGCTATGTGTATAAAATTGGAGTTATTTTCTTCAAATGAGAGATCATCGAAAAGCTTATTTCCGTGTTCATAACGCAGGCGGAAGAACTTTTTAACCCACCAACGACGACGACTTTTTTCTTTCCTTTTCTTTTCAATAATTGAATTAATAATTATAAAAGCAGCAGCGGATACGCGCACGCGATGCAAAGGTGCCATCTTGACTGCTGCTGTGTGGGTTGGATCGGCCCGAGCATGCGCTGCGCGCTGTTTGGCCCGAGCAAACGCAGTTTCAGTTTCGCAGTCGAGGCGTGCGTTGATATTGTACGCGGCGCACGCCTCGAACGTGCATGCGCGGCTACGTCCACACCTAACGTAATGCTCGCACTGAGGCACTTTGATCTTGAAGCATTTGCCGACATACGTTGGCTCGCCCTCGCGCGTGCGGAGCGCTTGCCTCGCCACGAATATACAGGTCCACACTTGGCGAGGCATGCGTTGTGCGCCGTGCGGAGCGCATGCCTCGCAATGTGTGGATCCACCTTAATGTGTATTTAAATATGTTTCAGCTTAGTTCATAACTTAGAGTTGAACTGCTTCCAGTACGACAAATATGGAAAGAACTTCATCAAGTCGCAGAAGTTAAGTCCAGATAGCTATCTACAGATGGCAATGCAACTAGCATTCTACAGGTATGAAATATGCATGCTAAACTACTACTACTTTCAATTTTAAGAGTTAAGGTAAAATGATACTACAATGCTACATATATACTACTAAAACGATACAAGCAAAGTACAGTATTTTGCTGTGTATATCTTTCTGTCACCTAGATTTAGATACGTTATTCGCTAGAGCGGTTGCTTGTAAGCATCCGCCCACATTCGCATCGACAGCCCTTTTACGTGCGCCTGTGGGATTTCTCGCTCTAGTGAATTGCACTATTGAGCGATAGAAAGGTACTTATAGAGAGAAGGAGGGGCTCGTGGCTAAATAACAACTGCGGGTTTAGCTCGTCGATGGAAGGTTAAGCCACACATCCTAAGTAAAATGTAACAGTTCCTTTACTTCATGCCACTCAATACATGTCCGTTTCGTACAATCGTACGCAAAGGACATAATATTTCCCTTAGAGGTTGAAAGCAAATTGTAAGTACGCTATTAAGTTTTTGGTCCATCTTTAGTTTTTTTTTTTTTAGGTTACACAAAGTACCTGGAGCTCATTATGAATCTGCAGCAACAAGAA
This sequence comes from Apamea monoglypha, assembly GCA_911387795.2. NCBI lineage: Eukaryota > Metazoa > Arthropoda > Insecta > Lepidoptera > Noctuidae > Apamea > Apamea monoglypha. The sequence continues at coordinate 10,919,094 of OU426921.1, forward strand.
TGTACGTCGGAGGGCGAACAGAAACCATACGATCATGCTCAATCGAATCCATAGAATTTGCAAAAACGATGTTGAATTCTCAAAGCAGCCCAAAAGAGAAAATTGCTTCATTAAAAGGAGCTATCAATTCTCATAAAAACTACACGGTCCAGGTAAACATAATATTAAGTTTAGCATGTCCCTGCTGGGGTAAAGTACTTTTGGTCCTAGGACGTACCGGTTTCCTCACGATGTTTTCTTTCGCCGTTTTGAGAGCAGTGGTGATGATTTATTACATAAAGTAAAGCGCCGGTTAGGGTTCGAACCTACGCCCACAACTTGTAAGTCGCGGCCGTTACTACTGGGCCACCACTGCCCAATTTTAAGTTTAGTACTTTTTCAGGCAAAAGAGCTACCCAGCGGGGTAATTGCGTAACACACTAACAGTAGGAATGGCTTTCATTTTGACAGTTCAACAACATTCATTGCGTTATTTACTTCGTTAGGCAGACAAATGTTTCGAACATATGAAGCAATGGATTAGCAATATCCTTCAAAATGTTTCAGATTCTGATTGATAGTGTGTTACGCAATTAGGATGCAAGTTAGCAAATTATATTTTTTAAATGTTGTGCAAAGAAAAAAGGCCACTCTCCTAACATGCTTGGACTAGAATCTAACAAAATCAACCAAATTCTCAGAAATATGTTCAAGTTGACACATATTTTTTCTGCCATGAATTCTATATAGTTGGCGATAAAAATAAAATAAGCCTTTTTGGAGAAAGTGGCTCTTGTCAGCGCCTTAAACATCAATAAGTACAGCTCAGAAAGTTAGAAGACTACTGCTTGAAAAGACCAACTAAATTGCATGTTTCCATGAAAAGAAGAAGTTTCCGACCAATTTGAACTTAAAGACTATTGTTGATTTTAATGATTATCATTCTGCAAATACACTGGTCAGCAAATAAACCGAGCCACCCACTACCTAGGAACTCTGATTCGATTTTCTCAAAAAGTATAAAACTTACAACTATCAAAGTTATACCTACAAAAAGTGCGTTTCATGGTGATTAAAATGACGACAAACACAATGCTAACGATTTGCTCTGTTTTCACCAGAGTTTGAAATTAGCGTTCTTTTTCTCTACAATGAGGGTAGTCGGATATTTCTTATCATTTCTTTAGTTTTTGTCCATCGTTTGCTCAGACGCGTGTGTTTTTGCTACTTTTTTCGATTAATAATGGATACAACACCTCAGGAAGCAGCTCAAGCTGTAGCATTACTTCAAGCAGGCATTGCGCAACGTGAAGTCGCTCGAAGGCTTCGAATCAGCAGATCTTCGGTGCAACGAGTTTACAGACGATACCTAGAGACTGGAGCATTCGATCGCCGTCCAGGTACGGGCAGACCTAGGGCTACATCAGCAGCAGATGATCGTTATATCCACCTTACTGTTCTGCGAAATCGCCACCTCAACGCAGTTCAAGTCCAACAGTCTGCGTTACGAACGCCAAGTGGTCATAAGTTCAGATACCGTCAGAAGGAGACTTGCTGAACGGAACCTGACCCCAAAAAGAGCTGCAACAGGCCCAGCATTAACGGTAGCACCCCGTCGAGCACGACTTGAATTTGCTCGAGAGCATAGGGATTGGACATTAGAGCAGTGGAGTAATGTACTCTTCACTGATGAGACCAGGGTGAGTCTACATGGAAGTGATCGACGTCAGAGAGTATATCGTCGCCCTGGAGAACGTTATTCTCAGTGTTGCATCAAGGAAACTGTTGCTTATGGAGGAGGATCTGTAATGGTCTGGGGCGGCATCTCGTTAACAGCACATACAGCGTTAGTTTTCATCGAACCGACGGGCCGTACACGTGGACTGACTTCTCATCGCTACATTACTGAAATCCTCGCAGACCATGTGGTACCTTACGCAGGATATATCGGACAGGATATGCAATTGATGCATGATAATGCACGGCCTCATGTTGCTCATGTGGTGACCCAGTATCTACGCGACGTCAGCATTCGTACGATGGACTGGCCAGCTCGAAGCCCGGACTTGAATCCGATAGAACACTTATGGGATGAGCTGAAACGTCGGGTTCGAGCCCGGGTACCTGCTCCAACAAGGCTTCCAGAGCTGCGAATCGCAATTGAAGAGGAGTGGAATACAATTCCTCAAGATTTTATCGTCAGGCTCGTAAGGTCGATGAATACAAGGATGCTGGCAGTTATCCGAGCAAGGGGAGGGAATACGGAATATTGATTAAAAACTTTTTTTTTACTTTATCTTTATTTTTGGCTTTAATTTTTTTTTCACTTTATCATTACTAACGATTGTCACGACTGGAAAACGACTCTTCTTTGTAAAATCCTTAATAAACACTGAAATATTGATTAAATCCAATGAGTTTCCTGTCATTTTAATCACCATGAAACGCACTTTCTGTAGGTACAACTTTGATAATTGTAGGTTTTTTAGTTTTTGAGAAAATCGAATTAGAGTGCCTAGGTAGCGGGTGGCTCGGTTTATTTACTGTCCAGTGTATGTATTTGCTACGGGCGCATAAATTTTATTTACCCATACAACCTTATGCTAAAGTAACAAAAACGTAAGAAAATGTTAATTTCGCCGGCTACCCTAGCGCTTCGCTTTAAATTTGAATTGTAGCTATACAAAAAATTACGTACCTACTTAAAATTTTATCTCGTTGAATTTTTATTACAGGCACTCCAAGGATTCGGTGTAGACAGACATTTACTAGGATTGAAATTAACTGCAATTGAAAATGGCGTTGAAATACCAAAATTATATTCTGATCCTGGATTTACAAAAAGCGCCCATATGAGGATTTCTACTAGTCAGGCAAGTTTAATTAAATACGACGTACACACACTTTCCTACATTTTATCATTACTTCTTTATTAGTATTGTTTTCTTTTCTTTTTGATCGAATATTGTGTTTATAGATGTGTATAGCTATAGAGGTTATACAAAGTTATTTGCTAAGTGTCGCCTACGACAAGGGAAGAGCGTTGATGTCTGAAATACCTTACATCTAGGTCAGACAGAGATGTTCAATAATCTGTTCATAGAAACAAGTGCCATAAAGTGTATAAACACTATACTAATTACTTATTGAATATTTTTGAACAAATAAATTATACTTATACTTTAGTCACATCCACACTGTGCGACAAATTATACAGAAGTCCGAAAAGTATAATCGGCCTCTACGTCTTGCCTTTGTGGATTATGAGAAAGCTTTTGACCCTATCAAGCTGGTCTGTTTTGGAGTCTCTGCAGTGATGCCAAGTCGACTGGCGATACATCCAAGTGCTGAGATGTTTGTTTAGCGCTGCAGAGAATACACCTTCTTTCCAATTTTCATCGATATAGCGCAAAAAACCCCAAGTAAAATGGCTGTGTGACTTCTGGATGGACATGACGAAATTATAAGGGTTCCGTTTTTGCCATTTGGCTACGGAACTCTAAAAATAAAAAAGTCTTATTACAAGTACCCATTTGTGAGTTCAGACTAATTTCTATTACTATCTGTTATTCCAGGTCGCTTGCAAGTGTGATGGATTTATGTGTTACGGGCCACTAGTGCCTGATGGCTATGCAACATGTTACAATCCCAGAGATAACGATATCAATTTCGCCACCTCCGCATTCGTCGAACATCCAGACACCGATTGCAACAAATACAGAAATGCTTTGGAACAATCCCTTCAAGACATGCATGATGTTCTTTTAAAGAATGTTCCTTCGAAACTTTAAAACATTTGTATACTTACCTTTGTGTATTAATCAATAATCGTATTACTCCATCTATAATAATCATAATAATATGGCGATACTATACGGTCGTGTAGAACTACGGTGAACTGGCTTTGGTTATTTTCCTATGCGAATATACAGTATGGCCGTATGGCTGGTAAAAGAAGGGACACACTTTTACGGAGTGTAGTACTCATGAACATGACAGACTTTTGCAGTGGGACCAACTATGAAATCAGCTGTTCTATATACTTGATCGTTTCGTATGCAACAGCTGATTGTTTTTTCATATTTCAGACTTGGTAAAATTAGCCAAGCCACTTTACCTCTTAAAGTATAGTCGACCTCGTAATTGCTTAACTTTTGACCAAATTTAAACTTCACTCAGGTTGAAACTATCTAAATATCATATTGGTGTTTTAAAGCAAGAGACTCTAACTTTTTATGATATTCAATCTTAGGGTGGTAAAGCAATTACGAGGTTGATTAAACAAAAACTGCAGAATTAAATGACTAATGAAATATTTGATGTGACTCAGGTTGGCTGGACAAATCTTCAAAATAGCTTGCATTTAACTAGGTCAATAGGTCACTTTATGTGACGGCTAAACACCCTTATTTCAGAATTTGTGACGCTACAGAATCTTAGATAATCGATCGAAAACGTGTCCAGCCATCTTGAAAAACCACTTTTCGCTGGTCTCTCAATCTCGGTAACGGAAGTGATTTTGACGACTTTTTGCATATCAACGGGCGTCACATAAATTTGTGACGGGCACCGAGCTAAAAGTTTTGTGATAAGTACAGTGGTTTAGTAGAAAAATGCAAAAATCTGTGTCCAGCCATCTTGAATTTACGTATAAAACTTATGGCTGGCACTTCCGAATCTCAATAACGGGGGCGTTTTCGAATATGGTTCCTTTACTAATACTTGGTGACGCAATGTGTGACAGTAATAACGTTTGATTTATGGCGTCACATGTAAGGGTTTACGAGAAATCAATAAAAACTTAATGTCCAGCCAACCTGAGTTCAAGATGGCTGGACACATGTATCTCCACTGCCTGATGATCTACGACCTTCGAAATGTGTTCAAAATGTTGTGACGGGGACGATAATGATAACCTGAAATTGTGACGGAGAAACTTTGCGTGGTTTCAAAGATATTGATCATTTAAATTTCCCCATACAAACATCCATTAATATTGTGAGGTGACCATAATTTTACATAAATAAAGGATTTCTTTTTAATCGATTAATTGGCCGGTAGGTTCGGAAGTGCCAGCCATAAGTTTTATACGTAAATTCAAGATGGCTGGACACAGATTTTTGCATTTTTCTACTAAACCACTGTACTTATCACAAAACTTTTAGCTCGGTGCCCGTCACAAATTTATGTGACGCCCGTTGATATGCAAAAAGTCGTCAAAATCACTTCCGTTACCGAGATTGAGAGACCAGCGAAAAGTGGTTTTTCAAGATGGCTGGACACGTTTTCGATCGATTATCTAAGATTCTGTAGCGTCACAAATTCTGAAATAAGGGTGTTTAGCCGTCACATAAAGTGACCTATTGACCTAGTTAAATGCAAGCTATTTTGAAGATTTGTCCAGCCAACCTGAGTGACATAATATTTGTGTAAAAACTATTAGATCATGTTTTTTTTTTAACAAATAACTAAAAAGTTGACATTTTTTTACCGCTTCCGCTTTTTCTACAAAATAGGCCTACGTGTATAAACTTGACACTGTACCTGTTTTATTTAAAATTATGCTATTTTGTTGTTTTCTATTTACAAAACAATGCACCTGCCATTTTACCTCTCCACCACTTTTGGTGAACTGGTAGAGAATATCCAAGGCCTTAAGTCTGCCTTTGTACCTTATGTGTTGCCTAAAGTATAATAAATAAATAAGACGTTTCTGCGACACTTTTTAGGGTTCGTACTAAAATGGTAGACAAGGAATCCTTATGGTGCGAACCCACCTAAACCTACTGTTTATGTTATGTACCTACTACAAAGAATTAGTGTCTAAGGTTGTGGGACTAAAATCATTTTGATAAGTTTTATACTAAATGGTGTCGGATCGAAATATTTGTAGTTTATTCCCAAAGTATCTAATGAAAGTGTAAACAAACTGTTCAACACAATTGTCTAAAAGCTTTAACACTTTCATCTGTATTTAGAAGGTTTTAACTTATCTTACCACTTTTTCCACCTATTATTGTTTGAATAACATTGCCTATTAATAAATGATTATAATTGAAAAATCTACTAGTCTACTAAAATTGAGGTTATAAAGTATTCAAGTAATCAAATCGAAGCACTCATTGTAGTGTACAGGCGCTGATACATTTTTTTTTATTTGTTTAAACATCAGATTTTGTAACTACTTATTATCAAGAGGCAGATTTTTACAGTTTCCGTTTTTGTTATTTATTGTAAGGATAAATGTATTCTGCTTTTTTTAATAAAAAAAAATATATTTGATTTACATATTTATGTTATCATATTGTCAATATGAGAATCTCTCTAACCCCGTGTCCTAATAATACAAAGCCATCGGAGAACCACAACGCACACTTTGTTGGCACGTCTACGCGTGCCAACAAAGTGCACAATGACAATAAAAATAATAAATAAATAATAATGTGTTAATTACATACTTAATGACATAAAATACAGTATGATTAAAAATAAAAATAATTTCCAATTTTTTATATTTTTTTTCAACGTTTGGTTAGTTCTTTAGTTTGTCGAGCGAAAATTGTGTCGCGCTATCGGTCGGTGTCCAGTAGTAGGACCAATCTACCGAGTAAAGCCCCTACAACGCGCACCTCGCTTGTACTTAATGACGTAGCGGACAGCATAATCTTTTTACTTGTTCTCCGAGTGAGTTCACAAAAAACACGATGTACAGAATATGTTATAGTAAATAATAAAACTGTAATTATGGCCATACTATTGAATTAGGAAATTCCTGTAATGATAGTGATGTTGAGTTAATAAATAAATAAATCAAAAGTTTCGTCACTAACGTACATCGAGCTGATGTGCTGTCGTAACACTGATGGTCGACATATCGTACTGTCGCGTATTTGTTTGTAGCTACTTTGATACGGAGTCAGTAGGTACTAACGCCCACGGTGGAGCAATCTGATGATGTAGCTGGAAGGTGACCATAGGAATTTCGCAACTATGCACCTATGCTATGCAGGATAGCTCCTTCGTGTTTGGACTAGTTAGATTTGTTTTGACAAATACTTTAGAACTGAATGAAGTCCAGGGTCTGATAGTGGAATTGGAAGGTGTTCATAGGAGTTAAAAAGTTCTGAATTAGTACTTTTAGTTCAATAGCTCAAATTTAAAAGCTTATATAAAAATTATTTTTTTCGTATATTTTTATTTTAAAAGCACACTATAGATCTTAATAATTACATCAATACCAGTTTTAAACGATAAACTTGAAACACTTCAAGCTCACTTCACCTAGGTTGTCACGGTGAGATTTTGCAGAATTGATCGGCTGTTGATTGTTATCATAACGTTATTAAAGTTAAAGAAGATAAAATGAATCCAAGATGTGATTAAAGATTAGCGTGATAAGACTGTATGAGGATGAGGAATATTCCAATGATGACAAAGTGATATATTGAAGAAGCCAGTTCTCTACAATCGCATTCTACTTTCAATAAAAGCTTGTTTACGTAAAACAAATAGTATGATTTATAGGTATGGGTAGGTACAGGTCAATAGATGTTTATCATTTACACTATACGGATGTTAAAAGTTATACCTACTCAATCGTACTACTCGTTTATGAGCAATAAATCAACATTAATCAGTATCTCAATCTCTATACTGAATTGCAATTTGCAACAGTGTGCAATTCTGTAAAGGGATATACTTTGGTCCATTCGCACGCTAAAGCGAAATCTATGCGAACAGGTAGGAGCGGATGCTCATCTCACTGTAACAAATGCGCTTCACATAGAAGCGTCATTTGCTAGAGTACAGAAATACTGTACTGAAAAATGCTGATCCGTGCTTTTGTAATGGATATGATTAGTCTTGCGAGAAGCATTGGGTGCGTGTCTACCTACATAAGGGAGTCTTGGCATTGGACATTGGTCTGCTGTAGGTAGGTATCATAAGAGTTATCGTCGCGTAGATGCCATTTAATTTGCCGATATGTAGGTACAATCATGACGGAACCTACTATACTTAGATGGGCATCTACATACTTAGGTATCTTGCGAGAAACCTTAAGAGCAAGGCGGAAGCTAGGGTTAACACCGCTTTTTGGATTTTAATAAATATTGTGATATGTATGAGTAGGGTTTTTATAACTTATTTTCTATTCGCGCCGGGAAGGTTTGCATACCACATGGCTTATGACTTTGCACGATGTGTACAAAATCAAATACTTATAAAATACAAATATTTTGGAAAATATAGCTGTACTACCTTTTGCTCGCGGCTCAGCCCGCGTGGAGGTCGGTAATCATTCCACGGAAACGTACTACCAGGACAGAAAGTAACTATGCCCTCTGATTATTTATATTTAATACGGTTTCTGTAGTATTAATCGCGTGATAAAACAGGCATGTCCTAATACCAAAAAAATCTAAGATCAGTGACATCCACAACGCGCACAGGGCCCGCGTAGTGGATTCTGACCAGTCCCTATCACAGACAGGAGGCCTGTGACCCAGCAGGGAACGTTTTAGACTGATTCATCCCTCGCCAGCCTAAACTTTTCCCAACTATGTTGTGGTCGGCTTCCAGTCTAGCCGGATGCAGCTGAATATCAGTATTTTACATGAAGCGACTGTTCTGGGGTGATTATGCTATGCAAACCTTACCTGCGCGAGTTTAGTAAATTATTTTCAAAAGAAAAAAATTACGTTTATGCAGCTTCAAAACCCTAGCGTCGGTTGACAGTACCATTCAATCACTCATACATTATCAATGCAAATTAAACTCAGCTCAGCTAAAGTTCAATAATACATAGTATGATTGCATAGTGGTCATAAAAGTGAATGATGCCTTTAAAGGGCGCGTTCATATGACACAAATTTAACCGCGCGCTGATCGCGTTGGAATAGTTTTTGAATCGTGCACGCTTTGTGCACTGTGCAGTCGCCTTTATGCATTTTGTCATAACGTACCAATACATTCTTAATGACCAAGCACACGCATCGCGATGGCAACGCAGTTGCTTGCGCGGCATGCTTGATCACTAAACATATGTACGTAATGACAAGAGACGTAAAGAATAAATTCCAAAGTCTCTGAGGAGAGCGGCGAATGCGCGAAACACATGGTGTCGCGCTCAGAATATCGAGATCGTGTGAACGCGCCCTAAAAGTGTAGCAGAAGTTATAATAATAATGTGATATTAATGTTAACTCGCCGGACTGACACTAACTAAAAACAAAAACAGATTTCACATTGTAATATATTGCACGCAGGAATGACAATAAAGCAAAAAGCTTAAAAATGCAAAGGTACATTCTTTTTTATAGATTTTTTTTTATTGCAGACTTGATGCCTTGTGTAAAAAGAACAATTTGTACACATTGTTATTAACTCGTAACATAATTGTCCCGGCAGAAAACAGGTTATAAATTAAATCTTTAGATATACCTTATTCAGAGAAGAAAACCTCTAAACCCCTTATTAATAAACGCGGAGTAAAGTTAAAACCAGTACCTACTGAGTTTAATTGCTTAACTAAACATTTTTCGAGGTTTAAGATTAGCATAACTTTATTTCGGATTTATAAGGTAATAAGGGGGGTACCTATTATGTAAACAAACAACTAATATTTTTCAAATATTGCCTTTGATAAGAAGAACCTGTCACATTATTCATTGTAAGTCTTAACTCATAACCGTAATTCGGAAACAGTGGTTAGCTTCTATTTTTTTTTAATGTTTTATTTATGGCTAATATGAGATTTAACCTCATTAACAGCGGATTAACTGATCGGCACCAAAATTGCGCAACATACAAGAAGGATAGTCATAATTCACTGCTTCGTTTGAATTATTAGTCTGCTCGAAAACGTAAAAACGCAAAGAATATTGTTAAATTATTAAAATGAAAAACTTTTCAATTTAACCTGCGCAATTAGGCTACTGATATAAATGTGAAATTGATACCAATACAAACGCAATACTAATGTGGTGATAGATTGGCCGAAATAACAATAGCAATCAGTTTTGATACATCGCGATCGTTGCTGGTGTATTACAAAAACCGTAAAAACGATAAAGCAGTATTTTTTTTAACATTGTAACTCTCTTTCTCTTCTTTGAATAAAGTCTATCCTTAGTTTTTCTTATCATAATTGTCGTTTCTTGTGATTAATAAAATGCTTTCAATTCTTCTGCAGTGTTCAAAAATATAGCTACTTATAAAACTTTACTAACATAGATCATAAATAATAATACATTTACAATATGGACAAGCCTAACATTCTGAATAGGTTTGCAGCAAATACATTTGTCAAACAGACCTAGTCATTGCCAAACGACTTATTACAGTTATTACATTTTACGCCTTAGCGCATGTGAGGGTGTGTTCCATTAAGAGCGCACTTTAAAAGCCGGTACATTTCTTATAAATTGGTGGGAGTCAAACCTTATTTATCTTAAATCTACTATTTGTTGCTATTTATCTATATATGCACGTGACTCCCGAGAGTAACAACAGTAGATAATTTACTGTGTCTCATTAGTCAAAATATGGTAGGTATATACTCCAGTTTCTCTATGTATGAGAAAATAATATCGCTATCGTCATCAGTAAAGTAAATTAAAAAAAAAGGGATAAGTGCGAAAAGGACACGCACCCTGAGGGTTCCGTCTCAACATTGTGCCCGGTTGCTCGAATTTCCAAGTCCGGAATGAAGAACAAAATTAATTTTGTATTCTAAAAAACCTTCATAGAGTGGATTTGAATTAAATGTAGACTAACTGTTACTTCAAGATACAGCTTATGAGTTACCAATTTCGGATTGAAGGTCAAAACATGTTCTCCAAAACAACGACCAACATCACGGTCGCAAGCAACTGCAAGTGTAAGTTTGTAATCGTAAAACGATCAAATTTTTTCCTTTACTGACTGTAACCTTGCTTCGTGACTTATGTTGGTATCTTAACGGGAACTACCATATAGGTTTCAAAAAGAGAGATAACCATCAAAGTAAGCTTATTTTTTATATTTTAATTTAATTAAATGTGACACTTTATTGACCTTATCTCTTTATTGCGTTGAAAATAGATTTTATATATTTATTAATTTTGAGAAAAAGGGTCATGCTCGTGAAAGACGGACAGACGGACAACAAAGTGATCTTATAGGGAAGTGTTCCTTTTTTTTCCTTTTGATGCAAGGAACCCTAAAAAAATCTTATATTTAAATCGGCAAAGGATAACAAATCGGACAGCATCTCTTAAATTTTCTCATGTATAGAGGAACCGGTGTTCGCGTGGTCCACCTGGGGAAAATGCAAACAATTGAAAATGCTTTACATAAGTGAATGGGATTTTCCAAAGATCAAGCGACATTGATGAATGGATACCACAAAATGTGAAACAGGCAACAAACAAACAATTCTAGATTATTAGATTTCAATTCTAGCCTGGGGTTTCTTGAAAGTAACACAAGTTCAAGAGACGATCATTGAGGATATATTAACGGATATACTGTTCGAAAATAACGCATGATATAAACATTGCTTCGAAATAAAAGTACTATCACTTCCATAAAATGAAGAAAAGTTTTATTGAAAAGTCTTACCGTGCGCTCCCAATGGGACACCCATAACATTCTAAACACAAATATAACGTGGAATGTACACTAATATAAATTATGTCAAAACAAAACAAAATTTATGACAATTAAATTTATTACTAGGATAATAATTCTTAACCATAAGTATGATTTCTGTTTAACTCTATTTATCGCGAGATCGGTTAGCAAGCGCAATTGTCCCGCGCGGCCGGAGGCGCGGCGAGCGGGCGGCCCGGCGATGCCGGCTTGTGCTGCACGCCGGACTCCGCAGCATTCAGGTCCAGTCGCCCATCTTGAATGCTCTGATATATTTTCTTAGCTGTCTCAAGAAAGGCTTCCTCCACATTTTGACCACTGGAATTAAAAACCATGACAATAAATACTACACTTCTGGACACATCTATTGGCCCACCTTGTATTTTCAGTTTCGTTTGGTCCTAGCTAAAATTTTATATTAGGTCGAGCAAAAAGTTTTTATGCAGTTTTGAACCTGGCACATTCACAATTTCATTCAATAGTCTTTTTTTGAATTTCGAACCCAGAATTTAAAGAAACAAAAGACAATTTGGAGCCTGTTTGTTGATATCAAACAATCGAATACTAAGAAAACTTGGTTTTATTGGTTTACTTGGATTTAATTCTTGAAAAAGTGATTGATATCTTTGGTTTTGCAACAAACATTACTTATTCTTAACATTAAGGTGAGGTTCTATCAATAATCTATGGATACTTCACCTGAAGTCGCCGCCCAAGCTGTGGCACTTATTCAGGCCGGACGCAGCCATAGAAACGTGAGTGCTCAACTTAATTTAAGTCGATCTGCGGTCTGAAATGTTTATCGGAGGTACCTAGAGACTGGCGGCTTTGTTCGTCGCCAAGGAAGGCCACGATCTCGGGTCACAACTGAAAGGCAGGATCGATTCATCGTGACGACCAGCTTGAGAAATCGTCACCTTACCTCCATTGAGATACAAAACCAACTTCGCGACTTCCACGGAGTATCTGTGAGCGCTCGAACTGTTCGGAGAAGGTTAAAAGAACGCGATATGGTACCACACAAGCCAGCTAATGGGCCCAAACTAACGCGAGCCCACCGAACAGCGCGCCTTCATTTCGCACGCAGTCATTTAAATTGGACACAGCAAGATTGGAGCCGTGTACTCTTTTCTGATGAGTCTAAAATTGTGTTACATGGCAATGATGGAAGAAAGAAGGTCTACCGACGTAAGGGAGAGCGTTTCGCACAATGCTGCTTTGAAGAGAGGGTTGCTTATGGCGGTGGCTCATGGACTGTCTGGGGCGGTATATCCGCGAGCGGCAAAACTCAACTTGAGGTTGTTACAGGACCACGGCTGCCAACATTAAATGCTGAAAGGTACATTCGTGAGTGCTTAGAACCTCACGTGATACCATACGCGGACTATGTGGGCCCAAATTTCCTTTTTATGCATGATAATGCAAGAGCCCATGCGGCCGGCATCGTCAGGGAATATCTTCGGGATGTGAACATCACAGTTATGGACTGGCCAGCCAGAAGCCCAGACATGAACCCCATTGAGCACATGTGGGACGAGCTAAAAAGACGTGTTAGGGCTCGTCAGCCAGTTGCCCAGACGATGCAGGAGTTGAAAACTGCCATAGAAGAGGAATGGGAGATGATCCCTCAAAATTTCATAGAGCGGTTGATAAACTCTATGCCTAATCGTATGAGAGCTGTGGTAGATGCCCATGGAGGCAACACGCGTTATTAAATTAAACCTTTATTTGATAAAACATGTTTTTTATTCAAAAATCAATTGCCTTTAACAAGGCGCATATCCGACTTGTTAGGCGTAGCTCCATGTCGTATGGTATTCTCTATAGATGTGTCCAGAAGTGTATCAGTGTGGACTATCATCATCACAAAATTATTGTACGAACATTTCCAACAGGGTTAAGAACTGAAAGATTCCCCATGCGATGGTAGACTGTTGAGTGTTATTTACTGTCATTAAGCTGTCATTGTGTTTCTATTATTGTTTAGTTTTAACTACAAAAGTGTGTGACGTAGATCTTTTACAAAAAAATAAAAATAAAATAGCCATAGGTAACTCTAATAAACATTCATTCGAGTAATCAAAGATATCAATCAAGAGAAGAATGTATATTTGAGTTATGGTCATGGTTACTTTTTCTTTAAAATTAAGTGTCTATGTCAAAATTTTAAAAAGGAACCCTTATGGTGCGTCTAGTCTGTCTGTCACAGTTACTTATTTCAGCAACTACTTATGCTAATACCATGAAATTTCGAATAGTTATAAATCATGCTTGCCCACACGGTCCCAATAAAGGAAGAAAATTAGCAATATTGCTTTTGTTTTCAATATGATTGTCCTACGAATATCTAATTCAATGGTTTTATTGAATTAGATATAATATTATATTATGAATTAGATATGATATATAATAGATACACCTGCCGTCAAAATACCTACGTCGCGTCGGTTATCACTAAAAAGACCGTTCAGAAAAATCTAAAAAAACTTACGTCTTGGCGCTAGCTTCAACAAACATAAGTCCATTTTCATCAGCAAATTGTTTTGCTTCTTCATATGTAACATCTCTTTGGCCATCTAAATCTGATTTGTTGCCAATTAAGAATATCACAGTGCTGGGGTTAGTCAGGTTACGTGTGTCTGTAAGCCAGCTACTTAGATGATTGTAAGTGGATCTGAAACAGCAAAACATAACCTCATAACATCACGCCTTGTTTCCCTTCAAGGGTTGGACAAAGGCGTACATATTGTACACTCACTTTTCGATAGTTATGTAAGTCCCATATCGAACCATCGGAGAGTCTTCCGCCTGGGCACGCGTTACCGTGGTCGACTTGGAAATCTCTAAATAGACTTCGAACCCAAGCCGGCCGGGGCAAAGACAATCTCCACAGATGGAGGTTCACGGACGGCTCAGATCTCAAGTGCATAAGCGGTACCTCCCCGCAGACAATGGCCCACCTTATATTATCCTGCGCCGCATACTCTGTCACCTGTGCACTTAATGACCGATGACTGCGTCAGTGAGCGGAGTGCGCGCAGCAGTGCGGGTTGGTAGATGTCACATGTCTTCGAATTTTTTGTTCTAGGATATGCCGGTTTTCTCACGATGTTTTCCTTCACCGTTTTGAGAGCAGTGGTGATGAAATTATTTACACAAAGTAAAGCGCCTGTCTGGATTCGAACCTACGACCTACAACTCGCAAGTCGCGGCCGTTACCACTGGGCCAGCACTGCTCGGAGACAAGGTTAAACGTCAATAAATCTATGAATATATAACAATGGCTCTTGTGATACAATGAATTGATGATAGGAACTCCTAGTACAAGAGCCAGAGCTACACTGATGTTTGTGTCTTGAAGACAAAATAAATTAATAATTATTGTAACTTAACTTTAAGCGACGTTTTAATAATGAGGATTACGGACAACCAAAACCGATTTTTTTTTTTTTGCGCGGCTTCTGTAAATAAATACTTAGAAGAGCAGAATATTTATTATTTGCCTAGGATGAAGGTATTTACAATAAGATGTGACATAGTATACAGGGTTGAACGGAAACAAGGGCCTAAGAGGTGAAAGTACCCTAAATATTGATGATACTTGTAGAGGTATGAGAAACAGGGTGTAAAGTTCACTCATCCTCCATAGAAAAGGGAGGATCC
Organism: Apamea monoglypha; assembly: GCA_911387795.2. Taxonomy (NCBI): domain Eukaryota; kingdom Metazoa; phylum Arthropoda; class Insecta; order Lepidoptera; family Noctuidae; genus Apamea; species Apamea monoglypha. Next base: position 10,934,367 of record OU426921.1, read on the forward strand.
TCCGACCAGACAGGTGTTGTGTCTGGCGGGCAATTGCCCAACGATTGATGTTGGGAAATTGTATCTATGCTGATTGCGCGGTAAACTCTGCTTGCGAGATGCAGGATTTGCGTGACGTCAGTATGACGCGTTGTTCGCATGTGGCGTTGTAGATACCGCTACATCACTCCCCTCCGGAGACCGGAGGTCGATAGTGGGCTGAGTCTTGTATATTGCGATGCTTGCCAGGCCAGCTGAGGTTCCAGTGAGTCGGAACCGGTTGCCGCATAGTTCACGGTGAGTCGGAACTGTCTGCGGAGATGTCCGCAGTGAGTCGGGGTGGCGCTGTGTTATACTCCAGTGCGTCGGATGTCGTGCAGCGCCGGGTTGAGGCTGGCTGCTGCGTCGACCAGGAGAGGGTGCTCTGCTTGTTGACCGGCCGAAAGTGCAGTGTGCTGTGCCAAGGTTGCTGATGAGGCTGAGGGTGATGACCAGGAATGCGCGGACGCTGCATGCTGGTCGTCAGGAACCCGTTGAAGCCGTGGGTGCTGGCTGGCTGGGTGACTCGCCGCTAAAGCTTGCGGGAGTGATAATGACGTCAGGTTGAAGTAGGTGCACGAAGGCTGCGCTGACGTTCATACTCGGGGTCACCAGTTTAGAGGTATGAGGAAGAGGGTGTAAAGTTCACTCATCTTCCATAGAAAAGGGAGAATCCTCCGACCAGACAGGTGTTGTGTCTGGCGGGCAATTGCCCAACGATTGATGTTGGCAAATTTTATCTATGCTAATTGCGCGGTAAACTCTGCTTGCGAAATGCAGGATTTGCGTGACGTCTGCATGACGCGTTGTTCGCATGTGGCGTTGTAGATACTGCTACAATACCAATTTATACTCCAAGGAAAAAACTTGATTTTTAAACAGTATTTTTAGCATCCATTTTTTTTTTTTTTTAGAAAATCTGCTTTAACCGTTTCTTATCGAACCAACTCAAATCAAATGCGAAAAGTTAAAAACAGAAAAGAAGAAAGTTAAAAATGAAAACCCAACTACGACGAAAACGCCAACTAAAAAGGTATAAACAAGACATTTCATAAGACAATATAGCTTATGTCCCGCGTGACATCATGACGCTTCCAACGACACGTCGTTTGTCAAAATACGACGAGTAGTTTAGGAGTTAGAAGGGAACATATGAACTTTCATACATACATAGTCTGTTAAAATTATAACCCTCCCTTTGGCTTTACCGTAGTCGGGTAAAAGATAACCCTTCCTTTTAGTTTTGCCGTAGTCGGGTAAAAAATAAGATTGTATTTTTATGGCACCAATCGATGGGGTTAATCATGCGGAAATTCTCTGTAGTGAACAATTGGCTCTAATAATATTCCTCCAAGGTTTTTAGAAGAGGGTAAAGAGTTTATATTTCGGCCCCTTAACTCACCACATCTACAATATCACACACCACACACAACTTAGCGTTAAAAACTGGATTTTATCCATCCTAGTGCAAACCTCCAGTGGGAAGGATAAAATCCAGTTTTCGCATGTTAATCCTGTACCGAAATCTTTAAATAACTCATATTCAGTCGATGAGTATCGACAACGACCGATGTTTGTTTTTCTTTTCAGAGAGATCTGATTTTTCAGACGCACAAGTCTGTTGTAAAGTTGATGAAATGTGATTAAAAATAAATATGATATTGAATTTGTTCGAGGCTCACAAAAAGACGCTCAATTATTATATTAGCGTGTTGATTACTACTTTTAGGAAATCAAAATGTCGTTACGTGCTAGGGATGTTGTGTTCAAAATGATCTATATAGAATAGAATATAGAATACTACTGCTGATCACTTTGCTCACTTGCTCCGAATTTAAGTAGGTAGGTAGGTACCTACCTACTTAAATACAGAGCAAGTGAGCAGGAGAAGGCCAACTTAAAAAAAAAAAATGATAAAAAGTACAAAGTCATACTACTTAAAGAACAATAGACTAGGAAAAAACAATCTATTATGTGTTATACGTCTGTCATAGCGATTTTCTTCGAGATTATGCAAGGTAGGAATTGGAATTTTGAATGTAAAGATCTAAACCCAGTCGTGTGACGACCGCTTAGATACTATGTTGCTTGTGCAATTATAGGTGTGCCTTCTGTGAGAACTAGTAGAAATTTAAATGATGGAATAATCACCTTCTAGTTATGTCGTATACCATAAGAGCTCCAGCAGCACCTCTATAGTAAGACCGAGTAACGGCTCTAAATCTCTCTTGTCCTGCTGTGTCCCATATCTGCAGTTTGATTTTTTGCCCCGCAACTTCGATAATGCGGGTTCCGAACTCTACACCAATTGTGTGTGGACAATCAGCCATGACTAAAAACAAACAGTTACCGTTTTAAAGCAAAAGAAAACACATAGTACTTATATCCTAGGGAAAACTCTATTGCTATTTGTGGTGGCTGTGTTGTTAGCAAACTAGCCACCCAAACAATACCTAAAATAAAAGCAATAACACACGGCCGCGGAAGCTACGTTTGCTGTCCCAGCTCGGCTTTTGCTTGTTTTATCCACGTTTAATTTCCTAAACAATAAACTACATAACAAAGCATGTATCAGAAAAATTATCAGCCGTTCCACACATTCGGGTCGAGTAGGTTTGTATGGGACAGTTGATAACGTTTTCGTGATTACGGTGTTGTTTCCATAGAGAAAGTTGTTCAGTTGAATGGTCTGTAGCACACCCGTAACTATGACCATACCGTTTTTATACATGCTATATATTAGAGCAGTTATTTTCTCGAATGAAAATAAAACAGTCAAGGACGTTCACCTTAAGAACCGTTTGAGAATCGCAACAACCATTATTGACCATTGGGCCCGATGTTGTGTCATGCGATGCCCTAATAGAACGTGATCACGCGACCATGGCCAGTTCGCGAGAACTTATAAAGTTTATAACATCCTTTTCATATAAACGAATTCCCCCCTTTTTAGCCCCTTCAAGAATGATTTTCGCCAAAACAGTTCTTATTACACAGTTTCATTTTAAATTACAACTGCACTTTCTAAATCTAAACTATTATAATCAAGAGAAAAGTTTTGGTTTTTTGTATGTTTGTTCGTTACGCCGTTTTTGCGTGAAACGCAAAAAGCTGAACGGATTTGAATGAAATTTGGAACATGGGTAGACTATGACCTGGATTAGGACATAGGACTTTTTATCCACATATTCCCACGGGATCGAAACTAATGCGGGTGAAACCGCGAGGCGCAGCTAGTATAACATAGCTAGGAAGCCTCTGATAATTATTTTTCTGTTAGGTATATTTTTATACCTATAAAATAATCAGCTTATAATGTTCCCACTGCTGGGACACAGGCCTCCTCTCTGTGAGAGGGAGTGGGCCGTAATCCACCACGTGGGCCAAGTGCGGGTTGGTACTTAGATGTCACATGTCTTCGAATTTTTGTTTCTAGAACATGTTTCCTCACGATGTTTTCCTTCACCGTTTTGAGAAGTGGTGATGAAATTATTTACGCAAAGTAAACCGCCTGGCTGGGTTCGAACCCACGACCTACAACTCGTGTAAGTCGGGGCCGTTACCACTGGGCACCACTACTTTTTATACCTATGCATATATTTATTTTATTGAATTACTAGTTGAATTCATACTACCAAATTTTAACAGAAAAGGTACAAAAGTTTATTTGAGAAAGTTTTTAGTTATTTGCAACAATGGCGCCGATTCCCTTGTTCACAAACTAAACTAAATTTAAATTCAGTGCATCTTTTTCTTTTTATTTCATAAAGAAAAGGACAGAAGATAAATATTAGTTTAGTCCTGTCAAATTAAGATACTCCCTAAATTAGACGTGATTAAAAACATGGCTACTAAAAATACGTCAATTTACGTCAGGCGTTTGACAGTAATTTGACAGGACTAAACTAATATTTATCTTCAGTCCTTTTCTTAATGAAATGGAAAGAAAAAGATGCACTGAACTTAAATTTAGTTTAGTTTGTGAACAAGGGAATGGGCGCCAATAGCTTGTATTGGCCCACTGCAGGGAGACATTTGTTCTATTATATTAAAAGATAGGATAAATTCAACTAGTAAGTTGCACAGATGACCCAAAATACTTATGATATGCCAATGATAGAGGTAATTTAATAAACAATAAGAATATACTAACATTTCTTGTCCGTAAACTGGTGCAATAGGCATGATTTGCCAACTCCCATATCACCAATGATAATATATTTAAATATGTAGGAGTAGTTGTATGGTCCTGACGTCATTTTGATTCTGAAAGTAATAAAACACAGAAATTCAACAAATCACACAGATAATATTATAATCATCTTAACATATATCACATTCATACAATCAACACGAAAAACAAGTCCGAGTCGGACTCTCCCACGAAGGGTTTCGTACCACAACGCAAAACACGGCAAAAAAATATGTTATTTGTATGGACGGGGTCTCCATACAAATAACATATTTTTTTGCCATTTAATTTATTTTTATTATTTGTTGTTATAGCGGCAATAGAAATACACACTCTGTGAAAAATTTTACTGTCTACCTATTACTGTTCATGAGATACAGCCCGCTGACAGACGAATGGACGGACAGTGGTGGCTTAGGAATAGGGTCCCGTTGGCACAATAACAATGGTTTAATATATTTTTGCATTACAGTATTATTATGGAGTGTGGATTAGTGTGGAAATATACAAAACTTCAGTAAGTATGGATTTGCTGTTAATTGTACAATAATCAAGGAGTGGTACAGTGCAGAAAGACCTGAGAGCATCTTTTCATGACAAGTAATGATAGTAAAATGTAAAAATAAAATTTTATATGGCGGTAAAGCTAAAAAACGGCCAAGTGCGAGGCGGGCTCGCTAACTACGGGTTCCGTACCACTATAGAATATTATTAACACTACATATTTTTAGGGTTCCGCACCCAACGGGACCCTATTATTACGGCTCTGCTATCTGCCTGTCTTAGGGCTGTATATTTGAACCGTAATAGACAGACACTTTAAATTTTCACAGAGTGTGTACTACTATGCCTGCAATAAAAAAATTATAAAAAATAAATAAATGGGCCAGATACAAAAAACGTGTTTAAAAAAAACCTTCCTGTGCAAGACAGACTTGCGCTTGGCGTTTTTTTTTTTATATATAATGCAAAAAAGGCAAAACAAATGGGATGATTTTTAGGCACTGCTTCACACAATTTGGTCATTGTCTTTTGCTTGCAAGATTTCTAACACAAGCCAGTTTCAGGGCTTTTAGGAGCCAAAGTACAAGTTTCAGACATCCAACTTCCTCTCAACAGAAAATAGCTGTTGGTAGTATTTATATCTTCACATCAAATTGAACTGTTAAAATTATCCAATTTTCGATTTGTGAATAGCTATTGGAGGACTTCTTCAATAAAGTGTTTACAAAGCAAAATAACATAACAATATATTATTTAATAAAATGAATGTTTTTTAATTAGTCACTCAATTAATTTTTTATAGTGGCCCTTTAAAGTTAAGAAATACCTAATAATTATAATTTATTTACCATTTGAACATTTTATACCATTCCCCTAAGTTAACGTTAAGAAATGAATTCAATACCATACTATTGAGTAAATAAATAATTAGTTTAGGTCATCATAATCTGCCTAACCTTTTCCTAACTATGTTGGGATTGGCTTCCAATCTAACCAGATGCACCAGTATTTCACATAGAGCAACTGCCTATTGACCTCCACAACCAAATTGCTGGGTATCATGATATCCATTGGTGAGACTGGTTATTAGACTCTCAGACTAACTACCCATTACAACTGACATAACACCAACTTAATGCATTATTTAGCATAACTGCTTTCATTTAACATGCAAATGTTAATTGTGTCATAACAAAAATTTAATCATAAATACTACTAAGCAAGCAATTGTAAATACTTTAGGAAGCTAAACTATTTTGAATGTATTTTGACCTTATTTCATAGTTATTAGCAACTACAAAAAATAAATCTAAACCAAAAAATAATTTAAGCAATTGTCACTTTATTTTCTGATAACAGTTAACATCCATGTTACCAAGAAGAAGCCTGTCATAACTACATGGTAAGGCAAGGCAATATATTGTACTACAACAATTAAATAGTGTTTAGGGATGTCCAAATATCTGCAACCTTGATGAGGTTTGCTGAAAAGATTTTTACTTTCCGTTTAATATTGATGTATGAGTCATCACACATTGAATTCAACGAATCTATGTTACAAAACATAACAGTATATAATATTTATCTAATAAAATACATAATCACACGAAATATCAGTCATTAGGTACGTACGTAGCAATGTTTATAGGAAGAACTGAGGAGTTTATTTGTAACTATGCACGCAGTTATTTGCGTTCAATTACGTCCCTCTGCTTTATGAGTATAAAAAACACTTGTAGATCAATATTTAATCAGTCTAGTATTAAAAAAATCAATGCAGAATCGATATCTTACTTTGTTAAAAACCACAATGCAACGTATAAAATTAAGTGAATCTTAATCTTTTTCGCAATGCAAAACAAAGGCTTCCTCCTTCGTCAAATATGACGTATTTCAATCGGTTGTTGCCATATTAAATATCTTACACCTTTTGTGAAAAAGAAATCCATGTCTCATCTCATCCAACTCCTACTGTAGAATATAGTTATAGATAGTGATTTCGATCATGGAATTAGTATGTTCTCTAATGATATTTCTTTTTTTTTTACGAAGAGCATCTTCGTCTGTCACTTTTAATATGACGGAGTTATTTTGGTGCGTAGCCAAAATTGGAACTAACGTCGTTTATGCCTTGTCAATACAATTTTCGCGACACATTTTCACAATGTTTACCAACAACGCCCCCCTGTCAATGCCCTTCAGGCGCTAAAATATATTTGTAGCTTGTAACACTCCAGTTAATATTATGATACGCTGTAGGATAGCTACTATTTAAATTACGTTAAAAATACGATAATTTTGAAGTTTGAATAAAAATAGCTATAATTCTATTCTATATTGAAATTTACATAAATCACAAGCTTCTCACTATTATGCTTTAAGATAAGTAGAAGACTTGTACTAATCATTATGAACAAAGCGTGTGCCTGTAAATATGTCTGCAAGTGTCCGTATTGCATCGTGACGAGTGATAGTCGTTGTGTCGTCGATGGCCTGATTAAAATTGCGGCATGCACTATTCACATAAATACCCTTTTTTTTTTCTTGTTGGGAAATCGGAGCGGGAGGGCGTGACTTGTACTGACTAAAATCCACCCGTGTTCCTTCAGTTGCCTATGCCGGGAGCCACGGTATTTCTTTCGAACAGCCTGCGGCCCTGGCAGGCATCGGCCCTAGCGGACCCCGTCAGTTCGTGCTGACATCTCTTTGAGGCGCGCATGGAACACAAAGCGCCGTCGACCCAGGCCTGGTCCTTGCCGGGTGGCGAGCTGCCCATTGCTTGCCCCCCGCAGGCCCGTGCCTACGGTGGCCGGGAGTCGGCTGGGGCGACTAGGGGTGTGAGGGCGCAAAGATTGCCTCTCCCTCACACGCTCCGCCTCCTTATTTGCGAGCATTACTGCTTCGCAGAAAGAGGTGACGGCTTCCCATGCACTCTCGCTCCGCACCATGACCTGGACCAAGGTCGGACGCGAGAGATCGCCACCGCCGATCACCGCCAAGAGGACGCGGCGGTGCTCCGCCCAAGCCGGGCAGATCTCCACCGTGACCTCTGGGCGATCCACACAGTGGTGACACCCTGGCGTTTCCTCCCGCCTTATCCTGAACAGGAACCTCCCGAAACAACCGTGTCCGGTGAGAACCTGCGTCAGGCGGAAGGTGAGGGCGCCGTGGCGCCTCTCCAGCCACTCCTCAAAGAGGGGTCTTATCGCAATTGTGGCGTAAAGTCCCACACATAAATACCCTGGCATGATTACTGTCGTCGGCGATGTGATTTATAATTTTCTTAGGCTGGGGTCTGTCTGATCACATAGCCGCGCGAACGCGTCACCGTGACGGCCGCGCCCGTGTATCTATGAATACAGCATTTAATGCTGTGTTCGTAATACACTGGCGCGGTCTCCAACACTAAACAGATGGAAAAGCTAATAGAAATTTTGGATAAGGCAACACTGTCCTGGCCTGTCCATTAAAATAGTAGTCTATGGGCCTGTCACATGTCCTGTGATGAAGTCCCCCGTCCCCCCCGAGCCCACTCAGGCAGCCAGTCAGTCAAAGTCAATTTTGATTAAGTGAACGCAAATATACGCAATTTAACAAGTTTCAACCAAAACACCTAAGTACTTTAGCATGGCAGGCCAAGATCAGAACAACGGTGAACAAAATGGTATTGTAGATAACAATGAGATTGAACCTACTGACCAAACTAAAGAAAATGTTGTTGAAGGTAAGCTTTATTCAAAGGTACTTACCTTGTTTGTATGCCTGTATGTAAACCACTGAACCGGTCGTTATGCAATATAACACGTAGGTAGCCTGGAACCTGGAGGAATTAGGCTGCATACCACCCTGGATATTTGTATAAAAAATGATAACATACATTTAATAATAGCTTCTCACTGAAAGTCTTGCATGGGCCCCCCTAGTGATGGTAACATTGGCTGACTTAAGTTATATAATTTCTATGGTCTGTTCCAAATGTATCTGATGAAACTGTGAACAAACCCTTTTCAGAGGAGAGGAGAGATTATTTTTATCGAATTTTGTTTTTCCTTTATGATCATATACAATTAATATATTATGATCTTCTAGTGCACAATGTCAGAATGCTGAGTCAATATCTTGAGATGGTGCACTAGACCAGAAATTAAAAAAGTCAAAGAATATTTGAGTTGCAATAGGTAAATTTCTTGAACTGTTAACCATTTTATGTTGATTTTTTCAATTGAATATTAACACAAGAAAAATAAAGCAGAACACATCTATTTAATTAGCCTATTGTCTCTGTATTGTCCCACTGAAGGGCAAAAGCTTCCCTCTTCCTCACAATTCTGTCTTTTGCAAGCCGGCCAGCCCTTTCGGTAGGAGTCAAGCTCGTCCCAATACTGGAAATATGAAGTAACACAAGAGACATATCTAAAATGAGTTTTTTTTGTTCTATCACATTGGTATATTTAAAACTAGCTGTGCCTGCGGCTTCGTACTTTCGGCAGCATTTTTATTTTTTTAGGCTAATTATTTTGCAAATAAAACACATACCATTAAAATAAGCTATTTACAGTATTTCACTGCAAATAGCTTATTTAAGTACGGACGCCAGCAGGTCAAGCTACCCGAAACTGTCAAATTTTCCCAATCAACCTTAAACCTTAATGGTTTAGCAATAAAGTTGAAAATCTATTAAAGAAATTTGACAGATTGTAGTAGCTTGATGTGCTGGTGTCTGTACATTTTTATACACAACGTTTTTAGTTTCTCATCTTTTGGCAAGTTTCTTACTTGCGTTAATTTCAGTTTCACATTTTGTAATGACTACGTAATTCTCTATATTTTATTCTATATTTTTATTTTTTGGGCCGTAAGCTTTTTTACATACACACATAAAAACACACGCACACACGCACATAAAAACTTTTTTTCCCTATTTTTACCCCCTTTAGGGTAAATTTTTTACAAACTTTGTATGTCATATTTATTTATATCTAATCAAAAGCCTAAAAAATAAGTTTCAAGCTTCTAGCTTTAAAAATGACGTAATTTCCATACAAACTTTCATCTCCTATTTCAAACCCCCTTACAGCCCTTTTTTCGCATTAAAAAGTAGCCTATGTCCTTTCTCAGGCTCTAGACTATCTCTATACCAAATTTTATTTAAATCGGTTCAGTAGTTTAGGCGTGATTGCGCAACACACGGACAGACCGAGTTACTTTCGTATTTATAATATTAGTATGGATTATTGGTATATGATTTTCATTGTTCTCATATGCCTTAATCATCTTTACCTCCAAATATATTGGGAACGTGACACTTTAGGGTACCACATTACTAGATATTTTTTGTTTGTATATGTGTCCCCTACCCCTACCCATATAAATTACTACTTTCATTGTGAGCGGAAACTGGCAGGGGCTGGATATGCCAAGCTTCCATAGAAAAATGTTCCTACCCCTTTCGCGGGCTACCTTCCTATCCTAACCGTGACTGACATGAATGGTTGTGCACTACGAAAACTGCTCTTTTATAGTCACACCGACTTATTTCAAGCTTTCTCACAATGAAATAACAAATTGACAAAAGGTTCTTCATTTTGTGCACATGCTTCGCAGGCTCAAAAGTCACGTGCCAGATTCTACTAACCAGTCAAACCTGGTTTGACAGATTAACAGTATTGACCCCCATGGTTTTGACTGTGACATGTACGTATCTATTTACTTTTTTTTTTTTCCATTTTCAGAATATATCATGTTGGATTCTAAATTGGATGAGTTACATTCTGCACTGGACAATTTGGAGCAAAAAAATGATAATATACAGGAAAGGTTGAAGGAGCTGCTGCAGTCGAATATCGATATCAGACAAGAACTACGCAACGAAAATGCAGAACCAACTGGAAATAATTAATTCAAATAAGGCAGGATTCCATAACATTAGTTTTGAGTATTAATAATGTAATGTTAAGAAGTTAAAATTGATTTATCGATGTAATAATGAAATGTACACTCTGCAAACCTATTCGGTTTACATCCCACACACGTAAACCGACAATGTATGCCGACACAGCTAGTTAAGTAAAGCGAGCGAGCTCTGTTTTTTATTAGTGTGCGTATATCGCACGGATAGCTATAAAGCTATATAGCGGTAAAGGGCTGATGTTTTATGCTCATTAATTTATGTAATTGAATGAGTTATAATATTTCGCACTTGTTCATTGTAACAGGTTTGGGTCAATGGCTAACGTCTGTGGTTAGTGAACAAGAAGTCTTAAGTTTAAATCTCGGGTGCAAAACATTCATTACGTAGTTGAATTGCTAACAATTCAACCCCGTTCATAGATGAGTAATTTACAATGTTTGAGACATGAGCACGGAATTCTCAGCCAATTTATTTTGACCGTTTAGGATATCTACAATTTTTGTGGTTTACCTTTCTCCTTTTTTTTTTTTTTTTTTTCTCTTGGTGGGATTTCATCATAGACTTCCTGACCATTCACCTTACTTTATAAAAAAAAACAATTGCACTCCGGGAGTGCCGGCAGAAGTGAAAACTTACCGTCTTACGAATTTTCGATCAGGTCACGTGTCCTGACGCGAGTTTACCATTTTTTACCCATTACAAAAAAAGTGTTCAACGCCGCTAAAGAAGTTTTCACTTCAAAAATTAGCGTTTTTAAGTTAGTCTACGAGTATAATTTGCAAAGTATATTAATTACTACTCATATTCCTGTGCGTTCTTTGTTACTGATGCCAATTGTGCTTGAACATTGTTAAATGTTGCATAGTTAGATCAACTATGCAACATTTAACAATGTTTATAAAGGCGGAAATCATTGTTTTTCAGTAAAAATAGGAGCCCACATTTCAACGCCTAGTTTATTTAATAAAATAGGCGTTGAAATGTGGGCTCCTATTTGTGGGTAGAGGGGTTTGTGGCTAAGTAATAACAGCCGCACGGGTCGATCGATCAGGTTAAGCTACGCTTGCCGCGGTTGGTCCGTGGATGGGTGACCATCTTCACATACCAAGACCCCTCCGTGCCTCGGAAAGCACGTTAAGCCGTTGGTCCCGGCTGTCATTCGTAAATCTTTGACAGTCGATACGGGTCGTCAGTAGCCCGAAAGTCTGACAATCAGTCTTACCAAGGGGTATCGTATTACCCAGTAACTGGGTTATGGAGGTCAGATAGGCAGTCGCTCCATGTAAAATACTGGTATTCAGCTGCATCCGGTTAGACTGGAAGCCGACCCCAACATAGTTGGGAAAAGGCTAGGCAGATGATGAGTTTATTTAATAAAATATTTCAATTTTTTTTTTGTTTTATTCAATTACCTTCTTAATTTGTTGCTTGAGTAGTTTTATTAGACACAAAATTATGTCTTATAGACATAGACAAAAAATAAAAACCTGTAAAACCATCTTCCTCTGCCGGGGTTTGAACTTACAACACGTTTATTGGAACTTATTATTCAATTAGGATTACTATACATTGGTATAGGTATGTGGGTATATCATACGCACGCAGTTTAGCGTTTGCTATTCGTACCCGACCGACCTACCGACTCCTTAATTTACGCACACAGTGACCATAACCCATGTGTGTGGGATGTAAACCAAATAGGTTTGCAGAGTGTAACATACCTAACTTATTTGTTTATGTATTTAATCTTTAGTAATGTAAAATAAAACTTAGTTTGTCATTCATCACCTTGTGTAAAATTATTGAAATTCCAAAAACACGATCAAAAGAGATTTGCAAAAAAATATTTTTGCTATTTTTAAGGACTAGAACCAGAATTTGCGTAAAATTATTGTTCTGTAAATGTCTCTAGAAAGTAAATTTCATGCGTTCGTGAAATCGTGAAGTTTTGTCGCTATTTCTGGAATTTATATATTAATTTTTTGTCGGTAGATACACTAAAACCTTCCGGAATAAATTATTTGATAGTGATAACCGTATCATAATCCGTTTTGTAGTTTAGAAGAACAACGCGGTAACACAAACAGACAAGAAAAGCGGCTATATGTATTTATAACTAATATGTATATATTTATAATGAAACAACTGCATTTCTTGCATTATTTCTTTATTTTCAACATCTACTTCAACAAAACGATTCTTTGGAAAACAAATGGTTGTGAAAACTTCTAAAAGGTGCATTTAGAATATCAACATAATTATTCAGTGGCTATCCTTTTTGATAAATCGCAGACCACAGTATCCACAAGAATGATCACCTGGCTTGTCCTGAAATAAATGTTCACATATTATAATAGAAATAAGTTTAGGGCCAGTTTCTCAGTTCTCGAACAAAAATGATCGCAGAATTAATGTGACGAATTGTCCAGCGTCCGCGAACTGCTGTGATTGGTTGTGATAAATCATTAAACCAATCACCGTTTACGCGCGTTTAACAAATAACAAAGGACGGACGGAGGTTCGCAAAACAATAAGCCCCAGTACGCACAGGCGATATTTTTCCCGCACCGGATTATCAAATCTCCGTCTACAGCCGAGCTTTAAGAATCCAACAGAGCTCATCCCAGCGCGTCAAGAAAACACACTATTGTTTGTAATCGGTGTCTTTGGTTTTCTATTTTCTTTTTTAGCCACTGATTTCCAAATTTAAAATAATTTTTCACATTGTAGTGATTTTTACTTTTGAAGTACTTAGGTCTTTTTATTTTATTTTTTTTAAATTGTTTTTCACTTTTTAATTGTACCCTACACAAATTCGTATACAACTACTAACTTGTTATCTAAATAACAGTGACGGAAAGTTATTATAACATCGTCAAAATATGGAATTTTGAAGTAAACTTAAAAACTACCCAAAAAAAGTTATTCAAATTTATATGGGACGACTACACAAGCTTCCGTGGTGGAAGCTTGTGTAGTCGTCCAAGTGGAAAAAGAATCACGTAAATGCAAAAGCAAAATGGACATTGTTCTTTCACCATATGGTCATGTTTACTGAAAGAAGGAAGAATGAAAAATATTTATTGAGACTCTTACAGGATTATAAACTAAACTAAAAATAAAAATAGAACAAATTATATTAAAAAAAAAAGTAATAAAAGGTAAAATGAAACAGAAAGTCCTATACGAGGCCTAAAGGCTCCTATGTCAGCATGATGCTTCGACATTTAAAAATAAATGTTGCAGCGCTGGTATTCTGATACCGCTGTGGGTATATAAATTTTAATAACTGGAATCATACCAAATTGATGTAAACACGTGGGTGTCCTTCAGGGCCACTGCCTCCATCACACCACACTACCCTCTCCGTAACTTGTTTTGGTGGCACTTCTGCTATCAAATTAACTGCCCAGTTGGGATTGACTTGCTTAGGGGCATTCATGAATCGTGCCAGCCGGCAGTCATCAGATTGCCATTTCTGTAAAGGAAAAATTTTTAGACTCACTATTCTAGGCAATATACATTTATTAAGAATTGAAAGCAGGAGGTGATACAGAAGACGAAGACGTTTAGATACTATTTTATTAATTCATTATATCAATTGGAATGTATAAGCAATAATATAGATATACTCGGTGATTACAATTATTGATTTAGGAATGTGCAACATTATAAACGACGCAAAAATTCAACAATTATTTTGCGTCATTACAATAGTGACAAAAAAATTAATTTACACTGATGCATTTATTCCAATGTTTACTATTATGTAAGAACAGATTTAAGTAGTCTTCACCCCAACACAATAACAATATACTTCATATTATTCACAATATATACCAATGCCATTAAGTGTTATATTAATTAGGAATCAAGTTAATCAGTTTATAATAAAGAAGATAATAAGTACTTGGCCAGTATGAGTAGGAACATCTTGAATTTTAGAAGCCATACAACGGCGAGTAACGTGTGTTCTCAACATAACACATTGTTTCACAGGGAATCGTGATACCGTATTATTCATAATTGTACAAATTGATGTTGAATTACTTTAAGTTTTCTATTGTGCACTTGCAGTTAGCACAGTTTCAGTAACGCACAGTCCCTTAAATTCTCAAAAAAACCAATTTTTATTTCGTAAGCTGCTGTGAGTGTCACTGTGTCACATGTGTCACTGTCAGGCACTGTAAGGTCAGCATGGAATTAGTATGTACTATATAGTAAAACTGGAATGCTTTGAATGTTTAGCGAGTAATCACTCCATTGTGACATGATAATATAAAAACTACCTATAAAATAAAAAATAGAAAATTGTAAAGAGACGTTGTTTTTGCAATATAATAAGGCAAGGTAAAACATGTTTGCGCGTAGTCACTGCATACCCTTAGTAGCATTTAAATACCAGTTTTATAATGAATACGAATATTTATTTTTCAACTACCCACTTATTACAAATTATGCGAAAATATTACCATTTTAGAAAGTTTATGTTTGAAGATTATCCGTCTATAGTTTTTTACAATAATACATGAAATAGTTTTGGAATACATTCTAAATTGAAAGCAAAACAATATCTTCGTCGCAGGATTTGATCTCGCAACTTGTTTTCCTCAGTCTTATACACAGACCACGAGACCAGGATTACTTGAACGCAATCGTTAAAATAAGCTATTACACTAATCATATACCGTTATAAAGATCAAATTTGCATATCTGTGTTATTATTGTATTTCTTCGTTGAGTCCTTGTGCACTTGTCTGCTAAGCTCGTATAAATTGAATAAACCTTAATGTTACAGGCAGAGGGTCCAAATTCGTTTGTTTTTAGGGTGGGTCAGATAATGCTGCCAAGCGACTGTGCTAACATAGTTTTAAGATAATGTAATTCTAACAAAATATGGACATTTAAATAGTCTGATTAAACGAATTTTATTTATTATTTTTTATTTCAATGTTTTCGAATGAGTTGATTGCAATATATGTGGTTAGCTAGCGATCTCGACAATTGATCATAATATTATACTTGCCTGAGCAACCGGCAGTAAGTTCGTCATCCTCCCATAGATGTAACTGCTTTCGGTAACGTCGGGGGTCGGGTTGCCTCCTTCCCTCAAATATGGCGAGGAGGGTAATGACAGATCTTTGCGTTATGCTCGTGAATGGGTGCTGCTTGTGGTGACTGGTCGTCTTGCTAACCATGGTTTTAGTTTGTTATTGTTATTAGTGTTGTGAACTGTTTATTTATTTTACTTCGATGGTCCTAATTTATTATTTGTGACTTCGAGTGATAGCTATGTGAAGATAACCCAGCATCATCACGCTGCATGTTGCGTGTCAACGCACCTACGCGCGTACTTGCGGGATTGCAGATCTGCATGATCGTGCGGGTTTTTTACGCACTCACGCGTATAGTTGCGTTTTATGGATTCACGGCGGCTCTGACTCATTTCATTCAGTCGTTCGCTGTGGTGATAGTTCAGTGCAGAGCGTCGCGTCTGTTTTGATATTAAACATGGTTATTAGTGTACCTAGCACACGTTTTTGTACAGTCAAATGAATAGAAATCGTGCCTATAGAAAATACTGGGTACATCCTTCTTTACAAACAAGATAGTTAAATGGGTCATTTGTTCAAAATTACTGGGATTTAAGAAAATATGAAGACAAATTCTTCAACTACACGCGAATGTCAACTGCATTTTCGATTTCGAATATAAATCGATTGATATCGAGTTCCATTTTCAAACACACGTCAAGCCCATCCAAAATCACGCACGCACTGCGAGACTCGGTGTGCCATACCTTGCGTCTCGCCCCGCACCCACGCGCGTGTGCGCATGTTTCTCCGCTTGTAGGCGCGTGATCGGAATGAACGCGCGTGGATGCATTTTCTGTGTGTTGGACTGTGCGTGTTTTCTATACAAATGGAGATACTTACAAGCAACGTTAAAACACGCATTCACGCGCTACGCTGCGTGGTGCGTGGCAGTGTGTTAATCCCCTAAAACACGCATTCACGGGCTACGCTGTGTGGTGCGTGGCAGTGTGATAATCGCCCACACCTACAAGTTGTGAAATGCATCCACGCGCGTTAATTCAGTGCGTTGATGCACCACGCAGCGTAGCGCGTGAATGCGTGTTTTAACGTTGCTTGTAAGGCGATTATTATGTGTGTTGCACACAGAAAATGCATCCACGCGCGTTCATTCAGTGCGTTGACACGCAACATGCAGCGTGATGCGTGGCAGTGTGGTAATCGCCTTATCACATAACAGTGATATAGCCAACATGTTCATGAGCGGAGCCGCTGCAAACTCCTCTTGTTGGTAGCGGCTCTCGCTGTGGCGTCGTGGTCTCGGAGACGGAGGGGTCACCGTGGTCTGCTGCCGGTGGGATCCTTCGCCACGGTGTCCAATTGCGGCCTTTCGGCACAGGCGACATCGTCCGGTTTGCCATAACCAGACGGCTGTTACGCATAAAGCGATTGACATCAACACGTAACAAATTACGTATTGGTGGATATCATGCGGCGATATGTCATCTATGTCTGAATCGCTTTTCTTTAGTTTTTCTATCGCCTCCCCCAGACTGGTCATGGGTATGGTTAGGTTTTCGTTATCAGTCGGTCTTTCGTCTGGGATTTAGATGTTATTCAAGCGATTAATTTGGTCGAATTGAGGCGTATAAATGGTTGCTGTAGTGTTCATTTGGTTGGACTGATGATGACATATTGAATATAATAAGAAGTCCTTTCCTTTGATGACGCACTCTTGACTTATGCTAATGATCCCGGCTTGGCTCAGCTGAAGAACTGTTACATGGTCGCCGCATATTATTTTTAGTGTGTAAAAGTGCTGCAAAGTCAAATGTAATTACACACACAACCGCTATGCTGATGACATGGTGCTGCTCAGCCCATCAATCTGTGGATTAAGGAACTTGGTGGCCATATGTGAGAGGTATGCGAAGGCTCATGGCTTGAGGTATAATGCCACTAAAAGTGAAGTGGTGGTTTTTAAAGTTCGTAATACACCTACGAATATACCACCGGTGACGTTACAAGGAACACCATTAAAAGTCGTCACTAAATACCTCGGTCATGTGGTCACAAATTCTCTCACGGATGACCAGGATATAGATAGGGAGCGCAGGGCGTTGGCGGTGCACTAAGGAGGTAAAACTGACGCTCTTCAGAGCCTACTGCCAGTCGTTTTACTCGTGCAGCTTGTGGGTTAGGAATACGCAGAAGGCTTCTAACGCTCTGCGCGTACAGTATAATAATGCGCTGAGGATATTGTTGGGGCTGCCTCGGTTTTGCAGTGCATCGGGCATGTTCGCGTCGATGTTGCGGCGATTTCGGGGTAGCCCTAACAGTATTTTAGATACACTGGCGAACAAGGTTGACGGACCTTTTATTAGACTCTTAGCTGGCAGACATGTGCGTGCACATGTTCATGTAGCAAATTAGTGTATTTTTAAGTTATTGTTATTTGTTATTTACTAACATAGAATACGTTCATACTAACACTATATGGATCCACTGGTCTGAAATAAAATGTTTGAATTTGCATTATACAGTATGTAACAAAAACCCTGTTGTTCCAAGTAGGGACGTTTTCAGAATCGATATCCGATGGTTAAAAAAATATTCAAGAAAAAAAAAAAAAAGAAAAATGAATATTTGAAAACTAACACAGCTCACCTCTGCAAAGAAAAATAGGTAGCACTTGCTTTTTAACAAAGGCGCCGCCGCGCCGCTGTCACTTTGTCGCCGCCCGCCGCGCCGCACTCTACCATACTGCACTAAGGTCATGAACTCGTCACGTAACGTTCATATCACTCAGCTGTTTAACTGATAACACTTTGGGAACGTTAGTTTGACTTTTTCAAAAAGTTGGCTTATCTACTGTTAGGGTTAATGGAGGAACACCAAAGGAAAGGATTTATATAATACGTTTATTATACTTTTATATTTATATATTGGCAGGTGTGTTTACTTGTAGCTTGCACGATTGATAATTACAATAAACACTTTACTAACACTTTAAAAACTAATTTATTTACCCACAGAGCGCATACTTCCGTAGGGTCTTCTTCAAACATCTCGAGGATTTCTTCCTTAATGTTATAGTCTCAAGTCCTCGATCTTCCTGCGTGAATACGATGTTGGTCTCGACCGTGCACAGACCCGTTGTTGAATGTTCGTATGTGGAGACGTTGGAAAGCCATCGTCGACGGCAATGATATGTTCCTTGGAGTTGCGAAACGTTCTTGGTACAGCCTACGTGCATCTGCGTAATTGCAGTCGCATCTCCCGAGGCACATCAACGTACTAAAATATTCCTCATTGGAATAAGACATATTGAAAAAAAAACGCATGAACAGAATTCACTCACAAAATCACAATAATTGGGTTCTTTTTCTAATGTTGTCAACGTAGATCAACGATACATCCGTCCGGAAGTCGGAAGTAAGTTGCGCAGGCGACTGAGGGGCAGTAAGGGGGACAATCGGCTAGTGGCGGTCGTACAAAGGGTGCACCACGTGTCATCAAACGTGGCGGCGCAGGCGGCATGCTTTGTGTTTTTGGCGCCAACCTGTCTAGCTATCGCGAATCAAAGGCGCCGCCGCCGGCGGCTTATCTTTATCGACCGTAGGCTAGATCGATTAGTACTTGTAAGTTCAGATTCAGTAACAATGTATCGAATTTAAAAACTATCTGATTATGGACAATGTTCGGCCACCACTTATTTTTTTTTAAATTATAACTTCATTAATGGTAAGCCTATAGATATATAATTATACGCTCCTACAAGGAACAACAGGGTGGCAGGGACATCGACGCGCAAACGTCGTGAAAAGGTTACACCTGATGCCATAAATAAAATTATGAAAGTCATTCATCTCGAAAAATTGACATTTTTGAGTGCGCAATGTATTGCAAACAACGCGATCAAAACGCTCCGCGATACCGCGCGCTGCCCTTTCCAGTTTTATTTACATTGCTGTTTTAAGATAAACAAGTGAATTTACTATTTTTTAATTAAAAATCTCATTGGGTTAGATAGAAATAATGATTTTATACAGTTTACAGTAAAAAAAATTGCAGAAAAAAAACCGTATGATAAATTTAGGCCGCCATTTTGAAAAAAAATAAATGAATGGCGGACAGGTAGGCATAGATTACTAAACACCACGGCTCTTCAAACCACTTTGTTTACATTAATATTTTTAATTACCTATATAATTATATATATTTTTTTTGCTTAATTATAGTATTCATTGTATTTATTGGTATATTGGCGTGGCTAGCTGTCATATGACAAATAATTTAATTTAATGTTCTGTGTCTCGTAATGTTAATTACCTACTTTGCATACTATTGTATAGAAGCAAGTTTATCTAACTGAATAGTCAGCTGTGCTGCTGGCGAATTTTTTGCGCCATTTCTTCTTCCCAGAGAAAGCACTAGGAAGTGGCGAAGGGCGGGCGTTTCGGGGGACTGTCTTATTTAATTTTGACGTTCGAAAAGTGCTGATTGTCAGCCTAATTTGGTCAATGAATCGGCGCAGACTGAGCGGTGAGACGCTTTTGAGCAGTTTTCATTGATTCATGCGATAATGAACTGAAACTTTAGACGTAGATGAAAACACTTGTGCAGCGTCCGTGTTTTCAAGTACCTACCATTAATCAAGTTTAAACTCTAATTAATAGGCAACAGCATTGAATTTCCTCGGAATCACCCGCACGGTAACCGCACAGAAGTTTTTATCGTTGCTCGCGCATTTAATTCTCCTCCGCACCCGCTCCAGTCAGTACAAAGTCGCTCATTTAATGGACAGATAGTCCACGCGGTCACCGCACATCACTTTGTTGAGGCGCGAAGAATAAACGCACCATTACTGTACTACGGGGGCGACACTGAAAGTTCTTAGAAAATTAAAAACTGAACAAACTAGCAAGTTATTAGCAGCAGACTGTCTCTTAGTTTCATCTGTCTCTTAGGATCATAACAATAAATCCAGTTTTCGTCACCCTAAATATGGCGAACACAGCATTTGAGTCACCTCCGTTAAATCTTTGAACCATTTCACGACACCAATCAACACGACGGAGCTTTTGGGCCTCTGTCAAATTATGAGGTATCCACCGGGCACAAAGCTTCCTGACCGCTAAATGTTCATGGAGAATTTTGTGCACTTGACTCATACCGATACCTAAGCATGTCCGTATCTGCTGATAAGTCACTCTTATGTCAGTCTCTATCATACGCCGCACAACACTGATTTTATCTTCAGTCGTCGACGTAGAAGGCCGTCCCTCACGCAGATCATCGGTGAGATTAGTGCGATCACGTTTAAACTCATTAAACCAGTTGTAAACAGTGGCACAAGATGGGGCTTCATCGTGAAAGGCCAATCGTAATCTATCATAACTTTCTTGTTGACTTAAATGACATCGAAAGTCATAACTCAAACTCAAACTATTTATTTCAACTAAACCAATTACAGGTACTTTTAAATTGTCAAATTGTAGTAGATACCTATGGAGAAGAACGGGCAAGAAACTCCATGGACACTCTCATAAAAAATCATTGTAAAATTTTCTCGCGCCAAATTCATGCTGACTGACGTGACACAGACAATTTTCATTTTGCCGCCAAATCGTAAATAAATGAATTAAATACATACAAATAATATTGGCAAAGAGTTCCATTTTCAAAATTTGAACTTATTCTTTTATTATATCGTTTGCAAGTGGCCAGTTCTAAAAACTTTCAGTGTCGCCCTCGTACCTACAAGGTACCCAATATGATAATACACAATACTTCCATGATAAAACGTAAACATTCTTTTATTAGGTTTATATTATATTGGTAAGTGTACAATCCATTTTATAATAAATACATATTACATAGGCATTATATTGAAAGTGAGATGCAAACTAGGCAAAAATATTATTATCCTTTGAAAAAGCATCATTCTCAGTAGACTTGACTAAAGAATTTTCTGTTTCGCCATAAAAGTCATCTGCTCGATCATCCAAACTGTTTCTGAAAAAAAAAGATAGAGGTTTTAGTTCAAAATAATACCTACTTCGGTTAACTTGTTAATAATAGGGATCTTAGAATGAGAGACAATATTCAGAATTTTTGCAAATACCTTTATTTTGATCTTCAGTTCTACTCTAAGATTTTCAAAGTAGGTAGATATTTTGAACTGCAGTCGGGTTATATTTTTTCAATCTTAGTGTTTTGAACTTTTGGAATCATCCCTAAGCCCTTTATTTTGATAGGTACCCCACACGAATATAGTACCTTTTTAAATTTTTGATTTTGGTGATATCATTAAACAGTTCTCTTAGAGAGGAGATAATATCATAAATGGCTCTGATGGCTCTTTACTGCCGAATTAAATTTCTTTTAAGATAATAATAAAAATAAATGATATATTATTAATGTCTTTGCCATTATTTTCGTTGAGGAGGCACCAACCGACGATTATCCCTGTATGCACCATGCAAGTGCACCCAAGGACAACCCCCGGTTGGTGCAGGACTATTGCAGAATATGGAAACAAAATATACCGGGCTATGGGTTTGGGTGGCTATAGTGGATCGGTTACCTTGAACTATGGAAGGTCTATGTCCCCTGCCTGACCAATGAAATATAATATTCACAGATGAAATGGCAGGGGGTGACTTGCACATTCAATAATGGGCCCCCGAAAACGGTCGCTAGCACACAGTGTCGTAGCAACAAGGGAGCAACATGTCCTGGGGTGCTTGTGAGGAGTGGAGAGGTATTACACGGCTATCAGGACAATCCCGGAAGTACGGTCAAGATCCCTACAAGCATCTTATTGAAATACTTCCTTCCTTGTTTGCTCTTGCAAATCTCCACTCAAGCCAGCCAATAATGGAGGAGTAATGGCTCCATTACGCCTCCTCCAGGCGAACATCAACCACTGCGCCTGCGCTCAGGACTTGTTACTCCAGAGCGTGACGCAGTGGTCGATTAACATCGCCGTGGTCGCTGAGCCGTACTTTGTCCCGCCCAGGGATGACTGGGTGGAGGACCTGAGCGGCTCAGTGGCCATAATTTCGGCGGCCGCCGCCGGCACCCCGTCCCTCGAATGCGTCACGAAGGGACAGGGGTGCGTAGCAGCACGGTTCGGAGAGATTGTAGTAGTGGAAGTGTACTTCTCTCCGACCCGAACTCTCGCCGAGTTCCACAACTCTTTAATAGAGTTGAGTGTCGTCGTCGCCGGAAACCATCCCTTCCCCGTTCTAGTGCTGGGGGACTTCAACGCCAAGAATTTGGCCTCGGGTTCCCGTTATACGGATGTGCGGGGCAGGATGGTTGAGGACTGGGCTCTGGAAACAGGCCTGGTCGTCCTAAATCGGGGCTCTGTTCCCACGTGTGTGCGGATGCGGGGTGAGTATGTGGTGGACATCTCGCTCGCCAGCCCCGCTCTGTCACAGCGTGTCATTGACTGGCGCGTTATGGAGGAGGTGGAGACCTACTCCGATCACCGGTATATCCGGTTCGACGTCTCCGCCCAGACCTCTAGCGCGCTGGTCCAACAGGCCCCGAGTGGTCCGCGGTGGGCGCTGAAGCAGCTGGACCGGGAGCTCCTCCTGGAAGCCTCGATTTTGCAGGCCTGGGTGTCATCACCGGACAGGCCTGCCGATATCGACGATGAGGCGGAGTGGTTCCGGGGGGCCATGTCGGAGATTTGCGACGTGGCAATGCCCAGAGTCCGGCCAGGACGCGCCCGGCGTCGGGTGTACTGGTGGTCCCAGGAGTCGCTACGCAAGGCGTGCGTCGACGCGCGACACCTGTACACCAGGCACCGCAGGCTCCGCATTCGCCCTCCGGATGCCACGGAGGCGGAGCTGTACGAGGGGTACAGAGCAGCGAAGACCGCCCTCCAAGAGGCTGTCCAGCGGGCCAAGGATATGGCCCGCGAGGAGATGGTGGAGCCCTTTTGCGGTGCCCGAAGCGGACCACGCGGACGACGACGACATCCCTGAAGTGACCGGGGTAGGACTGAGAGTGGCGGTAGGAATGTTGAAGACCAAAAATACCACCCCAGGACCCGACGGCTTGCCAGGTAAAGCCTGGGTCCTGGCCTCGAGGGCTCTCGGGCCTCGACTGGAGGCGCTCTTAAGCGCATGTTTGGAGAGAGGGAGAGGCCGGTTCCCGCTTCGTTGGAAGACGGGGAAGCTGGTCCTCATTCGGAAGCCAGGGCGCCCTGCGGACTCTCCGTCCGCATACCGGCCCATCGTGCTGCTCGACGAGGTCGGCAAGCTCTTTGAGAGAGTGATTATGGACCGCCTCGTCGGGCACTTGGTGAGGACGGGGCCGGATCTTGCGGACAGCCAGTTTGGCTTCCGCAAGGGGCGCTCGACGGTGGACGCCATCATGCGCGTGAGAGCCCTCACGACGGGGGACGCGGTGTCCCGGGGTGGGGTTGTCGTAGCGGTGTCATTCGACATCGCCAACGCGTTCAACACCCTGCCCTGGAGCTGCATTGTGGAGGCGCTCCGGTATCACCAGGTGCCGCTCTACCTCCGTCGAATAGTCGAGGCGTATCTGACGGACAGAGCCGTCATCTACGCCGGTCGCGATGGGGAGTGGAACCGGCGAGAGATGTCGTGCGGTGTCCCGCAGGGATCGGTTGTGGGGCCGTTCCTGTGGGACATCGGCTACGACTGGGTGCTGCGGGCCGACCTCCCTGATGGCGTCAGCGTGGTTTGCTACGCTGACGACACGCTGGTTCTGGCGCAGGGGAGGTCGCATCAGGCGGCGGCCGACGCGATGACACGCGGGGTTGCGATAGTCGTGGAGAGGATCCGGCAGTTGGGTCTCGAGGTGGCATTGCACAAGTCCGAGGCCATGGCGTTTCATGGGCCTCGGAACGCGCCACCACCGGGATCCCAACTAACGGTAGGAGGGGTTTACATCGGCGTCGAGACGACGATGAAGTATCTGGGTCTCGTCCTCGACAGCCGGTGGAACTTCGTCGAGCATTTCCGACGTTTGGCCCCCAAACTGGAACGAGCTGGGGCCGCCTTCAAGCGGCTCTTGCCCAACCTTAGGGGGCCAAACGCCTCCTGCCGGAGGCTTTACGCGGGGGTCGTGCGGTCCATGGCCCTATACGGGGCCCCGGTGTGGGCGCGTTCACTGCGGTGGCGAGCCGCCCACTACCTGAACGCGCCCCAGAAGGTGGTAGCCGTAAGGCTCATCCGGGGCTACCGCACGATCTCTGGCGAGGCGGCAAGCCTCCTTGCCGGACTGCCGCCATGGGATCTGGAGGCGATAGTCCTCGCGCGCCTGTATGAGTCGCGCGCGGAGGCACTACGCCGGGGGAAAAGTCCGCTCCCGCAGCAAATTGCGGCGGAGCGGACGGATCTCCGGCTCGATCTCATGGCGACATGGAAAGAGCGACTGTCGCAACCCAGCGCAGGGCACGCTGCGATAAGACCCCTCTTTGAGGAGTAGCTAGAGAGGCGCCACGGCGCCCTCACCTACCGCCTGACGCAGATCCTCACCGGATACGGAAGTTTCGGGAGGTTCCTGCACATCATTAGGCGGGAGGAAACGCCCGGGTGTCACCATTGCCAGGATCGCCCAGAGGACACGGTGGAGCACACGGTGGAGGTCTGCCCCGCTTGGGCGGAGCACCGCCGTGTTCTCGTAGAGGCGATTGGCAGCGGCGGCGGCCTCTCGCGCCCGGCACTGGTGCAAGCCATGGTCCGGGGCGAGAGGGAGTGGGAGGCAGTCGCCTGCTTCTGCGAAGCAGTCATGCTAGCGAAGGAGGTGGCGGGACGGATGAGGGCGAGAGCCTCCCGTCCCAGCCGCCGCGGGAGACGCTCCGGGCGTCGGGAGCCGCGTGACGACTCCCGGCCACCGTAGGCGCGGGCCTGCAGGCGGAGAGCAATGGGTAGCTCACCGCCCGATCAGGACCAGGCCCGTGCCGGACGGCGCGTAAGTGTTCCACGCGCGCCTCAAAGAGTTGTCAGCATAATTTGAGGGGCCCCTTAGGGCCGAAGACTGCCGGGTCAGCGGGATTGTCCGAAAGGGTTACCGCTACCCCGGAACATAAAGGGCAAAGGAAGGAACATGGGTGGGTTTTAGTCAGTAAGAGTCTGACACTCCCTTCCGCTCCACCCAGAGCGGGAGCGGTCATTTGATGATTTCACATCCGAAAAAAAAAAGCCAGGCAATAAAGGCAAGTATGAAGTGGGAGCTCTGTTCCTCGTCAGTGTTCACTCCAGCCGGCCAATAAAGGCAAGCCAGAGGTGAGGAACAAGACTTCTCCCGGGAGATAGGGTCCGTGGGGTCGCTACTGCTCAACAGCTCGCCACATGCTGCTCCGCGGGTTCCTGTATCTCTCTTGGTCTGGCTCCTCACCCTAGACCTGATCCGGCAAAGTAAACTCTTCCGTCACAGTCCTAGACTTTAGAGCGCGCAAGCCCCACCACGACGTCAACGTAGAAATACGGCGGTGGGGTCTTTGCCATTATTATTATTATATGTCAAAGACAATAATAATACTTAATCATTTATTCCAGTTCATACCATCCATTTTTGTTAATAATTACATAAACATCTTAAACACCAGTATTGTACGTATACTGTAATAACAATATGAAATGTTGTCAATTTCGTCGAATTTCGATTTCCTTCTTCGATATAGGTAAGCGACGTGGACATGTTCAGTTGTAAGCCTTTTCTTATATAGGCTAGGACTAGGACTAGATTCAGTGTGTTGTAAACTTGTAACTTTCAGTCTTTCAGAGTAGTCTGAGTAGTCACAGCCTTCATAAGACGTAAACCGAAATTCAAGTGCGTTCGAATCCAAAAGTTATTTAAAAATATGCTCAGGAGTAAACATTACTCACGACTTACCTGCTATTAACGCGGTGCAAACTGACATCTCCAGAAAAGCTATCGGAGTCATCATTTAACGATGTTTGGGAATCTATAAATATAAAAAATCGGTGATTAGATAATTATTCATGTTCAAATCAAAGATCATCGAAAAATCGAGTCCGCGTGTCACTGGTCAGTTTCCGTCAGTCGTCCGTTTATTTAATTCGCCAGTTTCGTTGATTAGTCAGTTTCACTGATTCGTCAGTTTTACCGATTCGACAGTTGCGTTAACTCGACAGTTTTCAGTATTTGCCAGTTTTCGTCAATTCGTCAGTTTTATTCAATTCGTCAACCAAAGTACAGTCGGTAGAACCACCACACACGTGGGCTAATTTAAATAGATAGAGATCTATTTGATAACTTTTAGCACAGATGACAATTAATATATATCGATCTTTGTCTGTACTAATCAATGGCTGAGCTTGCCAATCTGATTCTTTGAGAGACTCACAAGTAGCCGCCAAACACTGCGGATATAGATTGGGATTGACTGTTTTCCCCGACGGGTTAGGCAGAGGTGTACCATAGTACACCCACCTTTTGTCTAGTTACCTTTAAGTCTCATGTAATCTGTCATAAATACCTGAAGTAGTAAGGCGATGAGTGGTTAGATACTCGGCGGACAAATATGGAGGCAAGTCGTCAGTCGCATCACCTGTTCCACCCTCAGCGCCAAGAGTCTCTACTACCGACAGCCACTGGCCGTTATGACAGCGAAACCTTTCCACCTAAAATAAAATATTACACTGTTTTATTAAACGTTTTAGGAACAGGTTCATTATACGTTCAGCTAAGGAGTGAACTCCCTGCCAGACTCTGTGGTTGGTTTAAAAGGTGACAGGTATATTTTATTTATTTACACAGTTTCTCGTACATCTCGGACTAGTTTATAGTAATTTGTGGAGTACTTTCTATGTACTAACCCTGGAGCGGGAATGCAAAGTAAAAGGCACGCGTGTTCAATACACGGCATTGTGAACGTAAAAGCGAGGCAATAAAAGCCAGTTTTCGAGCAAATGTGTTGAAAAACCTTTTACCCAACCAACCTTGTCATCCAAATAGACAATATTATATACAAAACAGCGTGTCCGATTGTCGACTGTAAAAACTTTTACACAACTCACAAATATGAACGACTTTCACTCATTTATTTCATTCATCACCACAAATTGCAAAAACTTTTCGCATATATTTCTCAGTGATCTGTCAGCCTATGTACGTATTCCACGATCTCAGTTGGTCTAGAAGTCTTTTAAATCATTATACGAAATACATCAATTCGCATCACAAAATAAAACAGAGAATTTACGTTTTTCTAGCTGAATGTTACTATTGTTACATTTTTGGCCGTACATGACCGATTCTATCAATATTATTTTCAAAGAGACTATATTTAAAAGTTCCGTACCTTAATTCTGACTGCCCACTCATTTTGCATCTGTGATATGATGTCAAGGCAATTGTCGCACATCTTTCTTATCTCCGCATTCTTATCTTGCATCAGGTCAATAAGATAGGCTGGAGCTTCTGCAACACAAACCGTCTAAATGAACTACCTCGCCTTAATTAATTCCAGACGTAGAAGATTGAAGAAGGGTAACGAGGTATTGATCTTAAGAGTATCTAGTTATGCATCTCAGTGTCAAAGTAGGATTTGTGCATAAAATTGAGACTTCACAGCGAAAGTCCTCAACTATGATAAATAGAGAAAAGTGGTTAAAGAAACCATGCGCTCAACTTTGGAGAAATCTATGGGTACTGCATCTTTAAGGGGTTTCATACCATAGAAGTAAAAGGCGGAATCTTTATAAGCTCACATTGCTGTCTGACTGTAAAGACCCTTTCTTAGAAGCAGGTAGAGGCATCAAGATAAAGTTAGTATCAAATACAAAGGTCTGCGATCCCTTGGGTGTATTCATGGATCTAAGTCAACGGAACCATAATATACAGCCATTTATGTCACATGTTGACATTCGCCTAATCCATAGAGTATCCACTTCTCGTTAAACTACAATCATGAAAGGGATTTGAACACTTTTCTATGGAAGCTGGCATAATCACCCCATCGCTATTGGTTTCGTCGAAGTTGCGAAGATATTTGGAGGTAAAGATCGCTATAGAGACCTTAAATTCAAATATCTCACCAACTTGAAACTTAAGTATATTCCTAAACATTTTTTGTTTGTTTAAGTTCTCTCTAAATTATTTCAGTTAAATTATGCAACGACTCGCTCTTAGCCAGATTTTTTTAAAACGCGCCCCCTTTTTGTTATTGTACCACTCTTATTAGCGATACTGTTGCTTGTAGAGATCAAATCCTGCAAAGGCATGATGTCTTAGATCAAAAGTATCTTTATCTCGTACCTGTGCGTGAAACCAGGTAATCGGCGGCGCGCGGGTGCGACAGCAGCTGTCGGAAGGCGAACACGGTCTGCAGCACGTGGTCGTCGTCGGCCTGGCGCAGGCGCAGCAGCGCCACGAGTGCGTGCGCCGCGCCCGCGCGCAGCAGCGCCGCCGCCGAACGCTCGTCGCCGCTCAGCGCGCCCGTGCCCACCACGCCCTCCAGCACCAGCTCGGGGTCCATCGAGCTGTCTGCACACGATACCACATGCATCAAACCAGTAGTGCTAGCACGGATCTTTTTAATGATCGACATTTAACCTTTTATATCTACTTGCATATCGTAAGGTCCTAAATATTAAATTAAAGAAGTACTTTTTTAAATTAATTAATAAAAAAGAAAGTAAATTGAATGTTTGGGAGATTCCGTTTTACTCATTTCGATTTTGTTGGTTGGCTTGACCAGATTTCATATAAAGTAGCTCACCCACTTTTGGTTGCAATGTAATTTGAGTTTTGTCATATATGATTATTAACATAATGTTTCAAAAACATGATAATCATCTTGAATTAATCTCTCCACGGACTTTTCTGCCGCCTATTTGTGCCCGACAAATACCTTGGGCACCTTCAGACCCGCCGTCATGACCTGTTCGCATTACCGCTATCTAGATCTGTTGCTAGAGCCGAATCGCCAGTATGTCGAACCCTAAGGATGCTAAACGCCCTCCTGACTACCGACCCCGAATGTGATGTGTTTGCTGATGAATGGAAGAAAATAATGCGTGCTTGTCTGGTGTTTTGTGAGAGACGATATGCGAGGGTGTCCACCGTTACATGTTAGTTTATGATGTATTTAATTTATTTAACCATTTACTTAAACAAATATTAGTCATTTTATCCACGAATTGTATATCTTTGAATTTGAATTTAATTTTTGTATTGTATGTTATTTGAATGCTTATTTTATTCTATTTTTTATAATTCTATGTTAATTAATGTAATTGGACCTGTGCCGTTTTAATTAACTATAAATAAATAAATAAAAAATAAATAAATCTTAGATTCTGAATTCAAGTTTAGAGCAGTCGGCCTAGTTCAGACATCAGCGTCTTTTGAACCTATATGTAGCATACCCATAAAAATATTCTGTTACAGAAATATTGTGAATTGATTACCTATTCATCGTTTTCTGTTGATTATTATCATTTAATTACCTGGATCTAAAATCTTCATGATGCAGGGAATCAAATTGTATCGTTCGACCACTGCGAATATATCGATGTTGTTATTAGTGTTCAGTATATTATTGAGAGTTCCCAAACATTCGACCATGAATTCTTCAGTTGCATCACCATTTGTGACAGCTCCTGCTATATCTCCAACAAATTCCTGCAAATTAAATGTTTTCAAAATACTATTTCATTCCTTTGTGATAATGGCTTTCTTAAACCAATGGACCATAAAAAAGCGTGTTAAAAAAACAACTGTTACGAACTGATATTTATACACAGTACTCGAGCATCAATCGAGTACTGTATATAAAAATCAATTCGTAACAGTTATGTTTTTTATATCTACTAACATACATAAAATACGTATATACAGTCATGAAGTTAAATATAGTACTATGGACAGCTCGGCAATACTATCTGATTTCATGATTCATCCATCAATGTCGTCAAGATGGTGGCAAATATATGTGATCATTTGTGGAAGACATAATAATAATAAAATAAAGTTCTTACATCCATTCTGAGAGCTAAAATTAACAAACATATTGACACCAACTCCATTATGTCTGCCTCTCAAAATGGATGTAAGAATGGGTTCCGTGGTACTAAGGAGCTACTCCTCATTGATATGGCCATTAGTCAACAGGTTCGTCGTTCCCGAAAGGATCTGTCGACATGTTGGATAGATTGTAAGAAGGCCTATGACTCGGTGCCACATACATGGCTCATGAGGGTACTGGATTTGTATAAAGCAGATGCAACTCTGCGTACCTTCCTGATGTCATGTATGGGGCAATGGAGGACGGTCCTTCGCTATCCAGGATGTCGAAATATTCAGAGGAATAGCGAACCGATAAGGATCGAACGAGGCATATTTCAGGGCGATAGTTTGAGTCCGCTTTGGTTCTGCTTAGCCTTGAATCCTCTAAGCACACTGCTGGAGGATTCAGGTCTAGGCTACCGGCTGAGGAGAGGTGGTCAGGTTATATC
This sequence comes from Apamea monoglypha, assembly GCA_911387795.2. Lineage (NCBI taxonomy): Eukaryota > Metazoa > Arthropoda > Insecta > Lepidoptera > Noctuidae > Apamea > Apamea monoglypha. The sequence goes on from OU426921.1 coordinate 10,965,495, forward strand.
GCACCTCCTCTACATGGATGACCTAAAACTCTTTGCTCCCAACAATTTGCAACTTATGGAGCTACTGAAAGTAACTGAAACTTTCAGTAGCGCCATCACGATGGAATTTGGTGTGGACAAATGTGCGGTCATGCATGTAAAGCGAGGGGAGATTGTGGAATCCGGAACCCAACTCTCGGATTCCACAAACCTTAGAGCCCTCTCCGCATCCGAAACCTATAAGTATTTGGGTATGTCGGAAGCGTTAGGCATCAATGTTACTGACATGAAGCAATCGTTGAAGGAGCAATTCTTTGGCCGCCTGAAAAAAGTACTTAATAGTCTTCTATCAGGCGGAAACAAGGTGCGTGCCTTCAACAGTTGGGTCATGCCGGTTTTGATGTACTCTTTCGGCATACTCAAATGGACTCAAACCGAACTAGACGCTCTGGATAGGAAGGTCCGGACCCTGTTGACTGCAAATCGAATGCATCACCAAAGGTCATCGGTAATGAGGCTGTATATCCCGCGAAAGTGTGGAGGTCGAGGCTTTTTAAACGCTAAGACCCTCCACAATCGCGAGATATGCAGTCTCAGGGAATATTTCCTAGAAACCGACGTGGGGATGCATCGAGATGTAGTCGCGGTGGACAAGGGCCTCACCCCGCTCTCCTTGGCTAAAGAGAACTGGCGCAAGCCAGTAGTGCTTGACACCAATGATCGCATGAAAGTATGGCAAAGTAAGGAGCTTCACGGACGCTTTTACCGGGCCCTACATGGACCCGATGTAGATCTAATAGCGTCCGTAGCCTGGCTGCGTTTCGGTGACCTCTTTGGAGAAACCGAAGGTTTTGTCTGTGCAATTATGGACGAAGTTATGATGACGAACAATTACCGGAGATTTATTGTGAAATACGGCACGGTTGACATCTGTCGGGCATGCCACCGGCCGGGAGAATCAATCAGGCATATTATCTCCGGGTGTTCTCGTCTAGCTAACGGAGAGTACTTGCATAGACACAACCTTGCAGCCAGGATAATCCATCAGCAACTTGCTCTGAAATACAGCCTATGGCACCTCAGATTCGACAAGGCTGTATTTCAGAGCAAGTACACTACAGATATGTGCCCGACCCAGTTCTCGAAAATGGAAATATCACATTGTACTGGGATCGATCCATCATCACTGACAGGACTATTGTTGCCAATAAGCCTGATATAGTGTTGGTGGATCGATCAGAGCGGCGCGCAATGATTGTTGACATAACCGTCCCGCATGATGAGAACCTCGTAAAAGCCGAGAAAGAGAAACAAATCAAGTATCATGATTTGGCTCGCGAGGTTGTCGACATGTGGGATGTGGACTCAGCGATCATTGTGCCGATAGTCGTGACAGCCAATGGCTTAATAGCCAAGAGCCTCGACCAATACCTGAGGAGGCTCTCGTTGGGCAGCTGGATCAAGGGCATGATTCAGAAAGCGGTACTTCTGGACACGGCTCGCATTGTCAGGAGATTCCTCTCTCTGGAGCCCTGACCGCCGGTAGCTTGGACAATGTTCCCGATACCGGTGGGCTACTATTTTTTATATTTTTAAATGTTTTTTTATCTTTTTGTTTATAAAAATATTTTAAAATGTAATTTGTAGGTATTTAAATGAAATAAAGGAAATAATAATTTTTATTATTATACAAGTGGCAGCACAAATATCTGACATCGAAAACCAAAACTATCCGACGAGACATGCGACGTCAACATATAGGATGCTGCATCGGCTTCAAAAGTGTGTCACCTCTTAGGATAAAATAATATCCATCACTTTAGCACTTTTTGATGTCCAACAAGAAGCAATAAGATATAGGTGTAGTAAAACTTACAACAAAGAGCGCTTTATTCTGCGGATGGTGTGATAGATTGCGCACGAGCTTCATGAGCATAGCATTGCGGTGTCGGAAGGCGCGCGCTAGCAGGTCGCGCAGGCGTCCCTCGGCGGCCATTTGGTTGGCGGCGCGCTCGCACCACGCCAGGTTGATGCACAGCGCCAGCAGGACGTCCGTCGTGCCCGCGCCAGCCCCGCCACCCTTCGCGCCGACACTCTCCCCGTTCACGTTCAGCAGCAACATGTCTGTGAGCTGTGAAAATATTACTTATCGTTTTTTATTCAGGTAATAAAATAAAATTCAGTTATAGCCTATTCACCAGATTAATCACTCCCAGCCAACTATCTATCTATCTATCCTAGCAGTGCGTAAGTAGTAAGTACTTACCAATTTGACGCAATCGGATTGCGTAAACATCAATTTCACTCTATCGTCCATGCTCAAGTGGTATAAGATTTTCATTGCCAAATTAATATGCTTGTCATCACCTGTAATATTAAATAGTTTAAATTTAAGTATTAGAAAAGTCAAGCAACAAATAATATAACACTTTTTCAGAAGCAACATACTTGTAAATTGTATAAACTTTGGCAGTAATCCCAACTTTATCATCTTGTTGCGTAGTTTAGTATCAAAAGTTAAATTAAACAATAACTTCAAAGTAACATTAACTAGATCAGCATTAGTTGAATTCATCAATGGCGCTAATTTTTCAACAATTCCTCTTGATGCCATACTCGTTTTATTTTCTATGAAGATAGAGAGTTTTTGTAAAAATGAAACAATCAGAATGAGGAGATCGATATTCGTATGCCTCTCCATCGCACCTATAAGCAGGCCAACAATATCTTTCTTGTGCATTTTCTCTTCCACTTTTATGTTATCTGCTATATTAAGAAGCATGTAAAAGGCAACCCTCAGTAACTGCTCCTGTCTCTTTGATAGTGTTTTTAATTTGCGTTTCATTTGTTCTTCATCGCTTTTTGATAAAAACTCATCAGATGCACTGCATAGGTCTTCATGGTAGCTGGATACTAGTGACCTAGATTTTTGCATATTAACATCAGCGACAGCCCATGTGCCTGATTTGGGACGACGCTTCGGTTCAGGAATACGACTTTTTGGTGGCTCATTCTAAAATAATAAATTACACTTGTATTACAAGGACAACAAGCATTTATTTTGAGATGTTCTAACATTGAATTCTCACCTTGTCAGGTGTGACCACCTGCTTTTTTCCTTCAACTTTCTCCTTCCATTGATCATATCTCTTTAATTCATAATCAATAACATCCATACACAAAGATCCAATTTTATACTGAATAATGACAGGATGAAATTCATTATAAGTAGAGAAACAAAAAAATGTGTAGACTATGTTTGTGCTTAGTTCAATGCTCCTTTTCCATTCTTCTCTCAGAACCCTTGAAAGTGCACTTAATAATGCCTCTGAAATTTTAATAAAGATCTTAATACTATTTCCCCACAGATAATAATTGGGACAGTATAGTACATATGGTTCTTTTCTCAAATTTGTCTCAAACTACATTATTCCTCAGTGCTAACCTTAGTTAAATATAAGGAGCTCTTGGGCAACATTTCATGTTTCTAGACCCAGCAATTTTGGCTGTGCGTTATTTGTCAATGAATGAATATAACATTTTTTTATTAAACAGATAACTATTCAACTTACCATTTCGTGCTAGCTCTATTAAATTATCAGGATTTCTGGCAAGTTGCAGTATTAGAGCAGATCCTTTTATTTTTTCTGGGATATCATCATAAAGTAATTCCACATAGTCATCAATGCAATTTAATACTGCAACGGGAACACTCTCTACTGGACTCATCCTTGGAAGAATCCAAGTTTTATGCCCCAGGCAATCTTAAAAAGTAGATTGATTATGTAACATCTTGAATTCTAATGAACTTAAGCAACAATTGCAAATTATCTCATTTCTTGCATCATGTCCACCAACCATGACATGCCTAGTTCTTATTATTTTTTTCATACATGCACCTCACTCTGAGCGGGGTTTATTTATAAACTTTGCTTAAAGTTAAGAAACATTTAAACATCCAAAACATATGGTTATCTAATTTAACTAGCCTGTAGTGTCCCACTGCAAAGAAAAAGCCTCCCACACATGATTAAGCAGACCATAATCAGTAAGACACTCAACTTTAACAAATGTTTTGTAAACCCCAGTATGTCCCTATCAAACTTAAAACCACCATACAGCAAAACCAACAATAATTAATAAAAAGATAGAAACATCTTTACTTCTATCAGTATGGCGTATTTGATAAAGTATAAAACATCGTTTAGAAAGTAAATCTGTCAAGGTAAGCAAATAGGTGTGTAACCCAGGATTAAAAACGAACTCAAAGACGTTATTAGTTCATTATTACGGTCAAAGGGTCAGCTTAGGTTTAATTACTTTTCAAAATCAAATTAACTTGTTTCCTAAAGTAATGTAAAGTATAAATCTAGATCAGGTTCTGGCGAAATATAATTTATTTTGAAAAGAAAAATGACATCAGAATCTCTTCTATACTTCAATAAATCTGTCCTTGTTGTAAATAATTTGGCGTTAAAGCATGGCATTGGCTTTTTACTTACCTCACGTATTGAATATATCTAAAATCCTGCTGTAAATATTAAACCCGAGGAGAACTATTCATTTTATCGAAAAATCAATACAAAACACTGGTTTGGTATACATAAAATTCTAAATGTCACAAAAACATACTAAACTTCATGTCACTGTCACTCATGGCCGTGGAATTAATATGTACTATTTAGTACAACTCGAATGCTCACAAGCTTCGATCAATAGCATATTATTGATCCAAGCTTACAAACACCGATTCAATCTTGAAAGAGAAAACTGAACTAGAGTTTGTCCTTTTCCAATAATAATTATATTCTCGAGCTATTTGGAGTTGCAACTCTCGAACTCCACCAGCCAGAGCGCTCACGTTTTAATTAATTAAATATTTAAATGACTTGCCGTAATCCCAAAGACTAGCTTTTACCTAGGTCAGAAGCTAAACATTGCAATTCAACGTGACAATGCCACCAGTCTCTTGAATACATTACCAGTCGACAGAGATGTGCAATTTTTCGATGCCATATTTCAGTTTGATAAATATTGGTAGATACTCACCAAGGAATTTGTAGGTAAAGCCTACAAATTCCTTGATACTCACACAGTAACTTTAGTCACCGGCTACCCGATAGTGATTAAAAATTTCACGTCCACACAAAGACCACAGAGCATTTTATACAAAGACTCAAAACGCTAAGCATTTATTTGAATTAAACGAATAATAATAATAAGATGTGGATTTCAATTATCTGAAATAAATTATTCTATTCTATTCTAAACCATTTACTGACACTTTCAAATGGAGATAAAAACTGCCACTTGCTCACTTCAGATTTCGCTATCATACATTTTATGTGTACCTGTCACTATTCATATTTATGTATACAAGCGACGTCTTTTACATTTAATTAATTAAAATGCCCCGTTGTGCAGCTGTTGGCTGCAAAAATATTGTGCAAAAATGTTGTACGGACGCCAGCACATCAAGCTACTACAATCTGTCAAATTTCTTTAATAGATTATCAACTTAATCGATAAAGCATTAAGGTTCAAGATTGATTGGGACAATTTGACAGTTTCAGGTAGCTAGACCTGCTGGCGTCTGTACATGTCCCAAAGATGATAAAAGAGGAAAACTAGGAAAAACTCTCAAACAAAAAAATTGGACTAAACTACATACAACTACATTGTATATTATTTCGTCGTGACAATGTGCTAACCTTTTTAAACCTGGTGATGTTTGCAAGACAACTAAGTCTGTTTTCATTACCTGCAGGAACTTGTGTCCTGTCTTACCTCCAGGCTTCAACAAAAAAGAACTTAAAGTCCACAAAAACAAAATAACCTATAAATTATAAAATGTTCATATTTTATTTACTTTTCCATTACAGCTGCTTTTTTTTACCAGCGGTAGCCGCTTCCCTTTCCCTTAGCTTGTCTTTTAGTAGTTCTACACTCTAAGTCGTATACATATTGATTTAGGTTTCGTTTAATTTGTGATCGACCTTAGAGAAAACATAATCAAAATGGCGGCTTGTAAACGGTGAACAGTGCTGCTACCTATGATGAGCTTTCAGTTTTTAACCCCATTAGTTTAGTTTATGCGGCCTTGTGGAGCTGGACCAGCGTTGAGCCAAGCATTTTTATCAGCGATGTAATCCCTAAACTTTTATAATGCTTGGGGGACATTTTAAGCAGTACCCCATGAATGGTGAGTCTACTTTGGGCAGTCTGAAACGTGGGGGTCTACTCCGAAGTGGTATCGGCCGAATGTTCAGCCGTTTCCTGCTACGAAGTTAGTATTTGGTTCGGTCGGTCCCGATCCTAAACTCTTACACTCTTTCGAATATTGAATAGAGTCCGTTTCCCGAAAGAAGTACCGCGGCAATAAGTGGAACTAATTATTATTATATAGTTAGCAACATTCCTACAACAACTCTCCTACCCCAGACACCTTTCTCTATTTAAGAATGTGCATTTTATTAACCAATAACCAAGCCTGCTACTCGTATATTATGATGTCGAGATAAATAAATAAATCAATATTTATGATTCCGTCCTACGACAGTGGCGCCGCGTCTACGAGACTTCTTTTGTGAAACGGACTTTATGGTCCCGACCCAACTGAGCCGATCCGAACTTTTTTCGCATTTTTCAATAATATTCGGTTCGGCCATGTGTCGGTCCGATCCGATCATTCGCACTTTGCACTTCATAGTAGACCCTCAGATTGAAATAATTAATTGGTCTCTATGTGTACGGATGTTTTTAACTTCTACACAGATTTGTCGTTAGCGATTTCAAAATCAATGTGTGGATGTAAAATATAAAAACGTCTGCAAGTGCCGGCGACTACATCAATTCGTGTGTATCTAACATTTGGTATAGGTTTCATTCAATTTTAATTCAACCAAATGGACTCACTCTACTAAAAGTTGCATAGACAAAAGAAGAGTAAACTGATTGCCGTATCACTACGCTAGACAAGGATAGACGGCAGACAAAAGAAGGAAAGACACAACACTCAAGACTCAACAGTGCAGTGACTAATTTCAGGAATTTAGTATTTCTAATCAATTTAAATTTTTATTATTAGTTCTTGGAAACATATTTTCGTGATAAACATTTCGAGTTTTCCAACTATTTCCTTGTGATATTACTGTGAATAGTTATTTATTACCTTTAAATCCGCGTTATGAATGTTCCGTGACGATACAACATTATTTGTGTATTTCCTTTCAGTGAGATAAGAACAACGATATGAGATAATTTGAAGGGCTTCTGTCCTTTGGATCGCCTCATTAATGGTATTTTGTGATGATATATTCTTTAAAAATGCTTTACTAACATTATTACTTTTACGTCGCTCATTTCATACTTTCAATTTGTTTATTTTGCAATAGTCTTCAATCAATACACTGCTGAACTCGATTTATATTTCCGGCTGAACTACACTCTCCAAATCAATAGTTAGTAACTAAACAAATTAAAAAATGTTTGCGTAAGTTAATCTTACAAGTTGCAAATACTGTAGCAGTTTCTGAGGAAAATTTATTTCCTTTCCATTATTGTAATCCTATCAAAGACCCTGCTTATCAAGGCAGAAATTACCTATCTTTTTTATCTAACCTAGTCATAAGTAATTAGTACTACTTACTCCTTTTGTTCCATGTGTAATTTTGAGATGATCATCAAAAGCCCTTGCTTTTACTAACTCATTGAGGTTTTACAACTTCAACAATATTTTTAATATTAAATATAAAAAAAAAACTGATATTCAGCTGCATCCGGTTAGACTGGAAGCCAACCCCAACATAGTTGGGAAAAGACTAGGTAGATAATGATTAAATATATTAAAAGGCTATTGTTTAATGATAACAGTATGTATGCAAATTTATCATCACACTTATAGAAGAAGAGAGATCATTACAATCACAACATTGAGGTTTGACTCAGCACAGGCTGTCAGTACCTACGAATTTCTAATGATATATTTAATTGAATATGAAATATAAATAGATTTAGTTATTCATATTGATTTATTTTTATTTTAGGTGAACAGATTGTAAACTGAAATGCTATTCCTATCATAATATGAACTGAAAAATTAATCACAATGACTGAAACTGTCCCAACTTTAACAACTCCAATCTCTTTGTCAACATATCATCAACTGAGTCTTACAGGTATTTTCTGACTTTTACTTTATTATTATCTCCTTTATCCATGAAATATTCATATAAAATTAATTTAAAATAATTGAACTTAAAAATTGTAAATTGAACCTCCTAACAATATGAGCAGTGTCCAGAAGTATCTCTCTCTGAATCAAACATTATTACTATTACAGTATTACTAACCCATACTGTTTTATTCTCATCTCATTCTTAAGACAACTTGACAGTTGATTTAATTTCATGTTTTTGTATGCTGAAAAGATACTTTAATTTTAGTTAGAGAGTCACTTTCATACTTGACTCACCTATAATAATTGTTACCCTAACCAACAGAAAAATTATTTCCTATCACAGTAAATCCAATTATTTCTGTGCTAAGTTAATTACCATATTTGTTATGTGAATACTGTAACAGCAGTAGACTTACCTTATCTATATTTTTTTACTTTAATATTAATTTTCACAAGCAAGACTTCTGTGCAACACTTTAAATTGTAATGACTGCTGCTCTAAGCTTTTTTATTGCTAACAAGACCTGTATTATTTTCCATTAGTTGAATCAGCAAACATCAAGAATTCGGGGCTCTTCAAACCAAATCCATATTTACAAGTGATAATCGATGACAAAATTTCAAGACGCACTGAAGTTATAAAAAGTACCTTGCACCCAAAATGGAAAGAAGATCTTACAGTGCTTGTAACACCACAGTCTCAGTTATTGTTCCGGCTTGCAGATTATCATAGTTTCAGGAAAGATAATGTGATTGGTGAAAAACGAGTAAATTTGTTGAAAGTTTTGCTTTACTGCAATGGAAAATGTGATAATGTGGAGCTGATCATAGGTAAATATAAAATTTAACTTACACTACTACCGGAATTATGATAATACCAGCAACAAAACATTTGAATGACTGGCAAAACATTAACTTACAGGAGTTTGTTTGTTTGGTTTATACATATCTACTTCTTCTTAGTGTATCAATGGCAACTAAAAAAGTTGCTAAGAAAGTTCAAATATTACGGATGGCCCATAATTCAGCCATGTGAGCACTGTTTGCTGATGCTGTGATCATAAGATCCTCAAGTACACAGATGACATATGCAAGGTGATTGGTGGACCATTGTCTGCAAAAATTAATAAACATTACTTAGCAAGTGCTTTGGCTTAGATGTTATCCCGTCTCAATCTTCCACTTCTAGTTTGATATTTATGCGACTGTGACAGGAATAATGCTTAACCAAAGCACATTCATAACATTTATTAACATCGGCCTTTGTGTACTTGTAATTAGCAGGTGAAGTTCTAATCCTTTGCGGGCTAGTTTCATGTTATATTAAAGTACCGAATAACAAATGAATGATGAGCAAACTTCTATTTTTATTTAAACTTGTTTTTTTTCCTCATTGCATAATGTAACTACCGGTTTCATATGGGACCGATTTTATTATTTTATATCTTCTGCGTTTCTTTCGCCGCGTTTTCTGTAGACCACGAATGCGAGCAAATGCGGAGAAGCAACTTAGTTTTACACTACATACAAGTGAATGGAAACCTATATTTTCAGATTTGATGAAAACCGTGTCCCAAGAAAACTCGTCTAGTGTAAGTGGGGAAGTAAAAGCCGCTGAATTGGTGATACTTCTGGACGGCCTAAGAGTCGATCCATCAGTTTTAAGTCAGTCACATGAGTTACTCGGAGAATCTACTAACAGCGGTGGTCCCCTTAATGATGGAGTTCGGGCTCGGATCAGGATACGGAGTAATGCGGAATCTGCTATGCGATCTATTATTCGCTCACAAAACCTAAGAGTAAGTATTGTGATAATTTATAATTAGCTGTACTTATGTGTGATTACTTATTTGACTTGAATGTCTATGAATAAATTAACTCTTAAATATCCAGCCTCCACCGGGCCCGCCGCCGCTCAGCAACGGCACAATGCAGCACGGAGGCCCGAGCGGCGTGGGCGTGGGGGGCAGCGCGGGAGGGCTGGGAGGCGCGGGCGTGCCGGTCGCGCTGCCGGACAGCGGCGCGGGCCCGTCGCACGCGGACGCGGAGCCGGCCGCGCCCGGCGTCGCCGTGGTGTACGCCAACCCTGCCGAGGAGCCGCTGCCCGCCGGCTGGGAAATGCGCTACGACGTGTACGGCCGCAGGTACCGATAACTTGTCTTTATTAACCCCCGACGTATAAAGCGAGGTGTTATAACTTTGGCTCTTTCGTTCTGTGTGTCTGGTGTGGTAGCTCCGGTCCGATTTTGATGCTGTTTTTTTTAGAAGGCTGGTTTAGTCGGAGTGATTCTTGGCTATGTTTCACGAAAATCTGTTCAGCAATTTTAAAGATAATCAGGTCTTTTCTGTTTGGTGTAGGGATCTCAGCCACACAATGCTAATTTATTGCACTTTGACTCGTCCGATCGACATGAAATATGGTATACTATAATATATTGTTAACACTGCATTTATTAAGAGCTAATAGCAGTGGTGGCTCAGTGGTAACGGACGCGACTTACGAGTTGAAGGTCGTAGGTTCGAACCCAGACAGTCGGTTTACTAAGTGTAAATTATTTCATCACCACTGTTCTCAAAACGGTGAAGGAAAAATGTTTTTCTTTCATGTCTGCCAACATCTTGGTAGATGTTGGCCCAGCGCGGGTTGGTACCCGCGCTGGGCCCGTGTGGTGGTTTACAGTCCCTCTCACCGAGAGGAAGCCTGTGTCCCAGCAGCGGGATCATTATAGGCTGATTATGCTGCATTTATATGGTAACCTTGATCTGATGCTGCTGCCAGGAAAGTCTACGGAATACCAAATCCTCAACAAGTTACAGCAGACACGACAGACATGTTTGGGCTCATTCAATTGGTCTTGAGGCGTGTGTAATGTACGATGCGTAAACGTGTGATGCGTGGTTGACTTAGAGATTGTGAACACAGTCTGATGATGGAGCAGGAAGTTGGTTACAGAACTCTGCCTTATAAATCTTAGACTAACCGAGTTTGGCCCCTTGGATTGATCTAGATGAGTAGTTAATAGACAGCCGGTGTAAACGATCTGATGATGTAGACAGCAAGGTGTTAGTTTAGAGGACGTCAAGTTTTTGAATCGTAGACCAATACTCCCACTCGTTTAAAGCAAGCAATTTATGGTTCACGCACTTATTGTAATATTTAATAGTTGAATTATAATAATCAATTATATACATAATAACATTGTGGTGATTCATGGTAAATATTGCATGGTAAGTAGATGTGTCGGTCGCGGTTTTGTTTTTAAATTTGGCATTGAAGTAATTATTTCCTTAAAATTTTGGCCTGTTGTTGATAACAAACCACTCTCCTGAATGTTTTCTGTGCTTTTTGTGCATGCTCTGATTTTCTGAACATTTGTGGGGTTTTAGCAGTGTCATCCATACTAATATCCACACTCCATACTATAATATTATACAAGGTGGAGATGACAATACATTAAACTGTGTAAATCTAATACCGTTCCCAGTCTGCGAAATACGAAAATTCAATCCAATGTATGAGCACTCGGATGGCAACGCCCTAGGTTTTCAACCCGGCGGTGCGGCTCTGCGGCTCAAACATATAGCTCCCAATAAGCTTGTTATATTTGCGCCATTGGAGGTTTTCTGCTCCTCCAGCAGCCGCCCCAGCACAGCCCAGTGTTAGGAAGACGGGATGGCGCGAGGGTGTCGACACAGGGTGCATGCCACACCAATCGGGACCTGAGGGCTGTCCTATTTTTAGCCCAAAGAATCAGCATTGCCATCCAACATGGTAATGCTGCCAGCCTTTTGGGCCCTTATCGATTCGGAATTTATTGATGCCCAATGAGCTCCTCCCTTTTCCTTTTAGTTTTTACTTGTACATAATATGTTTATTTAAATGTTTGTATATTGTAATCAAATATATCCAACAGTTTAGTCACTATAGCTAGTCATAGATTGACAAAACCCATAGTCGGCCCATCTCTACTATAGTAGTTAGTTTGAAACAAAAACACTTTTAGTTTAGATGCTAGGATTTATTTGATAGTTTCCGAAATACTCTTTTGGATTAGTACGAGGGTGACACTAAAAGTTCTTAGAAAATAAAAAACTGAACAAACTAGCAAGTTATTAGTTTTATTATATTTTTCGTCGCCCTCGTATTGCCAATGTTTGCATTTATTATCGTTTTGCCCGCGACTTCATCTACGATCCAGGATGAAAAGTAGCCTATGTCCTTCTCCAGGTCTTGGTCACCTCATGTGCCAAATTTCATCCAAATCCGTTCAACCGTTTTAGCGTGAAAGCGTAACAAACAAACTTACTTTCGCATTTATAATATTAGTTAAGATTGTTGTCTCTATGCGAAAGTGACTAGTAACCTGTTAACACCTTAACGGCTGAACGGATTTCGATAAATTTGGCACACCGGTAGACCATGACTTGGGTTAGGACATAGACACGCGTTTTTATCTTGGTAGTACGTTCCCGTGGGATAATTTACGACCACCACGCGGGCAAAGCTACGGGCAGAGCTGGTTATCACTGTTACTAAAACGCTTAAAAAACAGCCTGGCTCGCCAAGGCAAGCGGTAAAAGTTCTTGGTCAGAGATTGAAGTAGACATTTCAACCTCCAGATACTACGTGGACCACAACACGCGGTCGACATCGTGGGAGCGGCCGCAGCCGCTGCCGCCGGGCTGGGAGGTGCGGCGCGACGCGCGCGGCCGCGTGTACTACGTGGACCACAACACGCGCACCACGACGTGGCAGCGCCCCGACACGGAGCGCCTGGCGCGCTTCCAGCACTGGCGCGGCGAGCGGCGCCACGTGGTCGCACAGGGCAACCAGCGCTTCCTGTACCCGCACCCGCAGCCGCCGCACCAGACGGATTCCGAACACGATCTCAGCTCTACCGGTACGTTGATTTTACCTTGATAATCGTATCTCCTTACTTATGCGACAAAAAAATTGTAACTCGTTCTACTTATTCTGGCCATCGGTATCGCGATAAAATGAGGTAAAAGAGTATTATTAAAAAGCTGCTCGCCTTTGAGGTATAACTTTTTTTTCTTTATCTAACCGCATAAAACGTAATATGCCTCGTATTTTTGTTTGTATTCATGTAAATTCATCAGAGTGCCACGTAACTCATTAATGACTTATTTGGTTCTCTTAGTGATATCTGTATAATATACAATCATGCATATTTACGTTATCATACTAGCTACGTAGAACAATCTTATCACCTTAATACCATTCCACCTATGTAGACTTACAGTAAAGAGTATGATAAGGCCTAGTAACAAAATGAATTACTTACCTATTTATTTCGAGAACCTTATAATTAAAAACTAAATTTATATTACCTAATATCTGCGCACTGGATTTGCACGTTAGCCTCAGCATCTCGCAACGAAACCCTATTACTAAGGCCCTATACATACACGGTTTTCGTATAAGTACCGGGACTGTTCAGTGAAATAAGCATTCTTATGCTTGCTCCCACACGTCACCGCATCAAGGCACGGCGCCTTGATGCTAAGCAGCCGTTCTGACTGACTGTTCCACAGCGCGCGTAGTGGTCGATTGTGAAGTATTGCACCTTTCACGCGAATATGGCACGGTGCGGTCGAGTCATTTCGCGATATTCAACTGAACGTCCCGTGTATTCTGCCCACCGGCAACCGTATACGTTTAGAAGCTCTACAGCCGTGTGGACGGTCGCCATATAAACGGAAACCGTGTGTGAAAAGGGCTTAAGCTATGCCGTCTGTCTAACACGGGACTGTTATATTTTTACCCGACTGCGCGACAGCAAAGACAGGGTTATGTTTTTCATGTGTATGTATGTATCTTTGTATGTGGAATTCTTTATACGCTCGAAGCATCCTAACGGCTGAATGGTGGTTAATACATAAGGTGTCTATCGATTCGTCTGACTCGCCCAATGGTTAGGCTAGGTTTTGTTTGTATAAAATCAAAATAGCGGATTTTAGACATCAATAAGTAGTTGCTAAAAAAAAAAGACTTAAGGACATGATTCCAAAAATACAAGACTAAAATCTTTAAAATAATAAAAATAAAAAAAAGACAACCTATTTTCAAGCAGTCTGATGCAGTTGGTGGCGTCAAATCGTGACTGAACTAAAACATCTGCCTAATGATTTCAGGGAGCAGTGGAGTGACAAGCAGTAGCGTGGTTGTGGCGAGCCCTGGCGGCTCGCTGGCGGCCCCCGCGCTGCCGGGCCCCGCGCCCCCCCCGGGCCCCGGCGGCCCCGCGCCCGCGCTGCCGGGCCCCGCAGGCGCCGGCAGCTCGCCCGCGCCCGACGACTCGCTGGGCGCGCTGCCGGCGGGCTGGGAGCGCCGCGTGCAGCCCGACGGCCGGGTCTACTACGTCAACCACAAAAATCGCACCACGCAATGGGAGGATCCGAGGACTCAGGTCAGTAGCACACCATCACTACGTTATTTTATTTTTTTATGATTCCATACCTCGAAAGGAAAACACTGTTAGTCAGTTAGCGTTATTTTATGCAGCAGTTCTTAACATGATGATAGGACATCATCAGTGTAAAAACCGCCTTTTTCCTACCATCACTAGTTCCCGGATTGCCGACATTCCATTATAGGGATATGAACTTAATTGGAACGTGTTATTATCCATGACATTGAAGACATTACTATCAATATATCAGAAGCGCCTATAAGCAGAAACATTAATGCTGCGTGAACATTTTGTGTGTACAGGGACAGGAAATGAGCGCTCTGGAAGAAGCCCTGCCGCCAGGATGGGAGATAAGATTCACGGAGGAAGGCACGCGCTACTTCGTGGACCACAACACGCGCACCACGACGTTCCAGGACCCGCGGCCCGGCGCGCCCAAGGGCCCGCAGGGCGCCTACGGCGTGCCGCGCGCCTACGAGCGCTCCTTCCGCTGGAAACTTAGTCAGTTCAGATATCTCTGTCAGAGCAATGCCCTACCCAGTCATATTAAAATAACATTGTCTCGACAGTCGCTCTTTGAGGATTCCTATCACCAGGTAAATAATTCTGCTATATTTTTTACACCCTTATTCATGGTATCATTATTATTTTCAAAGAATAACATAAATACTCAATGACATCAAATATATACTGAAAACATTTATTGATATTGAACATTTGAACTGACTCAGGCAAACAAACGAAACGTTTACCGTTTCTGTAGTATTATATACATCCTGTATTATTCTGGAACCTCTTCATAACAGTTTCTTCAGACAAACACACGCGGTACAACACATTACAACCAACCGCCACCGCCTCTGTCTGAACAAATTCTTTTTTTTTTGTAGAACTGTTGAACAAACAATACCTAACGCTAGTTGAGCTTCTGTCTCAATTTAAAATTGGATACGGTTAACGACTAAGGTACCATAAAACCATTACCATAAAATAATAATAATAAATAAATAAAAAGTGTTTATTTTTCACCACAAGCCAAAAAAAAAACAATACAAGTAATATTTCACACACAAGAAATAGCTGACGATTTTTTGGTTGTGGATCGCTGGTGCCTGTGGTAGGCAGTAACGCCTGTAATACAGGTCACCAGGACCCACCTGTTTATGGTTCCATATTTGAAACCTTACGTCTGGTTTTAAGAACGTTCACAGTCTGATCTCAGTCTCAATCTGTCAAAAATACATCTAATTTCCCTACATTTTGACAAGTTTTTGACATTTGTTTGTCGCCGAGATGAGACTGCGACTAGATTTTGAACGTTTTAAATTACGAGAATTGGCCTTCAGATATCACAGCAAGTAACAAAAATTTCAAACAATTAGTGAGCTTATTATTAGAGTAAAAATAAATACAAAAACGATTAAAAAGTAAAAGTATGTTTGGAGGTTTTTATGAATATAAGTTTGTGTGTGTCTAAAATACCTCATAAAGTCAGTTTTCAATCTCTGGTGCATAACTTTTTATTTGATCTAATAATTCATATACATATATTGGGCCTGTTTCCAATGTTTTTTATTGTTTAAATGAATGTATTTTTTTTACGAATATTTTTATGTGACTCAATCATAATGATTATTTTTCTATTTCAGATAATGAGGTTGCCTGCATACGAGTTGCGCAGACGATTGTATATAATATTCCGTGGTGAAGAGGGGTTAGATTATGGCGGCGTCAGTAGAGAGTGGTTCTTCTTACTATCTCACGAAGTCTTAAACCCCATGTACTGCCTTTTTGAGTATGCTAACAAAAACAACTACAGCCTTCAGATTAACCCAGCCAGTTACGTGAATCCAGACCATCTCCTTTACTTCAAATTCATTGGCAGGTTTATAGCAATGGCGCTGTACCACGGTAGATTTATTTATTCAGGATTTACAATGCCTTTCTATAAAAGAATGTTAAACAAAAAACTAACCATGAAAGACATAGAATCTATAGATCCCGAGTTTTACAATTCTTTGGTATGGATCAAAGATAATAATATAGACGAATGCGGCCTAGAGATGTGGTACAGTGTGGACTTTGAAGTGTTAGGTCAAGTCATACACCACGAGTTGAAACCGTCCGGCGATAAGGAACGTGTCACCGAGGTAATTTCAATATTTACTAGTGCTTATACCTATTATTTTGTGTTTATTCATATTTCACTATAACCATTTTAACTGTTTTTAGATAAATAAGGAGAATTATCTTCAGTTAGTCACCCAGTGGCGAATGACCAGAGGAATCGAAGAACAAACTTCTGCATTCCTGGATGGATTTAATGAGGTAAGGCTGTCTGAACCATAATTTAATTATTGTTGAAAAAATAAACTATATATAACTATATAGAAACTATATATTGTATATATATGAACTATTTAAAACAACTTTATGTAGTTCAATTCTATATTATTTTTAGGAAATACTAGCTGCGCCCCGCGTTTTTACCCGCATAAGTTTCGATACCGTGGGAATATCGGGATAAAAAGTCTGTAATCCGTTCTGTAGTTTTTGCGTGAAAGTTACTCTTTCACGCAAAAACTACAGAACGGATCACATGAAACCTCCATCCATCCATACAAAATTTCACGTTTATATTAGTAGGAAGAGCCGAAAGTGCAATGAGAAGTGCACATAGGAAATAAATAAAAATCTTTTAAAATATTTATTATTAAAAAGTAATTGTTTCAAATTACTTTTTGATGTTTTGAACATTTTCATATTATTTTTTCAATTGATTTTGGTGGCAACACTGTAATAAGCTATAGAGATGAGTTCTAACAGGTTAAACAGATATCTGTTATCACTGTTACTGTTACACAAAAATAACAGATTCAAATATCTATGATTAAATAACGGCCTGTTATTTTTGTACCGACGATATACGTATTAAAATATCAATTGGATATCTTCTTTATTTATTTTCGTTTTAAGTCGAAAATCCTTTCCGAAGTACTGAATAGGGAGGAATGACGGGGTAATATGAAATTATAGAATTACGTTTATTCATTTTTAGTAAGAGTGAGAAGTAAACATATTTCGAAGTAAATCATAGGTGTTTCTCTTTTTAGCAAGGGTCGTTCTTTAATGAGGAGGAGAGAGAAATTGATAACCTTGTTATTTTCCTTTCTTTGTGTGAATGTGTATGAAAGTAACAGATAACAGTCTGTAAGCCTGTGTGAGGACTGATTTATTGAATTATCAGTAACAACCGTGGTAACAGTCTTTGAGGGTCTGTTATTTTAAGTAACAGATAAGTTATATTGGTAGGAACAATTGTTATTTTTAAATATCTGTTATTTCTATCTGTTACGATAAATATGGCTCACTCATGGCATATACATATATATATAGGCTATCACTTGAATTTTGTGCCACAGTAAGTGTAACCGGCGGCGACAAATCTTAAAAAGACGAACCAGGTGCGTGTTTTTATTTTTATTGTTTATTAATCAAAAAAACAGTGTACAAAAATTTGTAGAACCTTTAAACATTTATTTATTGATCACAAACACATTACAGGGAATTCCTAATGCGTTAGCGTGGTCCTTAATTAAACTACATTATTTATAACTATTTTAAATAACATAACACATACAATATTGTTTTTGTGAATTCATTCAGAGAGCAGGTAAATAGATCGATCCTTTTGCAGTGTCATTCAGTGCGTGCAAGGCGCACGTCAGTGGCGCTTTGCTGAACAAGTTGGTTCGTGCGTGAGGCACCGCTAGTAACCGTGGCTTCCGGCGCCGTAATACAAAATTGTCAGGCACATTTAGATGTATCTCCATCAAAACACCGGAATTGTAGGTCTTACCACGTAATAGTTTAAATACATGTGGTTATCGCTAGGTCCCTCCTTGTCTCGAGTTTGTTGTACCCGACCATACCGATAACGAATAAAGTCGGGTACATCAACGGATAGAAGGGATAAACACCGTAAAGTTTCATATACAAAAATCTGGTGAATTTGTTTTGAATGCTCATACCACACAAATCATCGCGGGTTTAACAGCGGTATGGCCAGACACGGCAACTCGGTGCCACAGGTGCCACTACATATTAATATTATTAATTAATAAACAATTAGGTAGGTACATAGATATTTTTTTCTAGATCGCACTGCAATCTAGAAAGTTTCTTTTTAATACCTTTGAGCAATTCTTCGCATTTATTACATTGCAGATTTCCATAGGTAAATCATTCATAAACGATGGTAGCATGCATTCCCACGTCCGCGCTCCATAAACATTAGATTTAAGTTCGATAAATGTGGGTAAGTACGTCAAACAACGCAACGACTTTAGTCTTTCATATTTACAAATATTACTTAAATTATGGTAATTCTCACTTATAACACGTAAACGTAGGTACCTTGTAAACGTACTCGACGTAAGTCTTGTATGTACACCCGTAGCTACTTACCATCAATTACGGTGTCGGCCAGTACCAAATACAGAGTTCTAAGTGCTCTATAGGGTAGTTTAAACTTAAGTATCGATAACTTTGCTAATATAGACCTAAGCTTATTACATACATGATCAATGTGCGACCGCCAGTGTAAATTACTATCTATTATCATACCAAGATACATAAATGTTGAGTCACCAACTCTAATATCTGGCAACTACACGCTGTGACCGGTCGGTGAAGACACAGATGCTCATGGGCAACGACAAAAGGCACACAAGACGAGGTAAGGCGAGTGTATATGCAGTAGTTTGTTTTTGTTTGCATTAATTACAAGACCAATGTCGTGAGCCCACTTACATAAAGAGGTCGAAGTTACTCTGCATCACTCTCTGTGCCTCACGTATGTCTTTGTGTGCAGCAACCAAACATGTGTCGTCAGCAAATTGGTACACGGAGCCTTCCGTGAAAATGTTACACATGTCGTTCACGTACAGTAAGTATTCCTTTATCGTTTGGAATCATGCTAATTAATGAACCTGAGACATTCACCGACGTGAAGCGGTTTCTGTGGTAGTTTTTAAACCATTCTAAGAATGGACCCCGTATACCATTTTACTGTAATATATTAAATAGTGTATACAACAACAATCAAAAGCTTTGCTAAAGTCAATGAGGACAACAAGTACGTGTTCACGACTCTTCAGGTACCCGTTGACCTCATTACTAAACTTTGATAATAGTTGTGAGGTATTTTTGTTTTATTTTGAAAGCCATGCTGTTTCGCTCCATAACATCATTTGATTTAAAAAAAAATATTTAATATCAAGTCCGAGATTCCTCTTAATTATCTTATCAATACATGATAAAATAGTTATAGGCATGTAGTTGTTCACATCTGTGTACGAGCCATTCTTATGGATAGGTCTTACTTTTCCAACCTTGAGTTGATCAGGGTACAAGGACGTGGCAATGCATGTGTTAATTAGATGTGTTATAACGGGGGTAATTTCCTTATATATTTATTTTAAGTCTTTGACTCGGATACCGTCGAAACCTGGGCATTTCTTCTCATTTAAGTGTTTTATTATAGAGGATACAATATCCTCATTGGCCTTCTGTATTCTCTAATAATAGATAAGTGACAATTATTGATTTATAGGACTTAACATCTACAATAGGCGTGTTACACTGGAATTTGCATACATATATTGTTAACATTATCTCTGACTTCGGCAGCCTAATTGCGTAACACATTTTCGGCAAATGATTGAGATTAATTGGTTTCGTTTCGATCGCTTTTTGTTTCATTTTACGATTTTCGTATTGCGTAACTCCACTATCATGTAATAGCAACAGCTGTTGGTTTGAAACGCTAAGGGGTGAACGATATGTGCTTAAGAAAATCGTAAAATGAAACAAAAAGCGATCGAAACGAAACCAATTAATCTCAATCATTTGCTAAAATCAATTTGATTTATTGATTTTACGACATAAGTTGTTAATGGTTTCCCAAACTTTTTTTAGTATTATGAAAACTGGAATTTACCTCCTTAAAAAAATATTATTCTTTACATTGTTAATATTATTATGCTTGTTTGTTTTATTTCTGTAATTGTTGCCACATTGCTTTGATCATTAAGCCAGATATCTAATAGTTGATCTCTTTTTACACACATTTTTTCTATTCTGCTATTTTTCCATTTACACATTTGTCTTTTTCCCAGTTTAATTTTTATATTGTACTTACAGTTTTCATACACATAAAAAAAAATCTAATATAAAACATAAAATATCTTTAGGCTTGTCGTAATCTAAGGCCAAACTCCAGTTAATATTACTCAATTCACTTTGCAACTTACTATTATCTAATTTGCTTATGATTTTACATATAGATATATATTGACTGGCTTTGTTTACATATGTATTGACGACTAGCGCGCAACCGGTTATGAAGTGGTCGGCTAATGCATTCTTTGTAACAGCTGTTTGTACGGCGCGGCAGTAGACACTACGTATAAATATATGATCTATACATGATTTTGTTATGCACTCACCACTCTTATCTATTCGAGTAAACTGGTTTATTCCGGAATCAAGACCTATTTCACTGAAGGTGTTTAAATAAAGTTTAGTTTACGGAGTTTTTTGTTTTAAATCGATATTCATGTCGCCTAGCAGAACGACATTGTTTATTGGTGAAATTTGATTAATTTGACTACGCAACTCCTCGATGAACAGGGTCTTATTCGTAACAGGTGGTCTATACACGGCACACAAACCAATCGTTGAACCATAGTCCGTTTTTAACTCGCCAGCTATATATACACTCGAAGTTACGTGTACGTGAAGGTAGTCTGGTGAAGCAAATGCCCTCGTGCACATATGACTCCGCCTCCCTTCTTAGAATCACGCAACTCAGTATTAATGTCGTAACGCACAAGTTCGAACAATGATTTAGTCCTGTCAGAGATGTCGCCTCGGTGATGATGACCAGGTGAATAGTTTGAGGGCAGTTCATGATGATGTATTCGAGATGAGAGAAATTCGGTATTTTGGTATCATTTTTGGTGTTTATTAGATTGGTAAGGGGAAACTAATTAATGTTGATGTGAAGGGGCTTCATATGTCCTGATTATTTTTAAATTCAGAGACGGACTTCTGCCTACAACCTACGATCCGAGAAGGATATCCTTCTCGGATCGAATGTTGTAGGTTTTTTCCCTTTTACTAATATTTGTCCGTTCTTACACCATATGAATTTACATTATATTTGTTCCTTTCAATGCAGTCTTTGTTGCCCAAAGTAGGTAGGCCGTTGTGGGTGATAAACATTCTCTGAGGTGTATATATTTTGTTATCCTCTCCACAACCTAGGTCTTTTCCAGTAATATTTTGAGTCTTAGCAACTTGCAACCATGGATCCCGACAGCCCTTCTTAAGGGTCACGATGATTACGGGGCGGACTATTCCTGTTTTGGCTTCAGGTTGATTACTTTGACGACGTCATCGGATTTTAGTTTTAATTTAGTATATAGGTTTTTTAGAACACTACGTTTTCTGTTTCGGCTACCCTACAAATATCAATGTTGTTGGCAAATTGGCTTTGTTCAACGTGTCGGACCACACACAGTGTCGCGTTCCGTAGTTAGGATGAATATTTACGCATGTATTTATAAATTTTAGGGTCGGCAATTGTATGTTTTGGAAATTCTTGATTTTGAAAAATCTGAATACTTATCAAAATTATTATTTTGCTTTCTCAGGTTGTACCTCTGGAGTGGCTGAAATATTTTGACGAGCGCGAGTTAGAATTGATGCTGTGCGGAATGCAGGAGGTTGATGTAGATGATTGGCAACGAAACACTATTTACAGACATTATACTCGCACGAGCAAGCAAGTTCTTTGGTTTTGGCAGGTTTGTGTTATTTTTCACTTGTCACATCACTTACTAGTAAAGGCCAAAGTAGATACGATACTTTTGGTATTGGCGTTGTAATCGCTTTTAGGAAGCTCGATGCTGCGATTGTCCTCAAGCCTACGTTCTTATGACAGGCATTACGCGCTTGAACGCACGTTATGTTTGAAATCTTCGAAGAAAGACGCGCGTCAGTATGTGAATACCTACGGCTATTTATTAATAGATTCGTGGCACCTGATTCATCATCTTTCTTTTTAGAGCGGTTTCGCACTACGTCCGATCCGAATCCGAATTCAAAATCAGAATTCAATCCGAATTGGGAATGTTCTAAATTCGGACGGACTGAGTTCGGATGTAGTGCACAACCCCTCATACAATACGTACTATGGCTACTTCGGACCGTCATTTCTCGGATTCGGATCGAACGTAGTGCGAAACTGCTCTTACACTGTACACTGATAACGGTTTATGAAGTTATGAAATTTAATGTTCAATTCAATTTTAGTTTGTTCGACAAATGGATAACGAGAAGAGAGCAAGATTACTGCAGTTTGTGACTGGTACGTGTCGAGTTCCAGTGGGTGGATTTGCTGAACTTATGGGATCAAATGGTCCACAGAGATTCTGTATAGAGAAGGTAATTTCATTGAATTAATAACTAGGGTTTCCTTAATGTTTTTAATTTGTTTTGTGCCCTATGTTGTACATCGTGGCGATGAAGTTACCACGTTAAATAGTACAGCGGTTAATACAAGTTGATATATGTTTGTTAAAATAATAAAATAAACAATTATTTTACTATTTTAACACAAGTTTGATGGTATTGTTTTATTTATTTATTTATTTATTTAATCTTCTCGCACAAAAAGGTACAAAGGCGGACTTAATGCCTTAGGCATTCTCTACCAGTCAACCAAGGGTGTTTTGATCCAATTATCACTCTATTCACTGAAGTTTAATAATTACCACTTATCTGTTTAGTTATTTTAATTTCAAACTTGAAAAGAAAGATAAAACAAACGGTAAAAGCGTCCAATTTCGGATTAAACGTCACACCACTTCACTTCCCTAACCTGCCACGACTGTAAAGGTTCTATTGTGCAAACAAAACAAGAATCTTTTATAAATGTCAGTAACTATTATATTTGAATACAGAATCACAGATAATTTACGTTCATTGCCGTTGATTTTATCATCTATCGCTTTATGTAGTCTATACACACGAGCGACACGAGTCATCGGCAGAGGCAACTGCTGCCGTCGACGAGTGTCAACGGCTCGGCAACATGCAGCTCGTGTATTAGAACACCGTACGCAAATACACGAGCGGCACGTTGTCGACGGCTGCAGTTACCTCTGGCGTTGACGCGTGCACTGAAATGGTTTTTGTGCGACGATTCGCAATAACAAGTTCCTAATAAAGTAAATATTGATTCTGAATTTAAGTTGTCTTGTTTGTTGTTTTATTGGTTATCTTTTATTTAATAATCTATTACATATTTGATGTTTTGGCATTTTGCAGGTTGGAAAAGACACTTGGTTACCCCGGTCACATACGTGTTTTAATCGACTCGACTTACCACCTTACAAGAGCTACGAACAATTATGCGAAAAATTAAATTTTGCTATTGAAGAAACAGAAGGCTTTGGTCAGGAATAATGTAATTGTTATATATTATTATTAGAATCACTAAAATAGTTATTGTAAATTATTATAACATGAATGCACCACCTCAAAGTGAGGATAAATCACCAATGGAATTGGTGCTGTCATAAAAAGACCAACCAAATAATTATATGAATATATTTGTAATAAATTACTTCTATAATAAAACTATGTAGATATTGTTAGTGTATTACGTCGGTTGTTTAAGAAATATTTGTTTGAACTACCTATATCACTCCGTTACCCGCGCCCGCATTTAGCACGTATGTGCTCGCGCGCTCTACATACGTAGAAAATTTTCAATTGTAGGTTTAATTTAGGAAATTTTAATGAATTGAAAAATTATTTTTATTACTTTAAATTAAACTTTATTAAGAATCTTTAACAAACAAAAAGTACTCCTAAACTTAATAGGAACTCAGTATTAGACTTTTCGATTACTTAAAAGAAAATTAAGTCTTTTTAAACTTAACTTAAAAAGTTCGTGATTTTTTTATTCAGTCATTCTTTCCACCTGATTTTCCTTTTGCTCACAACAATCAGGGCATTGAAGAACTTGATGTTCAGGACAAATCACTTCACTATCACTTGCTAATGTATCTTATCTTCATCATCTGTTTGTTTCTCCAACCACCTCGAAATATCCAAATCTACTACGGCTACCCTCAAGTTAGGTTGAAATCATCGAAAATGCATGTGTGTTCTACAATAGTAGAACGCGTGGGTAACGGAGTGTTACAACGAAGTTCTTCTAAAAGTTCATTAAATAATTTTTAAACAGTATATTCTTTTTCTTTCTACCTTTTGTCGAGGGATCTGAGAGACCTGGGAGACATCTGTTACCAAG
Organism: Apamea monoglypha; assembly: GCA_911387795.2. Taxonomy (NCBI): domain Eukaryota; kingdom Metazoa; phylum Arthropoda; class Insecta; order Lepidoptera; family Noctuidae; genus Apamea; species Apamea monoglypha. The sequence continues at coordinate 10,990,471 of OU426921.1, forward strand.
AACTCCGTCCGTTTCCGGGTCCGGTTTGTGTGATAAAACCAGAGCTCTCTGATGCTCTTCGATTCGTTCTATGTGAACGGCCAGTTATTGTAGACACGGTGTATGGATACACTTTAGGGTCAGTTCACACCGAGACGCGACGCTGCGCGCACACTTTAAAAGAGTGACTCAAAATATACTTTATTTTCTACACGAAAAGGTACACATTCCATTGTGAGAGTTCAGAATACGTTGCGCGGTGCAGCGCTGCGCCTCGTGACGCCTCGCGGCATAGCGCGACGCAGCGGTACTTCGCCGGTGCGCGCGGCGTGCGAGAGCGGCGCTGCGCAGCGCGATGCCGCGAGGCGCAGCGCGACGCCGCGAGGCGCAGCGCGACGCCGCGAGGCGCAGCGCGACGCCGCGAGGCGCAGCGCGACGCCGCGAGGCGCAGCCAAGGCCGCGTGGCGACTTGTCTACTATTTCCGTCCAGACTTCGTGCAGAATTGATGCAGTACGGTCGAGTGATCGAGTGATATTATAATGATAGACTGGGATCTTGTTATAATCGGACTTCTTGCAGAAGAGGAAGAGGAAGAAGAATACAAAAATAAAATTAAAAAGAAAACATCACACAGGAGTATTTGGGTGCATAATTTATGGAGAAATAGAATAATTCATGATGAATTTCATACCTTGGCTTATGACCACATTGCCACTTATCCAGAATTTTTTTATGATTATTTGAAAATGGATTACAAAAAGTTACGATCTCCATAATGCACCCGCCAAATATACGTCGTTCTCATGCGCTTGCAAATGGTAGACTGCGGGTGGACGCGGGGCGGGGCGGGAGCACGTAGCGAATGTAGACACGTCCCACTGCGCCGCGCGGCGTCTAGCTGCGCCGCGCGGCGTCGTGTTGCCAACGATTTTACGATGCGCCTCGCGGCGCAGCGCGAAATCACTGGCCTCTTCCAGCAGCGTCGCGTCTCGGTATGAACTGACCCTTACACTGACAGCCCGCCATGGAGTGCATCGTTTACAAGTGGCCAGTTCTAAAAACTTTCAGTGGCGCCCTCGTATATTACGTATTAATTTATATACTCACTATCTAATGCATTTTCCTAGGCATGGCATGCCTAGGAATGTCTTTTATTTTATTAGTAACCTCCGGCACGCACATAACTTACCAAAGTTTCATCACAATCGGTCGAGCCATTTTCGAGTTAGATAGGTAGATTACACGTACCGTAAAGTACTAATTACAATTAATATAGAAGAAACATATTTTTTTAATCCATCACTGTGGCATGCGGCGCGGGCAGGGAGTGGTATCACACCGTGGTGGTAAGGTGACGCCATCTGCTGTCTCGGCTTTGCGTAAGATTGTGATTCCCTATTACGCAAAACTACTGGGAAATCATTGCCACACCCCAGCCCTGTTGACACGGCGATAATTAAATATATTCTACTGTACCTATTTTAGGATCACAGGGCAGTATCATACTGCATTCATTTTTTAATGTTTTAACCCTTAAGTGCATAGTTTATCAAAAATGACAACAAACTCTTCTACGCTTATAATTTCCGAACAAAAGATATTAAAATAACGTACTGTTTCTGAACGTTTATATATCTGTCATTTTTATAATCTGTGAACTCGACGAAACACTAGCTGGGCTGTGATTGGTTCAATTTGACATTACAAACTGTGAGGTCGTAATAGGTACTTACCTAGGTACGGATTTGAATATTTATATCGGTTTATATCGAATATAAAATTAGTGTAATTCTTCTCCATAAAAATACTTTCTGAAAGGTAAGGATCTATATTTTGTTATAATGTGTTTATTTTACAAAAAATATTTTTGGCATGGTACTAACTTGCTTTGGAATGTTGTTATCAAAAATGATAATTTATGCATTACCGGTATATTTTTTTCTTACTATGGATGTATATGAATATTTTTTCAATGCTATGTTTTTGAAGCAAGTTATATGTGTTTTGGTGTTGGGTTGCATGGTTTTATTTTGGTTTTAGATCGCTATTGATAAAAAAAAAAAATGAATGACGGAAATATTGAAACACTGCTATGGTAACTTGAAAAGGCGACATCTCTGAGGATGAAGCAGACATCGATGAAGATGCTCTTCTATTACTATGACTGTGTGAATGAGTTGATCGCAGACCTTGAAGATGTAGAACAGGAAGTAGAAGACGAACAAACTGACTCAGATGGTAATCTAGACTGTAATCCCCCATTGATTTCTGACGATGTGCCTGAAAACGAATCAAGGTCCACTAATTATACTAAAGTAAGAAATTTATTTTGGAAAAAGAAAAACATGCCTTTGGTTGATCAAGCTTTTACCTTTCTAGGCGTCACTGACTACCCACAACATCCCCAGTAATCAATAGTTGAATTTTGAAGAAAAAAGTTTTGTTGACGAAGGACACGAATCCTAAGAATATTTTGAATCTGGCTCATTACAGAACTGAACTTGCGGAAACTTTATGTAAATATGGCAACACCACATCGGAAAATAAAAGAGGCCGCCCAAGTTTAAATAAAACTGAAGTCCCTGCAATCAAGCAGAAGAGACCAAAGCTGGGCCCAAACATTACCCCCTGATGACGTACGTTTCGACGGTGATAGGCATGAAAGATCTTATGGTTCCAAAAGGAACCAGTGTAAATATGCCCAATGTAAAAAAACTTACGTCAGTCATGTGTGGGAAATGTCATGTATCACTCTGTGACAACAGAAATAATAGCTGTTTTAGGATTTTCCATAATAAATAAAAACTTTTTTAAAATTTTATTTTTTATGATGTTACTGCATAATTTATCAAAAATGATAACAACCTTTTTTGAATAAAAAATATACTATAAATTTTTCAGTGATTTTTATTTTTATTTTTCCGTATTTTAGAGACTTAATTTCATAACATATATTTTTTTTACGAAAATATAAAAAATCTCATGCATCTAAGGGTTAACTTTATGAACCATAGCACGGAGACGCTTCGGCGGCCGGCCGCTGCTTGAGGGTGAATTATCAACACTTTCATGCAAACCAAGTGCGTCACCCACAGGTGTAACCATTTACTCGCACTAAAACACAAATGATGTATAGAAAGATGGCTTCGAATGACGGTCACGACAGATGTCGTGCGCTCAAAGCACTTTCAGCGCCACGAATTTTATTATAACTACCGTCTCCAGACGCGGCGATTCTGTCTGTGGTATGAACAGTGGGATGTTGAAGAGTGATCCCAACTATTTATAGTAAAATATTTTACTGATCATCGCCGGGAGAAATGAAACTTTATTTATTTTTTGATGATTGAAATTTTGGACCTAATCATGTCAAGATGGCTTTCTTGGAGGCTTTTAAAATAGTTTTGAACCACTGCAAACGGGCCGCGCTGTATTTGGTTAAGTTAATAAATAAAAACGAAAAAATAAATTAAATGCATTTAATTAAATAATATAGGTACGCATTATGAAGTGAACTATTAGTTTAAGCAAATTAGATAATGTTAGTAATAAGTATTGCACTGGAGGTCTACCACCACCTCATAGCAGTATTACTTTAATCTTACTTTAGTGTGGGAAAGAGATGGAGTTATGCGTCCTGTCCGCACTGAAGCAAAACAAAATAATATTGCTTTATGAGGTGGTGGCAGGCCCCCCCTGATATTACAGTTTAGCACAGTTTCAGATTAGCAAATTCCTCTGCAATTTTCAGTGCTTCCTGAAGATTGGTGTAATTATTTCCGGAAGCTTGGCCAGATTCCGCTTTGCCACCACCCTTTCCACCTATAACCGGCACAACAGACTGAATCCATTCAGAAGCCAACAAACCTTTCTGAATTGCATTTTTAGGCACTGCAGCAAGACAAAATATCTTGTTTGTTTCATCGTCTACAGAAAAGAACATAGCTGCAGTAGTTGGGCAGAGAAGCTTTACTTGTTTTAAGGCACCATCTAAAGCTTTGGTATTACCAAATGCCTTTAACTCTGAAACAATAACTTTGCTTTCTTTCTTCTGCTCGCAAAGTTCTTTAGCTTTTTCTGCAACCTCTGTAATTGTCACAGCTTTTGCAGCTCTTTCTTTATCGTCAAGTTGCTTTTTCAAATTTTTAAGCATAGTTCTTAGCTCTTCTTTTTTCCAATACGAAATCTGAGCTTGAGATATGTCGTTTGTAAGTTCGACAATTTTTCTAAGAATTTCCTTCTGATTCACATTGTCACTCTGATCTTTAATGAAATTAGCAACATTATTGACTTCATTTTCTAATGTACTCGATTTACTTATAGCTTTCATTGCCTCTGGTCCAGTCAAAGCAACGATTCGCCGAATTCCTTTTGCGATGCCTTCTTCGCTAACAATCACATAATCTCCAATGTGTCCTGTCTGATGTAAATGGGATCCACCACAAAATTCTACAGATGTTTCGTAGGCAGTTGATCCATCTGGATTTTTCTCCAAGTCTTCAACAGGTACACCAACAGATACTACACGAACTGGATCCGGATAGTGTTCATCAAACATAGCTCTTAGACCTTTTATTTTTTTGGCATCATTTAAGCTCGTATGTTTAGCATAAACAGTTTTATTTTTATTAATGATTTCTTTGATCTGATCTTCTGTTTCTTTAATTTGTTTTATTGACATTGGGCCCTTGTTGGTAAAATCAAACCTAAGACGGTCAGGCATGACAAGGGAACCACGTTGATCAGAATCATTTCCAAGAACTTTTCTTAATACATTGTTTAGAACATGAGTGCCCGTGTGATTATTCATTACAAGTCTTCGCCTTTCAGTATCAATATGCATTGATAACTTATCTCCAACTTTTAGAGAGCCTTCAAGTTTCCCAGTATGTAGTACATATCCTCCCTTAACTTGTACATTATTTACCATGAACTCGACACTCTCGTCGTCTATCTTCACCATATATCCCTCGTCATAAATTTGCCCACCCTGTTCAGCGTAAAAATTTGTTTTGTCCAGTATAATACCACATTCTTGACCAGATAAGACCTCATTAACAAATTGTTTGTCTCTTCGCAAAGCGACTATAGTTCCAGTACAAGGAGAAAAATTATAAACTGCTTCGTTGTCGGCAGAGGATGGCACATAGTTATATTTAGGTGAATCATCTGTTGGAGGCACACCACAGTCTTGTAAATGACTTATAGCATGTACGTCGAGAGCCAATAAATCTTCTTGACCTGCAACTTTTCCTTGTGAAATTAGTTGAGATTCTTTCTTTGCCTTTTCATAAGCATCCATGTCTATCGTAAGCCCGTTTTCTTCACACATTAATTGTGTTAGGTCAATTGGAAAACCGTAAGTGTCATAAAGACGCCAGGCAACATCACCAGGTATAATTTTACCATTAAGTTTCTCAACCGTTCTGTTAAGTAAATTTCTTCCACGCGAAAGTGTTTTCAAAAATTGCACTTCTTCTTCATTTATAAGTTGAATAAGTGATAAAGGATCTTTTGTTATTTCAGGAAAAACATCTCCCAACAATTCGACAACAGTGTGAACTAAAGATCCAAAAAAGCCTGGTTTGGCATTCAGTTTTTCGGAGGCATAACGTACAGCTCTCCTTAAGATTCTTCGAAGTACATAGCCTCTACCAGTGTTGTCTGGACACCCACCATCTGATAAAGCAATAGTTAATGTTCTTGCATGATCAGCCAAAACTCTATATGCCATGTCTATTCCATCGACATCTTCCGATCCAACTTTCCCAGAATAAGGTCTCACTCCTGTGCCAATTTCAATTGCTTTAAATATAGGCATGAAGAAATCTGTATCATAATTAGCCCTCTTATTTTGAATAACAGACACTAATCTTTCCAGACCTAATCCACAATCAATATGTTTTTTCGGTAGCGACTTTAATGATCCATCTGTGTCTCTGTTGTATTGAATAAACACCAAATTCCAAATTTCCAGTACATCAGGGTCATCCATATTGACGAGATGAGCTGCATCACGTCCTCCAATTCTATCATAATGCAACTCTGAGCATGGACCACATGGACCTGTTTCTCCCATTTCCCAAAAGTTATCTTTCATACTACCAGGAAGAATATGTGTTTCAGGGAGACCTAATTTCAGCCAGATCTCTTTGCATTCTAGATCTGGTTCTAGCCCTGTAGCAGCATCTCCTCCAAAATAAGTAACATACAATCGATCCGCTGGCAACTTAAAAACTTCAGTAAGAAGTTCCCAGGCCCATGCACATATTTCTTTTTTGAAGTAATCACCAAAGGACCAGTTACCCATCATTTCAAAAAATGTATGATGGTAAACATCCTTACCCACATCATCTAGGTCATTGTGTTTGCCTCCAGCTCTTATACATTTCTGGGTATTAACAACTCGTACATACGAAGCCATATCAGAGTTAGGGTCCACGGACCCTAAAAAGACGGGTTTAAATTGGTTCATACCTGCATTGGTAAATAGTAGTGTTGGATCGTCCAAAGGTATAGTAGAAGACGAGTGAACATATTTATGCCCTTTATTAATAAAGAAATCAATAAAGGCTTTTCTTATCTGGTTGCCACTCATTGCGGTATCCATTTTTAGGTAAATCTGAAAAAAAGGAAGGATTTGATACAGAAAAAATAATTGAAAACACAGATTTCAGTTCATATTTCTTTGATTAAAAATTGTCCTCTTGGAAAGGAGGATAATTTATTAAAAAAGAAAAAAAAAGAAACGGAGGGCAGGATTGCCATCAGTGTCCCAAAACATGCAGTCAAGGTGACCTCTGTGCTGCCACCGACAAAACCATGGAAGTGGCAAAGTTTTGAGAAAACAAGAGAGGTATTTTTGACAGATTGAGACTGAGATCAGACTGTGAACGTTTTTAAAATTACGAGAATTATCGCTCAGATGTATGTTGTTCTATAGCTTAATAAATGCCATAAGAATAAATCAACTTGTGCATATTGAAATTAAATCCTTAATACAAAACTAACAAAAATGCGATTTACACAGAATGTCACAGTATAATTCTATGTAAATCGGGTTGAACCTCACAACTTTTTCAATTGTAGGTCTAGTTGAAAACCAGCGGCAGAAACTAGTGGTCTTGGCATATTCGGTGAACTGATTCGAACTGGCGCTAAAATACTGCTCTTAAAATTAAGTTTTTTTTTGTGTTGTTTTTTAAAGGCACAACTTGCAAAATAAACATGGAAATGAAGCTGAATTTTGCTTTCTTTCATTACAATGATAGACAGTCAGGCCAAGCACAGCACAGCCCAAAAGTCAAGCACAGCTCAAGGTATGGGGAGGGATCAACTTGGCTCGGCCCCCAAGACGGGGAGGCGGCATGGGCGCTGGAAGGAGGTGCAAAAGGGTATATTTCCAGTTTCACTGGCGTCAATTTGCGCGTTCCTAATTTTGAGAACCTTTGAAAAGTGCAGTGATGTAATTCTCCCCCTCCCCCCATTTAAAAGCTGTAGACGAAGATGAATCCTCACTGTGGGATTAAATAGGCTTTTAAGGTCTTAGGAGGGCTCAAATATATGGAAAGGTGGTCACCACCAATACACAAGAGCTTAGTATTTAATTGTAGACTTAACCGGTGTTAACACTAAACTTATGATTCAGAAAATCCAATATATTTTTAGGATTCCATAGACAAATAGCAAAATGCAACCCTATTATTTCATCGAGTCTCATCATGTTTGTGTTGTTGTTTTTTTTTTTCAGTTTGGATGTCACAAAGTAATTTTACTCGGAGATATTAGAATTGTGCGATTCATACTTTCTTTTTCAACTGGTCATATTTTGAGAAATGGACAATGATATAATAATAATATAAAAATAAAACAAAATCAACCAGCAATTTGTGCAGCCATTAACCTTTTTGAAAAAAACCTTATAAACTGTCTGATACAATTATGGTAAAAAAAAAAAAACATTTTACTGAAATCCTAATCAGGCTAAGGCTCAGGATCCTCACTTAGGTAATAAACCTAAATAACCTAAAGTCAGGAAGGCTAGAAACATCCTGAGTGGATTAGTATCCTAAATGTCCTAACTCCGCTCAGACTTTCCTCATGTTTATTTAAGTATATTATTATATAGTAGTGTATTAAACTCTAAGCAAACTTTTATTGAGTGGTAACATTATTGTTAGTATTATTGTAAATACTAACTAACTACCTATACAAATAAATACAAAAACAAAAGTCTAAGCTAGATTCATCAGACAAAGATTTAAACTTTTAATATTATTGTCTAACATCTTTTTCAACTGTATTAAATAACTAAGTAAAGAAAATATTATCAAGTAAATATTATTTAAAAAAAAACATTTTAAGTATTTATTGTTTGGTTTAAAATGGTTTTAAACATTTTATCACAATACCTTACAATTGCATCATGCTGATAGGTACTGTTATATATGTATGTATATTTATGCAACCATTAAGTAGATCATTCATACCAAGTTTAACAATTTATTCAATTACTGATAACTGATATCGCATTTCTCTTATATCAATGAAAACATTAGGTTACTTGTTTTCAATACATTAACTATATTTCACTTAATAATAAATACGTACTAGAAATAAATAAAATTATGCCGTGTACCATATGGTAAATAAGGTGTTTTATGAAAGGTTCTTTGAAATCTTGAAAAATCGTAACTAAAAGAATATTGACAGGGCGATCACAAAATAGGTAATAGTTAAGTCCTGAATAACCTTCTCATGAAAACTTACCGATTAAATTGTACAGGAAACTTGCGTTGGGACTACAATTACGCCAGCAATGACAACTCGCCTGTATGTCAGTCCAGTCACCACCAGCAACTCGACCACGGACCACATGTGCAACAAAAAAAAAAGGCATACTTCAAACTCGGACTTGAGTCTAGAGATGGCATTTGTAGGTCACGTTGTCTATTAAAAACGTTAAGAACATACTAGACGCAAAAGATAAAAATAAAAATTTAAACCTTTAGTTTAAAAAAAAACACGCTTTTATCTAAATTAATTCAAAAAGCGTGGAGCGCTTTTATTTTTATTTATTACTTTTATTATAAGTGCGCTCCATGCTTTTTGAATTAATTTTAGGTCAATTTCTTTATTAAAATTTTATCATTTATTGTGCGTGATAAAAGCGTGTTTTTTTTTTAAACTACATATTTTATTTTTTAACATAATGTGTCAAATGTATTCTTCATTAAAGTAGTATATTATTTTTATTGCGTGTTTGACATATTCGGGACCCTGGGGTCCCGGACCTTTAAGCCAACTCGCAGAGAGCCCGTTAAAATGAGGCACCAACCGACGACTATCCCTGTACGTACGCACTATTCAAGTGTACACAACGACAACCCGCGGTTGGTGTAGGACCAGTAGGACTATTGTAGGATTTGGAAATAAAGGTATTAGACTATGGATTTGGGTGGCTAAAGTGAAGTGGTTACCTAAAACGATGGAAGGACCCTGAAAATGGTCGCTAGCATATAGTGTCTTATAACGACAAGAGGGCTAGAGGAGTGCTTATGAGGAGTGGAGAGGTATTCCACGGCTATCAGGACAGTCCCGGAAGTACGGTGAAAATCCCTACCAGCATCTTACTGGAATACTTCCTTCCTCCGAGCATGTTTGCTCTTGCAAATCTCCACTCAAGCTGGCAAGTAAAGGCAAGAATGAGGTAGGAGCTCAGTTCCTCGTCAGTGTTCACTTCAGCCGACCAATAAAGGCAAGCCAGAGATGAGGAACATGACGTCTTCCGGGAGATACGGTTCGTGAGGTCGCTACTCCCCAACAGCTCGCCACACGCTGCCCTGCGGGTTTATGGTGGTTTATCTCTCTTGGTCTAGTTCCTCACTTGTTTCGGTAAAGTAAACTTTGCCTGCACCTAGAGTTCGGAGCGCGCAAGCCCCACCACGACGTCAACGTAGAGATACGGCGGTGGGGTTATTAATAATAAGTATAAAGTCAAGGATCATACTACCCGCCAGCAGGTCAAGCTACCCGAAACTGTCAAATTTTCCCAATCAACCTTGAACCTCAATGCTTTAGCGACAAAGTTGAAAATCTATTAAAGAAATTTGACAGATTGTAGTAACTTGATGTGCTGGCGTCCGTACATGCAATCGGCGTTCATTAGAGTCAGCTTAAACTGGTTATGTATAGCTTGATGTGTTGCCGTGTGTACTATATAGTACAGACGCCAGCACATCAAGCTACTACAATCTGTCAAATTTCTTTAATAGATTTTCAACTTTATTGCTAAAGCATTAAGGTTCAAGGTTGATTGGGAAAATTTGACAGTTTCGGGTAGCTTGACCTGCTGGTGTCTGTACATACTAATCCCGTGCTTGTTTTCAACAAGTCATAAAACTAAGACTTGTCAAATGTCAAAATTTGTGTAGATCGTAGCAGGGCTAAGCAGGGTACAGACGCCAGCACATCAAGCTACTACAATCTGTCAAATTTCTTTAATATATTATCAACTTTATCGCTAAAGCATTAAGGTTCAAGGTTCATTGGGAAAATTTGACAGTTTCGGGTAGCTTGACCTACTGGCGTCTGTAATAAGGTAGTAAGAAAAAAAAATGTACTATTCTTCGACAATGTTGCCAACTTAGTGCTTTCGGCACTAGATCTAGTGCATTTCTTGATGTTTTAGCGCTCGTAATTCCATAACAGTGCCTAGTGCCCTAACTAGCGCATTTTTGTTATACTTCAGAAATGCTTTTTTTGTATGTTTTCGGATACAAAAAATAAAGCCTATTTGATATACCTATGAAGTATACTGAATGAAGTACGGACGCCAGCAGGTCAAGCTACCCGAAACTGTCAAATTTTCCTAATCAACCTTGAACCTTAATACTTTAACGATAAAGTTGAAAATCTATTAAAGAAATTTGACAGATTGTAGTAACTTGAGGTGCTGGCGTCCGTACAAGTTTAAACTCCAACAATCAACTCCTGGTCCCTCAACTTCTCAAACAACCACCACAGCAACCATGAATTCAGACCATGATTCCAACTCAGATTCGGACGACGATCTAATTTTGTAATAAAAACTTAATATTCTCAATAAAAACTTCCTTTTTGTTAATAAAAAAATATATTGAATGATTTTATTTATTTGGTGCTCTTTTATCAAAATTAGCACAACCCTAGTGCATTTTAAGGTTTGTTTAGCGCATTTCTTACAATAGCAGTTGGCAACACTGTTCTTCGACCAACAATATGAAGTGCATAGAATAAAGTAATATATCATGAAGTGCTTTTCTATTTGTAATTTATTAGACACCCAAAACTGAAATAAGTTAATTTTGTGAATATAACCACAGTAATGGCACTGTCCTCGGCTTTTTATAAGTTTTATAAAAGCTTTAGAAATAGGGAAGTTACAAACCAGTTTTGTGGTTATTTACAATACGCAACGAGTAGTAGCCTGGTTGTGAGTGAGGATTTCGGCGCGAATGCATTGAAGCTCGTATCCGAAGACTTGTCCACTGTCACCCCTTACTTTTCAAATACTTTTAATTTAGCAGCATATGTAAATCAATCTGATACATTGAAAAATTTAGTTAACCTTAATGTAAACATAAGTAAAATCGAAAAAAAAACTTATGTTGTTGATAAAATTTTAAAATTGGATTTTGAAAAAGACATGAAAAACCATATATTGTATATAAACGACTTTATTGGAATGGAAGAAATTGGTAATTTTCTAACCAAGAACCCAATGATTTTGTGTGAACCATTAGAAGACCTTCAAGTAAGAGTTAACTATTTATTCTCAAAAGGCTTCAAAGAAAATCAAATCAAGAGAATTATTACAAAAAATCCCTTCTGGTTGATGTTCAGGTAAGTTGTTATGAGTATTAAATACTTACCTATTTATTTGTATGTATAGATATTAACATAATATTTACTAACTTCTAATACTAAATAATATAATAATAGTATTTATCTAATCATTTGTATTTTTTAATTTTACTTGGTACCTAATATTCACCATTGTTTACTTAAAAAAGCAAAAACACATTAACAAGTATTACTCAAACAAATGGCTGCTTAGATTGTTTTAAACTGAGAAGTTAAGATAATAATACCAGCTAGTTACTGTCTCCCTGAGGGGCAAAGGTTTCTTCTCACACAGAGAAGGCATGTCACTACGCTTGCTCAAGGTGATTTGCTGATTTCAGACTTATTGTATGTAAGTTGCTCCTGGCTGGCTTAAATTGCCAGCCTAGCTCCGTGCAGAAGCGCCACAGGCTTTGCGGAGCAACCCTTATTTTTCTGAGGATTTGATCCTGTTGGAAAGCCATGTAGCTTCTCTAAATTTAATTATTCATTTTAAATATTTATTTTCTTCTTCCAGCACAACAAGGATTGACAAAAGATTAGGGTTTTATCAACAATGCTTGACCTTATGTGGCAAAGAAGTAAGAGATTTGGCTGTTAGGCAACCTAAACTAATAACATACAATTTGCATGCTGTGAAATGCAATCTCTTTGTTGTCAAAGAAGAGATGGGCTTTGAAGACAGTGAGGTGAAAGAACTTGTGCTAAACAAACCTAAACTGTTAATGTTGAGTAAGTATTCTATTCTACCTTAGTTTAGCCTATGGACATGACAATGATTCCAAGAATGTACGGTAGTTGATCTCGTAATTCTGGTTTTTTTCTGCTTTCTAGGTAGTTTAATAGTTTTATTTGTACAGACGCCAGCAGGTCAAGCTACCCGAAATTGAAAATTTTCCCATTCAACCTTGAACCTTAATGCCTTAGTGATAAAGTTGAAAATCTATTAAAGAAATTTGACAGATTGCAGTAGCTTGATGTGCTGGTGTCTGTACATGATATTTTGGCGCGTGGCCAAAATCGGAACTAACGCCGCCATCTTGATTTTCATATCAGAAATGTTCACTAATAGTATCTCCTGTCAATGTTATTAATGCGCCTAAAATCCTTATGCCACTGTACAGGGAATTGTGGTCAAAAGTAGTCAAATATCAAATATTGGATTTATAGGCTTCATACATTTGTTTTACATGGATGTTGGATATTTTAATTATACCTACCGTTCATAGTAATTGATTACAAAGGGTGACTAAATTGCATATTGAACTAATATTTACGCAATTATGGTGCTGGAATAATAAATTAAAAATATAATATGTTTATATAATATTATCTTTATTACAGATCAGAGAACCCTGCTGGAAAGATTTAAATTCATCCACAATGTAATGAAAATATCACACCAAAATATACTGAAATCCCCTGAGATATTATTATGTAGGAAATTTAGAATAAAACAACGGCATTTATTTTTAGAAAAGTTAGGTCGCGCTCAGTATAATCCAACGAAAGAAAATTATATTCCAATTAAATCTCTGATGGAAGATTCAGATGCAGAGTTTTGTAAAATTTTTGCAAAATGCAGTGTTAATGACTTTAATATATTTCTAAAAACCCTTTAATTTAACCAGCTTTACCTAATACAATTTTATTTTGGAAGGCATTCAATGAATGATACAAAAGAGCATCAAGGATTCCAGCGACTGTAAAAACTCCTCCAATTATAGCACAGATGTTTGTGGCAAAATGACCAATGGACCTAAAAAATATATAAATAAAATTATTAATTTATCACTCATAGGTATAGTTACCGGCACGTAAGTTGACAAAAGATTTTGTAGTGGGGGGAAGTTCGCGCACGCACAATTTCATACATTTTTACATGTGCGAACTTCCCCCACTACAAAATCTTTTGCCAACTTACGTGCCTGTAACTATACTAAGCACGAAAATTGAAATGTAATTATAATTACCTTTCTTTTTCGGTGTATTTAACCATAAGAGGCGAAAGTTCATAACTGAAAAATGCTCCTGGCATTCCAGATTCTGCATTAATATTGGATACTGATTTCTGATGTCTTGTTACTGAAAACTGGTTTGTGTGTAACACAGTCTTGTCTAACTTTACATACATAGTTGGGACTATTTTCAAATAGTATTGAAACATCACAGCACCTGAAACAAAAAAAAAAAAAGTTTGTGAAATCGAAGAGTCAAGATGCGCATTTCACGTGGAATATTAGAAGAACATTATTTCAAGGGCAAGATTTTCGTTGATTTTATTAAATTATGAAACTTACTAATATTGTACCTATTGTTTTATTTCATTTTTCAAAAATCTTATCACTCATCTCTCTTTTTTTAAAAAGGGTCACGCCTCATCATATTGTTATAATTATGATAACACTTGGCGGTGTAACACAACAACATCAGCGTCCGGTGATAGCAGTTATCACATGACGCTGATTTTTAGCTGCAGCCCACGGGTACCAAGGGTCTGACCCATTGCAATTTAAAAAAAAAACGCTTCCTATAGAGGCACGGTGAACGAGGCACAGAGGACCAATGTCACGACTAGACATGGGTAGCTCGCGAATGAGAGATAAAATTGAACTAGCTCTTTAATCACAATCTAGCTCTCAGTCGCTCAGTCGTTCACGAAATAGCTCACTAGCTCATTTAGCTCATTGACTCTATTACTCTATGCAGAGTAACGAGTGATACCGACGGTTCTAACAACCGAACTACTGCTACTAGAGGGACGCGACGAAACGCCGACAGCGGCCGACAAAGCCCGAACTTCCCCGACAACAGGTTAACGATTTCGCATTGTAATAAAGTAGCTCACTGACCGACTCTTCGGCTCAATACGTCATAGTAAAATAACTCTTAAAGCCGTCTCAAAAGTAAAAATGCTTTAGCACTTTTACATAAGTATGAAAATCCTTAGTTTGTGATTTTGTAAACAAAACAAACGTTATTTTCTTAAATGTACTCAAATTGTTTCGGCGGAATATCGTGTCATTCGTATGGCATATTGTAAGCGCAGTTTAGTTTTAGTTTCTCAGTTAAAAGTTTAATTATTAGTTGTAGTTAGTTAGCATTCTAAATGAATGACGTCTACGTATGGCAAAACACCTGAGACAATTTAAATTTCGCGGGCTACCTTAACGCATCTTCCTTAATAAGTATTTGTGCCAAGTTTCTACACCGAAGGAATGTTTTCTTTCTTTCCGTCCATCTGTTAATTAAATAAACTGGACACACTGTATTGTTTATGAAGGAGGTCGGAACTAGATTCTATATTATTTTTATTCTATATTCCACATATGGCAACAAAGTAAAAAAAACAATCTATGGTTAGCATAAGCTATGCCAATCAGGGCTGCCAGATGTACGATTTTAATCGTACTCCTACGATTTTTTGGCATTTTTACTCATGTACGATCACTAGACTAGGATCGTACGGAAAATGTACGATTTTTACATACCTGGCAACATTTCATATTGAAACGAACGTGCTCCACTGGCAAGTATGAGTTTCGGGGAATTGCCCAACAACCTAACGCGTAACTAGATCTTTTACTTGAATGAATGAATCTTTGTATAGTCATTTAAAGGCTGTATTTGTTTGCATTTTACGAATCTTATTATTTTTTTCTTTCGGTAATAATTGCGACTTGTCAAAAACGAAAAACCTATTTTCCTCGTCAGTTTCGATCTGTACGTAATATAAATATCCTATTTGAATCTATATACTGTCTTGAGTGCTTTTTGTGTTTGTTGTTTGTGGTTAAGTAAGAATGAGTGACAAAAGTGAAGACGAGCGACCTACGCCAGGTACTCCAAAAAAGAAATTGGCTAAAAGAGGTGAGCTTATTGTAGCAGAGAGGGATAAACACAGGGCACAGAAGTATCGTCCTGATTGGAAAAAACTAGATTTTTTTAAGGACTGGTTAGGGCCTGGTAAAAACCAATTTAAAGCCAGGTGCCCCATTCTAGTGCAGATTGTGAAAGAGCATTCAGCGAAGTTAATTTAATTAAAACAAAACTTAGAAACAGTTTATCCAATGAAACACTGAAGGGAACATTATTAGCCAAGCAATTAATAAGAAGGAACGAAAATTGCACGAAGTTTAAGCCAACAACAGAAATGTTAAACAATATGACCACAGAAAATTTGTATAAATCTAATAAATAGTCTAATTGCATTTCTTTGCTAAAACTCGAATTTTAGTTATTTTTAATAAAAAAATTGTACTTCTAGGTTGTACGATCTTTTCATTTCAAAATTTCCTTGCATACGATTTTTTTGTAGTTGGCGTACGATCACAGCTTTTTTGCACCTGGCAGCCCTGATGCCAATGCCAGTTTAAGACTGACGTTTGTCGTAAGGGTTTGAAGTATACCTATTGAATTAAATTACGATAACATTCTGACACTGGTAAAAGACTGATCAAAAATGCCCGTGCCAGGCGGAGTCTATCAGAGTCAAGGACCATCTTGTTTTGACAAAATGAAAATGGGCTTCATGATTGGATTTTGTGTCGGGATGGCGAGCGGAGGCCTATTCGGCGGTTTTACAGCTTTGAGGTTAGAACTGTCATAATACATTTGTTTTTTTTTTTTGGGAAATATTGCATTACCTAATTTATCATTCGTTTCAGATATGGAGCAAGAGGAAGGGAATTAGTACATTCCGTTGGAAAAGTCATGCTTCAAGGTGGGGGAACCTTCGGAACCTTTATGGCCATCGGTACCGGGATTCGATGTTAATCTTATGGTGGTCTAATACTAATTTGTACATACAGTAAATTAAAATAGTGCTTAGTGTGCACCTGTCTATTCTTTTAAATAGGGATTTAATATTATGATTCATTAACAGTTTGTTATTAAATATTGTTATTGAAAAAAATTATATTATTTTTCATGTTATGAAGAAGTATTTTGAAAAGACCTCTGAGTGATAATAGTATTACAGACCTTAATAACAGAATATCCTCATTGTATCAGGGTGTCAGATTATGGTACCTTCCTGAATCTATCTATTGCTAGCTGTTTGTATACTCACAAATTAAATAAATTCAGTTCCTTACTATATCTCTGTGGTAGCAGAGTGTACAGCAGTCTCGGCAGCACTAGGCTGTGTAAAGTAATAGCCTTCACTCACTTCTGCTGATTGCACCATAAAAAGGTAAAGTAAAAAAACAACACTGTGTTCAATTCTACATTTACCTGCCAGAAAATGATTACGGTACTTCTTGTTTTCTGTTTGCATTACTGAGCTAAGATATTGGCAGATGTTGGCACAAGTTGCATATGTGGCGACCCTAGGCCCGGGCCTTGTTTGTCATAAGGAAAGTCACATGGCTTTGGTTGTCAGTCATATTCATGCTGCACCCCTTTAAATAAGTCAATTTTGAACATAGTACTGTCACCATTTGAGCCACTTCTACTAATTTATCATAAGTAAAAGTCAATCTGTACAAATAAATAAAATTTAAGTGTCACAGCCTTTTACTAAATGCATATGACGATTTTGACGGCACGGTTGGCGCAGTGGTTAAGCGATTGACTGCTGCGCTGCGTGTCGCGGGTTCGATTCCCGCACGGAACAAATATTTGTATGACCTACATGTATTTGTTCCGAGTCTGGGTGTTTTTCTATCTATAATATGTATGCATTTACAAAAAAAAAAAAAAAAATTGTATATAAGTAGTTTATCAGCCATCTTGTTACCATAACACAAGCATTAGGTTGCTTAGCTTGGGACAAATGGTGCTGTGTGAAATGTCCAGGGATTTATTTATTTATTTATTTATTTATATGACAGTATAAATATGGTACTTAAAACGAGAGACGCGAAAGAAGTCGCGGGCACAGCTAGTTATTTATATAAAAATGTAAGAACTAATAATTTTATTTACCTTCCTTGGCCACACCATTAATTCCATCTAAAGGCGCTGTGTTTGTACCTTCAATATCCGTCCCAAAAGATAAATGTTTAATAAAATGGGTTGTATTAAATACTGACGATGAATATGGCTGTACATCATGGACATGTACATGATTAATTGTAAAACTTTTTCCTGGAGCTATATGAAAACTTCCTCCAACCTGGAATGCGAAATAAACAAATTTTTACTGGCGAAATAAAGGAGGAGGTTCTTAGTCGACACGTATGTATATTTTTTATGTAAGTATGACAATCAACGAAGAAACTACCATCACCATCATTTTATTAACGTAATTAATTTGCTCGTTCGGCGCCTACTCAAAATTAGATACTTACATTAGTTTTGGAGCTTGGTTAGACAAGCAGGTATTTTGAATTTCGGTATTCTGTTTCTTTTTTGGTCGCTTTATGTACCTAATCAATGGCGACGCTCTTAGGACGAGGGTGACATCTATTAAAACCTAGTTATAGACAAATTCAATGACTACAAGCTACAACATTGAAGTTGTAAAGAAAAAGAAGAGAGTTAATTAGATGGGATTTTGAGCAGTTTGCTACAGCTTGTGGCTTAGTTCCGCTAGTTACTGTAAATAGTAACTAGCGGAACTAAGTCACAAGCTGTAGCATAGTAGCATTAGAATTGTAAATTTACAAATCAAACGCTAGCTACAGATTGGTGCAATGCAACATTAAATGTTACACAAGTGAGCCAACCAAATGCAACATTGTAAGGCCCCTTACACACCCTCGTTCGATGCAACTGGCAAGCGTTTTACGTCAAGCGACGCGCGCGCTACTTTATGGTATGGCGTGTCATGGCATGAAGTCACCCAAACACCTTCGGTAAGTTGCCGATAGAAAATTCCATCGGGCACACTTGTGGGGGCTGAGCCTTTATCCAAGCCGGGTACATATCTAGTCTCTGAGCTGCTATTAAAAACGTACTAATGGAAATCCTAAACCTAATAACATTTTAGGGTTCGAAACCAGGACCACACGCTCATCAGTATCCCTTGCGACCACTAGACCAACGAGGCAACCGAGTCAGTTTTGATTATGATTAGGTACAAATATACAAATTCACCACTTAGGTACGCACGGCTACAGATCAAGCTATACAAAACCAGTATAAGCTGACTACTGATTGTACGAAAAACCTATACAATGCGAGGTCAGCTAAAACTGGAAATGTATAGCTTGATGTATAGCCGTGTGTACTAGAAATAGTAGTTACAAAACTATATTCCAGAAACGGCCATGCATGCAATGTCCTCTGCTACAAGGATCTTTTGGCGCTCGAATGGCGTTTACGGGGGACGCTGTTGGTAAGCATTTGTGCAATTGTTTTGTAAAATGTATTGAAAACACAAAATGGCGGTTATATATTAGTTCACGCGCCAAAAGAACCTTATAGCGCTATATGCTACACATAATCTTTATATTAATAATACATACTCTGTTGACTTCCATGTACCCATAGATTTGACAGCCCTCTTTAAGAGCCAAATTGGTTTTTTCTATGGAGTCATCGTTTTTACACTGTTCTATGGTATGTAAATCAGGTAAGGCCCACCTTCTTAATCTGTATGCTTCTTTCACCTCATCACAGGTATTGCAACATCTGATACAAAAATATTAGCTAGGTAAAGCCTTGGCAAATCACAAGCCACATTGTGATACTTGATTAAATAGATTTTTTTTTAATGTTATCATTAGTGTCCGACCGAAACTGGTTTTTACGACCGAAACCGAAACAGAAACCGAATTTCGGCAACGGTCCCAGTTTCAGGATCATGTTTTGAGGGAAAAATGAAGAAAACGTTATTATAATCAGTCAGTCCTTATTTTTTTTATCTCACACACATATTTTTTTATCACATGGCTATGTAGTCTTCGACATAGGTACTTAATATTTAAGTAATAAACAAAACAAAATAAATCACTTTTATCTTATGAACAAAATTAACTTCTTCGTCTAAACTTATTTCGTCATTTTGTATGACACTTCAGCAACAATAAAAAGTAAGCACAAAAGCTAAATGCCTAAATAGGTAAGTAACACTTATCCCAATGCAAATATGAAATAATAATGCCTCTATCAAAAACAAATATATTAAGTAAAAAAAAAAACAAAAGCTAAACGACTAAATTATAAACTAATCGTAATCATAGGAATGCAAAAGGCTACGACAAGATACTAATAATTCCAAGGTATCTGTAATCGTTATTTCTTATTACTTAGTATTCATAAATTAAACAATCTTATATTATAGGTAAGAAACAATAGTTTATCAACATTTTCGCCTCGCAGATTGCTCCTTATTTCTGGATAAATTTGTCCAGCAGCACTAAATAGTTGTTCACTGGAAACACTCGTTCGGTGGAGCTGACAAGAATTTCAGTGCCACCTTTCTCAAAGACAGAAATGGACTAGAATCCCAGTAAGAATAAATATCTACACATCTGGGAGTCAAAGTCTTATTACACTCGCTCGGGCGTGAGTCAGGGATCCGTATTGGGGCCGCCTCTGTTTCTGGTCATGATCAATGACCTAATTTGTAAGATTCGATTCGCAAAATGTCTACTATATGCCGACGATCTAAAACTAGCTGCGCAAATCAGAACAGAGGCGGATTGCGACCTCCTACAAAAAGATATCGACACCGTCTATGAGTGGAGCATTGCGAACAAGTTGTTGTTTAAAGACCACGTGTCTGCCCTTGCAAAGGAATCCTTCAGGCGTCTGGGATTTGTCCTGAGGAACGCTAGTGACTTTCGCAATCCCAGTATTATTAAACTTCTGTACACCTCTTTGGTTCGGAGTAAACTCGAGTCCAGCGCCTGTGTCTGGCATCCACATACTGCGTCTCAGACACTGATGCTTGAGAAAGTTCAGAAAACCTTCCTGAGATTTTTGTATCAAAGGCTGTACCATTACTTTCCATATATGTACCCAACGAATTATCTTCTAGGGGTGTTGGGCTTCAATTCGTTGGAGGTAAGAAGGGGGCTTTGATCAGCTCACGATTGCCTGTAAAACCTTAAGCGGTCGTATTGACTGCCCTGAGCTCCACGGACTTTTCTGCCGCCTATTTGTGCCCGAAAAATACCTTGGGCACCGTCAGACCCGCCGTCATGACCTGGTCGCACGACCGCTATCTAGATCTGTTGCTAGAGCCGAATCGCCAGTATGTCGAACCCTAAGGATGCTAAACGCCCTCCTGACTGCCGACCCTGAATGTGATGTGTTTGCTGATGAATGGAAGAAAATAATGCATGCTAGTCTGGTGTTTTGTGAAAGACGATATGCGAGGGTGTCCACCGTTACATGTTAGTTTATGATGTATTTAATTTATTTAACCATTTAGGTACTTAAACAAATATTAGTCATTTTATCCACGAATTGTATATCTTTGAATTTGAATTTAATTTTTGTATTGTATGTTATTTGAATGCTTATTTTATTCTAATTTTTATAATTCTATGTTAATTAATGTAATTGGACCTGTGCAGTTTTAATTAACTATAAATAAATAAATAAATAAAAATAAATAAATCTCTGTAGCCTAGGCTCTGATAAGTATGCTTGAATAGTTTGCGTAATTTGTGATAAACAATCACTGTTCTCCACACCAGAGGTTTCTATTAAATGACAAGCATAGGCGTCCCAAAGTCCTTCTCCTTTTCCTGAAGACGCTATGCTAGATGAACAAGATGGCTGTGGATCACCAGAATGACAGTTTTCACTTATTGTATCGCTAACGTCGTCCGTCTACATCTTCAAATGGTTTTCTATTTCCAAAGTGGCAATGTCAACTTCATCAGAATTCCTGAGGGGCAATTATCGTAATTTTAAGAACGTTCAGTCTGATCTCAGTCTCAATCTGTCAAAAATACGTCTAATTTCCTTACATTTTGACATTTATTTGTCGCCGTGATGACAATGCGACTAGATTTTGAACGTTTTAAATTAAGAGAATTAGCCTTCTGATGTCAGTAATGTTGCAGTTATTATAGCAGGATGGCCTTTGACGTATGCAAATTGTCGATTCATTGATTCATGCAACCCTGTTTTCATGTTTCTCATTATTTCGCTTTCATTTTCGTCTCTAATTTGCAGCTTTTTATTTAACAGTGATATCAAAGGAATTTCAAGGGATATGCATGCGTTATCATATGACAAATCAAGGTTAGCTTCATAAAAAAACTTTAGTACCCTAGTAAGATTCTTTATAATTTCCCAGTAGTTTGTTATATTGAATTATTTTTTTATGTTTACTACCTACTCTTATATTACGTGATAAAACTTATCACATTCAAAAAAATACCAACAAACAAAACGAACTGCAAACAAGCCAGACATGAAATGATTAGGCACGTGAACGCGGCAAAATGTCTTCGTCGCTTGGAATTCAACGCGCCGAACATGACCGATCGCAGCGCGAGAACTCCGGAATGCAGTTTCGGTTTCGGTCGTAGTTTCGGCAGGTTTGCCGTCGAAACCGAACATTCGGTCGGACACTAGTTATCATTAATTGATTTATCTTTTATAAAGATTTATTTATGTTTTGTGAAAACAGAAAATCAAAACATCTGAGTCTGAGTCAACAAGGCCTACAATGTTCTCACACATTGTAAGCCTAGTAGACTCTTGTTTCGATTCTCTAACCATTTTCTATTTTGTGAAGTACTTGGTACTTAGTGACAGGCCCACTCTGTCCTCCCATACAAGTATTTGCGGAGTTTCTTGCTGGCTTTCTCCATAGGATACATCTAATGGGAACCATGCACCTAGCTTCTGATGGCCCTTGTAGGTTTATGCGAAGTAAAGTGAAGTGTTCAGAATCACCTAAGATTGATGGATTAATAACTTACTGAGATTCATTGAGTGCTGCTCCATAACAACTTCCACATGTTATAATTGCGACTTCAGAAATGTTTTGTTTTATCTAAAATAAAATGCAATATAATAAATTAGTTAAAACATACTGTTCCTGTCAGCCTGCATCATCGCACTGATGTGCAAAGGCCTCTCGCCATGACTTCCAGCTCTTACACAATGAGAAAAATATAGTGAAATAGTCTTTTTATGCAGGGAAAGCACCTTGAAGAATGGTTTTAATCAATGGAGAACTTAATTAGGGTTCCTTTTATTTTGGTAGCCAGTTTGATCCTAAGAAAATAAAGTCTTAATAAATGTATCATGTTAGGTATAATTTGAAGGAGTTTTCTCTAAGGATTGGAACACCATGAGAACAAATGAATCTATACTGGAGGAACTCAACATCACCAAGTGGCTATCCACAATATGCTGAAATAGAGTAGACTATAGCATTATATGTTAACCAACACCACAGGGAAATATCTGTGCACACTATTTTGAACTATATTGATCAATATATTATTGAAAATTGCTCAAACATTAAACTGGTCAGTATGCACTGACCATTACACGGCATAATTCTGGGCAGGTATGTTGCTTCACATATAATTAATCCACCCATATGGGAGGGCTTTGGGCTCGAGTGTTAAGGACAGTCGCAACAATTGCTTGCACATAGTTTTTTGGGAATCTGGGCTGTCCAGGCTGTCAATGTTCTTGAGTATATTTTGACGTATATAGATAGAATGACTGCACTAAGTGAATGTTAAAATCATAAACAAATTAATGCAAGCAGCATTCATAACAAATTCAATAATCTTACAGTGGTAGAAGTTGCAATTTCTTGCTTCTTTGGTTCTTCTATAGGATTTCCATTCAAGTCTAGTCTCCTCTTATGGATATTTTGTTCCATTTGCAGATGCTGCTCTCCTGATGAGTCCATAGCATCAAGTACTAAGTCTGAAATCAAACACAAAATATACTTAAAAAAAAACAATGGGAGGGCTTTATCAACCTTGCCTGTAGATACTCTACAACAATTTTTTTATTTCCTGCTGCTATAATCTTTGGTTTTAATTTCTATTACTACGGATTTCATGGAAACAACTTGAGGTTAAGTACTTTTAATGTACCAACAATTTAATCTTATCTAATCTAACTACCAACCTCCCTTTTCCACACAATTCTGTCTTTTGTAAGTAAGAGAGCTAGTCCTTACATTAAGAGTCAAGCTCGAATTGAAGTCATCGATTGAATATGCCTTCAAAATGAAACCATTATTAGAATTAATTGATTTAACTATTCAACATAATAACTCATTAAAGAATAATCCTTGGTTGAAAAGGCACCCAGGTAACCTTCGAAGCATCAAATCCATAAAAAGATTACAGTGAAATTACAAAGCAATAACTGCCAATTAATGTCTTTAATATTTTTGTTACAACTCAATGGTATAAGTACATACTCAGATTGTATAAATATGTACTTATGTATAAAATCTCAAAATACAATTGATATTAAATTAATATGAAATTGCATGTGCCTGGGCTCTGATGGTATTGGCTGGCCCTCTATTACCTGCTAACATTTTTTTTTGCAATGTACTTATTTTTTATAGGCTTCTAATTAAGCAACGAGTATGGTGAGTGCAATTAAAGTTAAACACTTACAATTACATGAGATTGATGGAACAATGATATCTAAATTAATTCGTAGTTTATGGCCTCTTGAAGTGTCTACGAACAATTCCTCCGAAATATTAGGGGACATGTAAGTATATAGTTCAGAGAGGAATAATAACACCATAATCAGCCCACCGGTTACAGTAACTGCAATGTGAATACATTTCAATTAGTATTTTATCAAATATAACGATAGATAGCAGGAAAGTAAAGAGTTTATGAATGTTTTACTTGCTGCGCCGGTTGTGGTTTTTATTCTAAAGTCCTCTAACGTCTTTGCATAAGCATCTAATTGCTTAAATTTATCAATTAATTGGGATGACATTTTGTCATTCACAGTACCAATTACTTTATTTGTTAAATTTCCACAATTCGTTTGTTTTCTTCTTGAGTTAAGTATAACAACAGTTAACCACTCTGAATCCGTCAATCCCACTGTCAAGTGTCAAAATATAGTGTCAATAAAAAAAAACCAACAAAACGGATAAAATATCCAAATAGAAACTGAAGTCTCGACAGCTGTATCTTTGGGCGCGTGGCCAAAATCGGAACTAACGCCGCTATCTTGTTTTTCAATACATTTGTGTTGTCATGTTTACCAACAGCGCCACCCGACGTCTCAGCCTCGACCATAGACCTCGACATACTTGTAACACTGAAAAAAAAAAAAACAAAGAAATTACGGCAAATATGGCAATTACACGCCGCGTTCGATCATTTGTCAAAATGACACTAGGTGATTGACATGTAGAATTGCAATTGGCCGAGCCCAACAATGTATTATTTAACCAATCCACACGCCTGTTGTTGTTGTGGTTTTCTCCCCGATTTTATGGTTACCATACTGTGATATCACTCTCTATGGTTTTGCGACTTCCTTACCCTAAGGCTACGTATGCACTGACAAGTGGCTTGCTTAGCGTCTAGTGCCCTAGCATTAGCCAGTATACTATAGTAGTCTTTGCCTAGCATCATTACATACACGCTAGGCGACTAGCAAAGGCGCCAAACGCGCAGTGCGGCCGGTTGCGAAAATTCTAGAGCGTTCGTTTCATTTCATTACTCGCAAGGTGACTCGTTAGGCTCTAGAAGTTAAGCAAGCCACCTGTCAGTGCGTACGTAGCCTAAAGCCTAGAAACTGAGCCGCGCGGCCGAGTCTCATGAGTTCTTATAATGGGGACGCGTTGCAAACAATAGCAAAAGCCTCGCGAGCAAATAGCAAAAGGCTTTGAGGCCGCGCGGCCTGTTGTTGGGACGCGGGTTTTTACAGTAGGTATTAGTAGGTAAAAGACAAGTCACTAAATAACGTAATAAATTGACGTTTATTACGGTCCATAATGATAAAAAATGAAAAGTAAAAACGTTTTTAAAAACAAGCTTTTATTTAAATGCGCTAAAAAGAAAAAAAAATAAACTTTGCTTTAAAACTTTTACTATCAAATTATAACGGCATTACAATATATAATTAATTTATATGATATAAAAGCTTGTCGAGAGATATAAGTACTCGTATTTACTTAGTTTGAAGTTAAAGTCAATCACATCAAGTTATCTAATTTACATGTTCTTTCCTTACTTGTTCTTACTTTACTTTCTTTTTAGCGCATTTAAATAAAAGCTTGTTTTTTAAAAAGGTTTTTTACTTTTAATTTATTTTTTACTTTTTAGTTATATGTTTATACTAGCTTCTGCCCGTGGCTTCGCCCGCGTGGAATATGCTACCGAAACAAAAAGTAGCCTATACAGCCTATTAAGGCATTAAGTCAGCCTCTGTATCTTTTTTGTATGCAAAAAGTTTATGTTACTCCATAACATCAGCTATCTGCCGGTGAAAGTCTCGTCAGAACAGGTCCAGCCGTTTCGAAGATTAGCCGCAACAAAGACAAACAAAAATTAAAAAAAAAAATATGTATAAGTATTTAGCGTGTATATTTTCATTTTCATACGCATTTAGTCAAATCTGTTATTTTTTAAGACACCACTTCACTCTTCAAAAGGTAGTTGTTTTTGAAAATAATGATTAAGATCTTATAATTCATTAAAAAATGAATGAATTATGAGATCCTAATCATTATTTATTATTTACGTCTACGCCTTATAAAAGTAAACCTAAGTACCTACCTAATAAAAAAAAAAAAAAAACTCAATAACAGAAAATAAAATACCTACCTACCTAAATAAACCTATTTCTGATGATAACTAATCTAAACTCAATAAATAAGCAAAATCCCTAAAAACTAAGATATTAGTTTTTAGGGATTTTGCGATATTGTATCTTAAGATAAAATATTATAGTATCTTAGCCGTGTGCAGCGCCCCTTAGTGAACTTCACTGCGGGTGACGTAACCTACGACAAACTTATTATTTGCGGTTGGTACAGTCATCGGATCTAGGGATCGAACCGCAAAATTAAGTTTGTTTTTTATTGTGTATACTTTTCCGGGATAAAAAGTACCCAGTGTGGTGCCCAGGATATTAAAGAATAATTATACCAAGTTTCATCGTAATCGAACCGATAGTTTTTGCGTGATGCCTGAACAAACAGACAGACAGACAGACAAAATTTTTTTTAATCACATTTTTGGGTTCGGTGTCGGTCTAGTAACACCCCCTGCCATTTATTTTTTTGATATTTTCAATGTACAGAATTTTCACTTCTACAGATTTATTATAAGTATAGATGTTAACCTTCTTCTAGACAGGTTACAAACCAATGCTATTGACGCCTATCTCACCAAATTATACAAGTCAAAGTTAACCAACCGATGCTACAGACTTGAACAATTCGACCTCAATATCATAATCAAGGACTCCCAAAAACCCCAGTACCTACACCAAAATTCCATCCGAGCATCAACTGTGTGTGCGCGTGTAACGTATTTAGAGACATGTAGCAGTCAGGGAACTATCCTTGCAGTTGCAAAGAATCTTGATGGAGAACAAAGGAAAATGACGTGTTGGATCAGTCGGTTCCAATGCGGCGGAAAATGCAATTTCATAGCACACCTTCTTGCCCGCTCCGCTACATTATTAGGTCCTGGTGGAAATATGTAGACTCATATTTTCATAGCTTAGTTTCTCTCTCTATTGGTCATGCAGCCTTATTCATAGATTTCAAAAATATACATTATTCTCACAACAGCAAGGCTGTTGTGGGAATAATGTATATTTTGCATTTTAATCTGGTTTAGTTTAGTCTAAATAACAATAACAGTGACCTAGTAAGGACCTTACTCGTTATTGTTAACTCATATTTGTTTACATTTTTGGCAAATAAGTCGCGATTGCAGATTAGTCCACTCGTCATCGTCCTATGCAGCGTAGCTAGAGACTGGCCAGGGGCACAACCTTTAGGTGGCGCACTTGGCCGACCCACGTCTGGCTCATTTCTGTATAAATGGCCAAAACAAAAGAACCTATCCGAGATGGAGCAATAATATAATTTTCGAGCTCGCTTCGCTTGTTCTTGCATTATTCGTTCTCACAATTCTGAAGCTTTTCTGCATAAATCGAGAAAAACTAACCTATCTGAAGACGGGAACAAAAATGTTCTCGCTCACTTCGCTCGCTCTTACATCTTATACATATGCTTGAGCTTTTCCGCCTAAGCCCACGTATGAGGAATAGCTTAATCATGCATGTAGTATTTACTATTTCCATAAAAATAGACAAAACAAAGCGCATCCTATCCGAGGCGGGGTGCTAAAATGATCGTACTCACACTTCGCTCGCTCTAATCACACAATAATGATTAATGTAGTCCTGCCGGCACCAATGGTGACCATCTCGAAATCGGTAACCGTATCTAATTGATTAATGTCTGTGATCAAGGGCAGATCCAGGATTTATTTCTGGGAGAGGCACATGGTCCAGACAGGTAAGAAGTGTACCCCTATACCTAGTAATGCGCTTTGCTTTCCATTCCAAACTTTGAAGGCATATTTGCTTAATTCGTACCGGTGGAGAATTCCTAAATCGTATCTTGAACACAGAACAACATATATTGCAAGACGTAACAATACGAGTATGAAATAGATACAGCAGACATGGATGATAACTTTTATTAACACAACATTTAATTAATATAAGGTCTAGTTCATTTTTAGCTTTGACAGCACTAAGGAATTTTAAGGAAAATGATTAAGTAGGTAGGTACCTAATATCTCCCCAGGGATGTGCCTTACAGGCGTTGCGCAGGGGGGGTTCCGGAATTGGTATTTTAAGAGGAACCGAGACCACCCCTATGTGTTGATGGTGAACACTGGGGTGGTTTTAGTGAGGTAAAAATCCCATACTCGCCTACCTCACTCCCTGGAGGTCGGATGCCTTTTGCAGGTTTCCCCCCCAAAACAAAAAAAAGGTACCTAATGTCTAATGACTCAAAATGAGAAGAATTCCATTTAGGAAATTCGTTTGTAAATAGTTTTTATTTGTTTTACTGCCGTCGTGTTTTATTATGCGTAGGTAATATTCTTTAGATTTATGTATTTGTTGATTTGTTTCTCAGACCTTATTCTAAGAACGACTTGGTATGGTATGGTATGGGAGTATGAATTAGGTACCTATCAATAACCCTCGTACCGAATAGACTGTTTTGTAACACCCAAAAAAAATGACATACGATTTTAATGTTTTTATGAATGCTGGCTAAAAGATTAAGTGGATGCAAAAAAAAATTGATTAATATAAATTACCCTAAAAACTGTAGTAGTTTTCCCTTAGGCTACGTTCGCACTGACAGGTGGCTTGCTTAGCGCCTAGCGCCTAACGAGTCACCTTGTGAGTAGCAAAGTGAAACGAACGCTCTAGAATTTTCGCAACCGGCCGCACTGCACGCTTGGTGCCTTCACTAGTCGCCTAGCGTGTATCGAACAGATGTTAAGTCACTAGGCTCTACATAGCTGCTAAGTACCTAAGTCACCTGTCAGTGCGTACGTAGCCTTAGGGGACAACTTACGCAACCTGACTCGTAAGTCAACACAGTCTTTCCACGTTACGTTTTCTTAATTCTTAACAAGCTTACCTACAGTCGACAAAGTAGCGCCTATTTTTGTATGAGTGGTCAAACGAACATCTACCCTTTCCTAGATGGAGTGCAAACATTTTCGAGCTCGAGCTGAGTGGCCAAAAGAAAATCAAAAATTTTCGATCGTATCCTACGTTATTTTAATTTTTTCTTAGTAATCTTTTCTGTATTTATGTCGAGAAAGTTAATTTTATTTATCCATGAATAGACAAAAGCAAAATTCTATCTGAGCAGGGCGAGGGAGCAAAATTTTTGAGCTCACTTTGCTCGCCTTTTAGGTAATTCCAAGTTCTCTTAGTTGGTAATTGTTGTAGGAAGACACTAGAATTGTTATGATGTGGCGCTGAAGCTGCAACTTACTGAAAATAATCCTGCCAATGCCTATGATGCCATTATCGCTCGCAAACCGAAGGCGAGAAAGTACCTCTAGAAGAATAGGTTTCAAGTTGTGGTTCTGTAGTCAGACTAACAAAGAGGCGGGTTTAAATTTTTTTGTGTTTCGTACAAAACATATCTTGATATCATATCATACTTCTATATTAGTCGTCATCTTGGAAGCCACCCCCTTCCTAGCCATGTCATCCATAACAGTCCATCCATCGATTCTTTGGTCTTCCCCTACTTTGGTCTAGCCATCCAAATTAATACTCAAAACTCTCCTCACGTAATTTTTCTAATTGTTCCGCAGTGTTGCCAATTGACTAAAAAGTGATTGACTTTAAAAACTTGCTAAGTTGCATTCAGTAGCAAGGAACCTATAATAAACTATCTTTCACCTTCATAGAACTTGGCACCCATCCAGATCTCAATACAACAAGCAGGCCAAGTTCACCGATAAATGGTGAACTTGGCCTGTTTTATACATTTTTATATGTACAGTTATTATTAGTTGTATACAGTTTTTGGTGGGGATACCTATCATTCGTTTTTGTGAAGTTAACCTAGATATAAACGTTGTTCACGTTATTTTTCCTCAATCCATCCTTGTCGTCCCCACCACAAATCGCAACAGATGCGAAAAAGTTCTAAGTCGATAGTGCACTTTTAACTTAGGCGAGAGGATGAAGGAAGGGTTCATGTAAAAGTGTCTCTTACAAACATCCGACACACTCTCTATCTCTCTCCATCATAAAAAGGGGCGTCGTCATGACAATGCTAACTTTTTATTGTTTTATAAACGGTTTATTTTAATTTTGAGAAGTAGAACAATAACAATCAGAAAAGCGATTGCAGCAAACGCGGGTTATTTTCTATCATCCGTTGAAGAGTTCTATTGTCTCCGAAGGTCTTAATTAGACATTCATCAAATTAAACCGGGGCGGGGTCGACTTGAGAGAATACCATTTCAATCCTTTTTGAACGTCAAAATTACATAAGATAGTCCTCCAAAAGGCCCGCCACTCAGCAAAAATTAGAAGAACTTGATGCTTAGTAATGAAAATTACAAAATAACAACAAAAAAACACAAAACATTGAATTATTTGTCATAAAAGGTCAGTTAGCTCACACCAATATACCAACAAACATTTTGAAAAGTAAACTCAAGCTCAAAAACTTAAATAATAGCCTCCAGGCATAAAGGGCGTGCCCGATTTCAAGCGCAATGCAGGATTATGTAGGCTGAACTCGAAGTCGCAAATGATAAACTAGGACCATCGTAGTAAAATCAATAAACAGTTTACTATGAATTGATAACAATAACAAGACCATGACAAGCAAGATGTCGGAGTCCCGTATGGGAACATAAAATGCAGATGAATTGATAACCTCTTTCTATTTTCAGTCTTGCAATTTTTTCTTTTTAATTTTTAAGCGACTTTAAAAAAATGGAGGAGTTTTTCAATTCGGATGTTTATTTTTTTTTCAACCGACTTCTTTTATGTATGTTCGTGCATAGCTCCGTCATATATGAACGGATTTACAAAATTCTTTTTTTGTTCGAAAGAAGTTTCCGAAATGATCTCATGATAAGTTTCGGAGACAGACAACGGAACTCTTCAATAAATGCCAGCAAATCAACCGCGATTGCTGCTATCGGATTGGTTACGCAATCACACAACATAACATCACGCCTGTACGCTAACCGACTTCCAAAAAAAACACTACAAACTGAAAAATAACTTTAATTTCGGATGTCGGTGTCAATAAAACGAAAATGCGGAACCAACGACTTTTTAATTTTTTCTTTGCTTCACCCAATAACCTACCCTTATGCCAAATTTCAAGTGTCCCAAGTTTCAATCACCTGGAAGTGTGTTTTAGGTTATTGATGAGGGAGTCGTTGACTAACCGATCAGTGATAAAAATTGAGATTTTTGGACGGCAATATGTCAAGAACTGTAAAAGTTATATTCATGAAATTGTGTAACTACCTAAGCTTTTGATTTGATGATTTTGATTAATAAGCACATAAAATTGCAACTATGTAGTTCTAATAGTTTTTGATTTCGTCGTCGGTTTGTGTTCAAAAGTAGCTCGAAATGGTTCGTGTAAGAATACCTACGGGTGATGCGCAACACACGGGTATGTGTATCGCTCTTTAATCTCCTGAACTTGGCTTGACACAGTGTGTGTGTCTGGATAAACCGATTATTATTCAGAAAGTAAATCAATCATCTCACGTTCTGTCTCTCAATTTTATGTAGATGCCTAGGTAGATAAATTCAAGCACGGGTAGGGTGGAAAGGTGTAAGTTGTAAGTTTGACGGACCTAAGTTAACTTCCCTATTCCAGAGAGCCTAGACAAGTGACAATCGCTTTCAAAAGTGCTTTTAAACAGTTTCGTATTTCTGTAACAACTTTTATCTGGATTAATATAATATAATCTTTTCGTCAACTGAATACATTTTTGACTTTTCCAGTATCGTTTAACTAATAAAAGTTCACTTTGTTTAGGCCCTCACATGTGTTGATAGGTTTGTAGGGACGGGAAAAGGTTTGAAGACCAAATAAAATAAGAATACTTAAAATTAAAAATTTATTGTCCATATGTAGGTAATAACCTAATTTACTATGAAACGTTAGTTTTTACCTATATTTGCTAAAAAAAAACAAGTAACGGCAGTAGGTATTACTTGAGCGGTAGTCACTTTTCACTTGTATTTAATATATCTAATAAAAACAATTTCACTGCAAGATGACGCCTTGCCACATTCATAATAATTACTGTAATTATTATTAACATTATTGAGTATTATTTACATGTGTACAGTCTTTTAATTTATCTTAAAGAGATCACTTCTTAACATTGAAGCCTTCACCCGTGGGGTCTAGAATCCATGGATAGTTGTTGGGGCATTCCATGCAAGTGAAAAGACGCAGAGTCTCCCCTGGTAACTCGCGAGTTGTGAGGGGGCATGCATTTGGTAAAGAGCAGAAAGGTTGACCTTTCACGTCACATTTGTCTTGTTTCCACTCTTGGAAATCTCTAAGTGACGTCAACTCTGTGGGGTTCTGCATCCACTGGATTACTTGAATGAGAGAAGTGAAGTAAACGTCGTTCTTTTCCAACATCTCTTCTATAAATTTAATAAGCTCATCTCTGAACTCTTTCTTGGATTTAAGCCATGAAGCGTGGAAGTGGAAACCTAGCGGAGCACGGTTGGTACTGTAGTGGCGGTTGAAGTTGTGACGCAGAAGACGGGCAAACTGGTCTCCGGTTTGAATGTTAGAGCAAGAGTCGACCACATGACAACCAGGAAGCGATTCATCGAAAGTTGGGTCGTCTCTTCTGTCCAGTTCGTTCATTACCATTTCCCAAACCGGATGGCTTCTTGATGGGCAGTTGTGAGCATTACCATTGCATTTGTGGGGCATACGGAAGTATAGTGTGTATGGCCAGATGGGAACACGATTAAGGGGAGCGGTAATCGACGCATCGTAAACAAAGTACTGGTCGGCCATCATTTCAAATTGCCTATTTCCACCAACACGCAGATAAGGTGCGCGGACGCCAATGATTGATGAGTCAGTTATGTTAGCAAACCGTTCTACGATCAAACGCCCTCCAGCCATTTCAGCTAGCCAGTCGTCGTAGCTTCCACTGCTCCAGTAGTTTGGATCGTCCTTGTGAGTAATTGAAAATACGGAGATTTCGTGACCTTTACGATGTAATTCCTGAACGGCAGCGTAGTTTGTGTATTTGTGAGACACGAAGAACGTACCACGAATCTGGCAACCATTAGGATTTTGACGCTGTCCGTTAAATATTTGTTCATATAAGTCAATATTGTCAACGTTTACGGCACCATTGAAAGTAATTGTTATCATTTGAGGTACTTGGTTAACCTCAATTCCTCCTGGGATACGAGTTCCGTCTGCTGAGCAGAAACAATCGGGAAGTGCACACTGGTTGGGGTCGCAGTCAGGGGCTCTGTTGGGATCCACGTCGACCGCTGCAAAGAAAAGTAAAGTTACATATGTGTCTCAAACATAAGTTATTTTTATGCATTTTTTTTAAATTCCCTATTTACTTACTGCAAGCGTTTTCGTCAGACTCATCCTTGCAGTCAGGCTTTCCATTACAGAACAGTTCCTTTTCTATACAGTCGCCACTTCCGCAGGCTAATTTTCCTTCAGGGCAGATGGGCTCATCCGTTTTCAGGATAGGCAAAATTTTCCTGGGTTCTGAAATACAGAATATAATAAATCTAACGAATTCGCATATTTTTATTTATTTTGGAGGTTTTCGGTGTATCGCTTATACACATACGCAGGTGCCACTTACATAATTACTTCGTTTGTGTTTTCATTGTAACAGTGTTCAAGGGTCAATAAGAAAATAGAAGGAAATCAAGCATGAAACAATGATCAAGTTAACAGAAGACAAAAAGTAAGGAATAGGATAGCTGATAAATAAGTAGGTTGGTATTTATTGTCAATTATATTTAAATGGTTATACAGAATTATTAGATGATTAAACTGTAAAAAAGATAAGAAATATTGGCATCGTATTATGAGTCCAAGATGTTATGGTGTATTAAGAAGAATTTTTATTTCGATGAAAGAAATCATCGGGTGAATTTCCCATCCAACCAACGTTTATTTAATTAAAATATTTGAATAGACTAGCATTAAAATATATTTTAACTGACCCGAATTTATTTTAGTGCTTAAATTCCACGAATATTGTATTTAGTACAAACTTGGAATATTAAAATATCCGTTACCTACAAAATATATTTACATGCTATTCTAGCTTTTGAAACGAAATTATTATTTCAAATGGCAAGTAACTTTTAGAAATACCTTATTGATATATAGCAAATTACTTTGGTTAAAGCAGATTTGGTGTATAATACATAAGTAGCTAAGTTAATGTCGTGAACTATTCAACGGTTAGTAATAATTAGGTTCCCTCCACGAAAAATAATATTTTGTATATTGTCGTTAGTCAGTGTCATGGTAATGAAGCTTAAGCCATAAGTTAGCAAGTTTTGAAGGAATGCGCAGTAGAAATGTAGAGTGTTTATTATAAATTCATAAATTCTTATTTGTTTCTCAGCTAAAAATCAAACTTTTATTGAGAATGTTCAGGTTTATAGAATTTCTTTGTGCACTCTGTTTTTTATCAACTTTCAGCAGATTTTAAGTCCAGTGGTTTACTTTTATTTTATCATTTGCGATCTCAAAGATTTGTGAAGTACCTTAATTCCTTTTTAAAATATTTTTATATTATGTTTTGTTTATATTATCAATACAAATAGATGGAAAACTTTGTATTTCATTTTCATTTTGAGATAATTAGGTACTTATTTGTTTAATGTAGTGCGTAGGTAAATTAATTATGTGTGTTTGTGCAACGTGTTACATGTCCATAATTACAATGATGTGTGTACAAATGTTAATAGTCTGTGTTTGGTGTACTTTATTTTTGTTGTAGAAATAATGTTAATGCGTAATAATCGGGTCGGTCCACGGCGGCCGCTCCCTCTGTCCGGGGCCTCATGCAATACACCTTAACTACAGTGCGACGCGGCCCCTTCACCCAAGCCTAGTTGCTCGCTACGCGCCAATAGCTTCATTTCGGCACTTACTCTCAAGTTTGTCACAGTTGGCCACTTTACCCTTCCAGTCGCAGGTTTGTTTATCAAGATCGAAAGCCAGTCCAGACGGGCAAGTGATTTGTTTAAGACCTGACCTAGTGCACCTGCGTTGACAAGAAATGTGACATTTAATTAAATGCATAATAACAGGAAGTGGGCATTCGGAAGGCTAACAGGTACTCCGGCTTGCGACACTGGACCGGGTCCATAACGGAAGCTTAGCCCTCCGCACGTCCACTTCCGCCATACGACGGAACTTACTTTCTACTTTATCGCAATTCTTAACATTTGTTTTCCAATCACAAGTTTGACGGTCGATATCGAAGGCGAGACCGCCTGGGCAGCGCACTGAGGCGAGCCGAGTAACGCCGTTCTCACTGCCCGGGTCGCACCTGTACACAGCGATACTCTTAGAAAACTCTGCCAACACTTAATATGTAAACCTTATACCGATGCATAACATAAACACACAGTCCTGCAGCTAAATGAAACCAACAAGATTATATTAATAAAGTTCTATTAAGCATCGTCCACATTAGTGACATTTCAACGGACTGTACTCTGTGACAATACCACGTTACTACTCGTAGCTAGCGTACAATGTACACATACACAGGGTTCGTGCGACGCGAGACCTTGGAATGGATTGGTGTGTGACATTAGATTGTTAGGTAGGTATATATTAGGCTATTTTTTGCATGCGTATATTTATCACAGTCCGGTATATCATTCATTGAAATGTCACAAATGTGGACGTAGCTTTAGATGTAAAGTACACAGTTATGCTAGATATGCAAGACACAATTAAGGAACTTACTTGTTTTGGGGTAGGTGCTACTTACTTCCTTAAGCCCGTGTCCTAACCAAATCGATCGGTCGTGCAAATACGCGATCGCCACGTTCATATCACAGTCATACAGCAGTCACTGCGCGACCACGCGCTAGGGTTCGCCGAAAAAAATGAACGCGACGGTCACATGTTCGCGCGACGACGGCTTTGGTTTGAACACGGCTTTAGTACTGTCCTAATGGGTAGTATACCATACATAGTATGCTATTTAACGAATATATTATATAACTTGTAGAGATGACAAGAAGCTTTGTCAAAACAAATACTAATATGTAGGTACTGCTGAAACTTGAGTCATCAATATTAAAAAGTATAGTTACAGTACGTGCACTAAGCTTTGACGTTGTACAAGTTCAATATTAACTCAAAAATTCACGGCACGAGGGTAACCGTTCTGTGCACAGACTGGAATATCAGTCATTGCCTCACTGCATACTAAACAGCGTCCATAAATAAATCAAACGGCAAACAACGGTCCTTGGTCACATTCACAGCTTTAATAAACTAAGTGACTAAGTACCTAACTTCATGTTAATTGGAAGAGATTGACTATCAGTACCTTGCTGCAAGGGACTTTGTGCTAACTTTCTGTTGCAAGTACAGCTATGTCGTTTATAATATCAGTACTAAGTATATATAATACTCATAAAGCCAACCTTGCAAGCTTTCATTACGACTGACTGATTCATGGAACTGGTTCGGTAACTAACCAGTTGTCTCTAGACTCTGATAGAAACATGACAAAGTTATGACGACAGAATAACATTGCAACTCAGTAATATTTCGAAACTACTATATCACAACATTCACAACGTGGCGTGGGTATATTAAGTCGTTATAACAAATGAATTATGCTAAGCCGTAGTTGTGCAAAACATACCTGACTACATCGCGGCAGTCTCCTTCGGTGGAAAGACGGAAATATTCGTCAGCCGGGCGACCATCGCACAACTGTTCTGGGGTGGCGTCATCTCCTCCATCTTCCTCCTGCCGCTTAACTCGCGTCTCGCCATTCACTGCAGCAAAAAGTACGTCAGCCATTAATTATTGTTACGGGGTTAACCACTGGGACTTATATAACCATGTATCTATCTAATATTTTGAGCCAGAAACAGAGTACCAACCAACGCTGCAGTCTTAACGCGCTCATTAGGTAACACCACTTAACGTAAGTCGCTATTACAACACAGTGGGTAAAGGAATGTAGTACCTGCAGTTTCATTGCAGTGCCGTACATGTAGGTATATAGATACATGCCGTGCTCATTAATTGCAGTAACTAGGCATATATAGTTTTTATATTCATGTTGAATGCGCCATGTTGTTCACTTGTATGCAATACGAATAACGAAACCTTTAATTACGTGATTAGTTAATGATGCCTTTCAAAGCTGAAGTGTAACTGCGAGCTTTGTTATATTTACGATTTGTTTCTCAATTGTTTAGGTTTTTTGTGGGAGTTCTGAGTTTAGAATATTCTGAGTCAATTGCAGCTCTATTCCATGTCGGCATTGAAAGTTGAAACGTTGAAAAGAAATCGAGGTCAAGCGAAGTAAACGAGCCACGTCGGTAGCCGGCGGTCTTTCTTTGTTACTTTAAAAGTGAACTTTAACTTATGTAAACGTAGTTATTCGACAACATAATATATTTTTTTAAATATTATTATATTAATTTTCAAAATTTTAAGTAAGTTACAAACTAGGTTCTTTTTTATGTTTTGTGAAACCGATATAAGAATATTATAAACTGTATCACCATTAACATTTCAAAATAAATGCAATATACAAATAATTAATTAGGAAGGTGTGAATTTAAAATAATATTAAAAAAAACATATTCCAATTGATTGATTAACTAAAAAAAATAGTTATATAAAGTCATAATAAAGGTAAATAGCGGCACATAAAACGGGTATTTACCGGCACACAAAAAAATCATAGAAGATAAAGATACTTATCTGTTAAATAAAAATTAAATATGTAAATATAATATTAATGTATCCAGCAAATTCGATAAATGATACTTAAATATTTAATGTAAAATAAATATATTTATCCTCTAGATTTATAGCAGTCTATTTTGGTAATAAAAAAAAGAATAGTTACCGAGACAGCTGAGCAACAACACACCAAGACACAGACACGCGTGTCGAGCCATGATGCTCGGCGAGGACTGGTCGCTGCGACGTTCGCCGTCAAGAAAGTGCAAGAGGTCTCCGTTGCCCCTCTTCACCTATTTGTATTTATATAACCTGGCAGCGCACACTCGACACCCAGCCAGCTCAGACACATCAGCCGTCCTATAGGTACTACACCTCCGGGCGTTATAAACTATTGTACTAAGATCACAGCTTTTAATAAGCCTTCGATGCCCACTGGAAACAACGTAAATGATAATGATGCTATTGCTTATGATTTCAGTAAATCACCTTCAAAAACTTTCTTTTGCTTTTCGACGAATGCAGCTTATCACACGTTGCATTATCATATCTATCCTCTATAATTTTACTTGTAATATATTGTAGTGAAGTTAATGAACGATTAGGTACAATGGTATCCTTTGTTAAACTTTACGTACTTGGTATTGCTGGTAATAAAGGTGTTGCTAATAAATGTATTTCAGTTTACTTAAATAAATTTATTTAAGTAATTTCATTTTATTAATATTTACCATATATACCTAAGTATATTTTGCCAGTTCATTCGAAAACAATTCGATTTATATGTAAACTAGCGACCCTCCCCTGCTTCGCAAGGGAGGGGCAAAACTTTTTTCACATGTGACGTGTGTGTCAAAAAATAGAGATTTCTGTACTAAATCTAAGTTAAATACTACTGAACGTACTTTTTAAATCTTCCGAAATGGTCTGAATTATAGTGAAAACCGGATTCAAATCCAGTGTACAGTTTAGAAGAACTAAGCGGTCACACAGACTGACATTTAAAATATTTTTATTTCATTGTATACATATTATTATAAAATTTGTGTCAGCAGTTTAATGTAATCTTACATAAAATCCCAAGACAGGAAGTTTTAGCCACGGCGGACGCAATAAGCTAAGCGGAAGATGATGCTGATTGGATTATACACACACCTTCCTGTACCTAATGCTAGAGGATAAACGTAGGGAACCCGCGAAGGTACCAAGATTTAAATTTTGATATCTACATAAATTGACAGTAGGTATTCTTTGAAAACAAAATAGTGAAAGTTCTTCGCCTCTGTCATTTACAAGTAGATACGAAAAGGAAATTTTCCATCAGTTGTATTAGAAAAGCACGCGCAGCTGTTATTTATCTTGTTCTTATAACATATCTACACATCCTGCAATTGCTAATTTTTGTATTTCCGTTTCGGCTTACACGGAAATACAAGTTTCAGAGTCTCTGTGGTAGGTTTTAAAAGGTTTTTTAACATCGATGAGACTTGCTGAACATCACTTGTAGTTTACTGTAGTTTACTAGGGAAAGCTGGATTATTTTTAAACCTTTTACGAACTCATTCAGACGAAACATAACTGGACAACCGGTCACCGATCACATATATTTAGTTATTGTAATAAAACAGCATAGGAAGATACTAGAAGGTACTTACAGAAGTACGTACCTGGTCTATCTTTGACAAAACATTAGATACGTTTAGCTTAGTGACTGATCATCTGAATATTACATAGGTGCCAATATAATGTGTGAATTATACTATTACTAATTATAAATGGTAATAATCACAGATCGCAGTAGCGGGTGGGTATAACGGGGCCCCTAACAACATCACTAACTTGTTTTACGAGTCAAGATTCTGGGGACACACATTTGTTATAAGTGAACACATCCACACGTTTGCTACGTGTGGATGTCTACTTATACCACATTTCTTAGAATTATACCACAAAATATACCACACGGCTACGAATAATTATTTAAATTTTTTGACTCTAAATAAATTCATTAACAGGTAATTTATCTGCAATTAAAGCTTTTCATTTAAAATTATCTATCAAGATCAGTAATGTAATGCTATGATAGGAAATAGCTACTATTACTTATTATGTAACATATTCTTAGATTAATGTATAGTATTTTCTTGTATTATTATCCTAACTTTTTAAATATGCTTTCTGTAGGTTTATGCATTGACACAAGATTGGTGTTTAAATTGTACTTATACACTACATATGCAAGTTTTCGAGATAATCGCAACTTTGTTAGAGTCAGCTTCTATTTTAACTACGGGGCACGGGCACCCATATTTACTGTGTTTATTTTAAGAACGTTCACAGTCTGATCTCAGTCTCAATCTGTCAAAAATACCTCTAATTTCCATACATTTTTGACATTGATTGTCGAGATGAGATTGCGACTTGATTTTGAACATTTTTAATTACATGAATTGGCGATCTGCAGTGCGATTCTGTAACCATCTCACAGTGAAAACTTAGGTGAAGTGAGCGTGGAGTGAGCTATCATTCCAACTAATGCTAGGGATTGACACTATTGACAGCTCGCTCTAAGCTCACTTCACCTAACTTTTCACGGCGAGATTTTTACAGAATCGATCGGCTGATCGGTGAATAAAGATCACTGGGTAATACTTTTTATTCCGGTGAGATTAATGTTTCGGCGATATTGGAGAGTAGGTACGCTATGATTGGAACTAATGCAATTTTATGTATAAGTACTTAATCCGTGATCAATGGGAGAGTAACCAGACATTAAAAGCAGCCAGGGGACATTATTTAAATAATTTTCGATCATCGATCGCTTTAAGCAATCACCAAAACTGAAAAAATTAACCACAATTTACAATCATTATTTACTAACAAATGAAATCACAATGACAAGGATGTGTTTAACTTTTCAATATAATAGCTAGCTACGAGTACTTGCCTACTCGTAAATCAGGTAATTGATATAGTTAGGTATAACGAAACGAAACGAAACGAAAATACGTTTATTTGCGGCAAACACGACGCATAAAAAAGAACATAAACACAAAAAAAAAAAAAGTAACAAGTTGGGGGTAAGCATGCGTCACATTCACGCAAAACGGCCATCGCTCAGCATAATGCTAAGACTCTATACGAGACAGAGCCCCAGCGAGTTTTACAATATCATCAGATAGCTAGATCATCTATTTCAACAGCTATATCATAAGTCTATTACAAAGTCAGCGAATAACATAACATAACTTTACACCTGTATTCCCGAAGGGTTGGGCAGTGGTGTGTTTACTACATATTTAGTATACGGGTATACCCACATATACGAATATGTTTGAGTCCCATGTTATAAGTGACGGCCCTATTGCTACCAACCGGGCATAAATCCAGACTTCGAGCTGCTACTGAGAAATTCCTAATGGAAAAACCTAATAACACTTTGCCCGACCTAGGAATCGAACCCAGGACCTCTGGATGAGCAGTCACGCCAGCGACCAATAGACACACCAAGCAGTCTGAATAAATGAAATACGAAGACTTTCGTCAAAGTATAATCGCCTAGTCGCGGGAAACACTTGGATGAGGGACGCACGGAACCGGGAAGTATGGGAGAAAAAAGGGGAGGCCTATAGCCAGGAGTGAGAGAACTCCCTGGTCGATCGAAGGTTGAGCTTGCCGAGGTCAGTCCGACCGACACCCCTCCGTGCCTCGATAAGCATTTTAAGCAGTTGATTCCGGCTGTCATTTGTAAATCCTTGACAGTCGTTACGAGTAGTCAGAAGCCCGAAACTCTGACAACCAGTCTTACTAAGGGGTATTACCCAGTAACAGTTAAGGAGGTCAGATAGACAGTCGCTCCGAGTAAATTACTGGTATTAAGCTGCATTTGGTTAGACAGGAAGCACTTGGGAAAAGGTTAGGCTAGGCTGGCAAAGACTTGCAGAGTTTTTGTTTGATTAATCAAACAAAAATCATCTTAGAATGTATGACGTATTTAAATACGTCATACATTCTAAGATGATGTATCTACATAATCTTAGAATGTATTTAAGCGTGATAAAAACTATTGACAAACCTAAAATACATTTTTTGATTATGTATATATACATATACTTATCTACTAAATATTTTACAACTGAGCGTAGTAGATACTAGGTAGACTTATATGTTAATAGGTTAGACTAGACCTTCAGAAATGAATCGTTTTCATTTTATAAAAATTATAATCGTGTAGTATTAGGTTCCTTTTTTGCATACTTGTTGAGTGAGACTAACTTTCGATTAACGATAGAACCTGTTTTAAATAAATTTATGTCAATGTCAAATAAAGGTGAAAAGAAGATCCCGATATAAAGGTAATATAATAATATGCAAATCCGCTTGAGATCGGTTTAATTTTATTAGGACACGATATGTATTCTTAGTCAGAGTTAAGTATATTTTCAGTTAAATACAATTTAATTGTTTTTTTAAATTACTTATTACTATTTATTTATTTAGGAGTTATGTAAGAGGGGTCACGTAAATATGCACAACTGTATATCTTTCAAAATGTCTACATATGTAAAAGTTTATCTGAAAATGTTAATATATTCAGAGGTCACATCTATTTTAATATACCTTCTTATTAGGAACATATATCTGTCAAAAGTCAAGGGCATCGAATTACCTGCCACATTAAAATGGAATTTTAAGTATAATATTTACTTGTGTTCCCGACTGATGTCGGTATACCTACTGCATTCTGTCGAATGAAAGTCCGTAGGTATACCTACATCAGGACCTAGCCTATGATAGTTCAACAAGTGTAATTTGTATTATATAGTTGTACACCTAAGCAAGCAACGTTTTATATTTGATGTATTTCATGTAGGTAAATAAATATGTCCGATATCTAAGAAGACGTTCTATTTGTGGTCATGTTGAAGGTAGACGAGTGTACTGCTGTACCTACCTACTTTTTGTTGATATAAGTAAGTTTTTTTAGATAACTAAGTAATTCGTTTTTTTAGAAGGTTTATCTATTTTTGTCTAATAAATCGAAGGTACATAATGTATTTGAATGTGTTTGCATCATCATAATTACTAGCTAGTGTTAAACAAATGTTTGTTTGTTCGTAATTTAGGCCTTTATTTATAAACGATGATTCGAGTTAAGTAGTGATTGAAATGACTATAAATCGTTAAAATTTGGTAGATGCAGTGATTGGTTTGGTTGTGCGTAATTTGGAAGAACAAGTATTACCTTGATTGTAATACATAGAGCTGAGATGATTATTTCTTCATTACATAAGTCGGTTCACTGCAGATATTTGTATAATTAAGAACAAATAAATTATGTATTTGTTCTTGATTATATGGATACGCACTCTTCAGGAAAATCATGAAGAAAATGTTACATGTAATGTTCATGGGTAAATTTTTCTGGCTCTAACTGGCTCGCCCAGCGGCCACATTCTTGTAGTTCGTCATCAGACTTACCATGTTACCAATTTAATTAGTGGCGAACTTAGGTATTTTTACCTTTTTTTTTCCGCAACCCCCGACTGGTAACGGCTGGCCCGCCACCGCGGGCCTCCTCGGGTCAGGGGGGGGGAGTGAGGTGTTTGACGCCCCCCGCGACGTCTAAGAGGGGCGCGCGTGGAACACTACGCGCCGCCACCTCGGGTCCTGATGTGTGGGGGGCGACAGACGTCCCCGAGTCCGTCGCCCCCGTGACCCATTTAGGGGGGCTGGAAGAGGGCGTTATCCGCCCTCCGCCGACGCCCGTTGCGCCTGCTGCGGGCCGGGTGAGAGGACGAGATCTCCCTCTCCCTTTCCGCAGCCTGCGAAACGGTCGTCTCGCAGAAGGAAACCACCGCGTCCCAGGACTCTTCGCTGCCGACCATTGACTCGAGCACGGCCGGCAGCGACAGGTCACTGCCTACTTCTGAGATGAGGGCACGGCGCGGCTCCTCCCAGGCGGCACACTCTGCCAGCGTATGCCGCGCCGTATCCTCCCGGCAGTCGACGCAGTGGTGACACCGGGCGTTCGGCTCCCTGTTTATGCGACACAGGTACTTCCCGAAGCAACCATGCCCCGAGAGCACCTGCGTCACCCGAAACGACAGGGAGCCGTGTCTCCTCCCGAGCCAGCGCTCGAGCACCGGCCGGACCGCCTCGATGGTGACGAGGCCAGCGGTAGGGCGTGTGAGCCTGTCCCGCCATTCCGCCACCAGGACCTCGCGAAGCTGAGACCGACGCAGCTCCATGTGTCGCTGCATCGGTCGCTCGCCCCGCGCCCTCGCTTCCTCGCGCCACCGATACAGTGACGAGAGTACTTTCGCCTCGAGGTCCCAGGGCGGGGATCCAGCCAGTACGCTGGCCGCCTCGTAGGAGATCGTGCGATATCCTCTGAT
Organism: Apamea monoglypha; assembly: GCA_911387795.2. Lineage (NCBI taxonomy): Eukaryota > Metazoa > Arthropoda > Insecta > Lepidoptera > Noctuidae > Apamea > Apamea monoglypha. The sequence continues at coordinate 11,035,112 of OU426921.1, forward strand.
CACTCTGACGGCCATCGCTCTCTGCGGTTTTCGCAGAATTGCGATACTGCCGGCCGTCAGGTCAGAGGCCCACACCGGGGCCCCATACAGGGCCATCGATCGCACGACCCCCACGTAGAGCCGCCTACAGGCGGCGCTCGGGCCCCCCAGATTGGGAAGCAGCGTTGATAGCGCCCCAGCCGCGCTGAACTGCTTGGGCGCCAGCCGCCGGAAGTGGGGGCCAAAGTCCCACCGGCTGTCGAGCACCAATCCCAGGTACTTCATGGTAGACTCGACAGCGGTCCGAGCCCCCCCGATCACGATGTGTGAGACGGGCGGCGGCGCCCGCCGGGGGCCATGAAACACCATGGGCTCCGACTTGCTGAGGGCCACCTCCAGGCAGGTATTTGTACCTACTGCAACCTGAATACACGGAACTCTTAACAACGTAATTATTGTAATAAGTATTGCATGATTCATGTTTTTAGAATGCGTTTCATGTGCATGTTTTGTCGTTTTGTTTACAAGGATATCGGAACAATCTGGAACTTTAAAGCTTACGTCACACAAGTTACGTTGTAAACAACCGAATTTATAATGTGCTTATTGATTGCGTCGGTAATAAATTAAGTAAGATGTGAGTTAGGTCCCTTAAATTACTGTCCTAACTCCGGCACACTAAGGAGTTGGAACTTACTTGGTTTATTGTAGGTGCTTGAAAATGTTTACATCGTTTGATAATCCTTTACCAAGTGCTGTTAGCATTTTCAGATTGGCATTATAGTAAGACCCGTTATACAGGCTCAATTAATTTATGAAACTATTTTAAGATGACTGGAACTAAATGCTAGTTGATGTATGGATGGCCTTGCGGCAACATCCGGGTACCACAGTTATGTAATGTTCGAGGAACGAGGCTCATGAAATATACAACAACGCGGCGCGGCGCGGGGTCAGGCGGTGCGCGCCGGCTGCGTGCGCCCGCGCCGCCCGTACCGCGCTCCATCGAACCTCCCGCGACTCTTCCCGCAACGGGTCAACGTGATGCGCTAGTGAATGGCTCGGCTACGTCTCACATAGGCACGATGGATGTAATGTGACAGATAGATTTTAACTTCTTGAAGAATTCTAAACATACTTACTAGTTTGGGCGTCAGAGGCTGAATAGACCTTTTTGCTTCTGAAGTTCTGACTATACTATACTAACTGTATCTATAATTATTATTCTTATAATAAATACTACGATGAAGAGCCCTCCGAAGCACGCAGGGATCTCCATGATTTGCGAAAAATCACCCACATCAGGGGTTCACTCATCAAATAGACGGGGAGCCCCTATATATACTCAAATAGAGACTCGTGTACCTATCCAGCTACACGCTCTATCAGATTGGAGACACGGAAGCAGACAACAAGGCTTTGTATCTTATTAAGTAGTATTTTAATTCTACTAATTCGTCTCTAGGTTATTGTATTTTTTATTGGTGAAGATGTTTCCCTTCTATTCATAGAACGATTGAAAATGTTTAATGTTGCTACAAGTAGGTTAGCATAGTACGGAGTTTCAATAGGATAAGAGGTCAGTTTATACTGGTTTCTTACCACTAACGTGCGGCCTACTGTACATATTATGTACTTTTGCTTTTTTGTTTAGTTTTGATTTTGCTTGACTGCAATTGAAAATAAATTCCAAATTGGATGCAAATCTAGTCAGTCACTTTCGTGAGATATGTTGTTCGTTGCATAAGATACTGAAGATTTAACATTTAAACTGCCAATTGCTTATCGAAATGCGGTTGTTACGTGTATGTTTGACCTGGATGTTAAAGCTAGACCTACTATCAGCATTAGAAGTGACCTAAGTATCGTGTATGTACCTATAGCTATGGATTTGCATTGTTTCGTCTGCTTCCACGTTTGTTTTTTAGTAATATTATAAGGAGGTAAAATTTTTGCCACGGGCGCTAGTATTTTATTTATATTTTGATTTAATTTTGTTTGAAGATGAAGATAATCAAACCAAAAATGTATTATTACGAAATCCAATTTTTTTTTGCGACTGCAGACCTTTACAACAAATATCTATAAACATATCTAATTATTTATTTTATTAACATATTGATTAGGTTGATATGTGTGGTTTCAAATCAAGCACTCACTTGGAATACTATTTTAACCTTTGCATAATACATATATATTTATGTGATTTGTTTTCGGCGATAAAATATCTTTTTAATTCTTGAATAATGTTGCGAAATATTACATTATATTCATGAAGCAGATTAATATTCAAAGAGTATAATCTATTAATAACATTCAGAACACAATACCGTAGTCGCAACTTATAATTAATAGTCTCATTTAAAATGAGTAGGTACTTATTGATATTTAGTTCAAATTATTTCTAAGTACTTTGCCTAACTATTAAAGTTTAATGAATAATGTTGCTGACACAATTACTCAGCTCGTTCAATAATAAGGGACATGAACTTTCCTAAGATGCACAGAGGAGAGCATATAGAGGCTCAGGGCTCAGAGTCACCGCCACTGCGTCGCAAGTAGGCGCGCGCGAGTCAAGGATTCTACAAGATATTTCCTTTCACTTGCGACAATGCGTACATATTATACGTATTTGTATGTATGGCTATAGCGTGCTTGTGCCGACATCACTACATAGCTAGCCGGGGTATTTATAGACTATTAAATAAATATGCGCGTCGTATTATAATTGTGAAGGCTACAGGTTACACCCTTCTACTAGGCTATGAAATCTGATGATATCTATGTTATCTGATGCATTAGCGTCGACGTAGGTACCCACGTAGACGCTAATGCATCAGATAACTGTTTTGTTAGGTATTCTCCCAAAAGCTCCAACTAGAATGTTTACTTCATCAGTTGTGCAGCCAAATACCACACAATAAACTTTAGGTTACATCCTCGGATAACTGACTTGCAATTAGCTGAACATATTATTCGATAAATACTTATCACAAAATAATTTATTCTGTTCTGCATTAGTTCTTTCGCAGAATACCTTACAAAAAGATAAAAATCGAACTCAATGTGTATGGGTTAAAATACTACACATTTTTCCTTGTTGTTGTAAGCTTACCAAGAACGAGCAGGAAAAGGACATGACTTCATACGAAGCGTCAGCGATCACTGAATTAACCGAAATTGTAAGTTAACCGTGTTACTTACAATGTATGTATGCATCTATGCATCTAAATGCAATAAATTCGCATATTCACATTACCAGATACGACAGGAATTAAGCTGATCCTAGAACATACATTTCTGCAGGACATAAGTTAGCAGCTATGTGAAATGTTCATTATACTGCAGTCTACAAATCTTATGTGTTCTGGAATGTTCTACAAATTTCGAAGCCTCTGAAGTAATTAATATTCCAAGAAATAGTGACTAGGTACCTACGTAAAAATCAATTGGTGTTTTGCGGCCAAGGCCTTTGCATTATGAATCAGGATCATGTTTAAAAAATACATAATGTTTGTGGGTTTCATTTTCTGGCTAGATTCCTCTTTGATTGCATAGGTATATACCTATAATTATATAATGAGTTTTAGTTAAAACAGGTATTCAAATTCGACAAACCTGCCACTGGGCAACACTGTTCAAATCAGAATATTGCTGCTACTTGTGGTATTGGGTCAAATACATATTTATGTGGGTTTTCTTAAACATCTAGCAGTTCAGAACTCAATGTTCTGAACTCAAAAAAACTATGTAGGTACGTACAACACAACATCATTCGTTTAAAGTTACCGAAGGATGATCTGTAATAGTTTGCATGTATGTATTAGTGTTTTTACAAGTGGTTTAACTTTACAAACGTAGCTTGCATGAATTACATATATGTATATACGTTCAGAGATTTATGTCCCAATTTGACATTTAAATTGGGTAGACTTTTTTTTGTATTAGGTATTTAAACATAAATGTCATTTCATAATAAGCGTTAACAACAAACACTTTGAGTGCGAGTGCGCTGCGGCGATGCTGAGGAACACTTTCACTGCTTTCACTGTCACAGGCTGCATCGCGGCTCTGCGTGCCACCATGCCTAATACCACCCGCGAGCGGTCCGTGCCCCAACTCTCTATTTATTTAGATGCTGCTAACAATACAATTGTTTTCATTGTCCTTATTCTCTACTTTGATAAACGTTGCGCGTTGCAAAACAAAATGGAAAGTTGGTAATGGAGTTGAGGATATGTGCCTACATAGGTGGAGGTGATGATGTGCAACGCAAGTCCCCGCCCACAGATGTCAGGGAGATTAACGTGTTGGTGGCGCCCGCCGCCGCCGCCTATTGTTCCACTCGCGTCTGTCACGCACGCATACCACGCGCATGTGTCAAACTCATACGAACTGATGACATTTTGACGCGCAGATGTGGTAAGACAATCACAATGTGGCTAAGCCGACACTTCATGGGATCATAGGGAGTGACTGCACAGTATGATCTAGCGAGCTTTTTAAGTGATATTTATCACAAAGAGATGAGTAAGGTCGGCTGGAATAGTTAAAGTAAAAACGTGCAAGTGCGACTTAAAAACGATTACGAACTCTAGTACTAACATCCGAAGAATAACTAAATAACTGATTGACAGAAGATTACGTGAATTTTGGTTGCTTAAAAAGTATAGGTACTCTAGGTAGCTACTCGATTTTATTTCATGTTTGCTGCGAGGTGGTGGGCGTTGGCGATGCACCTAACGGGTGTAAATCATTTGGTCAATACCCTTTTAAATCGGATTTGCATTTTTTACGGGCTGCCATGTTTGAAATGTTGTTGGGATACCGAAGTAGACATAAAAAACTTTCCACAAGAGGCTAATGACTTTTGCACCCAGGTAGTCACTTGTTTAATTTTAGATGTTCAACTCGAATGACCCACACGATTTTATGTATGATTTAAGGGATATAAATATTTAAAAAAAATCATAAATATAATAAAATAACCCCGAGCTAAGAATATTGTATTGTATTTATGGAACTTTTATGATTATTTACAGAGGATATCTCAATGATTAATATTATAAATATACAAACGTGATGTAAAGGTAGGTACGAGATACACTATATATCACGAAATGTATCTATTTACTAATAATATAATTCTTGAACTCTAAAATGCAATTGATGTATGACGAGTATGGCCTTAGGCGAAGAGCGAACGCGGCGCCCGAGGCGCGCGTGCGCGTAGCAGGCGTAGCGCGTAGCGCCTGTCTTGTGTGGCGTACGTTCTCAAGGTATGAGTCTACGACTCTTCGAGATTAGTACCTATCTTAGTACAAATGTAGATTTGTAGACGTATGTAAGCTACGGATATCTTTTCCAAGTCTAGATGTTTCTAAATGTTAACCACATCCAGTAACATATGATCTACGAACGAAGTTATTGACATATGATATTACAAAACCTAGCACTCGGAACAAAATAAATGTCCGTGTAGGCACGTAATATCATCAGTTATTGGAACTTGTTGCAAGAGAAAAGTATTTTCACGTTTCAATGATTTGGTTGAAGCAAAATACCTACGCAATTTTTTTTTTTATCCTACTTAGTATGGGTCAATTATTGTTGTAATTAAGTTGTTTCACACATATTAAGTACTTTTATTTAAGTATAACGCTACAACGTAATGAACTAGAAGGGTCTTTTGTTGTAAATGATTTTACTTATATAAAAAATGACTACCATTATATGCGCAGCTCAAATAAAAATCTTACAGTAAATCTATGCGATGAAGCAGCCTAATCTCGAACAGACTCCACGTTGTCGTTGGTATACCAGGTACACATACGATCATATAGCCGAGGCGTGTCACTGACCGTCCAGCAGTGTTTGCTCTTTGTTAAAATATTCGTGCGAGTACTGGTCGGTTGTCGCCATCAGTTTTAAGTGCATTTTTTATACAAGATTTTGAATGTATCACCAAACACGCTCTGTGAAAAACTTCTGATCCGCTATAAAATAATTAAATATCTTGGCATGCATGCCATGCTTATATTGAGAAGACTTAATTTGTGCACGATGACTTCGACACTTAGCTTTAAAAACGTTAAATGCTCTGAAGTTCAACTCTATTCTTTATTACATTTGTCGACTCTGATCAATTCAACTAATTAATTCGTTGCATTTTTGATAAAACACTTGATTGAGGTAAAAAAAAGCACTGTAAATTTTTAGATTTTTTTATTTTTTATAAATTTATAAAACAGACTTACATTAGAAAAATCACATAAACTATTAAACAGACCTATTAAATATTTATGTGAGTCTATATTACATACAGTAAGGTAGGTACTTATACTACGGACGGGATTATGACCCGGTACATTTGAGAATTACTGGAAAACATAATCGCAGTTGACAAAAGTTTAGTTGCTTAGATAAAGTATGTAAATTCAATTTAATTTAAGTTCTCTTGTTAAATGATTTGACTGCGCCTATGTCATCCATGCAAATGACTCATTAGATTTTATATGAACTACTTAGAGCACGAGAGGCGTGAGATCATGGCTCTGCTAGTAATGGCCGTCACCCGAGGGGTCGTTCAGCCAGGGGTAGTAGACTGGGCATCTCACGCACGTCTGCAGGTTAATGGTCTCACCGGGAACCTCCTTGGAGGTGAGCTTGCAAGAGTGGGGTACCCAACAAGCTTGGTTGCCTTCAACGTCACACTTTTCCCTCCAGGGCTCGAAGTTCTTCGCTTCGGTAACAGTACGGGGGTTTTGGATCCACTGGATTACTTGTGTCATCGTTACAAAGTAAACGTCATTGTGACTTGAGAGAATTTCGTCAATCCAGTACAAGAAAGCCTCTAAGAATTCGGGGTTGTTCTTAAGCCAAGCGGCGTGGAAGTACAGACCCAATGGAGCGCGGTTTTGGTCGTAGTGACGGTCAAAGTTATGGTTAAGGAAGTTGTAGAACTGATCTCCAGTCAAAATGTTGGAACAAGAATCAACCATGGCGCACCCTGGTAAATACTCATCGTTGGTGGGGTCCTCACGACGGTCAAGTTCGTTCATCACCATCTCCCACACGGCGTGGCTCCTAGTGGGGCAGCTCTGTAGGTTTCCGTGGCAACGGTGAGGCATTCTGAAGTACATTGTGTATGGCCATAGAGGGGGGTTGGAGAGGGGAGCAGTTATGGTACTGTCGTACAAGAAAGCTTGTTCTTCCATCATGGTGAATTGGTTGTTACCACCGACTCGGAGATAAGGAGCGCGAACACCTACTACACTGTTATCAGTGATGTTAGAGAACTTCTCAATGATGAGTCGCATGCCAGCCATCTCCTTGCCCCAGTCGTCAACGGTAGCGTTGCTCCAGAAGCGTTCGTCATCGTTGTGCCTAAACATATGAAAATTACAATTAGTAAAATTAAATTAAATAAACTTATAAATGTTAGAATGTGTTAATTCAATTTTAACTTACGTGATTGAATGTACAGCGATTTCGTGTCCCTTTCTGTGGGTTTCCTGAACGGCTGAGTAGTTGGTGTACTTGTGCGAAACGAAGTATGTACCTCTAATGTCGCAACCGTTAGGATTTTTACGTTTTCCGTTGAAGATCTCTTTGTACAGTTCGATGTTGTTATTGTTGATAGCATCATCGAAGGTGATAGTGACCATCTGGGGCACGTCTCTGGCGGGCAGGTCACCGGGGATCACCGTGCCGTCCTCGGAGCAGAAGCAGTCGGGCAGCACGCACTGCGACGCGTCACATGGCGGAGCCCTGTTGGGGTCGTTGTCGATGTCTACGACAAACAGAAAACCATCATTGTTATAAAAAAGACAATGTAAAATTCACACGAATAAATATACCAATACCTATGCAACTATGAACTTTAAATGAAAAATATCGTGAGAAAAAACACTAAAACTGCGCAACCGTTGGGTTGAGATTACGAAATGCAGGCCTAAAGAAATTAATGTATTTTCGGTCACAATTCTTTGTTAGTCTATGCAATATAGCTATTGTTGCTTTAAACGTGATAAGAAGCTTTGGCGTCCAGGTTGTGATATAGTTTGTCATTGAGAGATATTAACTACAAGTCATGTGCAGCTACAGAGGCGTATTAATCTCGGGCGGCGCGAGAGTCGGAACCAGTATGGGTACTTTCGCTTGGTCAAATCACTCGACACAGCTGACACACACGTTGGATTTCACTTTTGATTCAGTAATACATTCGTACATACCTATGTACACCGCGTTTTGCGTTACGTACACAACATGTTGTTTTTTTTAAATCCCATGAGAAGAATATTTTACGTGCTTTAGCACGTAAAATATTCAAACATTTAATTTTTGTTGCCATTTTATTGACGTTAAATAGTTACTTTATTAGGTAAGCCATTCTGTTCGGAGACTCAGCAGTCGTTTATGTTGACATGCACATACATTTGCTTCAAAAACGTGAGCTAGAAGTACCTATTATGTCGCGCTAACAGACCAGGGTCTTCGCGGTTTGGTGAATGGAGTTTTGTATCCTTGTCATGTACATAATTACAATTCAAAGTGATTTCAAGTCATATAGCGCAGCAGAGAATTGTATTGTATGAATCGTGTTTGAACTTTGAATTGAGGCGATGCATACCGACTGCTGGTCGTTTTTGATGTGTGAGGCCATATTTATTTACTGCTGAGCTTTCTACCTAAATTCACACATTCCATGTAGGTGTATCTTATTTAAATAATGCCAAACGTTATGTTAATTAATTAAATAAATAACCCATTTATATTACGACATAACATTGAGATGTTTTTTTAGGCCAAGTGATTGGCATTTCAGGCAGGTCGTTCGTCACGCATCACGAGCTAGTTCTTATTTGTGAATTTGCCCGTTCAAGTTCATTTGCGTGTTTTAATTTTAGATTAGATTCAATTACTGGCTAGCTAAAGTCTCAAATTGGATCGTAAGATTCGTAAGTAGGACTGCGAGTGCGAGGGTACTTACCGCAAGAGTTTTCGTCGGAGCCATCGGCGCAGTCTTTTTCGCCGTTACAGAAGAGTCCACGCTCGATGCAGTTGGAGTCACCGCACGCGAGGAAGCCATCTTGACACAACGGCTCTTCAGTATACAACAAAGGTTTAACTTTACGCTCCTTATTTTTCAATTTGCAGTTTTTGACGGCGTCTTTCCAGTCACAGGTCTGTTTCTCGATATCGAAGAATAAACCAGCTGGACAACGAATGGCTTGGATACCCTGTTAGAGAAATAGAAACGTTTAATTTAGAACAATAACTACTTCGTTTCGTTATCTAGTACCTAAATAGAACAAAACCCTTTAAAGTGTTGCAACAGCTTGAGTAAGTAAATTCAAATTCCAAATTATGTTGTAACCTCAAAATTACTTAAGTCAGCAGAAATATGGAATATTTTAATGATATCAGCAAAAAATTGTTAAATTGATAAAATAGCAATGTAGCAATGTATGTTATTACATTTGATTCTGCGGATTAAATTAATGCATGTTGTCCCTGACTGAGTGGTCTCTAATACGTGGTTGATTCCAGAGGCATCCGCGGAGGATATTGAACAACTTGAACAATTATAGCAATTTTCATTATTATGAACGTGCACAAGCCGGCCGGCGACGCAGCGCGGCTTGTTCTTACATTACCTTGAATGTCGTAAGAACCCAACTCCAATACCTACCTAATAATACGCAATGCTCTGTTGTTTATATTGAGGACAAATTTCTAACGTTTATTGCGCTTCGCATAAATTTAATTATACTACCATAATTGCACTCATATGAAAATTCCAAACTAACTAACTATTAAATAATTGCATTCAAAACGGCAGTCATATTTTCATTTAAACCGTTTGGTATTTTCAATGTGAGCCAGTTTTAAGGAAGCTTACATTCCAGGTATTGTTGGTAGAACATGTTGTAAGGACATATTTACTAGAGAATGCGTGTGTAAGAGTGTAATTGTATATATAGGCACTCACCGAGGCGGTGCACTGGATTACGTCGCGACAGTTGTCGCCGTCGCCGGCCACCAGGCGGAACCACTCGCCGGCGTCCTTGTCCTTGCATAGTTCTACCTCCAAGCTGTCGTCTTTCTTCGCCGCTTCGCGATCGTCAGCTTGCCGCCGCCATCGGTGACTTTCGACATTCACTAAACAAACAATACATTAATTGAACAATTGTTGATCATTTCATGATTTATCATACCGATTTGAGCAACTGAAGAAACAAACTTGCTGTTCAACTGAAGTCCGGAAGTATAAAAAGGATTTTTATTTTTTCTACTTTTTGATGTTAAAAACGAATTAACGTAATAACATAATAGATTTACATAATAACACGTGGTTAAACGTTATAAATTCACTATTTACTGTTTTTTCGGAATTAGAACCGAAATGTAATTTGGAAACTAGTATCTAAATGTCAAAGGTGGGGTGAGCGCTCGTGACATTTGACTCGCTTTGAAATGTCAGCGCTTGGGCAAGCGACAAGGACGACTCTTTCTATGTCTTCTGTCTATACAAAATTGTACATTATGCATGGCATTTGATTAGTGTGCCGATTAGGCTGACGAAATTATTATAATTCAGAAAGGTTACGGAATAGTAGATTTCCTTGAATCATCGTCGCGTTCCAGGAAACTTACGACGTGACTCTTAACAAACTACAATTATTATAAAACCGGTAGCAAAAACTGTTATTCGGCACGTGATATTAAAACTACAAATGTTACTGTTGTATTTAATAACATTCACGATATTCTAACACAGTTAATTGTGTCTGCAAAGGTTCTCATAAAATCATGCGTCAGGTGTCGACGTTATCGTTTTTTGTCAATTGTGTGCTTCTCTTGGGTAATGTTTGCGAAGGCAATAAGAAAGACGTGGACCTATTGCGATTGCGAGCGGGTGAAGGAGCGCATGCGAGCCGTGTGAGCAGCTAGCGGCACGTAACACTAGGAAACCGAGCTCTCGCAACGTTATCTAACTATTTCGCTGTACCAAGCCGCCAAAAGCTGCAGTAGCGGAAATAAATAGCTATATATTAAAAGATTATTCATAATATGGTCATCCTTCATCGGAAAATGGTCTTATTAAAAAAACTCTTTAACTGCTTCACCAAAGATTAGAATTTGAGACATGAAAAGTTAAAGTGGCGCATGCGCTCACAGTGCATGATTGTTCATAAAGCAAGCTATGTGGGTTAGATGTTGCACGCTGCCAATGCAATCGATACCTCGATTAATACCCGACATGCTAGCGTGTATACACATACATAATTATATTATTTTCATTGTTTGCTATAGCAACAGCTTTGCACAACAACTGCTACGTTAATGTAGCACAAAATACTCGACTGATTATAGTTTTTGCACATTTGCTTATTGGTATTGATTATTTAAAAAACAATTCAGAAAGGACCATATAAAAATCTGTTTTTGCTATCATTAATATAAATTAGATAAGATTTTGTAATATTATGATTCAAGGTCTTAACTTTTGCTTTTATTAATGAAGTAGTCAATCCACACCATTATCTGAATAAATCGCGCCCGGATTATACCTAAATCTATATATTTGCTAAAATATCATCTTGTCTAAACTAGTTTTATAATCTAATTTTAGTTTTAATTGTGTCAAAAGCATACAAATGAGCTATCTAGCCAAAATTATTATTTTATTTGTTCGGTTCTGGTTGGAGTTGTGAAATCTAACTAGTTCTCTTTGACCCGGATTCACCACGTGTGTGATTATGAGATATCGATAAGTTTAAGTAAGACTTGATAAATTATCCCCTACAATATGGAAATGTCAGATCTAAGAAAAGTAACACAATAGCGATGACGAAATAAAAGTTTCTCTGGCTCTAAGAGTTAGCACCTTTTTATTCGTAAGAAAGAGAGCGCGTTGATGTCTTTTGCACTGAAAAAAATGTTCGCGTCAAATCGTGTTTTTTTTTTAAATGTGGAATTGGGATATTTATTTTGATTCAGTTATTTATTTGCTTGTCATAAATATTACCTCATTCAGGTCTTTTTGTCACAATAGAATTTTCAGAAAACTAATTTTTGTTCGATATATTTTACTGCACTATTTGTCTGATGTATTTTACGGTACTAATCAATTTCCTACAAGAAAAGATAATTGATTGTTGTTCCGACATGTTGCTTGAAAAAGAAACAAGATTTTCATCAAACTTATTGTCACTCAGGAGCGATACCGTTCCCCCAGAATTTACTATTGTATGAATAATAAAGCATGAATGTGGGAACAACTAGGTATGCGAGCAGCTCGGGCGTCGACCGGGCGCGTTGTTGGAATACCAACGGCCGACCTTATGAATATTTAGCACCACCGCTCGACTTTCCTTCTGCGGCACTCCCTTCAAGCAAAGTTAACTAGTGATAACGGGAGACTGGCGTTTCCGCACGCGGAAGTAAACAGCGCTCACCTTGTCGGCGTCACTCACATGCGATCGCGACGACCTCTGGGGCTCGCGATCAATATTCACGTTTCACTTTGTCTCCTTTGTGTGATCAACACGAGATATTATATAAGGTGTCTCCAATCTCCTCTTTGCCTTGAGATATGGCTCTATTATAATGTGAGATTTATGCGGAAAACAAAAACAAAGAAGAACCTACTCGTACGTGCTAGAAATACACGAGTGCCTGCAACGTGAACTACATTATACTATAGGCACTTAAACTTGACCGAGGCCGTCATTGCCGTATTGTATATTTCTTCATAAATTTGATGAAATCCATTTACAACATACTACATTTTGTTGTTAAGCTTGCGAGGAGAATATTTAAATTCAATCACTTAGCACATGATAATGTGAAATGATTAAGCTCAACGAATGAAGCTTGTGTTATGTGATAGGCAAATAAATTAAGCAACTCCAACATTCACTTAAACAGATTTTATATAACTGAGTAGAGTGGATTGCATACCTATCTACAGTCACTGCACGCTGACGGATGATCAGCGGACGAAAAGGATGCACGATGAACAAAATAAACTAAAAGTTTTCCTTTATTGTCCAAGAGCTCGTGACCCTATTTTGCTTGTTTGTGCAATTTCTGTTTTAGGAAATTTGTGTAAAATAACTTTTGCTCAACCAGCGTAAACCGTGAACGTGAACATTTACAAAATTAGACATACGCTAAGTAGTTTATTCAAATGTTAAATTAATTGGCGCACACTCGTATTATGCGATGTTGTTTCGACACAGTATCGAGTTGTGCGGAGCCTGTCTATGTATCTCACGTGGTGGTTATGTCGCAACCGAGTTGACCTAGAGACCTAAAGATCTGGAAACCTACCATAAGTAGGTAACTGATAAAAGGGTGATACTTTTTATCAGTTACCACCTTACGAAGAGTTATATATTGTGTGAGTAAGCTATGATACAAATGCTTTAATACAATTGAACTATTGTTATCACAATATATATTACTTATTTAGTAGTTGATCTCGAAAGTATGTAGTTTCTATTATTTATAACGTCCGCTTGAAATTAAATATTTACATATTATCAAATTGTTCATCAATACTTTCCATTTATTTAATTGTCTACACGAAGCAGTAACCAATAAGAATAAAGCAATCATTTATTAAAGTCAAAGTTATTCAATTGATTAAAAATCATTCGCTTGTAAGTACTTAATAACGATCGCTCACGTCCCGGTTCCAATTAATTTTCCAGTCAATTATAAAGCCGATTTTCGAAGCTAATAATACATTTATCAAGTGAACACAAACGAATAAACCATACTGTCTGAGCATTAAGACGATCTATCATAAATAATTAAGTAAACTACAAAATGTGAATATTCGCAGATTCAAGGTTAAATATGATAAATAATTGTTTATTTCTATAATAATCGAAAGGAAGCTATTATTGGTAACGCCCTTGAACACTTGACTCTTTTAGTTCACGTGAACTGTGTGACTCTATGACATTTAAGCTATCGCACCTGAGCTCTATAAATATGTCACTTATGTGTGAACGGAAACAATGATCAGCTAACTTGTTTTATACGTATGACACCTAATACTACATTTTATAATAGTATCTTTTTGTAACTTATGTGTGTTAGGAAAATCGATCTAACGGTTACTTTGGAGTACAATAAGATTCCAAATAAAATTATGTAATTCATTGTAGCAAAACTATTTCTTTTTCATCTGATGATTTTTGAAATGTCAAATAAAACCAATTGTGATTATATTTTTAAGCTTACAAACACACATTGTGACGATGACGGAGAGAACTTACTAGACAAACAGTTATGTTTTCTTACTCAATATTTAAAGTACCCATCAATTAAATCGATAATGAAATTAGTCCAAAAGTTTATGAGCGTATAATATAACAATTTCATTGCATCTGACGAAATTGCTCATTCGCGAGAAATAAAGCGTGGTAAAGTTTACAGATTTTAATTACTGTTGTAAAATCTAGATATGATCTTAACCTACAGCAAACAAAGAGCAAAATAGGAAAAGAATACCGATTTCAGATGTATTATTTTTTAGTATTCCCGATATCTTCGTCTATACGAGATTGTCACGTTTAAATTAAATGGGATTTTCAAAAAAATAAAAATATATAAAATAGAGCTAAGGTTCTTTTTATATTTCTGAGATTTAGCATTCAAGCATTCTTTAATCCTAGCAATACATGCGACAGGATTTACATTTGTCGGTAATCGTTCCTTTGTTTGTAAGGTTAAAGTTACATGCCTCCACAAGGCTATGGATCGTAATGCAATTTTCCACCAAGATAACACTATGAAGAAGGCATTGTGCGGCTTTTCATCTTGAAACGAGCGGCGCTGAGTCTAACAGTTAATGTACCGCTCACGGTGATATCTGATATTTATGTTATACGCTTGGTGTATTCATAAGACGTCGGCCTAAATGTAAATTTCGAGAAATCAATAGGGCCAGCTCATGTAACGTCGCCTCGTCGTAGCAGTCTTGCTGCCCTCGACACTATGTCGAGTGTGACGTCACCGGCGCAGGCGTAGCGCAACACGGAACGAATGTGAAAGTTCTCCGCAACCGCAGCGCAGCCGCAGCAGGTGCTAACCAATAGTTCAACTAAACACGTCCTAATGACAGCCTATTCAGATGAAGTAACCAAACACAAATCCTTGTCCTCGACTCGTCACAGTTGTCTAGACTGTTGCTCAAACCTTGTTCACGAACATCTAAGTGGCAACTGCTCAACGACTGTTACGGAAAGTTCATATACAAGGAATAACATGTTTTCGCAACATTGAAACGTTTAAAAATTCCCAAAATTAGCTAAATTATATGTTTGTTTTCACAACACCGACGCCAATGTATAAAAGATATATGATACACGATAGTGAGATGCCGTGAGTGACTATCCTTGAAGGGTTCGAGTCACTGTGCGTTGATGTCCTTTGGTCGTTCAATGCAAGGCGATCGCGTTCGGCTGCATTCATTGGTAAACTCTGCGGAGACACAGTCTATCTCGCGATTGTCGAGAATGGGCAACTTCACTGTTCACTAAGTGCGACACTGTATTGACGCAATCACTAAATTATTGGCAGATGTGCGGATGTGACGTCGAGCCACCCGTGACGTCGCGAGATGGACGGCGTCTGGATGCGTAAGATAAAGGTTAGGACTCACCGCAGGCGAACAAGAGACACGCGGCCAGAGTAGCGACACGGGCGTAGCGCGCCATGACGGGATCACAACAGGTCGTTGCGCGGCCGTCGTGCGGTTAAATAGTGGCCTCAATCTGCGCCCCGCCCGCCCCGCTCGCCCACTGCGCTCGCACCTCTGCCAACACCCTTCGCACTCATCAGCTGTGAATCACCTGCATCATCAGGACTGCAGCGCATCTGCACGTACGGGCCCGTGCTGTATGCTACACTTTCGTATTCAATCATATTTCTTAGATGTCTTTAGTTGCGCCAGAAAACATCTAATAAAACATATATTATGTAAGTATTATCCAATTTTATGAAGACGAATCAACGTTTACGCATCACTTAAGTACCTACAGCTGCATACAGACTCTCGTGTTGATGCATTATTTTATTACACCTGTTGCAATACAAAGCGATTGTTTTTGCTCAGAGAATCAGGCATGTAAACAGTGTCATGATTTTTCAAACGCTTGGAAAATATAGTGAACACATATGTGATGTACGTGTTATTCTATGAAAATTCTATTATTTACCTTCAACTGACCCGAACGTTGACTTAGGTTTTAGAAAAGTCAATTTACAGTAATACACATGGCTTAAGATACTTATTTCTCAAAAAGAAATAGGTACTGGATGCATACATATAAACGTTCCTTGGAACGTGTATTGGAACGGTATGTTTGAAGTAAGAAGTAGGTACAACATTGTTAGTCATTAACTCTTATCAATATATATTTATGTATATATATATATATATATATATATATAATTTAATTGTGGTGTCTTTGAGAATAAAACTTATCAATATGTTAGTAAAATAAACTATGCTTAAAAAGATCGATAGATAAGTAGATAAACAATAATTTCATGATCATAGGTTTGCATTGCGCAAACACATTTGATTTGTGTTGGTAGGCGCGCCAACTCTCATGATGATCTTTATTGAGAGATGCAATTATAATGTTGATTGAAAGATACAATTGCAACAACCGACGAAGCGTGGGTTCGGCAATCATCTGCTAAATTCATCATCGCTCACAAAAATAGAACAGTAGTAGGTACTTATTATTTTATTTACTAATGAAATTCAGTACTGTGAAAGAGCGTTGCTAATCCAATAATTCTAGATGTAAAGAAACTGAATTTGGATTTGAGTGATTTTGTTTCAAAAGGGAAATGAGAAACTGAAAATCCTTATAAAGACGCAATAATCAAAGGTATATCTGATGACCGAGCTGATCTTAGTCAGGGTACCGGAATCGCAGTAATAAAATTATAATTATAAGGTATTAGACGGCTATATATGCGCGTCAGTGACTACAGGGTATCCCGCTATTGTTAACACCAGAGGGGCTTTCGGCGCTATTGGAGAACAACGCCCTTGCTGGAAGAAATCCTGGAGGATTGTGGGATACTGCCTTAACCTAAGTGTTCCTTAATAAGTATAATTCAAACAGTCAACAGTTTGCAGTCATATATTTACTGGTAGTAAATATAATGATATGCAAACGGTTTTATGGCATAATAACAAAAGCCTGCCAGTAAATGTCAACAGGTGCATCAATTTTCAAGTCATCAAAGACCGCTAAATCAAAAGGTATTTAAAAGGTACGACTCGCAGTACTTATGCAACATTTATTACTACTAATGTACCTTCAAAAATCCTTTATCCTTCTTCTTTCTTATCTTTATATCGTTTTACTAGTATTGATTTAGGAGCAGGGAACTTGCTTTTATCAAAACGCTTGGCAGCGGTGATAATTAATTTAGATTTTTTTGCATTAATTTGCTGGATCTCATTCTTTTGACAAAACCATTAGGGCATCTCTTAAATGTCCTATGGCCTATGGACTTATAATTCTATTTATTGAAACTTTGCAAAATGTCCTACTGCGTGCAGCACGGTAGTGGAATGTGAAGGGAGGGCATCCAATAGAGACGTACGCGGAAGCTAGCGTGTGCGAGGAGGCGTAGCTGACTCTGCTGTGTGAGGATGCGGTGTGCCACGAGTCTGGGGCAGGCAAGCGTGGTCAACCAGCGATGTAGGATAACTTCATTTTCGTAGCCTCGCACATGCAGCTCTGGTGGAAAAGGGCTTAGCGGCGGCGAGTTCTTGTACATATAAAACAGGTGAGTCGAGTTTTGCACACATCCCTCGCTACGCATCCTCGCACATCTCTGGTAGAAACGTCCCTTAAAGTTGTACCATAATCTTTACCATAAGCTATTATTATCTATATTATAATAAGATATTTAAATATATATGTTTTAAATATATAATTTGTTTAAACTTAACGAACACTTGTAAGTATTATATATATATAATACATAATACATATATATAATAAAATCGTAGGGAAGTCATAACTGTACATATTAATTTTTTCGGGAATCTGCAAACGATTCTAATGCAGAATTTTTATTTTTTTTTAATTTCTTTATGTTTGTATGTATGTTAAAGCATCACGCAAAAGCTACTGGATAGATTTTGTTCAAAATTTGCATAGATATTCCCTATAAGTCTGGTTAGTCTGTACGTTATAAGTTATCACGCTATTTGCTATGGGGCATGAGCAATATTGCAATTTATTCGTATTCCTCTATAGTTTACCGCAAATTGTAAAAAGAGAAACCAAAAGGTTAGATTATGCAGATAGTTACAGATTTAACCTTTTAAATGATTATAATCGCGCTATATATGGAGCTAAGCAGTCAATCACGACATATACAGGGTGGATTATAGGGAATATAAATAAGGGCAGGTATATAAACCGTTGTCGCCACATGAAAACAGCATTCACAGATTTTGAAAAAAAAATATAGTCCGAAAGAAAATGGGCAATTACAAAAAAAAAATTGATCCTGTCTCTTATAAGGATCGAAAAACTCTATGGGACTACTGAGTTTTGAGTATAAAAAAATCAGAAATCCCAAAAAACTTCGTATACATTTCGTAATAGGGTAATACTGAGATGAGAGATAATTCAATATACTAGTGTATGACAGCAGTCAAATTATTCCAGTACTTCACTAGGCTAAACAGGGAACGAATATAGTTGTAGAACGAATGTAGTAGTAGTACGAATATAGTAGTTACAGATTTAACCTTTTAAATGATAACCATCCCGCTATACCTTTAAGGAGCTAAGCAGTCAATCATGACATAATATTATAAGAACGGCTATTTTATTTAACTTTCAACAAAGCAAATAGCTTTAAAGTTTGACGACTGTTTTGTAAACCTATGTTCCAGGCAATCCAGCAGAATATCAGCGTCAAGTATATTTACCTGATACATGCTGAGCTTTTTTTTTTTTTCTGGTGGGAAATCATCAAATGACCCCTCCCGCTCTAGGTGGAGCGGAAGGGAGTGTCAGACTCTTACTGGCTAAAACCCACCCATGTTCCTACCCTTCGCCCTTTATGTTCCGGGGTAGCGGTAACCCTTTCAGACAATCCCGCTGAATACATGCTGAGCTGGACTCCCATTTGGTGCAACCTTGATACGCACACCGCACTGTGTATTTTTCGTTATTAATTTGATTTTAAGTATTTGTCATAGTGTCACTTTTACTTCGATCTTCGACTTGTTTTTATATTATATTCATGTACTTTTGTGTATTGTGATGTCTTTTGTATGCGTCAAATAAATGGTTTACCCATATATGTATCTATGTTCGATTTCCAACAATTGTTATTTTGTATGCCTCCTTTTTGTTACAGTTATTATTATATGATGTTACGTAGAACGTACACAGAAAAACATTAAATTACCTCTTCTGTCATCTTTGGTTATAATAAAAATAAATATCTATGGTTAGGTGAGTGTTAATGAGAAATCCCGTGTGTTTACAATCTACTGTGTGGGAAAAAATCATTTATATTGGTTTTGTTTTCATTATTATTAAAGATTATTTTGCCTACTCAGTGTATTATTTTCTTAAACCTCCAAAATATGTATAATGTATTTTAATGCGATATTCAACATATTTATTATATCCCGACATTTATTAACACCAAAACATGGTATAAGCAACCGACAGATGGGCCAACCAACCCCGTAATGTGAAGATCAATGTGCGCGGTACGGGTTGTATTTCCCCGAATTTTTAGGGGTCCATATTTTCGTTCATAACTTATAAGATTCTTGAGGGATTTTCGGGCGACATCAAAGTGATATAAAGGAATATATTGTCCACGTATTCTAGAAAGAACGATGACTAAATTTGGTTTCTTCACGGAGAAAGAGGATTTCTTACGAATATCAGGAAATTCTGGTACGGGATATACCTACAGCGGCCGTAACCCACGGACGAGCAAACTCTGTCAGTAGTTTGCCGCGTTGAACGTGTTAAAAACGTGTAATATTTACATTATATTACCGCACTTGTACTTTTAATTCCAGCAAAGAGCCCTATGTATTTTTATGCCTAACACTCCTTCCATCCCCTTTAAAAGGAAGTTTTCGAAAATTGATGATTACGATCTACTTTGGTATATAATTTATTTTGATACGTATTCAGGTCGATTCTCCAGTTTATAGATCAAAGGATTAAGATCTTTTATAAACTGTCCTCCCAATTTCAAAAAACAGGACTTGTATAAAAAAATGTTTGGTTCTTTTCCATTATTTGACTTACATACTCGTATTACTCATGTTTACCCATTTTAGAATTAATTGAAACAATCAGTACAATCCGTCCCCTTAAACTTTATTACCCCCTTTTTACCCTGTTTTATACTTTGAATATTAAACTGCTTGGCGACTTCGTCAGTTTTTCTGCGTTGAAAAACGTCGTATGAAACGCGTAAGCGTTTATAATCATACTCGAGGCTCCATTACGCCCTCGCCTGCCGCTCGGGCTGCAATTCAGCCTCGCATATATAAAAGAAAGCTAAGTATGGTACTTATTGTGTACGTATTACCTACTTATTAGGCTAGTTGACTGATTTTGAGAAAACGATTAGGTACTAATGTTTTCTAGTGGTCTATTTCCTTCAAAATATGAATATTTCAGCTAAATAGTAACAAAACAACTTTTATTAACGCAATTTAATATTGTGTTTGTTTTGTTTGTTTTTTGTTTTGGTTTGTTTTGTTTTTTTAAAAAATGTTGCCCCACACTAGGAATTTCTCCTGTATCGTGGGTGCGTTTACAAACATTTAAACTCACATACACAAACAGCCAGACCCGGAACAACTACGGGAATCGAACCCGCGACACGCAGCGCAGCAGTCAATCGCTTAACCACTGCGCCAATCGTGCCGCCAGGTGTTAAATTCTCTCATGGCGGCTCGGGTGCTTCCACCCATTCTGTCAAATCTGTTTTTTTTTGCAGTGATGTCCAGTCCGCACACAAACTTCATTTATAACTGCCGTCGGAACATTATAATATTCGATAGTCTTAATTGTTTTTTTAAATTTAAAAAATTAAAGCAGAGAAATAAAATCAACGTCAAATCATTTATTTCAAATAGGCAACATGAAAGGCACTTTTGAACGTCATACAAAAAATATAATTGATTCTAGTCGCCCCTTCCAATAGGTAGTTTCGCATGGAGAAGAATGGGCAAGAAACTCCTCCATTATTGTCAAAGTAAAATATCATATAATATTGTTTATATTAATTTAGTTTAACAATTGTAGGTAGACAAATTCAATTTCCAAATTTTTAATTACCTACCTAAGATAAGCGCAGCCATTACCGACCCGGATAAGACAATTTTAAAATCGATATAATTGACATCGATTTTAAAATCACCCTTAATAATTATTAAAGGAACTGGGTGCTTTCACACTCACTTTTTCATTTTTGTATACTTTGCCGAAACAGGTCCAGGGTGAGGAGCCAGACCAAGAGAGATACATGAACCCGCAGGGCAGCATGTGGTGAGCTGTTGGGCAGTAGCGACCCCCGGACCCTATAGGCTATATATATCCCAGGAGTAGTCTTGATCCTCACTCCTGGCTCGGCTTTATTGGCAGGCCGGAATGAACACTGACGAGGAACAGAGCTCCTATCTCTTTCTTGCCTTTATTAGGCGACTTGAGTGGAGATTCGCACGAGCAAACGTGCTCGGAGGAAGTAAGTATTCCTCGTTGGGACTCCTTGACCGTACTTCCAGTATTTGTCCTGATAGCTGTGGAATACCTCTCCACTCCTCAAGCACTTCCTGAAGTGACAAGAGGGCAACATGTCCTGACATGTTGCCCTCCTGTCGCTACGATACTATGTGCTAGCGACAGTCTCCGGGGTCCATTATTAAGAGTGCAAGTCACCCCCTGCCATTTTATCCGTGAATATACATACAATATTGATCAAGTAGGGGACATGGTTCTTCCATAGTTCAAGGTCAATTCTAGCCATCCAAACCCACAGCCCAATATGTTTTGTTTCCATGTTCTGCAATAGTCCTGCACCAACCTTGGGTGGACTTGCATAGTGTATACATACAGGAATAATCATAGGTTGGTGCCTCTTCATAAATTAAAATTGTCTGAGGGGCCTCTGCGAGTTGACTTCGGCCCCTCGTACGCATTTCAAAAGTACGGGACCTCAGAGCCCCGAGATCTGTCAAAACATTTAAATAATAATACCAGCCTATTATTGTCACATATAAGCGAAAAAAGGTGAAAGAACTACATAAACATTACGTGACTGCCATGACCGATTTATAGATCGGTAATAGTTACTGCTAGAATAGTTGAAGCTAATACCGCCCATTTTTAATTTTAACGTAGAAAATGACGGTTAATCAATGAATTGCAGAACAAAATGAATTTCATAAATCACATAAATGTAATGAACAAACAGAATAAGGGTCGGTTGTTTCAAATGGTTGTTTAACGTAACATACGTACGTCAAATAATAACAATTAGAGCGTTTACGCATGGCACCGCAACGGCAGGGTTTTTCGCCGCCGCGGTATCAAGACTCTTCAAAACTCACCGCCGCCGCGGCGGCGCCATGTGTGAGGGTTCATACAAATCCAAGGGTGACTAATACAGCGGCACCGCAGCGGCGGCGTTGCCGCTGCAGCTACGGCATAATGTGTAAACGGCCTTACGTAATCGTTATTATTTGACGTACGTCAAGGCCATTATTTTGTGAAACAACGCTTCTTTTTGATTGGACGATAGTTAGCGCCAGTTTTGGCGTATACCCGTGCGTCAAATGGACGTGAAACAACTCGCCATAATCATAGTCATATCTTTCTCAAAAACATTACATTCTTATCTGAAGGAACAAGGGCCAGCCTGCATCCGCAATTAAGTATTTCTCTATGTTCCGGACCGCCACAACCACTTACGTTAGAGTTCATGCGTTTAGTCAATGGGGATAAAAACTGGCACTTGTTCACTTCAGATGTCGCTGCTATCCAACGTCCAAGAATTTGACAGCTGGCTGTCACTAGCCATACATTTTTTGTGACATGCGACTTCTTTTACGCATAATTAATTAATAATAATATTTCCCGTTGCGCAGCTGTTGACTGTAAAAAAACGGGGACTATACAAAAATTGTGAGAGAAAGCACTCCGAAAAAAAAATAGAAACCCGATATTTCGTCGAGACTATGCGCCTTTTTAAACCTGAAGACTTCTACGGCAGAAATTCGTATACCTACAGGTAATGCCCCCAAGAGAACTGAGTCCGTTTTTATTACCGGTACAGGCACTCCTGGTGTTATTACGTAAATTATAGTAATGGTGTGTGTGTGTGTGTGTGTTTTTATATTATCATATTAGAACAGTGCTAGAATTAACATCTCTGAAATTTTTCAGTCAAGGAAGATCATCCTCGAGTTGAATAAAGTTTACGTCAAGTTAACAAACGCAAGATAACCTATAAAAAAATTCCATTGACGCTGCTTTTTTACCAATGGTAGATGCTTCCCTTTTCCTTAGCTCGTTTTTTAATAGTGCTACACTCTAAGTCTCATACATATTTATCTCGTTTTCGTTTAATTTGTGATCGAAAAGTAAACATAAACAAAACCACAGATTTATAAACTAAAGGGAGATATGCCAAGGGGGCGTGGCGCGTGCGAACAATGTATGCACAAAACAGAAACAAACGCGGGCGCCGTTGATCAGTCGTGAACGCAACTACACACGGAGCGCATCACTTGTTTTCGCAAAAATGCCAAGCTGTTCGGTGGTGATTTGTAAAAATCGAAGTGTCACAAAAAAACTACAAGTCGGATGGCATCAACTATCGTCGGTAAGTACTCAATTAATGTCTTATTTTAGCAAATAACAATAAAATAAATTATTACCTACGGTAGAATCCACAAAACTCTAAAAAAGGTGTCAAGTCTATCACTTCGAGTTTTGACTCATACATTGCCGTTTAAGCACTTATTACCGAGTTTCGAAGCAATACTAAAGTGGCAATGTAGGTAATGCTAAACAACGCGGTCATAGTTTCATCGCTACCTGGCACGCTGGCTGCTCGGTGCCGCGATGTCAATGTAGTTGTGTGTCTCTACGTAGCGATCTGCTGTTACGCGATTGGCTCGCGGTGACTGTTATAGTGTGAGTGAGCGCGTGTTCGTATTGTAATGCATATGTAGTTGTAGTTTTTGAAAGCGACAGCCGGACTCGAACAGTTGGGCAGCCACACCATATCTCCCTTTAGTTTATGAATCTGTGAACAAAACGATGGCAATTTGTAGACGTTGAACAGTGCTGCCACCTTTGACGAACTCTAAGTTTTTAACTCCATTAAAAATCACGCACATTTCCCATAATCTAACTAAAATCGTACTAAAAACATATAAAAGCAAGTTAAAATTGAATCGGTATTACCTGCGGATTTTCGATGAGTTGTTAATAGCTGCGTACTACTCATTTAGTAGATTAATAATGAACTGCCACATTGTGCTCATACGAAAGGAAGACACTACCAATCTGTGTTGTTTCTTTGAAGACCATTCCTTTCGTATGTGGACTGGTAATGCAAAAGAAACTTTGTGACACGTTTTTTAGTTTTACGCAATTATTTTGCAAAAATATTAATATGGTAATCTAAAACCATATTAAATTGATTTTTTTATATTTTTAACTCACAACCATTCTAGAATACAAAATTCAGAAGGTATTTTTTTGTACTGTCAACTAGCATATTCCATACTCTGTTATAATTGTAGCTCCAAGGATCTTTTGGCGCGTGGCCAAAATAGGAACTAACGATCATGGTTTTGTAATAAAATGTCCTATTAGTATTTAGTACATACGTTATAATTACTTTCAAAATTTCACACAAAAATTGCACAAATGTTTACCAGCAATGTCCTGTCAATTTAATTCAAGTGCCAAAAGATCTTGTAACACTGTGTTACCAGCGTTACCAGCACATATTTAAAAAATAAACTTTTTGACAGACCGATCTATTGTTTATAACCTCACTTCATCATTATTTTGCTGTCTTATTTTGGAATTGAAAAAGACATTTGTTGAATCTGTGCGTTGAATTGCAACTTAAAATGACGGAAACCAGTGAGCATATGTTACAACTGATAGCCTATCAAGTAAAGATGATGACGAGTGTCCTGCATCATTTAGATATTAGTCAGCATGAGATCGATGAGTTGCCTCCTGATACCAAAACATATGAATCTGTTGGCAGAATGTTTCTTCTAACAGATTTAAAAGAATTGAAGAACAACCTTGAATCCCAGAAGGCTCACTTAACAGCCCGTAAAAAGGAATTGGAAGATCGTATCCTGTATCTAGAAAAGGATCTGCTAAAAATTAAAGGCAACATCAGTGCAACAAAAGTAGAAGCAAAGTGAATTGATAAAGTGAATGGGTTCATTTAAAATAATGTTTTGGATTATAAAATTAGTATGTATTAATAAACATTTTGGAACTATTCCGTTCCCTTTTACTTAATTTTAATATTGACTTTCATTTTTAACCTAACTTTAGGTACCTACCTACTTAAGCTTCAAAGTAATCAAAGAGATTGAGTATTTAAAAATGTATTTGCAAATAATAATAAAATGATATTATTACCCGACTGCGGCGGACCCGAAAAAAGGGTAATGTTTTTAGTTGGTATGTATATGTGTTTGCCTGTCTCTGTGTTGTGTTCCTAGCGGCTAAACGAGCGAACGAATTTAAGAAAAATAAGTATCGATGTTTTGTATTGATGTTCCAAGTAAGACTGGGTCCTACATAGATGGATTTGGTTAAAAATTAATATGGCGGATTATAACAGCAATAGACAGAACCCGTAAAAAAATGTAACATACTTATTTTTGACATTCAAATAGAGGACTTGAAGAGATAATTCCGAAAATGTAACACACTAAAAGGTTGAAAATAAATACCTAACCACTTTTAAGGTGGAAATTGTTGTCATACCGTGAATACTCCACAATTTAATAAAAAATGTTTTTTTCTCTTATTGTATCTAAGAATTTTATCAACATTACCTCTCAACTCGTCAACCTCGCACGCAATTATAGATATTTTCACATGATTAACGTCTGTCCTCGTATGGAAATACACTATAATAAAGCCTTAGGTACCTACTCATAATATTATTAAAACATTGCTGACGATCGGAAAAAAATGCTCATCGGTGATGCGCACAGTTTTCAGTAGGTATATGTATACCTTAGAGAGACTAGGATTCTTAACTTCCTAAAACTAAGTACCTCACTGCTGCTGCCGGAGACAGATCTTGCTCGATCCTGGCGACCAGGCTAGCCGCGCTCGGAGGCACGGAAGTGTTCTGCTCCGAGCTTATAATTTATGAACATAAACCTCTACCTTATAGGTCAAACATACTGAGAGATATGGCGGTTTTTTTATCACACTGTAGGTACTTATGGAAGATGCATAACGTTACACATAACGTTAATGCCTTATGTTAGTTAAAACCTAAATGACCTGTGAAACAAACCGTAAACCCATTAGATTTTATTGTTTATGTTATTGACTACAATTCCGTTTAGTCATGCCATTCCATTTTTGTCTTAAGTAAAAAAATCCATTCGAAGAGTGTTCATTGTTTAATTTACGAGTATATGGTTCTCCTTATTAGGTTTCTAAATTTTGCACACAGAAAGGTGCAACGCGCTCAAAATCATGAGTTAAATATTTAAAGGATATCAAGTGCAAGTTCTCTCGTAATACAGTTACTAACTTGCTGATAACATTGGTTTAGCGAACAAGACATTGAACAGCTAGTTAGGTAGGCATACCTAGACAATGTAGATAGGTATAACTACCTATCTTGCTGTGAGTACGGCTGATTACAGTACGAATATGGTGGGATCGGACTGTAGACATCGTTTAATTTAATATTGCACGCCCCTCCACTGCTTGTTGCTTATACATTTCAATTGTTTGTATAGAAATTCTAGTGGAGGGGCGTGCAGTTTTAAATTGGACGATCTCTACCTAAGTAGGTACTTGCTTTTTACCTAAATTGTTTTACATTAGGTACAGGGTCATTATTACCACACAAAAAACAAACAAATTGTAGATATTGCTTTATTTAATAAATTATAGCCAAGAGAAGTTCAACCTCCAGATTTAGTTTGAGCTAGAACATGTATAAAATTATTAATAGTCACAAATCACAGGAAGTAGGTAATATCACTAGAGAGAAAGAAAATAAAATCATCTTTCTACATACACCTAAATACGAATTACAGTAATAATATCACCACTGAGATACCTACGTTGTATTTTAAATATCTATGATAGATCTGTGTAAGGATCTACTCCAAAGACGACAACTATTATTACATCCTAGTAGATACTTTATAGTCTAATACAAAAGTACACAATCAATACTTAGGCTAAGAAGATATTCTAGGCGAATTATAAAAGCACAGTTTTAATGATGATATAATGTAATTCTATTATTGATACTAATATGTATGTAGTACACAATTATCTACTTTTATTTGGTTACACACTGCCACAAACGCGTTCGTCTGTATGAGATTCAAGCGACACTGATACTAACTTTCTAAGTACCTAACAATCAATATCACAATATAGCTACTTAAATACATGAAGATTCAAAGATGAGGCAACACCAACTATATAAGATTTACTGCAAAAACGGTGTTATATAACTGTGAAACTCGTCTTTACTCGTGCGGGTATGATTGTGAATCACTATTTGTATCAGTTTATTTACGATGCTTATTCAACAATCATACAAATGTGTAAAACCTACAATATATTGCTTTTAACTGTTCATAATATAACAGAGGTGTAAGATATACACATATTATTTTTACAACTGGAGTTTTGAGTTATCCTATAGATGATGTTAAAAATATGTGCTAAAACAAAGCTATTAGATAGAAGCTTCGTGTGACTTGTGATGAGTTTCAAGCTTTACGTAAACGGACAGTAAAGTCTCACAATGCTCTGCCCCTGGCTAAGTATATACCTACGATTTAATATTTTGGTACAGGGGTCGCAAACGCGGAGGCGTAGCGAGAGGAACTAGATTAGAGATCATGGTATAGAAAATCGTTCATTAAGTTAAGGGTTTACATTTTTTTTTTTTTGTTATTCAGCCTGTTTTGTATTGTTGAAATTGTCAATACGAAAATGTGGTGTGAATCAGAAACGAAATAAACAAAGACATCTAAGCTATCTCTCTCCTAACTCTACGGGAATAACCTACAGAGAACCGTGATTTAATATTTATGACAAGGTAAAATATTATGCACACATAAGTATTTGAAAAAATTTGGGTACTTAAAACAAATTATTAAAAGCGTTAAATAAAGCAATGTGTCGTGTGACGAGGAATTATACCTATTTCGAAATCGAAATAATAAATACTACGAGCTCGTTTCATTAACTAACAATTTAAATAAAAGTTCCATACGTGTACATACAGCATGTACCTAATGTAGATAATAATTATATATTTTATTTGCAGGTGTAATGATAGTGTCTTAGTCATATCCCACAAAATATGAAATGGTTAAATGTTGAAATTTTTTAGTGGTTTTCTTTGCGTAGGTATTACACAATCGCAAAAACTCCCAAATAACGTTTTTCAATACATATGTTTTCATTTGCATATTGCTAGATCATTTTTGAAAAAGTCCTAGATTTTGTGCTGGTTGCGAAGTGATAACGATAATTACCCTGAATTATAATTTATTATTGCTACGCTTCTTATTACGTATTGACAAAATAGGACATTAATAATGTCCCATTTCTCAAATGTATAATAATTTATCCCTTAAATACTGCACAAGTAGGGCCTGATGAAAATATATCAATATGACGCGACGTGATCACATCACATTATTCTCATCACATTGTTAATAATACTTTAAGTTAAAAAACACATTGTTTTCAAAGAGCTTTAGACAGCAGGACGATGAATTTTTTTGTTACAAAAATCCGAAAGGGAATTACCTAACTAAATGACTTGTGTAAATTGAACTTTGAAAACAAAGAAACAATTGATGATTGTTTCCAGTTGGGCATGAATTAGTCACTGTTATGTAGGTATGGATACATGTGATTAGACATAAACGTCACAGGCCTAAGCAGTATTAATACTAAACCTTACACAGCATGTAACAACCATTACACAGCACTCACTTTCTCATTATTATCAACCAAAGATAATAGGCAACTAGCAATTAAAACGCCGCGAAAGCAACATTGAAGCACTCAGTTCTAAACATTCTTTCATCTTCTGAAATTTTACTTTGCGTGGAAATTATTCGGCGTAGGCATTTTGTATTTACATGATTACCGACCAAACTTGATTTAAGGAAACTAGTTTAGTCTAGGTCAGGTAACTTTGCCTACCTATATATAACCAGTAAACTAGTTGCCTTTATTAGGTATTTTATCATTATTAGTTCCCTCTTATATTATTACTTCATGTGGTCTTAATGATCTTGAATTTATTTTCTGACGTAATATTTGTTCAACCCCCGGAGTAATACCTTCCTATGAAGCTTAATATAATTTATTTATTATGTATGTTTGCAGGTGCTGTCTGCATCAATACCTTTTTATTCATACCAGCATTTTTGCCTTTTTATCGGCACACAAAAGACAAGAAGGACACTTTAAAAAAGACGACAGTGCCTCATACATTATGGTGTACTGTTTTACCGATATGAAATAGCTAAATTATTATTATTCTTGTGAGATACATCTGGTTTACGGCCTATTTAATATACAGGCTGGCCGTTACAGTAGCCAAGAATGATTTTAAAAGCCTCTTTCCAACGTCTTTCCGAAAAAGCCCCACGTGTGTTCTGGATTAGTTTATAGTTTAGGAAAAATCTTACCTTAAAGGGAAATATTTTCTTCGACAAAAGTCGGTCCAGGTTATCAGTCCCTAAAAATTAAATTAAGGGTGGCAATGAATTCCCAGTAGTTTTAAAAAACTCTCTAATCATTGAACATACATGGGGGTACTTTAAAAAGCCCTTGGCGCGGCAATAGCTTTCAAAAAAATCTTAATAGCCCACTGTAAACAGGCCATCTTGTATTTAATTGAAACCTGCCTGCTATCAATGTACGCACATGCATTCGTAACGTACCTACTAAATCCATTGACAACAACGACACAACTCAAAAACGACTATCAAATAAAGTTAAGGAGTGAAACCCTCGGAGTTTGTATTTTGATAGATATAAGCTATCACCGAGTTAAGAGGTTGTCAAGCTTGCACTATGGAGGGTAGAGGTACACTCCATAGCTTGCACCATCGTCGACCGCTTCATCACTTACAGAATTATTTTCAGAGCATTTCCATTTATGTTCAACAGCAACCATTTTTACAGTTATGTCATTGTTGCTAACCAATAGAAGAAAATTACTTTTTAACTATTAATGTAGATTATGATTGTAACATGGAATGCGAGGGCAGTGTTCAGGCGGGCAGTAGAGGCAGTTCGGCGCCTGCGCCGGGGCGCGCGTCTCCGGCGTCCGTGGCGCCGTTGGCAAGCAGCGCGTCGCCGGCGCCAGCCTCCGGCGCCGGCGGCTCCATCTGTAATGTAATCACGAGAACTGTATACTTTGCGTCATCTTATGTCAACTTTCTTTCCAGAAAATGACTCTCCTTTCTGCTTCTGATTTTTCCGCTTGTCATTAGTAGGGCCAGTCATAGAATAGAGTTTTAGAAAGAAACTGTTAAATAAAGATGACGCCCGACTTCGACAACGCTGAACTTTTGAATGACTTCATCAGCCTTCTTAAAGGCTGCATTGGTAGACTTTAGAAAGACAAACAATATGCCAGCTCATCAATAATACCTACAATTTCACATTACAAGCAAAACCAACATTAGATAGATACTAAAATCGTTGTGTAAAGTTTTGATAAGATTATAAAACAACTAGCTTTTTACCGCGGCTTTCCCCGCGTAAAGGTCGGAAATTATACGATTAACGAACGATTACGAAAAAATTCGACACTTTTCAGCATTTCATCTTTCTTTCTATACAGGCTGTGATACAGGGCCGAAAGTCTAGTAGCGAAAAATACTGAAAAGAGCCACGGGTCCGGTATTGATAAAAAAGAAGTGATTTTGGTTCAACTACACAACCAATAAAAAAGCAGCCGCTTGTGACCACATAGAAGCACTACTAGAAATAAAATTGATTGATAGAAATAGAATCTTCGTTTCAGCAGCTGATGTTCGGCAAAGATGATGCCACGTACGAGGTGGTCAGCCTAACCGTCCAGTGCGACGAGAGGCAAAGCGCCCTGTCCGGGTAGACTGTCCACCGCGCCGCACACAAACCCCCCACACGCTGCCTCCTCCGATGACGATCGTCATGGAGGCATAACTTGTGTAATTGTGTCATAATATCCGTCGGTTACGTTACTACAATTCGCCTTATGTTTACAGATGTTTGTGCATGACACAGACAACATTAGATTTATAACGGCAATTCCTTTGGAACCTACTGTCATTTTCGAAAAATAAAGAGCACAACTAAAGAAACCTATAAAAATGCCTTGCATCTCGTGGATTTAATCTTTAAATTAGCAATATTACGTACAATCATAACAGCTAAACTATAAATATTAAAATGAAAATGATCGGAGGTCACATTTTTAGTTCAAGTACAGCTCATTCGTATTTGCCCCTGTATCGTACTAACATATTAACATAAGTACCTATTTGGTAGCTTATAACTGAATAGATAAAATGTGTTCTATGTACACATTAGGTGTTACTGACGGTGTGTTTGTCCGCGGGGCCGGTGGGCGTGTCTCGTTTGCCCTGCAGGTAGTAGGTCATGAGCTGGCCCTTGCCCTTGACCGCCACCAGGCCGCGCTGCTCGAAGTAGTAGCCGAAACTTTGCAGTATTTCGCAAGTCTCCTCTGTAACCTGCGCCAGACAAAAGTATCGACATGTTGTCAAAAGCTTGAGAAAAAAGTTATCAAAGATATTTTTGAGAAAGTCTCTTCATAACGGTAGCAAACTACCTCTCTAAACTAAAGGACAAATTTTACTTTAGTATTTAGAATGTGATGTTTCGTATGTCGCGTCGTCGCTTTCTGTACAACCCTATTTTTTCTTGGCATTGCATCTTTTGGAACATACCTGAATGCATCCAGCTTTGCCAGTGCTTTCCATCCGAGAGGCAACGTTGACAGTGTTGCCCCATATGTCATAGTGCGGCTTGCGCGCGCCGATGACGCCGGCGGTGATGGGCCCGTGGTTGACGCCCATGCGCAGCACGAAGTGGTTGAAGGACTGCTCGTTGATGGCGGCCAGCACGCGCTGCAACTCCAGCGCGAACTCCACCAGGCACGCCAGGTGCGCCCACCGGACCAGCACCCCGTCTGACGGCTGCACAAACCACCACTCAGCATGTAGGTACAGCGAAGGAACTCGATTGATACGCTGACTATCAACTTGAGTTGTCCCGTAAATCATTATCTACTTAGTCGAATAACAATTGGTGTAGTTTTTTAATTTGCTTAACTTTCTTCAAATTTCCGGACTGTAGGTACATCAATATTCAAACAGACATTAATACTAGTTGTAAGTGATTTCAGCTTTACTCAAGAGAAAGAGGTAAAGCAGAGTGCACACAGTTCGCTCTTGAAACTACGGCTAAGCCTCGTTGACATAATGCAGTCAGTGGTCAAGGAGCAAGTATTGTCAGCGGGATTGTCCGAAAGGGTTACCGCTACCCCTGAACATAAAGGGCAAAGAAAGGAACATTTTATTTTATTTTATTTGTTAGGGACAAAAAACAGTTACATGCCAAGCTTAAATAAAGATTCTTAAACTAGCAAATTACTTAGAAATACATTTAAATATAATCTATACCATATTTATGTTATTACACATGTAACCCACACCATTGTCCACGAATTCACAAAAAAAAAGTTAAAAGAAAACAGACATACAGTACAGTGTGCATCATAAAATACTATTAAGAAGAAGAAGAAGAAAGAAAAAAGAAATATATACTTAAGAATTTAGTAATTCTATTGCTCTCGCCCTGAAACTATGTTTAGAAAGAGTAAATATGTCAAGCTCCATAAAGTGAGTGTTGTATACATCAACGAGGCGACGAAGAGGCACGCGCACCCCGGCGTTAGTCCTGCACGAATTTGTGTGAAATAGTCGAGGCGCACGCACCCCACGAAGCATGACAGATCTAGGTACTATATAATGTAGACTATTTGATAGAGGAATGCAGTCGAATCTATCAACACAACCAACATCATCGAACATGGGTGGGTTTTAATCAGTAAGAGTCTGACACTCCCTTCCGCTCCACCCAGAGCGGGAGGGGAGGGGTCATTTGATGATTTCCCATCCGGAAAAAAAATAGGAGCAAGTGTTATCGCAGTAAATACGAAATAAAATCGCGGACATGACATATCGGTATGTTAATCTAGTTCACATTAGCGGGAACTCGAACTGTACGGAAGGAAGGAAGGTGTACAACGAGAAGGTTAATGGCGCTCGTAAAACTTTGTTGCACTATGTTATTTAAAAATTCAATGCGTGCATTTCATATTTACAATTTACTAATTAGCAGTCATGTGACGCTATCGATGGAGTGACTTGGCATGTAAATAACTGGTTTCAGATGCAAAAAAATCTTATATGTTTCATAAAAGTACATGTTACGAGTATAAAACAATCATACGCTGTTTTAAATCACTCGGGTCATTTTAACTTACTTTAACTCTATTATAGACTTTTGTTGTATCTGGTTAAGTTGTTAATATAAATGTTTTAAACTCTCACTATCTGCAAATTAAATTAATGACTCACCTGCATTTGTCGCGTAGGATTTAGGCCTGACGCAGCCATGTATGTGGAGCTGATCGTTTTTATTTTGATTATGTCCTTACTGAACTTGGAATCTTCCAGCAACTGCAATGAGTATGTAATAACATTACAATGTGCTGATCATCAGCTAACATGATTTATGGTGTTTACACAATAATTTAATGAAACAACGAATAGACAAAACATTGTTGAAACTGTGTTTTGGCATTAAGGCAATACTCCCTGTAGGTACACAGATTGTACAAATTTAATAAAAGACCGCTTAGTTATAAACGTGAAAAAAAACGGTATAAGCCTAAAAAACATATTTAACTGAAAAACAAATTATAGGATTCTATTAATAACAGAAAAATGTTTCCAAGGGCATTCTAAACACACGAAAGCACACAAACAACAGGGCGTGCTACGCCGTAGTCGCAGCCGTAGCAAAGAGCGTAGGGGTTGTTAGAGGGACACACCCTACCTGAAACGATTTCTACCATTTGTCACAAGACTTAAGAAACTTTGAATTTAAATAGAAAAGGAATTTTTAGATACTGCTGTCATAATATTTTCATTGAAATTCATCACTCGAGGAGAATTTCTAGCTCGGTCACTTCCTTGAATTTGTTCGAACGTTTATGATACATTCTGATCTCGATCAGTATGTAAATTAACACCAAGTATGTGGTCCAACCTATCGCTTGGTGGCTAGTTTGTAACTATGCCCTTCAATCGCCTTTTATAACTTGTATAGTAGAAAGCAGTTTCCTTCACGACCGTACGTATCTACCTATTTATATGTATTGTATCCGGAAGAAAAATACCTAGATATAATCTTAAGTCCAATTAATAATAGAAGAATGTAATTATATCTTGTTTATTACTTAATCGTGCAATGTTGACGAAACTTTCTAAATCTGACTGATACCTATCTCCATCTCAAAAATAATTGAATAATAAGGTCTTGAGAGTTGAGAATGGGTGTGTCTCTCTAGCTAGGCCATGAGGACAATGCTAATTCCTTGTTATAAATGACATCTGACCCCGGTTTAGTGATCCCAATAACTTCGTTACTTCATTCTACATGTGAGGTAACGGATCAAA
This sequence comes from Apamea monoglypha, assembly GCA_911387795.2. NCBI lineage: Eukaryota > Metazoa > Arthropoda > Insecta > Lepidoptera > Noctuidae > Apamea > Apamea monoglypha. The sequence goes on from OU426921.1 coordinate 11,070,177, forward strand.
AGTTATAACATACATAATATTACGAACATTTTATATTCAAAAAAGAGTTATGATATTTTTTTTTATCCACGTAACTTTTATGTATGTTATTGTTAGGTAAACTGTAAATCACAATTACCTACCAAATCGAAGTCTGATATAACTTCGTTGAGGAACCGTAAACATTCTAGGCCTTGGTTATTGACAGTTTCTTCCGAGTAGAACTCTGCAACAAATGATAATTATATGTTTACAAATTTTTATTAACTTTTTCATGTCTTGATTAAAGTCAACAGTAATAAAACTTTAGTACCTACATAATTACTAGATGAAATATACATATAAAACAATAAAAATATATTAATTCAACTGGTTCATTAATAGTCTAGAGACAAATATGTTCAAGGCGAACTACGAAAGCTATTTTTTTTTCATAGTGTGTTTTTGAAGATGCATTTATTAGATACATGACCTTTGAGACTTATCAATTAACATAACTGTTAAGGTAGTAACAAAATAATATATCTATTTTTTAAATGTTATAGAAATGAATGCTGGCACGTGTACCTAGCCATTAACATGAGACAAATATTAAGTAACGATCAAGTCATAATAATAATACCAGCGTGTAACTGTACCCCTGCCCATACAGAACAGGAGCGCGGTTTTATCATCACGCTTGCTCGCTGGGAGTTGGAACTTACAGATCATAATTTCCAGTTTTCGATGTCTCGGTCTAGACATGAGTGAGAGATAATTTTTGAGCCAAGTACATAAAGCAAAGTCTTACCTGAAAAGTTGGGCATAGAGGCGAAAAGCACGCCGACCTCGGCGTAGCTCTGGCTGTAGAGGTCGCGGTGGTGGTGGCGCGCGCCCATGAAGTGGCGCGCCACGTGGGGCGGCAGCACGTTGTGGATGAGCGCCTGGTTGCGCCGGCGCAGGTCGCCCGCTTGTTCCGCCTGCGCGCGCATGCGCTCGCCGCGCGAGTGCCGTGCGCGCTCCAGGGACTCCACCTGCATTGTTGTCACAACTTGCCCGATTGCATAAACTTATATTATATCCTATGTTGAAATTAATTGTAACGCATGTGATGGTAGAAGGGTTAAGATAGTGTAAAGCTGAGCTTCAACTACTGTCTTTCCATCCACTAAGTCCATGCATAATTTAGATTCCAGGATAAACATCATATATTTTACATAGAAACTCATTAATCTAAATCTTGTGTTCGATCTAGGAATCGCACTAGACTAGAATTCAGTACTGTCTGACTCTCGGTCACGTGCTTAATATGGCACAAGACGTGTCTAGGATTCGCTGCGTTTTCTAAAGTACCATCTACTTAAGTAATTGTTTGTTAAAAGTAATACGCACGTATCTGTTGAAAATGAGGAGCGCCAGCACAATGAAGAACAGCATTATTATGTTGCGTCCACCATGAATGCGAGCCCTGTAAGTCAAAGATAAATGATTCATACTTATGCCACTGGGTGGCATATTGGTGGCCTAATTTATTCTGTCAGATAAGAATAGAAGAGAGACTCACAGTATAGCCAGCAGGTCTTCATCGTAGTCGGTGGTGGCGTTGTACCGCACGCGGTAGGGATCGCGGTCGAGGCTGGGCCGCGACAGCAGCAGCGCCGGGTGCAGCAGCGCGGGCACGGCGTGCGCGCCCGCCAGCAGCGCCAGCAGCACGCCGCGTGCGCACACCCCCAGCGGCGACACCCACAGCGCGCCACACGCCGCTCCCGCACCCACCTGTGAACACAGAGCACATACAAGTCATTTAACTAATTTTTGACCGAAGAACTAACGTCTATAGCCAAAAACTACCTTAACTTCGAAAAAGAAGATACGCCAATTTAATCAAGCCAGAGTTGTGTGGCTGACATTCTGGCACAACCCACAACCCAATAATTAGCAACTATTAATTAGTTTTTGACAATACAAAGGCCATTGTTTTGTTTATAAATAGTTCAATGGAAAGTCAATTCGTTTTACTTCATGGACCGTTGACATTGACCCGACCTCATTACAAGCGGGTAATTAAGTCGAGATGGCTCGTGTTTGCGAGAAAAATGTCCCTAATTAGGAAAATAGGACATAATTTTTCTTCTTTCATATGTACATACCATTAATTAACTGAATAAACAAGAAAGTAGATGTTAATGTAACGTCGTAGCTACAGTATTATTGTTAGAAACTAAGCGCATTACTTCCTAGAACGTTTCGACGGTTGGCTTATAAGAAAGATTTATCTCAAATTATGCTTTCTAGCTGTAGTTCCATTGCATTTTTAATGAGTTACGTGATTTATCATGTTGAACTACCAACGAAAAAGTTGAATTGTACACATCAGCTGTTGTTCCCACGATGCGAGATTAAAAAAGTCGAACGGGGGAAATAGGTTACTATGATATTTGTAAAGCGAAAACGATGAGAAATCAGTCACCAGTTGGGCGTTGTTGTTTTGTTGCATTCGTTTAACCCAAAGAACTTTGGTAGGTGTAAGTAACAGTAACTGTTTACGACTATGTGAGAAAGCTAGGACGCTTGAAAGGTCAACTAAGTTATACAACCTCCACATACCACTGAAAACATAATATATACGAGTAATAATTTTGGTAGGTATGTAGATTATTTTATATAATAGGTAACTATGAGTCTGCAGCGTTTATAATTATAGCATAGGTAGAACTAAACTCCACATCTGCACACTAAAATTAGTTTTTACATCATAGCATAGAAATATTAAGCCATGCAAAATGCATTTAATTTGTGGACTTTAAAATGTTAGTATAAACTCAAATTCCTAAAAACTTAGGTCGTTGCGACAGCATATACAATTAATTATATAAGAGTCTGGTCAAGTCTAGTGCTCATGCATTTTAGCATGTTTCTGATAATTTTCAACAGCTGCATAACTTAATTCCGGTGTGTCAAATCGTCATATCGGTCGTTAGTTTGCCATCGGCATCAGAATGTGAAAGTAGAAAAGGTACTTCACGTGATAGTAGTAAGAAGGATGTATGCAGCGACGTGCTCCGCTGTGAGCCGGCGCGTCGTCTCGCAGGCCGTCCTCCAGAAGCATCGTCTCGAAATTACCGCAAATTATCTGCACAAACACAAACGTGCACATTTAAATCATCGGCTATGGTACCGGGATTGGGTTTCCGACAAAGCTTCTCGAATGTACCTAATTGAAATCGTAAGTAAATATATATAGATATGAGTAGCAATCTTATTAAAAAAAATAACATATGTGTAAGTTCAATGATTTCTGACGTGCGCGGTGATACAGACAGTTGTAGCGATAGTGATAGTGATCGTGTCTGAATCTCACCGCAACGGAAATAAAAATAACAAGTATGATAGTGAGAGTGGCGGCGATAGTGAGGATAGCTTAGATAGTGTATTAGCGCGCACTTACCAGTGGCGCAATGTTCGCGGCCACAAACATCGCGATGTTGAACGTTCCGCATGTCAGCTTCCAGTAAGGACTGACTGTTTTTTTCTGAAAGATTAACAAATGTTTCAAATGAGTGTAGCAATAAGCATACCATCAACTGTAAATCCTGACATGTTCTGATTAATGCAAAATTTGCAATTAAGCCGAGAATAGCGTTACAAATAATGAAATACTCAATAAGACATTGTCTTATTGAGTATTTAAGTACTTATTGAAGTACTTATGTTTGGCATATTAAATAAAACCGACAGCGAAGCCACGTTCAAACTGTCGTGTTAGGGACGGTCACCGGGTAAAGCTGTTTGTTTGTTTTGAAATGACAATACTGAATGATATACCTACTTATGTGAGGAATAAAGACCTCTTAGACCACTAACATAAATGTAAATCCCAAGCCAAGCTCCCTGGACGTCATTTTTTACTTCTAAATATTACTGAATATTGATGAAGCTACAGCTGATAGTAGTAACCATACCGGAACCTACACACGCGTCTATATATTATTTAATCTACAAGAATCTAACCTTATATTGTGAATATCGATAGCACGTGTAATAAACCACATTGATTAGGCCGGTCTCTAGCACGAGCGCGAGGTAGACGGCATGCAGCGACCAGGTGGGTGGTACTGCGAAGCTGGCGAGTGCGACCACTGCGGGCAGCAGCATGAGCGGCGGCGCGGCGATGGCCAGCGGGCACGGGTCGCTCCGTCGAGCGTACACCTCCTCCGCACCCGAAGCTTTAAACGTCAGGCATAACGTTGTCCCGTCTGCTAGCTCCCTGATTATGTTATGTTTTCGTTAAATAAATTCAGATACTAAACTTATTATTTACTAAAAAAGAAATCGGGTTAAATATAACACAGTTACTGCCTACAAAATATCTGGAAAATGAAAATCTTTTGAATAAACAAGCATCAGTTTTATAGGTCCTATAAAACTGCACCTACTTATTAGTAAATAAAACTATGTGCTTCTGAATATTCCGAGGACTGGAATGGTAAATGTGTTTATTGACACGGTTCCATTACACGCGCCTAAAATAGCATATTGTAACTATTTGCGATATACGCTGTCCGAACAGATCGATCTTCACTCGCCCACAATTCTACAAAAACGTAAGAAAAGGGAGATGTGTAGGAGGATTTGGATCATACCTGGATACTTATTAATCCTTATCTATCTTTGAAGTTAATACAGGTAGGCTATTTTCTGTTAAATATTATAGGTAGGTATACTTATGAAGTTTAAAGTATACACAGCACGGTTAATTGCTGTAAATGGTCTACAATTAATAAACTATTTCTCATTTAAACTTTAAATTTTTTAACAACTGGTTAACTTAGTTACTGTACCTGCCGTAACTGATGTTCTTTAAATCATTAAAAAAGCAACTCGCAGAATACATAGGTACATCCTCCTGCCTGGCACCGTCGGTGTCATTGTGGTAAATGTTAAGATGATTACGCAAATGTTAACATCGAACCTTACTCATGAGCCTACCTAACTACTTGTTCATGAAATGGCCGTGGATACTTAGTTTAATTTAATTACGTAGGAAACTGATGATTTACCATTTCTTTCCAAACCAAAATCCAGAAAAAAGCATGTTCTCTCACATTCATAATATTACTTCGGATTTCATCAATAATATAAATCCTTGTAACTGAGTTTTTGTTAGACTATAATCGAAATCTACCACTATTGGTATTCCAATGGGAGTGGTAGATTTCGATTATAGCCTTTCAGTTCGGTTCAGTGAGCAAAAACTAGAAAAACGAACATTGAACGATCCTATCAATTATACTTGAGATGGTTTTGCCCTTCACATTCCAGCGTATGTGTAAAAAGAAACAAACATTTAGATGCGCTATTTCACAAAGAAGACGTAAATCAATTCAAAACGTACCTACACAGTACTGACTGATACTTTCAAAGATAAAACTAGAGAGATAGAAATATATTTGCGTCGTTTAAAGAATAATTTCAATTAGTACTGAAAAACCAACTGATAATTAAAATACATAATTAACAATGGTGACCATCAAATGGTAAATAAGTGTGTGTATATGTGTATATAAATTAGCAGCCATTTAATTTTGTTTTGGTTGGCATTGGCAATTTTTTGCAATGTAAGTATTGTTTACAATGCCTGCCGCATAGTAAACCCAAATACATTGGGTGCTATTTGAATTTTGTGACACATGTGAAACAAAAGAAAACATAAAATGTCCACGTAAAAAATACAACATAACAATAATATTGTGCAATTCCTGTGAACTTACTTGTCGTCGTCTCTATTCACCAGTTCTTCTTGCAACATGCTAAGTATTTTCTGTTCTTCGTTGTCCTTGCTCTCGTCTTGTGGCGACAGAACCTACGAATAATGTACGAAGCATGTCTATGTAATTGACAAGCGAAAAATTAATATGAGAGCTCATGATCGGCGTAGTTATTGCATCAAGAATCAAAATATGTCCGAACATAATGAGCAATCGATTCGACTGAGATTATTTTAACCTGCTACGTTAGCTAAACTAGGAACTATCTAGCTCAGGCCGCCTAGTGCCCTAGTGTCCTATTTATTTAGGCTGGTGGCGAGGGAGCGGTGAGGGGGGTGGGGCAAGCGCAGTAGTGCACTCACCGAGTCCTCGTCATCGTCTCGGAGGTCGGAGAGCGTGTCGGTCGAGTCGCCTCCCTCCGCGGCCTCGCCCTCCGGTGCACTCCTCTCCTCGCCTCCTTGAAACTGCACGACACAATCAACGTGAATCTTGTGAAGATGACAACTTAAATAAACACAGTCTGAAACGTTTTACATGTTTTCATCTTTGCACCTAATTTATTGAAATGATGAAATACCATAATTATCATTAAAAAGGGACCGAACATGTGTCGCACTTTATGGAAAATGGTCTTTAGCGTTTTACACCTATATACGGGTATGGGTGACTGTAATAACTATTGACGTCGCGCGTCGTACAAAACAAACGACATATTTATGTAAATTATACAAATTAGGGACTAGGGTGCAATAAATATGGAAATATTTTGTAATATCTAATTGATGATTCTATTTTCGCTGTAAAATTTTACTTCACCTGCTATAAATAAGCTAATTAAACTTTAAACAACTCCACTTTAAGCCGACCGCTAAATATAGAGGAAAGTCATACATTTTTAATTTCACTTTGTTCACATTCTAAAGCTTTGTCGACCCAATTCGCTTCGTCGTCGTCCGTTCTAAATAGAAAAGTAAAAGGACGTTTTATGTAACAGTCTTGGTCGAAGTATCTACATAATTAATTAAGGCAGCTTAACTCATTTTCGTCGTTCGATATTCATCCATTATTTTGGTATCTAAGGTACCTAGTTACCTCAAGTCTGTTTCTAGGGCAGGCGGAAAAATGGAAATAACTAGGAACGTTAGCGTATAGATACTGGAAACGATATTGACAAAATACAATATTTAGTAGGTGGGTTATAAACACCATAACGTTGTTTTTCGTTTTCACAAACAATATATGTGTAGTCTTGTAGGTATGTCTGTGTCTATGGTTAGGCGAAAACATAACAACGTTCAAAAGACAAATAGGATCAAGATTGGGCTACCCGGTAAGCTCAAAGCTAACTAATTGTCCGTTTTGCGCTTAAAAACATACATACATATATACATAACATATTTTTATATTCAAAATAAATCTATGAACTTTTAAGAACATCTATGTACTTTATTAAAGTGTAAAATGTGTATATTAAATGCATTTTGTGTTTATATTAGATACGGAAAATAATACTTTAAGTTACTTTAGGCCGGATACCTACTATTTGAAATACCTCCTTGCAAAATGTCGGGTTGCTGAGGTAAAGTAGCTTTTGATTAAATGGCCGCCAAAGTGAGTTTTTTTTAATAATAACTTATTTACTTCCTTGTTAAACGGACGTAATATAAAGCCTATTCGATAAATGATAAAATGACGTGTATTTATGGTTCTTTACTGTCTAGTTCCCTTCTCGATATCGTATTATGTATGTACACTCAAATAGATTGCAGCTTAGTTCTTTATTAAAATCGATTTTCCGTAAGACGTAACAGTATTGATGACGACGAGTACCTAACACTTAAAAACTCTAATGCTTACGTATTTTACCAATGTAAACAACTATAATTATAAGCTAAATATGTGTGAAAAGCTCGTACGGACAAAATGATCACCACTCACTATTCACAATACAACAGTCATCTATATCTTTCTCTTATTCGAGGTTTTATTCCGTACGTAGGTAGGTATAACCGTATAAGTCATTCGCCATTTGCAGCTGCCTACTCCGATAGTTCGATTCCTAAACATACCTACATATTTCTCATCGCATTCGCGACTAATTCTAGCTAATTAAAGCATTGAAACACAACATTGGCAAATTGCTTAATTTGATTGGTCCTTTAGGGTCTAAAAGTATTAATTATAGACACTTTAATTTTTTTGAGCTACGCTCAATTAATACTTTTGTGCTGTTTCATCTCAAACTTTCTTCAATTTGGATTCGCTCGAAACTCAAATACAAACTTGTTAAGCTCTGGCCATGCTGAAGTAAATCCCGCGCTGGATGCGGGACGAAGTTCGCTTGTGCCGATTGTGTCAACTAACTTATATGGAGTTGTTCAAACTGGCGCTAATAAAAAAAACCGACGAGCGCTTTCACATCAGAACTTTTTTGTATCGTGATAAACATGAGTGATGAGTGGTTATTGACAGATGACAGGTTCGCTACTCATCGACTTTGATCACTTTTCATTAGTTCATCGAGATGCCAAACAAAGCAGTCTTTTTTATAGGCTTTGTTCACTTTCTTTAGGATATCTAATCGTGAAAATATAAGAGACGTTCTACAAATGTCACACTGTGCTTGTGTGTTCACAAGCAGTGACAATAAAAATTCATCGTTATGAAAGAACTTGGAATTCAAATGCAACTTTGTTTGAAATAAATACAATATACCAACCTACTTCCTACCTACTTCTACTTAGTATTATATTTATTTGAAAAGTATCCACCTACTTTTGTAATAACAACAAAAAATCTGTCGAAAATTCGTTGGCAACGGCAACTGCAGAGTGAGCTGAAGTGCTTGCGAGTGATTCTCTGAAATACGCACGTCCACGTTTAGCGTAAATGTTTATTTCTCATTACACGTACGTAGGTTCGTACCTCCTGAAGTCAACGCATCGAAATTACGCCTACACTGAAAGCTAGTGAACTGAAATATGACATGAAAAAACATACAAGGGCTATCATATGTTGTTATAACATCTGTAGCTAGCTAGATAGAATATGCTTCATTGCACAACGTAAAAATAGTAAAGTAGTATCTATCTCCATTGATATTATTATGTAAGTATCGATAGATAAACAAAGAACTTACTGGTTTGAGAACTTTCACAATAAAGTAAGTCTTGATTCCAGCTTGCCGTAGCATTTCTTCGCGGCGTTCACCATGAGCGGGCTCGACCTCAAAATCGTTGTTCAGAAAACTCAGAGTTACTTCGGAAACATGTACGCGTCTGTAAACAAAACTCTTATTAATAGAATGTAACTACGTATACATAAATAGAAACAGCTACTAAAGTCGCTGAATAAATAAATCTTTTTCAACTAAGAATAGACGAATATACTCGTAGCACCTTTTGATGATTTTATCTGTATCGTATCTTTTGTGTAAGCTTTGTCTCACTTACTATTTAGAAAAGATAATAATAAAGTTTATATTATTAATACATTATGTAGGTAGTATATCTACCTGCATAATATAGGGACCTTTTTTATATTTGTTTTTTAAGTTTATATATTAATGAATGTAATGTAGGTACTTAATTGTAACGTTTTAATTAACTGAGTATAAATAAATAAATGCCGAAGGAATCCTCTGGATGCGAGAAGCAAAAAACCTATGCTTGACCTATGAAAAAACCTATGCCACTGTTGGACATGGGCCTCCCATGTCCAAAAGTGGACGTTTTTTCGCTGAAATAATGATGAAATAAATATATAATGCTTCGAAAGCGGTACAAATACGTTAAACAAGAAACATAAAATGTCGAAATTATGAATGTCCCTTATTTGTCAAAATCTCATAGTTGTATTGTTGAGTTTAATTTTAAAACTGAATACTTCTCAGGCAAGTTAGCACTAACCCAGCCATTCCACTGCTCTCCATCTTATTAGCGAGTTCGACATCTCGCGAGTAGACGTCGAACTGCCACTGCCTCTGCCCCAGCACCCCCGCGAGCACTGCGCCTGTGTGGATGCCCACGCGCATGTCCACCGGCGAGTTAGTCGTCTGCTGAACGTATCTGTACAATACAAATTATGGTCCGACTCATATGTAACCCATATACAAATGGTAGTCGTATTGACATCCTAAGTCTTCATAACCTTACTTGATAGCTTTAACCATAGATAGCCCCATGTGTACGCAGAGCACGGCATGGTCCGGACGTTCAACAGGCGCGCCGCTGATGCAATAATAACAGTCGCCGAGAATTTTGATGCGAAGTTGTTGATATTTCTACAAAATAAAATTACAATTTACGGAAGCCGAGCCTAGCGTAATAATTTACGGCGGACGAGACTTGGAGACGAAATGATAAATTAAACTTTCTTTACCTCAGCAAGTCGATCAAAACGAGCAAACAGCTCATTCAATATTGCGACGAGATCTTGCGCTGAATAAGTCGAGGAAATAGCCGTGAAGCCTACGATGTCGGCATACAGAATACTGGTGATGAACAAATAATATGTTAATCATAGTTGGAATTATATTTATTATAATTTAAATATGATGAACTGCAGACATACCTGACATTTTCATGGCGTGACATGTAAATTTTTTTGAACTGTGTGTCAATTAGTCCCAGTTCTTTCCGCATCTGAACAGCTACGTGTTCAGGTAGCACCGATAGAAGTAGCCTCTCCTACAAATTATATCATCATGATGGTTAGGTATATTGTCTCCTAAAGATTTCATTCACCTTAAAAGATTAGTAAGAAAGCATGATCATCTCTTATTTAATTTCATTCTTCCAGATAAAGTATAAAAATATATATATATAAATATATAAAAATATATTACGAGTTGCGAGCGCCCTATTCTTGGAAAAGACCGGCTACGAAAATAACGTTTAGACTTTTAGAGGGTTTCTATTTGAATGTGGGTCAGCGCGATTCGATATATTGGTCTAAAATATAGGTACTGTACGGTACGATTGTACAGTAGTTCTATAAATGCAATATCTCTTGTTTACTTAAATTTAAACTGAAGAAATTGGGTTTGTCTCAACTGCAACTCATATCGATAAAAGTATTTTAATTGATAGATCTGTTTGTTCCCTACATTTCATGGACGATGAAACCACGCATAGGTGTGAGATATGTCATCGGCACACATCGCTGCGCATGAAGCCAGCTCGTTGACGTTTGCCGTGATTTCATGGATCACAGGTGGTAAACGATTTGATTGCAGCCGGAGGCTTGCCTATTGAACACAATCAAACACGGTACACCTGCCGCGAAATCGTTCAAATATAATGTACCTATGTATAATGGAATTTTGATTGAGGAAGTGAGTGTGAAAAATAAATTCTTGGGTTAAAAGTAAGTGGAAAAAAGTAACTTGGTCTCAGATCCCGAACCACAATTTATGTGGAACCACAATAATTTGCTACATTTGGCTTTGTGTTCAGGAGTGATGTAAATCTTCCAGTCTCTCGATAACAACGGTTGTGTTGCATTAAAACTGACAATTCGCCAGGTAGGTAACCTAGTTCTTACGTAGGGCTGTTAGGTTGCAAATTAGTTAATTGAGCTCGGTTCATAAACTGCTTCCGTTGGACCAGCGGTCGTTAATACGACCGAGCCCAACTACTTCCATGTTCCAACGTCGATCGACAATCGACGACCGTCAATGATGATCTCCGAAAAAATGTACAGTCAGACGCCCCAAGGGCCACCGAAATAATAAATATTGGAACAAAACGAATCGGCAAAAGAGCAAGTCGGACTCGCCCGCCTTGGATACGGCACCTTGGTAGGAAATATATTTTTCCATTTTCAAAGATAAATATTTTTGCAACCACATATTTAAGTTTATCTGTAAAGCATTTTTGCTAATTACAAAAAAAAAAACTCTAAGCTATACTACATAGTTAAAAATCGTTTGATTTTTCCTGTAATCTATACTAATATTATAAAGAGGTAACATTTGTTTTTTTGAAGGTAACATCACGCTACGACCCTTAAGAGCCGCGCAAAAGGGAAATAGTCAAAAAGAACGCTAAGCGAAAACGAAGTGACAGCGCGGTCAGGTGATGCGACGGGGTGGATAGGGAGACAAGAAATTTTACGTAGACGAAGTCGCGGGCAGAAGCTGGTATTTACATAAACGTCCACCAACTACCAGATTTTTCGCTTTGCAAGCTTCGGAGAAAATGTTATTTTTATTACAGAAATTTTTCATCTTATTTCAAAAACGAAATTAAAAATACTTCAAGAATAATTGTAATGTGCAAATGAAGACCTTTCACATGATACCCAACTTGGCCCCATCACCCAACTTTAAAATTTCAACCCCCCATTTGATAATAACATTTTTTTTCTATTTTTTATGTGCTGTAAGTAGTCAAGCATCATTTATAACTATTCCTCAAGTCGATAGCATTATTAGTCCCTAAAATAAGTAGCTGTGGCAGACAGGCAGAAGAGCAGAAAAAGTCGCACCATAAGGATTTATTTTTACCAGTTTGATAGGAAACCCTAAAGATTATTGAAAATTTAAGTTTCAAAATAAATAAATAAAACGTGAACTAAGTAATAATATTTCAGATTTCTAATATTTATATTGATATGAAAGAATTATTCATAAGTATGTTTTCTGAGAGATCTGTCGGACTCGACAAAAAGATTACTTCAAGAGTACCTAGGTAGATATGTATCAACAGGAAAGCGAAGCATGTTAAGTGAAACTTTTTAGAACTGTTCGCTTTATGTCTTTACTTATAGGGTTTAGAACTACTTACTCACAAAATATGTAAATGGTTAACACGGATGTAAAGTGAAAACAATCACCTGTTCTTTGCTTTGTTGTTCAATCGTAAGTTTATCACGCAAGCTTCTCTTGGTTTCTTGGAAAGAACTACGCTGCTGCTTTTCACTGATAGCATATGCAGTTCCACCCAGTAAAGTAGCGCCAAGCAGCAGTGCACCATTTGCAATTTGCTGTTGAAACGTTTGGGGAGTTAAGGACATACGAAAGATTAAGGTAGATATGTAAATTAAGTAATATGTACCTAGTAGTTAATTAAGGCGTAAATACCTGAAAGTAAAAGTCGTCGGCCAGCCTGGTTTCAGATGTAGAAGCGTTGTAGTACTGCACCAGGAGATATCCGCAAAACGAAATTGTGCTGTACAATATGAGCAACACATGATGTAACGGAAGTGTGGCGAGGGTAAAATATTGAAGCACTACTGCCCATCCTAATAACTCGTTGTAGGAATCTCCCAGTCGTCGGGACGCGCTCACCAACAGCTGAGTCCACAGCACTAGCCACGCGACGTGGTTGAGGATGGAGCGCGCGGGGCGGACGCACACGTATGCGGACGCTAGGATCAGGTTGGCCACCAGCGCCACCGCGACTGAGGCGTACGCGAACGACAGGTCGCGCTCGCCGGGCACCAGCACCGCGAACGCCTGCATGAGCGCACCGATGGCCAGCAGCCGCGGCACGGCTCGTTGCCGCTGTCGCTGCGTGTACGCCGAGTACAGCTTTTCTTCTTCTCGGTCTCTGAATCCCCATGGCGGCACTAAACATATCCAACATGCTGATTTGTTCCACGCTCTCGCCTGCATTTGTTTCTCCATTGCTTTTAGTGTTTATATAAGTACAATGTCACCAGTTCAAGCGATTTATTGCTAAAATTGTTCTCCATTATTGTCATGACTCTTTATTCATAAAGTTAATTTAAAACTGAAAATGTGATGAAATGATAAAATAGTTAAAGTGATAAATAATGTCCTGAAATCTACATTAATATTAATGTATGTGTGAAATCATTATTTATTACTGAACTGGATTTCATTTTGTTGTCAAAACAGTTTAACTCCCTTGGACGACGGGGGGTGACGTGAGAGTGTACGAATGACCTGCTCCAAAATTGATTATTTCTCAAACAAACACGACCATCACAAGTCTGCTATAGTTAATAGCAATCCGTGATACCGTGTCTAGTCTTCCTGTTAGTGACTTGATTCATATTTAGTAGAAGAATTTTAAATCATGAATCTGATTGTGTCAAAACAATCCCAAGGCAACAATATAAAAATCGATGCTTTAAGTCATATTTTGGAAACAAGCTGCTTGTAATTCAGTTTTCAATTTAACATAGAATGTGTTAATGAGAAGCCATCGAGCTATCCTTTAAAAAATAAGGTTATATATTGTAAACAATAAGGACCTCATATTAATATAAAGAAGCGTAAACTTGAACAACGTGTGTCCCGTCGTACCTATATAATATGAACGTCAGAGAGATCATCAGGCGGAGACTTTCCGTTAGCATGACGGCTTGATCGAGGACGCCTGTGTACCTAATGAATAAATTACACGCTGAAACATTGTTCCGATATCCATTCATTAACTGGGCCGTTTGAAGACACATAACGTACCCATGGTTTTGTCCACACTAATTTCAATATTGACAATTGTTACGATGGACGTTAGTCAAGTGACCGTGAAACTTAACTCACAAGTTATTTGTTTCACTTGTCCTGCTCATTGCCAGCGCTGATGAGTTAGTTAGTCACGCGTTATAATAGTGTCGAAACTTTTAAAAAAACTGAGCTAAATTAACTTTATCTTCATTCTTCGGGGACTATCGAGATGTCGACTAATAGAGAAGTAAGGAAGAAAAATACATATTGCGCCGACCAAATAAATTGGGAAAGGGGCAGGAGAATGATGATTATGATCTTCAAATGATTTTGTTTTCAATATCAACTGTTCAGTTCTTGTGAAACTGTTGAGATAAATTAGGCATTCGTTTGAAAGATATGTTAATCCGTATTAGATGCTCACGTGCTAAATAATATAGCTCTGAATTGGGTCATCACTTTCATAACGGGTCAATAAAATATGCTAAATGGCAGTTTAGTAGTTTCCCGTTCCACTTGTATGTGCGAATTTCATATCACTTCATAAAACATCTCTATATCTACCTAATTATTAAGATATTTCGTTACTACTAGCTGGGCTGCTTTTCAGAGTTTAGTATTTTGTGTATACCAAATTAGGTTAATGAGATGAAGAATTATAATAAAACTAGCTGTTGCTCGGCTTCAGCCGCGTGGAGGAAAACGTTACAAATAGCATTCATATTATGTCACAAGAACGTGCCTACTACATAAAGTATCCTATGTCCTAATCCCTAATCCATGTCTACCCGTGTGCTTTGCATTTCATCTAAATCCGATGAGCCGTTAATTAACGCGTGATTGATTACCAAAAATCCAATATCAAGACTTTCACACATACACTGGCCTGCAAAACTAAGTACTACACTTTTAAAATTTCATTTTTTTCTAAACTATAGAAGTTAGAGATTTAAAATAAAAAAATGTTTTATAGCAAAATTAACTTTCTTTGAAACTAGTACTAGTAGTTTAAAAAAAAAAAAAAGATAAAACAATAAAATTAGCCATTTTTGCCTTAGTGTCAAAAAACTCAATTAACAGTTATAAGTATGTTTTACATGTTATTTAATTTTTAATAACTGGTATTGCCTCCTCGGGCTCTGACTACAGCTTCGAGACGGTTTGGCATACTGAACACGAGGTTTCGGAGCCGATGTTAGGGAATATTCTCTCATTCTTCAATCAGAGCCTATTTTATTGCCCTGAGGGTGGTAGGTGGTGGTCTGCGTCTTCTGAGTAGCCTCCCTAGCTCATCTCAGGCGTGGTCAATCGGGTTGAGATCAGGGACTTCTTGATGGCCAAGCCATCACGCTGATACTAACCTCCTGAATATACTCTTGCACGACCTGAGCCGTGTGTGGCCGGGCATTATGATGCATCAGCATCGATCCATCACCCATATTTGCTAAACACGGCCCTGCATACTCGTTGAGAATCTCTTGGGCATATATTTCCCCACTCAGAGTGCCATTTTCTATGGCCATTAACTCTGTGCGACCTTCTGAAGATATGCCAGCCCATACATGTACACTTCCTCCACCGTGCTGGACTCTTTCTGAGAAGCAATCTTGAAGGTATCGCTCACCAGGCCGCATGTAGACACTTCCCCTTCCATCAGAAGTGTAAAGTGAGAATCGAGACTCATCTGTGAACAAAATTCTTGACCACTCTTCTTCATCCCACTGTACGTGTTCACGGGCGTATCGCAGGCTCGTTACTCGATGCTCTCTTTCGAGTTTGGGGCCATTCGCTGGTCTTCGGGGTTTCAGATTTGCTTCAGCAAGTCTTCTTCTCACTGTACTGTCACTAATGTAGTCCCTTTGGATCTAAAGAAGCTATTGCTGGACTTCAACTGCATTAAGGTGGCGATTTCTCAACACAGTGGAAACAATACAACGGTCTTCTCGGGCACTAGTACACCTGGGTCCAGCGTCTCTGCCATTATGACGAAGTCATCGGCAAATCGAAAATGTGAAATGTACTCGCCATTCACGTTGATACCCTGTCCAGTCCAGTCCAGCGTCTTGAAGACGTCTTGCAACGCATTTGTAAACAGTTTTGGGGATATTACATCCCCTGTCTCACCCCCTGAGCAGTTGGATGGGGCTGGTTTTCTGGTCCTGGATCTGGACAGTCATCGTGGCAGCGTCATACATACATCTCATCAACACTTCGATGTAGCGCCAGTCAATTCGACATCGTTGCAGAGAGGCCAGAACTGCTCATATTTCGATGGAGTCGAAGGCTTTTTCGTACTCCCCAAATGTCATACACAGCGGCTGATTGTATTCCTCAGTCTGAATCTGTCAAAAATACCTCAAATTTCCCTATATTTTGACAAGTTTTTGACATTTGTTTGTCGCCGAGATGACACTGCGACTAGATTTTGAACGTTTTAAATTACGTGATTGGCCTTCTTGTGTACCTAAAAAGTTATTCCAATTTTAAAAGTGTTATACTTAGTTTTGCAGGCCAGTGTATCTTTATTTGTAGGAAGTCCTTAATTGTTTGCGTTTTCTTTGAAATGCTTATTTTCGGCAGCAAAAAGTAAACCCATTTTACATATATCAGCAAGTACTGTACAGGAATGCTTTTTAAAAGCGACTAAATTTAGTTTTAAAAAGCATTCCTTTTGCCTTCAGGGTTGCCGTCATGGTTTCATCTCCACGCATAATGTGGAAATGAGACCTTTTACAAATTGATGTATCCTTTGTCTATTTGTGTATTATTGTAAACTGCACCCGTCTGTGATTTAAAAATATTCTATCTTTGGGCAGTTTGTTGTTGACTAAAGCGATAAATACACAATATATATACTGAAATTGTTTCATAAAAAATAAAATATGATAAGAAAGAAGTAACTCCGAAAAAATTCTAGAATGAAAATTTTCATAATTTCTTGGATTTAAATGGGCAGTGCAAATAGACCAGATACTAGAACTTTTCTAGAATAAAGCTACGGCCAGATAAGGCCTAGGAACTTCCTGTTTAGTACCTATAATTAATTCCTCAAACTGCTGAAAACAAAACCATACGACAATGACTGGTTCAGTCTACATGAGATCCGTACCTAAACCTAGATTAATTTCAATTCAATCCGAAATTCTATCAATTATCCACGGGAAAGATACTTAGATATTTACTCTACATAAATATATGTAATTTACCAAAATACAAATACATTTTGTGTTAACGGTAATTTTGTTTTTAATACCAAAACACCTCATCAAAACTGAAGCTAGTGTACGCTAATTAAACAAAACATATCCCTAGTCAAAGAAGACATTGGCACCGATTCCCTTGTTCACAAACTAAACTTTTAAGTTCAGTGCATCTTTTTCTTTCTATTTCATTAAGAATAGGACAGAACATAAATATTAGTTTAGTCCTGTCAAATTAAGATACTCTATAGACAGTTTAGACGTGATTAAAAAATTGACTACTAAAAATGCGTCAATTTACGTCTGGCGCTGACTAATTTGACAGGATTAAACTAATATTTATCTTCTGTCCTTTTCTTAACGAAATAGAAAAAAAAAGATGCACTGAACTTAAATTTAGTTTAGATTGTGAACAAGGGAATCGGCGCCACTATCTATTAATTTATCTAGCACGCAAGTACATTGAATGAAGACACTCTGGTCGGAGCCATGGTTATTGTCAACAAAGGGTTAGAACCGCTCATGATTAATATTTGAAATATACCACACAAAACCAGAAGAACATGATGCTATGTTAGTATGAAGCGAGCAAGTGGCGTTTAGTCTCTTTATATGCTTAACATATAAAATGTAAAGTACGTTATAAACCACAGTCATGTAAAATACCATTTTATCATTTCCTTTCGTTGTCGACGACATTATAACATTACAGATTACTTAGTTACTATTATTTATACGTAATTTTATTTCCCGCCTAAATTATGGTTCCGATGATGTAAGCAATCTCACTAAAACTCTTACTATTGACCCATAAATATTTAAATCGCGCGAGGATGACCCTTATATTACAAGATCGGGCGTAACTCAACAAAATGTAAACAAACAACCGTACGTTTTTGGTAGATTATTACAGGAGAACTAATTGTAATGGTGTCGAAATATTGAGCGCGTTGGGATCACAGGGCGCGGGTGATGCGGCGGGCACCGGGCGCCGGCAATCGGGCGGCGCGAGGGCGGTGCGCGCACGTGCTGGCGTGCGACTGCCGCGCGCCGTCGCCGCGCCCGCCGCGCACCCGCGCCCCGGTCCCGAGCCCCCGAGCGCCAGCACCCCAGCCACCCCTCGCAACCCATCCGCTTCACCCCATTCCACTACACATTGATTCCACTCACTGTATTTTGCTAACATTTCAGTGACTATTTCATTTTTGTTTCCTATTCAATAGTGAAGTTAACTCGAGTTAAGGAAGTTTTACACCAGTGAAACTTCTTAACTTTTTTATTTAAGACATCCACTGAAATAAATTTAAAGTAGTTACACTGTGTGCGTAACATCTGGTGTCCTTACTGATTACCTCTATGACAGTAAGTAGCGCAGAGCAACTGACTACGTTCGACCTATTTAGATAAGAGACTACATTAAAAGCCTGAAAACCTGCAATAGGTACCTCACCAGGAGGTATTGATTTCAAATCCAAAGCAATACAGAGGATATATTCACCCACGATTTCATAATTGTGAATTGTTTTATCCAAGGTCGAGGGTCGAGGAATCCCGTTCACTTGCCTTTGATCTGTCTCTGTCATTGTACAAGTGCCTCTTGCTTCCATGAGTACAATTCTTGGAAAGATTTCCCTAATCTTTATCTTATTGATGACCTAAGTATCATTTCTAAAATAGGAATCTCTAAATTGTCTTTATGAATTAGTACCTTCTGTTCATTAGATAAGCATGAGATGTAACATTGTGAAAGGTGTTTAGGGTTCTATAGTTCTATAGTATGATTCATTCAGACACATCGTTTTAACTTTATCCACAGACGAGACGGATCACATAGCATCATGGTCAGGAGGAATCAATCTAGATATACTTACTATATTAGCGTAGGTACAAATATCTATTTTTCGGCTTTACGGCAAATTCAGTAGGTACTATTAATAGGTTTTCGGTGGTGATTGAAGACTTCTGAAGACCTTTAATTGCTGCACAACCCAAATGTACCTCCTCATTACGGTCTTATTTCGGATTTTTCATTGCAGTTCCTCTAGTCTCAAGGTCATTAAAAAAATAATTTCATTTATACCCAGAGTTCTCTTACCAGAGGCTCTTACCTTGTAAAAGGTACCTTTAAACATGCAAACATTACGTGACCCGCAAATAGCCTAACGATAAGATTTCAAGCGATGTTTTATGCGTAGATCATACTATGTTAACTGTACATGCAAGGAAAGCCGATGCGTGAGCCCTAAATAATAATGTGAAGCTAACAATAACACTGAAAACCTTAGTTATGATTTTGCTTAAGCTGAAAATACTTTCATTATTTAGGTTAAATAGCCCGAATCTGTATTCGAAATTCATTGGTTTAAACTCAGTAGGCAGAAAATTAGCCGCAATTAACTTTAATTAATTCTTGGTATTTCGAAACGAGATATAAATATAAAGTTATATTCTACTATTATTTTAGCTCATGATTCACCAGTGAACTCATTAATATGTTATTATAGCAACGCGATGTTATTATTAACAATCATCCAAGAGGCAGCTAATTTTACAGGAGCTATTTATCATGTGCTTTTGACAAAGAAATCCAGTGCTACGCATCACATTTATATCTATATCCAGACATTTTTACCTCTACGCTCGTCCTCTTCTTGTAATAATAACGCATAGTCATTTACGTTTCATATGAATAAAAGAATGACAGCATGCCAACTTTTTAAATTGTTTTTTTTTTTGTGAGAACCTATCTTTGTTCCCGTGCGAGCTAGAGAGCCTCTACGCCGTAGACGCTGCGTAGCACAGTCTACGAAACAGTTATGTATGAAAATATTTTTATTTTCATGTTTTCTATAAAAGTAATATTTTTGGTGTGTTCATTTCTTTCTTCTTATTCTTTGTAACGACCTCCTACATTATTGCGAAATATACCTACCTACCTACAATACATAGTAAAATAATTATCTTCTGTAGTTAAAAAAAGATAAGTGCGATATTATAGAATAGATAACATTACTTGTTTTAAGTGATACAATATAAAGTGACAAGTGAACAATATAATATCACAAAAAATAAATTGGTTCAAATCACCCCTTTTATCTGTTCTGTGAATCACCCGACTATTATTTTTGCCCATTATGATGTCGATTTACGGCCGAACATCATTTCTTAGTTTTTAAATATATTTGGAGGTCCCGATCATCAAAAACTAGCTATGCAAGCAAATAGAGTAAATTAGCTTTTTACTTGTTTTAGCAACCTGTAGAAAAAGGGAGGATAATCTTCTCACTAATAACGGATCTCATATCACCTTAAGTTTTATATGCAGCAGTAAGCAGTAGGTAATTATGTAGGTATAACTAGCGTTTGCCCGCGTGGATATCAGACAATAGTATCCCACGGGAACGTACCACCAGGATTTAAAAAAAGGATTAAGGAAAAGTACCATGTGTGTTAATCCAGGTAAACAATGTATTCATTCCGTAATAAATTGTTTTCATATAGGTAACTCTATTGGTTTACGCGGCTCTATAGATAAAATTATATATTTTTCCGAAATCTACAACAACCATCGTCATATATCAGTCAACTTACACATTACCTCAACGAATTACACACCTAAAGCTTCCTCATGAATCATTTCGTCCATTTCTGAAAAATGTATGAAAATCTGTTAGCCAGTTTATTGCGATTATCGCGTTCAGACACGACGGGGGGACTTTATATTATAATATTTAATGACTAGCTTTGCCAGCGGCTTCGCAAGCGTGGATGTCGGAAATTATCCCACGGGAACGTAGTCCGGAATAACAAGTAGCTACCTCGCGGATGGATTTCGATACTATTATAGTCAGTTAGATAATGATATAAGTATTTAGTAAGTTCCGTGACAATCATAATACCTAATAAATATTGTAAAGTTCTTGCACTTGGCGCATGAAGAGCTTCTGATTTGGATTTCGTTAAGTCTAGAAAATTGGATTGTCCCAGCCGGAGCATGCAAAGCATTGCTTAATAGAAAATGTACGAAAGTGATAAAGGAGGATTTTTACAATGCATTGCGTTGCAGCGCAGCCCGCTCCAATCTGCGCCAGCCATAAGACCGTACTTATATTTATAAATCCAAGAAAAAGACTTAACCGATGCCCAGGAGCCTGTATCTAGGTATTACCAAAAACTGTCTAGAAAAACAACTTAAGGTCCTGTGGGCCTAGCAAATGTAACGTAAGCTAGAACGATTTTTTAATTTTTTATACTTGTTTCGTTCTTACGTACCTATTTACTTAAGACTTTATTCTTATCCATGGAAAAAATCAAACGAAAGTGCTATAGGATACTTAGTTGTATTTTCGATTCAAAAATCGTTTGAATTTACGTTACGTTAACTTCGCGCGATGCTAGGGCCTCTGATCCTAGTACCGTTCCGAAGTAACAATAGTTAGTTCGTTGCCAGGTCGGGTCGTAGACATGCGTTGAATATAGGTACCTACTTAAATTAACTGAAGGATTTCTAACATAACCTAAGTAGGTACCCACTAAATATTAACTTAAAAAAACTACATCAAGTGTCGTAAAAGACTGAACCATAATATTCTAAGAATATCAGGTAGGTACAGCTAGTTAGTTGGATGGTATCTTTGTCTAAAAGCTAATCCTCAGAGTAGGCAGAGGTGCCTATTATAGTAGGTACCTACGACTTTTCGTCAGTTAGGTACCTACGACTTTTCGTCAGTTAGGTACCTACGACTTTTCGTCAATTAGGTACCTTTGTAAATGCCGTGTTTTAATGAACGAAGGCGAACCTCTTGAAATCAATCGGGTATAAAATACAGGCTCGGACTGTAGCTTTGAAATTATTAATGGAATAACGGCCCGATCAGTTGGTGTTCAGCAATAATCATCGGGTGCGACATCGTCCATCTGAGGGGCAATTCCCGTAATTTTAAGAACGTTCAGTCTAATCTCAGTCTCAATCTGTCAAAAATACCTACCTCTGATTTACCTACATTTTTGACAAGTTTTTGACATTAATTGCCGCTGCGATGAGATTGCGACTAGATTTTGAACATTTTTAATTACGGGAATTGGCCTTCTAATGTCTGTCTGTCTGTCACAGCTGCTTATTTCAGCAACTACCTACTACGACTTCTGCGGAATTTCGACTGGGGGTTTTGCTTGTCGACTTATATTGCAAGTAAATGAATTAAAAAGGGTTGGAACGTTACTTTTTGACCAATTCTAATGACAGATAATTTTATATTGATGATTGATTCTATATATATATATATATATATATATATATATATTATTTGTTGCTGTCGGGTCAATTTTTATTATTACCATAAAACCTAATACTGACCTGCAAAAAACGTAGGTAACCGTGGGATCATTATCGAAAAATAAAATTGTATCTCCTCTGGCTGTTCTATTCTATTTTGGGAGTCAATCAGGGAAGGGCGTGGATTTATATAATTACAGTTACATATTTCGCTAATTTTCGCTTTTTTATTTAGCGCTTAATTACACGGCAAATAATTTAATACGTCTGGACACCTCCGGACACACTGAATATGGCACGTCCCTTAATAAAACTGAATTTATTAACTTATTAACAGTTGGCAACATACTTATGTCGCTCTGCACACTGTCAATTTTGACAATACCGTTTCTGTCAGTGTCAATGTGGGTGGTTTGCAGTGGCAGTGGTTTGTCGTTTGCTTACATCCATCGGCTTTCATGCATTGATTTGC
The DNA here is from genome assembly GCA_911387795.2 of Apamea monoglypha. Taxonomy (NCBI): domain Eukaryota; kingdom Metazoa; phylum Arthropoda; class Insecta; order Lepidoptera; family Noctuidae; genus Apamea; species Apamea monoglypha. The sequence continues at coordinate 11,093,269 of OU426921.1, forward strand.
CTGTTGTAGTGTTTGCCTGAGAAATTGTCTGTTGTATTTTATCTGGGATTTCGGGATTCGTATTATATATTTTGTATTGAATTCAAATGGATACGCGAACGTTGACGCTTTGAAACACATAATGCTATACTAAGACTTAGCACAGTGATATTTTAGTGTATACTTTCTTAACAAACATGGAAAAAATATTTCTGAAACCTGTACAACCTAAAGTTTTCAAAGCGATCAAGGATTTAGACATTACTGCCATTAAGAAATTCACACTAGACGAACTCAGACCTATAATACCATGTCTAGTTCGTATGGCACTTATTGCCCCGCTAGACACAACCAGAGCTTGTGGTGAAGCCAAGAAAGATGTGCTTACTTTGCTATCCGGTATAGACCTAGTTAATTTTATTGTTTCTCTCTTGTCTATTGAATTTAATGCATTAGAAACGGATGTCAAGAAAGAACAACAAATGAGGTAAGGTATTGGTGCATTGTATCTTTCCCAGGTGTATTCCTAATACTCTGAGATTTAATATTTCTCTATTTCAGACTAAAAAGTGGATCGCAATGCACAGAAACATTTCTTATACAAAGTATAACCAATGGCATAACTAATGATTTTGAGCAGTCTGACTCGTCCCGGCGAGTTCGCCTGATTATATCAGAACTGTTGCTCATGCAAGCACAACTAGTTGAGTACAATCAAAGCAAGAACACCAACATTGAGTGTTGTGTGAAGCCTTCAGAATTGTTTGACAATGACGTGTACTTGGAAGAGATTTGTGATGTCATCAACATTAGCCTTGCAGAGCTGCCGAACTTACTCAATGTTATTGACATTGTCGAAGTATTGCTATATGTCAATAAAGGTCCTATATTGATATCATGGGTAGTAGCTAATATGCCTGATACATTACAAGAAGGTGAGTTTTATAATCATTCAAAGTTCACATTTTAAATTATCCATTGTCTGCTCGTCTCCGATTTGAACAAATTTTTCATACAAAATGCACAAAAACACAATCACAAGACTGCTCAATTGTTTGTATATTAATCTAGAGGCACTGTATGATTGTGGCTGTGACAGCTCATAAATTCTAAAAACATTGACTATGGATTGGTTAAATTAAAGTTCCAGTGATAAGTTTTTATTGCGGCTTGTACAACAATGTAGTATGCCATTTCTTCCTTAGCAGTCAAAATTGGTGGAATTTCATGAAAACTTAGAAACTTCAATGAAAAGCTTGAAGTTTGCAAGTTTCACAAGCAGCATTGTATCATACATGATAGTGGAATAAGAGAACTGTTGTAATGACCATAACTTCAATTTGTTTCTCTTGTGTTTCAGTGGCTGAATCCCTTGTAATGAATGCTGATAGAAGTGAGGAAGGTGGCATTAGAGCTAAGACTCTGAGCACCCTGTGTGCAGCCTGCCCCCACTTGGCAGCGGCAGTTAGGGCTAAAGCAGCATCAGCTTCCAGGTTGCCTTCATTAGTCATCACCCTCACCTTGACACACCACCAGGATGACTTGGTAAGATACTTTTTGGCAGCTTTACCTAACTAGGAAGAATCAATATTCAAAAAAATATATACCCCAGTTGAAACTACTTTGGACTGCAAAAATCAATCAAAAGTACTTTTGACTGTCCTAGCAATTACTTAAACCTTAGAAACTTTTTAGGTTAGTAGGTTTGTTTTAGTCTTTGAAATACTTCTATTTTTTTCGTAGTGATTCTGAATAGCTATTTATTTTTTGTAATGTATTTTTCTGGTTTACAATAAAGTCAATGCACATTCTTACATAAAGGGCTTTCATTGTAGAATATATGTTATGTATTTTACAGTGAATGCCCTTTTACAGTGAACACGCTTTTTTCAAACTTCAGAATGCCACTTGCTTTGCTGGGACCCTTAAATTTTAGGATTTTCTCTTATGTCTCTGCACTACACTAGTCGGTTTGTAAAATAAAAATATAAAACATCATAATTTCTGAACAGGTTTCATTCATGTCTGGACTTTTACTTGGCTCTGATCAAACAACAAGAGCATGGTTCGCGACATTCTTGCGTAACTCTCACAAGCGAGCCAAAGGCGATGGACATGCAGCCTTAACTAAACTTCGCCAAGAATTACTCAACAGGCTGAAAAATGCTACTGCCGGCGTTGAAGCATCAGCGTTATTGAGGCTGTACTGTGCTCTCAGAGGCATCGCAGGAATAAAGTTTCACGATGATGAAGTTGCCGGTCTCTTGAGACTAGTAACCCAGAAGCCGCCACCTACACCAGCTGGAGTCAGATTCGTTTCCTTGAGTCTTTGTATGATTCTAGCCTGCCCCTCACTCATGGGTATGTATTAACCTAAAAAGTTATGCAAATGCATTAAATTTCACCAACATAGATGAAATACATCAATCACTTTGTAATCATACTATCGCCATTAAGCCTAGCAATATAAAATTCTCAGCAGATTTACATTTTCAAGGCAATTTTAAAATACATTATACAATATTTTATTACTTTCCAGCTGCTCCTGACCATGAAAAGAAAGCCATAGAATGGGTGCAGTGGTTGGTTAAAGAAGAAGCTTACTTTGAGAGGTAATAAAATACAATGTGCTGGGTTGATTTGATGTAATAAATATATGATGAATGCATTGAAGCAACTGCAAATTTTTATTCTGTTACAGTAATTCCGGAGTCACAGCATCTTTTGGCGAAATGTTATTGTTGATAGCTATACATTTCCACTCTGGACAGCTGACTGCCGTGGGTGAACTCGTTTGCGCAACCCTGGGAATGCGCGTACCTGTGCGACCCAACGGGCTCGCGAGAATCAAACAAGCTTTCACACAAGAAATATTTACAGAGCAGGTACGAAATAATATCACTTTGATTATCTCCATGTCATAATAGCAATAATTTGTTGAAATTTATTGACTTTTATTGCCTTATTTTTTATATTCCAGGTTGTAACAGCCCATGCCGTCAAAGTGCCGGTAACAGCAAATCTGAACAGCAATATACCAGGCTATTTGCCTGTTCACTGTATTCACCAACTATTGAAATCTCGAGCATTTTCGAAACATAAAGTCCCCATAAAAAAATGGATATATCGACAGATATGTAACTGCACTGCACCCCTACATCCGGTTATGCCAGCTTTAGTTGAAGTGTATGTCAACTCTATCCTTATTGTTAACAACAAAGGCACTAACGAATATGTAAACAAGCCAATTATGGAAGAAGAAATCAGAAAAGTTTTCAGAAACTCGATTTTCGGTGCTAATTTCGATGTGCAAAGAAAACCATTTGCACCAATGGAAATCGATAATGGAGAGGCAATCGAGGAAAACATAGAAAAGCCAACTTTAGCATCCCAGTTGCTCCTAATTTACTACCTTCTACTGTATGAAGACGTAAGACTGTCCAACACAGCCACACTTATGGCTAATGGGCGTAAAGTAAAGAGCTACTCTGCAGCTTTTCTATCTGAATTACCGATTAAGTACTTGCTACATCAAGCACAGAAAGATCAGATGAGTTACGGTGGTTTATTCAGCCCCCTCCTTCGTCTGCTAGCCACTCATTTCCCTCAACTGTCTCTAGTAGATGATTGGATGGACGATCAAGTCTTTGGCGATTTGAATCGTCACCAAATCGATATAAATCTTTCGGAAATAGCCATCAATGATGCATTCCGAACCATTGAAGAAAACCCTTACAAGACGGGAAAGATTTTAAAAGCTATGCTTAATAAAAATCCTACAGATATATGGCCTTATGCAGAAACATTTGTTAAATATTTCAAAAGCGTACTTGGAGATCAAGTGCCGCGACACATCCAAGAGTTATACCACGAAGTTTGGTTACGTCTCAATACAGTGTTGCCACGATGTCTGTGGATTATGACAATCAATGCCTTATTGGACATCAATGGTGGCGTTAAGAATGTGACTATCACGCAAGAGAATGTTTTAGTAGATCCACTACAAGTTTTGCGTTGCGACATTCGGGTATTTAGATGTGGCCCTATTTTAAAAATAATTCTTAGAATTCTAGAAGCTAGTTTAGCTGCTTCAAGGAGCCAACTAAGTCGACATTTACTAGATAAACCTCTGCTCGAAAAAAGCGGCCAACTGACATCAGACGCAGAGAGGGAAGAATTAAAGAATGCTTTAGTAGCGGCACAAGAGAGTGCCGCCCTGCAGATATTACTGGAAGCTTGTCTGGAGACGTCAGAAGACGAGGCTAAACCTGAACTGATGTGGTCTCTTCGTGAAGTTAGAAGCATCATTTGTTCTTTCCTACATCAAATATTTATCTCGGAACCATCACTAGCTAAACTGGTACACTTTCAAGGGTATCCCAGGGAGTTACTGCCGGTCACAGTTCAAGGAATACCTTCAATGCACATATGTTTGGACTTCATACCAGAACTTCTTAGTCAAGCGTCACTCGAAAAGCAAATATTTGCTGTAGATCTCGTGTCACATTTATCTATACAGTACGCCTTACCAAAAGCTATGTCTATTGCGAGATTATGCGTGAATACTTTGTCGACGCTTCTGTCGGTTCTACCAAGTGACTTGCGATTGGAACTGTTTCAGCCAGTACTAAAATCTCTAGTGCGGATCTGTACTGCATTTCCTTCTCTATTAGAAGATATAACTTCCCTGTTATTACAACTCGGGAGAATATGCGAGTCTCAGGCATCTCTCGGTCACTGCTGGAATGATACTAGTATACTAGGCGAAGGAGCCTACGTACCCTCGGAAGTGCAACCAGAAACAAAGGTTCTAGTTGCTGAAGTTTTATGCCGAGACATAAAAGTAACAATGTCTGAAATAGTTGAAAGAGCACTATTGAATGATAAATTGTATTAAAATTAATAAAATTATTTGTAAGTTGAAAATTATTTTAATAAATCTATTTAGCATATATTTTATTTTATCATCATACTCCTGCCCTATCTCAATTTTTTTGTGGTTCGCGCAGCATGTCTTCTTCCTTCCTTCTATATAATTCGTCATATCGTCAGTAGTCGCCCCCCATATTACATCTTTCACACAGTCCATCCATCGTATCTTTGATGATCCCCTACTCTTATAGGCTATAGATATGGAGATTTTTTTAATATGAATGGCTATAAGTTATAGCCATCTACATACATATTCAAAAATCTCCTCACATTTCCCTCATTCCTCCGCATCCAAAGCCCATACCGTGGCCCATACCATGATTTCAAATAATCTGTATATTTATCCAGAACGACATTTCTGTTCAGGTAGGTATATCTTATTTTTACTGAATCCAAAATTAACAACCACCATTTTAAAATCCAACTTTAATACATTACAAGCAACATATTTGATGGTTCAACAGAATTTTGCAATTCCAACTGTCTATACATCCAAGCGCATTGATTCCTTGCTGCGTGATTTCCGATGTCGTGGTATAATTGGGCCTGAAAACATACCAGTAAAAATGGTAAAAATACAAAATTACAACCAATGATATAAGTAAAAAAGAGGTAGAAAGGTTATACGCACTCCGCAAGTGGCACGTTAAGGCTAGTTAGCAAACCTGCCGATCGATTCTGAAAAAATCTCACTGTGAAAAGTTAGGTGAAGTGAGCTGTCAATAGTGTCAATCCCTAGTATTAGTTGGAATGACAGCTCACTCCACGCTCACTTCAAAGTTTTCACGGTGAGATGGTTACAGAATCGCACTGCTGAACTCAGTGTTGCGCCGGCGTCAACGGAAGCAACATATGCTTTAAATCTCTTTTTCGCCTATAAATTACAACATACACTAATAACTCGAACCCGGTATTAGTTGACACGTGGAAGTGACAACTAATGGATTGAGTAAATGATTCTGAACTACTGTGTTAAAAAAAAAAAATTAATGTCCCACCACTGTGACATAGGCCTCCTCTATCTAATCTACCATGCGGGCCCAGTGCGGGTTGGTTGAACTGAGGTATGGTTGACCATAATACATGTAAGCTAAAGTCTAAAGAGCCTTTGCTTGTCTTCAAAACTTTGTTTAGTTCGAGCTAAAAATTTAGCTTACCTGTAAATACCACGTTTGTAATAACCGAACATGAGCGCCAACTTTGGAGAAATTCTTTTTGACAAATTCTAACGCTTCACAACACGACTGCAGGACTTGCAGACGAGCTTCACCACACGGCGCCGCAGTTGCGATCCGACACTTCGTGTACAGCAACATAGCTGAAATTAAATGGAATCCTTAGAAAATAAACCTGCAACTAAAATCTTAATGGACTCGGTAACAGTTCTACGACATTCGTTTTTCAGATGGACGATTCACTTTTGAGAGTTTCGTCGACAGAACCTTTCAACGTTGAACGATTCGTTGACACAAATGTTCGTCTATCCCCAGGTTTACACCAAGGCATACAACATTGATTCTACTTGTAGCAGTGGCGTAACTATACCCTTTGGGGCCCGTGGCAAGTTCATGGGATTGGTAGCCCCCCCCCTCAATGTAAAGAAGCTCAACCAACGTTATAATTTATTTTTCCCGCGAGTTCGTCCGCGTTATTTCGTAATTTCCCTACAAAAAGAAATACCTGACTGTCGAAAAAAGTTTGCATTTCAATACTTAGGTATGTTAGGATCCTCCTGTGCTCCTGGCCCTCACGGGACGGGAGCCCCCTCCGGCTAGGGGCCCGTGGAATTTTGCCACTCCTGCCACCCTATTGTTACGCCACTGACTTGTAGTACTGTTTTAATTTATTGTTTACACTTAAAACAATTTGTGACAAGTTTTGTATACAACTAGTCTCCACAACAGATTTTAGGTGTATGCAATAAACGAAAACAGTACTAAATGTAGAATACATGTCGTAGAAGTGTTTCAGAATCAAATAAATGTTATTTTGTACTGTTCAACTTTACCTCGCGCCATGTCGTACGCGCTGCCATCAGCCATAATAGTAGGCAGAGCTTTCCTGACAAGAGATAAGGCGTTTTTCGCACATCCCGTGCTCAGTTGTACATTAGCTAAATGCATTTCAGCTGTGGCAGCTAGATAGTGCAAGTGGTATCCCTTTGCTAACCACAAGGCTTCATTCAGCAACATTATATTTGTAGATTGAATATTACTAAACGAGTGCTGGACTTGTGACATCAATATCATGGCTTTCACTCTCAGGGATACAAAGTGTAGGCTGTCATCCTCAGTCTTGCAGTAATCTAAGATGTCGTACAAGGATTCCAGCGCTTCGGTCGCGTCGCCCTTCAGGTAATACATCTCGGCTTTTAGAATTTGACTCTCCCATCGATCTGAGGAAGCCAACTGTCTGATACTCTGATCTGCTTCCTCCCATTTACCTATAAACGGTATAATATAAGGCAAACAAAAAAGATCATTTTACGGGTCAAAGTATATACTGGGTCAAATTAAATTATGACGAAACTTCACAGACGTATTGGACATCAATATCTAATCACGTTAAAAGAAACAAAAAGGTTTCATATCCTTATTGTTCAGTTAAGTACGAGTCTCTTCGAAATCTTTTTGTTTTATCGTCATTACTCATTAGATACCGATATCGATTTTTATCACGTCTGTGAAGTTCCGTTAGCTAATTTAATTAAACCGTGTCGATGGAGTAGTATCGTGGAGCTACAGACCGGCGTTGAGCGCCCGCTCGGCGTGGGAGCGCGTGGCCACGGCGCGCGTGCGCGGGCAGCGGCGCCGCGAGCCCAGCGCCTGCGCCAGCGCGCCCGCGCCGCGCCACGCCGCGCACGCCGCCGCGCCCGCGCCGCCCAGCGCCAGCGCCTCCGTGGCGTGCCACACGCTGCCGCTGCCCACGTTGCACTCTGCGCGGAACACGACACGGTCAATAAACTGAACACTCATGATTAGGTTAAAGCGGCAGACTATACAGGTAAATACTTTTTTGTTGATCTTTATTTATTTAAGGAGTTTTTGTACACATACATATATATGTGTAAGCGACGTTCGATCCCACCGTACTTTGGTGAATACTTAAAAGCTCTGCACCAGACACCTATGTTGCAATTTAGACACCTATGTAGAAATATACCCTAAAATCATTACACCCAGTAACCTCTATCAAAATTAATTCGTCGGCAAACGAGTTACAAAGCGTCCGTCGTCTCGCTTACGTAGGGTCGTCGCCACCTTCACCCAGCCGGACTCAACGTGGGTACGTAACCGGTTCGGTTCAGAACCGGTTACGTACCCACGTTGAGTTGACGCCTGTCAACTGTGGTTGGCGACGAGCTGATACTCGTATGTGTACGATGACCAGGACCTTTAAAGTGGTAGTCCCAATACAATTCAATTTATCATCAAAATTTAAATAAAATAATATGGTCACATACTGGTGTTAAGATCAAGTAGAAGTTGGCATGCCACCGATGCCATTTCGGTCTTCCCATAGAGAGCCCATAAAGCGGCCGTGTTCGCGAGCCCGGCCATCGTGAGGTCGGTCATCGAGTGCAGATAGTTGATGGAGTCGCCTCTCATGATGACCTGGAAACATTACAATAATACAAAGTAGGTACAGCAGAAATAGCCAGCTTCCAGTATTTTCGTACACTGATTGTTTTATATTTTTAACGTGCAAGTAAGTATATATTGTAGGATGTTATAGAAATCATAATTCCTATTATTTAACTACGTAGTACGTTTGTATTGAGCATTTTCAGTCTGAATTGAGTTGGTATTAATTAAGCGCCTGTCAACCTGCGACGCATCTTACCTGAAATATATACGCAGGCTTTGCGCCATTGACAGCGGCGTGTTGTGCGAGCAGCTGTGCCGCTGCGGCCGTGTGGCGCGGGTGCGACGGCGCGGCGGCGGGCGGCGCGGCCAGTGGCGCGGCCGGGGCCCCGGGCGGCGGGTCGCGCGGGGCCCGCGTCAGCAGGGCCGCCCGGCGCGCGCGCCCGCCCGCCAGCGCGCCCCACGTGGCCGCGCCCACCAGGCACGCGTAGTCCGCCGCCTCCTGCGCACGCGCCAGAGCCTCACGCACCGCCTCCATCGCCACCGCCCTGATGACACGAATGCGACACATAAATGTGCGATTTCACAGAATTAAATGTGAAAGGAATGTAAAAATAAAATCTAGGTTTTTATTTTTCTCGAATTTTTACGTAAATTTAACTTCTTCGTCCTAAATTTTTAAGTCGGCGCATTTTTATTATTTTATTTATTTATTTGCCAGAAACATGGTATGTTATAAAGGTGTTCATAATTGCTTAATGCTACATGTCTCACCGTTTTAACGGTATGCAAAATCAATTTATAATTACATGAATTTACAATTAACTTTACATTCATTTTCAATTAACATTAATCACATTACATTACTTACATTGAGTACTTACAATTCCCATTAATTACATTACATTAATAAATCATTATTATATCATAAATAATTACATATTTTTAGAGGTATGAGGAACAGGGTGTAAAGTCCGCTCATCCTCTATAGAAAAGGGAGGATCCTCCGACCAGACGGGAGTTGTGTCTGGCGGGCAATTGCCCAACGATTGATGTTGGGAAGTTGTATCTATGCTAATTGCGCCGTGCGCGGTAAACTCTGCTTGCGAGATGCATTTGCGTGACGTCAGTATGACGCGTTGTTCGCATGTGGCGTTGTAGATACCGCCACATATTATTTCAATTATTATATAGCACACACTTCTATTTTAATCATATTATTTTAAATTAAATTGAACATAATACAATACCATTAACTTAAATAATTATTTATGCCTATATTTGGATGCCAAATCATTTACAGGGACATTTTACAAAAACTCGTGTATTGAATAAAAACATTCCTGCAACAACCAGTTCCGTAATGCCCAACAAAATTTCTTAAAGAGTAGTTGGGTAATTGACTTCGGCAAAGCATTGTAGATTAAGGAAGCCATGTAGATACAGCTCTTTCGTAAGAGTTGCAACTTAGGAACAGATATCTCGAAATCCTAACGTACAGCTTTCCTTTCCTTAACAGTATTATCCCTTCGTTCAAATAACTCAGAATTGGATCTTAGGAACTTGGCAATTTCAAAGATATATATGCTGCAGGGTACAGTCAAAAGGTTATGTGACTTAAATATAGGCCTACACGAACCAGACCACTCCAGATTGAAAATTGCGCGGATACACTTTTTTGAGCAATGAAAATTCGATATATTTCTGTAGAGTTTCCCCACACAACTATGCCGTAGCGAATAACCGAACAGACATAGGCATGATACACCATTATGGAGTTTTCTCTTGACGACGTTACATTTTTTACTTTTCTTAGCGCAAATCTTCGATCAATAATAGTACCGTAATATCAATAATAGGGGCCGTTTTTGAAGCGCTTATCGGGAATCTAGTACTATTATTGATCGAAGGCGCAAAACGAATTGATTGATTTTCTTGCCGGGTATCTCAATATGATTTTTCCATGTTAAGTGTTCATCAAGTGTTACCCCTAGGAAACGGTGTTATGCTTTACGCTAATGTACGCGACATGAAGATGGACAGGTTTACTTTTCAATGTTTTAAAGTGAAGTACGCTCGTTTTAGCAATGTTTAATTTTAGTTTGTTGATATCTAACCATCTTATTATATCATGCAATGTTTGATTAATTTCATTATCATAGTTTTGTTGATCTTTACATTCAATAATAATTGTGGTGTAGTCAGCAAACTTTTACTCTATTCTCTTACTTTTTCTACTGAACTCATAGTTTACTCCATCTACCCTACTCCATCACTCCAAAGGCAAGACATAATAGTATTTGCTGAGCTGGAAACAGTTTCTCACCTGTGGCCGAAATGAGTATGCATCGCCGCCCTGTTTAGAGCTGCGTAACGGAAGTTCTTGTTCCTATCATTGCCTGTATTGGTTCCTGACGAGTTGAATATGGTACGATCGAAGTAATTATATAAAGAGTCCTGGGCTCCACTGAACTCCTTTGTGCGGATACAGTTAAGGAAACTGAGAAAATGCTGAAAAAATATATTACTACAGATTAAAAATTGGACTATGTAAAATGTGGCTAATAAGCTTGGAAAATATATTTTAATCATAATTCCTTATTTTAATCATTGCTAGTACAGTAATTTGAGTCCACTTCATTGTATACCCCTACTTACAATATCAGGATATTCAGGTATATCATTAATTATTTGTATAATTGTCTTCTGTAACTGTCTGGGTGGCATTGCTTTGTTCTCATTGATTTGTAACAAATTTGCTTGTTGTGCTGTAAATAGTTCTGCTTGCTTTCTTGACCACTGGCATTCTTCAAAACTGCTAAAATCATTTAAAAAAAAATGGTTTTACATTTCATCAAAAGTAGCAGTTTCAGGAACTGTTTTAAACGTGAAAATGTCTAAATAGAAACAGTATAACTCAATTTTGTGAACAATACTATAACTTACTTGTCTCTGTCTATTATATGCATTCGCATTGACAACTCCAATGGTTTAGATTCTTCAGGTACTGGTGATGTGGATGTGGTTTGCTGCTCCACGTTGTTTAATTTCTGAAATAAAAAGCTTCAAGGTAAATCAACTCGGACAAAGGGGAACATAAAATAAAAGATCATCTTTCATTAGTATGTTACCTCCTTGCTTAACGATCTCATCATCAAGCCAGGCCTGCCTCTCTGATAATACAGACAAAACGACTTGTACAGTGATACCACTTGCACAAAAGTTAATCTATCTAAGTGTAGTAATATTCTTCTTAAATATAGTCCTGAAAGTTAAGATTGGAACATTATTTATTATATAACGACAGTGTTACAACATGCAGCCAAATAAGTATAAATTAAATGTTTTTACCTAATACACTGTATCTAGCCATGATACAAGGATTAGACTCGATCATCAGCTTGTCGATCGTTGATGTAACGCAGTCCATTAGAGCACTCACTCCATTAACATAAATGTTCTGGAGACGCACACAAAAGTTCTGTAGGTGGACACTCAGTAGATTATAACGCCCATCAGTAAGTAAGGCCTCCAATTCTTTAAACTCCATATCTGGACACTATAACAAGATAAGATTTTCAGCAAAAGTAATTAATGTATCAGCTTAATTTTTGATAGGTGTAGCTATTTAGTTGATTCATAAATATTGTTCTTATTTGAAATACTTTATGTATTGCAATTAGTACCTGAATTAGTTTCAGAGCAAGCATACAGAAGTCCTTTCTATATTTAGGTGCCACAGTGCAATCTATCATCTTTTTTGCTGAAACATTTAAAAAAATACACAACTCAGAAATAGTCTTACAATACCAACATGGACTACAGTCCATGCGGAACAAAAGGATGGAACCCATTGTAAACAAAATTCTAGTAGATAATGTAAATAAATCATTTGAATTAATACAGTAGCTAGATGCAAATACTTACCTTCAATTTTCAACAGGCCATATTCCCTAATAAAAGCTACTACTGCTATTTTGTGAGAAGTGATATTTTCAATATTACCCTTGACATTAATTAGTTTCATAAAATCTATATTTTCACTTCCTAACTCCATTTTTACTGGAACAAGAAACAAATAAATACAGACTGAACCGCTCCTGCAAAGAAATGTTTTCTTTACCGTTTCAAAATGTCAAACATAGAGTCATAGGCATATTTAAATATGTCAAACAAAATTATAAACAAACAATGTTCCACAGATTAGATAATAGTAGAGATGATCCTAATTCGTTCCCCACTTCAATCAGCCTCTAATAAACAAGTACGAGTTTACTCTGTCTACGGTACTTGTATAATATTATAGGTCAGCGACTTCAATAAGTATTGTTATAAGTTATAACCTTTTGGCTTCAACGCAGACAGAGCAGAGGCAATAGTGATGGCAGACATTTTGACATACAACAAGCATCATAAAACGCGGTACGAGTTTTTCCCTTAAAATCAAACATTCCACTTGTATTCTTTAAACTATTCATCAATAAATAAGCATGTGAGAATGTTATTTCAACTTTTACCTAAAAATAACTTGAAACTATTTTATATCTTTCGAGATTACCTAAATCTAGGGGAAAATACCCTAAGGTAAGGTGAGGAGTTGAGGAGTCAAAGAGGTAAACTACTTTGTCGATACTCAATGCTAGAACCACACTAAGGTAAACTAATTTACTAAACAAAAAATAAAAATAAATGCTATACTCAAACTCAAATCATTTATTTCAACTAAAGCATTTACAGGCACTTTTGAATTGTCAAAATTAAACAGTCGGTCAGTTAGTCAGAAAGTTGAAGCTAGTTGCCCATTCCAAAACGTAGATTTCTATGGAGAAGAACGGGCAAGAAACTCCATGGACACTATTTTAAATCAAGATAAATTATTACAGAATCCTGGGTACTACATACAATATTCTTATTGCTTGTATATGTGAGAACAATGTAAAAAACAAAACAAATAAAGAAGCAATTTAAAATATATAATTAAAAATAAGCCCAGACAGTTAAGAGATGACCAGTCTCAACCGACGGCGCCCGTTCACGAACATGACGCGTGGATCAGCACCATCCAGCTCAACCATTTTGTAGGGAACCGAATGATCCAACACACGCGCCACCACAGTGAGACGTTTAAAGAGATTATTACACCATTCTAAAGAGCTTATTACACTATCCTAAATATCTAAGCTCTTGTGAGCATGACATATTCTCAATTGCCATGCTCTTTCAAGTTAACATCAAAATATCATGATAAACGGATCCATGGTTCTTACGTTTACAAAATTTAAAAAATGCTTTAAGTTATACAAAGCTATAGTTTGCAATTTATTTAAGAGATGAAAAAAAATTACTACTAATCAGGAAGAGGTACCTATTTGATATAGAAGTATTCAATTTTTCTTTGTCTAAGTATTCAATACTCAATGCTAGAACCACAGACTATGTAGGCTAGAACAAAAAATGCTTTTGTCTATACCACATACTATACCAGTTCCAGTTGCGACAATGCATGTTGTTGTGAAAACAATTTTATTTGTTAATTTGCAGTAAATATCCGCACATTTTGCGAAAATGCGGAGACAAAGTCTTAATTATTCATAATTTGTGATGGGATATACTTACAGTTTTAAGTTATTATTTTTGTTTTTATAATTGTTTTACAAGTGGTAGCCATAATAATGGGAAAATCGGAGGTTGCGTTTACTATTTTAGTGTTATATTTTGTTGTAACGACTGAAACTTCACGTGTTACTGTTTATCCCGGTGATACATTACCTCACCATGGTCGTTGTGAGCCAATTACTATTCAGTTTTGTCAACAAATCAGATACAATCAAACGATATTTCCTAACATACTGAATCACGCTAAGCAAGAAGACGCTGGGCCTGAGGTCCACCAGTTCACACCTTTGATAAAAGTTAACTGTTCACCAGATCTGAAATTCTTTTTGTGTTCAGTATACGCACCCGTATGCACAATATTAGACACTGCTATACCTCCTTGTCGACATTTATGTGAATCGGCAAAACAAAATTGTGACGAGATTATGATTACCTTTGGATTTCATTGGCCCGAACATTTGGAGTGCACGAAGTTTCCTGTGGCTACTGATGAAAACGTGATATGTGTCGGTGATAACAACATAACTCATGAATCTCGAAAACATACTGAATCAAAACTTCCTAAAGTGAACTTTAAGAATAACAATGAAAGAGATCCAACCAAACTTCATGGAGCTAAAGACTATGGATTTGTTTGTCCTGTACAATTTAAAGTTCCTAAGAACTTGGACTTGGAATATTCACTTAAAGTTGGGGATAAAGTTGAATATGACTGTGGAGCTCCTTGCACTGGAATGTTTTTCAGCCAGGATGAGAAAAACTTTGCTCGATTATGGATTGGTATCTGGGCAACAATGTGTACTGTGAGTTGCCTGTTCACAGTTTTGACATTTCTCATAGACACAGACAGGTTCAGATATCCAGAAAGGCCTATCATATTCCTGTCAGTATGTTACCTCATGGTAGCTGCAGCATATGTCATGGGATGGAGTGCAGGTGACAGTGTCAGCTGCCAAGGCCCATTCCCAACCACAATAAGTGGAGCGAGATTACCTAACATATCAGTAATTACACAAGGAACTAAGCATGAACCATGCACAATACTCTTCATGGTGGTTTATTTCTTCAGTATGGCCTCAAGTATTTGGTGGGTTATTTTAACACTGACATGGTTTTTGGCAGCTGGTCTCAAGTGGGGACATGAAGCTATTGAAGCAAATTCACAGTACTTTCATTTAGCTGCATGGGCTGTGCCTGCTATCAAAACTATATCAATATTGGCCATGGGAAAAGTTGATGGTGAGTATTTAAAACTTATTTATTAGCCTCTTTACTCTTTTAGAGACATTTGTTCGGTTTGACCAACTCATCATGCAGAACCACAAAAAGAAAATTAGAAAAACGGAAAAAGTTACTCGAAGCCAGGTCCGGACTGTAGGGTGGGTGGTCAATTTCTTCAAATCCTGTAGCTTTTAAGGCAGCCCTCGCAATCCGAGCTGTGTGAACGGGCGCATTGTCCTGCAGAAACAGCACCAACTTTCCATGTCTTTTCTGTTCGACTGCTTCAAGTGCCTGACGTAGTAAATTACTTTCATTAATTCATTCATTGTAGTCCCTTTAGGCAAGTAATCAATTAGTAAAATTCCTTCGCTCTCCCAGAAAATGATAGCCATAATCTTCAATGCTGACTTTTCCACTTTGAATTTCTTTGGTGGTCTTATTCCCTTTTTTATCCATTGCATTGACTCTTGTTTGAACTGTAGATCATACTGACGAATCCAGGTTTCATCAACGGTCACAATTCAATTGCAAATTTCATCCAAATCAGTCTGACACAACTCTGCAAAAATTTTGAAACTGAAGATTCTCCGAGAATTTTCAGTTTCTGTCGCCATGGTTTTGTTTTTTTTTATTTTTTTTTTCTTCTTTTTCTTCTTTGGCAACTGAGCCTTGTCGACTATTCTGCCAGCGTCATGTGGTGACGGTAACGCAGCAAGGTTTACCGCAGCCGTCGAACTTTGCACTCCGTGGTAGTTATGTAGTTATATGTAAGTACCTAACTACAATTTGATTTCATTTTTTAAGAAGAATGATAAAAATTTTATTAGTTTTGGAGAAAAGTTAGCCAAGAGGGAATGGAAGTTAGTAGGAAGAGGGATTTTAATTTTGGAAAGCTTATGATACAAGTCAAAGGATTGGGAGTTTAAAGGGCAAGAAAAAAAGATATGGTCCAGAGTACTATCATCAAGACCGCATTCACACAAGGAACTGTCATGAACACGGATTTTATTTAACAATACTGGACTGCAGCAGTGACCAAGTCTCAGTCTACACAAGGTAGCAACAGTTCTTCTGGATAATTTTGGACATTTAAAAAACCAAGGTTTCCGCTGGATGTCAGGTTGAATACTTGCGTAATACGCCCCCTTAAGTTTCGAACTTACCTGCCATCCTGCTGACCACGAGTTGTACAGTTTGTGTTTGGTGTCAGTCCGTAAGTCGTAACTTTGTACCGTGTAGTGCTTCCGATCCACCACCGGGTTAGATGAAGCAAATTTAGCCTGTGAGTCTGCGCACTCGTTGCCACCTATACCCGAGTGACTGGGAACCCAAGCTATCTCAATGTTTAAACTGTTGTTCGAGCATGTGTATAGTAAATTTAGAATGTCAAAAATGATTTGACTGTGAATTTTGGATTTTAGTTGACATTGAAAAACTACGAGGGTCATTCAATAAATACTTAGCCTACAAAAAGTAAACGAAAATTTTGGAAAAGTGGCAATTTATTTTTCAACATAGTCTCCTTTTAGTTCGATACACTTAGCCCAGCGATGCTCCAACTTTTTTAACCCGTCCGAAAAATAGTTTTTGTCAAACTCTGCAAAATAGGCCTCCGTGGCGGCGATGACCTCCTCATTTGATCCATATCTATTCTCGGCGAGTGATTTTCTCAGATTAGGAAACAGAAAGAAGTCACAAGGGGCCAAATCTGGAGAATACGGTGGATGGGGCAGCAATTCGTAGCGTAATTCGACCAATTTGGCCATGGCAACAGCAGACGTGTGAACCGGTGCGTTGTCGTGGTGAAACAACACTTTTTTCTTCGCCAGATGGGGTCGTTTTTTCTTTAATTCGGCGTCGAATCGGCCCAATAAATCGGCATAGTAAAGCCCTGTAATTGTTTTACCCTTCTCGAGGTAATCGATGTAGATCACACCTTGTGAATCCCAGAAAACGGTGGCCATAACTTTTCCGGTCGATTTTACAGTTTTCGCCTTCTTCGGAGCACGTTCCCCGGTCTAGATCCATTGTTTTGATTGCTCCTTGGTCTCTGGTGTGTACCAGTGGATCCAGGTTTCATCGACGGTCACAAAACGACGCAAAAACTCCGCTGGATTCCGCTTAAACAGCGCCAAACACGTCTCCGATGTGGTCTCACGGTTGCGCTTGTTTTCTGGTGTGAGTAAACGCGGCACCCATCGCGCCGACAGCTTTCTCATGCCGAGTTCCTCGTGAAGAATATGATGCACTGTTCCTTCTGAAATGCCTACAGTCTCAGCTAGCTCTCGAACCTTCAATCGGCGATCTGCCAATACGAGATCATGGATTTTTTTAACGTTTTCCTCCGTAGCAGCTGTTTTCGGTGCACCTGGACGTGGTTCATCAAAAACCGACGTACGGCCACGTGCAAACTCGTTGAACCAATTCTTGACGCTGGCCATCGATGGAGAAGAGTCACCGTACACAGCATCCAAGCGCTCTTTGATTTCGATGCGCGTTTTCCCTTCCAAAAATAGGAATCGAATCACCGAACGATATTGCTCTTTTTCCATTTTTGTAAAACCGATCGACACGTTCGCTTCCATAAGTTGTCAAATTAAAACAAATGAAGGGATTGGAATGAAAATTTGAAAAAAGATTTAAAGAAGAATGTGCTACACTGTGGTAAAACTCTTTTGAAACTACAGCGCCCTCTGGCGATGAGGCTAGGTACTTATTGAATGCACCTCGTATATGTACTCAAGCTACAAAATAATTAATTAAAATTAAAATGTAAATAAAAACCTACTACCTAAATAAAAGCCTCCAGGCATAAAGGGCGTGACAGCTTCCATATTTATGCATTGCTGAGTTTTGTTCACATAGCTGTCATTTGAAGTCACAAATGATAAACTAGGACCATCAAAGTAAAATAAATAAATAAGTTAATACTAATAACAACAACCTGTCAGTGAGCTAAGGCAACCAACTATTCTTATCGTGTAAGTAGTCGTTGATAGAATAGTATGCCTTTGAACAAAGGTTGTATTTTACTTGAGCTTTAAACGCATTAAAAGGCAAGTCTAGCAAAGAAGAAGGTATCTTGTTATAAAAAGTTATACCAAGCCCAACAAATGAGTTATGAACCTTATGAAGCCGGTGAAAGGGGGCACGTAGTTTGTCCTTATTTCTAGCGTTAACACTGTGAATATCACTGTTTTTAAAGTACAAATGTATATTTTGTCTAATATATAAGATGTTGGCGAAGATGAATTGTGATGCAACCGTGAGAATACCCCAATATCTTTAAAAAAATCTCTTAGAGAAACTCTGGCACCTAGCTGGTAAATTGCTCGAACAGCTTGTTTTTGAAGGACAAATATATTTTGTATATCAGCGGCTTTGCCCCCACAGCAGAATACTGTAGGACACAACGCTGTGAAAATAACTAAAATAGATTAAACAATCTGTATCAACGTCAAGTGTATTGTCTTACTTTCCTGACAGCGTAGGCAGCCGAACTGAGCCTTCCTGCTAAACTTGATATATGAGGTCCCCACTGAAGATTGGCATCTACTGTTAGTCCTAGAAAAATTTCCGAGCCTACAGTTTCAAGCTCCTCTTTATCTAAGATGATGTTGGGTCCTAGATTTCTAAAATTCGATAAGGTGAAGTCATTTCGTTTTCTTGGCATTGAGAACTAGGTTATTTGACGTAAACCAATCTGTAACTATTGAGAGTGCACTGTTTACGTCGTCAAAATCTTGTCTATTCCTGTCTACTTTAAAAATAAGAGAGGTATCATCTGCAAACAGTACAACGCCACAGATGCCAAATGGAATGGTAAATCATTGATATATACTAAGAACAAGAATGGACCCAGTATTAAGCCTTGCGGAACATCTAACTGAACTGGTAGCCCGGAAGATTTCACACCATTAATATCTACACATTGGACCCCATTATGTAAATAAGAAATTATTACGTTGAGAGCTTCGTTTTGGACACCGTAATGACATAACTTAAGCAAAAGCGTGTCATAGTGCACGCAATCAAAGGCTTTGGAGAGATCACAGAAAGCTATTGGAGTTTTCTGTGATCTCTCCAAAGCATTTTGCGATTTCTCTGATGCGTCAAATATGTGTCTCAACAGAGCAATACCCGCATCTGTAGTTGAACGACCCTTTGTAAAGCCATATTGCTCATTATGGAGGAGGCTATTTAAATTAAAATGTCTTATATATAAGTGCCTGATAAAGGATTTTTGGAAATTGTGCCCCTAAGAGGGTTAAATAGGGAGTCAAAGTTTGAATGTAAATCTGTATTTTTTAAAGTTAGAGGCATGAAATTAAACATTTAAATTTCTGGTTAGAAGAAACATCCATGTTTTTCTGTTTTTTTTTATTCCATCCCTGAGGGGGTTGAAAAGGGATGTAAGTTTGTATGATGTGTTTTTATACATCGAGCAGTTAGTTCTATATTATATCACCGAAGTTCTACATGAGATCCTCACAAATGAAAATAAAATCCCACTGAAAGCATTGATATACAAAAAACCCTTTTGTATATCAATGACTGAAAGATACTCTTTCAAATAAAAAATACTGTGAAACGGCCTCGCCCGCGTTAAAAAGGTCGGAAATCATCCGACCTTTTTAACGCGGGCAAACGCTAGTTATATATATTTGTATTCCCACCTTACCACAATCGAAAGTCATTAATTTTTTTTTTTTTCAGGCGATCTGCTCTCTGGGGTCTGCTATGTGGGACTTTGGGATGCTGAAGCACTGCGAGGATTTGTTTTAGCACCACTCTGTGTCTATCTAGTTCTTGGAACTATTTTCTTACTTGCAGGCTTTGTATCACTATTCCGTATCAGAACTGTTATGAAACATGATGGAACAAAAACAGACAAACTAGAGAAGTTAATGATTCGTATTGGTGTTTTCGGTGTTTTATACACGGTTCCAGCATTAATAGTGATTGCATGTCTTTTCTATGAACAAGCCAATTTTGATGATTGGATGGTAACTTGGCACCGTGATATGTGTTCTATTCCCCTGTATTCTATTCCATGCCCTTTCACACGTAGAGAAACAGATAGACCTAAATTTGAAATGTTCATGATCAAGTACTTAATGACTATGATAGTAGGAACAACTTCCAGTTTTTGGATTTGGTCAGGAAAAACCTTAGTTTCCTGGCGCCAATTTTTCGATAAAATTAAGGGTCGAAGAGTGGAAGCATATGTGTGAGCTGTAAGTTGTTTGTCTCAGTTGCAGCTTTTTAAAAATAAAATAGAACATTTCTTTTCCCGCCGTCAATGAGGCAGCTAAAACAATAAGGCAGTTATTATAACTATAGCATTGAGATTACTCTTCAATATTATTGAAACTCAAAATAAGGCTGATATTGTAAATAGTTTTTTCTCATTTATAATTATTGTGTCTTAGGTATAACATTATTTTTTTTATTTTTTTGTAATTATTTTTAAGAATAGAATATCAATTAAAATAAAATCATTGTATTTTTAACTTCGATTTTTATTGTTATGTAAAAACCACTGTCCCTCCTTTCTGTACTACTTACTTGGTGTCGTTGATTATTAAGTTATTGTTTGTAAAAAACTGCCACTTTCAGTGACTGACTGTACCCAAAACTGTATCTTGTCGTTAAGTGCAGCCCACACTGGAAACGAAGCCAATTTCGTTTAGCTTCGCTCGTGTAGCTGCCGTGTGTTTTCATACTTCGGTTCCTAGTTCGCACTGTGAACCGAAGCATGCAACATACACATAGTACTTACACCCCCATTTCGCCAGTTATGTTAAAGTCCCATGTCATAGGGGGTGAGCCTCCTGCCACAAACCGTGCACAAATCCAGACTCCAGGCTGCTTCTGAGAAGTTTCTGTTGGAAAAACCTAATAACACTTTACCCAACCTAGGAATTGAACCCAGGACCTCATGCTCAGCAGTAACGCTGGCGACCAGTAGACCAACGAGGAGATGTACAGACGCCAGCAGGTTAAGCTACCCGAAACTGTCAAATTTTCCCAATCAACCTTGAACCTTAATGATTTCGCGATAAAGTTGAAAATCTATTAAAGAAATTTGACAGATTGTAGTAACTTGAAGTGCTGGCGTCCGTACCTCCCTTACTAAATTCCTCGTCACCCATGGTGACCCCCCCCAAAATCTTGGGCTGCGACCGCCCCGGATGAATTAACTATACGACCACGTAGGACGCCGCTTAACACCCCCTAAACGCCCTATGGAGGGTAGTATTAAAAAACCAAATGTCAAACCTTATTACTTGTTTATGTCAATATTCGTACCAAGTTCAAGTCCAAGATAGGTATAAGATTTTTCATACAAATGAAATCCTCTTTTTCACACCTGAAGAATGGGTTGTCAGGATACCCAAACATCTTTCCCTAATGCTCACTTTCGTTATAATATGCATTCTTGTCTGCAACCAACAAATAATCTTTGATGCTCTTAGACCCAGTGGTTTGGCTTTGCGTTGTCTGCTGTCAGTGAATGAATGAATTTAAGATGATTGTAAATGTAGAAAATTTTGACCCACGGTACAGACGCCAGCAGGTCAAGCTACCCGAAACTGTCAAATTTTCCCAATCAACCTTGAACCTGAATGCTTTAACGATAAAGTTGAAAATCTACTAAAGAAATTTGTCAGCCAATCAGTCAGTCATTTTTGGCTTGATGTGCTGGCGTCTGTACATTTGCACTGCTCTGGGCAGTGGCGTAGCTTGTCCTAAAGGGGCCCTGTATAAAAAAAAAATTGGGGGCCTTTTCACCTTAAATTTCTTCTTTTTTGACACGCTCTGTCTGGGAAGTCAGAACATAACCCTCCATTCTTCTCAGACGGACACCATACCGAGATCCCTCCGTGCCGCGGAAAGCACGTTAAGTCGTTGGTCCCGTTGTACGTACCAATAAGAATTTTAGGTTTTGGATATTATTTTACGAATTTTTGCTTACATACGTCGCGTCTGGGGGCCCTTGTAGCTCGGAGGCCCCGTATCAGTGGTACGGCTGATACAGCGGTAGCTACGGCCCTGGCTCTGGGTATTCCTGCAACTACACTGTACCTAACTGCAACTGTATATATTTAGAGCAATACGAATCCAGAACTTGGCAAATTCGTATTTGTTATTGTCGTATTCTGTCCGTTTCTATGGAGCCGATCCACTATACGACGTGGCGACGGTTGTAGTACCACTGTCGTTAGAATGCCGCTCATATGTAATGGCACTTTTGGGATAATAATATTTATTACAGAAGGCAGTACTTCCGTGTGAAACATCCCTGACTTGTGCTAGGTGATAACTTGTGTTACAAGAGCCAATACCCTCTCCTGGGAGGAAAATACTATCAAACCGTAAAGGTAATACGGGCTGGTGTCCGCAATGAAACCGTATGTAATAAGATAAACAAAAAATAAAAAAGCCTGTAATGGTGATTGTGTCCATGAGGTGAGCAAGTTCTACAATATAGTACTTCTGCTCTACAATACAGTACATCATAATATACCTTTCATTTTTATTAATAGAAATACCTAATTATGGTATCATTAGTTTTTATTATGCAGCCTATAATAATATATGTATATTATAGGGCAACTAGCTTCAACTTTCTGACTAAGAGACTCTTTGACACTTCAAAAATCCCTGTAAATGGTCTAATTGAAATAAATGCTTTAAGTTTGAGTTTAGACTTACCAGTGCTAGGTACTGGTAAGGTCACTGTCCAATAATACAATTTATTCAAGACCCTTTGTTGTAACAAGTAATGGGTTGATACTTAAACAACTTTGTAATATTAGGATAACAAGAAATAAAAATAATTTTTAATGTATACAACTTATTTTTACTGCAGAATAAGATTAAATTACATAATTTATTAAAAATCATATCTTAACACCCAACTCCATAACAATCACTTAGCACTTTCACTCTTGCTCCGAACAGACAATTATTAAATAATGTGGAAAATTACGCCCTTGTGTATTTACCCCAGATGTGAAGCATAAACACTGACGCAATGAAGAGCAGAGACATTACTAACACTGGAACTGGTCCCCTGCAAATAAAAATAAACAATAATTAATAACTAGTAATTGAAATACATTATTTTTATTAAATTTATTAGTTGTAGGGAGAAGGAATTACTGTTATTATCATTCTATGATATGTTGATTACAATAATACTTTCAAAAAGTAATAGAATAGCCATGGATGTTTTGTCATGAATCTTCTTGTGTTTCTATAAATTAAAATAGGTAGGTGCTTCAGTGTTTTTATCTTTGTGTAATAAAAATGCTTAGAATTTTAATAAAATAGTTATATTAAATAATAACACCTCTAAGACCTATGTAACGATTTTGTTTGGAAACACAAAGATATAGGTATTTTACTTTTTTTTTTTATAAACAGGACTTTAGAGGTTTAGCTATAACTTACACTTTAACGCCAGGGGAATCATCAGTGTAGAATCGCCACATGCCACCTGATCCGGCACCTGTGCTGCGATTTCTGGCAGCAGTGGTAGTCGTTGTGGTTTTACGTTGACGAACTGTGCTACCGCTGGATGATCGTGGTGCTGTAGTCGCCTTGCTTGGTGAGCGACTACCAGATCCTACAGACGTGGAGCTTGGGGAAGGAGGCTGAAAGCAAAATACCAAAGATATCAAGTCCATGAACATTGGTCTCCATTCACCGATATTCACAATAATTATAAAATAACACTTTTAAGACTTTATTATACGCACCATATTTGAAATAATCTGCTTTAATTATGAACCACCCACAATATGTAGCGAGGTCTGTTAGGCTTAATAATTTAACTCTCGAAATTACAAAGTAGAACAACTCTGAATGACTGCGTTGGCAACTAACATGCTACGCGTACAGATCGAATTGACACGTTGACAAACAATGTTGCCACTTGCCGGATTATTTCGTTCCATTTACTAATTAATTATTATGCAATAAAGTAATAGTATATATGTTTTATAAAAAGACTGATCGGTTTGGAGCTTCAGGACAAAATTCGGAAAATAGAAAATATATTTGTGAAAATATGTTCAGGTAAAACAAGAAACTAGCTATAGAGTAGCTTAAAATGTTACCTACAGCTAGGTAACAACATATTATTGGCCAGTTAGCACCAAACTAGACAGTTAGAAGTTTATCTAAAAACGATAATTAAAGTTATGTGACGTTCAAACGTCAGAAATGTATGGTTAAACCAGTCGCTAATCAATATTTAAGTTTAAGCAACGTTTATGAATAAAGGGGTTAGTCTGTTTCTTGGGGCTATGAATTCCAGAGTGGAGACTAGAAAGGTGATTTCTAGTAATGGTAACTTTAGTTGACGAACAGGAAGATCAAAATTTTAGGAAAATCAGAGGTTTTTTGGTAGTTTGAGACTGAGATTAGCTTTAAACGTTCTTAAAATTACGACAATAATTGTCCTGAGGATTTTGGTTTCTAATAGTGCATTGATAAAAATGATAGACCTGACCAAAAAACACATTAGACGTGTAGCGCTAATTTGGTATAATGCAAGTGGGCCTAATGCTAGGTAATTTTGACAGCAGATTCGTCGTCAGCGTTGTCAAAATCTGTGCGTGGATTTGAGATTGTGTAAACCATGGAATTAGTATGTACATAGTATATACACTGAAAACAATCAAAATGAAATTATCAAGATTGTCACTTTGAGTCACTGACAGTTGACACTGATACTGACAAGCTGACAAGTAGTGTAGTAGTATTGTTATCTCTCAGACTTTTGAGGTTATAGTGGTTTAAAGTTTGTGTTAAAAGTTGGTCTTGTTTGATTAAAAATATATTCTTTCACTGCTGACGATACAATACAATCAAGTTTGAATGTGTATTACGTTGACACAACATAAAACATAATTTGATAATATATTATTATGTTATATCGATTTCACAACTTGAGCAACAAATTTTCTACCGTTGTTTCGCTATCAAAAATCATGAATCATCATAAGTGCTATTTTAGATACATACAGAAAGAAGAAAAAGTCGAGATTACCTTTTCATTTGATATTAAAGGCTCTGCTAGGCAATTTAATTTCAGCCGAAAGCCATCAGAAAGTTTGCAGGTTTTGCTCAATCGTATGAAAACCAACATTCAGAAAGTGATTGACAAAGGAAATAAAAAGAAAAAAGTTAGTCAGGAAGATGGAGTCCTTCACTTAGAATTTTATGATTCTAAGAATGTTTTAATCAATGAAAATAGTACTTGTAATGACCTGTTTACTATGGAAGGCCCAGTCAAATTAAAAATGTCAGATAGTTTCTACGAAGTGGTTTTTAATCCTCCATGGGTAGTGAGTATGAACTTACCGCAAAGCATTTTAGCTGGTTTTCCAGTTCATCCACAAAACTTTGAGACTCAATACGCTAAACAGGACAACTGTAGTTTTAATTGGTATAAAGGATTACCATTAAATGAAAAGGGACAATCAGTAAATGAGCAACAAATTCAATGGGAACTAACTGGCAATAAATTCATTCATACTCCTGACACACAAGATGTAGGAATGAAATTAAAGTTTGAGTGTATACCAGGCAAGTATTGTTAAGTTTATATTTACATCTACACCCAAGTAGGTACAGAGCCCAATTCTTCATATTTTAAGAATTCTTATACTTTATAACTAACTTCAAACTTCTAGGAAATGATGGAATGGTTGGCCCTGCTGTTGAAACTATATCTAAAAATGTAATTGAAGCTGGACCTGGGAATTGCCCATTTGAAACTAGACACATGTTTACTAAACAAAAACTGCAACATAAAAGGTTTAAATCAACATTATTTTATTTTAATACAATTCTTTATCACCTGCTGATTCATCTTAGCGTACTTACAAAAATGCTATTGTTTGTTTGCAGCTTCAGATGTGTATCATACAACATATTGGCTGATTTGTACTGTGACTCAGAACACACAAGAACAGTTCTACATCCGTACTGTCCCCCATATGCATTACACATTGATTATAGAAAGCAACTCATGTTGAAAGAATTACTTGGTAAGTTTATGTAATGTTTTGTTGTCATGTTAAAACACATACCTTTTAAACAAGAATATTAATAAAAAAAAATTATATATGTTTCAGGATATAACAGTGATATAATATGTCTTCAAGAAGTGGATAGTAAAATATTTCACAACTGTTTAACACCTATTATGAAATCTGAAGGTCTAAATGGTTTATTTTACAAGAAGGGAAAACAAGTTGCAGAAGGAGTGGCCTGTTTTTACAGAAGAGATAGATTCAAGTATGACTATTAACTTAATTTTTTTTGACAAAATATTGACTGCATCATCTATCTAACATGTACAGCTTGGCAAAAAAGTCGTGAAAATAATGGTGGCGCCACTATCGTGCATGTTGTAACCCTAAATAGTACGACTAAAACGGTTTTGATATTAGTTTTTTTTTTTAATTAATGTGAATATTGGCGGGTTTTATGAAAACAAGAAAAGCTCTGAAACGCTTGTTCAGCCACTGCCTAGAACGATAACATTTGCAGTTATTTAATTTAATGAATTAAAAATATAATTATGAGGTATTTCAAAATACTTTGATGTCAACTAATCCCACATTATGTGAGATA
This sequence comes from Apamea monoglypha, assembly GCA_911387795.2. Taxonomy (NCBI): domain Eukaryota; kingdom Metazoa; phylum Arthropoda; class Insecta; order Lepidoptera; family Noctuidae; genus Apamea; species Apamea monoglypha. The sequence continues at coordinate 11,120,256 of OU426921.1, forward strand.
ATTTTATGTTTCACAAGACCCCAGATCAATTCAATAGGGTTTAGATCCCAGTGACAAGTTAGAAGCTTTACTACTGTGTGACTGTGTCCCACAAATCCATGTTCTCCTCTAACCACAGGCAAAATGTTCCATAGTTGGTGTTCTAATCAAAAACTAAAATAAAAATCAGAATATTTTTTTTTATCAGAATCAAAAATTTTAATAAAAAATGTTTTCCTCTAAGTATTCCACGCCCGAAAACTCTTCATCCATGTCTTGGTGTGAGCTTTCACCAAAACTCTGCTGGCTATGTTCAGATGTGTCACTGTTGCTGCTTTCATCTTGTAGGTTTATGATATTTTTTTCAATGTCACTATACACAGTTTGCCTCCTTCGAAAATAACCTTTTTCTATTTTCATGACATGTTGACATTAATTTTTCCAGTCGTCAACTGATATGCTCTGAAACGCTTGTTCAGCCACTGCCTAGAACAATAAAATAAAAACAACTAAACATTTGCAATTACTTATTGTAATGAATTAAAAATATAGCCTTATAGTACTGATAGATTTACCTAAAAAATACTATAGTTATTTTTGTTCAGTGATTTATTTTATGCAATATTAACAAAAAGTATCAAAATTATACGAACGCGCTGCATTCCGAATGTGTTTTGTAAACATAACCTCAAATTCGTGAATGTACATTTCAATAATTGTATGAAAGGTTTATAATAGATATTGCACCTTGAAATACACACATTAGATCTGATTACATGTATAAAATATAATTTTACCTGTCATTTCAGCGGTTCTTTCATACACATCGTTGAGATCGGTTAAAATTTGTCCGGCCTCGAGTTCCGCCAAATATCTCACGTACACTTTATAAATTATTGCTCTTGCGGAGCTGCGAATAACAGATCTGTTCATTATGAACACAATGGGTCACCAGTATCACCACGATAAAGCAAATAAATAAATAATAAACACGAAAAACAGTCACCGATTACAAGAAATGACAGAATATGTACCTTACTCGACGAGGCAGAGCGAGTGTTGCCAATGATTAAATATTTTAGTTCCGTTTCAGGACTTTCTTGCCAAACTGTATTTAAAACAAAATATGTTTTTCTGTTTTAGATTTTTAGGAGAGGAAAGCATAGTATTGGCTGAAGCTCTGAAAACTAAAAAATACCTTCAATCAATTTGGGCTAAAATTCAAAATAATAAACCTCTAACAGAACGATTGTTAGATAGATCTACAATATCAAGTGCAACATTCCTACTATCTGTTGACAATCCAGATGAGGTTCTCATAGTTGCCAACACACATTTATATTTTCACCCTGATGCTGACCATATAAGATTGTTACAAGGAGGTATAGTCATATACTGGTTAATGGATATTCAGAAGAATTTGAGAGTTAAGGTAGGGAAAATGCGTCTTTTAATTAATCTTAGTATTTTTAAACATAATATGCAATTAGATAAAAAAATACTAAAAAAGTGGAACAAAGTTTATAGCAGATGGGGGATGGGGGTGGGTGCTTGATCGCAGTCAAGCACTAGTTTATATCATTAAAGAATAAAAAAAAATCGTCACCCGCAACTTTTTTCTCCCTTTTCTGAGTAACTTGTAATTCACCAAATTCATGTTATGGTGAACTGTGTGTGAAAATTCATGTTATGGTGAATTTCACTACATATATGGTCAATTTACTTGTCACCCCCTTTTTTTTTTTTTTTTTTTTTGGGATGGGAAATCATCAAATGACTCCTCCCGCTCTGGGTGGAGCGGAAGGGAGTGTCAGACTCTTACTGACTAAAACCCACCCATGTTCCTTCCTTCGCCCTTTATGTTCCGGGTAGCGGTAACCCTTTCGGACAATCCCGCTGCCCCGGCAGGCTTCGGCCCTGAGGGGCCCCTCGTTATGCTGACATCTCTTTGAGGCGCGCGTGGAACACTTACGCGCCGTCCGGCACGGGCCTGGTCCTGATCGGGCGGTGAGCTACCCATTGCTCTCCGCCCGCAGGCCCGCGCCTACGGTGGCCGGTAGTCGTCGCTCGACTCCCGACGCCCGGGGCGTCTCCTGCGGCGGCTGGGACGGGAGGCTCTCTCCCTCATCCGTCCCGCCACCTCCTTCGCTAGCATGACTGCTTCGCAGAAGGAGGCGACTGCCTCCCACTCCCTCTCGCTCCGGACCATGGCTTGCACCAGGTCCGGGCGCGAGAGGCCGCCGCCGCTGCCGATCGCCTCCACGAGGACACGGCGGTGCTCCGCCCAAGCGGGGCAGACCTCCACCGTGTGCTCCACCGTGTCCTCTGGGCGATCCTGGCAATGGTGACACCCGGGCGTTTCCTCCCGCCTGATCATGTGCAGGAACCTCCCGAAACTTCCGTGTCCGGTGAGGACCTGCGTCAGGCGGTAGGTGAGGGCGCCGTGGCGCCTCTCTAGCCACTCCTCAAAGAGGGGTCTTATCGCCGCTATCGCGGCGTGCCCTGCGCTGGGTTGCGACAGTCGCTCTTTCCATGTCGCCATGAGATCGAGCCGGAGGTCCGTCCGCTCCGCAGCAATTTGCCGCGGGAGCGGACTTTCCCCCCGGCGTAGTGCCTCCGCGCGCCACTCATACAGGCGCGCGAGGACTATCGCCTCCAGATCCCATGGCGGCAGTCCGGCAAGGAGGCTTGCCGCCTCGCGCGAGATCGTGCGGTAGCCCCGGATTAGCCTTACGGCTACCACCTTCTGGGGCGCGTTCAGGTAGTGGACGGCTCGCCGCCGCAGTGAACGCGCCCACACCGGGGCCCCGTATATGGCCATGGACCGCACGACCCCCGCGTAAAGCCTCCGGCAGGAGGCGTTTGGCCCCCCCAGGTTGGGCAAGAGCCGCTTGAAGGCGGCCCCAGCCCGTTCCAGTTTGGGGGCCAAACGTCGGAAGTGCTCGACGAAGTTCCACCGGCTGTCGAGGACGAGACCCAGGTACTTCATCGTCGTCTCGATGCCGATGTGAACCCCTCCTGCCGTTAGTTGGGATCCCGGTGGTGGCGCGTTCCGGGGCCCATGAAACGTCATGGCCTCGGACTTGTGCAATGCCACCTCGAGACCCAACTGCCGGATCCTCTCCACGACTATCGCAACCCCGCGTGTCATCGCGTCGGCCGCCGCCTGATGCGACCTCCCCTGCGCCAGGACCAGCGTGTCGTCAGCGTAGCAAACCACGCTGACGCCATCAGGGAGGTCGGCCCGCAGCACCCAGTCGTAGCCGATGTCCCACAGGAACGGCCCCACAACCGATCCCTGCGGGACACCGCACGACATCTCTCGCCGGTTCCACTCCCCATCGCGACCGGGGTAGCTGACGGCTCTGTCCGTCAGATACGCCTCGACTATTCGACGGAGGTAGGGCGGCACTCGGTGATACCGGAGTGCCTCCACAATGCAGCTCCAGGGCAGGGTGTTGAACGCGTTGGCGATGTCGAGTGACACCGCCACGACGACCCCACCCCGGGACACCGCGTCCCCCGTCGTGAGGGCTCTCACGCGCATGATGGCGTCCACCGTCGAGCGCCCCTTGCGGAAGCCAAACTGGCTGTCCGCAAGATCCGGCCCCGTCCTCACCAAGTGCCCGACGAGGCGGTTTACAATTACTCTCTCAAAGAGCTTGCCCACCTCGTCGAGCAGCACGATGGGCCGGTATGCGGACGGAGAGTCCGCTGGGCGCCCTGGCTTCCGAATGAGGACCAGCTTCCCCGTCTTCCAACGAAGCGGGAACTGGCCTCTCTCCAAACATGCGCTTAAGAGCGCCTCCAGTCGAGGCCCGAGAGCCCTCGAGGCCAGGACCCAGGCTTTACCTGGCAAGCCGTCGGGTCCTGGGGCGGTATTTTTGGCCTTCAGCCTTCCTACCGCCACTCTCAGTTCTACCCCGGTCACTTCAGGGATGTCGTCGTCGTCCGCGTGGTCCGCTTCGGGCACCGCAATTGGCGGAGCCATGGGCGGGGGTGTGTGCACCCCCCGTGAGGGGAACAGAGCGCTCACCACCTCCTCCACCAGCTGGGGGCGGAGACTCTGCGTCAGCGGGGGGGCCCAGGTGCGGAGTTTATTCCGCACCATTTTATAAGGGCGCCCCCACGGATCTCTGTTCAGAGTCTCCACCATCTCCTCGCGGGCCATATCCTTGGCCCGCCGGACAGCCTCTCGGAGGGCGGTCTTCGCCGCTCTGTACCCCTCGTACAGCTCCGCCTCCGTGGCTTCCGCATCCGGAGGGCGGATGCGGAGCCTGCGGTGCCTGGTGTACCGGTGTCGCGCGTCGACGCACGCCTTGCGTAGCGACCCTAACTCGTGCGACCACCAGTACACCCGACGCCGGGCGCGTCCCGGCCGGACTCGGGGCATTGCCACGTCGCAAATGTCGGACATGGCCTCCCGGAACCACTCCGCCTCATCGTCGATATCGGCAGGCCTGTCCGGTGATGACACCCAGGCCTGCACGATCGAGGCTTCCAGGAGGAGCTCCCGGTCCAGCTGCTTCAGCGCCCACCGCGGACCACTCGGGGCCTGTCGGACCAGCGCGCTAGAGGTCTGGGTGGAGACGTCGAACCGGATATACCGGTGATCGGAGTAGGTCTCCACCTCCTCCATGACGCGCCAGTCAATGACACGCTGTGACAGAGCGGGGCTGGCGAACGAGATGTCCACCACCGACTCCCCCCGCATCCGCACACACGTGGGAACAGAGCCCCGATTTAGGACGACCAGGCCTGTTTCCAGAGCCCAGTCCTCCACCATCCTGCCCCGCACATCCGTGCAACGGGAACCCCAGGCCAAATTCTTGGCGTTGAAGTCCCCGAGCACTAGAACGGGGAAGGGATGGCTTCCGGCGACGACGACACTCAACTCTATTAAAGAGTTGTGGAACTCGGCGAGAGTTCGGCTCGGAGAGAAGTACACTCCCACTACTACAATCTCTCCGAACCGTGCTGCTACGCACCCCTGTCCCTTCGTGACGCATTCGAGGGACGGGGTGCCGGCGGCGGCCGACGAAATTATGGCCACTGAGCCGCTCAGGTCCTCCACCCAGTCATCCCTGGGCGGGACAAAGTACGGCTCAGCGACCACGGCGATGTTAATCGACCACTGCGCCACGCTCTGGAGCAACAGGTCCTGAGCGCAGGCGCAGTGGTTGATGTTCGCCTGGAGGAGGCGTAATGGAGGAGCCATTACTCCTCCATTTCAGCCCCCTCCCGGGCCCCCTGTGAGGGCCCCTCGCCAGAGATGGCAGCGGCGGCGGCGGCGGCGACGGTGGCGGTGGCGACGGCGGCAGAGGGCCTGCCCTTCCACTTCGCTCCGGTGGGCGGAGCGCAGGGTTTGCTCCCCGCCCGGTGATCGGCCGGCTTGCCAGCTGCCGCACATGCGATGCAGTGCGGCGCGGCGTCGCACGAGCCGGCCTTGTGTCCGGGCTGACCGCAGCGGAAGCACAGTGTGCTGCGGTCTACCTCCGAGGTGCACTGGACGCCAACGTGGTGCCCCACATGGCATCGGTAGCACCTCAGAGGCTTGGGTTCCAGCAGTTTTACCTGCGCTGAAACCCAGCCCACCAGGAGCCTTCGGCCCTCCACAATCGTTTTGGCCGCCGTCACGGGGCAGCTTACCACTAGGGTACGCATGCCCGTGGAGTCTGGCCGTATGGTGCCGGCCTTCACCTGCTCGGCCAGACACCCGCCCGTCCTGACGACGGCGGCCACCACCTCCCCCTCCGTTACGGAGTCATCCAGGCCCGAGATGCGCATGTCTGCGCACTTGACGGGCCTGGACACCCGAGCCTCCTCCTACTTGTCACCCCTTGTACATACATTTACATGAGTTCAACGAATTATAAATTACTCGGAAAATAATAAAGGAAAATAAAAGTTGTCGGCGTCAAATTTCCTTCCCCTCTTGAAACTTGGCAAAAAAGTACCACGAAAATCTGTTCAATCCAAGCAATGTTCCACTTCTTTTGGCTTTTGTGACTATTTTACGTTTTTGCAAAAAGTTTTAATTAGACTACAATACAAAATATAAATTATATTTGTTTCTTTTAAGATTTTTAAGACATTTTATCTGGTCAATATTTTGGTCAATCAATTTGTGTAAAAAAAACTAAATGACGCCGCATTTTCTAGCCGACTCTGAGAAAAAATACCGAAACAAATTTAGAGTCGATGGTTTTAAAGTCTAAACATAAATGAGACTGTCTCCGCCACAGGCACTTGAAAATCACTGGTGCCATGTAATATGTCATATCCCAACACTCTTCAGTGTTCCTAAAAACCAGTCACAGCCTTTGGTGTCAAGTGTGTGTTGCATGTAATCTTCAGAGTGACATACCTAATCATATTATGAAATATTTCTATTACAGTATCCACATAAAAGAGTAAGTGCCATACTTTGTGGTGATTTCAACAGTGTCCCATCATGTGGTGTATATCAGTTGTACACAACTGGTGAATCACCAAGTACTTTACCAGACTGGAAATCTAGTAAGTAAAATTATATGATATACAGGGTGACAGGGAAACTCGACGATTTCCTTGAAAGGCGTTATACTAGAGGTCATTAGTAACAAATTTAGTCTGGTTAACTAGGGTTCAAAACTGGATTGTTGTTGCTAATGACCTCTAGTATAACGCTTTTCAAGGAATACGTCGAGTTTCCCTGTCATCATTCACACCTGTCACAGGGAAGCCATTGGACTACAACCATTTTCTTTATTTCAGATAAGGATGAAGCTGTGTATGGTTTAAGTTTGGAGCAAAATATTTCTTTAGCAAGTGCATGTGGAACGCCTCCTTTTACAAATTATACAGCCGAGTTTGCAGATTGTCTGGATTACATCTTTTATGACAAGACTAACTTAGAAGTAGAACAGGTAAAATAACCATAAATGTTTGACTTTTATGAAAACAATCTTGTATTTGGAAAGAACTTCGTTCGTTTGTTATTTGTTGCCCTGACTGCAAATTATGTTAAAACTACAAACCACACAATAAAAAAAAATTATAATTAAAAAACAAAACCGACAAAGAATAAGTCAGAATCGCACACCGTGGTAGGAAACAGATTTTTCTATTTTCAAAGTTAAAGTGGAATGTTTTGGGTTTGGACAATACCAACTTGCGAGAGCGCGGGTTACAACATCATACAATCTTCATAAACTTCAGCTTATAAATACTTTTTCTTTTAGCTGAGATCTGTCAAGCGCACTACAGTTCTTTCACAGTTATTTTACCTCTATCAGTAGCAACCCAACAGCAACCTTATTTTAACTAGAATAAAAATCATTTTGAGATGCTTGTAGTGCGACCCTAATACAATAAATGACACTGGTTTTGACAGTGACGTAAATCAGAAGTAAAATAAAATGAATGGACTGTAGTCCTTACTCAAGCTAAGCACAGCTGACAACAGCTATAATATGAACCTTATTCTTGTTAGGATAGCGTTCATATTGTTATAAACAAATGCGATCGTGTTTCATAAAGTATGAACATTAACTTTATTTAAGGTTCAAATTCGTATACTTAAGACTTTAGCAGTATTTTATTATTTGAATGCATGGAAGGTATAGATCTCCTTGCCTCGACAACGTGTTCGATATACACGCATCAAGCAGTGGAGGGCCGCGCGATTAAGATTAAGAGTGCTACAAGGATCTTTTGGTTCAAATGACGTTGATGTGGAGGCGCTGTTGGTAAACATTTGTGAAATATATTAAAAACAAGATGACGGCGTTAGTTCCGTATTTGACCACTTGCCAAAATATCCTTGAACAGCTATAGACAATCTTATCTGGTATCTAAAACCACGTTAATATTCTTGCAGGTGGTTCCTCTTCCGTCTATTGATGAATTAAAGTTACACACAGCATTGCCGAGTGTCGTATTTCCTTCAGATCACGTGGCTTTGGTTTCAGATTTACGATTTAAGTAGAATATTTGTTGTTGATTTTAAAGTTTATGAATATATATTTTATTTTTGTTATATTCAGTTATTTTATTTGGAAAGCAATATTCTCCACATAAGGCTGATTTTTCCAAAGCCATCTTATTATTATTTGTGGAATAATATTGACGTCTGACAGAACTGTCTGTTTGGTATAGAACTGTCAAAAATTCAAAATTATTCTTCGGATAAAATTATCTGGCATTGGAAAAATCAGCCCTTAAATTAATATTTAACTTTACAGCATATAATTCTCGACGTTTTGACAACACATCAGTAGATTGCCCCCGTACAAAGCAGGGGCGAGTGCATAGATATTATTACGAATCGATAGATAGAGTCCGACTCACGACAGAAGTCCCGCAGCAATAAGTAGAACTAATTATTATTATATAGTTTTTCCTACAACAACCCTTCTCACACGCCTTTTTCCATTTATGATTGTGTATTTTATTAACAAGTGAAAATTGATGTCGAGATAATATAAATGTGCAATGCTTCAATCATAGAATCAGTGTACAATGTTGCCAGATCCGATATTTAAAAATCCGTAGCTTAATCCTGAAAATGTGCCTAGAAATCTATAGATTGCCTCTAGAAAAAATCCAAGATCACCGAACTTTTAGAGCCATCATCTCCTCTCCTCCTCCGTGTATATATTTAACTAATTGGAGCTAGACTGGCCATAAAACTAGTTTCTAGTTGATAAAGAAAATCAAAACCAAATAAATCTAGGGGAAATAATGTCCAAGGCAAAGAAAAAATCTAAAATTGTTTTATCTGTGCTTATTTTTTGCAATCGTATTTAGTACTACAATCTGTCAAACTTTAATAGATTTCAACTTTATCGCTAAAGCATTAGGTTCATGGTTCAAGGTTGATCGGGGAAATTTGACAGTTTCGGGTAGCTTGACCTGCTGGCGTCTGTACCCTTTATTCCAATTTGAAGGCGTCGAGTTCAAATCTCGGAATCAAATCAAGAAGTTTTTGTTTACTTTACGTGGTTTGGTTGTGTATAAGATGGCCCGGTCAGCTATAGCATATGGTCAGCTAACCTTTTCTTACAGTAGTGTAGCGCTGTTGACAATTCAAAAGTGCCTGTAATTGGTTTACTTGAAATAAATGCTTTGAGTTTGAGAATCGTTTTAGTTTTGTTTGGATGGACCGAATATCCGTAGATTATTAGCGATTTATGTCCGTAAGTTCCTTGGTGAGTCCAAAAGGAACTACGGACAAATCCGTAGGTCTGGCAACGCCGTGTGCACATAATATTTCTGGAATGCGTTTAATTGTTATGATTGCTCAATCTCGACGACGAGCTGCCTTTAGTATGTAAGTTTAGATTTTGACGATTTTTGTTGGCACTCGATACGCTTTGAAAATCAAGCGAAACACTAGGCTCCTTTTCTTTTACCGAACGCGTAGAGTCGGCCAGTTAAAAGCCAAAGTAGCACGGATCATAATACATAATTGAACGCACCTCTGTTGACGTAGACCTGTTGCCTCTTGATGTCAATTTTTCAAATGTCAGTGTCATTTATCTGTCATGTTAGGCGGTCTCGTTACGTGTACGGTTATACGCTGTATTAAAAAACGGGGAATTTCCATATAGCTTTTTTATTTGTTGAAACACGTATTGTATACGCTCAAATTTTCAAAAATGTACAAAATTTATACTAAAACGAACAGTTATTTCAACGGAAAACAGTTGGCAAATCCATTGTTTGGTAAGTTTAGTTGAACATGACCTTGAGGATTGTTTATTGTATACAAAGGGACAAGAATCCGACTAATTCACCTTTGTTCAACCTTTCCAGGTGGATTCACTAATAACATTGGCCAGGACATTAACCGTATACACGTCACAACTGGTCTAAGATTCCCCCCGGCCGCAGCATTAAAATTGCCGACGAATGTCGTTGACATAAATGCTTCAGAAATGGGTATATTTTCGCCACAAAGAGAACGAGATATATCTGGTCCAGTTATCAGTTCTTGTTATAAAAAACAAATTGACCTGGGAAAAATTGACATAACTGTACAGTCAGATCCTCATGTTAATAAATATGACTGTCGTGGAGCTGTCAGTTTATCTTCTTCCATGCAGAGCAATGTTCCCAGCCCCTTCAGTGGTAACCATACCCATCTTAATATGCCGGGATCACAATGGGGTCAAGGACACAAGTATTTGTCTGATCATCTTCACAGTGCTCATTACTTGACACTTAGAAATGAGTATCGTGCTAGAGCATCAAAAGACGGTATGTACATAGACACAGTTAAATAATGCCTTGTTTATTTAGTAAAAATACTGATTCAAGTATATTAACCTACATGGCAATTTCATTTTCTTCCATGTTTGGAATTCAAGGTTCAATTTATATTTCACCGACATAATATTATCTGTATGGATTACAGATATCAGTCTGTTTGTGCATGTGACTGAGTGTATATATAATGTAGTGTCTGTATTGATGCATATCACACAAATTTGTGTCATGAAGCATGGGCATAGCCAGCAGCTTCTCCCCTTGATTTAGATTGGTAAGAATCACTTCTGCTAGTGACACCCACAGTTTGGCTTATATTTTAGAGATAATTTGTATTTTGCACACTCATTCTGCTTAACTACCTGGCTAATCCCATGTGAGCCTGAGAATTTTGAATATTTCCTTATTAATCAAGTATTTTAATTCCATTTTCTTATGTATGTATGTTTACCATCCTATTAACACAATACATTGCTTAACTAATAGAAAATGAATTTTGAAAAACAACATTCTGGTTTTGTTTAACAGCTATGACTACTGTTTTGAAGTGACTGTTTTTTTTTTACACTAGTTTAGTTATACATACTCTGTTAAATAAAATGAGTATTTGCTAATTAATCACTACTTTGTTTTGTATCTCGCATTGCCAAAAACTATGTGGCTGCTTACAAACTATTTCTGTCAGCTGATTATTGAAATTCAGTTTAATTGAGGTGCTTTAAACACCATGGCATTGATTAAATATTTGCTCAATTTAGGTATAACATTTTCTTAATTCAGAGATAAAAATGCATTTCGCTGGTTAGCCAAATATTTGACGAAATTACTAAAACGGTATTCTTGCTTGTTTGGTAATAATAGAAACAGTAATTAAGTCTCATTAGTGACAGTTGAGCTCTTAATGATGGTGTTAATATTCTGTTTACCTTTTTTCAAAGCATAGCTGTTGGCACAAGATATATGAGTACAGATACAAAGCCTCCACTGAGTGCTAAAGAAAAGTTGAAAAGGGCCATCAAAGAATATGGTTCCACAGTGATAGTATTTCATGTTGGCATTTCACTGATATCTTTGGGGTCCTGCTATCTTCTAATATCTAGGTATGTTGTACTGCTATAACAATCTCATAATTCACAACTCATTTATAGCTATTATTATTTAGTTATTTTATAATATTATATGATTAAATTAAATAATGATAATTTCGATAAACCTTTTAATATATAAATTTTCATCTTTTGTTTTCAGTGGCGTCGATTTAGTGGCAGTGATGAAGTTCTTCAACATAAGTGAAGGCACTATTTTGAAGGCAGCATCATCAAATGCAGGCACTTTTGTTGTAGCTTATACTGTACACAAATTTTTTGCGCCTTTTAGGATAGCAATAACTCTGACCGCCACACCTTTTATTGTGCGACATTTAAGAAATATTGGCTTTATAAAGCGCAGTGTAAATCCTGGTGAAGGGAAATAAATGTTTAAATAAAGTATTTCATGTCTTTAATTATTTGCTTATTATGGTCTTTTTTGGTTACATGTATATGGAGTGCTACCCCAAATTATTGGAGATTAATAATTTAATTTCAAATAATTTCGTAGTTTTACTACACCATTGTTTAGCGGTACATCTTTCCAATTTTCGATCGATTGATCAGGGACCATTTGTACAAATTAGTACCACTTGTGGTACACATGTGTACCAGCTTTTTCTAATGAAGATAACGATAGTCTCCAAGTCAAATGGCTGTGGTAACATATGCACAGAATTACAGACGAACATGACGAAACGATAAGGGCTCCTTTTTTGTTTTTTGGCTACGGAATCCTAAAAGTCATACGTGCGAGTCGAACTGCGCACCTCAGCGTTTTATAAAGTGGACACGGTGGAGCACACGGTGGAGGTCTGCCCCGCTTGGGCGGAGCACCGCCGTGTCCTCGTAGAGGCGATCGGCAGCGGCGGCGGCCTCTCGCTCCCGGCCCTGGTGCAAGCCATGGTCCGGAGCGAGAGGGAGTGGGAGGCAGTCGCCTCCTTCTGCGAAGCAGTCATGCTAGCGAAGGAGGTGGCGGGACGGATGAGGGAGAGAGCCTCCCGTCCAAGCCGCCGCGGGAGACGCCCCGGGCGTCGGGAGTCGAGAGACGACTACCGGCCACCGTAGGCGCGGGCCTGCGGGCGGAGAGCAATGGGTAGCTCACCGCCCGATCAGGACCAGGCCCGTGCCGGACGGCGCGTAAGTGTTCCACGCGCGCCTCAAAGAGATGTCAGCATCAGCAACGAGGGGCCCCTCAGGGTCGAAGCCTGCCGGGGCAGCGGGATTGTCCGAAAGGGTTACCGCTACCCCGGAACATAAAGGGCGAAGGAAGGAACATGGGTGGGTTTTAGTCAGTAAGAGTCTGACACTCCCTTCCGCTCCACCCAGAGCGGGAGGGGTCATTTGATGATTTCCCATCCCAAAAAAAAAAAAAAAAAAAGCGTTTTATAAAGTAAAACCGTAACAACAAAATTTAGATCAACGTACAACCTGCCAGTGAACTGTAAATTGGAAAAGACTTGCACCCTCACCAAAATTGTGTTCAGCACAAAATGTGCACAACATAATGAACTCCAACAGTGCACTGAGCTGCAGACCCGTTAATCTCCGGTTTTCACCGGCAAAGCCCTGTGCAACTTTTTGTAATGATACGGCTACATTGTCGCGATAAAGTGAACTACACTTTGCGGGCTCTCTGTTTACAGCGAGAAGTCGAGCGGTGTGCGAAAGAGACCTCGCAAAGTGAAGTTTGCCTTATATAGTGGCAATGTAGCGTACAGTGCAGCACATTTGTAAATGTTTACTTGAGCGAGTCCACCGAAAGAAACATTGCTGCCGTACACTTTGCGAGGAATCTCGCCTTAAAACAAGCAACACCACCAATAAATTGTTACTATTGAAGAGCGGCGTTACTCTGTAATGAACTCATAATTTATGAAGCGGCAATGCCGATGAATAATTATGAGTTTATGACATCACACAGCCGCAACAACGCACATAGGTGTACTTATACCTACTTAGGTATAATATAGGTACCTGTGTGATTTAGGTACTTAATAATTTAAATACACACGAGTGGCGGGATGAGACACAGATAAATAACATCACGCCTGTTTTCCTCTAAGGGTTAGGCGCTTTACTTACCACTACGATAGATTCCACTTTGTATAAAGTTTAGGCTCTAAATGAATGTTATAAGAAGAGAAAAGATTTGTTTTTTGTATGTTGGTTAGTTACGCTTTCACGCTAAAATGGCTGAACAGATTTGGATGAAATTTGGCACATCATGGGTAGTCCATAACCACCTGGATTAGGACAGGATATTTTTTATCCCGATATCCCCACGGGATCGAGACTTATGCGGGTGAAAGCGCGGGGCGCAGCTAGTTATAAATAAATTCTGAATAGATAGGTGCGTACGTAACGGTCACTTATTGGTGTAAAACCCGAGTCAAGTCAGACTAAAGACGTCAATAACATTATTAAAAGATAACAGTGTCAAATGTACATTATAAGTATATAAATTAATTTTGTTTATTTAAATGGATGTATTGCCCGATAAATTCATATACGAGTAGTTACTTATTAGTAAAAGTATTTGATACAGTGTAGTTGAAGCAATAGCGCCTAAAATTATTTGTATTTTTACTTAACACAATATTAATTTATTCATAAAATGTTTAGTGGCAAAGTCATATGTGCTATTTACATCCTTTGTTTTGTCTTCATTTATGGTGTATGTGATAACAGGTTAGTACCTAGTACAAATATTCATAGATACAACATTCTACGAAGTAGGTAGGTATAGTAGGTAGAGGTGTAGTCATCCTAGGAAAGTTTGTTATATTAAGGTTTGGTTATGTCCGAACAGAAACACATATTTCCTTTCTGAAGAAAGAGCAGCGTCCACCAAATAAAAATATTTGAATATAGCAGACAGGTACATATTTGTCTTGTCAATAATATCTCAAACTTTCGGGTAGAGCGACATGGGAAAAAACGTGAATTTATATGGTCCTACATGCGTATACTTACAGAGGACATTTTACTTGTTGCGCTCTCTCTTTCACAGGATAAAAACACTCCCCAATTGGATCAAACCCTTTCAACATGCGCTGCTCTATGCTTTCTAACAGCGCATGCTCCTTTCATGTGTCAAGTTTAGTTAGACCCAACAAAGGCAAGGCCGCGGTCAGTTATTCATTCTCCTTGGCTGTTTTGTACCAAAGTCCAGGCATCGTTTTTCTAATAGATGTTTTACAAATAAATTCATGCTTCTTAAGAAAATTTGGTTAATTCTCAGAACCCACAAAATCTCCTTGCTTGGTTAACTTTCTACAATACCTACCGAAGTATTATTTCCAATCAAGTTGTTGCCTACTGATTAAGGCCAGGCCCATTTGTTTTGGTTCAAGTGCCTCTATCTACCGTGCTCGTGCACTATCTTTGTTTGTATAAATTGTATTCTTTTAGAGGTGCCTTCAAACTGTTTAGGTATCATTGATGAGGTTCACTTCCAGAGTCAATTTATTTGGTAGTAGGTATTATTTTAACTAAGGAACTACCTAAGTAGGTACTTTTAATAATTTTCGCTTGGAAAAGCTACAGCTATCTATCTAAATAATATGTGTGGCCCTGATTTGGTATCATTTACAATTTTTAGTTGTCACTAATTGTTAAGCTAACCTCTGTCTTCATTTCTGTCTGTCAAAATGGCTGCTATCGAAAGTAACACGTGCGGGCTAAGTGAAAATAACGACGTTGACGATATCTCTGAAAATGAAAGTTAAGTAACACTCAACAATAATTATTTAAACAGACTTTGTAGTAACTATCTAAGCAGTACTTTGTAGTGGGTCCCCTATGTTGTTTCGAACGCCGCTGTTGCGACACACGCTGTTGCGAATTATTTTTCCACTGCCTCACAGGTTCGAAAGCTCATGGACTCGAATGAAGTAGTCGCGAAAGACGCTGTTTCGAAAAACATTTTCACTGCCTCATACGCTCGAATGCTTGTGATTTCGATTTATTTGTGTACAGAAAAATATTTAAGCAGTAATTAAATAAAATCAACAAATTCTACAACTAACTAAAACTAACACATGTGCAATTGATTAATTTCTGAAAAATACCACTAATAATTAATACCACTTAGGTACCTAGACAATTTTTTATAAAGATCAGTCTTAGATTTTGTGTTAAGTACTCATAGAAAAAAATGTACAGTTGAGGTAGGTACTAATATTTTTTTGATTGTTACTTTGTTAATAATAATATTAAATGTTGATGTTGACACCGAATTTGTTGATTTTTTTTAATTACTGCTTAAATATTTTTCTGTACACAAATAAATCGAAATCACAAGCATTCGAGCGTATGAGGCAGTGAAAATGTTTTTCGAAACAGCGTCTTTCGCGACTACTTCATTCGAGTCCATGAGCTTTCGAACCTGTGAGGCAGTGGAAAAATAATTCGCAACAGCGTGTGTCGCAACAGCGGCGTTCGAAACAACATAGGGGACCCCTTTGTAGTCAGTACCTACTTATCATAATTACCTACCTACTAATTTGTTTTTAACTATCGTTGTCCGAAGTAGGTAGGTAGGTACCTAATTAGATGTATATGTGCCAGTGTTATCCTACTAATTTAAGAAATGCGAAAATTTGTAGGGATAGATGTTTGTTTGTTAGGTACTCTTTCACGCCAAAACTATTGGACGGATTTGGATGAAATTTGGCACACAGATAGTTTATAACCAGGATTATCACATAGGATACTTTTTATCCCGATATTCCCCACGGGATTGAAACTAATGCGGGTGAAACCGCGGAGCGCAGCTAGTTTAATCATATAAACACACTAGGACAGCATACAGCTAGGCAAAGATTTTTCTTTCTATAGACTGTCTTATACTATCTATAACGATAACCAAGATTCAGGCAAACGCCTAGTTTCGGGATTACCTACCATCCAAACTGATAATGAATAGGTAAGTAGGTACCTACTGATAACTAATAAATAAATACCTATTATTCTCTTTTACAGCACCAGCCATGTTGATGACGGGCTGTATCTGTTCGATTTCACAAAGAGCGATGACGTAGACGTTTGGCAAGAGCAATCGGATACCGTACGAGATGTCGGCATGTCCAAGGCCATATTTGTTATTCATAAAAATATAAGTTTTAGACGAGCCATATTTTTCGCACTTTTGAATCCTCAACTAAACGGTGCCGGATTTGCTGGAATAAGAGCTATTCAGTCGTATAACCTTACGGGCCACACAAAACTTCAAATGAAGTGTAGAGGCCAAGGACAGTATAATGGTTTCAAAGTTACTTTGCGGCACAAAGGATTAAATGACGAACCCAACTACTCGTTTGAACAATATTTCCAGGTAATGTATTAATAGTTATTTTGATATAGGTACCCATCATTGCATTTATATTAGCAATGATAAGAAAGATTTAGTCACACATTCACGCCAATCTATGGCAGTTCTAAGTATAAATAGGGTTAGGTACCTATCACTTATGTGAACGTAGTAGGTATAATTTTATTATAATATGAAAATATACTACAAAAGCACCTACACACACTAGACATAAGCAAATAATGTAAGTAGATACTAATTGACTAGGTACGTATGCCAATGATTTTTTGTAAGAGTTCAGAAGTTCAAAATCCCTGAGCCATTTTTCACAAACGCTTCTTACAAAATAGTTCACCGAGTACACTTGCATCATGTCCATAATGCACTTGTCAAATTAGTAAGTCTTGGAATCGACTTTCGTTGTTGACCGTTCCTACCTTGTGATTGGATTGGTCGGCAACAACTCGTTTTTTTCGAATGTTTAATATTATAAAAATTAGTGAGGTTCCTGTCCCAGCATAAACTCTCCATATTAACTCTGCTCAACGTCGCGTTGTCGCTCGTTACGTTTTCTCACCTCTCTGCCTCAGCTCTATGGGCCTGCCAGCGCAAATCGCAGTTTCTTCTTCTTACTCCCTTGTTTTTCATCCTCGCACATTTTACGTAGTTTCACAAAAGGGGCACATTTGCGGCCTTTGTTTTGATTTATCGTTCTTCCTGCACCTATCTGTATAAATGTAAAGTCAGAGCCAAGTGCTGCAGTTCGAATCTGTAACCATCTCACCGTGAAAACTTAAGTGAAGTGAGCGTGGAGCGAGCTGTCATTCCAAATAATGCTAGGGATTGACACTACTGACAACTCACACCAAGCACACTTCACTTGAGTAGAGCACTTGACTCCGACCTGTCAACCTGTGTTGAGCTGTTAAGTGCACAGCAAGTGTTCGTTACAAAGGTATCGTATCAAGCTACTGCTGGGCTTAGGCCACAGGCCACAAAAAATTACCTATTGTTATATAATCGTTACTAAATGTCTAGGCAACATATCCCCTGGTTTTGTACGCTCAAACATGTGTTTTATGAAAAAACACTACAATTACAACTTACACTAGTATTAAGTTGATATTCGTTTAACTGGAATCATCAATTGCAAACAAGGATTTCAATACACTTTCCGCGATTGGCGTGGCCACCAACTGGGCCCAACTCTAATAATTTACTATCGACTCGAAAAGAAGACATAAAATCAGGGGCTCGCCGGTAAATTCCAATAATCTGTCTGTTTCAACCAAATGTTCTGCTGCAATATAAATACTTTGATCTAGTTCAAGTAGTACTTATTTGATATTTGAAGTAATTAATGAATATTAAATTTTCAGGCACCAAAGGACGACTTTGCCATTCGTAATCTCAAATTTTCCGAGTTTAAAGCTTACTACAGAGGTAAAAGAGTAAATAATGAGACATTGGACGTATCCCAAATTACAAGTCTTGGTATTCAAATGTATGGTGGAGTTTATCAACCAGTGAAGCAGAAAGGTCCAGCCACATTGGAAATAGATTGGATTAGAGCAGTCTAAATGAAAGAACTGAAGAAAACAATGTACAATAAAGAAGATTACTGCTAACTACAACAGCTGTTTTCTTGCGAGTGGTCTTTTTGGAACACTGTAGGTTCAATCAATCAATCATGGGAATGTGAGTTTTAAATAGTATGACTTACAAAATAAAGATCAAATAAAGATATTGTATTGATAACCTATATGACAGGGTAGACAAAAAAATGATCTTTGAAGGCGTCATTGATATGTAACAATGCAAAACAGCTTTATCATATCATAATATAATCATAAGTGTGACCGTTGAACACTAAAAATTATACTCAGTAATAGTTTACATATTAATAACTTTATTATCTAGAATTAGGTCATCACTAGATATTATAATCAGTATACACTCAAGACCAAAATTATTAAAATAAATGCTTATTGCTGTAGTTTATCGTTGTCGGGACGGCAACAACAGATTGAGTGCTGTCATAGCATCAGGAAATAGAGAGTGGTAGTTGACGAGCGGGACGTAGGCTGCCGTGATCACTCGACCGGCGAACCACCGTCCGTGCAGGGTGTTCACCGACGCCACCGCCGTCGCTATCGTTGGACATTTACAGTAAACATTTCCTTGTGGAGATGCTTTATCTACATAAACGTGCAGTACTCCACCATGTTTATTGCATTCACTGATGACATCATCTCTTATTTCAATATCCCAGCTAGGATTTGATTCCCTGAAAGTAGAAAGGTATGCATTGTTTTAGTATCTATAGTCTGTTTCAAAAGTATTGACATCTTTTTGCTTTGATTATTTGGATCCTTCAACTCGAAATTCTAAATTTAAATCATCTTGAAGATGTTTTTCATGTGACAATTGAATAATTAATTTATTTTATCACCTACATTTTCGTTAATTGTTTTTTAACTACAATATAATAAAACAATAATTGTTAGAAAAAGTGTTGAAGATATAAAGTTGAAACTTTCTAAATACAGATGAATGAGTTACCTTTTGGTGAGAGATTGTGCGCTTTTATAATTTTTGACGATATTATCGTGGACGTCTCCGGCATCACAACACAGGGAAGTAAAATGTATGGAAATATATGAAGTTTTTTAATTTCCGTCCACAATGACGTAAAAAAAAAAAAATTATGGGAGTGGACATCCATGATATTGTGACGTTAGAATTATAAAGGCGCACATTGCGTAAGAATTTAATCTGAACAGGGTTTGTTTAAACTATCATCAGATACTTTTGGAACAGACCATACAAGATGTAATGAAAATAACTCAAACAAAAACCCCAACCAATTATTGTAATAAACTGATGTGGCAAGGAATTATTTATTGTCACAAATAATTATGAAAGATACTGATTTATGTACACTTTTTTTTGCAAACTCAAATGAGACTGTTCAAACTGAGCACATGCTGATTATGTCAACGTGTCTTTATTTCGATTACATCTTGTGTAAAAGCAATATTTAATAATGTGTTATGAACTGGCTTTAGTGCGACAGTGGCGTCCCCATTCATTTCACAAATTTTTACATAAAAGTAACACTTACGAGGCTGGATCAAACATATTATTCAGCATAAAACACTGTGTCGCGATAGGAGGTGCTACTTGTGGTTGTGGAGTAACCAGTGCTGATCCAGCACCCATCAATACTGATGCTGCAGCCGGTGGAATCTGAAATCAAACCCATCTTATGATTAATTTACATGGTGTGGTGTTCTTTGCTGTTGGAATATCAATAAGAAACAATTCTGCTCAGGTCTTAAACAATAACAATACATTCAATCCTCTGAGTAAAATTAATAAACACATGCAAGCTTACAGCTGAAATGAAACGAATTCCCATTTCCACACCATAGTGTAGAAATATTTCATGGTAAACATAACACCCTTTACGTTATTCTTTTAAAACTTGGATTTTACCATTACAAATAAAATTGCTTGTATAATACACTACAAGTTGAAAAGAACTTCACAATATAAATATTTACACTATAGTTTGAAAAGAACCTCACAATATCAATATTAATGTCTAGTAATGTGGTGGAAGTTTAAACTGTACGTTACTCAGCAGTGCCAAGAATAGTGTTTAAGACTTCGCACTGAATTGTCCTTTTTCTGAAATCTGCATTCTGCTGTAAAACATAATATTTGTCATATGCCAAGATGGAGAAATAAATATAGGAAACACAGGGGGAATTTTAGAAATAGAACTTCAGGGCAAAGACCGAATATCCTTTGATAGGTAATAGTATGCTAGATTTCATTATTTTCAACAGTTCCTAACAACAATCAGTTTACTTTATCAAACTCTTAAATAAGTTTTTGGAAAAACTAAGAATTGTGCAATTTTTAATAACTCCAGAAAAAAAAAGTACTTCTGACAATATTTTTCAAATTTTAGTGTTGAGTTGGAGGTAGCATTGTACTCTCAACTCTAATAGTGATTTTTGTTTCCATGAAACACCTTGTCTAGTGAAATCACAATAAACTCGAATTACTTCCGGTTTTTTATTTTTTTATTAGTATGAAATCACACTAGGATATTTTTCACAGATTTTTCTACTGATTATGTCATGTGAAAATTCGATTTTGCTCAGCTGATAAAGCATTCAGTACAAAACTCAAATAAACACACCCTCCAGTGAAAGTTATTATTGGAGTTGATTATATTCTAGTAAATCTTTTGGTTAAGAATAGGCTTATACATAGATTAGACACAACAAAGATTATACATAGATTAGACACAACAAGTCGTCATAATTATAAAAATCTGATATAAATGTTAAGACAGTTTTGAGAAAAACAATAAAATTTAACATAAAATTGATATTTTTACCTGTAATCCAGTGCCTTCTGCAAGTTTAAACATTAATTGTAATCGTCCTGTAGCACCAAGGTCAATACCAGCACGGTCCAACTCATCTGCGTCAAATCGAGTGCTAGAACCACCATCAGTCCGTTCTGTTACATTGCCAACTTTCATGGGTCGTCCAGCTAATTCAAATCCATTTAATTGTTCCATCGCCTTCTTCGCATCAGCCGCATGGTGGAACTGTAACATTCATAATTGTTATAAATGACCGTTAAATGATCACCTGCAGTAATAATGTGATGACAGTTAATGATTGTGATACAACACTCAACTTACAGTAAGAAATCCATATCCTTTGCTTTTTCCTGTTTCAGGGTCAGTCATAAGCTGAATATGATCAATTTTTCCAAAGGGTTCAAATATACCGCGTAGCATGTCTTCTGTAATGTTAAAATGCAATGAACCAACATATAGTCTTGTCGGTCCGTTACTGGTCTTTGGTGCTAAGTTCGGCAATGTATTGCCTACCCTGTTCTTTTCCGCTTGTGTATGTTGTACTATAATAGGAACTCCAAGCAATTTTTGTCCGGTCAAACCTAAAGCCTGTAAATCCAGTTTAAATTAAAAAATGGTGAAATCTTATTAATTCATAACTTTTATTCATGCAAATCAACAATCTTTTTTTTTATCAAAAGACGAATATAGAACTATTTAAAGAAGGGCAAAGACAACTAACATTAAAAATATTTGGATAAAATCTACAAGTCTCTTTTTATTTTAAACTATTGACCACCCCAGTCAGATTATTGAGACAAATTTAATGTTTTCGTGCCCATGCCGCCTCAGTCGTATTAAATACGACTGAGCACTGATGTTCGCTTTTTATTTCATTGCACGACCCTATTTGTCGTCGGTATTTATTTTTCAATTTATGAGCTGGGCGCTAGGGGCACGGCTATTGATATAAAACCAAACGGTCAATAGGGTAATGCTTAGTTATAAACACATTCCCATGAGTGAGGATGACTTTTCCACAGATATTCTTAAAATAACTAACTGCTTACTTACCAAAGGTACAGATTCTGCATCTTTAAATTCGATGTAAGCTATGCCTTTAAATCTCCTGGTTTTATTGCAAGTGATAAGTCTTACATCTCTAACTTTGCCAACAGATGAGAAAAATTCTTCAAGATCTTTTGCTCTAATTCGTTGAGATAATTGCATACAGAATACAGTGCGCAGATCCCTTTCTTCAGGAGGTAAATCATCTAATTTTGGCTCAAGTCCCCTAGATTTCGACCGATATTCTTTGGCAGGGTCTCTCTCAACACTTTTTTCCCTTTTGATATTATTAGAGGAACGGTCGCGACTGCTACGATCACGTTCTCGACTACGTTCCTTGTCCTTACTACGTCTTTTATCTTTGTCGCGCTCTCGTTCCTTGTCCTTTTCGCGGTCCTTATCCCTATTATGAGTCCGATCCCTATCTTTGTTATTATCCTTGTCACGATCTCGTTCGCGCTCACCACGGTCTCTCTCGCGGTCACGGTCGCCGCGGTCGCCGCGGTCGCCACGCTCACCACGCTCACCGCGCTCACCACGCTCACCACGCTCGCGTTCACCACGATCGCGGTCACGATCACGATCTTTGCGATCTTTGTCCCTTTCACGATCTTTATCTTTTCTGTCATCTCTTTCTTTTGAACGACGTGTTTCTCTTTCTTTCGATCTTCTTTTGTCTCTCGAACGGCTGCGTCTAGAAAAAAGAAATATCCAATTTGAGGATTGTGTTCTACAGACATCTGCAACAAATCGATTGCCTGACGGCACTGCAAGGGATTTTTAAGTGAACCATAATACCTATAACCTAATTCGGAATTCAAGCCAATGTTGAATGTTGAGGAAAAAAAAAGTACCGATTTTGAAATTGTGACTATATTGCCATAATTAATTATGTTATTGTTTGTTACCAAAAAATTCCTTGCTGTGAGTTAATAAATTACTGCAGAAGTTGTTAATTCTTACCTTCGGCTCCCATCGCGTTCTCTATCTTTGTGCTTATCAGAATACTTGTCCGATCGATGCTTTGAAGAGGAAGTGTTATCCTGTCACACAAAGCACAAGGTAGAAGCAGCGCCACAGCAACACACGCCGAGTGAATAAATAAAAATTGCATTAGTTATTTCATAACAACAACATGGAGAACATATGCAGTATTTCAACAATGACATTTTGTTTAAAATGTCACTGATGAAACAACACAATTGCTGATGGTTTTTACTTTGCCTAGGCTACTGTTGATAGCTGGTTTAATAACCAGCCAATGTTCATCCATGTCATGGTAGTCTCGCTGCCCTGGTCTACACTTACCGTTCATAAAACCACTGACAAAGGATGCACACAGCGCTAACATCACACAGGGATACTTCTGCAAAAGATTTACGACCCATCAGCTCATGGTCCTTTTTTAAAAATACGCTCTATGAAAATTCTATTTTTGACTTTGTAACTTTTAAGTGATTTAAATAACAATGTTAGGTTGTGTTGAATTTTCAAATAATAAAAAATTAGGTAAGTATAGTAGTGGATACCTCTCTGTCTGTTCAGGTCGGTGAAGTATGCTCGACTATTACCACAAAGTTCTATAAATACAAGAAATGATACTCAAATGTAATTTTGTTTTATATTTCTTACCAGTTGCTGTTCAAAGATGAAATTAACTAGTTGTGAACTAATAAGATTAAAATCTCCCAAAAAGTTAGTTTAAAACATCTTTAAACAGGTAAACCCTCAAAATTCGACAGTCAATAAAATTTTAAAATGCAAAAATGTATACATAGTAACATGACTTCATATTGATACTATTATTCTTTACACATTAGAAGAAAATTAATCGGATTACATGGAATCTTCACAAATTTGAAATAGAATGAATGAGTAAAAGGTAAAAACACATTAAAATATTACACTTTGAAGTGATTTCTGGGAGGCAATAAAATGTAAAGTTATTTGCGATGTTTGTTGTTTTTCAATTTAACACTTTGTACTATAATTAAGAAACTCATTATTAAAGATACTTAACAATAAAATATTGGTAGATTTACTAAAATACAGATATTTTTAAATAGTACATGGGAATTGAGACGAGCTGTTGGACTAGATAACAAGACTTGGTTAAGATCTAAAGGTACTTACCGATTTATTATAAGGTGCTTCCAACATAGCTTCTACATCTAAATCTTCGGCCATTCTAAAACAAAAAATTCCGAATGGTGAGATTGTTATTTATGTTAATTTAAACTAGGCTAGGAGTCTCAGAACTAACGCATACGTAGTACGTTTCAGACGCTTAATGAATAAGTTGAGAAATTTTACGAATGCCCCGTTTTGTTTTTGTTCAGTTGTTTTGATTCCTGTTATATAAATTACTGGAGCAATGTGGTGAAATTGGGAAATTACACCACACGAGCACAAAATGGCGTCTACAGTCTACGTCTCGACTAGCAGTATGGTTTGTTTGTCGCACTTATGTCTGGTTGGGTTATTATGCTGGTATTTTTGTATTATAATAGGTACATTTTGTTTACGCACTTACCTAGTGTTTATGATAGTACTCGATAGTAATGGATATGCACAAATGATGAATATTTTTTATATCTCTAGTTAAATTTCGAAAAATTAATTAGAATAGAGTTTAATATGGCATCAGTGTTGCCATACCATAGACCACAGAACTACACAGGAAAATATAAATCCATAGACAAAAACCAAGTAGATCAACAAGACTATCAAAGACAATATTTAAAAACGAATGGCGGCTTCACATGCTTCCCAAACCATCAAAAATTCAAATGATTGAGTAGGGCGTTCGGTTTAGCGTGTGGCGGGCTTGCAAGCTGCACTTGCTTTGCTCCAGATTAGCGCAGATCCACCGATCGTCGAGGTTCGGTTTTTGTACGCAAATCAAAGGAAGCTGGAATACATTTTGATTCGTACAATCAATTTTAGGTTAGAATGTCTAAGGTACGGACGCCAGCACATCAAGTTACTACAATCTGTCAAATTTCTTTAATAGATTTTCAACTTCATCGCTAAAGCATTAAGGTTCAAGGTTGATTGAGAAAATTTGACAGTTTCGGGTAGCTTGACCTGCTGGCGTCTGTACTATACTGTACTGTACGGACGCCAGCAGGTCAAGCTACCCGAAACTGTCAAATTTTCCCAATCAACCTTGAACCTTAATGCTTTAGCGATAAAGTTGAAAACCTATTAAAGAGATTTGACAGATTGTAGTAGCTTGATGTGCTGGCGTCTGTACATACATACATACTAAACTAATTCCATAGGTACAGACGCCAGCACATCAAGCTGCTACAATCTGTCAAATTTCTTTAATGGATCTTCAACCTTATTAATAAAGTATTAAGGTTCAAGGTTGGTTGGGAAAATTTGATAGTTTCGGGTAGCTTGACCTGCTGGCGTCTGTACAATCATAGTTACATCTAAAGGCTTTTGCTGTTGTTTGCTACAGGTCCCCATTAAGGCGTGTCCCCACTAGGGTCGCGCGGCCCTAATGGGAACGAGCCTTAATGAGGACGTGTAGCAAACAACAGCAAAAGCCTGGCGCAGCCAGGCCTCGCATCTTTGAGGCCGCGCGGCTAAACAGGGCAGCGCGGCCAGCGAAGCTGGCCGGTTGTCGATCTACTTCAAAAGAAGCAACGTGGCTCTGGCTAGCGGGGACGGTCAGTGCGCTTGCAACCGGCGCTACACCGAGTTATATTTGTATTCGCGCCAAGATGGAGTAGACTATCGATCAAACTCTTTTATTAATGGATTTGTATTTCGATTTTTTGGGACTGTCGGAATTGTTTTTATTAGAATAAAATCAAAAGGAATAATGCCCTGATGGAAATTGCTACAGGATTATTACTATAAATGCTATAGTTCTGAAACTAAAAGCACCTACTTTTCTTCGTAAATCTCAAAAGCAACTGCGCAAGTCGGGCCGTGAGGCCCTTATATGGGCGTCCCTATAAAAAACTGCAAAAAAAAACGGCAGCCTTGCGAGGCATAGAGGCCGCGCGGCCTTTAGTGGGGACGCGCTTTTATAAGAACTAACAAGACTCGGCCGCGCGGCCCTAGTGGGGACACGCCTTAATATATTCTTAATATTCGTATATCAGCTATACTAATAATAAAGCCGAAGAGTTTGTTTGAATGCGATAATCTCTGGAAGTACCAGTCGAATTTGTAAAATTCTTTTCAAGCCCAATTCATGAGGAAGGCTATAGGCTATTTGTTCAGGATAAGGCTCAGGAAACGCCAGGGTGTCACCACTGTGTGGATCGCCCCGAGGACACGGTGGAGCATACGGTGGAGGTCTGCCCGGCTTGGGCGGAGCACCGCCACGTCCTCGTGGCAGCGATCGGTGGCGGCGATTTCTCGCGTCCAGCCCAGGCCATGCTACGGAGCGAGAGTGCATGGGAAGCCGTCACCTCCTTCAGCGAAGCAGTAATGCTCGCAAAGGAGGAGGCGGAGCGCGTGAGGGAGAGGCAATCTCTGCGCCCTCATGCCCCTAGTCGCCGCAGGAGACGCCCTGGACGTCGGGAGTCACCAGCCGACTCCCGGCCACCGTAGGCGCGGGCTTGCGGGCAAGGACCAGGCCCGGGTCGACGGCGCGTTGTGTTCCATGCGCGCCTCAAAGAGATCTTAGCACGAACTGACGGGGTCCGCTAGGGCCGATACCTACCAGGGCCGCGGGTTGTTCGAAAGAGATACCGTGGCCCCTGGCATAGGCAACTGAAGGAACACGGGTGGGTTTTAGTCAGTAAAAGTCTGACACGCCCTCCCGCTCCGCCCAGAGCGGGAGAAATTATACGATGATTTCCCACCAAGAAAAAAAAAAGGCTATAGGCTATTTAACATCACGCTTAGTATGACTTTTAAGAGCCGAGCAAAAAGAAAAAAGTCAAGAACGCTAACCAAAAACGAGGTTATAGCACGAGCAGGGAATGCGATGCGACCCCGGGTATAAGAAATTTCACGCGGACGAAGTCGCGGGCAGAAGCTCAGACACATGAATATAAAATCCTCAAGGGTTCAGCAGAGGTGTACACCTTAAAATTGATATTAGCATAGTAGCACAGTTTAAAGACGAGCTAAGGAAATGGGAAGCGTCTACGGACATTCTACGACTTTTCATTACTATTTGATTCATACCTACTAATTCCATGCCCAGAGCTGTGTCAGAGTCGTCAGAGAGAGTCCTGTCAAATTGGTTATAATTAGTCTGTGGGTAACATTATCAATCAAGAAACAAGGCGTATGGTGTGGTTTTTGGGGAATAATATTGGGTTCGTATTTGACGAAAACCTGGAAAGAAAAGTTTACAAGGCATCGCATCACAGTTAAATCAGAAGTTAATTTTAATTCACATACTATTGCCGTTGTTATTGTAATATTTACTAGGTACAAGGAGGTAAGTAAAAATAATTCTTTTCTAATTATTGTGTTTCTACAATGGATTATTTTTCATATTAAAACTTCCAAAATAGATTTTTCAAAATTTATATCTTACAACGGGCCCATTTAAATACGTGAACTGTATAATGTGGGTAATAATATGGTCTTGATTTCAGGTTTCTACATAGAACATGACAACAGCAGCAAGGCCTACTTTTGATCCAGCACGGGGGGGCACAGGACGAGGAGAAAAGGATCTAAGCGCAATATCCCGACAGTATTCAAGTCGAGATCTCCCTGGACATACCAAGTTGAAATACAGGTAGGTGAAGTAACTCAATGTTTAGCATTTGATGACACTAGACAAACTTTCTTAGTGTAGTGGAACCTCTGTCATCAACAAGTCGCAATAAGTCATTTCTCTAGTACTATTTCCATTCATTTGGAAGACAATCATTTAGACAACAGTTATTTTATCAAGTAAATAGTGAAGTTTTGCACTTTTTAACTGGTAACTGGGTCTCTAGTTGTTGTTAGGATCGTAACAATTTACATACAAACTGGTTTATTTATAAACTTCTGTACTGCATGTTCCATAAATAAGCAATATCTTAGAAATACAATGAAAGTTTGTATTACTACAAGCTATATGTGATAATTAATAACAATATTTTTTTCTATTAATTAGACTGATTTACAACAGTATTTAATTTCATGCCCTTTTTGCAACAAATGCCATAATATAATCATCTGTTATTTTCAGGGAACAGGGACAAGGTACCACAGATGAGTTACGATCAAGAGACTTCCGCAAGGAGTTAGATGAGAGGGAGAAGGAAGGTAAAGGCTCAAGCACCAGGAGACTTACTGAGCCTATAGCTAAGAGACCTAAAATAGACCAAGTTCCTGCTGCAAGCTTGGACGCTGATGATCCTCTTGAGGGCGACTCATCAGATTCTGATGATTCTGATGATGACACTGCAGCACTGTTAGCAGAGTTAAATAAAATTAAAAAAGAAAGAGCCATAGAGCAAGCTAAAAAGGTACAGCCCTTGTTTTTATGTTTTAACACTGTGGGACACTAAATGCCCCCAGATGTAATAAATGTCTTGTTCAGTGTCCTTCAACTGATTAACCCATCAAACACTTGCCTACTTGAAGCCGTTTGGATGTAAGTGCGTAACGGTTTTCACAATTATATTTATTGTCATTGCGACTGTATTTGTCTTATGAACCAGTGGGGTTCATACAACATTTAAGAGGTTAACAATCACAAATCATTACATATGAGGGGCGTTCAATGTATTCTCGGTATCAGGGTGATTTACTAATGATATGGGTAATTTGACTAATTATTTAATTAATGACATTATCTAAGCGTATAAAGGTAAAATTTCATATAGTTGTCATCATTAGTTTGCTAGTTAGCCTTAGTTAACGACAACTGGAATGGCTAACGTGACAATGTTGAAGAAAGTTGACCACCATGCTGTTATTAAATTCCTTACCAAACAAGGAAAAAGTCAAAAAACTGTCCATGAAGACTGTTGTTGATGGTGGCTGTTTACCAAGATTCTGCACTTTCGTTATCTACGGTTCAAAATTGGTCATGTTAATTTAATAGGGGCAGAAAGAGAGAATAATAGAAATAAATATTGAAGACGACACTCGCTCGGGGGCCCAGTTGAGAAGCTTGTACTGGAGGATTCCTGAATGAAAATCAAAATCATAGCAGAGGTGACCCACCTCGCTGCTGATTCCATACACACTATTCTTCATGACCTTCTATATATATATATATATATAATAATTGTGTATACATATATACATATATTTAGTTTTGTGTATGTAGGTATAGTATATCAGTTATTTTATGTATTGCGTAAGAATATGCAGGTAAATTATCCTTTCAAAAGTCAGTGCAAACTGACCACCGGTGTGTTGCTTCTTCATGACAATGCCCCGGTCCACACGGCGCGTGTTTCCAAGGCTACTGTGTGAGATTGTGGTTTTGAAGAAATTAACACCCGACCCTATAGTTCGGACCTAGCCCTGAGTGATTATTATTTGTAATTTAATAAATAATAAATTTGAAAAA
The DNA here is from genome assembly GCA_911387795.2 of Apamea monoglypha. Classification (NCBI taxonomy): domain Eukaryota; kingdom Metazoa; phylum Arthropoda; class Insecta; order Lepidoptera; family Noctuidae; genus Apamea; species Apamea monoglypha. Next base: position 11,149,838 of record OU426921.1, read on the forward strand.
AGTCCTTTGTGGGAAACGATTTTCCAACGATGAAGAGCTCAAGGCAGTAATAACTGCTCATTTTTCAGAGAGAGAGAGAAAAGTTAATTTTGAGACGTAATAAATGCATTGTATGGTAATGAGGATTACATTGAAAAATAAAAATTATTTTAATTGAATTTACGTCTTTTTTCATGCCGGTACCGAGAATACATTGAATGGTATATATGGTGTATGGTGTGGTAGTCCCTCATAGTATGATGCAATTTTCCCAACATGAATATTCTTGATTTTTGCAAATAAAATTGTGTGTGCATATATATGTATTTTTGATTTCAGGAAGCTGAAAGAAAGCAGGAAGAAGAAAGAATTCGGATGGAAAATATTCTATCTGGAAATCCTTTACTGAATTACTCTTCAGCAGGACAGAAAAATGATTTGAAGGTAAATCTTAAGAAATAAAGTGGCAATAAAAAAGAAAAATTGATAAAATTCTTATTAAATTATTATGATTGGTTCCAGGTGAAAAGGCGGTGGGATGATGATGTTGTATTTAAGAATTGTGCTCGTTCAGAGCCCGAAAAGAAAGGCAACACTTTCATTAATGACTCATTGAGGTCAGAGTTTCACAAGAAATTTATGGAAAAGTATGTGAAATAGGTGATTCTGAATTTACTAAGAATATAAAATTGATAATTATTGTTTATTTTTAATCATTTTATTAAGAAATAAATCTGACTAAGGTGTGCAAATATTCAAATAGCCCCTTTGCCTTGTTTAGTTTTTTAAGTGTTAATCGGCATGGTACAGACCTCCTGACTTAGGGGCTATATTCATGAGAATTTCTGTTGTAAAATGTGCTTTTTCAAAATTCAGCTCAATGGTGTTATGTATGTAAAATAGTGTGAGCTAGGAAAAATCTTGTGTACATATGGGTTGTATTTGGCAATAGTTATAATGATGCTTCATTTAACTAAGGGCTGATTTTTCCAACGTCAGATAACTTTATTGGAGGAATAATTTTGAATTTTTGACAGTTTTTCCATACAAAATCTGTCAGACGTCAATTTTATTTGACAAATAAAATATATCTGTCGATTGAAAAATCAGCCCTTACACAAATTAAACCCTGACTTTTTATTAGACCTAAGTACCTCTATAAGATAATGTAAGTAGGTACTATGTAAGGATGTAGCTCTTAATTTTATTTTAATATACAATAAAAATATTTGATTTCTATTTTGTATTTTTTTAAATCCTATCTACCTGTACATAATATTATAATAGAATAGTAGCGAAGTCGCAACTGTGCATGTTTTTGAAAAGTAATTACTATAAGGTGTGCAGGGGACGTCTGATGCCGAAAATATAGTTTTATATAGTTGTTAAAATTTTTGTCTGTTTGTCTGGATGTAGAGCAATTTCATCCAAATCCGTTCAACCGTTTGTTGAACGGATTTGAATGAAATTTGGCACACCCAGATTATAACCTGGATTAACACACAGGGTACTTTTAATTTCGATAATACGTTCCCGTGGGATATTTATCGACATCCACGCGTAGGCTTAGTTGGATAAACTCAGTTTATCCAACTAAGCGTCTCAAAAACAACTTCGCATGTTTTGATCCCCGAACAGTTTGGATTTCGAAACTCACACTCAACCACGCAACAGTTAGCCAGGGTGGCTGAACACGTAGCCCATGGGCTAAACCGCGGTTTTTCAACAGGTTTAATTTTACTGAACATTGAAAAAGCTTTTGATTCTGTCTGGCATGATGGACTATTACATAAGTTAATCAAACATGAAGTACCTCTATGTCTAGTAAAACTCATTCAAAATTACTTACTAGACCGATCCTTCTCTGTCTATGTGGGCAAAGTGCATTCTGCCCCCAAAGCCATCCCAGCCGGTGTGCCTCAGGGTTCGCTTGTGGAATACCGTACGTAGGGTACCTCTTTATACTTTATCTGATGATATACCTAAACAGGCGCACACACAACTTGCCATCTATGCTGATGATACAGCAACCTTCACGACAGACAAAGACATTGACATAGTCATTGGACGGCTATAATGTTCATTGGATGTACTCAGCCAGTTTTTCAAGACCTGGAAACTGAAACTAAATTCCACAAAAACCGAAGTAATTCTGTTTACTAGAAAACGCACATTACCCACCAGATTCGTTAAAATTGACGATTTCCAGATAAAATGGCGCGAATCATTTAAATATTTAGGTATCATATTAGGCAAGACCCTTAACTGGAACAAAAACACTGAACTAACTATAAAGAAAGGCGTAAAAGCCCTAAATTCATTAAAACCTATTTTAAATCGCAAATCCATTCTCAGTCCTTCAACAAAATTGCTTATTTATTCAACTTTAGTAAGACCATGCCTAACTTACGCAGCACCTGTCTGGTCCAGCCTGGCAGAAACCAAATATAGTAAACTCCAAACGATCCAAAATAAAGCATTAAAATTATCGTATAGGTAACACAGCATTTTTAAAAAACTTCATATAAAAAATATCACGAAAATTTTACTTGCATAAAAACCCTTCACACCGTAATACACTAATATCTGCAATTGGTAAAAGTATACTAAACACACTGTCTTACGCTCGCACGTAGGTACAGACGCCAGCAGGTCAAGCTACCCGAAACTGTCAAATTTTCCCAATCAACCTTGAACCTTAATGCATTAGCGATAAAGTTGAAAATATATTAAAGAAATTTGACAGATTGTACCTTGATGTGCAGGCGTCTGTACAATCGATACCGACTGCCCCATCACTACTTTCTCAGTGACGTATCATGACGATAGCTCGCTTGCTAGCCGACGCCGCTTGACCGGCCGTGTATACAAAGATCTTTGTGCGGACTACCCGCTACATTATACTTGATTATACCATACCATATCATAATATATCGTACATTTTGCAATTTAAACATTCAATACTATGTGGGTCCATACTAAGACTTGCACATACCTAGTATTTAAATTTTTAAACGATGTAGATACATTTTAAGTCAATTCATGTTAACTCAAAATAAGCAAATAAAAATATGTTAAGTATAATGTTTGTAAAGGCGAAATATAGCCTATGTAACAAAAATTACTCATGACCTGTGTACAAATAGAATAAGATCATTTGTAAACACTATTGTAACAACCTTTGTAGCAATAATGACCTTGAAAAATCAAATCAATTCATCCGTCCACATGCGTTTCACTCCACATTCCGAATCGACAAACATGCGAAATACGAGTATTTACATCCACTTTATAATATTTATGGCACGGATGGCACCTCACACCTCATCCATTTAATCATATCATACAATAATAGATATAATTTATGTCGGGTCAATCATACGGATTGTTATAAAAAGTGGCCAAGTGCGAGTCGGACTCACATACACGGGTTCCGTATACCACCGTACGGAACCCGTGTGAGTCCGTACAATATCTCAAGTTAGACGTTTGTACATATGTATTGCCGTTAATTATTAAGATCGAGCAAAAATCGTTGAAAAGAACACGTTTATTTAATTTTTTACTTTTATTATTTGTTATAGCGGCCATAGCAGTACACAATCAAATTTCAAGTAAATTTCAATTTACTACGGTTCAAAATATACAGCCCTGTACTAGACGGACGGACGGAAGGACAGCCCTTTGGGTACGAAACCCTAAAATAGTTCTAGAAGAGTCATGAAATGACATGCAACCCATTCGATTGGTGCGATAAAAATAGAGGGTGTTTCTTTTTTGCATTTGTGTCGGTTCGACATACTGATGAGGCGACTAATCAAAAGTATTTGAATGCAGTTTTAGCTGCTTTAAAAATAAAAATAAAGGCTTGTTCCTTTGAGTAAAAATTGGTTATTCTAATTTTTAGGGTACCTACTTACTTTCTTTCCACGTATACTTCATCAAATTTTGTTATCCTCTCACAGCTGTTATAGATAGCTGGTAGGTCGTAAGATCAAAAGTAACCACACTGAGATAAACTCTATAAATGAATGAAAACTAGGATTACAGTGGAAAACAAATCATCGAGCATCACTATATTTAAGTATATCTAATTTCTACTGGGTACCTAGGTACTGCTAAGACAAGGGAATGGGATCACACGCAATCTCTCGTGTAATAAACTGTTACAGAAGCATCGGCGTCTTTTACATTTGTAATGTAATGGTACAGATGCCAGCACATCAAGCTACTACAATCTGTCAAATTTCTTTAATAGGTTTTCAACTTTATCGCTAAAGCATTAAGGTTCAAGGTTGATTGGGAAAATTTGACAGTTTCGGGTAGCTTGACCTGCTGGCGTCTGTAAATACTTACGTTTGCGGTGATACTTGTGATAGGTAGTAGATAGGTTGCTCTATCTACTGATCAATCTAAGATCTTTTGGCACCTAGATCAAAGAATGATCACTGTTAAGTACATACGCCATGAAATTTCAAGAATGTCACTATGAATTTTAAGTTTATCTAATGATATAAAATCATTGCTAATGGTCGAATAATTAACTATTAGTTAAAAAAATAACCATTAGATAAACTAAAAATTTATCAAAAAACACATTTTGCAAAAATTTAACCATTAGTTACCATTTTTAACAATTGGTTGAGTTTAACTATGCATCAAAAAATCGGCCCTTAGTCAGTACCTACTTGTTACCTATACCTACATTGTTTAGTGCCTACTGCGTTACGTGTTCTTATTTGCACCGCACACTTTGGAAAATGAACATATAATATGCAGTCAGGCTGGCTGGACGTGTCCGGCTCAATGTTTAGTGTTTACGTTATTAAAACGGACGATGTCTGTAAGGCGAAGGCGGGGAGGAATGTGGCGAGCGCGGCGCCGGCGGCGGCGGCCCACCTTGAGTGGGCAGGTTGACCGGCTGATCCCGCCGCGCGCCTCTGCGCTCAGTTCTCGCCAGTCGAGTGAGCGCTCCGACAGCGAACATGGCTGGCCAGAAGACGGTGTGCCTGTGCGCGTGTTTTATTTTGTTTACCGTAGCGGCTGAGGCCGCCCTCTCTGGATTATACATCGACAATGGCGTTGATCAGACTGTTATACATCACTCGATGACTCGGCATGAACGGATGGTCGTCGAACACGAAATTCTGGAGCTGTTGGGTCTCGGAGAGAGGCCACGTCGAGCTCGAGCGCCTCCGCTGGACCGGTCGGCGCCTAGCTTCTTGTTGGATGTATACAAACAACTGGCTGAAGAACATGAGCAGGCTCGCCCCACACGCAGCTCTGAGATGGCTCTCAGCGGAGATGAGCAACACGCCATCGACGAGAGCGACCTCATCATGACCTTTCAGAGCAAGAGTGAGTTTAATTTGTGGATAGTTAACCAAATTAGTTTTTATTAGATGCTTTAGATTTAATTAAGAACTGGCTGGATACACGTGGTATTATCCTGTTATGTAGTATTAAATACATTATTGTTAGGTTTTGTTAACTACTGAAAAAATGATGATGAGTAAAATGTGTGTAAATATGATGGCATTTTTTTATTGGAAACAGAGGCCGCCTATTCATAAAACATGTCCTGTGGCACTCGGCAATAGTGTAGCTTTTTATCAGTGAAAGCTTTTTTGTAATCGGATCGGACTTCCAGAGATGACCTCTCCTTTCCTCAAACAAACAATTTTACCTCATAACAAGAGTTACAATATTTTCTTGTTCCAATTAATGAAGAGGATAGCGCTACTCCAAGTCATTTCGAAATAACAACGCGTTAAATCGCTTAACAAGACAAAGCCGGTAAAATAAATTGTTAAAAGTTAATGACACATGCTGTTAGTGTGGTCCTTTTCTTTTATTTATGTTCATTGTGGACCTCTTGTTTTAGAGACGCCACCAGGAGCATGCCGTTATAATTGGTTAAAAACTACCTGGGAGGTTCAGGTAACAATGACTTAGTAGACAAAAATGTTGAGTCACCACTTTGGTCCTTATACATTCTTGGTATTGTGGATTCGGTAATTTATTACTGACTTTTTGATTTTACCGCCGCCAGCGACTGTTTACACATTTATTTTTACCTCTTTTTTTAAATATATATCCTTTCACGTCGATTTGGGCACAATCTCTTGATCTCATAATCTCATCATCTCAATTTACTAAATAGCTACCCTTAAACTAAATGCGAATAATGCGACGGTGCCTGATGTTTTGGAACAGACGTAAAATAAATTCTGGTTACTGGGAACCAACCTACTTTTAATCCCGAAAACCTAAATGTTTCTGCGTAGACGCCTGAGGCGCACATTAGTGGTATAATCATGCACATGTACATACTATTAAACGAAGAAACTGTCCACGAAGCCAGCCCTTTATAAGTTTGAGTAAGAGAATAAGATGAATGAATGTTTAGATTACTTTAGATACATAATATTGTAACTTGTAACATAATATGGGTATTTGTACGTACTGGCCACAGGTTCTTTCTGGAATGTTATGCAGTGCTATCTATTCAAGGAAAATAATGAATGGCTCGTTCATAAACAATATTGTTATATATTTATTTATATGTGCTAACTATGTAAATATGTATAGCTAGGTCTATGTAGGTACATAGTACGTGTTTATGTACATCAAGATTTTATATAGTTATACCTTGTTATCTATCATGGTCAAAGGCCGAACGATTTGCATTTCTGTAGTGCCTCCGTGGAATGCCTACATCTATAATATGAATATGTATTATGAATTCGACTCTGTTGGCTTTAACCAATGGGCTACTCCAGGTATTTATAAAAGTAGAGCGAGACTATACGAGTTATATGGTTTGAAAAAAATACGGGTTTGATACTCCTTTCCTAGAATATGTCAAAAATTATTCAAAATTATTCAAAAAGATTAGAGCTTTTGCCAAATCAAAATTTTTAGGCGATACAATTAAAAATTCTAATAATAAAGTAAAAACCACTTGGAAAATTATTAACAATGAAACGGGTAAATCGGTTAAACAAGAAAAACAACTTGAGATTATGGTCGACAACAAATTAGTTAATAAAGCAGCTGACGTAGCTGAGGCATTTAATGAGTTTTTTGCCAACATACCGATAACTACGACTCGCTCCTTAAATTCGTCGTCGTCTAAAGCTGAAAATCTTTTACATAGTTGTGTACCTAAATGTAGTCCTTTATTTAATTTCGATCGTGTAACCCCGCGTGAAGTACAATAGTTAATGTTTTTAATACCCTTAAGTCTAAAAACACCGGTGATTATTGGGGCATCTCCATTAAACTTTTAAGTAATATAATAGACATCGTAGCCCCCTATCTAGCTGTTACTTTTAATAAATGTGTTGATTTAGGAACTTTTCCTGACCTCATGAAGAGCAGTAAAGTCATACCATTATTTAAATCAGGTAATAAGAATGACGTTGGCAATTTCAGGCCTATTTCTATCTTACCTGCATTTAGCAAAACCTCTGAAAAGTTAATACTTAATTTAAATTGCCTCCTACATAATGAGCAATATGGCTTTACAAAAGGTCGTTCAACTACAGATGCGGGTGTTGCTCTGCTGAGACACATATTTGACGCATGGGAGAAATCGCAAAATGCTATTGGAGTTTTCTGCGATCTCTCCAAAGCCTTTGATTGCGTGCACCATGACACGCTTTTGCGTAAGTTACGTCATTACGGTGTCCAAAACGAAGCTCTCAACGTAATAATTTCTTATTTACATAATAGGCTCCAATGTGTAGATGTTAATGGTGTGAAATCTTCCGGGCTACCAGTTCAGTTAGGTGTTCTGCAAGGCTCAATACTGGGTCCATTCTTGTTCTTAGTATGTATAAATGATTTACCATTCCATTTGAAGGGCATCTGTGACGTTGTACTGTTTGCAGATGATACTTCTCTTATTTTTAAAGTAGACAGGAATAGACAAGATTTTGACGACGTAAATAGTGCACTCTCAATAGTTACAGATTGGTTTACGTCAAATAACCTAGTTCGCCTTACCGAATTTTAGAAATCTAGGACTCAACATCATCTTAGATAAAGAGGTGCTTGAAACTGTAGGCTCGGAAATTTTTCTAGGACTAACAGTAGATGCCAATCTTCAGTGGGGACCTCATATATCAAGTCTAGCAGAAAGCCTCAGTTCGGCTGCCTACGCTGTCAGGAAAGTAAGACAATACACTGACGTTGATACAGCTCGTTTAGTCTATTTTAGTTATTTTCACAGCGTTATGTCCTACGGTATTCTGCTGTGGGGCAAAGCCTCTGATATACAAAATATATTTGTCCTCCAAAAACGAGTTGTTCGAGCAATTTACCAGCTAGGTGCCAGAGTTTCTCTAAGAGATTTTTTTAAAGATATTGGTATTCTCACGGTTGCATCACAATTCATCTTCGCCAACATCTTATATATTAGGCAAATTTACACTTGTACTCTAAAAACAGTGATATTCACAGTGTTAACACTAGAAATAAGGACAAACTACGTGCCCACCGGCTTCTTATGGTCCATAACTCATTTGTTGGGCTTGGTATAACCTTTTATAACAAGATACCCTCTTCTTTGCTAGACTTGCCTTTCAATGTGTTTAAAGCTCAAGAAAAATTCAACCTTTGTTCAAAAGCTTACTATTCCATCAACGACTTCTTAAACGATAAGAATAGTTGGTTGCCTTAGTTAACGTAAGACAATGTTTGTGTTCTTTCTCCAGAATTAGCTTACTGACAGGTTATTGTTATGTCCTTTATTTCATTTAAATACCTACTAATTACATTTAAAAATTTTTTTATAAACAAAAAGATAAAAAAACATTTAAAATATAAAAAATAGTAGCCCACCGGTATCGGAAACAGGGTCCAAGCTACCGGCGGTCAGGGCTCCAGAGAGAGGAACCTCCTGACAATGCGAGCCGTGTCCAGAAGTACCGCTTTCTGAATCAAGCCCTTGATCCAGCTGCCCAACGAGAGCCTCCTCAGGTGTCGGTCGAGGCTCTTGGCTATTAAGCCATTGGCTGTCACGACTATCGGCACAATGATCGCTGAGTCCACATCCCACATGTCGACAACCTCGCGAGCCAAGTCAAGATACTTGATTTGTTTATCTTTCTCGGCTTTCACGAGGTTCTCATCATGTGGGACGGTTATGTCAACAATCATTGCGCGTCGCTCTGAACGATCCACCACCACTATATCAGGCTTATTGGCAACAATAGTCCTGTCAGTGATGATGGATCGATCCCAGTACAATGTGATATTTCCATTTTCGAGAACTGGGTCGGGCACATACCTGTAGTACGGCACCTCAGATTCGACAAGGCTGTATTTCAGAGCAAGTTGCTGATGGATTATCCTGGCTACAAGGTTGTGTCTATGCAAGTACTCTCCGTTAGCTAGACGAGAACACCCGGAGATAATATGCCTGATTGATTCTCCCGGCCGGTGGCATGCCCGACAGATGTCAACCGTGCCGTCTTGCACAATAAATCTCCGGTAATTGTTCGTCATCATAACTTCGCCCATAATTGCACAGACAAAACCTTCGGTTTCTCCAAAGAGGTCACCGAAACGCAGCCAGGCTACGGACGCTAGTAGATCTACATCGGGTCCATGTAGGGCCCGGTAAAAGCGTCCGTGAAGCTCCTTACTTTGCCATACTTCCATGCGATCATTGATGTCAAGCACTACTGGCTTGCGCCAGTTCTCTTTAGCCAAGGAGAGCGGGGTGAGGCCCTTGTCTACCGCGACTACATCTCGATGCATCCCCACGTCGGTTTCTAGGAAATATTCCCTGAGACTGCATATCTCGCGATTGTGGAGGGTCTTAGCGTTTAAAAAGCCTCATTACCGATGACCGTGGGTGATGCATTCGATTTGCAGTCAACAGTGTCCGGACCTTCCTATCCAGGGCGTCTAGTTCGGTTTGAGTCCATATGAGTATGCCGAAAGAGTACATCAAAACCGACATGACCCAACTGTTGAAGGCACGCACCTTGTTTCCGCCTGATAGAAGACTATTAAGTACTTTTTTCAGGCGGCCAAAGAACCGCTCCTTCAACGATTGCTTCATGTCAGTAGCATTGGTGCCTAACGCTTCCGACATACCCAAATACTTATAGATTTCGGATGCGGAGAGGGCTCTAAGGTTTGTGGAATCCGAGAGTTGGGTTCCCACGGATTCCACAATCTCCCCTCGCTTTACATGCATGACCGCACATTTGTCCACACCAAATTCCACCCTGATGGCGCTACTGAAAGTTTCAGTTACTTTCAGTAGCTCCATAAGTTGCAAATTGTTGGGAGCAAAGAGTTTTAGGTCATCCATTTAGAGGAGGTGCGATAGAACCTGACCACCTCTCCTCAGCCGGTAGCCTAGACCTGAATCCTCCAGCAGTGTGCTTAGAGGACTCAAGGCTAAGCAGAACCAAAGCGGACTCAAACTATCGCCCTGAAATATGCCTCGTTCGATCCTTATCGGTTCGCTATTCCTCTGAATATTTCGACATCCTAGATAGCGAAGGACCGTCTTCCATTGCCCCATACACGACATCAGGAAGGTACGCAGAGTTGCGTCTACTTTATACAAATCCAGTACCCTCATGAGCCATGTACCTATGTGGCACCGAGTCATAGGCCTTCTTATAATCTATCCAACATGTCGACAGATCCTTTCGGGAACGACGAACCTGTTGGCTAATGGCCATATCAATGAGGAGTAGCTCCTTAGTACCACGGGACCCATTCTTACATCCATTTAGAGAGGCAGACATAATGGAGTTGGTGTCAATATGTTAATTTTAGCTCTCAGAATGGATGTAAGAACTTTATAGACCGTCGGTAAACATGTGGTCGGCCTATAATTTTTGGGTTCCGCGGTGCTAGCTGATTTATGGAGCAGGTGGGTAACTCCTGTCGTTAGGAATTGGGGTAGCGAACCAGACTCCAAAACAGTCTGGAACTGAGATGCCAAGCGAGCGTGCGACCTTGACAACCATTTAATCCAAAAGTTGTGCAGCCCGTCCGGCCCTGGAGATTTCCAGTTAGGTAACGGACGGACTGCACGAGCTACATCTTGGGGGCAGATGGTAATAGCCTCCATTTCTGGTATTGGATCACAGGCTCGCTCGACCTCTCGAGCCCAATCACCTTCGGTGTGACTGACAGGTGCCGACCAGATACTACGCCAAAAAGAACACATGGCATCATCATCCGGTAGGCACGTATCAGCCACACCTTGGTCCGGTCGCTCCCAACCCCTATAAACCCACCTTTTATCGTTATTAGTATTAACTTATTTATTTATTTTACTTCGATGGTCCTAGTTTATCATTTGTGACTTCAAGTGACAGCTATATGAACAGAACCCAGCAATGCATAAATCTGTAAGCTGTCACGCTCTTTATGCCTGGAGGCTTTTATTTACATTTTAATTTTAATTAATTATTTTTTAGCTTGAGTACCTATAGCTTTTTATTATATTGTTGGTCTATTGGCGTGGCTAGCTGACATAATAATATGGTAAATAATTTAATTTTATGTTCTGCGTCTTGTAATGTTAATTACTTAACATGTGTGCCTAGTATTGTATACAATCAATTTTCTAACTGAACAGATAGCTGTGCTGCTGGGGAGTTTGTTGCGCCACTTCTTCTTCCCAGCGATAGCACTAGGAAGTGGTGAAGGGCGGGCCTTTTTGAGGGACTGTCTTTTGTAATTTTGACGTTCGAAAAGTGCTGATTCTCAGCCTAATTTGAATAAATGACTTTTGATTTGAATGAAATTAGGTCGATCCATATAGTCTCATATGGATCTACCTAATTTCAGATTTCAGGATTCGGCTGATATGTTTTCGGTCCTGGATATTTTAATATTTATACATATTTACCTATTGGATGTTCCGATTCAGTCGTGAGTGAGGCTTGTAGAAAAGTAGGACCAACGACTTACAACCACCTTAACCGACTTATCACCTCGATCAGTGCATCAACAATTTCGAATAATTTGTATCTAAGTATAATCGTTTATATTAAAATTGGGATGATTTACCTACATTAAATTATAGTCTGAGGTCCTAGTCGGAAGATCATAATATTGGGCTTCAACTCTGAACTCGTCTATTGCAGTCCACTGCTGGATATAGGTCTCTCCCGGGCTGCACCACATCACCCTGTCCTCCGCCTTCCGCATCCCGGCTTAGGCTTACCTACTTTAAAATGAAAAAATGGCTAATCTCAAGCTATCGAATAACGCCATCTTGGTTTCTTTTATAATGTGTGTGTAGACATAGTGGCGCGACTGCGAACTTCATCATATTATGTATGAATAGGTAAATACATACCTACATAATTAATTAGGTAATTGGTCGTAGTGAAGTTTATGCAGACAAAAGACGTGTCTGGAATGTTTTCTGTTTAATCAATTACTTACCTAACTAACTATGCAAGGGGACTGCATTTGCATGGACTTGTCATTGTAAAAAGCGTAGGTACCTAATTATGGGAGTTTGTAATTTTAGGAAGAGTTAGAAAATTCTTAAAATTCCGAAAACTGACGTGCGATTTTAGTCTCTTGTATCTTTTGTAGGAATTTTAATATGACTTATAATCTAATACATATTATAAATTAAAGTCACTTTTCGTGTCTCTCTGTGTAAACGCGTTGTTCTTCTAAACTACGCAACGCATTTTGATGCGGTTTATACCATAACGTAGAGACATTATTCTGAACGGTTGTGTAAGTAGATATACTTATTTTATAATTTTATAGTAACGTATTAATGTATTATACGGAACTATAAACCTTAGATAGATATAATGAAGAAATCTCGATGTTTTGTCATTTCGTAAAAACCGTGCGCAGAAGGGGCGGGTCACTAGCCTATCTACTCGTAGGTATAACTAATTGTAGTAATGATTCCTGTCAACATCGAGTCGAGAGGCAATATCCAAATTATTACCTACCACCACCTGTCAATGAACCAAGGCTAAGAGATTCATACTGTAAAGATTGTGTGAAGATTTGATGAGTAACTAACACCAGATTCATCAAATTTTATCGTATATGATGATTATATTATTATGATTGTTTTTATGACTCGTTTGAAATGATTTTAGTATGTTCCTTTTCTCTTCAAAGTAGGCACCTACCTACTTTGTAAAGTAGGTAGAGGTACTACGACGTAGTAAGGTTTCTCCATGTTCATTATGTTTGTTCAAGTCTCATGAATAATCATAATTTCATAATAACTTATGTATTAAACATAACACTTAACTTTATATTTCTTATTTATTACATACACCTGTATTTGGAGTCAAATTACAACCGGATCATTGGACACCTGTGCACGATCCTTTCTTAAAATATGACAAACTTATTCAATCTTACGTAGGTATTTACGAATGTCTATATTCCATATTGTATAGTAGATATGTCTCTACGTATAGTTCATCTTCTATTCACCATGAAATACAAGATGGACAAACTCTTATGCTCTTCTGCATAAGTTGTCAAAGTAAGTTCTCCTATTTCTGTATATATATCTATATACATATGTCTGTATTTCTGAATAGTCAAAAGAAAACCATACCTATACGAGAAGGGGTACAAACATTTATGAGCTTGCTTCGCTCGCTTTGCATTGTACGTTCTCATTACATATTCTTGACTTTTTCTATATAACTCGTAACTCGTATTTCTGTATGAGTAGGCAAAACTAAATCCCAATCTATCCGAGGCGGGATGCTGAAATATTATTTTATGAGAATACTAATCTACATCGCCACATGCGAACTAATCATTACACTGACGTCGCACAAAATCCTGCATCGCGTAAGCATAGTTTACCGCGCAACTAGCATATATATAACGTCCCGACAACAATCGTCGGGCAGTAGCCCATGAGCCCACCAGACCCGTCACCCGTCTGGTCGGAGGATCCTCCCTTTTCTATGGAGGATGAGTGAACTTTACACCGTGTCCCTCATACCTCTATAATACTAAAGCCGATATCAGACGTTTCACTCGAGTGAATGGTTCACTGTGTGTGAGTGAATGGTACTATTGGATATAGATTAACCATTGCAGATGTATGTATATAGCGAACCCAGGCAAAAGCTGGTATTGAAAATAAAACCATAATAGGCTTAAAATAATTATTCAGGTGTGTTTTAAATTTTCGTAGCCAAGCGTAGCACCAATGCTACAACCAAAAATTTGGTCTTCCTGGTAGAGGTAGAGTCTACGGAAAAACGCAACGTAGCACTTATTTTTTTTTGTGGGACTGCATTTTTAATATACGAAATACATAGTAGAGTACGGTAAAAAAATGATTTGGTAGAAGTAATTATCCGAATGGCTCGACTTAGCTACGAAGTTTTCCGAAATATTATATTAAGGATTTGTTTCTATCCTTGAAAATCAAATGAGACTTAATAGAATTACAGAAGAGTGTGTTATGCAAGCCCAGTTGCAGTCCAAGGGCTCCATTAGTACCGGCAGAATCATCATGACATTAGTAATTGTGTGATAACAGCGAGCGAAGCGAGCTCGAATATTTCAGCATCCCGCCTCGGATAGATTGGGATTTAGTTTTGCCTACTCATACAGAAATACGAGTTACGAGTTATATAGAAAAACTCAAGAATATGTAATGAGAACGTACAATGTAAAGCGAGCGAAGCAAGCTCATAAATGTTTGTACCCCTTCTCGTGTAGGTATGGTTTTCTTTTGACTATTCAGAAATACAGACATATGTATATAGATATATATACAGAAATAGGAGAACTTACTTTGTCAACTTATGCAGAAGAGCTTGAGTTTCGGAATCTAGCGTTAACCTAACCTTAGTCCTTTCTCACTCTTAATATTATAATAATATATTGTCGAATTATAAGTTATCATTGCAACATTCCAGGGCATCATTTGGGCGCGCTGCGTCACGGGCACGGGCGGCACGTGTGGTTCGAGGTGACGGGCGCGCCGGGCGACGCGTCCGCCCTGCTCTCCGCCGAACTGCGCTTGCATCAAACCCCCACGCACACCGAGGACCCTACCGCCCTTTACACCGTCGTCGCGCACAGAGTCATCAGCGTCGACAATTTGGGGTAGGATCAAGATTCAAGATTCTACAACCCTTTCATCGTTAGTTTACCTCTGATTTTGCATCACTGTCAAAATCAAAGTGATCTTTATTTTCGTTAGAACAAGGTTGCTGTTGGGTTGTTTTCACTGAGTAGACTGTCAAAATCAGAGTGATCTTTATGAACGTCACAATAAGATTGTTTTTTTGTTGGGTTGCTGCTGTCAGAGGTAAAATAACTGTGAAACGACTGTAACGGCTCGATGGGCTGACGTACAGACGCCAGCAGGTCAAGCTACCCGAAACTGTCAAATGTTCCCAATCAACCTTGAACCTTAAAGCTTTAGCGATAACGTTGAAAATGTATTAAAGAAATTTGACAGATTGTAGTAGCTTGATGTGCTGGCGTCTGTACATATGCTCGGACGCAGTCGGCCGATTGAATTAAACGCGTCTAAAAGTAAGTGAGCGCGTACACTACTTCAATCGAAATCGTCCGATGCCGTCCGATAACTGCCGATCAACCGACGAATCCGTGCTTTTTTGGATTCCTCGTAAGTTTGCCGGCTACTTATTGTTCTGCAAATGTATTTTAATATATAAGAACAGAAGGCCAATTCTCGTAATTTAAAACGTTCAAAGTCTAGTCGCAGTGTCATCTCGGCGACAAACAAATGTCAAAAACTTGTCCAAATGTAGGGAAATTTGAGGTAATTTTGACAGATGGAGACTGAGATCAGACTGTGAACGTTCTTAAAATTACGAGAATTGCCCCCTCTGATGTTAAAAAATTAACTAGTTGTTCATATTTAAAATAGGACACCAGTCTGGGATAAACATCCTAAAAGTTACGCAGATGAACGTCCGAGACAGACTTTCGAATAGTTTCGACCCAAAATCGGCCGATTCGGATTAGGTGTAAGGCGTACGAGTACCGTTGGTATACATGGCACGTAATATAGCCGAAAGTTTAAAAAGAAAAGCCTTCGAAAATCGGAAGTTTGTCGAGATTTGATTATCACGTTAGACAGTATGAGTGAGTGGAGTATTTTGTAAAGCAGCGTTGGCGGGAATCGGGAAGAGTGACGAGGGTGACACTGAAAGTTCTTAGAAAATAAAAAAACTAAACAAACTAGCAAGTTATTAGTTTTATTATATCTTTTCAAAATAGTGTCCATTTACATCAATACATCGCTGCATCCGATGGAACCACTGAGAAAAGCACTTTGCCCACTCGTCCTTAGGGGTCTCTTCGACGGCATTTTGAAACGCAGCCACTGCTTCCTCGGCGTCCATAAAACGTTTTCCTCGAAGTTTTTCTTTTATTTTCGCAAATAAATAAAAATCGCAAGGTGCGAGGTCGGGGCTATAGGGCGGGTGACCCAGTAATTCCACGTCTGACGTCGCCAAGTATTCGATTGTTTGCTTGGCGGTTTGCGACGAGGCGTTGTCGTGGTGAAGGAGGATCCTACTGCGAGGTCGTTTCTCCCGAACATTTTCCAAGACAAGTGGCACACAATTGTTAGTGTACCACTCTGCAGTAACTGTTTGTTTAACCTTTAAAACAATTGTTGCGTAATGACCTGTCCTTCCGAAGAACGAGGCCACCATCTTTTTTCCCACGCTTCGACATCTCTTCACTTTGAAGGAAACACCCAGATAGCAGACTGTCTCTTAGTTTCAGGATCATAACAATAAATCCAGCTTTCGTCAACCGTAAGTATTTTGAACACAGCATTTGAGTCACCCCAGTTAAATTTTTGAACCATTTCACGACACCAATCAACACGACGGAGCTTTTGGACCTCTGTCAAATTATGAGGTATCCACCGGGCACAAAGCTTCCTGACCGCTAAATGTTCATGGAGGATTTTCTGCACTTGACTCATACCGATGCCTAAGCTTGTCCGAATCTGCTGATAAGTCACTCTTTTGTCAGTCTCTATTATACGCCGCACAACACTGATGTTATCTTCAGTCGTGGCCGTAGAAGGCCGTCCCTCAGGCAGATCATCGGTGAGATTAGTGCGACCACGTTTAAACTCAATAAACCAGTTGTAAACAGTTGCACGAGATGGGGCTTCATCGTGTAAGGTCAATCGAAGTCTATCATAACTTTCTTGTTGACATAATAGACATCGAAAGTCATAAAAAAATATTGTACGAAAATTTTCTCGCGTTAAATTCATGCTGTCGTGGCGCAGACAATTTTCAATTTGCCGCCAAATCGTAAACAAATGACAAATGAATAAAATACACACACAACAATATTGGCAGAGTTCCATTTTCAAAATTTGAACTTATTTTTTTATTATATCGTTTACAAAAAACCGGCCGGTTCTAAAAACTTTCAGTGTCGCCCTCGTATCTCGAAAAATGGAACTTTAGAATGGAGCAAAAAAAAAAATTTAAAAATGAATAACCGGTGAACTAAAAGGAGTAGAGAGCAAGATTTTGAAACATGTATTTGGAACTACTTTGCGTCGATATGTAGAAATACACTATTTATTCATAGCATTGCCAGTTTGTGTTTTTTATATCTTCATGTTCTTAAAGATTATGAATTTTACTGTTTTCAGGAGTTTGCAAATGGAGAAGGTGGCAGCGGTGAACACGAGTGCTGGTGCAGAGGGCTGGCTGGAGCTGAATGTGACCAGTGCGCTGGGCGCGTGGCTCTCCTCGCCAGCTGATAACAGAGGCTTCTTCATCACGCTGCATCCTCACTCACAGCCTGGTACTGTCTTTAACCGCACGTCACGTGTTC
Organism: Apamea monoglypha; assembly: GCA_911387795.2. Classification (NCBI taxonomy): domain Eukaryota; kingdom Metazoa; phylum Arthropoda; class Insecta; order Lepidoptera; family Noctuidae; genus Apamea; species Apamea monoglypha. The sequence goes on from OU426921.1 coordinate 11,167,664, forward strand.
AAAGTTGCTTATTATTTTGAAACTGTTTGTAGCCCTTCGGCAATACCTACCACTGAAACTGTTTATGGAACTGCAATATTGCAAAGAGTTCTTAATCTCAAATTTTGTAATTGTTTGTATTGCTTCACATGTTTGAAAAACAATGTACCTAGTCAACAATCTAAATAACGCAATGAATGTTATTGAACTGTCAAAATGAAAGCCATCGTTACTAATAGGTAGTGGGTGCAGTATGTATCTACAGACGATTGATTTAGGTATTTTGTTTTCCAGAACGTCACGTGAAACCAGAAGAAATTGGCTTGGAGGAGCCACGTGGAGTAATTGTGGAGGGGAAGCAGCCATTCTTGGTGGCGTTCTTCAAGAGCGGGCCCAAGCTCGCCGGCGCGGATGCAGGCGCGCGGAGGAAGCGAGAGGCGCGGCGCTGGCGCTCGCACGGGTACTCCGAGAACTATCTCAGAAACCCACTCACAGGTTTGTAGGACTTACACAACATGTTACAAAAACGCTGTCCTATTCATGAGGGTGTTGTTAGGGATCGTGCTAAGAGTTTTTTTTAATTGTTGCATTAATCTATTAATTGTTGCATTAAAAAAGCAACATTTTTAAATGGGGAGTTTTTCCTGTATATCGACACTTCCTACGTATAATATCGTAACTGTATTTGATCAACTTTACAGTATCGCAATTCAAAGGTATGCAAACGGTTTATTGATGATAGTGAAGTCAAATAAACTCATTTAGAAACCAAAATTGGCATACAGATATATTTTTAGGAATGGAATATTACCTTCAAAAAGGATTATTGAAATTGTTATTAGAATTTCTTAAAAGTCACTTACGGATTTCTACTATGGAACATATCAGTGGTATTTGGTTGTATGTAGTACTTACTATACTTTACGACGATATTTATGTAGGATTAAGTAGCGTATGTTACACGTACGATAACTTACTTTGGAACTAATAAAATGATAATGTGGCGTAGGTTACAGTTACCATAATATACAATGGAACAAAAATGTTAATTCGTATCCTAAGTGCTTTTAACGGTTAAAATTTAAATAAAACATCACTTCTATTATTATGAAACATACTGTATTTCGTAATCAAAATAAATCAAATAAAAAACCTCTGTTAGACAAAAACAAAAATTTAAAATATTTATCAATGGATGGTATTTTCGCTAAATTAGTATTTTATTATAGTAGCATTTAATTAACAAAATGAAATAAAATCTTTATCATCCAAATGCTTTTAATCCAAAGTAAATAAAATTTTGTTAAAACAATACTCGCATTATTATTTTTTTTTTTTTAATATAATCAACAAACGAAACCTCTCATAAAACTTGAAATATTACTATAAATTCTCTACTTATGCATCCATAGATTCATTATCAACTTAACAAAAACCTCTTTCATAAACTTAAAAAGATAAACGTACATATTCATAAAAAAAAAATATTAAATTCTTCAGTCTTTTAAAATCAGTACAAAACTTAAAAAGTAATTAATAAAAACTATGTATTTTTTTAATTAGTCCGAATCTGAATCCGGAATAGTTTCATTCCCAGTTTCAGGTAGGTTTTGAAAAAAATCATGGTGAATAGTGGGTATGATTCGAGACTTGCACATATTCATCAAATCGTCTTTTTTCGCCTTAGGTATAGGCAGACTATTTGTATACAGTGCATCAATATTTGGTATACATTGTCTCCTGGTAGACGCTTTAGTACATAATATATGGTAGTCTTCGGCAGCTAAATCATATTTATAAAATAATTTATAAGGGTCTTCAGGTTTTATAAATACTTCTCTTATTTTATTCCACTGCACTTTTTCTCCTTTTGTACTTTTAACCCAATTGCCCTTTAATAATGCTTTGTAATTAAAAAAATCTGTGTGTTCTAATTCCTCAACAATATACGGCTTTCCGGTTTGTTTAGCCCAGCGTACTAAACAAAACCACTCAAATGGTGTATAAACAAGTCTATTCTTGGCACTTTTTTCTATTAGGGCATGGACGCTGTCGCCCTCATTTTGGGTATGACCAACTTCTAAAAAACAGTGATGTATTGTCACTTGAAAAATAAGAGCGGCGTGCATGTACATCGCATAAACAATACGATTTCGGTTTTGGCCCACACAATTATCAGACCAAAACCGAAATTCGTTTGTACCTTGGTCCTTATATTTGGAGATGTACTTATATAAGCAACTAGCCACTTCGTTTGCTCCGCGTCTCCCTTGCCCCTCATGCCACATGAAACAAGTACCTTCTTGTTCAGACATATTAAAAACTGTAAAATTAAATACTGAAAGCTTCCGTTTATAATAAAGGATACTTATATTACCGTATGGAGCAGTAAGAACTTTTTGAAAGTCGAAAGTGGCGACTAGTATTTTACCGTCTGATACTTTGGCAAGTTCTTTATCTGTCGACTTCTTTTTGCGAGCTACCTCTTTATTTTTAATGTGTGCTTCATGTAATTGGGTTTCAGATTGTGTCGGACTAGATATGTTTTTATAAATATGACACTTATCACATTGGTCCTTTTTAGGAACATAAAAACTAATCTTAAAGTGTTCATTCACAATATCGCGATATTGCCGTTCAGAACTAGCTTTTGAAGAGTAATATGCAAGTGCGTCAAACCACTCATTATATAACTCAAACAAGCGATGAAAATTCAGGTCTCCGTCTAGGTAAAGTTTACTACTTCTTTGGCGAGTGTAGTGAGATTCTACAGGCTTAAGGGATTTTATGTGATCACATACACTTTTAATAACATCCTCAGTTATTACTTTGCGATGATTAGAATGACGCCCTCGCAGATCCGCTTGTATCAAGCCACTTAAATTATCTTTTTTTTCTAAAGATGTATAGACAAACTGTTCACTTAATGAAAATGTGTTTAGAAACATCTTTTTGCACACAGTTAAATAGTTTTCCTGGTCTTCTACAACAGCCCTTGGCAGTCTATAAATTAAAGTAAACTTACGCCTAGATTCCATATCAGTTAAAACCCTTCGTTTTTTTTGTTTGACAACCAAGTTTGCAATAAAAGCCCATTGCTTTTCACGGTTCCCTAAATCCCAAAACCTATTGAAAAGCAATATTCTTTCATCATCATTTATTTTTGTTGTACATTTTAACCTACAGTTCATAGGACACATAGGACCCAAAGTTTTACCATGCCTTACAGTACCATCACGACTCATATACTCCTTGCCCAAGTTTCTTAGCATTTTCCTTTTGTTGTCTTTCCATTCGGCAACATGGCGACGTCTGATATTTCCCTTGTCCTTTCTCGGTTTAGTCTTCCGTTTTCTAGAAGCTTGTGGAGTCGCTTCTGACATCGAAGATAGAGGCGTGTTCGCTTGCGGAGTATAAACTAAATCAGTGAAGGTTGAATCAACAGAATGTAATGGCGGAATATCTTTTTCAACAAACCAGGGACAAAAGTGGTTTTCACAATCAAAATCCAGATGATTTATTGTTGTGCAGTCCGGAGATGGATGTCGTGTTATATTCTCAACAGCTGATGGAGATTCTTCACCGGGTTCTAAAATAAAGAATAAATACCTAGTTTTACAATAATACTAACTTCTGCTCGCAGCTTTGACCGCGTGTTATGTCGCTAAAAAGTAACCTATGTCCTTCCTCAGGGTTCAAGGTACCTCAATATAAAATATCATCAAAATTAGTTTGAGCGTTTAGCCATGAAACAAAGCTTAACAGACAGACACAGTAGCTTTCGCATTAGTATCGATTGATTCAAACTCAAAGAAAAATATAGTAAGTAAAACTTACATAAAATTACGACTCGTAAATTAATTAGGACTTTTAAACTTTAGGTATAAACGTTATACACGCTATTATTGTATCAATACACTGTCACTTACTTTGTTCCGTGAGTGAAATACTATGACGTGTTTCATCTGACTCGGTTAATAAATCCATTAATTGGTTTATCTCATCATTATCTGCGTCAAAAGGAAGCGGCGACTCTGTAAAATAAAAACAAGAATATCTTTTTATTGAGTTTTTTTCAAAAGAATACTATGGTAAATTACGTTTCATATCGAAGTAAAATATCTCAAGTGCAACATAGGATATAAAAAGAGAAAGAAATTCCAACGAAAAATATCGTAAGTAGAAATACAGAACACAATTATAAATTTTTTCAATAGTAAAGTATCGTAACTATTTACTTACGATATTTGAGAAGTATCTTAATTCGATGTATATTATCGTAAGTTATACTTACGATATTTTACTATGGGTATTAAACCATTTCATGTTATTTATACAATTATTTTATTTATTCGTTATTAATATTGTAAAACGTGACACTTACCTTCTATTCTTGTAGTATCTTCCACTAAAGGGTTGGAGGTACACAAATCATCACTAAAATTGGAAGTATTAGCGTTTGCCGGTTCATGAGAATCAAACGTACCATATTGTTTTAACGGTCGAATTACTGCATCAATCATTCGTTTCGACCTAGATGACATGGTTGCCAGCTTTAGTATCTTAATAATCACAACAAAATTTCAAAAATTGCGACGGGTACAGCGCTCGACAGAGACATGCACCACTCCCGCGTATTCAATCGGTACTAATACTTACTATTGGGTCGCGCGGCGCAGCGGCCCCCCGCGCCCCGCGTACGATGCAATAACTGCACTATACAATATTTTACTACGCTAAAGATGAACATGCGATAATATGCAGTCTCAGTATCTTTGGTTCTATTGTAAATATAATTTTTTTTATTAGATCATACGATAATTTATGTTATAAAGTAGTTGTAAATCTAAAAATGTAATTTTCGTTAATTTGATAGTTACGATAACATACGTTGGAGGTGTCGATATACATGTGACGACTTGTTGTCTACGAGACAACGTTGCTGTCAGTAGTCTCTGACAGCATAACTTTGCTGGTGCGTAACCCACGCAGCAACCCACCAGCAACCTTATTGCAACGAAAATAAAGATCACTTTGATTTGGAAAGATGAAATGCAAAATCATGTAAAATAACGTGTAGTAAAAGGACTTTAGTAGACGCTTATTTTTAATTTAAATACATGAATCTAATGAATCGCAATTTCAAGGATGTCAAATTCGAAATGACTATGAAGTAAATGAGTAATCATTGCCATGCTAACAGATACATTGATTACTTTTTTTATGGAAACATCGTAGCTATTTGGGGGACTGGTGGAGTTTTAAGATATCCGTTCATCTGACAACTGCAACCTAATCACTGAGTGGAAACGATGTATCAGAATTTCAGATAACGCCTCCAACTGCAAAAAGTACTCAATTTATAAATCCCCGAGACCCGGATAGGTTGTGTAGGATCTGTAAAGAACAGTCATAGTGACCTTTGATAGATAATCTAGATCTACAAAATTTTATGATGAAAACCATGACATCCTCCACTGACGCAGAACATCGATGACTGATGTTACTGTCGCTAATCTGATCTGATGTTACCTACACTTGCTGCCTTATCTATTAGTAATCATAGCATGATTAATGTTGCTCATAAATAGGAAGTACCTATAAGCACGACAAATCTAACCGTCTTGTATGTCGTTTCAGATACGTCACATTGGACAACGAGAAGCTGTGAGATTCAGACACTCTACGTCAGCTTTAAGGATTTGGAATGGCAGGTTAGTGTCAAATTAAACCAGAAATCTAAGAAGTCGGACACCGGTAAGGATGTAGGCTAGGTGGAGCAACAATTTACGCAGGGCTCTTGGTAACAACTGGATGAGAGTAGCCGAGGAACGATTTAACCGTGTTATAGGAGAGGCCTATGTCAGTAGCCTCATATAGGCTGATAACAATTCGCATTATATGCCAAGCAAAACAATTTTAAAAAACGGTTTATGGCCGATTCCTATAGGTAATTTACGGACCATTATTGGCTAAATTTAAGACTCTTGTATCTTTACCATTATTGAAGCAAAAACCACATAGCTTTGCATAGTAGACCCTCCCATATCCCGGCCCTGGTGCAAGCCATGGTCCGGGGCGAGAGGGAGTGGGAGGCAGTCGCCTCCTTCTGCGAAGCAGTCATGCTAGCGAAGGAGGTGGCGGGACGGATGAGGGAGAGAGCCTCCCGTCCCAGCCGCCGCGGGAGACGCTCCGGAAGTCGGGAGCCGCGTGACGATTCACGGCCACCGTAGGCGCGGGCCTGCGGGCGGAGAGCAATGGGTAGCTCACCGTCCGATCAGGACCAGGCCCGTGTCGCACGGCGCGTAAGTGTTCCACGCGCGCCTCAAAGAGTTGTCATCATAATTTGAGGGGCCCCTTAGGGCAGAAGCCTGCCGGGTCAGGGGGATTGTCCGAAAGGGTTACCGCTACCCCGGAACATAAAGGGCAAAGGAAGGAACATGGGTGGGTTTTAGTCAGTAAGAGTCTGACACTCCCTTCCGCTCCACCCAAAGCGGGAGGGGTCATTTGATGATTTCCCATCCGAAAAAAAAAGACCCTCCCATATGGTAGTAGCAATCACAGGTAAAAGCAAAACGATTCGTTTTTGTTTATAGCAACCGAGCATTAAGATGTTCAAGGTGCCCGGATATTAAATACCTACTCATCAAGAATTTAAGATTCTGGCGATCATGGCTTCCTGCCTATGAACTGACTACATTGAAAGTCTTTTGGTGTATTTTAATTTGGTATAATAACTAGAAAATTATATATTTGAACTTGTGTCAGGACTGGATCATCGCCCCGGACGGGTACGGCGCGTTTTACTGCAGCGGCGAGTGCAACTTCCCTCTGAACGCGCACAAGAACGCCACCAACCATGCCATCGTTCAAACACTCGTGCATCTACTTAATCCTACCAAGGTTAGTGCTCTTGAAGAAATAAAACTTTTACCTCTTACTAAAATCTCTCCGATATTATATCGAATGGAATAGTCCTTGCCTGATTCGGATTTGGACTACGTTCTTCTGACCGTTTTCGTACACTTTTCAATATACTTTTTCTTATCAGAGGGGAACCCGTGCTTTATTAGGATTTACTTTTAAAAAGCCAGTGAAACGAGGAAATGAAAGGAGCAGATGAACCTTCATTCCTACATACTTTTGTCGGTGTCGTGTGAACGCGGAAATAATAAAAATGGACCTTCACTCGAGTGAATCTTTCACTAGATTCACTCGAGTGAAGGTTCATTTAGTGCGATCTGTTTTTGTATAAATAATGAGTATGCACTGTGCCCGGTAATTTGTGATGTGGTTTTCCAAAGTCTTGGAACATAGTCAGTAGTAGTGTCGTGTGAACGTGGAATAAAACAAATTGAACCTTCACTCGAGGGAACCATTCTCTCGACTAAAGATTCAATTTGTTCAACGTCTGATATCTGTTCAATTGCGTTCTGTTCATGTATTTAGCATTTGAAACTATTGTAGGTTCCAAAGCCGTCGTGTGCGCCGATCAAGCTGTCCCCCATATCAGTGCTGTACTACACGGACGACTCCAACGTGATCCTGCGCAAGTACAAGAACATGGTGGTCAAGAGCTGCGGCTGCCATTGATCGAAGAAATGTATTCAACAAAACACTAGTCTCTTAACATTACGCTTCTAAATAAATTAAGATGAAGCTGTACTTTACTCATTAATTAGCGTAAGTTTGTGCCTATTTAAGTAAACGTCCATGTTTAAATAATGAGAAAATTATACTTATAATTAATTGTAAACGCAGAAAATATGTATGAGCCACGTCTTGCATTTCTTTATGATAATTATATGAATCATAATCATCCCTAGCAGGGGTGATCATTTTATTGATTAATAAATTACCAACATATTATTAAAACCAGTGATGTAAATGGTATTGTTATTACGTCTATTATGGTTGACTTCTTTTTATTTTTATACAATGATAATTCAAATTATAAATAAATTTTATAATAAATCATTTAAAGGATCGCACTTGTGTAATTTTATGTACTAAGGTCATAGAGACAGTTGAAAAAGTTTAACGTAAGTACAATAAGACCTTCGTGTTGCTTGGAAATAAAATTTACATTTTTATAACTGAAACATTCATTCACTTGTTCATCCGAGAAATCGAAATGTGTTGTTTTTACCATCCGAAGGAAACAGGGATGTTGTAAGTTTAATGTTGTAACACTGTTTCCCTCTCGAAGAATATTTCTTTCGTCTTACTCAATGAAAAGTATCAAAAATCTTAAATTTTTGATAAATGTCATTTTAATGACATATTTTTTGTATTAACGTTTATTTTATTTGCCAAGAACTGATATTAATCGATGTAGTTTATTACATGGGAAAAGGATGTTTTCTCGTTTGATTGACTTGAACTTTTTTAGTTCAATTTTTATTAGGTATTGATTTATACGTACAAATCACGTATTACGTACGTATTTTCATACAAATTGATAATGTCAATTAATTGATATACACGTGCCCCACGCCAATAACATTGAATTTTAATAACAACTTTATATGTATTTTGTATGTAGGTAACTGTGTTGGTGTCAAGTATCGATGATCCGTGAGCACAATTTAAAATAGGTACTAATGACGCTCTATTTCTTGTTCAGCATACAGAATGCCTATATAAGATGGTAAGGCCGCGGTGCAAGTAGGTGTCCTTATCGGGAAGTACTTGTGAGGTGTGCACCTCATTATTGCGAAGTAATCTATGCCTTGCCTATGCTCCTGATGAAACCTGGACTCATAGCTGATATAAGTTTGAAATCGCCAACCCGTCTTGAGCAAGCATGGTGATCAATGCTCGTGCCTTCTCTATATCAGAAGAGGCCTTGGCCCTGCAGAGGGACAGTAATAGGCTGGTATTATAACCCATGCCTTGCATACTGTTCTGACTATTTGCTTTCTTATTTAAAAATCTCCGTACCCAAGAAATTTTGGTAAATTGTTTCGTTTAATAAGGCTAATAATTTCTGAATTGTTGAATTGACCTATAAGTAATTTTCTATCAATTTACGTGTTTTGTTTTTAAGAACTATCTACAGAGCAAAACTTAGCGAGCGAGTTTTAGGTTTTTGCCTGGTCTAGATTTTGCAGATTTTTTTTATATTTAACTTTACTAGTTGCGTTATCTGCATAGACATCTTATACTATGGAGATGGAATGTTTACTAATGCAACGTTCCAAGTATAAGTAGGTACTAGGAACTTTGTGTTTGTAGTAAATCGATTACTGATAAGAATATAAGTAATGGATTGTTGTTATGTACTGTAGTGTTGCAAGTCAACGTTATGCATTGATAAGGCCACGTGTGCTCGACGTAAGATAATATTGCTCATCACTTTAGATGAATTGAACCTCTACTTGAAGAGTCAGGCTTAGGTTTGTAATAATAATGACTTGAGTGAAGTAATAAAGGTAAACGAACACGGATATTTCTGTTTTTTTCTTCTTCTTAGATTAGCCGGTCTAACTGACATTGTATTTTGGTGCGGGGGGTGGGCTGATTTTGACTGGAATTTTGACAAATATCGTACAATATACCTTCAGCCGGCTTATTTTTTTTTAAACTTTTACGTAATAAAATTTACTTTTGAAAATTATAGCTATTTGTGAAGCTTGTTCCATAATAGTATTAAACTTACTTAATTACTGTTTGTTTGTACATTAACTATTTTCTTAATGTTACCTTGCGTTGAAACCCGTTACGTATCAATCTGTATTTTTACATTAGCTAAGTAATTTATATGTGCCAATCGAATAAGTCAGTTTTTGTATTGAATATTTACACGTCTTAGTTATTATTATTATGTACAATTAAATGAATAAGATGTAAAATTTTGTAATTAAAGGAGTTTACTTTTTTAAATTGTTATTTTTATTCATGATTCTCGTTTAAATTCAGCCCCGGATAAGGTGCATTTCCCGAGCGTATATAACCATTCCTAGCACGAACAACTTCAGCTTCCAAGAACTTCATCATTTTTGTTCCCTTATTTTAATTAGTTTGGGATCGGCGCAGCAATCTTCTTCTTCCCGTCGTCATCTTACTTTCTACGTTCACCTTTCTAGCCATGTCATCTTGCACACCGTCCATTCGTCGTTTCTTTGGTCGTCCCCTACTCATAAAGGCATCAACAACCACGTTCATACTCAAAACTTTCCACACGACATTTCCTCGTTCTTCTCATCACATGCCTATACCATGACAAATTCCCAAACAACTTTTCATTCACCGGTACCACTTTCAGACTTCCTATTATATACTCATTTATTATTTTATCCATTCGCATAACACCACACGTCCCTGCTAGCATGCTCATCTCAGCTGCATTGGTTCATCGTTTTTGTAGCTCAACGTTCTGATCCATACAAGACAGCGCAGCTTTCGATAACCTGTCTAAACAAATAGTTTTAACATTATAATGTTTGAATGTATAAACGCTTGTTTACGCAGCGTTATGAGTAACTGCCTATTTACCTGCATTCCTAGGAACCTAGTCTATTTGCACTGCTAGCCACTGCCATCCGAGTTAGGTAAATCCTCAGATAAGTGTTTCACAACTCACGTAAGTACCTGTTTATATAGATAATAGATCAATTTTAAAACTAAAAACTTCTTGCGAAATAGATATCATGATTTAAAACTGACCTTAGAACAGACAAAAAAAAAACTTATTTTCTCTCATACGCTACCTGCGTATGAGAGAGATTTGAGATTTGCTTACTGGCAAGTAAGCAAATTCCTGCCCCATAGGTATGAGACCGAAAAGCCGAAAAGCTATCGTAGAGGCTGACCGGACGTTTAAGTGGTTGGATGGGTGGTCATTTTTAGCACAGCGAAACCACCACCACTTCCTCTCTGTCTGACAAGGGAATTTCAGTCAGTGGGAGCAGGTAGCGTCATAATAGCCTGATCACTACCGATCGGTTGATTATAGTTTGGTATCATCCTGTATAATATCATCGACTTGAACATTTCGATAAGAAAGATCTAGATCTAGATGGTAGAGTCACGTAAAATATGAAATATTGACTATTTAGGATACCTAGTACCTACACGAGAATGTGATCAAAAACTTTTTCGCAAAAACACGCAAAAAGATTAGGTACGTTTCGCAAAGCTTCAGTTCAGTCGATGACATAATGACACACAATTCATTGTAACCTAGTTTATAGTTAATTTCATACAAATATCGACAATGCGAATAAACGTTCGAAAGCTTATATTACGCAGTGAATGTGAACATACTATAACGTTGCTAAGTAGGTACCTGTTATGTTTTGCAAACTGGCCGACAAAGCCGTCCTTAGTAGGTAATAACTGCACTTAATTAATTTATTCATTTACCGTCCCTTAAGCCACTTTGCATGTGCATAGAATTTAACATGAATGTGATGGCGTGAAACATGGATCATGTAGATGTTTTTATTATAGTAATTTATTTACTCAGAAAGAATTATAGTCTTTTTGTTACGTGTCGCGCGTGTAGGGACAGACCTACGTGCATAACTACAGAGTACCTACTCGTATCCTGACTTGTTTTCATTTCATCATTTCTTTCAACTGAAATTAAATCAGTTATCAATATACATATTATCAATGATACAAATAGAATATTTGTTTACACTTTAAATTCTGAGTATACAATCAGTCGCTTCATGTTTTTATCGGCAGATATCTGATAAACTTTTGAGTCGACGTCTTTGTACAATGTGTACGCGCGACTCGCGACGCGAAGACGATTTGTGCCAATTCTGAGGGAGCACAGACCACCGTTTAACAATAATAATATAGGCTATTAAGCACCTTGTATTTTTTTAAGTTAAAGTAAATAGTGTGAGTGAGTGTGTAGAGTGGTTTATGTGATACGTAATTCATTTTGAGTGCTGGATTGTTTCGTGACGGGATATCGAAAAATAAAAAGAAACCGCAAGGCTAACAAAAGCTCTGGGCCGCGTCACCGGCGGACGACTTCAAGGGCGCAGCAGCCTCCACCGGCCGGCGCTGATCATATTAGAGCGAGCCGCGAAGCCGCATCATTGCGCCGCCGACGCTTTGCCACAACACACGTTTCGCACGTCTGGCTTTGAAAATAAACAATGCTCAGCACGCCGATCGACACCCACCACCTGTTGTGAATATTTGTATGTGGATATCTGCGCCCCGAGCTTCGGGCCTTCTAATAACAATGTGGGTTCTACTTGTTGTGAGTGCAATTGTCTATGCCAGTGCCGATATCATCCAGGAAGCGAAGGTGTTTCATAAGTGTTGTCCGAAGAATCAAAGTTTAGTAAAAGTGTCAGATGGAGAAGACTTTGCAGCCTCCTACCAGTGTTTAGATCGCGCAGGTGCTCAGAACAGTTACAACATAAGTATTACTCCGCTTTTTGTTGGCGAACATGTACCGGTGCAGTACGGCATACCTGAAGAGTGTGATGAATTACAAATGGTGCAGATGACATCGTCAGATTTAGATAATCGGTTAAAAGATTTAAATAGCTGTTACGACAGGCTCGTGTTAGAAGTTGTGAACGACACACTGAAACCAAACATTCCTGAAGTTGTAGGATTAAGCTGTATTAAAAATGAAACATTGAAGATACCAAGAGACAAGCTAATTGTGCATCACTACAGGAAATGTTGTCCGCGTGGACAGAGTTACGATAGTAATTTCCATTTGTGTAGAAATACTGACGTGAATAATTCAGAAGATTGGCTAATAAAGCGCTTGACAATGAACGATAATGATATTTATGAAGTTGATAATGGACTGAACTGCAAAACGGATGAGTATGGTGTGGAACTGAGGGAGACTTTCTTCTCACTTCAAGTAGATGGAAGCAACCTGAAGGCTTTAAGTAAAAAAGGATACGGTGGTGGTGACGCCCCGCCAGGAGAGTGGTGCGTGGACCGGGAGTTCTACGGTGATGAGCTGGTCGCCCGCGTGTGCTCTCGTGACTGTTCTCAGTATGGTGCATTCGGTGTAAGGAAGTGCTGTCCCATCGGATACCACTACAAACCTCGACGTTGTGGCGGCTTTGCTAGCACATGTAAACCAAACGTGGACGACGTCTTTTTTAACATATCTGACTATCTGGAACCCTTGCAACGTAAAGATGAAGATATAACAGGTAATATTTTTGATTATGTCGATTACTTCTTCTCCTTATACCTAAATTATTAGAAATAGCTCATGGCATGGTAAAAATATTAGCAAGACAGCAAGGTGGTAGTGGGGCTAACTGCTCAGGGCGCAAACGCGTATTAAACCGCCACTAGAAAAGGCTATTTTAGCAACCTAAAATAAAAACACTCCATTAAAAAATTAGATCATTAAAATTATTGTCCATAAAAAAATGCTATCAGACAGAAGTACCTAAACACCATGTAGCCCTAACCACCACTGATATCAGACGTTGATTAGGTACCTACATAGGTTAAAACATGATAGCAGTTAAAATAAATGAAGTACCTACATTTGTTATCATTTTCCGACCAAATTGTAAGTGCTAATGGGAAATAAAGCAAAACGTTTACTAACAATTTGAGGTTGTTTGAGTACCATTCCATCGAGCTGACAGTTCAAAGAAGAATAAGAATTATACAGTGGCGGGAGTTACCAATGACTTATAGTAACATAAAATCCCATTCAGTATTGGTTTGCTTAATGATCAAATGTTTAAAAAAAAACCAACTTGGCTTAAGAGTAAAGGGTAGAATACCTAATCGCTCCAATCGCGATCACCTGTATTAAAATCACACTCAAGATTTATAACAAATCAAATAAGTCCCGAAAAAAGATAACGTAAAACGAATTACAATGTAAAGTATTTTTATTTCTGTGTTCAATCAATCCCACTGATGAGATTTTTCACCCTCACGAGCTGTGATCAAGAAAGTAGTACTTTTCTTCAAAGTAAACGAACAAACTATTTATAAGACAATTCCTAAACACATCACAAGATAGTTGCCGTTTATTTACTATGTCACTCATTAGAGATAATGTGTATCGATCATTCATTATCTTTATTGCTTTGCAGAAAAAAATAACCCAAATAAAAATATAGCTGGAAATCTCAATCAAATCATTTTCATAATACATCCGGTCTTGCTATTACTCCCAAGAAATTCCCGTAAAAAACCCAGGCTTTAAAGTCAGCGTTGGTACCGTGACTGATGTGTCTCAGATGTATGGAGGCGGAACAAAAAAAAGTTTTGACCATACAATACAATAGTGTGGTGTACTTTTAGTGCTAGCAAAAAATTTACAAAAAATATTCACATTTATAGCTGGCAAATTGGTTTCAACATGCTGAATTTGATTATTACTCCAACGCAAATACGAGTTAATGTTTGAATGAACAGGGAACTCTTTCATCAAAATATTAGGACCAACGTTTGACGAGACAGGCATACAGGAAGAGAAGGTATGGCCGTGAACTATTGCCGCCGTAAAAAGGCATGATGTTTTTTTCGCAGAGGCAATAACTACAGCTTGACCGTTCTTATGGAAAGGAAAATAACATTGCTTATGCTTTTAGATGTCCTCGGGATTCGCACTGACTTGCACTGCCACGAGGGTCGAGTGGTGCTGAACAAGTCTGTGGCTCTGGATCGGCACCGGTTAACTTCCGACGGGCGGCTGATCTCGCCTATAAGCGTCGGCGATTCCTATTGCTTCGAGGCCTTCGACAGCCGCAGCTGCCCTGATGGCAATATCTTCGTCACTGCCGTAAATTGTTTCGTAAAGTCACCAGAAAACGTGAAGAACTTCCAAATGTCCTTCATCGTAAGTCATAAGTGCTCATTCATCACGATTACTACACACTTCATTGATTTCATATCTTTAAACGATAAATTGATGATAGATTCTGGAGTTGTTGAGATTATGTGACGGAAATAGTTGTTTGTTTCATTACGATACATTTTTTAAAGTTTGTTTAGATTGGTGGGAGAGTCAATAGATCACACGGATGAATTTATTCGTGATAAACAAATGATCAGTGACTAAGATGTACACACGGCTACACATCAAGCTATGCATTTCCAGTTTTAGCTGACCTCGCATTGTATAGGTTTTTCGTACAATCAGAAGGCAGCTTATACTGGTTTTGTATAGCTTGATGTGTAGCCGTGCGTACCATACTGTCGGGTGATTATTACGTTTATATATAAATAGAATAAGGTTTACAAAACAGCTACAGTTCTTAGTAAGTCCGTTTTTATATTTAGTGTCACCACCTTCTTTACTCTGACGCAGCCGTTTAGTTAAACGCCTTGACTTTCTCAGTGTTTGCAAGTCCATGTTTAGGTTTATATCGGGGTTGTGGGCCATGAGGGAACCATCATCCAGAAAGATAAACAAAGGAGATGAGAACTCGGGCCGTGACGTCATTGCGCAGCGGGTAATCATAAACCTCCGTTAATTTCTCTGTTCACACATTGTAATATGATAGGATTTGACAGATTAGGGAGCTAATAATTTCATGTGAAATTATGTCTGAAAATACAGGGAGGCAGGGACATCGACGATTCAGTGCATGATTCTAAACCCCCCTTAGTAGAAATATTAGGTCGATTATTAAAAAAAAAATTGCTCTGCCTAACATTTTGACCGCGTTGTTATTGCAGTTTTCTATGAAACAGCAGATTTTGTTTGAACCGACGAAGGATTTCTACGCTAGGGGTTATCAATCATGTGCTGAATTCATGTTTTCAGTTTGCGCGTCGATGTCCCCTGCCAACCTGTATATTTACAGATACATAGATATCTGTAGTACTCAGTGGTAATATTTCAATTCCAAATCAATAAAAAAAATCCTATAATTATTTTTTTTTAATTAATAGAATATCATTGTAATTAATAGCGTCGTCATGTGTGTAAGCCGATATAGTTTTAGAATCACACCACCACACCACACCACCGCACTTGAATTTTTTGTGTATTTGATTAAGTGATTTATAGCCACAATCTAATATCGGAGATGACGGTATACTCTAAGAACAATGTACACATATAATTTGGGAATTATTTACACAAATTAGTATCCTCAGAGTCAAGTACATATATTCACCTTGTTGATCAACGAATGTCAATTTATCAATTATTCTAACTCACTCACACGCACAAATTTTCCTCTTTTCTATTTATTTGCCAATACTATAATATAACACAACTTCAGCCAGAAGTTTCAGGCAGAAAAGTGTGCACTATTCGCACATTTCACAGTTATATGTAATAGGGGGCGAGTTTATTGCCATCACCCGGACACGATTCCAGAGGGTGTTCCTGTTTTATCCCTGTAACACTTTGCCCTGGGATTCTATCTCAGGATACCAGGCTCAGCTATCTCGTGTTCGACCATTAGACCATAAAGGGTATTTGCCAGGCTTTCAAACTGCTATCAAATATAAGGCTGATACTCCACTGAGGCGGTCCGGAAGAAAATTAACCAATACCCTTTGCTTTAAGAGGTTCTTCTCCGCTTCATAAAAGGCTGATTTGGTAGGTACTTTTTCTGAAAAAATCAAGAGTCAGCCTTATGAATAATAATAGCCTTAGTTATATCGCTGTAGATAGCATGTTTGACGTTTATATTTCCGTGGCAGCTGATCTGCATCTCCAGCGTGTGCCTGGCGCTGACGCTGGTGGTATACTTGTCGCTGCCGGAGCTGCGCAACTTGCACGGCCGCACGCTTATCTGCCACGTCAGCATGATGCTGCTGGCCTTCAGCTGCCTCGCGCGCGTCCAGTACAGCCGCGTGCCCAATAATACCGCCTGCACTCTTCTTGGTAAGTTATTTTTTAACATCGTATTTCTTGCCTTTTTCTTCTAAAACGTTACTAGAGCTGAATGTGTAACACGGAAGATAATATTACCCTAGTCAGCTTCTAACTAACAACTAGTGAGAATCACTGAGATGCTAAGGCCGAATCACCTACTTGTAGTCTATTCTATTCACCTACGTATCAGACAAGCACGATTCAATGTATCACAAAAGGAATTACAGAAAGTATCAATCACGCAAATAAAGTGGATGAACGCTTAGAATCATTTTATGGTCATGATAAAGAGGTTGTTCGAGCTTAATTCACTTTGTCCCCAGTAAAACAGTTTGGGGTTAAAAGCTTATAAACTGTTTCATGACGAAACAGTCTTTCCTCTTTATACCTAAGAAAATGTATTGCGTGCGTAAACAAAGTGCATTTTATAATAAACTAAGTAAAAAATGAGTTCACTTCCTGAAAATTCCATCTCTCAATGGCGCGAGAACTCTTATTTTGCGTGGGATACATTTTATTGTTATACGTAAAAGGGAAATTAATAAACCAACTGACAAGCGATATAATATTTCGATGAATGATAGATATGAACACAGTCTGTTTTGAATTAACTTTATCTTATAAGTACATGATAACATCTGGCTGCAATAAAAATCGAAGATAGAAGTGGCGACCTTATCTAAATCATATTTTAAGGCGTATTATTAAATTTACTATACTAGAGTTATAATGCACTTGCATGTGGTTAATGAATACACGATAATTTTGCATCAAAGTACGTAAATCGCTATATTTACTCTCAACTACACAGTATCCAAATGTTGAGATTGGCACGCTGCACAAATATTATGCAAATTATTCTCGACTAACTTGTTATATATGTCTGTACTAATTAACATAGAATGGAACAATGAAATAAATGATATCTAATATTCCCAAAGACTTTGAGAGTTGAGCCGAGGCTTAATTAACTTGTCATATTTTATGTGAGGTTCTTTAAATACATTTCCGTTTAAAATCTGTTTACAAGCGAGATAGGTAGAGAAAAATCTGCAGTTTGGATACTTAGAAATATGGTAATTTAACCACAGCTATACGAATGTCATCAATCTAATCTCCTCTGAACCTTTTAAATACTACACCATAATATTCCATTACTCATGTTTTCTTATAACAGACTGTTGCTTAGTATTAATAGTAAACGATAGGCAATAGGATACCATGTGATGTGTTTCGATTCACGTTAATACCAAACTGTTTGTTTCGCGAATGAATGTTCGTCAGCAAAAGCTCGCGCAACGAATGTTTGCTAATCAAATTCGCGAAGCAATTTTCAAATTCAAATTCGCGAAGAAGTAATGTTTATTAAACAAATTACGAAGTGCTAGTACTCGTATGAAACCCTAAGGGACACCATTTATAAAACATCGCTAACTGTCCTTAACTTATCAAGCATAGATAAATGAAACAATTAATTCTGTATCGATTTGCTGCGAATCTCCCGGGGGTCTTGCATCGCTTTCTGGAATAATTGACTACTGATGTGCATTAAGCACATCAGCAGTCAATTATTTCAGTAGCAGTATTCCATAGTAGCATTAATGCGTTATGCCGTTATGTACCTAGGTACTGATTGAATCTTTCCCAAAATATGACGGAAATAGCACAAGTAATCAAGTTATTGAATGTGCAAATCTGATTAAGATAATTATGGTGAAGTAAGGTATGATCAATATAAACATTGCTCTAGAGTTTGCTTGTTTTTAATATGCTGCGTTATCAAGAAAATCTATTTAAGTGCTGTTTACGTCATCGAACTAATAAATTGCCTAAACAACCATTCTAAATTGAGCCTAAGTATGGAGTTGGTGAATCAGCCAGTACTCTGTGTTTTATTAAAAGAATAAGGTTTATATTTAGGTTCATATTACATTGTTAACGCTGATTAAAATGCTTGCTTGTAAAGCGAAGAGACAATTTGACGAATTCATTCATCATTCACCATTTGTGCATAGACATACATATGATGATATATATATGATGGTACTAAAAATTCACCCCTAATCGTAAAAAAAGTAAAAAGTATTAACTAAGGATATCCTATCAATTGATTGACTATTTGATACATATTCACCAAAGTTGCCCAATCCATTAGAAACATTCCTTGCTCTAACGCCAAAAGGGTAGAGGGAAACCCATTTATCCGGGCATTACACCACATGATCTAAAACTGAACTCCTGTGATTCGATTTCAATCGTTGCTCACTTTTTAATTAAAATTTATAGTAGACTATAAAACACCTCTAAACTAAATTATGCACAGTTTCAACATGTAGCTAATCGCTACTAATCGGCTGGATTGTGATTAATCAATGTTAACGTAGCAGTGCGTAATTGAGATAATTTCAGAACCGAAGTAGTTCTGTAGGAACATTGCCAGTCATAGTTGATCCATTACATGGTTGCTCATTGTTTGCACAGGGTACGGGATCTACTTCGGCTTTGTGGCCGCGTTCGCCTGGCTCAACGTCATGTGCTTCGACATCTGGTGGACATTTGGGTAAGTTTTGTTAAGAATCAACACAAACATTTAGACTGGCTACAATGCAAATGACGTGTGAATTGAAGATGGTT
The DNA here is from genome assembly GCA_911387795.2 of Apamea monoglypha. NCBI lineage: Eukaryota > Metazoa > Arthropoda > Insecta > Lepidoptera > Noctuidae > Apamea > Apamea monoglypha. The sequence goes on from OU426921.1 coordinate 11,187,081, forward strand.
ACATTATGTCTATCATCATGTCCCTCGCCACGACAGCTATGCACATCTACTGCGTACTCAACCCAGTTAAACAGATCGTTGGCCCTGTTACCACCATTCTCAGTTCGATCACACGCATCCAGATGCGTGTGGTCAGAGTGTTATTGCAATTGTAAACACTAAACAAATAATTTCCTGCGATCAAAAACTTTACTTCGCACTCCTAATTTCAGATTGAGTACACATCACGGGCCCAGATAGCAAGAGTTTGTTTATATCATAACGTTCAAGAAAATATTCGGCCGTGTAGTGTGCCAGACACTGCGATCGCTGCAGTCTTGAACTATATTCCGAAGTGTTTCAAAATCAAGTTCACTTGCTATTGTCAGTACATAGCAAAAACTTTATTTCACACGCTCAAAGCTCACATTTTCAAAGATTGACAGCTTTTTATTGAAACTTTTGTGGTTCAATGAATGAAGATGTTTATACTTCAAAATTCTTCAAATGCTGTAGTTGTTTATTCGTGAAATAGTAGTTTAAAAAATACGAGTAAATGAAATATTGGGTCGTGATAACAAGTCTATCCTGCAGCCTACACAACCGGATTTTACGGATGAGCAATGCTGCTATCTGTGCTAGCCGCGGTTTGGCTAGGAAAACAGGCGCTGCGCCGGCGCTGTCGTGACTAACTGCTCGTTTTTCGTGAATGAATGTGAAACAGTTGCTTCCGAACTGTTAAGATTTAAAGTCTACGATTACAAATTAAATGATTTATGGTACCTCAATGTCATCATTGAGTAAACAAATGCTTGGAGTGTTGTTTGCCGTCGTTTGTCGCAATGTGGGTAAATGTTTGTTTTGTCTTAGTTATCGATGAGTTTATACACCGGCTCTTTGATATTTGCACATGGCGAGAATCCCCGGGGCCACGTTAAGACGTTTAAAATAAATATACAAATATAACAAATACCGCAATGATCTAATAGAAGTTAAACAATGTTTAATTATAGCAAATCATTGTTACCTATACTTATGTATTAATCATTTGTTATACGAAGTTACATTTTTATCCGATAAGTGTCGAATTTTACGTAATATGGTTTAGGATGTGATAAATGTGATGTGATAATACATAATTTGTTATCATGGGAGGATGCGTAAAATGGCTGAATCATACATATCTAGTAGTCAGCCAATTCATGTTTTATTCCTAGTAAAAATATTATAATTGTTCTTGAATTAAGCTATCAGTTTCGTCTTTACGAGTTTTTGTCAGGAAAATGGGATAGAACTAGCTTAATATATACCCCTGTAAAGGGTACTGGCATGGTTGACACTTATATTATTCGAAAATGGAAAAGTAATTACTTATTGAACCAATTGTTGATTAGGCATCTAGCATTGCTTTCGACTTATCCTATTGTTATGTGAAAGCAGACTACATCCGCTGGGTGGGAAAATACGTTGCATGTTGCTGACAAATTCCTATTTCCTCAAACTTTTTCAGTAGTGGACGTGCTTGGCTAAGCGTAGTTATGAATGGGCGTAGGACGACATAGGTATCTATGCGTCTTACGTGCGTGATATCACTTTCTGAACATGCCCAGGGAATTACACTTGCAGTCCTGCCAGGCTATTCTGTAAAAATATCAACGCGAAAACTTTAGTGAACTCAGCATAAAATGAGCTCTCATTACTTCTGTCGATCAGTTGATCACTTCGCCTAAGTTTTCACGGTGAGATTTTTACAGAATAGCACTACTGATGCTAGGGATTAACATTAAACACTATTGACAGCTCACCTCACCTAAGTTTTAATGGGGAGATTTTGACATAATAAATCGATAGATGGAATGAGAGCTCACTTTATGACCTTCTCCTGAGATTTCATGCTGAGATTTTTAAAGAAGAGACAGCATTTCTATGTATAAGTTGGATGAAAAAGTAATTATCCAATGTTCCGTCGATCGAGTCGTTTACAGAAACAAGTTTTTTCTAACGTAACTTTCCCAGTTCTAGGAATATCTTGTATGTAGGACAAAAAGTTTTACCTTGACTTATTTATCATATTAATTATTCTAGTGAATCATTTGTTCAGTACCTATTATGTTTGTACGTTTCCATCATTTGTAGTATTTTCTTCTCTAAGAAATATTAGAGTTTTCAGAATTTTCAAGGGTAAGTACTTCAGCTGTATTGGTTGGTAGTTAATTACCTACATGGGTACTCACGTCCTTAGTACCTAGAGTCCCATAAAAATAATGCAGGTGACGTTAATCTTACATAATTATGATGATTTATGAGTAATTATGATTGTCACCACCATTATCGTTTTGTGGATTTAAGAAGCCCCGCCTAAATCTACTTAAATCATTTTAAGTAGATTTAGTACTAAAGTACCAATAAGTCCACCTAGAATTAGTTATAAGAAAGGATTAGTTTTGTAAGGAAAATAATAACGCACTCTTATTTTTTTATTGTCTTCATTTTCGTATTAAGTTTATAAATCTTTAAATCCAATGGGGTACGTATTGCAATATCTAAAATTAAAAGAACTAACGTAAAATAATCTATGTTAAAATCCCTAAAATCTAAATACCTACCTAATGATTGTTTCGCTTATATTCAAAATACCGAAAGCTTAAAATGTCAAATGGATATGTTACTGAAGTTCTTAAAGCTAAAATTTGAAATTCCTATCTACAAAGTTCCTAAAATTGGTTTACCTCAACGTTATATGTTTCTGTACCCGCATGCGTAACACGCATATATCTTTTTTAAATCAAAACAGCTAGGTTAGGTTAGGTTAGAACTGTGACTACACAACGACCAGAAATATATTTTTGAATGATAGATATTTAGTCCAATCAGTATTTTAAACTTAGGTAATTCAGTCAGCGTAGCAAACCACGCTGACGCCATCATCCCATGAGGGAGGTCGGCCCGCAGCACCCAGTCGTAGCCGATGTCCCACAGGAACGGCCCCACAACCGATCCCTGCGGGACACCGCACGACATCTCTCGCCGGTTCCACTCCCCATCGCGACCGGGGTAGGTGACGGCTCTGTCCGTCAGATACGCCTCGACTATTCGACGGAGGTAGGGCGGCACTCGGTGATACCGGAGTGCCTCCACAATGCAGCTCCAGGGCAGGGTGTTGAACGCGTTGGCGATGTCGAGTGACACCGCCACGACGACCCCACCCCGGGACACCGCGTCCCCCGTCGTGAGGGCTCTCACGCGCATGATGGCGTCCACCGTCAAGCGCCCCTTGCGGAAGCCAAACTGGCTGTCCGCAAGATCCGGCCCCGTCCTCACCAAGTGCCCGACGAGGCGGTCTACAATCACTCTCTCAAAGAGCTTGCCCACCTCGTCGAGCAGCACGATGGGCCGGTATGCGGACGGAGAGTCCGCTGGGCGCCCTGGCTTCCGAATGAGGACCAGCTTCCCCGTCTTCAAACGAAGCGGGAACTGGCCTCTCTCCAAACATGCGCTTAAGAGCGCCTCCAGTCGAGGCCCGAGAGCCCTCGAGGCCAGGACCCAGGCTTTACCTGGCAAGCCGTCGGTTCCTGGGGCGGTATTTTTGGCATTCAGCGTTCCTACCGCCACTCTCAGTTCTACCCCGGTCACTTCAGGGATGTCGTCGTCGTCCGCGTGGTCCGCTTCGGGCAGCGCAATTGGCGGGGGTGTGTGCACCCCCGTGAGGGGAACAGAGCGCTCACCACCTCCTCCACCAGCTGGGGGCGGAGACTCTGCGTCGGCGGGGGGGCCCAGGTGCGGAGTTTATTCCGCACCATTTTATAAGGGCGCCCCCATGGATCTCTGTTCAGAGTCTCCACCATCTCCTCGCGGGAGGTGTTAGTGGCTTAGGTATTTAAAAAAAAAAAAAAAAAACATTACGTATTTAGATTTTAGGGATTTTGAACGTAGGTTATTTTATGTTAGTTCTTTTAATTTTAGATATTGCAATACGTACCCATCCAATGATCATCAATAGCTACTGGGTTATAAGTGGCGTCAGTGTTAGATAAAAGAGTTGGACGGTAGTGATGTTTTTTATTTGTCTATTATATTATACGCATCATTACCGAATTAAAAAACACACGCCGTGATGCTATACCTAATAGGCAAGCAAGTAACTAAATTAATAAGTTTATCACCAAGCAAATCATTTGTAAACGTACATTACTTACTATATACAACATAACATCACGCCTGTTTTCCTCGAAGGGTTAGACAGAGGTGTACATCCGCAACAACATAATTATGTGGGTAAATTTTGCAAACAGCTTTCAGCGCATTTTCAGAACTACGAAAATTCTGGAAAATTCGAAATGTTTCACCATGACACAAATATCTGACAACATTATGAGCGAATAATATGGAATTAGTAATTACAGCTGGCGACAGACAGACATTTAGTAAAAGCTACGACTATTTTCTAGAATTTCAACTAATTAGACTTCATTACAGGGTAATGTTAAAGCTTGATTTGATGGCTTCTAATGTAGGATTGAAAAAGCCAAGCGTGCAGGAGACAATTAGGTCGCGTTAATGAAAACCGACACAATAGGAAAACGCACTTTATGTTTCGGCAATGTGTGGGTGGGGCCTAATTAAGACGCGTCACCGACCACTCCAACACAGTACTGCGAATAATTACAATATAGAATAAAAATAACGCTAACTTTATTATAAACGTACTGAGAAGGTCATGTAAGGTTGGCATTTATAGTTAGGGCATCGCATCGTAGTTTTGTTGAAGGGAAACTCTGTTTTCGTGGTCTTGAACTGCTTTGATTTAACTTAAGATATGATAACCAGGAAAACTAAATGAAACTTGTCGTTACAATGAACAAATTCTTAAATTCTTGCTGCATCTGTTATGCGGTTGGTGGAAGACCGTATTATGATATTGAGAACAATTTTTTTGCAAATATGGAACCTTTGTCGAGCAAGTAAAACTCGCTCCCAACCATATTTTAATTTAAATATGGTTGAGTAAGATAACATTCATAAAGCATACGTATGGTAAATGTTAACACGCTACGGTTCTGTTTACAATTTCCTAGTTCAGTTGAAGTATACATGATTACACGATTAGAAGCACACCCGGGATATGCATGTACGCTATAATGAACTTATTATGTTCGGAGCTTTAGTTATCTACGGCTTAATTTTTATCTGAAGCCGGGTGCTTATCATATATTTTGTCACAGTACTTTATCTTCGTGATTAGCTAGTCAATCCCCATGACCCGGCAGACTTAATGGGAGCAGTAAAAACCAATAAAGATCCCATAAGTATGTGCTATTAGCTCACGTCAGGGCCGTTACGACTTCAATGTTTGCGCCGTAATCGTCATAAAAGTAATGGGCATAGGAGCATTGTTTTTTTTCCACAATTAAATTAACGTGGCTAGTTACTTTATGGATCTCTCTGTGTGTAACAAATCTGTGGTAATGTTTTAATATGCTCTAATATTGAAGAGGTATTTTTTACTGACATTGTTTAAGATTCAATGTCAGTGGAGACTTCTCCGTAATAGATGTCTGTGATCGTTTGAGGAGTTCTAAGACATTATAAAAAAAAAGGCCAAGTGCGTGTCAGGCAACGCATAGAATAGGGTTCCGTAGTCATTGCCATTAAAATTCTACTTTACTTATATAGCCTGTATTGTAACGAAACCATACCGCGATTCAGAAATTTGGAATAAATGCACAACGCCATCTATCGAGTGTCGTTGTAAACTTTTTAAGCCCCTAACTTTATTTATCTTCTTTAGAGGATTCAAATTGAAATAAAATCGTGTCCAATAGATAATTGTTATGACTGTATTTTTAATATTTTACATGTTTACCTACTTACTATTTTTGTACGAAGTTTTCCAAGTAAGCGCATTTTATAAAATAGGCCTCTATAACTCCTGAACTAACAAAGAAAAAAAAAACATCCCCACTTTACGTGTAGGGGGGAGGTACGAGTACCTCAAAAACCTGATTTATTTCGAGTTATTTTAGCACTTTGTCGACGTGGTAAATACACACATCCGTGCAAAGTTTCATCTTTCTAGCACTAACCTTTTGGAAGGTAAGCCGAGGTCGGATAGACGACGGACGGACATGACCAATTGAGTATGTTTAAAGATGTATTAAACTATGTAAATAAGTAGCTACTTTTGTCTCTTTGCTTGTGAAAATCATGGAAACTAATGAGTCTGTTTAATTGGAACTAATTTAGTATTTGGAAATGTTCAACATACCGACAGTTGTTTTTAGAGTTTCGTAGCCAAATGGCAGAAACGGAATCCTTATATTTTCGTCATGGCCGTCTGCATCTGTCATTTTACTCAGAGACTATTTGCAATGTATCGATAAAAATTGGAAAGAAATTATGAAAAAGAAAACATTATTGGTTCGGCTCATGCATGTAACCGAATGATGAACTGAAAATTTCAATTCACATAAGCGTGTAGGGTATCGTTGAATTCTATAATTAAAAAGATCGTCCACAGTTTTTGAGATATGGGATATTTTCGGTTACAACCGCAGTAGAAAGTAACAATTTAGTTTTTCATAATTTTTCCGAGAAATACTATGAAATACTGAATAATTTTTTTGCCGTCGATAAAATCAATACTGTGCATGGGTAAATATTCATCCTAACTTCGGAACCCTTCACTATGCGTCGTGGCACACATACACTTGGCCGGTTTTTTTTGTTTTCTTGTTGTATTAGAAGCCAGTCTTATTCTCAACTGTTATACAAACTATTTGTTATAAATATTCAAATGTTCCTCAATATTTCGTCCACCAGGAGTGTTCGCACTGTGCAACCGATGCGCAAGGCGGACGCGGAGCTACGCCGGTTCCTTTGGTACTCGCTGTACGCATGGAGCACTGCCATCCTGCTCACACTCGTCATGTTCCTCTTTGACAAATACCCCGTCGCCGCGATCCTCGATGCCAACATGGGAGAAGGAATATGCTGGTTTGGACAAGGTGCGTAACTTTTTATGATAATACAAAAAAATAAAAATTCCATACAAACTTTCATCCTATTAAACCCCTTTAGGATATGAATTTTCAATCACCAACGTGCTCATAAGGATTCTAATATAAGGATAATTCAGTTATAAGGAACTTTTGTGCTGAACTTTATGGTTCACCTGCACAGAGGTGTGCGTTGTCTGTCAGTGAATTTAAGAATTTTAGCTTTCAGCTCATTCAAGGGTTGGCCTTAACCTATCAGCACCGTTGTTTACAGGTTAAGCTCTAAAGTGACTCAGCGGGATTGTCCGAAAGGGTTACCGCTACCCCGGAACATAAAGGGCGAAGGAAGGAACATGGGTGGGTTTTAGTCAGTAAGAGTCTGACACTCCCTTCCGCTCCACCCAGAGCGGGAGCGGCCATTTAATGATTTCCCACCAGAAAAAAAAAAGCTTTAAAGTGATAGAAGAAGATATGATTAGTAGCTACAAGCAGTGGTAAGACTAGCACAGTGAAATAATCCCTGTGCCAGTGTTAACACTCCTAACATAGTCCCAAGTCAGGTTGGTTAGGAGTGTTGGCATACCATCAATCTTGCTATCTTAGTGACAAGCCTTACCTTTTGGGAGGGGAAAATATACCTATTACAGCTACGGTTTCCGAGGAAAGCGGTTCCGTCATATTATAATGACCGTCATGAAAATCTATTGTTTTCACCAGTATTTCGGACATCCGTTTATGTGACCGTTCCCCGCTTTCTCAAGAAACCAAAGCTTAATTGTTGACTAGGGTGGCTGTCGATGACGTATGACGTATCCAAGTGAGTAGGTATACTTCTACGTAGTATTTTTGTAGTACATAGTATTTTTTACGTACGGTTTTACGTATGTAACCAAAAATGTTTACTTTCCATCGACACGTCCCATTTCTTGCAATGTTAACCCGTTATGGAATCACTCTAGCCAACTCACACTTGTTTCCAGTAATCCCAGTTTATATTTCTTTTGTGAGTTTGTTTTTATTGAAACATTACATGGGCGTAGTATAAATATCATAATAACTAAAAATACAATATTGAACATTTGGTAAAGATTTACAAAAGCTTAAATAAAGACATGTGGAAGACTTGAATTTATTTTATGTGCCAATTATTATATTCGAGTGTGTAGAAGGAATTATTTGAAGATTTAATATTGTTTATCAAGCCACCGATTTTGGAAGCTTCAGCTAGCAACTCGACGTGACGCATATACAATATATAAGTACAAAATATTATGAACATTTATTTCATAAGAATGTTTCGTTGCTGATAAATGTGTAGTTTCAGTAAACGCCCGCGCTTTTAAAGTAAACTCCCTGTCCAGTTCTGCGTACAGTCAAAATAATAAACAAACTTATATCGTCATTTTTCTTAAAACTACACAGTTTACACGAATTACTTTTTTTCATTCATTTATCACCTTGATGTCTGTATAGAAATTACAGTTCTCATGCATTGTCTGAGCAAAAATCCGGACAGATTTGTGATTGTTTTCGTCTTAGTAATGAACACAACAGCTATGTTAGCTACAACTCATCCTTTATGAAGATTCCTGAAGCATAATTGTGTAAATATACAACCAAGGATTTGCACGTTACACGTCATGATTATAACAAAAAATATTAAAGTTAGATGGAGTCGAAATTTCCATTTTACTACCCCTGAGAAGAAACGACGAAACAAACTCAGGGGTCAAAGTCTCTAAGTCCAGACCAAAACTATCGTGTAACAAAACGCAGGGTAGCATCAGGACTGGTCTTTAGAAGTAAGTTTCAGAAACAGTTTTATTAAAACTGTCCCAACAGACGGCACGCATGCATCAACCATCTCAATCTCATCATATGGAGCTCGACGACCCGACACCAAACAATACCACGAGAATACCAATATATCGAAGGATTGTATTACGTAAGTACAAATATTTGGACGCTTAGAAAATGAGGCGACTACGCGACGTGTGACCCGTCTCATAATTGGTACATATATCTGTCTAATTGACAAAGACGTCTACATGAATCGTAGGTGTTGATTCATTGTCTGTGATAAAGTTAACACTAAAACACGTCATGGATCGTCGTCATCATAATAGTAAAGCGGTTTGCCGATATTGGGCAAGACTGGGAAAACTGTAGTTAAAACAATTGGTAAGACAATAATTAGCAATACAGCCGGCGATGTCATAATTGATCTGGAAGAATAGAGAAGAGATGATTGGATGTTGTTGAATCTTATGTATCAAATCAGCTTGCTTAAATTCTTCTGCTACAAGGATCTCCTCAAAATACTTCAATATATAACTACCCGCCGCGGTTGACAAGCTGATTTCAAATTATCTATTTATCACACCTGTACTCGTAATACCCGAAGGCTGCCCTGTCTGCCTCGACTGCCTCGTAGGTCTAGCTGTCGCAAGCGCTACTGCTGTGGTGCTATGCAGCTAGAGTCTGGATTTGTGCCTGGTTGATGGCAGTAGGTTCACCCCCTATTACATAGGACTTAAACATAACTAGCTAAATGTGTGTGTACTGCAGGTACACCTCTCCCCAACCCTTCAGAGATTACAGGAGTGATGTTATGTTATCTATTCATATTATTTTTAGTTTCGGGCGAGACATAACTAAGATAAATGTAATCTAAAAGCCTCGTAATGAGTGCAGAAAAGTTATCAGTTTGTTTTGGTAGTTTGTGTTTTCAGAGCGTGTCTAATTGAAAACTTCCCAACAGAAATACCCAAATCATTGCGGTTAAAAACAATCAAGACTATTGTTCAGAAAAGAACCTAATCATTCCGATCACTTCATGTTATGACGTAATTTTCGCTCCTACTAATAAATAATGAGCAGCCTTTTGTGAACAAACTTTTTATAATGTGCTTCAAATACTCTTTATCATGTCAATCTCAATTTGAATTGCTTTAGTCTTTTGATGCCCGGTTCCTATACCGACAAGTGTCTATAGACACATGTTAATGCCAAACAGTCATTTATCATTTTAAAATGTTGTACCGACTAAGAAATATCGTCTACGTCACGTAATCTTTTCATAGAACCTATGAAAAGATTTGGGATATGATTTTAAAAGTTTCTCTGTAAAAGAAAAGGATGAAAGGGTCCAAGAAATTACTACTTATGCTTCAATATTGGAAAAGTTACAGAATGTGTTAGTTTTACCCAATAAATGTCGGTATGATATTAGAAGTAGATATGACAGCGATCCAAAATATAAATCTTCGACGAAAGAGTCTTATGATCTCGTGTCAGCACGAGTTATGAAAGTATATATGTATTATATTTTATTCAATGATATCCCTCCTTATGATAAGACATGCCTATTTATCTTTACAGTTCAGAACTCGCGGACAGACTGGCCTCATTACATATATTTCGTGATCCCCATGGGCCTGGTGACGTGCACCAACTTTGTGCTGTGGATGCTGACGGCCCGCCATTGCGCACAGGTCAAGTCCGAGGTGCACCGCCTGCAAGCCGGCTCGGTTGGCGACCGCGCCAAGCGACGCTTTAGAGTCGACAGGGCAAAGTGAGTTTATAATCCACCTTTTTGTCATGACACTTTTTGCCCAGTTTGTTTTTGTTACCGTTGGTAAACGGTAATTACTTCGATCTGTTATGGATTAATTGATGACAGTTATCACAGCTTATTTGCGCCGCACCGATCAGACAGTTAAGTGAAGGGGTTATTCAAATAGAAATACATTGAGTCGCGACCACTAATTAGTTGTTAGTTTTGCTAATCTTTGTCTTTATCCAGCTAAAATGAATGAACAGGTAGGTTGTACATGCTGCTGATAACTTGGTAGTCAAAGAATATCTCTCCAGGATTATTTTTATCCGAAACACGTAACAATTTCAAGCTATTCGTCACCGTCTACAGAAACCGTGAGATGTTTTCAGAATTTGCGATTTTTTATTTGAACTTACCTACTTTCAATGTTTGTTTGGATTTCTACCGGTAAGCTGTTTATATGTTTTTATATGTATTATAAATATGTATTGGATAAATAACTTCATTGTAATATTACTGTAGAAAGTGAAGATAAACGCTTTGTTGCAGCTTCCGCTAATTTAATATCTAACTGTGCAGATAAATATTAGAATTGTTATTAAATATTACCTAGGTATGCTAAATATGAATGCAATTTAAATGAGGATGTTATGTGTTTAACTTGTTTCTGTTTGATAAATGACTACGGACTGACGTCGACTGTGTGATGTCACGAAGGGCAATTACCCACCCGCCTCGTTGAGTAATCACTTGGTGTAACTTAGTAGGATTGCTTGAGCATGATTGACATATTCTCAGTTTTTAGCAGACACAGAGTCTTTACGGTCATTTATGTCGATTATTCTCTGAAACCTGATTTACATGTTGCGATTTAGAAAGAAGAAAGAAAGAAAATGCATTTATTTGGCACAAACTAAAAGACACAATACACCAGATACATACATCAGATAAAACAAACAATAAAAAAAAAAAAAAAAAGATTAAATAAAAAGTGTGAAATCCGATGTAAGAAATTAGCAGGAAAAGTGTGCCTCACGGCTGCGCCAAAATTTAATTGCATGTGGCATATCATAAATTGAAGCAATAATTAATGTTTCAATTTTACCTTATGACACAGGCACAGGCAAGAAACTTGCATTGTGTAATAGATTGCTTTGAAATTCAAATGGTATCGAATCGGTGATGATTTACTTTAGACAAATGAACTCGCCTTGAAATATCATTCGCTTTTTAGGGTTCCGTACTTCACGTCTCGGAACCCTTATAGTTTCATCATGTCCGTCCGTCCTCGGCTTATCTTCCAAACGGTTAGTGCTAGAAAGATGAAACTTTGCATGGATGTGCATTTACCACGTCGGCAAAGTGCTAAAATAAAATCAAGAACAAAAAAAAAATTTTTGGGTTACCTCCCCTACACGTAAAGTGGGGATGATTTTTTTTCTCGCGTCTACCCCGTATCGGGATAGATAGATCTTTTAAAAACATTGAGAGGTTGCTAAGACGATTTTTTCATTTAGGTACGAGTATCCGTTTGAGAGATATTCAATTTTAAAACGCATTTTTTTGTTAATAAACAAAACATTCATGATGGTAGTCCATGTGATGAACTTTGAAGGAAAACTATAACGGCTCAGATAACTTTGTTAGTTCAGTACTTATAGAGACCTATCTTGTAAAATGCGCTTACTTGTAAAACTTCGTACGCACGGCTACACATCAAGCTATACAAAACCAGTATAAGCTGCCTTCTGATTGTACGAAAAACCCATCCAATACGAGGTCAGCTAAAACTGGAAATGCATAGCTTGATGTGTAGCCGTATGTACAAAAATAACGAAATAATAAGTAAACATGTAAAATATTAAAAATAAAATCATAACAATTATCTATTGGTTCGAAACCCTTTGTGCGCGAGTCCCAGTCACACTTGGCCGGTTTTTTCTCTCTATGTTTGAGATGCTGACAATGCTCTATGTTTGAGAGTGACATTCTAAGTGAACTCTACAGAATAGCACTATTGGTGACGAAACAGAGTTGTGTGTGTACTTCCGCTTCTAAAATTGACCACCGATACGAGAAAAATCCTTGACTCATCAGGGAAGTGCGCACATTAGATAACTTGTTATCATAAGGGCAATCTGGTGAATCATTAACCACATTAGCTAAAAACTATCATCACAGATTACTTAATACTATTAGTTGTTATCATCGTAAGTGCACTCTCAACTTTTTTCTGGTAGCCATTTAGATTTTCCCTAAAATCGTTCTATAATAATTCTACATAATTGCCAGACCAGACATTTTTAACACTAATTTCAGGTTATAAAAATGTCCATGGGTTTGACACACACGTATTTAATGAAGACCCTAGGGAGACGGGGACTTCGTTATAAAATGTTTTATAATGAAGTAGGTACCTTGTATGTAAATGTAATTAATTATAAGTACTAAGTTTTCATTATATCGCGAAACATTATCTGGTTTGACCTTTTAGCTATTGTATTTAAACAGAACGAAATCATGCACTAGATAAAAAAAATTGGTACATGTAACGGATGTGTAATATATGGTATAATAACAAATAGTATAATATCACTGGAAAGGTGAATGTTTCACATGATATAATTAACAAATAACCTAATTTCATGTGATCGAATGTTATATTCACAGGTTATATTTCATATAACCTTCTTTTGCTCTAATAACATTTAGTATATTCAATTTGTATAATGCTCTTTTTATATAGGTAACGTTCAGTTGACCTAATTTTCATATACACTAATTTTCAGCCAAAATTCCGTAATTAATAAGTAAACATCAGGACACATCATTTGTTATAATCTCATCTAACCCAAACCACAACCCACAACACCAACAATAGAGGGATCTGGCGTTATGGTCACTGTTCTAACCTAACCTAACCTATATGATTCAATTACAGTGGATGGTATCTGACGTAGGTATATATAAGGTGAATTATATTAAGCGTTGCTTATAGATTTTGAATATTATAGTAACTGAATAGGTATTTTACTAAGCATGTTCATGAAAGCAAGACACTTTGGATAGCGAAAATACGCCAGCCTGATATTCTTAGTAAGTATTTACTAAAATTACGGTAATTACCTTGGTAATAAATGAAAAATCAAAGTCCAGTTTTTAAAAGTAGGTATCTAAGTATACCTAGCATCACTGTTGAAACTGTTTGAAGAAAGTCAAGAAATTAATTAATAGAATAGTTATCAACCTTCAACATTTCTATAGCGTTCTTCAATATTACCTATTTGTTAGAACCAACTAGTAACACTAGTTGTCCTATTTTTGAACACTCTGTATATCTATATAACCTTCATTATAATTTAATTAATTATTATCTATATAATTTGGTCATATTATTATTATTTTTGTGACGTACATACTTATAGGAAGCCAATTAATTAGCTTGACTTGCGATAATGAACACTTTCAATACAAAACAAACAATGAACGGGGATATTATTCGAAGTTTTTTTCCTTTATGTGCTGTTTGTGTCGGTACGTATTTAGTCTAGATACCTAGTATAAGTTCGGTTTTTCCAAATAACAGGTAAATTATATTAAAAAAAACCGGAGGAATCAGGGAAAGGGAATGCATTGTGCAGGGACCGACTGAGGTCACTTCTACCTACGTATCAGAATGTAACTTCCTCAATGGGCCTGGTTCATTATTACTTAACAGTTACGTTGTAAAAGTCCACTTGAAATGTTGTCGAATTGCAAAATCGCGTCTTCAATCTCCGAAAAGAACAGTATTAATCATTCTTAACTTATCTCCATGACCATCAGATGTGCATTTTCGTCACATTAATTAGGTCTGAAAGATTTCGTGCTGCGATGTTTTGTACCTAGATGTGAATGTTGATAGTCCGGAAAACAGGTGGACTGACCTTATGGCAAGACTAAACGGAATTAGTAACATTTAGCGCCGACGTGCAAATTTTATTGATTAGTGTGAAGGCCAGACTGAGATTTTCCTAGTTTTTCCTAACACAATGAAAACATGGAGGGTTGATGGATGCCTGAGGGCCTAGTCAAACTGACATTCTATCAGTGATAACGATAATGAAATGTAAATTTTTTTGACATAAGCTACCGAAAAGCTTCTGTGAATCCTGGTATAAGTCGTTGTTAGAAATACGAAATGCTTTGTTAGCGATTGCCGCTTATCTAGGCTCTCCGGGGTTTTTTTATTTTGAAAGTAGGTACCTCTTTGGCGCCTTTTGTCACACCAAAGCATCTATGAACAATGACACACAATTCATCTATAATACTGTCAATACTGAGCTGATAATTCGCACTTTACATGCAGTAGCATGCAGTTCTGAACTATAAAGATATTTAGTAGTTATTATTGTACGATTTTAACGTTACTGATGCCACTTAAAGAACTATAAAACTAAGACCGTTTTTGATGTATGGTATCAGCTTGGTGACTAGTATTTTGAATGGGTTTCCTTTACAATAAATAGAGCTGTGGTAGGCATGTTGCTAAAGGAATTTGAGGTACTGGGTAATGTCTGCTTTTCCCATTTCCCTGATACACGCGGAAAACAGTTTGTTGAGCACTTATTTGCTTGAAACATCCATGAGTAAGGAAACTAATAACACAGTTTTTTTAATTTGTATAAATGTTCATTAGACATTTGTTAATGAGTCTGTTTGTATGGTAGGTTAAACAGAGGCCAAGCAAATTACTAGGTTGGGCGAATACTTATCCCAATATACATAATGTATGTTAATATTGTTGACACGACTAAATTTTTGCAGGAGTGGGAACCAAAATTAAGTGTTTCGACACAGGGTACCTACCAACTTTTTATTCATGAAAAAGCTTTAAATGGTCAGAGCTATGGGCGTCGCTCTTTATACATAAAAGTCGGAACACGTTTCAGTTGTCAAACTATGCAGAGGCCCGACTAGTTAGTAAAACGTCTAACCTTTAGCTAATTGCGTTTTACAATAATTGGGTTTTAGAGGTCACCTCCTAGTCATTCCATGTGAATTACAGATACATATAACTAGACTAAAAACCCAACTGACGTGTGGAAATCCGTTTTGCTACAAAGGGGGAAAAACGTACGTCTAATATATCGTTAATACGTTTTCAGGTACGTTTTGACTGGGAAACTTTGGGTGGTGATGGGTGCCGGCTGGATCTCAGAGCTGCTGTCGACCCTCGTCTCGCAACCGTGGTGGCTGTGGTCTATCATCGACCTCATCAACGAACTTCAAGGAGTCTTCATCTTCCTCATCCTAGTTATCAAACCCAAACTATTTTACCTCATCCGAAAGAGGCTCGGTAAGGCAGTTATTGGTATTTTATGTCGTCCTAACAATGGCCCTAAATTCTCAAGTAGTTTACTCGTAAAATTTATTTTATGGCAGCGTTTACGTATGGAAGAAAACAAGTACCTAAAGATCGATACAAATCTAATCCAAGAGATGTAACAAAACAGAGAAATAAAATATGAATTGTCATATTTAGGATCGTTTCTTGTCATTAAGTTGTAAATCAAATAAAGATGTAACTAAGTACCTCGCACGTCGAGAAGATGCATAGTTGATGGACGCGTGTTTCCCCTCATAATCAATCAATACAGTAAAAACAATGAATGCCAAATATATTTATCATAATTTATTTTGAGTGAAGTGATTAAGAACAGCTGTTATCTACATTCACAGAACTGTTTGACTCAAGTGTGAGTCAGATTCGATAAAACGATATCTTTATTTTGTCATTGTTTCAAAGTTTCACGATGTGTGAGAGATGATTTTGTTGTTTTCAGGTTGTTCAAGGATACCGATTGAATCAAGTATATATTAGAGAAAATATTAATTTTTGAACGTTGTATTGTCTGCTGTCTAATCTACACTTTTCTATTAACTAGCAATGCCACTTTTAACGTGGTCTGCCTAGCTCGTTGTTATGACCGATTCGCTTCTTTAACTCACAACGCTAACATTCCAAGTTAGAATACGTATCTATATGCATTGTTGACTTGTTGTAAATTATTAATTAATTAATTTAGATACCGTTCTCAACTTAATCCTAGTTACTGTCTAATAAATGTCCTTTCTAAGTGCACCCTCTATGTTGTCATTAGGACATCTCTTGTTTTGCAAATTGTATCAAATACATGGTGTTATGAAAAAGGCATAATTATATTATTAATAATAGTTTTTTTTCAAACTGTTATATTTCCTATGTGAAAGCATGTAGGTAGAGATACTCAAAATAAAAAAAAATCTGTTTAGGTTTTGTGCTAAATTGTTAACACCATGTACATGACCTATACGTTTATTAGGGTGGGTCACTAAACTTCGGAAAAATAGAAGTTGCTCTATAATTTGCTGACGGACACTGTTTTGTCTTTGATTCATTCTGATGTCTGATGATTAAAAAAAAGTTTAGTTTCATTCATGAAAAAAGCCTTTCACGAGAAAATATGTAAGTGCGACACTGTTTCTTGTAAATAGAACCAATTATATTTTAAGATTTTATAAGACCTGTCCGCACTTCATTTTGAACTTGCGAAGAAAACTTCGACACCACTTTTTTATAAATCTATGCAAGATTTTGAAAAGTATTTTGGCCCACCTAATAATGTGTTTGCTAGCTACTGGTGACTAAAATTGTACTAATACGACAGGACTGGAGAAGCCGGACGCGCAGAAGAACGGCATGTCATCATCGTCTGCGCGGACATCATCAACGTTCCTGTCCCGCGCGCTCAGCACCGACGAACGGAACAACACGCGCCTCTCGCTACAGAACAATGTCAAGCAACCCTAACTGCGACACGATACACGGTACAAGGATCTTTAGGCGCGTGGCAAAAATGGGAACTAACGCCGCCATCTTGTTTTTTCACTACAATGTCATAGAATGATTTAGCAACCACGCCCCCTTGTCAATGTCATTCAAGCGCCAAAAGATCCTTGTAGCACTCAAATCTTAGCCGATATCTGGCGTAGTCTGTGGTCGTCGCCGAGGCCGAAACAAGTGCAAAAAGCAATACAATGTTAACAGTGATATACCTACAGGCTGTAGTCAAATACTTATTCTTCTGAAGATGTTGACTTTTATTTTGGTAGAAGTTGATTCTTTCATTCACTAGTAAAAATGTGCCAGTTTCCCCTGCATACAGCAGGGTTGCAAAAACAAAATAAAAAGTTTCAGATCTATTTCATAAAGCTGAATTTCGGCCTCGGCTTAGGGTGTCTCCAACACAAGCTCTCGACACAATAACAAGCTTAGCATAGCATGTTCTTGTTCGCATTCAAAGTCATCATTTTCATATTAATAACTTTTCAAAATTAAATATTTTAATATTGGTCTAGTCATAGAATAAGCGATTAATAAAGTGTCATCATTCATTGTGTTTAGTACTTCAAATGCTATATTGTTTTAGCAATTTGGCTTTCATTGTATGAATGTTAGGCTCTAATATAATGTTTAACATATAATTTTGAATGAAGTGCCTATTAGTATCTATGTGGCTATGATAAGTACATGGAGGCTGATGTTGTAACCTACAACTACAACACTGTTTAACTGATTTAGTTATTAACTTAAAATTGTTATTCCACTTAAGATTTTGTCTAAGTGCGGGAGTTGATTCATTAACAATACTTTTTATATAATATTGATTCAACTGTAACCTTGAAACAGATACAATAGTATTAAAGGTACTTATGGTTACTCATTGAAATACCCTAGGGGCGCTGATTTTTTTGTTATTTTTATATTTTGTTTGACAGTAATGTTAACCAATCAATTTCGCCCTCTTCGTGGTGTCACTGTCTAATTAATTAATTATATTCTGGGAACAGAACAAGTAGTTCAAGAAAAATTATAAAAAAAAACCAAAAAAAAATTAATCAAACACTATGATAGTCGAGGTAGTGTGGTGAGTGACAACCTGTATGTACTAAAAGTATTTTTAAATGATCATAGAGAAATATTTACGACTTATAGAAATTATTGTCAACATAGTTATTAAACTGCAGTAATACGTTAATGTGAAGTCATTTGCTTATTTAGGTATCTACCTAAAATATAATTGTATTATGTTTTCATCTCCCAGTCTCCGAACTGATACTTAAGTATTTTTTTAAAATATTTTTTAGTTTTTAGCTCATTTGATAAAGTACCTGCCTGTGTGTCTATAATTTTGTTTCGTGTACAAGTTTGATTGTATCTCTCGCAGCTACTTTTGATGGTTACATATTCAATGCCATTTTTAATTATTCGACACATTATGTAACATTTATTCACAAATGCTGCCTTATAATTGCAGATAATGTTATTTCACTTTATTTTATCAATGCAAAGTATATTTTAACTAATTTTAGGAAGCACAGTATTTCTTAGGAAGTGCGTACATACCCGACTTATGTTTTTCTGAGATCTATACTTATGACTGAAAACCATTAGACTGAAAGTTGCAAATGGGCGCACCTGTAATCATTATTATACAATCAAAGTTAGTGTAGGCACTAATTAAAATATATTGGACTAAAAATAATGAATTGATGAATTCAATTCATCCATCATCTGCCTAGCCTTTTCCCAGCTATGTTGGGGTCGGCATCCAGTCTAACCGGATGCAGCTGAATACCAGTATTTTTAATAAATAAATAATATTTAATTCAATTAAATAATCAAATTAAATGTATAAAACAGGTGCCTATGAGAGTCTATTGTGTCTGAAACCAGAAACATTTTGTATGTAGGAATAGGGTCAGCCTGAAGACATGGTCCTTTTGTATTAATTATAACTAAACATAAAAATCTGGTGCAACTGTATAATCATGCTTCTTTAAACGTGAAGAAAATGTATGGGTTGAATCATTGGTAATCCTTTAGTGGTTGAAAGTACTTATGACTGTAAACAACTTTTACTATGAGACCTAATCTGAAATACCTACATATACTTCAGAGTTGGTAAAAATAATTCAGTCGTTAGGTACGAAAATACAATTACATATTTTATTACATAATTTGTCACATAATTAAACTATAAGAAACCATGCTTAATTTTGCTAGTTCTTGGTCCCATCTATTAGTAAAATAAAACAATTTCAAGAATACTTTCATTTTCTGAAAGATTAAAAACGAATAAAAAAATTAACTTGTTAACATAGCTGGTGAAGGATTTTTATTATGTCCTCTAAAATTCAATGTATTTTGTAACTAAATATTATGGGGATGACCAAATGACGTTGAGTCTAGAATTAATTTGTTTCAATTATGTAGGTACCTACCTACAGTGCACAATGTATGCGTAGATTTAAGATTTAGATAAGTATACTTATTACATTTGTAAAATAATACTTACACTTTAGAATGTATAATGCCTTCACGAATCTGTATTTTTTAATATTATAAAAAAGTAGATAAGAAAAAGACGAAAAAATAAAAACATTCTTCATTCCATTCCTGTAGTACTTATTTACCGAGCCAACACTTCACAAACACCTGTTTTGCCTGCTTCTTCTCAACCGCAATCCACGCCCTCTCTGTCCTTAACCTTCATGTCTTATCCAAATACAGCGTAGTAGACTTCGGTTTTTTTTGGAAGGACACAAGATAGCTCCATAACATCGCATGCAAAGATACTAAAACAAACGTACCTTTGTTTTAGTATCTTTACGGTAAAGGGTTCTATATAATATAACTGACAATGTAACATATTTGTCAAAAAACTATCATAATTGACACATTTTCTCGAAAGGTGCTGTATCAGAAAATTATAAAAAAAATTAAAATTGGTCTATATGTCCGATTGTCGCCGTTTTATTAAATATTAAATGATGATATTTTACGTTTCCAGCATCCTGTAAGTTATGCTAACTGCAGTTACCTCACACTGCAGAACACAATAGGCTTTTCTTTACATACCCTAGTCAAGTTTCGTGAAATACATTTAGGTAGAGTTTCTATGTTGTGTGGGTCACAAACACACAAAAGCTCCGAGTCAAATAAATAGTTGTTGACCAAACAAATATTTGTACGGTTTTCGAGGATGAAATCCAACCCTGACCTACAAATGGTGCGATCAGCAAAATAAATAGAAAATTATTCGATACTGGATTACCAGGAAAATTATTTTGATTTGTAGGCACTACCAATTTTGTAACGTAGGTAAGTGTAAAATGAAGTGAGGTGTTGGTGTATGGTGAGTGTGAGATGCAATTAAATGTTGAGTATTGAGGATTCTTTTACAAAAATATCAGTGGCACATAGGTAAGCTTCAATATCTAGTATGGGTACAGGGAACGTGTTAAATGTTATAGGTTTAACTTACTTTACTTGCTGACTGTACCTACTTATGCTGCAGTGCAAATACCTGAATGAGCCGATTGTTTCTAGGCCTCAATTTTATATTTATTAATTAAATAACTAAGTCAAATTTAAGAGGAATATCAGCCCAATTTATTTAGGCACAGACAGTTTTGTTGCAGGTTGATTAATGAAAATTGACAATTGACAATTCAAAGGTACCAGTAATCAGTTTAGTTGAAATAAATAGTTTGAGTTTGAAAACAGTTAACCACTTGTTTAAAAAAAAAAGAAAAAGTAAAGTCAACTTTGACTTTTCGTTTTCACTTGCAAGTTTCGGATTATTGCGGAAAATTTAAACTAAAATAAACATACAACAATCGAGTATCTTTGTAAATGTTTTATTGCTTTTATACTTTTTTCGATAATTTCATCATGATATTTTAAACATCTTTTCATAAAACGATTTTTTAAACGTGATAAGTGTAGAAAACAGACAGTAATGATCTTATAATATTATTTAATAATAATACTTTTGTGATAGGCGATGTCTGCTGAGTTATGTTATTTATAATTTCAATTTATCAATCGTGGTATTTAAAAATAAATTGGTCCCACAGTTCACGCTAAAATAATTGAATTTCACGATGAATAGATAATAATTACTTACATAACAATGTGACTTGGGGTGTTATTTACAAATGATACAATACAAAACTAATCAGTACGTAGTGTTTCCGTACGTACATGTTTAAGTGAAGAGATATTTTTACACATAATATACAGACTACTTATTCATCTAAAATACATATCAACAATGAGCAATGGATATGCTGCATCGAGCCTTACATTAAATAGTTAATTGTTTGTACCGAATAACATTTACAATATCCGTTCTGATACCTAAACTAAATTGTTTTCATAAATAATAGCAATACTGATGACCACTATGCAAAATAAAACTTATAGGAATATAGTAGACAAACGTACTTATAAGTTAAATATGTTCTTACAGTGGTAATATTTCATAATAAATTGTAATAATTAAACTTCACTAGCGAGGTTTTTAAGACACCAAATAATTAAGTATACACCTTTATCACATGAACGTTAAGTTATAGAACTACAAATATCTTACACTAAACCCTCTAAGTACCTAAATCAAATTGTTTGAAACAATGTTTTCATAACGATCAAAATTGTTTATGAAATAATTTTACTGGTCCATAATTTTACTCACAGTAGGTAGTAATTAATAAATATTAGGATATCTACTTAAAAGTTATCAACAAAATTTTATGTGTTTTAAACATGATTTCACTGAATAAAGTGTACAGTGCAGCTCAACATTTTTTAAACAACAAAAGAACAAAATCAATTTCCACAGAATAACTCCTCAGTAATGGGTTAAGCATCAATGGGCAATTCTTACATGAGTTCGTAACCAATCTGGAACTGGAAATCTTCGAAAACAAATGGATGAGACCAGACTAAAGGACTCTATATTTTAGGATGCCAGAGAGACTTTTGAATGTCCTTCGAATAAAATGCCTCATGTTATCGTAGCGCGCATCGTTTGCAGAAAGGCTTCGTGTGAGAATCGTTTTACTAAATCCCTGTATCAAATCCCTATACAAGACCATATTATAAGCAGCTAATAGTAAAGTAGGTCGGTTCGAACCAGGTCGTAAATGGAATGGCATCAAAGATCGAAGTAGAGTGGAGTTTACTGCAGTCAAGAGCTATTCTGTCCGGGTTGCACGGTAATGGGCGCGGGCGTGCTGGTGACGACGGCGGCGCGCGCCTTGGGGCTGCTGGGCCGCGAGTCCTCGGCCTCCGCCTCCTCGTCGCGCTCCGCCACCTCCTCCTCGTCGATGATCGATATGTCGCGGATGGACGGCCGGTGGGATCGTCGCCAACCTGCACAAAAGCATTTACTCATTACATATCAACATATTTACCACATGAGCAAACAAAATTAAGTCATATACCTATAGCAGGAAAATAAGTATAAAACTCCAAGGCATGTAGATATACAGCTTATTACAAACAAGGTTGACTAGTGAGCAGTCGAGTCTATCGCACATACCGTGAGTTGTAAGATAAATAAGGTCGAAGTTTATCCGATTACCATTTTGTGAGTATTGTACTTATGTCGGTATTTAATAGTCATTAAAATGTCGAGGACAGTGCACGGTCCTCTTGTAGCTATAATAGTGACAGTATTATGCAATGGTGTTTGTGGTTTAAATATTTACCAAAAAGATGCAGTGGCAGTCACCGATAAGTTTCCATACAATAATCTGGACTTAGAATCTCTCCAGCTCGTGGAACCATTGAAAGCTTATGGAGACGATATTGAAGTTATACCGGAGGATGACATCAGCGCAATATTAAGAACAGTCGAGGAAAAACAGAATGAAAATGAAGATTTCCAGAAGGACAATATCTTTGGAGAGGCAGATGACGTCGTGAAACAGCGTGTGACACGGCAAGCGACTCACCAATATTCGCCGCTGTACCCACAACTACCATCAGGGCCTCCGTATAATCCTTATCAACCACAATCCAACAATAACCCTCCTGGTCAAAATCCATATCAGCAGCCTGGTTATAATCCCTACGGGCAAAACTCGAATCAACAACAACCTGGCTATAATACTTCCGGTCAAAACCCAAACCAGCAGCAAACAAGTTATAATCCTTTTACTCCAAATCCCAATCAACAGCTGCCTGGTTATAATCCCTATGGTCAAAACCCAAACCAACAGCAAACAAGTTATAATCCTTTTACTCCAAATCCCAATCAACAGCAGCCTGGTTATAATTCCTCCAGACCAAATACGAATCAGCAGCCGTCTAGTTTTAATCCTTACGGTCAAAAACCAAATCAAACGCAACCTACTTATAATCCATACGGTCAAATCCCGAATCAACAGCAGCCTACTTTTAAACCTGGTCAAAACCCGTTTTCGCAGCGGCCCCCACAGTGGAATTCAAACAGTTATAATTCTTCGCAACCGGGTAATCAAAATTACAATCCTAATACAGGTTTATCCACTCCCAATCAAGGTCCTTACAGCCCATCCTCTGGTCAGAATCCGTACAATTCTAGTCCAAACCTTTCACCCTATAATAACACATCTCCAGGTAATTCGTACAGACCGCCAAGTGGACAATATCCTCTCCAAAACCAAACATTTAACTCTCCATCCAACCCAGGCAGCTTTATACCTCCAAGCGCTCCAGGTTCTAGTTTTACTAATCCATACACGCCTTATAATTCTCGACCTGGCCAACCACCTTACAATAATTATCCCCCGTCATCTGGTAACAGTTACCCCGTTCAACAGCTAAATTCGACTAGCCAACGGCCTCCTTATTATAATCCAAGTCAGTATCCTTCTTATAATAATTCTCGTCCTAATCTAGCACCGTTGCCAAGTTCTACCAATTCTTCTCCTTACTTTCCAGGACCTAATGGAAAGTTTCCCAGCAATTCTTACAATCCTAGTATCCCCAACTATCCTCCTCAAAATAATAATCAGGGCCAAAATAATTTCTTCTATCCTCAAAATAACAACAGTGCGTCGTATGATCCCCGGAGAGTTCCACCGCAGAACTTCTCTTATCATTACTAATTGTGTGTAATAAATTGTAAACATTTTGTATTTCTTATATCTTTGTACTTATTATACAAAAATAAAACGTATTTGATCTTTGGTTCCGATTATTATCATGTTATTATATGTCTTGTATGTACGTTGCTCGAATACATTATAAATAGATTTGATCTAGAAATATGTTATAAATTAAATGAATGTTGAAATAAAAAATACTGTTCGTTATTTTTATGCAATTAATGTCAACTGATTGGAATGGGACTAGATGATATACCATATATAGCTATTTGTCTCAGTAGCTACCAAGTAACTACCTAGTTTTGCAAACAAATTATCATTATTGTAAAAACTGTTAATCGAGAAACGGAATTTTGCACAAAATCGGTGCTATTTTATATAACAAACATTATTTTGTACTAAGTAATTCCACAATCTGTTTGTTTAAAAGACACAGTAAAGTCCGTAAACATATGTTACCTTCCAAGACAGGTGGCTTAGTGGTTCTTGAGAGCAGTTTGGGGCCTGTGAGCGTGATGACGATGGCTCCAATCGGTGCGGTGATGACGATGGACATGATGCACACCGTGATGACGGTCTCTGCGTACTGTATCATCACTGGGTCGGGCTCTCCGCCGGCCATCTTGCGAACCTCATCCAAAGCAACTGGACCTAGAGCAGCCTGGAAGAAGAGAATAGAAGCCGCTTAGTATTTTTCGAATTTCAAAAGTGCTTCTTAATACAAAACATACATAGCACACATAATTACAACAAACATACCTACATGCATTAACATACATTTTTATATGTATTTACTTTGACTTTATTTTGAAGCTTATAGGAGTTTGAAGATTTTTATATGGAGCGATTTTGAAAATGGCGGCCACGCATGAGACCTATATAAATCGATAGCTGACATCAATGCACTGCACAAGTGACTACAGTTGATCACGTGACTCAATCATCAACTTTGAACGTCTCGGAAACGTAACACTTTACGGGGTTTGGTCTTATTATGTTTTCTGTTTGCTTGTTTTGATGTCAGCTATTGATTTATATAGGTCCAATGCATGGCCGCCATTTTCAAAATGGCGCGACATTAGGTATGCCACGGATCTTCAAAGCCCTTTTATAGTTCAGTTTTTAAAATTTTCAACACAAGATAAGACTATCAACTTTGAAATCTACTTTTTAGTGAAATTCTCTAGATGTTTGTTTAAGTGTTTTTTTTTTACCTGTACTGTAGCTTTGGCCATCCACGCAAGACCGACGAAGATCTTTTCCTTCATGTTGAGGTTGCTGCGCACTGCACAGGTACTCGTGAGGATAGTACGTAGTACCACACACGTCACCAAAATACCACCTCCGATCAAAACTAAGCGAGGCTCCAGGTCTGCAATCTAAATAGAAATAGTTTTTTTAAAATCAAATTATATTATGTATTTTTTCCTATATTTATGAGTAACTACATAGTTTTTGAACCCGTGCGGTCCTAAGGCGGCATAAGGATTATGTCAATAAGGCAGCATAGTATCTTCAGGACTTAAAGGGATAGATAAATTCTGAAATGATCTATAAACTACCGAATCATTCCTTCGTCCACTGTGCAACAGAGTTCTGCCTTCACATATTGTGGTATCTCATAAATTCATAACTAAACTATTAACGACAGCCCCTTTTAAACCTAGTGAAACCATGAGTATGATACCATAAGTAGGCCACAACAAATGATATTGCATTGACTCTGATAGATGGTGATGTAATCATACATTCCAAACACGAACGTACGAGGATTATCCTCAATAAGTACTCATATCGTTTAATAAATAGTGATGAAACATAGCTGAATCTAATTGAAGAATATAAACATTATCTTGCGATACGCTTCTGTTACTCGGCTGAATGAATCATCAGAGTTCACTATACTGGCCGTGATCTCTTTAAGTTCGTTACCGTGAACGTTTAAATAGATAATCACCAGTATCACGGCGGGCGAAGAAAGGTTTTTGTCATTACTTAATAACCTTTTGTTTTTTTTTTTCTGGTGGGAAATCATCAAATGGCCGCTCCCGCTCTGGGTGGAGCGAAAGGGAGTGTCAGACTCTTACTGACTAAAACCCACCCATGTTCCTTCTTTCGCCCTTTATGTTCCGGGGTAGCGGTAACCCTTTCGGACAATCCCGCTGACCCGGCAGGCTTCGGCCCTAAGGGGCCCCTCAAATTATGCTGACATCTCTTTGAGGCGCGCATGGAACACTTACGCGCCGTCCGGCACGTCACGTCCGGCTGGGACGGGAGGCTCTCTCCCTCATCCGTCCCGCCACCTCCTTCGCTAGCATGACTGCTTCGCAGAAGGAGGCGACTGCCTCCCACTCCCTCTCGCCCCGGACCATGGCTTGCACCAGGGCCGGGATAACAAAAGCCTTTCTTCTTCTTGATGACGATGTTAAAGATAATTATAAAGATATAGGTAATTAATTCTTACAACGACTTGAGCTCCGGTAACTGCGAAGAGCATAGGTTCGAAGAACATCCAGAAGATTTCGAAGGCGGTGGCAACAGGGTTGTCTTCCAGCTCCCAGCCGAGGTCTGTCCAATTCTTGCAGGCCACGAACGCGAATGCGATGACAGCCAATGGTCCTGAAGAAATAAATTGTTTTAAGAATTACAATTTAGGAATTACTTCCACTCGAGAATTTATAACAAAACTAATCAGAGCCGAAGCATGTACTTCTTCAGTAGGTACTAAGTTCTTGAAAATCAGTGAAACCTAAGAATTTGTAGCTCCCAAAATTAATAGGATAACATCTTATAAATATTACCGGTACGAATCACATCGAATACAAAACACGTGATATAGACACGTAAATATTAAACAGTGGACAAAATAAATTATGCGTATGATACCCTTTTCGAATTCACATTGTTTCCTTGACTTTATCGGTTGTCAACATAGTCATTGACTTATAACAAGGCATTGTTCGGTGAAAGCCAGGCACTATACCGCGGAAAACAATCATCCGTGCTTGTTGACTACAGTTTTTACAATTACTCAGTTAATAAGACCAACGTGCTCGTCTTTACGTCTACCTTTGTGTTTGTAAATTCTGCGGAATAATGAGTTTTGTTTTATATGGCGGGGAACTGAAGTTGATTTACTGTTTGTTGCCGACTGTGATTCTGAAAGTTTTACTTTATAAACATTTTGAAATGTAATGGGTATCGAATTTATCACGAGAACAGTTTTTATGCTTTCCTACTTCAAACTAATGGTTTAGGATGCGCCGTATAATTTCAAGTAAATTAAAGTACGCTTACCAGCACCACCCCAGCCGATCTCCTCAGAGCCCAGCACCATCATCAGTCCTCCAGCCAGCAGCATCAGCACGCGTAGAGGCACCAAGAAGGCGTCATTGCGCTCAGGAACAAACTTCACCAGGTAACCGCATAACACTCCAAGTACAATACCACCGATCACACTAAGTGGGCCCTGAAAATTAAAAGTAATGCATTTTATTAATAGAGGTTGGATACAGTGATGTCATGAATAAACTGTCCCGCACACCCTGAGGACTATGCTGTCAGTGTCGACCTTACGTTGGCTAGCGAGGCTGGCAGAGTAACCTGACCATTCTTTAACTACAACATGAGCTTATATATAGCTGGTGCTGATAGGTACAACAGAAGAAGAAGCGATGAGTGAAGGTTGACAACTTGACTATCTACGTCCCATAAAGAAAATGCGAGATCTCAGTCCACGTGGGGCAAAGCGAACCCTGTAGAATACTATGTATACAATGTATGTATTATAACCTAGCTGTAGGTAATATTTAAAGCCACTCATGTCGTCTTAACTTGCTGTTAACCTGTGAACCTGCTTACTATATTACCTGGACAGTAAATATTTTCTATTTCTATGTGGAATCACGCACTATAACCTAAAGCTTCAAAAAAACTACATATTAGTTGACTTTGAAACCAATTTAGCCATAGAAGATATTAGATATGTACATGAACCACTGCGAAGGCGAGGATTTGCCTGCCTACAAGTAACAAGCTACTGATATTGTAGCAGATTCAATAGCTCAGCGATGTAACAGGATGTCTTTTGTTTTCTAATCATAGCGGCAGCTTGGTCTATTGTTGTGAATCATGCACACAATACCTACCTAATGCTGTGTAGTAAAAACAACAAAGACTTTAGACACTCCCTTTAGAACCTACTTGACTTTAGTATATACTATAGTACTAGCTTGCTAGTACGTAGTACCTACTTTGAGTTAAGTATCTTGCCACTTTAATCTGTTTTCCAGTGGATATTAGCGTGAATTCATTTCCCAGTAAACCATAAAACAATTTTTATGGTTTACTGGGATTCATCTGCAAGCAAAAAGTGACGACGAAATGTGTTGCAAGCTATGTATGCAATTTGCTGTTGAAAGTGCTAAAGCATCTAGTCATTTGCAAATAGTTTCCCACATTGCGGATTTAACGTACCTACTTGTGAGTTATTATGTGAAAATGTGAAGGACTGTGTGAACTGTGTAGGTAGTAAGGTAACACGAAGTTCCGATATTTGACCAATGAAGCAAAATTAAAAAAAAAGTGCGTTTCTATTTCATTTTACCAATAGTTTGGCGATAATGTTGCCTTTACATGTTTTGCTATTGCAACTATATTCTAAAAAAAATTGAAAAGGAATATCAATAATTAAATTAACTTATTTATTAACATTCAAATATTGTCAAATGACTATAACTAATGTTGCAGATCATTTCTACAGCCTACTTAAAATGAATAATCATTTAGACAAACATTTAATAATTTTGGAAGTTGTTTTTCCTTTTCCGTTTTCCGCGTAGGTACACAGGGTGGTGATCAGGTTACCACATTGAATGAGTATCCTACAAGACGTACTTTGAACTTACACACTAGATTATAACAATTATCGTTCTAGTCGCGGTAGTCCTATTTTTTGTTTTAATATTTATTAACATTATATAAATAAATGCATAGAGATTCGTCGCCTGACGAATACTAATATGTCAACGACCTGTGGCCGGCGAAGATAGTTCAAACGTTGCCATTCGAATTAATCAAATATCGTTAAAAAAATCAAGAGAAAATTTACAAACGACTTGAGGTGCGTTAAATGGAACGGTATGATGGGCGTGTCAAGATTCGTATTTTCCCGGCGCGTACGACGGAATGTCATGACAGTTCATATTGTAGTCTTTGCAGTCTGGTGCCGGTATCGTTGAGGGTAGTTCACAAGTTGTTGTATTTCCTTTGGTTTTTGGACATTTTGTTAAGTTTCTTGTTTTGTTTGTGATAGGAGACGTTAAATCCGATATTATTTGTTTAAGCATAGTTATAAGTAGTGTTGTGTTGCTGATAGTTTCTGCGAAATTGGACGCTTTCATCTTAAGTATAAGTTTAATCTTAAAAAAAAATGTTTCTAAAAGTTAAAGGTGTGTAGCTTAATTTTATGACAATTATTACGCAATTTATTTTGTTTAAAATGCATTTTTTATTTTTAGGATGTAAGTACCTGACATTGGTTATTTTCTTATTTTAGCAGACATAATCAACTTGTATTAACCTCTGTACTATTTAATATGGAAACTTTATGGTCACTCCGTATAAACCATCATATAACCTGATTATTACAAGTTAATTAACGCTCCAGTTATCGCTAAACTCTAGGTAGGATCTGTGTTTTATAAATAGGTATCATAATGAAAACTGTATAATTTTAAATGACATGCACATTTGTTCAACTTCATTTTATTATCAGACATATAACTGTAAATCTACTACTACTTTTGTAATATAATTTCGTTTCTTAATGTCAATTATAGTGTCAGAAATGGTCTTGATTGGATAACTCGTTAAACTCGATTGAGTTCGTTCCGTTGCTAAAAATCGTTCATTAATCTATCAGCTGAATTATGTAATCGCATTTCAATTAATTGGTCAAGTGACATAGTTTTACAGTTAATGAATGCTGTTAAAAATCTTGGTGCATATTACTACACGTTTTTACGCAGAATTCCATGAAATCCTACTTATCTACGTGCTCAGAGTCAGGTTGCCTTTTAGCATGTTACAAAACTGGAGCCATTTTAGCTTGAGGCAACAATTTGGCAAAATGAAAAGAAATACCTCAGCCATAAAACCTATTGAAGTTTAGTTTTACAACACCAATTACGTTGCCCATGATTTATTCATTTTATTAATTAATACGTTGGTGGTTGCTCGTTAGTCTATTGGTCGCTAGCGCTACTGCTGAACATGAGGTCCTGGGTTCGTTTCCCCGGCCAGTGTTATTGGGTTTTTCTTACTGGTATTTCTTAGTAGCAGCCCGAAGTCTGGATCTGTACCCGGTGGGTAGCAATAGGCTCGCCTCTTTACATTACTTGGGACTTAGACATAACTGGCGAAATGTGGGATTACTGTGGGTACACCGCTGACTAGCCCTACGGGGATTACAAGCGTGATGTTATGTTATGTATGTAACGTAATACGTACTTGAATAACATTCATAGTAAGCGAAGCACTGGAGAACATGATAGACGAGACGATTCCGAATACGGCGACACTGGCGGCGTCGTCCACGCCTGACACCGCGAGCACCAGGGTCGGTATGCCCTTGGACACCCCGTAGCCCTTCTCGCGGAGCCGGAACAGGCACGGCACGATCACCGCCGGGGACACGGCCGCGATGATCGATGATAGGAGGAAAGCTGGAATGGTGTAAATAGAAATTTAGATCCTGTAGCTACTAAGGATTATTAGTTAGATTTTTTCGTCAAATAAAGGAGCCTACACGAGATAATAAGTACTTGCCAACGCCCCTGTAACCTGAGGCTATTAATGCCAAATATCACTAGTATATCCAAAGGTGTAAAGGAGAATGACCAAAAGTCGTACCAAAAAGTCACATGCATCAAGATCAAAATATTTTCATAATTTTTTACGACATTACGCGTCGGGGATTTGATTTTTGAACAGGGAATTTAATTTAAAGTAAAAAAGTGTTGATATTGTTTTATTCTCTGTACATGACGTTCCATTTCAAATGATATGATTAATATAACCTTGAATTTTGAAAGTGTCATGATCACGTCTTTCAAAAAACTTGTAAAAAAATTATACTTTGCCGATTCTACATTAATTAAAAATAACTAGAATATAATAGAATAGAATTTTCATTTAAACGATTATCATTTATTTAGAGAAATAATGGCCGTCCGGTTATGACATGTCAAACAAAATAAAGTAAGTACTTACTAGGTTTTTAAGCTATAACGATTTTTTTGAAAATCTCTGAAGCCTGAGTTTTTTTTTACAAAAAGAACTTTTGTAGGAGTTAATATGATAACTGCAGTCTATAAAAAAACAAAGTTTGACTTTGATGCAGCATGGTACGGGATTTCATACATCCATGGGCATTGTCCTTTGCACTGTGCGAATTTACACCTACGCCCCCTGGAGTCGCACTACGAAACTAGTTAGCTATTAGTTTATACCCTATATTATATTATAGTTCTGGCACATAACCTTATAATCTCGTTCTGCCGATGGTGACGCGAAGGAAAAAATGCTTTTTTAATATGTAATCAATGCATTATGCATTATTAAAATGCTAATAGGTAGTAGCTACCGAATAATAACGTATCATGTTGCTATGGCAATATCTTCCTAAAACCATTCATTGTGAAGACATTACGGATCATTACACGATCTAACTCAGTCGACAATCTGTCTTGTAATTCTATTGTGTTCGAGTCACATTATATATTTGTCATCTGCAGTGCGATTCTGTAACCATCTCACCGTGAAAACTTAGGTGAAGTGAGCGTGGAGTGAGCTGTATTTATAATTAAATGGTATTTGTACAAGCCTATTTTGAAAAATATAATACGCTTTTGATTTATTTTAAAACTAAACGTTACCCGTGGGTTCATTGAAAGTCTAGGGGAATTTCTCCATATATGCGGATAAAACTGTCCTATGTATTAATTCAGGACATACAAATTTATGACATGCTGAATTGTAACCAAATCTTCAAACTGTTTATCTAAACTAATATTATAAAGAGAGAAAAGATTAAATTTGTTGTATGTTTGTTTGTCACGCTATCACGCAAAAATGGCTGAAGGGATTTGGATGAAATTGGACACAGGATATTTTTTATCCCGGTATTTCCACGGGATCGAAACTTATGAGGGTGAAACCGCGAGCGCAGCTAGTGTGTGCTAAAGTAACAGACATACAAACACTAATTTTAACAAAAATAATTTAAGACTGATATCAATGAGGTAATTTAGGGGATTAAAACATTGAAAATACTCACCCCAATCCCAGGGCAATCCCAAGAAGAAGTAAGCAAGAACGGCGCAGAGCACACACTCGAATGTCCAGGGAACTAGAGCCAGTTTGATGACAGTGAGGAAGTACTTCTTCATAGCAGTGGGGTCCAGGTCCAAGCCAGCTCGCGTGAGGATGATGGTTAAAGCTATTTTTCTGGAACACATCAATTTATTCATAAATGTTTTGGCAACCTACGATTAATATGTCTAAGTGCTTTCTGGGCATTCAGTCTTTTTACTGAAAAAGCCAAACTTATTGTGTTACAACTAGACAAAAGCACATTTATAATAAAACTAGCTGACCCAACAGACGTTATCCTGTCCAAACATTATTAGTTCAGTTTTTCCCATTTTTCCAATTATTCGGGAAACTTTTAAAATTTTTCTTTCTTTAAAAATCTTATTCGGACAATTATGAACTTTTCATTTTTATTTATGAAGATAATCTAACTAAGTACCTGATATAGGACGCAACGTGTTGATAGGTCTCGTCAAAGTTGACGAGCCCGACGTTCTTCATGATGATGCCCACTATGAGCATCCCTATGAGGGCTGGCAAGGTGGTGATCTTCAGCATGAGCCATCCTCCGAAGTAGGCGACGAGGGTCAGGACGGCGAAGGAGAACAGCTGACCGCCGGGCGCGGCCGTGTCGCCCATCACGATCCATACCGTCACCCATACCAATATGCCTGTACAATAAGTTACATCAAAAATATCTCTTCCGAATTCCCCGAAGTTTGCTGAAGCATATTATGAACGCAAATGTTGCCAGTTATTGCTGAACCTAGGGCAAATCCAGAATTTCCTGACCGGAATATCCGTAATACTGACCGACTCAGGGATCTAACCCACGACCCCAAACTCAGTAGTCGTGTTTGGCATCAACAAGGCAGTTTAGTAAAATAATTAAGTTATCCAGCCGTTCATTAATCACCTGTTCCGTCTACTTCAATACAAAAACCTCTCGAAAGTATCTACAAATATTTGAGTTTCAGTGTTAGGCCGGGATTCATCAAAAATCACGATCCGATATGACAAATGTATAAGGCGATTAACACACTGCCACGCACCACGCAGCGTAGCGCGTGAATGCGTGTTTTAACGGTGCTTTTAAGTATCTCTGTTTGTATAGAAAACACGCACAGTCCAACACACAGAAAATACATCCACGCGCGTTCATCAATGCGTTGACACGCAACATGCAGCGTGATGCGTGGCAGTGTGATAATCGCCTAAATGTCTGAATGCGCTGTTACCTACAAGTTTATAATGCATGCCTTCGAAAGTTAGTATAGAATTTAGTACAGACACATACATAAACCCCAACTAGTTTTAATTCATGGGCGTCTTCCAATCTACGTTTTCATGGGCAACTTGTAATTGATGCATTTACGGGCGCCGCCGTTGCGAAATTATAAGTGTTGTATAAAAATAGTCATAACTTACCAATAATTAATACTGCGATGTTTTGCGCGAACTGCCGGTATGAAGGACATAGTGGGTAGGGGCAGACCTTCTGCCAATTCGGTGGCTCCCACGAGGGAATGCCGGATTCCTCTGAGTGACACTTCGCGCAACACGCGTACCACCAAGATCTAAACAAATAAAACGCATTTAGTTATTTAATTTACCAAAATAAATAGCCTAAATAATCAATCGATCGATCGTTAATCGTATCTATATTCACTCAAGGAAAACAACAACAAAGTAAATATAATTTTATATTGCATTGCAAGTAGGAAAACCATAATCACCTATTAGAACAACTGTTCATTAATTTGATCCTAATGTTAATATTTTGTGATAACTCGGAAATAAGAACATATTTTGACGTTGACAATACTACTGACCACTACATACCTTATCAAAATGCACATAGAGATGCCTACTCAACCCATACGTAGCAAGTAATGGAGCTACTCCTAACTCTTATGTTAGCACTTCACTTAAAGCTAAGTAAATTGTGGCAAATAAGAAGTTATGACGAGATTGGTGCTGCTAAGGTGAAATATAGGTTTGACCTATAACACTCAATACTATTGAGTATTGATTCAATACTTTTGTTGCACCCTTTTATTGTACCTATTTAGATTGGCCTAGATACCTTTTAATGAGATATATCTACGTACTATTCAACTCTTCGGCTGTTAAAGTTATTTTCGTAACAACTTTTAGCAACGTGTATTATTTACTTTCCACAAGTTCGGCATAATTCACCTTTCGCGATTGTATGGGACTAAAGCATTGGCTTTAGTCCCATACAATCGCGAAAAAACGCGCGACGCGGTCGCCGATTCCAATCAATTGTGATTGGAATTTGAGTTGAAAGCGTAACTTTCTATTGAGTTTTCGAAAAATTTCAAAATAACAAAAGATTTGGATTGAATTTGGATTTTTTACACTTATCATATAAGTGTAAAAAATCCTGCTAGTAAAATACCTTTCGATGTATTCGCTCTGTTGTGACAGCGCCTTCTTGGAGTAGACGGAAGATGTCGTGGAATATTTCTTAAATCTGCCCTCGATGTGTGTCTGGCGATCTGTGTACGAACAGTGGAGCGTCAGAAGGCGAGTGCCAGTCAGCGTGGCGATCGATCAAATCGTGGGAACCAGCCGCCAGTATGTACAAGACACCTGCTGTTTCTACATCGTACCCTCATTACCGTCTGTCAATTGACCTTGCAACTGCTTTCATTTGTCTTCATAGTATGAATTGCAGTTAAATTTATGGAAAATTGTAACAAGGTCTTAAAACCTTCCACCAATCTGGGTTATATTGGTTCCGGTCGCTAGTTGGCTCTCAAGTACCAGATTTTTTTGGGAGTACTTGCTTCGAATGACTGTAGTGGTATGAAAATCTGGCAAGAGTGGAATTTTTTGATGGATTGATAGATATATTTTATTACATTGAGACTCGTACAAAATAAGTTACCTATAAACTAGGCGGCTACAGACTACAGCCACGTTTCAACATAAAGAACATAAATAATTGCATTTAAAATTAACTAAATGTCATACAAGTATTCGTTGCAAATTAATTTTGAACGGAAAATTACCCCAAGAGGAATCCATGTCCGCGGCCATGGCATTGTGGAGGTTACTTTTGCGACGCGAAGGCCCTTCCGCTTTTGCTGATACGCTTCCATTCCTGTAGATAATTAATACACATTATTATTTATATCAGAGTAAAAAGTAATCTCGCAGAAATGGTTGCACATAATAAACCTCATCAAAACAGAACTTCATTTCGGAAGTCTGTTCAGAAGTAGTAACTACCGTTTTATTAGTTTTTAATGAAAATAAATTTGCATTATAGACTGTTCAAAAGTAACTGGTTTCAAACACATGCATATTTAAACTGTCACCACAAGTTTGACACTTGGTTACCAGTGAACGGCTTATGTTACAATGCGCTATTAGAAGAATAATGGAATCCTTTATATCACGTGTTGGAGTTTTGTCTGAAAAGAGCTGTTTACTTGGTAAAAGCCAGTTTACCACTAACAATATGCAGACAATAAGACAGTGAAAAAAAATGCTGTAAAGAAGCGTGTAGGAGACTTTTGGAAACTAAATAACATACTCGTATCTAATTCAAGGGTTGCTCTATTATGGCGAAATGTAGGTGCACCATAGGTGCACCTCTGCCTAACCTTCCGGGGAACACAGACATCATGTTATGTTATCTAATACAATATACATATTAGCATTTTTCTCAATAAAAATATTTTGAATGGAGTCGTACAGTTAGTCAGAAAGTTAAAGCTAGTAGATACAATGTACGCTTAAAAAAAAATTGTAAAACGTACGATTATGTACTGTATTGTATTGGTCTTTGAGGACCTAACCTTGTTATCACACTGCATCTCCGTGCGGTCTTAGTCAAAGTTAAAAACCACAGAACCGCACACCGGAGCGGTATCCGGTGCAGTGTGAAAAGCGCCCTAGTACAGCAATGGTTCACTTTGTGGTCTCATAAAATGAAGTGGAAGATCTTTCGTAACTATAAGAACATGGAAGAACGAAGAGAAAAAAAATGCAAATGATGATCGGTTCTTTAAATATATTTCCTGTCACAAATAATATTTTATTTTTACTTCCACTTAATAATACTGTAGTTTAGGTAATTGAACTTTATTAGCATCCTTTGTGGTTAGTCTGCACTCACATGTACCTACTTTGTTTTATTAAAAGAAGAGCTTCTGCCCATATATAATATCAATGAGT
Source organism: Apamea monoglypha (assembly GCA_911387795.2). NCBI lineage: Eukaryota > Metazoa > Arthropoda > Insecta > Lepidoptera > Noctuidae > Apamea > Apamea monoglypha. The sequence goes on from OU426921.1 coordinate 11,224,161, forward strand.
TAAGTGACACTTACTCGTACAAGTTTTAGCCGTTACGGGTGTATCCTAATACGTGTCTGTTCTACGAGCGTGTCACCTTGGCAATAATTTATAATAATAGAGCGATTACTCATTGCCACGAGGTACATTAACAATCCAGTTTGGTAAAATAAAATAATGTTTTCACGCTTAGTCTGTCTTTTTGTAATAATTATTTCTATTGAAAAATATTTCATTCTCCTTTATTTCATTATACAAATTATATTTTATAATATTTAAATATAAAATCATTTAAAAATATAAAAATAGTAGCCCACCGGTATCGGAAACAGGGTCCAGAGAGAGGAACCTCCTAACAATCCGAGCCGTGTCCAGAAGTATCGCTTTCTGAACCAAGCCCTTGATCCAGATACCCAACGAGAGTAGGAAATTAATTATTTTTTAAATTAAATTAATTTTTCCACAGGATCGCCTGCTTGAAGTTAGTAAAAAGTGATGTTATTACAGTTCACAGAATTTCGTTTGTATGTATTACACATAATTATACGGTACACGTGCTTCGCGTTGACACATTGTTTGAATATTATCTACGTCAATTTATAAACATCGTTTCATTACATTAGCGGTGTAACAAGTAACTTAAAATACTACCTAATATTATTGTCGTATATTTGCAAATTCTAGGACATTCAGGTTTTAAAAAGGAAAGTGAATTAATTTAATACTTAGATATAATTTTGCTTCAAGCAATTTTGCACAGTACCTATTAAGCTATAAAAATAACTTTTAAAAGGCCGATATAGTGAAAAACTATAAAAATCTCGATTCTGATCACTTCCGTGTAGTTCCTATATGTATATAAATATTTTCCCACGGTCTGATGTTACATGTGGAGGAGCTTGCGTGTAGCTACACTGCTTTTACAGTTTTCACGACACGTATAGATTGGTAACGCAGATTAGGTACGACGTTAGTAATTCCTGTTGGTTGGTAAAATGTGGAGCGTTGTTCATTAAAAAAGTGTTCAGTTTAGATCGACAGATTTCTTCGTCTGAAATTAACTGTTTCAGGACTTCTGAAGGCAAGCCCTCATAATTTTATTGACTAAATAAATAAGTTTATGATTTTATAAAACTCCTTTATCGTCTACCCCTTATTAATAAATACGCAGTGTCATGCCAAACCTCCACCTCGAAAAATATATGAACTTTAATGGTTGCGTTTAATCACATGAAGTTTGTTTCAAATAAAGTAAATCATAATTATTCTTTTGTTTCTTAAATGTCTAGAAACTTTATCTGTCCTCACTTTCGTTAAGTGCTTTTAGTGTAGACTTTCATGAAAATTATGTTGCTTAAGTTATATTTCTTTAAACCAAACAAATAAAGATATGCTTAAAAGAAAAGGCTCCATTGTAATCGAACCTTTATAAAGAGCAGTCTACTACTTGCTATTCATAACATCGACTCAAAGGCGTTGAGTTATGTTACACTTTTAACACATACGGCGAAGGTAATATCAATACATACATGCAAATATACTGGCCTGTATCACTTTTATTTATTGTATTTTTTAACGTCTCATATTTAAATGTGTTTTATGGAGAAGGGAAACGTATACGTATGGTTGTTTCCCGAGTGGCATCATAATATTTGAATGAAAACTTTTCTTTCGATAGATATATATTTCCTTCAAATAAATATATTTTAATTATTTTCATTAATAGGTATTATATTGTCGTTTCTGTGCAATATTTAACTTTTCAACCCCAATCGATCATTCATAAACGTTTAAATTCGATATTTTATTTGATTCTGTTTGAAAATAAAATCATTAATTGTAAATATTACGTGTGACAATAAAACGTGTGGTGAGTACATGTAATGTTGCTGCCAAGCTGTTACAACTGTTACAAGCCACGTGTCACAGTAGCGTGGAGAACAGTAGAATAGAAATTATACAGTACTCAATGTATTGTTTAATCAAACCATAGCGCAAGCGCAAGGTGAGTTCATGGCAAAGGCTTTATCGACAGCAAATTACGCGCAGTGCAGTGGGTCAATGTTTAGTCATTTAAATGTAACAGGCGATGGCTGGAAACTTTACTGTTTACGTGAGCTACGTGAGCAATAAGCGCTGATTTTATACGCGATATCCGAATGTAATTAATCCTAACGATGATTGATAAGTACCGTAAATAATTTTACGCCGCGTATTTTTAGAAAATCTTTTGAGGAGTTATTGTAAATAAACTTGAAACTATCAGAAAACATACTACTATTTGTATTTACATAATTTATTTATTTTTCCCTGTTTACAAATGTTGTAATCTTTTTATAAGTATATATAAATATTTATATATACTTATAAAAAGTATATATAAATATTTATTCATGTTACAAGGTTGCGGCCAAATCTTCAGGGGCTATTTTCAGTAATTGCTATAATGTTGCAGTAAGTAATGGCATTCAGCGCCTTCTTTTTCAGCAAGACTGTTAGTGTTATTATTAATAATTTACTCAAAGTATTAGAATTTTCAATGAAATTACGTTTTCAGCTGATAATCACGGTATGACAGATTAACAAAGGGCTGATAGTAAATTATTCTTTAGACGTATATTGTGACTGAAATTAATAATAAAGCATACCGAAAACATAATCCTATTGTGTTTTAAAAAGATAATAGCAGTCCACGATGACCGTCCTCTCTAGGGAGTCATACCGATGTCCATATATGAATAAAAACACGTCGGTAGTGCAGCCTGTGTGTTACCATGACGCGGTGTCCGCCAAGATGTCAAGCAATCTTTATACGATGGATTGTTGATAGTAAATGTGGGTCATATAACTAGAAATATGCGTCTACAGTGACCTTAGCCATGGCTTCGATTTTAAATAGCACATGTTAAAGAAAAATAATGATGTGTACGGCGCTTTGCTATCGTCGTCACAGTCAGCTTGGTCAACATGTTCGTTAATTTTTCAGTAAAACTTTGTTCAGGTGTTTGATGTGCGCTATACTGCGAACAGAACCTTTCAAGATAGGTGCCTACTGGCTAGTGACGACATTGGTCTCGACACCCCGTAACGTGAGACCAAAAAGATAAGCCGCACTATATGCTCACATTTGTCATTTAAATAAACATAGGGTGGGAAGTTATAATTTGACATAAGTAGGTAGGTATTATTATTATTTTGTTTTGCCAATATTATTTCAGTTTCCCTTCCTGCGGTTACTGACGGGATGGATTGTGTATAAATTATGTATCGGATTGAATGTGATCGTTTTATTTCAGGAATATTTTGAACATGTTTATTAATCTGTCTTGAAAATTTAACACTTAATAAATTTACATAATTAAAACAGTGTTTTTGTATCACTTATGGCATGGAAATTGTTTATTTTAAATAAAATATCGCGTTTTATTGAATTAATAAGTATATATTTTAAACTTACCAATGACGGTTGAGTGCATCTGTTTCGAGGGATGAATCTGACGGTAGGTAGCTGTCATAGTGACAACTTAAGCTGCTGTGAGACATTCTACATGGTACTCAGAGAGTCTTATTCACTATAACTAGATTAGCGGGCGAATTTGAGGACTGGTTTACGCGGTGGCATGCCGCTCGGCTCAGCACGCTCCACACCTATGCCGCGGCGAATGTGCATCTTATAAGAGAAGGTTCGGCTGCGCGCGAGTCGGCCGCCGCGCCTCACCCCGGGCACGTGACTGCCTCGGTTCGTTCAGTTTCGCCGGCCGGCTGGCCGGTCATTGGCCGACGTGCAAAAATTTTCCTAAAGTACAACAGTAGGCTCACTGCCATAAAAATGCGTTGCGAACTATTGCACGGGGCGCAGACTCGGTGATGAGTGACTAAATGAGCCCGAGGCGTCGCGGCCGTGTTTATACTACTCACTTCAAACAACGCTCGTATAACAGCGGCGCCCGCGCCGCCCGCACAGCCCGCTGCCTCCGATTCTTCCCCACGCATCGATACAATGTGTGCAATCGCGATTAAAAACAGCCAAGTGATTTGTTCCATGTGGTTTTATATGTCGTCTGTTACGATAACTACATAGGTATGTGATGAATTCTCAGAACAAACGTGGCCACATAATCCGCACCGTTGCCAGTCTAATTATTACCCACGACAGCTCCGTATCATAGCCACGCTGCTTGCTGCTAATTCGAATGTGAAGTACAATAATTAATTATACGTATCACCTTTTATACACCTTTATTATTTTAATTTAAGCGAATCTTGTATCGAATATGTGAGTGAGACTAATTGCTCCAGTGCGACATAGGTTGAAATCTTTTGTTAGACGCGTCTGGTTCTTAATCTGAATATTGTAAGCATGACATCTTAATATATTCAGTATCATCAGTAACTCCAGTCGTAGCGTTTTTGTCAATTGTTTAAACTTGTCGAAACTTCGCAAATGAATGACTAAGTTATGAGTATATTACAATACCTATTTGAATGTGAGCACATCGTTACTAATGTCATTAAAAATAAGGAAATCGGCACTAAAGTCGCGAGGAGGAAATCGTGTGGTTATCCGGTTTGCTATAAATAATAGAAGAAAGGAGATAATGACGAGAAATATGCGATACATCACATTCTATGGTTCGATATACCTATTACACTACATAATTAATTTGTAAAATACACAATTAGGGGACCTCTATTAAAATTATAGAGTTATTAAATAATAAGTTAATTAAGTTATTAAATCGTAAGTATGTCGTTATCGTTACCTATTTGGTGATTTTTGATAATTGTATAAGTTTATCAGAAGTGCCCAATTTATGTTTTTTTCAGTAATATGTTTGGTTGTATGAAAATAAAGTAAGTATGTACAATAGGCATTTGTATAAATTCTATACCGTATCAGTACGTTGAGGCAGGAAACTGGTTATTTTTCAAGGAAGATAAGGAGGTGATTTGATAAAACTATTTAAGTTACAAATATTTATTATAAGATCATCACATCTGCCTAGCCTTTTCCCAACTATGTTGGGGTCGGCTTCCAGTCCCACCGGATGCAGCTGAATACCAGTATTTTACATGAAGCGACTGCCAAAATGACTTCATAACCCAGTTACTGGGTAATACGATACCCCTTGGTAAGACTGGTTGTCAGACTTTCGAGCTTCTGACGACCCGTATAGACAAAGATCCACGAATAACAGCTGGGTCCAACAGTTTAACGTACTTTCCGAGGCACGGAGGGGTCTTGTTATTTAGAGATGGACGATCAACCGCGGAAATCGTAGCTTAACCTGACGATCGACCCGTGCAGCTTAATTATTTTAATTAAATATAAGGAATTTATTACAAGATAAATACAAAGTATATTTAAAATGCATTAGGTATTCATAATTTATAGATACGAATATTATTACCTAAACAAATGAGATGACAATTTTCAATAAGTATATTCGCAGATTTACTGGTTATAAATATCTCGACGGTATTTAATAAATCATGCGTAATTAGTCAAAATTAGTCTCAGGTTTCATGATTAATCGTAAAACAACCTAACCTAACTTGTAGGTTATGCATACCTTAGATTATGTTGCTACGACAAATCAATTACAATTTTTCAGCAGTTTACACGTTTTGATATACAGAGGCGGGACAAGATTAGAAGTCGCAAAGTTTATTCTAAAAGCCCAGCTTTTGATGAGTCATGGGTCCTAACCGTTCCCGGGCCTCCATCGCAACAAACAAGCCTGTAGGCGATGGACCTCGTGACACGTCCCTCACGCCTCCCCTGCCCCCCATGGTACTCGTACATTGATCTATTCCTAACAAAAAATCTCTCAAACTCATAGTAGTAACTATGAGTTTGCCAATGGCCAATGGAGTGTGACTAACGTTTAGCATTGTGTTCAACAGTCGTAATAATGTCCTGTACCTACACAATAGGTAGGCGTGCTATGATTAAATGTAGCGACCGATAACTTTTCCGTTGAAATTTTTCATAAAAAAATACAATTTTAAAGGAAATTTGCATGAAAAAGAGTCATTCCTAAGTTCATTGCTATTTTCCTCAGAGGTGATGCAAATGTACACTCATCTACATAAATTCGTGGAGACAAATCATACTGAATTTTATGATTTATTGAAAAGGTGATTTTTGGAATAACAAGTTAGATAGAGAGATAGAGAGAGGCCCAGAAGGAGATGGTGGGATGGAAGGAGGGAAGCGAGGCCTTTGCCCTGCAGTGGACAGAAACAGCTGCCTCCGGCCGACCGCCCAACACGGGAGCTATACTGGCGTGCGCCGCGTAAACATTGGATGTTGACACACAGATATTTTATAACCAGGATTAACACGAAGGGTACTTTAAATCCTGATAGTCCATTCCCGTAAGATATTTTCCGAGGCACACCGCCAAAGCTAGTAATAAATAATAATAATAAGTAAGATTATGTTAGCCTTGTTATGATTGCGTTGGTGGGCCTTTATGAAAAGGTGTTATGCAAATGTAACGTCGCCTGCAGTACTCAGTATGTATAAATGGGAAACGAATGTGGCTGCCATTTGCCATTCCGCCTGTTGCACTGACAAGGTGAACAGGCGCTGAACATCTTGTACACATTTATTTAAAGACGTATCTTGTTTATTATAAAAAAGTCACTTAACATTTTCCGTTTTCGTAATTTAATGGGTCATAACTTTCTCACAGTACGAGAATTCCATGTTTTATATTTAGAGGATTTACAGCACCACCGTTATTTTTTTTAAAAGGCTTGCCTACCATAAAGCTGTCATTCGTGGATCTTTGACAGTAAGACGGGTCGTCAGAAGCCCGAAAGTCTGACAACCAGTCATTACCAGTCTTACCAAGGGGTATCGTATTATCCAGAAACTGGGTTGTGGAGATCAGAAAGGCAGTCGCTCCATGTAAAATACTGGTTTCCAGCTGCATCAGGATAGACTGGAAGCCGACCCTAACATAGTTGGGAAAAGGCTAGGTAGATTGAGATTGATCTCGTAAAGTTGTCATGAGTTCAAGTTAATTTAATCTAGAGCTATTTAAATGACTAAGTGTTTTTCTATCTCTAAAAATAGACTCGATAACGGGACCACACAAAAACGTAATTGCAATTAGATTTAAATTGAGACTCAAAGCACGTGACGCCTATCGGTACGCCTATCTATCATTATTATTGCAATACAATATTGTGTGGACGGCAGTCATGTGATACCTACATACGTCTTGGAAGCAACCAATTGACATGATCTCTATTATCCCCGCCAGTGTCTGTTGCCCGTTAGACAACAAAGGGATATGTTATGAGTCAGCAGAGTTCTCTTTGACTGGGCACGGTCTATGCCTTTCACAAACAACGGTCACGTGATGAGCGAAGGAAACTGCACTACTCGTGGGTAGGTGTATGTATCGGGAGGACTATGTGCGAGTGAGGCATTGCTCAGTGATTGTTGTACGCAGTTATTAGAAACACTTGGACCACTCGTTCCGCGCTAAGCTTCATGATCGAATGTCGTCTGTTAGTCGTAAAATATCTTATTATGCCGGACGTGCTCATGTTTAAACAATTTATTATAATTTTTGCATCATTCATCAATCATTTTAAAAATATAATTATACACTCTAGAATAGTACTGAGTAAATTAACGATGCCTCATTATCTTTGTTAAATTAGGAAGGGTGATAACGTAAGTGTAGCACAAGTATGTAATAATCATTAAATAGGTCAAGAATAAAAGACTTCAACGCTCGCGTTAGGAAAAAGTAACAAATTAAAAATATATTTTACGCGTTTTTCTTTTATTCTATGTTCCTAATGATACAGGCCCGTAATAACAAAAATATGGATTCCAATAAGATCATTTTAATTGTACCGAGATAAAAATATTTATCAGAAAACTGTTTCCAATCCATTTTTTATTTAATCAATTCAAATGTAACGATGCCCTACGAAGATATCAGTAAATATGTTAAACATTTTGAATCCAACCCTATGGGACTCGAAGAGGGAATCGTTATTAAAAAAAAACCTTTTTTATGTTATAATAATTATTCGTCCCACCGTGCACACCTATGTGCTTAAAAATATTTTTCAGTAGCATGGCCAAGGATGCCGCATTCATAACTTGAGCTAAGATAGTTAACAGTGAACGCCATCTATGAACAGTTGTCATAAGCTCGTTGGTACCGATATCGCACTGAACGCTGTACTTTGTCAATGTAAATTACCGTAGTGAACGCTCAATGCATAACGTACCCACTGTGCGTAGTATTAGTTCTGTACTGAAAGTACAGGTGGCGCCACTTTATCGTAGGTACTTTAGGATTTCAGTTTTTTTTTTGTACCTAAGTTCCACAAATAGTTCACAACTTGTAGCTAGCTAGGTAGATATTAGCGTGAACTTCATTTTAACCGAAAAAGATTTGCTTTTAGATACATATTTTTGAGTACAGCACCTACTGCTTTTGGAAAATGTAGGTACTCGTATAACTTTTAGTGCAGGTAAGAGTAAGACCTGACTTATTTTTATAATTACAGTAACCTACTAATGAATAAATACACAATAAAACACAACACTAATAATAATTCATATATATATTTATTTATAATTCATTCAATGTCATTTGAATGAAGATTAGAGTAGATACTCTAATCTTCATTCAAATCACATTGTGTTCTGCCTTTCTATTCTGTAAAAATCTCACCGTGAAAAGTTAGGTGAAGTGAGCGTGAAGTGAACTGTCAATTATGTTAATCCCACAGATTTATAAACTAAAGGGAGATATGCCAAGGGGGCGTGGCGCGTGCGAACAATGTATGCACAAAACAGAAACAAACGCGGGCGCCGTTGAGTTGTTAATAAGAATTGTCAATGTTGTTGTGTGTCTCAACGTTGCGATCTGCGTTACGCGATTGGCTCGCGTTGTTTGTGGTGACTGTTATAGTGTGAGTGAGCGCGTGTTCGTATTGTAGTGCATATGTAGTTGAAGGCGACAGCCGGACCCGAATAGTTGAGCAGCCACACCATATCTCCCTTTAGTTTATAAATCTGTGGTTAATCCATAACATCGCAGGTGGAATGACAGCTCACTTTAAGCTCACCCTACCTATGTTTTCACGGTTAGAATTTTACAGGATAGACCAGGATAGTAATATAATATATGGACGTGGGACATCAAATCTACTGTCAACAAGCTCTTAAATGTACGAAGTATAGTTTAAGAAATCTTTTCGAAGCTTCTACGCATCAATGCAACTTTTATTGAAATACCTTTGTAAGAAAATAAAATAAAGTAGAAATAATTTTTCTATAATATCGATAGTTTGTTTATTGTATATTTCTTATCTTTTTATTGATTTATTTATACTCACTGGTTTCGTGTGTATACACTCACGAAATCAATGTGTGGACAGATTAAAAGGAAAACACAATGAATTGATACTGATTAGTTAAAATGCATTTTCCCGCACGCAGACATTTCCTACTCATTCCGTATGTTCATAATAAAATTTGGAAAATAAGCCGATGGTTATTTGACCATCTGCTTATTTTGATTAATTCAAATGTTCTATCTATTATTTACATAACATCACGCCTGTGTTCTCAGAAGGGTGAGGCAGAGTACAGCCACATTTCGCCTGTTACGTTTAAGTCCCACGTGATAGGGGCGAGCCCTTACTTATCTCATATTTACTTTATTATTTTTAAACCAAGTAAATATAAATTAAGTATGTTATCGCTAAGAAGCTATCTAGAATAATCGTATTTATTGACCACGGAAAATATTATTACGTAGGTACCTATATTGTTTTCGGTTTCAGCCATTAGATTGACTAACGAAAAAGTTGATAATTACTGGGCTTTTTACAAATTAAGTTTTATAAAAGTTCTTACTAAAAAAAAAAAACATTTTTCAACATTCACAATACTAAACGATTAGCCATTTCTTGTCTTGGTTATCCATACATCATTCGAAGCATGTAATTAGAGTTTTGATAACTTAATTTAGCATAGTACATACCTGTCTGATGGTAGGTTTTCTCGATCCTTGCTCGATTCGTCGGCCATGATAGACACTTTTCTCTTTCCTTCAAGTGAGGGAACTGAAGGGCGCTGTTTGATAGCAGATGGGTTTGGCAGCGTTTGCGCAGGCCGCGGGTCGCCACCGACGGCGCTCGGTGGTTGATTTTGTAAATCACTCAAGTCGAAAGGATATTCCTTTATAGCAGTCATTCGGATGCTCGTCTTACGAACCTGGAAACACAATAATAAACAATTTAGAAATCATAAAATAAACAATTTTTTATTACCTACTTGAGAAGTTTTACAAAGTTATTCAAACAGGAGGTACCGATTACGGGGTTCCATTTTGGTATTGCATGTACAGCGTGCACGTGTTTGACCAGCCATTTGCAAGTTGCTGTCTCCCAAAATCTGATTAATTGACACGGACAGCCGGAAATAAGGAAAACCACACAGGAAACCACCAAATCTGACAAACAACCGTATAGGATTTTTCGTTTGGTTGCATTATCATGGGGAAAAAAACAATGAAATGAAAACGTCAAATCATGCGCGTCACCACTGTCATTTTGTAGTTACGCTTAGTAACTGCAAAATGGTATGCACTAGTTGTATTATTATCTACTAGCAGCGCCCTGTACCTAAAAGCTTACCACAAAACTATATCCTACTTAAAAAAAAGAATTAATGGAAAGGGTAGCCCTCGAGGTATAAGGGCACCCTAGAAGGGCACTAATAAACTGACAGGCAGAGATTTTGGAGCGTTATACAATATACGTACGTAGAATAATTTATAGATGAATAAGGCACAGGCCGATTGCCGATGATGAATTATGAAAAACACTGTAAGCATATCAATAACAACCTCATGCTTGGAGTTCAATCCTGAGATTCTAATTTGGCATAAGCATTTCATTATTTTATAACAATAATACTTTGTTGTCGTTTTGATGGCACGTTTCAAAAGGTTGAAAAAGCAGTGAACTTAGATAAACCGGTCAAGTGCACTGAAAAACCCTCGATATCGAAACTAGCCATCTTCCAAGTTTCGGCATCCAAAAACGATCCAAGTATGAATAGCACAAAATCTTTAAGCGCGGGAGCTCTTCATAAATGATTAAAAGACAACTAAGACGATAGAACGAATTCAAATAATGAGTATAAACCAATGTACACAAAAATTATAGTACTTAATCGCAATCGAAGATTTTAATGAAACAAAAACAACATAAATAGTGTTTTTCACACACCCAATAACTGTCGTCGCTTAGTCCGATACATGTTCATGATTATTGTCGATGTTCCGATAGGATAACTTTAGAAAGCGCGCGATAATCGGATAAAAGCTGCGCCCGCGCCCGTCAATGTCTGACAGTAGACTGAACAATTGCACGACTGAATGTTTCAGCTTCAGGGTGTCAGCAAAGAAGCCTCCGGCGACTTAGCAGATAAGTTCTAAATGACGATGGCTCAACGTTCACTGAGGACAGGGTAAACTCAATGATGCTAATCACTTGTTTCATCACGAATGTTTTACATTATCGTAAATAGAGGAATATTAGAGGGCTCATTGTTTACATTGTGCTAGTATATTGTGCTGATATGCTCTCCAATTAGTTCTTATTCTTCGGAGCCGGTGCAATATTGCACACACTGCAAGTTATGTGCACGATAAAATATGATTGTACTGCAAACGGTTAGTCAGGTCGAGGATGGCGACAGGTTGAGATTATAGCTACGTTTAAAGACTACCAATTGGGAGGCGTTACTGCTTTTTATACCCTTAAATATATTTTGTATCTACATATAACGCTAAGTGATAATTGTGCCTTTGTGCTCTACATTACTTTGGAGTACATATTTTATAATTACTCCCCCGAGTACATGAAAACATCTCAATATATTTGAGACATTTTGTGTTAGCTATAATTTGGTAATTTACGAGTTTCCCCAAAATAATGCATTTTATCGGGTTTATTGACCATATCAGTTTTTAGGTAAGAGTTTATTTATTTAATCCATCCGCATTACCAAACTATCTATTTTTATACTAATTATAAACATAGTTTAAGACAGAATTTAAAATGCTGAGTTTCTATTTTTGGGATTAATTGACAGCCTTGACCTAAGAAACTTTTATTTGCAAGGTTGATTTGAGCATATGTTCACTATTTACAATACTAAGAGCACAATCTTAGCACATGACTGTACTGTCGTGTCTACATAATGTGTTGCATTCAGGACACTTTAATTAATGCGAGTTTGCGAATGGTGTGGTAATGAGGTTGGTAATTAAAAGCTTCAACTGTGGGTTTTGCTTTCCCGTCTGATAGCACTCAAAGAACACTATAGTTCAGGCAAGTATAGGTACATCTGGACCCAGATACTGCCTTCGAGATTAAATCTAGATCTGGTTTAATCATTGATAAAAATAAAAAATAAATACCGAACAGACTGATTGACCTTCAGGAAGACATCCCACAAGATTGTTTCAATCATGTGAACAGCAAATAAATTCATTGAGAAATCATATCAGAATATGACAAGTGTCACAAATCAGATTATCTTATTAGATTATAGATAATCTATTTTAAGATAAATCTGTACCTCTAAGTACAATAAATAATTGTATAATCATGAATAAATTGTCGCTAAGGCAAATACCCACAAAATTATAATCTGTAGTATTTCACTTTTTTATAGCATTTAATCGAGTCATCTATGTATTTTTGCTCTACAGATGTCTGTATTTAGCTCAAGTCACAAGGATGATAATATACAATAATGTGATAATATTGTTGTAGTTTTTATAACTCGCTTTACACATACAGATTCGCAAATCTAGACACATTCCTTATGTAATGAAATCACGCGAATGACTACCACCGTCGTGCATTGTTGGCGTAGATTAAGTTAACGTCTCCTTAATAGTTCAAACGCGTCCCATTGAATCATTTAGGTGAGTGTGTCTTAAGCTAACTGTCGGCGGGTGGTAGCGACAGCGGTCGCGGGTGTCAGCAGCAGCGTTTATTTGCTTAAGTGGTCTCATCACAATCACATGATCACTCACGAGAAGGCGACCACGAGTTTCCAATCATGATCATACGAACGTATGCGACGACACGCGCTCTCCTAACGCTTATCGCTTCCAAACAATTAAACGGATTGCTCACCCAATCATCGTCGTGACGTATTTGTTATGAGATCTTAATTAAAAGGTAAAGGACAATGGCCTTAGTGGACTAGCCATGAGACAGAGTGAGTGGCCCTTGGCTCTGGACGCTGTAGGTCACTGAGGTCAAGTATTCAGGCTCATTTTTTATGAATATCGTTTATGAGTTTCCTGTGTTGAATACAAATCGTTAGAAGTTACTTGATATATTTTCCTTAGTCATTGACGGACGTAGTTGGTTATCTCAATGAATCTACAAGGCAGTGTTCAGTTTTTTGTCACCCTACGATAACAGTTCCTACTATTCATTTAACAGCAAAACGGTTTAGGAAACGTCGCAGTGTCACGGTTCAAAGATTACAATAGGTAGAACATGTATCAAGTCTAGATCTGACTTGATCTCTTGATTGGAAAATTTCCTGTCATTTATTCATATCAATGTAGGTCATCTGCACTCGACAGCTTGTTATACATAGATAAAAAGATTTGTTTGAGAAGAGTGTTAAAATGATGATATGCATATTGAGACGTGTTGCTGCATTCAGCCCCTAAACATAACGCAAAGACAAAAGTACCTAATGAGTTTCCGAACATCATCACTTTGAATAGAAACAAAAGGCGCTTTTTTGCTAATAGCTCACTAAAAGAGCAGTAAATACATATATAGTGGTCATTCTTTTAAATAACACACGAGTTATTGCCAATATACAAGACGAATAAAATCTTTACGTCGCTCGAGTCGTTTGAATAATTTATTTTTGCAAATACAATATCTGAGCATAATCTACATATGTGTAGAACGAATTAAAAGTGCATATATATTGCTAATGTTTGTACACATACACACATTGTAAGGTTTCCGAAAAACGTGAAACTAAGACTAAGATGGCTAAGATGTTATGGTAGCAGCATCTCCTTTTGGCTACTTACTATATAGTCAAACAACTATCCGTATGATACGCTTGGTTATATCAATATAGTCTCAGGACTGTTCCTGCAGGCTACTAGGAGGCCTCCGTTCGGGAATCTATTTTGCTAACATTCTATTTTTAATCTTGTGTTAAACATAAAAGACAAATATTTACCTCACAAGGATAAAAACAAAGGCGAGTTTAACCCAAACACGTTCAACAAATTCCACGTTTTTACATTACAGATTTATGTAAGTAGGTACTTATGATTTACTCGGGTGGTTTACAAAAGCCTATATCTTAACCTATTTAATTAAGTATGTTGTCAAACGTCAGGTCAAGTGATTTGTTTCGCTGTTGTTTTTTCGGCCACTCAATCACAACGGCATAGGTGGGTACCTATAGTTACAGTCCGGCCGTCGAGGGAATACGTTCTTGTCACCCGTCAGTTTCATACTAAAGAATACATAGTTTTGCTAATTTGATCTTTATTAATCATTAGAATTTTTGCAATAACAGGTGTCAGGAACGCGTTCTCCCGACGAATGGACTGTAGCAATCATGAGGGTTGGCCGCAGATTAATTGTGCAAGAAATCAGAATTAAAAAACCCAACAGTAACATGTATGATAGTACAATTTGTGAAAGGGGGCGCCACAACCATTTGCATGGCATAATATGTCTATGAAGATTAGTTACCTATTCACAATGATTGGCTAAGCAAGCAACCGTTTGTGTTGATAAATGTCAATGAGAACATTATGGCACTAATCTCTTTCATGTGACAGAAGGCCATCAATAAAGGTCTGGGTTCTAGTTTGTTTACCATGTCATCAACATGATTAGCACTACACCGGGCGGAGGGCAGCGGGTAAATCTGTCATCACGACTTGCACACATCTCATCCCCACAATGACAAGATCAAATATATTCAAGAAATAAGCGTTGAAATGTACCGTTGCAACTAAATGTTCATTAGAATTGTCTTTTAAGTGAAAAGACGATGCTAACCTGCTAATCTGTAAAGCTCATAAATTACTTTGTATTTGTATAATATCTTAGTTTTATTAGTATTGCTGTAATATAATAAGACTTAATCAAATAATTACTTATGATAGGTGACGTGCTTCTGTGGACATTTGGTGTTAAATTATCAATATGTATATATAGTATTTGGCAATAAATGATCAATCAGCAATTTTATTGGAATTGTAATCGATTGGTGTTCTAACATACCAAGACCCCTCCGTGTATCGGAAAGCACGATAAGCCGTTTGTCCCGGCTGTCATTCGTGGATCTTTGATAGTCGCTACGGGTCGTCAGAAGCCCGAAAGTCTGACAACCAATCCTACCAAGGGGTATCGTATTACCTAATAACTGGGTTGTGGAGGTCAGTTAGGCATTCGCTCAATGTTAAATATTGGTAACCCAACATAGTTGGGAAAAGGCTAGGCAGATGATGATACTGTTCTAAAATATTTTACAATTTCTACGTAGTTGTTGTACAATAGGCTTATTATTTTTAACAATATTTTAAATGATGACTTTGACTTGTAAAGTTTAAATCAAATCAAATTTAAAGACTCGTGATTAGTTGACCAACAACAATAGCCAATCATAATAGTTGGTATGAAATTCGAGATCTGAATTAATTAATAGGCTGTCAGAAATCTCGGGTATTAATTTATCTTTGAACATGCCCTATATAAACTATTTATATGGTCATTGTTCTCCATTGTATTGATTTTAATAAATAAATATAAATACGAATATACTTAACAATTGCATTATTTTGTACCTCATACGCACTTACCTATTGTTGAGTATTGCTATATTATTTGTTTTATTTTTTTTCCCCTGATTAATCCAATCTTCTCAGATTGCCTGTGCGGGTATTACTTTGGGGAAAACAGTTAAACAACAAAAAATAAAAGTGTTTTTTGTCGTACAGTTATCGAAACTTGATTAATTACATTTTTCTTTTACTGAGAAGTCATGATGTGAGATTGAATATTATTCGGAAAACTTATCGCCAAGCGACCTTTATGTTTATGACCTTTATGTGGTGGGGTCACTTAGCGGTAATTTTTTCGGGTTTATTAGGTACTTTTGTTTAAGGGCTGAATTTTCAAACGACAGATAATTTTTACTCGTGGATTGAAATTGACGTCTGACAGATTTTCTATGGAAGAACTAACAAAAAATCAAAATTATTCCTTCGATAAAATTATCTGGCATTGGAAAAATCAGTTTTAAGTTTCATATTTGATGGCTACCAAACATTTAAAGGTTCAATCAACTTAAACAAAAGTATGGACGCTTCAAAACAGTTTGTTATCCAATTAACAAACTACATATTTTGTAGCATCCACAGTTTGGTGCTGGGTGATATCACATAATAAAGAAAAATAAAGTATATCCAGAGTTATTATTTACGAGGCGTAGGTTGGTTGCGCAAATACTCAATTAATCAATCTAAATGATAAATGATTTTAATTTATTTTGTAACACCATGTACCATAACATTTTACCTATGCGTCACAAATAAATATATTTGAATTTGAACATTTTCGCTATTAATAGGTTAGCTGTTTAAATAAAAATATCAGTGACGATTGTTATTTTTATAAGAATCGAAAGATAGAGTCTATTTTTTTTTGTCGCTCAGGGAGGAGTAAAGCTGGAACCTTTATAGTGCTTAGCACATACTCACATAGTTTTATTAGAACTCGCAACGGGATAGCACTCGAGAGAGTCTGGCATGTATCAGGTTCCACGGAAAATGTGATAAAAGCCTTTATTCGAGTCGTGAAGTGCAATATGACATACGTGCCTACTCGACTAACGTATCGTACAGAACAATAGAACCCAATGAAGTGGGGAAATATATCTTGGATGGACCTTCATCACATTTTTTTTCAATAGTGAGAAGACTCTCTTAAAGTCTTCGCCGAAGCAGGCCTAAGAAACGTTCCTGACTGATTGCCGGAAAAGGTACAACAAAAATAAAATTGAACAAGTATAGGGGAGAGCTTTGCCCAGCAGTGGGACAATATAGGTTAACTAAAAATATAATGAAAAGATAAGTTTAAAAATTAGGAATCTTCAACTTCTTCTTTTTAACAGGTATGTGTACGTACATAAGACAAATGATAAAATTAACACGAGGTCGATATTATAGACAGCCACTTGCCACATGACAATAGGTAACTATACAACTGCAGGATTCAGGTATGACACTTATTACTATAATAATGTTCACGGAATAAGTTATTTTCCATTGTTTTTATTTTTATTACATGCTCCACAATAGGCCTCGAGCCGTTTCCTTATGGCGCGGAAACGTTAAAAAAGAAACAAATAGACTAAACAGTAGTCAGTAGTCTATGGTTATTGTTTACATCGCGCACATCAATTGGGTACAAACTTATATCAATTAAACTATACTTCACTATTAACGCTCTACGATTCTCGATTGCAAGTCCCGCTTCGAATGAATCACGACACATAAGAACAATTAGGTGAAAATATCACAAAAAGGAATAATACAGACCATCTTACTCCAGTTGATTATAGTTTCACTGTCACTAGGGCGAACTACATACAGTTCGAGATATTCATAGTCTGATAAACAACAATGAATTGAGCGTGGCTATAGCCATGAGGCCGATGGCGCGTCCTGCCGATTAGGTATGTGAGGACACTACTAGCGGGACACTGACGACCAACCCACTTGGTCGTTGCACTGACTCGCTGCGTCCTATCCATGCCAATTGGATCACAACAGCGTTTAACAATCTCAACAATACAATTTCACAAACATGTGTCAATTTTTTTACAATATTTAATTTTGGTTACACATTATATTTGTATAAGTTGTATGTGTAAAACGAACATTATCGTTGAATTATCATTGGAAATGAGGTCGAGGTGACTCCTGCGACGTCCTTCCTATGGATTGATTGAGTTGAATACAACTAACGGATGTTCCTTGTTTTAGAAACAATACATATCTTATGAGATAAAATCATTTGTGCCTACTTTACTGACGTCTATGAAAAAGAGGACGTTGGGCCTATTTTTTAGCTGTCAGATAAATCGCCTCTTTGCGAGAATACTGTAACATCTCAAAAAAGGCAATTTTACAGGACGCGTATTTTAAACTTTCGAAATGTTATAAAATCTAAAATAATAGAGCTAAAGCAACAAAACCTTCTAGTGATTTATAATTTAACTATTAATTCATCTAAAACTATAGTAATTTTTGCGCTATTGGCTATTTTTCGGTATAAATTAACAGGATTAAAAAAAAAGGGATATTTTGTCACACTATTACTGAAAAAGTTTTCAAGGATCGATGTGACATATGAACTTGTCACATTGTTGATAATATATTTTTTTGTGTTGTGTTAGGTTATATGATAAAAACACATTTTAGAAATAAAAATGTTTATTAAATCAATGAAAAATTTGTAGGAAAAGAAAATCAAGCATAAACATTAGTCATTATAACGTAGGTAGGATATACAGTTACCTACTTAAATACAGTAATTCAACAGTTAACAATCAACAAAGTTAACAAAATGAAACTATAGCTATCAGTTCTTAATTAAAAGTATACTGTTATTACTAAATTTGTTATTATTATTTTAGATCTAGCTAACCATTCAGTCTCTTCGTAACATTAGTCTTTGTAAATAATCACTAGGTTTATTCTAAACCTACTTTAGGTGGACCATAATCTATATTTTAACTAAAACAAAACCATCTCAATAAGAATAATAATACATACTAAAAATATTTTTATTCATATTGAGATAGGTTTTAAAAATAAGTATCTAAAATTATAAGTATTATATACTTGCAAAATGTATTAAAAACTTGAGTATTTATCATTAAGTACTATAAAATTACGACTTAGGAACTTTTCATTATAAAATATCACATAGGTATTGTACTTAAAGGAACCGACGTTTCACTTATCTCACATAAAGTAATAAAAAATAATTGTTATAAAAATTACAAAAATAGTATAAAAAATAAAATAAAAACATTCTTAGAGCGATTCGTAAAAGCTCCTATGAACTCCGGGAATTAATTTCTTATTAATCAAATCCATTAGGTCCGATTTTTTTCGTTCAGCTATCCCGGGTTTATTATTATAGACATTTTTTATTTCTATATTGTTGTTTCTCTTTTTTCTCAAAACGACGGCTTTTTTAAAGTCCGTTTCAGCATAAGAATTTTTATAAAATATAGCATTTGTATCATCTTTACTAACTCTTATTACTCTTACTTCTGATAGTTTAACTACATGGTTATCTTCATCTTTTGTTAAGTTAAAATTAATTTGATTACACACACTTTTCCAATCATAAAAATCTTCGAAACACATTTCATTGACGTGTATTGGCTCACTCTTTTTCCTGGCTGTTTTTATAGCACCGATAAATCCGTCGGGAGTGTATATAGGACCGGATCTTAATAGCCTCTTTACTTGTCTCTCAATCTGGGAATGGGCAGAGTCGCCTTCGTTCTGGGTATGGCCTTTTACAAGATATTTGTGTGTTATGGATTTCAGGTTAGGCAAGGTCTGTACGGCATATAAATACAGGGCAATCATGAATTTGTTTTTATTTTGCCCTGCGCAGTTGTCTGAATAGAAGACAACCTCTAAATCTTCAGCTGAATTTGACATTTTGGTAAGGTAATTAAATACACAAGTACCTATTTCATTTATGCCTCTATTTGCATGTGACTCGTCCCATACGTAACTTTCAACAACATTATTCTGAATATTATAAATTGTTAGATTAAGAACATTAAGTTTGCATTTGTAGTAAAATACAGAAATATCGCCCTTAGGGCACTGGAATACAGCTTGGAGATCGTAAACAGCAACTAAAATATTTTTATTGTTCTTGTCATTTGTCTTTTCAATGCGTGATAATTCTTTTTCTCTGATATGTTTTTCGTAGTCTTCTTTTTTCAATTCTTTTTCTTCGGGCGTACTATTTTTATAAACTTCGCATGTATCGCACAAATCTTTCTTCGGCACAAAAAACGATATATTAAATTCTTGTGTAAATATACGATAAAACATTAAATGCTAATTGTACTAATTTTCTGGACCGCGATCCCATCTGAAAAAATAAATATTTATAATTCATTTGTTTTAGTATTTACAACGTGACATAACGATTTAATTTACAAAAAAACTTATAATTTATCTAGAAAAAAGTAACATTACAAAATACTCCGAATCCATTTTATGGTTTGTAAAATATTTCATTGTCAACAACGCGTCATCTTATGATGTTACAAAACAAAAACGATATCTTTTCAACGAAAACGTGATATCAAAAGTAATAACAAGTTAAAATTGCATACTATTTTCAACAAAACTGTGTCAATTCAACATATCACATTACTTAATAAAAAAATATCAAAGAGTTCAAACTTACCTTAGCAATCGTAATGTGGTATCTTCGTGATGTCACGTTTTTGCACAAATACGAGAGCGCCCTTCCCTCCAAATGGCACGCGCCGACTGATGGGACACGTTGTCGAAACAAATCACGAGGCAGAAAGAGACAGCGCGACAACACAAAATATTGCAGTTGTCTTGTCTCTTTCGCTCATAGACGCACCGTTATTGTCGAAAAAATACCTCGTTTTTATCGAAAATAAAGTTCAATACGGCGGTTTTGATTATGGAATAAAAAAAAAAACGATTTTTCTGAAATATCACAGTATTCTTGCAAAGAGGCGAAATGTTATTGGAGAAATGATTTTGATACTTTGACAGATTTTCCATAATGTAAATATTCCTAATATAGTATATGAAGAGTTTGTTTT
This sequence comes from Apamea monoglypha, assembly GCA_911387795.2. Taxonomy (NCBI): domain Eukaryota; kingdom Metazoa; phylum Arthropoda; class Insecta; order Lepidoptera; family Noctuidae; genus Apamea; species Apamea monoglypha. The sequence continues at coordinate 11,245,114 of OU426921.1, forward strand.
GATGGTAAAATAGGACCTTGTAACCCATTTGTGATTATTAGTAAGAACTGGGACTGTCCCAAAAATGAACAAATTGTTACACAACACAGCATCGGAACTCTTAATTGAATCAACCCACGATTTTCTAACGATGATTGGTGGTATGACGAGACATGAATGTTTAGACTCAATGGACAATAATGAGTAACAGACAGCAATTTTGTACTTTTCCTTTGTAATTAATATTCGTATTCCGTTTAGAGATATATAACTTTGTTTGCGTGACGGTCGCTCTCCCAAGGTAGTATCGTTTAGTAAGTATCATTTAGAAATATCAGTTATGGAATACTGATTCTTGTGGCTTACTTGGGCTTATTAGTATTTTCAAGATCTGTCTGATCAGCTTAAACAAAAAAATTAAATAGGTATACACGGTGGAAGACCACGATGAACAGTGTGTGTTGCCAGTGATGACTTACGGCAGTGAAACATGGTCGCTAACTATGGGTCTCATAAGAAGGCTCAAGGTCACCCAGCGTGCAATGGAGAGAGCCATGCTCGGCGTTTCCCTGCGTGATCGAATCAGAAACGAGGAGATCCGCAGGAGAACTAAAGTAACCGACATCGCTCGAAGGATTGCTCAGCTGAAGTGGCAATGGGCGGGACACATAGCGAGAAGAACCGATGGCCGTTGGGGCGGAAAGGTTCTGGAATGGCGACCGCGCACCGGACGACGCTCAGTGGGTAGGCCCCCGACAAGGTGGACCGACGATCTGGTGAAGGTCGCGGGAAGCCAGTGGATGCAGGCAGCGCAGGACCGATCGTCGTGGAGATCCTTAGGGGAGGCCTATACCCAGCAGTGGGTGTCGTGCGGCTGATATGATGATGATGATGATGACACGGTGGAAGGTACATCGTGAATCGTGATACTAACAGCTGTTCTATACATTTAAACCGCGTAGGTATTGCAATTTTGTGTTTTTTTTCTCTAATAACCGATGAGTTGGAAGGGTGATGCCCTATCTCCCAAAGTTCCAAGTTTCCCAAAATGATTTTACATGCATTCCCAACGTCCCAAAAATATAAGATTTAATTATTTGTGAAGATCACACTTGACCAATCCTCGTACAAAAGTGTTAGAATAAAATAAAATCAGTACCTAGTTAAAATTAATGTTATTTTGGTAGATATACTTTCTCTATGGTGTTATGTGTTTTTAGATATTTTTGAGATATGTCCAGAATGTGTTAGGGATGTATCCAGGGGGTGAGTTAGGAATGTATCCAGGTTATTCTAGAGAAAATAAGTAGTGTGTACTATCTTTGTTATCACAGCTTGTATGTTCAGTAATGTCACAGTAATCAACCTTAAAAATGTGTGACATAATCGATGCAAGACCTTATACACCCCAATTAGAGTATTGAGTTTAAAAGCATAATACAATGTACATTACTTACTATTTTTCTTGCCTTGTCTCATTTTAATTTTATTTTTTTTATATTGCCTTGTCCTTTGTATTATTGCCTTGTAATAGGATTTAACTTTCTTTGACTTGCGTTTTTTTCGGGTAGACCTTGCATAATAACGTAATGTCTAATAGTGTCATCATCATCTGCCTAGCCTTTTCCCAACTATGTTGGGGTCGGCTTCCAGTCTAACCGGATGCAGCTGAATACCAGTATTTTACATGGAGCGACTGCCTATCTGACCTCCACAACCCAGTAATGTCTAATAGTGTACGCACACAAATTTACTTTTTCATTTTTCTTTTATAAATTTATTAATGTATGAGTATGAGTTATGAATGTATGAGTTATGTATCTGTGTTACTAGCTAGTTTTAAGTACTTTAAATTGTAATCTGTGGAGAACGTAGTGGGTAACATAATTGGTTTAAATGTTATATTTAAGATTTTATGACTGTTTCTTATTGTGCTACTGTTTGTTTTTCCTTAAATAAATAAATAAAACTAAACTATTCATCTTTGAAAATAAATTGCAACGTAAAGATTATGTTTTTACCCCATTGGTTCTCTCAAATACCATTAAACAATACGTACGTAAGCATTGATTTGGTGACTGTACCATTTACGATTTCGGTCAAGACAGAGTCGTACAACTTTTAGTTAATAATAAAAACTTTGGGGAACTTGAAACTTGGGGAGATAGGGCACCCAGTTGGAACTCTGGAATCATGCTGCTACTGAATCCATGGTATAAGATTGTGACATGATGTCCCTTGTACCGATATACCTCGTTAACATTCCCACAATATTTTACATTTTATACCAGTAACGAGCAGAGTATAAATAAACCATATTTTTAAACCATTTAAAAAGCTTTTTATAATATTAATGGTGAAAAATTCAACGAGTAAATTCAGTATTTGGTATTCACGATCCGGTTCAGCTTAGAGCTAACGTATGGCCAGACGGACGCACGGACTTAATCCTTTTGAACCTATTGATTACACTGGCTATTGGCTGCTGACGTATGGAAAGCGTCACTAGCTTTCTCGATGTAGAAAGATTATATGCAAAGCTAACCGTATACCAGTACTTATTAATAGGTCCTGCGGTGTAATTCCGTAACACACTAACAGTAGCAATGGCTTTCATTTTAACAACATTCATTGCGTTATTTATGTACGTTGTTGAGCATACATTTTGTTTTTCTATCTTTTATTCTTTATATACATACGTGTAAGTAAATATTGTTATTTATTATTTTAGGGGCTGATATTCCAATAGTCAGATAACTTTTATCTGAAGAATAATTTATGACAGTTTGACATATTTTCTATACAAAAACTGTCAAACATTAATATTTATTCCTCACATAAAAGTTATCTGATGGTTGAAAAATCAGCCCTAAGTCTGCTAGGTTACCTATATTATGTAAATAAATTAGCAATAGCCTTCAAAATGATTCAGATTGTGATTGAAAGTGTGTAACACAATTAAGGTGCCGGTTAATGGATTCGTTAATGGTTACTTATAGGGACTAGATCTGAAGTTTTATTTATGTCTGCTGTCGCTGAAAACCAGTGCTGGGGCTCTGTCTTGCATAGGATCACAGCATAATGCTGAGCGATAGCCGTTTTGTGTGGATGTGACGCATGTTTCCCCCAACTATTTCTTATTTTTTTTTTGTGTATTATGTACTTTTTTGCGTCATGTTTATCGCAAATAAACGTATTTTATTTCTTTCTTTCTTTCTACTATGACGTAATCTGACACTTTTCTTACTTATGGCTAGCTTAGAAATCACGTGTATGCACGTAATTTTCCGAACACATCAAAGGCTAATTTTATTAATTATTATAACTTATGCCGCGTGACCTAACTCTGAATGAATTTAAAGCGAGTAGGTGCATCCGCCTACACGTTGCATCACTCACTTATGGTTTCATTACCTATTGTATAAGTATAGGACTCTAAGGACACTTTCAACTTCAATTTAGTGATAAAGAAAGTAAAATAGATTTCTAAGATTTTTAGAATATGCCCAATAAGTAAGATAGAATCCGTATACACATCTGAATTTAGATAAGTAAAATACGGTGTGCCTCAAGGCAACGTAATGGGATCGTTATTATTTTTAATATACATTAACGATCTACCAAGTTTTCCTGTTATAAGAATAAAAAATACACCAACCAAAAGGCCTAAATGGATCTCTAAGGGTATAGCCAAATGCTGCCGACGAAAGAGAGAATTGTTATGGACGTATCGCAAAACGTCTAATAAAGCGGATCACCATAAATTCAAAAAGTATTCTTCAAGGCTGAAGCAAATAATTAACTTGACTCAAAAATCACAAAATGACTACAATATTAAAGAATCGAATAACAAAACTAAAACAACTTGGAAAATAATCAACTCCACAAAACAAAATATTCCTAAAGCAGAAATTGAACGAATAAATGTAAATGGAAGATCTATAACGGATCCGCAACAAATAGCTGACGCTTTCAATACTTACTTTGTTAATCTTGTTAAACCTACAAACCATTCTACATTAAATTATTTCACATCACAACATAATAAAATGCTGACATTTATTGATAATAATTATAATTCCCTATTTATGAGTCCTACAATTCCAAATGACATATTCAAAATCATAAAATCATTAAAAAATACACACAGTACTGGATACGATAATATATCTACGTCAATTATAAAGTACGTCGCATTATCCATTAGTCCAGTTCTAAACTACTTGATTAATTTATGCATCCAAAACGGTAAATATCCCAGTAAGCTAAAGGTCTCGATCATCAAGCCTTTGTTCAAAAAGGGTAGAAGAGAGGATATCTCTTGCTACAGGCCAATAGCTTTAATCCCTATATTTTCCAAAATCATCGAAAAAGTAATCTACAATAGTATTTATAATTACTTTGAAAAACATAATCTTTTTGTCAGTGAACAGAATGGATTCCGTAAAAGCAAAACTATTAATATGGCCATCTACGATCTTCTTATTGGGATTTACAAAAATATGAACAATAGGACACCAGTCACGGCTATGTACATGGACATGACCAAAGCTTTTGACCATGTAGATCATAAATTACTGGTCGAAAAACTGTATAGATACGGCATACGGGGTAATGCTCTAGACATGATGAATAACATAAACGATGCTTTAAATGACATTATAAATTGGTTGACATGTAATAATCTCAAAATTAATTTAGATAAAACAAAAATAGTCAGTTATTCCCAAAGAAAAACCCCTTTGACATTAAATATAAATTATGAAACGAAAAAAATAGAGGAAGCAGATACCATCAAATTCTTGGGACTATGGATTGACAAAAATATGTCATGGAAAACGCAAATTGATACGGTGTGTAAAAAACTAAATAAATTCTCCTACGCTTTATACAGATTATCTAAGATTGTAAATCAATCAGCAGTACTAACCGCCTATCATGCTTATACAACGTCTACGCTTAGATATGGACTAATTTATTGGGGAAATGCTACAGACAGGGAACTCGCTTTTAGGGCACAAAAGAAATGTCTTAGAGCTATTTGTGGCATACGTGCCCCAGATAGCTGTATGCCATATTTTAAAAAGCTTAAGATTCTGACCCTTCCTGCCCTCTACATCTATGAGGTCGCTATATTTGTGAAAACCAATAGGGAAAAGTTTGGTAACCTGCACTCCCGTCGACATGCCGACAAAATAGCAAATTGTATGTCCTCAAAGACAGCCCTCCTTTCTAAAAGTTTCTTTGGAATGTCTTCACGAATTTATAATAAGCTTCCTAAGCAAATAAGAGAAATGGAAAACATTACATTATTTAAGAGAAAATTAAACGACTTCTTGGTAAATAGACCTTATTATACTTTACATGAATTTTTGTCCGACAGACTCATGATGAATTAGTGCCTAACTCTTTTTATGTTTTGATGCAAAGTAAAACTCTATAGATTGAAATAATTGAAATGTCTATTTGTATGCCTCTTTGAATTATTGTATGCCTAACATGGTAGAGCAGTGCAACGCACACCATAAATTAACCTCTAACAACCCTGTAACCACTGTCTCACAATAAAGATCTTTGACTTTGACTTTGACTTTGACTTTGACCAAAAGCGATAACACACAACACGGTTCTCTTTGCTGATGACAGCACAGCAATTATTGAGTGTACTAATCCCAATGACTACCAAAATGAAATCAATGGCTATCTAGGTGAAATCATAAAGTGGCTTGATAAGAATAATTTACAAATAAATTTAAGTAAAACTAAAATAATGCATTTCTATCAACGTCGTGCAAACCCACCGATTTCCGTTACGTATAACAACTGTTTGATAGAAGAGGTCACCAGTAGTAAGTTTCTAGTTATAAATATCGACAATAAACTCACTTGGAAACTCCACGTAGAAGATATATGTAATCGCATGAGTAAATCCGCTTACGCACTGTTCCAATTATCGAAAAAAGTAAATATTGAAACATTACTGACAGCGTATCACGGTTTAGTTGGTTCAATTCTCCGATATGGTGTTATTTTTTGGAGACAGTCAGCAGATAGAGAGACCGTATTTAGGATGCAAAAGCGTTGCATTAGGTCTATGTGCGGTCTGCAATCCACAGACAGTTGTGTGCCTTACTTCAAATCATTGAAACTGTTAACATTTCCGGCACTATATATAAACTACAGTTTTTGTAAAAAGAAACCATTTATTTATTAACTGTCAACAGTCAAAAAAACTGAATTGCGTGCTCAGTACAAAAATCAGTTATGTAACATAAAATGTAAGACTGCTTTGATGTACAAAAGCTTTTTCGGAATGGCTCCTAGAATATATAATAAAATTCCTAATTCCATAAGAATAATGACATTGTCAAAATTTAAAATCGTACTGCAGAAACTTCTTATTGACAAATGCTACTATACAACAGATGAGCTTTTAAACGATAAATAGTTATAATAATCATTAATGCTGCATTTAAAATTTTCACATCTGACATTTTTTTAATAATGGTACTATGTTTCCTTTTGTTAATGACATTTTGCTTAGTTTAATTACTTTGCATGTTACCATATTTGTATGTCTTAAGACAAAACATAGCGTACTATTTTATATGTATACCTATGTTTTACAAATAAACTCTATGATTTATGATTTATTTATGAAAACCTTACACTCTTAGGCCCTTTGTAAATACACTTTTTTTGCCGTGAAAAACTACGGTTATTTGCCGTTTGTAGGCACGGTCGTTAGTGTTTTATGGATCACTATGGGAGCTTGTACACGGACACGTTTTTTCTATGGCGTGGTTTATACGCCGCGTACAGGCACGCTTCGTCAGTGTTGAATGGATAACTATAGAAGCTGGTTGACAGACACGTTTTTCACGTCATACCGTAATGAAACCGTGCCGTGTACAAAGAGCCTTAGGATAGGCCTCTCTCTGCTCCCCCCCGGTGGGTTCCCGCATTGTCGAGGCGGGGGGGCTCAGTAGCCGTGGCTTCGACAACCACGGTGAAGCTAAGAGGAACCCGAGGAGGGGCCGCTCGTCAGGGCTTTGCCTGTAAGCCGACGACGTAGCGGCCAACAAGTAGGTTGCGGTGCCGCTTGGGCGACATCGCAACTGAGGCGGGCCGTGATGTGGTATGGGAGGCATCATGGCTGAGGGTTGGAGGCCGCGGCGGGGGAGGAGTGTCGGTATTGCGGTGCGCCGCTCTCCCTACCTTCCGCGGCCTTGACGGGGTCGCCACCGTCTGATGGCGAACGCGGTGGGGCCGCAGGGGAAGAGGAGTGTTGGTATGACGTTGGCCGCTCTCCCTATCCTCTGCGGCCGAAAATTGGCAGGCGGCGTGGCCAATGACTTGACCCGTCGCAGGGGGACCAAGGATGCCCAGACACGGGGTCGTCTGGCGCCCATGTGCTGGTTTGGTCCCTGGGGTGGTCACGGCGTGCCATGTGTTCTGGTGCGCCAGTGATGGGGAGTAATCCCCAAAGGAGGGTCCGGTGACGGACGGCCGCGGCGGGTTCACGGATGAGTGCTAAGGCGTGCCCGTGTTCCCGCCGTAAGCGGCAGAGGAGGACACCGTGGAGTTTTAGTGGGTTAGAGTCCCACATAACTGCACTATCTCCCCGTGGTAGTGCAGAATGCATGAGCATTTCTCCACGTTAAAAAAAAAAGGCCTCTCTCTGCTGCAGTCGCGTAAAAAATAGAAGAGTAGAGTTTATATGCTATGAATTTTTGTGGTGTACAATAAAGTATATGTAAATAAATAATAATAAATAAGACTTAAGAGCTAAATTAACCGACAGTTGATGAATGATGCCCAAGAAAAAAAGTAGAGACTAATAATTGACAAAAGAAAAGTATACTGGGTTACGAATTATTTTTCGATTTCGTATCTAAGTATATGAAAACAGATTACAATACCAATAACAGATTGATACTACTTATTATTTTCAATGCCTTATCCTCAATAATTCTTAAGTAATTCTTTGCGTCTTAGAAATGACTTTTACGAGTACCTAGTTATTTATTTACTGATTTATGTTATTGGTATTTTACACCGACCCATTTTTTCGATTTATTCTGAAACCTTCAATTACGTATTGTTTAAGAACACTGTATAAATTAGCAGTAAGTTTCACGAAAATAATAAAATAAAATATCATAAAATGAATGAAATGTAGGTATAACCTTAGGATTAAGGTCAAAGCTTGTCAACACGTCAGCAGCTGATTTGGATGTTGACAATCTATTTTATCGTTCAATTTGAGTCGTCTTCTTTGACTTTATCGTATCAATCAATAATGTGTCACATATGCACTTGACATTGTTTAATCGAGGAATCCATCTACATCGCGTAAACTTTGTTCGATCTTTAATCAATTCCAAAAGTATCTGATGAAAATATAAACCAATGGATCAGGAAACGTACCTGTGGATGCCAATTCTTAGCATAACCAGCCTATAATGTTACCAATGCTGGGACACAGGCCTCCTCACTTCGAAAGGGAGTGGGCTGTAATATACCACGCGGGCCCAGCGCGGGGTGGTAGATGTCACAAGTCTTCGTTTTTTTTTTTGTTATAGGACATGTCAGTTTCTTTTCGATGTTTTCCTTCACCGTTTTGAGAGCAATGCATAGTGCCACGCACAAATTGAGTGCTTTGATTTGATTATTTAATTACTTAAACCCGAAATTATCATTTTAAAAGCTGTTTTTCATTTGACAGATTAGGTTAACTGTATAACTACAATTTTTGTCGATGATTTTTAATTACATTTTAATAATGTTATTAAAAAATAGAAAAAAATGGTGAGATATAAAGTTCCAAATAGAGATGAATATATTACTAATTCCCTTTAGTGAGTGATTGCATAATACTGTAACCGGAACAGGGTTTGTTTTCACTTACAACCTATACTTTTAGAACAGAAATAAAAGTAGCAGTAAATAACTTAATTTAATCAATGAATTAATAGTTGATACAGATCCAGAACCTGGATAGGTTCTGTATCTGTATCATATATTAATTGAAAAAAAAAATCGATCGATTGGAAAATCACCCCTAAGCTAAAAATAGCTTAGGGGTGATTTTCCAATCGATCGATAATTTTTATTCGTGAAATAAAATTGACGTCTGACAGTTTTTGTATGGAAGAACTGTCAAAAATTCAAAATTATTCCATCGATAAAGTTATCTGGCGTTTGTACATAAAAAATAAGCCCTAAAAATTTTGTTGAACTTTGTATTATTTTCTAATTATTATTTTAATTACGTACTCGTTAGTGCTATAAACACTTTTGTTTACATTGTGTATAGTCATCACAGCGTTTTCTTATAGATTTATAATAAATTATTTACGTTATCTTGCTGTTTATACAGATACCTATACTTCACTTCGACTTCACTTACCTACCACATTTAATGACAACATTCCAAGTGATTTTATGACAAAGCTAATGGAAATTTTGTATGTGATTTTAAACGAGTCATAGCAATAAGACCCTTTGTTGAAACCACATAGCAATCAAAATATGTTCCTCAGGTTATGTGGCGCCATGACAAGATCGTTATAATTGTATATGTATGGTAAGTATGTATGTGGATGGCTTACATTTGACATTAGAATAAAGTAATTATGAATTGATTCATTTTTTATTAATTTAAAGTTAGATGCTATGTAAAAAAGTTATGAATAGTGGACACTATTCGTATCTTTTTTGAACACACATTTCATAATTTTTTACATAGCTTGTGACTTTATATTTCCTTGTTATTTTTAACAATGAAATATTTGTACATAATTCATAAACTGATAGTCTTAAAAAAATAATGTTCAAGTTTAATTTGGACAATTCAGTGAAAAAATATATATTTATATTAATGTACTCATTACCTATATCCTACTAATATTATAAATGCGAAAGTTTGTATGGATGGATGGATGTTTGTTACTCTTTCACGCAAAAACTACTGGACGGATTTGGATGAAATTTGTCACACAGGTGGTCTATAACCAGGAGTAACATGTAGGATAACAGGATTAACTTTTTATCCCGATATTCACTAACAGACAAAGCACAACCTAAACCGCTGAATCTAGATGCATGCAATTTTGCTCAAGAATTCTTTATAATTGGGCACGCGGCTTGTTCCATATTATAAAACAATAACTGAGTGTATTTGGAACACTGTGCCCCATACCTAGTAGTATCAAGCTCTCTCAAATTGTTTAAAACATTTCAAAAGTTTTTATTTCAGTGTTCATTTTAACGCACTGGCTTTATGAATGCATTTTTATTTTTGTTGCTTGTGAATTGTATTCACTTTATGGATTTAAATAAATAACGAATAACACAGCATAACATTAAATAAATAACGAAAGCACACTGCTCACTTTGGCAAAAAGGCATTGGGAAAACTCACAGAGAAAAATATCACATACCACCCGTTTACGCGGATACTCTAGCCAGGCACATGGTCAACCACCGTACTTCAACTTGAACGTACTGATGTGAGGCGAAACGCTTTTCTATATAACGTCGAACGTCGTAAATTACATCACAGATACATCAACAATAAACAGGCACAATAAACATTTTATCCGGCCGGTTGATAGCATGCTATCTCGCGTCGACGTCGGCAGGTGATCACGGGCGTGATCCCTCAATCACGAGGGCATACCTTTTGCGATAAGGGTTAGGACAGACGAGAGTTCAGCGCGGCTGCGGACGGGACGGACTGCCGCGGCGGCACAACGGCGGGGTCTCGGCGCTCAGCTGACTGGCTACGTGCTCGCCCCGACTAAGGGCACTCGACAATAATTCACGTCTACACTTTTTACACGACCTCGGTTTTTTAGGGAACACGTGGTCACCCTGCATTCACACCTACTTATAAACCACCAGTTCACAATATACCGATCAAAAGCTGACGTCAGTTTCATGGGCCATATACGGATTGTCTTTGTTTCACTTATTATGAGGTAAGTGTTAATTCTATGTAGTCACGAGATGGTGGCCGATAGCACTCGGAAAACGAGTTGAAAACATAGAAGCTTGGACGCTACTGCTGCATTTCCACCTCCACCACTGGTTTTATACGGAACTCACGTAAACAATAGAGATGAAGCTCAACGTTGAGTTAGCATGTATGGTAAATATGATATTTACATAGTAGTACTATAATTTTCAAGTAAGTAGTCGGTGGCCCTTAATAATATAATGGGTCGTTTTCTTGAATCATCGAATGATGGTTATTGCACGATACCTAACAACTTTCCGCATGATTTTTCTAAACTGCAATCATGTGACGTTGTAGTCCTTATTTACATTTATTGACGTCTTTGATGCATCTAAGGTTATTCATACACATAAATATCTTATTTAAGTCGTTTATAATCTCGTCTTGTGATATTATGAGGGTACGTTAGGGGGCGAGTAACGGGCGTCGCCCTCGTCGTTTGAACATATGAAATTCCCTGAGTGAGAGTCAAATGAAATTACTAAGTATTCATGAAATATTAAACTCGCTCTCATATATTACTTAATAGGGACTTTAGGCGAGATGGTTACTTGACTACAACAACCTTAGACAATGTACTAGGACTGTTGAATATTACCATTATTTTTTCATCTGTACTGTATATGGGTTTGAAAGAGCCATAGACAGTAGTGATAAGTTTCAGTTATTCACTAAGTTCCAACTTTTAATTGAAGCTTCAATGGAATGAATTAAATAGCTGAGGTTAATTGATCTCCAGCTAAAAACAGGGATGAGCTTCATCTATTTTAAACATATAATTATGTGGAGGACATGACATTAAACATATACACATAAGTCTACGTCGCGTTAATCTTTTTGTTTGTAAATTGCACTATTATAAACCGGAACGAAGTATGACACTTGCGAAATAAAGTAGAGCCAAGGATATCATAAAAATATTAGAAATATGTGGGTTGTTATATATCACATACAGTGCGGCCGACGAGAGAATACGTTCTTGACATCTGCCAGTTTCATACAAACGAATACGTGTTTTGCGAATTTGATATTTATTAGTTACTAGAGTTGTCGCACTGACAGGTGTCAGGAACGCATCCTCTAGACGGCCGGACTATACGAAGTGGTAAGTGCACCTTATGATACTTGTCTAAATGGTACATTGACTTCTAAATATCTCGTAATCATGTTTGCTATTGTTAAAGTTTTTTTTTTTAACAATGATTTTAAAAATATTGTCTATTTAATATTATTTAGGTTTCATTCTCCTTCTTGCAAGTCGAGGTTATCTAGTATTTTTATTTTATCGTCTGTTTCCTCTAAGTCATAATCTCACAACATTATCTATAGTCTATGACGCGCATTGAATGTCAAACCATAGACCATTGATTAGGTCATGAAAAATACCGCTACTCATTAAGATGCGTTGCTTAGTAGAAGGACATCTAGAATAGTATTAATGTTATGGCTGCATGCACCGTGCATGTGATCAAAATTGAACGTGCATGATGCACAATGTTCAATTTTTATTAAAATACTTCAGGATCACAGCATCATTAAGTTCAAGAAACGAATGATTTAATTCATATTTCTGCAAATCAACCAATCATTCTTTATTGTTGAGTATTTATGTACCTAGAGAAGGCAACCATGATGATTTTTGATATTTTTAAGAAGGAAAACTTGGATGAATACAGGTTTGTATTCCTTTATAACACATACAACACTTGCTGGTTTGTCTGGTCAGATGAAGTTGTAGTTAATAACTTATATTAATGTGATTCTAAAGTACCAATATGCGATCGCCATCGACATAAATGTAGATTCGATGATAACGACTATAAACGCAAATATAATGTAGATGTTTCGACGTTTTGTTTGGGAAGTCAGATCTGAAGCAATCAACCGATCACATGATGCAGCCAGTTTAATAATATGTAAAGCGGAAGGAGGAAAATTAAGGAGCCGTCACGTGCTCCGTCTGTGAGTGGAACAATTAGGCTTACTTGTCTTCATCATACCAACTATGTGCAATAAGAATGAACATGTTCTGCGGTGCTATTCTGCAAAGTTCTCTTCGAACCTCATTCGAAAGCGCTCGCAATTCAAACTCAAACTCAAAACTCAAAGCATTTATTTCAATGAACTGAAATGTATCATATCATGAATTAAATTTACAGCCACTTCTGAATCGTCTATGACTCGATCAGATCAAAACTGTCTGCGATACGGAATCCCTTAAGCGTATGTAGAATGTCACAGCCTCATGTTATCAGTCAAGCGAAGGCTAGTAGCACTGCTATCTCCATCGAATAAAATGTCTGACATGTTCATTGCACCCATGACAAAAGAGTATCATGCGACAGGTATTATTACGACAAGATTGCAAAACAACAAACCCAATAAAAGATATCCCCGATAACAAGTCGACTCGAAGAAAGTAGTTGAGGTAGTGGGTTGTCGGTTTCGGAAAACATAGGCCCAAGTATGTATGTATGTGTAGTACCAACGCAGGCATAATTATGCCAGCCCGTATTTCCACTACTGATAATAACATAACACCCTCATAACATAACATTACTATTGTAATCCCCGAATGGTTAGGCAGAGATATTCGTATAGTACACCTCCATTTCGCCATGTAACACTGCGCGCAGAGCAGGAGGGGTCATTTGATGATTTCCCATCCGGAAAAAAAAATAAGACTGCGCTAGCCTATTGTCATCAAACGAGCACAAATCCAAACTCCTAAGCTACTGAGAAATTCCAGATTGAAAAATCCAATAACTCTTTGCCTGACCCGGGAATCGAGCCCGGTAGGGCCTCATGCTCGCTTACGACTACTAGACCAAAGAGGCAGTCCCTGATAATTAGACTCCCAATAATTAGCTACAATCTACATATAAGAAATACGATTGCTTAATGGTTTGTAGATAGCACCTTGTTGTAATTACTGGAGAGAAGAGATCTACTGCTTATCCTCTTGCGTAAGAGCACGGATAGCTCCCACTGTCAATGCGACAGGTAAAGTGGTAATACTACCCCTATATTTCACGATGGGTTATTCAGAGGTGTACCTATGGGTGTACCCATAGTACACCCACAATTCGCCAGTTATGTTTGAGTCCCTTGTAATTAGGGGGCGAGCCTATCGTCATCAAAATTAATTGATAAATATGCAGTGTGCTCTAAATTCTTATGGTATGTGCTTGTTAGTTCCTGGCATTAGGTATTGTTTCACAAAATTCATGATTGACATTATTAATTTCGTACCCAAAAATTAAAGTACCGGCTAGAAAAAAAGAACTGTTTTCTTATGGGAAATATTATTTTGAGTATTTTATATTATTACAACGAAAGTGTATAATTAACCCCCGTCTGCTATTTGAATATAAAAATGTCAAAAAAATATAATAAGTGTTTATTTAAAAAAAAATATACCAACTCTTAATTGAATATAACACCACGAGCATGTTTTCACTAATACAATATAGATCTACAATTAACCCCCTGGCTGCTATATGACTGCTGTATAAAATGTTCGACACTGTTTCAAAGCGCAAAAATATTTTTTTAAACTTTGTGATGAGCGATTGTGATGCAGTGTTATCTAAACTAATATTATAAACATAAACGATTTGATTTATTGTATGTTTGTTTGTTACGCTTTCACGCAAAAACGGCTAAACGGATTTGGATGAAATTTGGCACATGGCGACCTGGATAAAACCTGGATAGGGTATAAGATACTTTTTATCCTGACATTCCGTTGTGATCGAGGCTTATGCGGGTGAAACCGCGGGGCGCAGCGAAAACACACATAAAACTAAGATTTGTTCATTTTTACAGCGTCTTTGTCGTTAAAAGCCTGCATACCTAATAGTATTGGAGTTTATATCGCGTTTACTCATTAGTGTTTGATTGTTACCTAAGCTGCTACTTAACTACTTGTCATTCTGTATTGTTATCTTGATTAAGCATTATGCATTACAGTTGTTATGTCAGGCTGTAACTACATACTCGTGGGATTAATTCATGATGTAATTTAAATAACTCAATACTGGAAACTTGTTCAGAATCGAGTGGAGAACCGATTACACTTTCAATTTTTCATTTTCGATTCAATGTAGGTTGTTATCCAAACAATATTTTTGATGGAATAAGTCATGGTTTATATGGTGTAAGACATTTATTTCTCAAAAACAAAATACAACTATTCACTTAGAATGAGAAACAGTGGTTGTATCACAGATTTATAAACTAAAGGGAGATATGCTAAGGGGGCGTGGCGCGTGCGAACAATGTATGCACAAAACAGAAACAAACGCGGGCGCCGTTGATTTGTCAATGTAGTTGTGTGTCTCAACGTTGCGATCTGCGTTACGCGATTGGCTCGCGTTGAGTGTGGTGACTGTTATATGTAGTGTGAGTGAGCGCGTGTTCGTATTGTAGTGCATATGTAATAGTAACTTTTGAAGGCGACAGCCGGACTCGAACAGTTGGGCAGTCACACCATATCTCCCTTTAGTTTAAAAATCTGTGGGTTGCATACATATAAACGTTCCTTAAAACGAGTACCGGAACGGTATGTTTAAAGTTAGACGTAGTCAAGTAGTATACAGGGTGGCCGGAACATTGACGTCCAAAAATAAAATTTAGGTCCCTCGTATCGTGGGGTATCCGAATCACCCCCATGTATGTTCCGCGACTTTTCATAGTTTTCGAGTTACGAATTTTTTTCTGATTTTTTGAGAATGATCGACCTGACCAATCTAAAAAATGGCTTTGTCGAGATTTTTTTTTTGCAACTGAATCTTCGTGAGTAGTACTTTTATGCATAAAATAATCGGCTTCGTAACTGTGATGAAAGTTATGAAAAAGTTGGTCTAAAGTGAAAAAATTACGTTCGGTAAATTATGGCTTAGCATTTTAACTTTAAATAAAAAATTTAAACAGGAAACTTCATGGTTCCTAAGTAGGCTTCAAGAATGCGCCAGACTCTCAGCTTTCATAATCATAAAAAAATTAGCACTTTAGACCAACTTTTTCATAACTTTCATCACAGTTACGAAGCTGGTTATTTTATGCATAAAAGTACTACTCACGAAGACTCAGTTGCAAAAAAAAAATCTCGACAAAGCCATTTTTTAGATTGGTCAGGTCGATCATTCTCAAAAAATCAGAAAAAAATTCATAACTCGAAAACTATGAAAAGTCGCGGAACATACATGGGGGTGATTCGGATACCCCACGATACGAGGGACCTAAATTTTATTTTTGGACGTCAATGTTCCGGCCACCCTGTATAAGCCATTATAAGTACTTATCGATTCTAACTTCACTTTAAAATACACTTTTTCGCAATTATGTTTGGTCATAGATAATTCCTATATCAATTAAAAATTAATAAAAGAAAAATACAATTAAGTGAAGTAAAGTAAAAATGTGGGGTGTCTAAGATTTTTATGTTTCAATTAGGTACACCTTGTGTGCCTTTAGCAAATCAATTGTCAAATATTCGCCAAATAAAGTGCTCATACGTAACTCGTAAGTAAATGATAACCAGAAGAAGCAAGTAAAGAATTGAGGCTGTAAACAATTGCCCAGCGTACAACTACTCTGAAAGGATCACTCCCTATAATATAAGAATCACGATTTTCAGACATTACTCTAAACAATAACTAACGCAACATTTGCTAAAAGCATTTTCACGATTTTGTCAAGCTATGTTAGTGACGACAATTGATATAAGTTGGTAATTAATATCATTAAAGCATGAATTAGCATTATTTAGATAAAGTTTGTCACGTAAAAAGTGGAGATCATTTTGTAATTGTATTGTATCCGGGTAGGATACAATACAATTACAAAATGATCTCCAGTTTTTATTCCAACAATTCAAAATCAACGTGCTAATTTTTATTTAGTTACTTATGTATCCGCAAAACTTATTGACGCATTTTACATAAAATTAGTACCTAAGTGTGTTGAACTTTTTCCTTTTTCATACTTTCAATTTTTTTTTTAAGTCAATGCCTTATTTATATTATACAAGCTAACACTAAAATATATATATTATGTACAAGTATATAATAAAACATTCGTCCACATCGCTGTCAATGCGCTCGTCGGATAACTGTGTAGTATTACAGACTTGTAAGTATTGAATAAAAGTTCTTTTAATTTTCTATATTATTAAAGCATGATTAGAACAATTCAATACTAATTACATAAGTATATTTACATACCTTTACTCAAAATATTTGTAAAATCCACCAAGCGCCCGCCAAGTGTGCAATTATCCTATTAACACTACCGAAGCTAAGTTACCGTAAACAATTAGCAGCAAGTAAATTACTTGAACTAATTCATAATTACTTGTTATTTATTCACTTTAGTACTTCTTTACTTATTTTAATGTCTACAGCACATAGGTAGGTGGACACTTGTCTCAGCTACGGATGATTGAATGATTTCTGTATACAATATAAAGGTGCTTGTTAAAAACATATATCTCATAGATAATCTGATATTTTCTAAACCAGCTGGACAGATTGAAGTGGCCATCACATTGGGTTTTCGTCACGTGAGTTTACTTCATGCCGTATCAAAATGTGTTTTTTATTTTCAATGACAGTATTGGGGTTGATTTCTGCGTATGATGAATTCCGTACTGAAGAACCAGCACAGTGATTGCGTAACACACTCTCAACCAAAAAACGTGGGCTTTGATGGATATTTCTAATCCATAGCTTCATAGGCGGGAAATTTCGTCGGCTCAACAACGTAAATAACGTAATTAACTTGTCTGAACTGTCAAAATGAAAGTAATTGTGATCGATTGCCCTTTCATGTGTTTGTTTCAATTACCTACGGGCAGAAATTCTGAGAGTGTTTTAGGACTAATCTTTAGAATTTTATCGTTCTGTCAGCCACATTATACGGTTTAAGACATTTATTTCTCAAAATGAATACAATTCACTTATCATGAGAAATACAAGTTAATCATAATACTTGATACACGATTTTATGAAGAACGGCAGGTACTCGTAAATAAACTAGTATATATTTTAGTTAAGTAAATTTTAGTTAAGTAATAAGTTAGTTATTTTAGTAAGTCAAGTTAGCAAATATTTTTCTTATAATGTACGAGGTATGTATATGGGTAACAAGAAAAAGTTAGAGGACCATTACATATCGTTTAATAGCAAGTCAATAGCAATTACACATTGTTACAATATTTTTAATTTGCTAATGTTTCAAAATTATAATATAGTTTAGTGCCTAAATGTTTTTATGTATTTAAATAAGTAATAATTTAATGTAGTAGAAGCAAATTAATAAATTATAGGCCAGACAATACAGCCGTTTTTCAATGTAAGGACTAATGACCTAAAGTCATTACGCTGCGATGTAGCTGTGATGTAGTCCTGACGTGGTCTTTCCATGTTCTACTGCTACGAACGGCCAGAGTCTGTGTTTCAGCAGTATTGTCACACTTAATTTTAATAAACAGTTTAGGGCTCACTGGCAACTAACACTACTACTGAGGTTGTAGGTAATATTTTAGCCACTTATGATATTCAAGTTTCTGTTAAACCTGCGTACCTGCTTACGTATTACCTGCATAATTAACAATTTTCTATTTGTATACAAGTATTATAAAAAGCAGTTATCCACTTGGATAATCTCATAGTTGACCTGTTCGGTAGTTTAATACGAAACGTTGATTTCAGATTAACTCGAGTCATTTAAATATTGCGTCTGGTCTGGTGTCAGTAAAATGTTTCTAGGTAAATATAATTCATCTCAAACCAGCTATCGCGTTCCTATTTGCCAATCTATACGCGTCAATAAGAAAACGATAGCCTGGTTTTCTTTTCAGACAGGCGGAAAATGTACCTATCGGTTAAACCTCAATTCATGTACACCTACGCGCAGTGGCGATACGCATACGACGTCGTGCACTTAGTTCCGTGTATTTGTTTTTATCTCCACAATTACCCTTTTTCTAAAACTGTTACGAAATCCTAATGTAATTTTGTCATAGTACTAACCCACTACGCCAATCGGCTTTATGTATTTTTAAGTTATAATATTGTATTTCCTCTGTAAGTGATTGTGTAAATCTTTTGTGGAAATAAATGTCTAAAACCGTAAAGCATATGAAAAATAAAACGCACTTTTTGCAAAATTAAGCAGAATTTCTAATAAATTTGCGTTCTTATGGACTGGCCGCGCATTCAAGTTTTACGAGCTGCATGGCAGATAAGCGCTTGAATTTCCAATAGGTACATGTTTTTTTATCTACATCCTACTTGATTTTCTTATTTCTTTAGATCTTCAAATAAATGTTAGGACACCGCAATGTAACGGTTTACTTCTAAACAATATAACAAGGAAATTTTAAAATTTTTAAAAAAATCAAGAAAGAAAAGAAAAGTAGAAGAATGGCGGTTGTCAATCTTAATGTCGACAGGGGTGATTGCTGCATTTTCTTAGCTGCGGTCCACAGTGAAGGGTCCTTAAAATATCTCTAAGTACTAAAAAGTAGTTTTTGAAAAATTATTAAATCTGTAAGTATAGCTGTAAATATATGACTGACCTTGTTGTTTGGGTAATATTTTTATAGGAAGTTAGGGACATCGACGCGCAAACCACAACCATGAATTCAGCGCATGATTCTAGACTAGCGTAGAAATTTTTATTTTAATTCTTTTATAGACAAGTGCAATACCTACTCGGTCAAAATGGAATAACTATATATTTTTTTAATAACTACCGAAAAATATCAACGCTGGGTGATTCAAAATCATGCACTTAACCCATGGCAACAGTTTGCGCGTCGGAGTCCCCTCCACAATGTATAGTACGAAGAGGGAAGAAGAGAAATCACTTGTCTTTACGAACTCTTTTACAAGGAGTTCTATTACTATTAGAAAAACCTGTACATTTCTTATATTTATTCCAGTAGGTTTTTCTATGACTTTTCCCATTTTCAATCTGCGTACATTTCCAGTATAAGCCGAATTTTCATTGTACGAAAAGCCTATACAATGCGAGGTCAGCTTATACTGGAACTTACAGCTATCTGAAGTGGTCCATCGATTATGGCTGGCGCTCTGCTAAAGAGTGTGACCACTACACCACTCACGCTTATCGCGCATATTAACACGATCACGAGACGCGTTATCTGTTGAAAGATATTTCTTGGACCGCTATTTAAACATTTATGATGAAAATGAGGAAAATATCACATGAATCGAATATCCCTTAACGCAATAGGATGGATGATGGATGGATGGACGCTATGGATGGTCGTTAACAACAACGAGCTTAAGAAAGCACAAGTAGATTTCTCGACGACCCAAAACAATCACGTCTGGCTAAGATTGATCAGGAGAGCCGACCTGAAATTAAATGGTTAAAGGCTAGATAGAAGACGTTTTGAACCGTGGACGAGATGCGTGAACAAGTAGAGTAAAACCACTTAAAGCATCTTTTTGACACCAGAGTGTGAATAATGTTAAATAATTACAGTCAAGGCCAAAAAATGTCACGCACTTAGCTCAATCCAAATACGATTTTTTCAAAACACTGAATATTTTTTTGTCATTATCTATGGCCACCATTTTAGCAGCAATATCAACAAAAAATGCCTTTTGAATTCATTAAATTTTACATACATATTTTATTAGTATTACATACATATATTAGTATGAATATGATATGATGTCTTTTCTTTTGTTCTAATTTTCGTGAATGTTTCAGAATTATTTGAGGCTCTAGATTGATTCTATGTTAAAGTATATTATATTTCTTTAATAAAATCAATCTGCCTAGCCTTTTCCCAACTATGTTTGGGTCGGCTTCCAGTCTAACCGGATGTAGCTTAATACCAGTATTTTACATGGAGTGAATGCCTGTCTGGCCTCCACAACACAGTAACTGGGTAACAAAATACCCCTTTGATAAGACTGGTTGTCAGACTTTTGGGCTTCTGGCTACCCTTAATGACTGTCAAAGATAACAGCTACTAACAGCCGGGACCAACGGCTCGACGCAACGCCTCTCGTATGTACCTAATGGATGGTCACCCATCCACTTACCGATCGCGACAAGCGTAGCTTAACCTTCGATCGACCCCTGCGGCTACTATTATTTAATCACGAACCCCTCATTTAGCCACGAGCATATTTCTCTAATTTCAATTACTTTTTTTTTGTTATTTAAAGTGCTTACTTGAATAATTCTAACATTTAAAACTAGCCCACACTAACAGGACCAGAAATCAAGTACGGAATGATTGCAAGAGATAAATCAATTCATGAATTTGTCTAGGTAGACAAATTAGGTAAATGTGCCGTGGTAACTACGGTATACCTAGTTAAGGTTTTATTAGTGTTAAAAGTTACCTAACTGTTCAAATAAATCTAGTAAAGGAACTGAACTAGAGAGAGAGATTAATTTTAAAAGTTAATTATTTTCTTGCAACTTCATACATCTTAATTTTTTATGACTTCTTCAAAATAATATGGGTGTTAGTGCACTCTATGAAAATATTGACTATGTGCTAACAACTACTATACTGTAGAAAGAGGTACTCAATATGCTATATATACTACTCAAGACCGTATTTCGGCTATGGCGGCCACTCTCTACGGAGTCTACGGCCTTTGGCGCGGGAGATATTATAGTGCACATGTGTGTGCGCAGAGACAGGTGCACTCTCTCTTCCTTCCAATGGAACGGCACGCAATCAGACACGACCGGACAGTGACCAGGCGCAGGACCTACAGCTTAACGTGATTTCCGGGGGTATCACACCGCCAACTTTCAAACTCCGGGCTGTTACTAAGAAATTCCTAATGGGAAAACCCAATAACACTTTGCTCGACCGGCGAAACGAACCCAGGACCCCACGCTCAGCAGTCGCGCTTGCGACCACGAGACCAACGGGGTAACGCGGGAGTATGGTATGAATAGTGTACGTCAGAATAAGTTTAATATCGCCCTCTCACAGTCCACCTTAAACTATCAGATAGGTACATACGTACACAAAATTATTGAATGCAAGTCATGAAATGAATAGTTATTCTCACTCAACAAGGGCGGCACAGCTGATTCGGAATAATTGTCAAATAAACATTCTTGTCTCAATTAAAGACGACACGTCATACTATATGTCATCACTGATGTTAACATTGTACACTCAGCAAAGTATCATAATAATAACCAGACCATCTTTATAGCGTGTCCCTACATCGAAACGTTTCTGCCAACAAGCCTCCATAGTATCCATACAACACTGTTGACCGTGCCGACCATGCCTACACACGGCAAGAAAAATGTGTGTGTACATAAGGCCTAGCAGAGCGCGGCTGGCTGCAAGAAATGACGCGCAACAAATTAAACAGTTGAGTACCGATGAAAACATATAGAACTAATCCTGCAGGGTAATTGCGTAACACACTATCAGTAAGAATGGCTTTAATTTTGACAGTTCAACAACATTGATTGCGTTATTTACGTTGTTGAGCTCAATATTCCTGGCCCCGACTACTTCTAATGAAGTGTATCGGATTATACAAGACCTAAAAAATAAAGTTAGTATAGGTTATGATGACATCTCAACAAGAGTATTGAAATTCGTTTCTGAAGTGATATCGAGCCCCATTAGTCATATAATTAATTTAAGTATTTACTGTGGAATCTATCCCGATAAGCTAAAACCCACTATAGTTGAGCCCTTATTTAAGAAAGATGACAAGACTAACATAAATAACTACCGACCAATTGCGCTTATACCAGTAATATCAAAAATATTTGAGAAAGTTATTTGTAACCGCATGTATTCCTTCTTCACCAAGCACAACATTTTAGTAAAGGAACAGAAAGGTCTTAGGAAAAATAACTCCATAAATATGGCTACCTAGGACTTCCTTAGTATTATAATGACAGATATCGATCAAAGAACTCCCACCAGCGCTATATTTATGGATATGATGAAAGCTTTTGATCTAGTTGAACATAATATCTTGTTAGAAAAACTAAGTGCTTACGGAATAAGGGGAAATGCACTTTCTCTTATAAAATCACATCTTGACAATAGAACACAGTGTACAGAAGTTAGACGAATTTGTAAAAGGGATAAAGTGGAATATAAATACATTTCAGAAAAACGTAAAATCACATTTGGCGTGCCACAAGGCACAAGTGTATTGGGGCCCGCTATTGTTTTTAGTCTACATAAATGACTTTCCGAAAAACGTCACTTTTCCTATGGTTCTTTTTGCCGATGATAGCACTTTAATTATACAACATAATAAATTATCGTATACCTATAATGTTTTATTTAATTTCTAATATTGTTAAATTAATAGTGTAGATCTTTGAGTTTCTATAAAATATCTGTAAGACCTGTTATATCACCAAAACTCGCACTAATAAATATTTTGACTTTGACTTTGAGCAGACAAACTTTTCGAACATATGAAACAATGGATTAGCAATATCCTTCAAAATGATTCAGATTGTGATTGATAGTGTGTTACGCAATTAGGGCGCTGGAACCACCTACGCTCTGTTATGCCTTCGAGACCACTAGGTCTATACCTAGCGGCTATGTAGACTAAGTTTTTTTTTTTTTTTTTTTTTTGGATGGGAAATCATCAAATGACTCCTCCCGCTCTGGGTGGAGCGGAAGGGAGTGTCAGACTCTTACTGACTAAAACCCACCCATGTTCCTTCCTTCGCCCTTTATGTTCCGGGGTAGCGGTAACCCTTTCGGACAATCCCGCTGCCCCGGCAGGCTTCGGCCCTGAGGGGCCCTAGTATCCCTATGGATACTAAGCCAGCACCACCTTAGTCTACATCTAACAATCTAGAAATACTTGTGCCGAGCGCAGTAGATAGTTAATGATGAGTGTAGACACCTAATATTAATGCATTTGTTATTGGATTCTTATGTGACAGCATCGTATTTACCTACTCCTAATTAATTTTATCATTTAATAGTCTCGCAACTATGGAACTTTTCATGTAAATAAATCAAACTACCTATTTATAAACCAACCCGAAGAGTGATATCTAATGTAAACAATGGAAAAAGTGTAAGTGTGTAACTTACACTTATTTCCACTATTTAGTGTAAGTATCTAACACCATATAATAAATAATCGTAATACTAACCAAACCAACAAGTTTCTAGCGTCAGGCATATCGGATAGCTGCTGGGCAGGTTTCACCACTTTCTTTAACTAGTAAGGTATGATTATAAAATGCACTGCGATTGCTAACTTATATTGAGGAAACCACCATTGCACGGCACTTGTAAAAATACTGCACTTTGATAAATTAAAAGTTACGTCTCGGAGAAACTTGGCAATAGGTACAGACGCGATCTACAATCACTGAATTCTATCAATTAAATTCAAACGTAGGTATTAGCAATGAGTTGATTGAACAATGAAGACAATTAACTTTTAAGTACTTTGACTTATGATAAGACATACCTCTTTTTCAAAAGTGCGAACGATCTGAAGAATTTTAAGTACCAATATTTTCCTCTTCCTAGTCTGATTGCGGACTTCTCAATGTTTGTTATCGAGACTCAATGAATTTTGTACAGTGGCATTACTTATTAATATCATATTTGAAAATAAATCGCAACTATTTATTATGATTTGTTTTTAAGCGTGATATTTTGACAGCTGTTATTTATTAGCAGCGTTGAATTGGCTACCATTGTTTCTTGCAATATTTGTAGATGCCTCATGTGTTTAGGTAGGTATAAGAAACTTACGTTGGATTATTTTTAAACTATATTTTTTTCTAATAATAACTCTTGTTGTTGTACAAAAAAAAAAACTAAAATGTGTAACCAGGTGACTGAGATTTGTTTAAAAAATTATTATATCCAGTCATTCCGCCGCAGATAAGGGCTCTAAGCCCCAACATCGGCAGGTAATCTCAGTTTGTCACGATCTTCGTAAATGTGATAAATGGATCACATGTTTTTCTCATCAAAGTCAAAGCAATGGCATTTATCATTTATCTTAAGTAAAGATAACAAAAGGGTCAGTTCATGAATTCAAATTTTCATATATTGAAATCTGATTAAATATAATATTTTTTAAAAAACATAACATCACGCTTTATTTACCATAGGGTTGGTCAGAGGTGTACAGTCACGAGCACTAATATGTCAACACTTGGAAACTTTCAATAGCGATTTTTGCTTGAAATAATAATGCAACGTTAAAATACGACACATCACCTAAACCTATAGGTTCGAAAATACTACGTATAGGTTCATAATAACATAAAATTTCATTCAAAAACAAAAGAGAAAATCGCCTTTGAATAAAGTCAATTGTGTACGTATTTTTGCTCGTGACTGTACCTATAGAACACCCACATTTCTCCAGTTATGTTTAAGTCCCAAGTAATAGGGGGCGAGCCTATTGCCATAAATCCAGACTCCGGGTTGCTACTGAGATTTTGTAATTTTTCAGAAACTTGCATTCATTTGTAGAATAGACGCAATGGTTTTATGAAATGTCTTTTTTTTTTTTTTTTTTTTCTGCAAGGGAATTATTGTATAAACAAAGAGTAGGTACTCTTTGTTTATGAAATAATTCCCACTTCTCAAGTAATGAGAGACCACGTAATAAGACGTTGGAAAGTTTACAAACCATGCTAGAGATCAAATCTAGTCGTTGTTTGTCAGATTCACCATGTTCGATTGTATTACATATAATTTATGGTACATCAATGAGCGTGCTGTAGTCTTGTTAACAAGCGTATTACATGGAAGCGCTAATTTGATTGTTTTGTCTACGATTCTCCACTGAGCATAGGTACGTCAGCATCACGAGGACCGCCGGCAATCGTTCCGTTTAACTAGAACATGTACCTACTTCCTTGTGAATTAATTTATAGTTATAAAATGACATTAATATTTATTATTATGTGCAAACACGACAGTGAATTTAGATTACCTATGACTTCACTTCTTTGGTACACTAGAGGTATGTATTAAATATAAGAACATACCGATGTAGCGGATCTAGATGTCCTCCCGACGTCACCGGTCACCTGCAGGTGTAGTTTGACAGCCTCCACGCCGGATCGCTTGGTTCGCTCGCGCGCCTCAGCAGCCGTCTCGAGGACACCAGCACTGTTCGTCTGTCGCTTTCCACCGCGTGAAATCTCCTGCTTCACTCCCTTTTTGTCCTGCTTTCCACGAAAATCCTGTTTCGCTCGACGATCGCGCGTCTTCATCTTAAAGAATATCCAAAGTTCATTCTCACGTTTCACTAAAACATTGACCGATATGTTCACTAACGTCGAATACAATCCAATCGGAAGCTGGGTTGAGATAAGATATTTGTGTTGAAGGTGAAAGAGCTTAGATAAAAAAATGGTACACAAATCAGGTGTCTGTCTACGTGACAGAAAAGGCCCTTTATGTTAGCACCTCGAGGTGGTCACGTAGAGTCCTTGAACCGGCGCGGGAGCGTGGTGACGGCGCAGGCGCGGGCGAGCGGACGTGTGTTTCAGTATTTACGTTTGTGGAGATGAAGTGGTCGCCGTCGAGCGTGGCGCGGCCGGGGTCCGCTCGGACTGGCGCGGGCGCAGCGAGCGCGCACCGCTCTCCTGTGTCGCTTGTTTGATCTCCGTTTGTTAATTGAAGAGATCTCGTATGACACTATTAGATGAGACGCTATCACAACATCATTAACACTAATGCACAGCACAATTATTGTATTTAACCTACAAAATGTTTAAAGCATCTCTTTAATTTTGTAAACATTTAAATAAAAGGCTACGTACCAAAGTATGCAACGAACATATTCTAGTTGCATGGTACTTAATTCAAAAAATATATGGTTTAAGAAGTTTATTATTTCTCCTTAGAAATTAACAATAATTCACTTACTGAGAAACTAAATAAAATGTTTACTAGCGTATATATGTATGTCCTAAACCTATACAATTGCTTACCCAAATTCGTGGGCGAATCAAGTTATAAAATCCTGTACCACCAGTTTGAGTTTGCACCTTATATACAAATTGATTATCGTGTCCATACACTCGAAAGTTTCATAATAAACTAATTTTATTTTCACCTAAAAAGTATTCATTCAGTATTCATCAAATCCACATAAAAAAAACTTCTCGAGGTAACAGTGTCGCCATCTTGCATGAGTCATACACAACTCATCGCGGCAATTATTATCTTCCGGTACGCAAACTACTTCAAGTGAAAATCTACTCGTTAGTTCTGGAAAATCCCAACAGATGGCGTTAGTGTGCGCAAAATGTCCGTAAAAGTTATACTTTACGTGTTCACGGAATATTTTTAAGATTTAGTTAGAGGAAATTACACAAGATAGCGATGGTTTCATTTGATTACCGCGTAGTCAATGGGTCCGTGTGCGTCTATAGGCACTTAAATAAATTATGGTCAGGGATCGAGCGAATTTGCATCTTTTATTTCTGTTGGCTTGTACTCATATAAATCTTACTTGAATGTAGTGAAATTACTATACAGATTCATCATTGTTAAGTTCTATGAACAGTTGAACTTAACAATAATAAAGGACAATGGATAGTTGTTCATTGAATTATACAATATCAGACAAGTTTTTTTAATAATAAAAAAACAGGCTTTTAATACAAGATTTGCTTACAACTTTCTTAGAATAAACTGCCATAAAGTTTCTCGAGAATGTTTAGGTTCAGTAAATATCTGTGGTAAAATTACCATCGGATCATTGTAGTAGGTATTTTAAATCTTGAGAAAGTTATTCGATATTTATTAGTTAGGTTCTGTAATAAGTCATTTCCTTGTCCTGTCCTGTGTTCACATACATACATATAATTCATGGTGATTATTCGCCCACAGTGAAAGTGTTTAGGTAGCTGCTATTAAAATTGATTGAATATTATCGAATAAAACATCAATCAATAAGAAATAAGTATATGTTTTGTGTATGTATGTATATATGTAAATGGTATACAACAGACTACCATCAGTATTGTCTCTCCTTTCCCTCTAAATCCATCAAAAGATTGTCTTTAAAAGATCGCGTTTAGCGATAAGACCGGCCATTGTCTCGACCCTTGTAAAATTACTACATTTATATCTGTAATATTTTTGGTGTACAGACGCCAGAAGGTCAAGCTAACCGAAACTGTCAAATTTTCCCAATCAACCTTGAACCTTAATGCGATAAAGTTGAAAATCTATTAAAGAAATTTGACAGATTGTAGTAACTTGATGTGCTGGCGTCCGTACATAATAAAGAATATTCTATTCTATTCAATCAGTCAACTAAGCCCATCCCACTGCTGGACATAGGCCTCTCCCAGGCTGCGCCACAACTCCCTGTCCTCCTTTCGAGTCCTCTGTACGAGCCACCTTTTTAAGGTCCATCTAGCTGGGGAGCGTCCCACACTACGCAAAATAAAACAAATTATTTGCAAAATATTTTATTGTCATTCTTAATTAATCTCACTTACTTAAATATAAAATAAAGCCAAAATTATTCTAAATATTTAAAAGTAATTAACAGATTATCATTCACTAAATCACTTTGAGATATTACTGCAATGTACATACCTAACTAACAATATAGTGAAGTACTTTTCATTAACAGAGATTTAAGTGAACTTAACAATAGTAATCTCTATATTCTACATAAGTTTTTCTCACACATAGCAATCATTTTTATTTTGACAGCCGATTTACAAAAGTGACATTTTTTTAACAACAACAATCAAACTGAAAGCGAATGCTATTGCTAGCGTCAAGTAATTAAGCTTGCCTTTTATTTTTAATATGACGGATTAGGGTTTTAAGCTGGGGGATACACATGTCATGTTGCATGTCACTGTGAACTGGCATGTGTATTCATGGTTTAGCGTGGAGTGACGAACATGGTACGTCCGCAACTTAATGGAAACGAAGATTTAGCCTAGCACGGGCGTATTTTTATCGCGTGATTTTCTTCCGCGCACTGGATTTACTACACTCTGCTTAGCGCCGAGAGTTGAATATCTAAAACTGTGTTTTTCTATGTCGTACTGAGATGCGCTCTGTTGGATTTGAAAATCCAGTGCGCGAAAACTAACGCCGGTACAAGGATCTTTTGGCGCGTGACCAATATCGGAACTAACGTCGCCATCTTGTTTTTTTAATACAATTTCTGCGACAATTTCACAAATCTTTACCAACAACGCCCCCCTGTCAATTTCAAACAGGCGCCAAAAGGTCCTTTTAGCATTCTTAAATGTCACAGTATTGTGGTTGAAAGCCACATAACCTGTTATAATCTCATACACGTTTACTTTGAACCTATAGGTTCTCTAATTAGAGATGAGAGATGGTCTGTTGACCGGAATATGGCATCGAGTACTTCTTCACAATAAATAAACTATTTGATAATGAGATCCTTTGCTTGATTATCTTCAGTTATGATTCGGTTTCTGAAACAAAAATAGTAATCATTTAGCAATACAGTTGGTTTATATTACAAATTCATGAAAATCACAATATCTCATAGTACGTATTAGGGACAACTTTATAAAATAAAGTGTACCTACATAGGTTACAAGATGACTTTAACCTTAAAAAACACTATGGAAACGTCGGGAGGAGACGCCCTATACGGATACATAGTGACTTTATTGGTGATGTTCTTCAGGAATATCAGATACGTAATACCAGTAGGTAGGTTTCGAGTACGTAACCAGGAGCGCGTGAGTGTATCCAATCAACCAGCAAAAGGAGTATGTAAGGGCGTTCTGTAGTTTCTGCCTGCCCCCATGGGATGAAGGCGTGAATTTATGTATGTGTGTGCTAATGATAAGTCAGTGTACAGCTACCACAACACCGTACCGCAGTAAACTTGATTTTGGAACTAAAGTCTGCTATACCTACAGTTTACCCGTTCCTATGGACTGGACAAAGAAGACAAAGAAAAACTAGGTAGGTGATACTTTTTAACTTTTCTTTTACTTTCAGATTAACGTGAAAGTTTTTTTACTTCGAACAATGAAAATTGGGTCAAACTTTCGTAACTAGTTCATTTAACCTTATTGTATCGTACATTTGTATTATTACTTCCTCCTTCTTCCGAAGCAATGTATCTTAAGTAAAATGCTGTAATAGCTTGAGCTTCAAAAATTGCAATGATGCAAAGTATTTGTTGGGTCTTTGCCAACGAAGATGTTAACAATTCGTTTCCTCCTTAACTTTTGCTATTTGTAAAGAATCTTAAGGCAACTGGCCGATTCGATACACACAGTATTAATAATTTTATCAGGCTACTTTCCATGATATCATTCAAAATCGAAGACATGTGACACATCGGTGACATCTACCAATCCGCACTGGGCCCGCGTGGTATATTTCCACTCCCTCTCGAAGAGAGGAGACCTGTGTACCAGCAGTGGGAACATTATAGGCGGATTATGTTTATGTTATTCAAAATAATCTGTTTAAAATTAACTCTACATTGAATCATTGCTACTGCTAAATGCAATGTTTCAATTGTATAGGTTTTATCTATAATGCTGAGATATAAAATGAATTTAAAACATCGTTCTGTTTCTGTCAATCGTTGGACAGAGACAGAATGTTTCATATCTGTTTAGCGCTAAACTTATTTAGTCATTCGTGGTGCAAGCTGGCCTATAAACCTTGTATATATATTGTTCTATATACAGGGTAACTTTTAATTTGACGTATTCCTTCCAGGACCTGATAGTATGACATTTGCAACAATGTACAATAGTAACATTTTCAGATGACTAGTGTCAGAATTCATGTACGTAAATTATTTTTGAAAATGGTGAATTAACTTCTTCCTTTAACTTTTAACTGTTTGATGTTTTAGTTTTAGTTACATCCAGTGTGTTAAAGTATTAGATACCCAATGGAATAGCAATGAAGGCCATCCAATTAGGGAGTTTAGAGAAAAGATTTGGTGACGAATTCTGAGAAATTTCCAAAAATACATGAAAAATGGTTTTTCTCGAATTCCATGAATGTGCGCCTTGGCTTTATGGGGTGCTTAATTTTTGCGAATCACGTCCGTCACACTATCACGTCCTGGAAGGAATCCGTCAAATTATCTTGAGTTATCTTGTACAAATACATTGTTCTATAACTTTGTATATAAATAGTTCTTTCCTCCTTTCAACAAAGAAAAACATAATTACCGTTTTCACATTTTTTATGTTTCTCCTTCAGCAGTATGGGTCCTAAATGTTTGGTGAGCAGGAAGCCAATGGGCGTCGTAATCAATATGGCCTGTACAATGAGCCACATGAGATGTTCTGCGTACTCGATCCGCACGTCATCAGGGTCGCCACGGGCTATTAGCGCGTTTATTGCTACTGGACATAAAACCGCCTGAAAAATAAAAAAGGAGGTTTTATAATGAATTCAGCACGTGATTACGCACCCCCAAGAGTAGAACCTTTTCGTCGGTCATTAAAAAAAACCAGTTGTTTTATATAAAAAATGTATGGCAGATTATTTCTTATAAACTTACAAAGTGTATACTGGTTCAGGTATCAAGGAAATCGAATTATCCTCTCATCATCGTAATTAGCCGTTAGTACCCCATTGCTGCACATAGGCCTCTCCGACCCGCGGCACCTATCCTATTCGACTGGCGAATAGTTATTGTTTGATAAAGCCTATAGTGATGTCCATTCTCCATGTTCTCATACAATCCGACTCGATTTCTGAATGTGATAACAAAATCGATCATCTCGGATCACATCTCTATCGCATAACAAGTTGGTTAAATGTATGCGGCTCACACCTCCTCAGATGAAGGTAGGTATTGTTTGAGCCTGGGGTTGGTTACTATACAGTCAATAGCCCTCTACCGTAGACAAAAGGGATAATAAGGTAAGATCCTGTGGTGGTGTAGAGGATTTTGTCTCGTTGTCCTTTTTGCCAACTATATGGCACAAAAAAAGGTAAAGCTAAATTATTCTGAGACCTTGAACGGAGTAATTTTTACACGAAAAGCAGATCCTCAGTCACAACTAAGTTATACTTCAAATCAGCCCTAGCATAATTGTCTAAAAGGATGAAGACTACAAATAACTTTCCGAGTACTATCTTAATTATTCACTATAATATGATTAAAGGTCATTGACCTGGGAATGAACTTTGAGTGACGGGTCAAGGATCCATTAAGAAGGAAGGATCAACTCGAAGCGATGTCCTGCTCACTGTTCATTATCCGAAACAATATTTAAACTACATTTAAAGCGGATTTGATGTTTACTAAAACCTTTTCAAACTCTTAGTGGCACAAGACTAGGGATTTAAAACTGGATAGGTGCCAATATGACTTTCAATGCTGAAAATGAAAATATTCGAAAGAAAGAAGGCTCTGGAACTGGAGGGTGTAATCGCCACCAGGCAACGTGCAGCGAGCGGGAGTGATTGATTGTTCTTTTTCGTTTGTCACTGATCATTCATTCTCTTTATTAGAAGGCGCCATAAATATATAGCAGTACATTAATACATTTGCATAATCAGCCTATAATGTTCCCACTAGGACACAGGCCTCCTCTCGGTGAGAGGGAGTGGGCCGTAATCTACCATGCGGGCCCAGTTGGTAGATGTTACATATCTTCGAATGTTTGGTTTTAGAAAACCTCCCGATGTTTTCCTTCAACGTTTTGAGAGCAGTGGTGATGAAATAATTTCCACAAAGTAAAGCGCCTGTCTTTGTTCGAACCTACGACTTATAACTCGTAAGTCGCGGCCGTTACCACTGGGCCACCACTGGTCAAAGAACGTTTATGAGGTTTTACATAAGGTTTTGGATAAAAAGTGTTTAGATACATACCTCTACAATGGACTTGGGCACCCAAGTGCAGCAAACAAACAACCTCTCCCTTATTGATAACTTGAAGCACACGAGGAATGCGACGATCAGTCTGACTGCTAGACAGACAAACAGTATGCCGAAACCCACAAGCATCACTTTCGATAAATCTGAATGTATCTGCAATAAAACAATTCACATTATTACTTTGTACTGAGAACGTTAAAGGAGCTTAGTCTTTATAACAGTGATATAATATCGTCTGGCATAATAATTATTTTTATCATAAAGAGGGAGCAACGTTTAAATTGCGTCGTTATTTTAGTAAAATACTTTCACATAGGTAACAATTAAATATTGTGCAAATTAAATACTTGATTTATGGTCTCATAAATGATTATGTTGAAAATAATCGCAGTTTGTATTTAGGTTATATTTTGATATCAAATAATCTTGTTAAATCTTTTACGATTATTTATAGCCCATTTATTAGATTTAAATATGTACGGAAGGGCACTCCTTACTGCACTGTAATGTACATATAAATACACAATCATAGAAAAATGGAAATTAAACTTTAGTTCTAAACAATGAAAGATTTAGTACGCATATGTACATAAGTATCTTCACTACTATAAGGATTTGTTCTGTTGGCACTTGAAATACTTTTTTTGCAAAAAAACAAGATGGCAGCGTTAGTTACGATTTCGGCCACGCGCCAAAAGAACCTTGTAGGACTTTATGTGGTTAAAGGGTTGTTACCCATTCCACGTTTTAAAGTGTGGTTTAAGCCTGTGCAAAAATTACACGCATTTTTTTAAATTTGAAGCCAGAAGGAATCGTAATTAATAAACCTTTTGCCACTGGCATGTATTTATGTGCCCAGCGCTTCTATTTACCTAACTCCATTTAATTAGCTTCTGTAAATAATCAATATACGTACCACGAAAAAGGTTCCGGTGTAGGCGAAGAGGGCCGGCTCGACCGCTGACCACATGACGCGGTACGCGGTGGATGCAGGGTTGTTGTTCAGTTTCCAGCCGGCCTTCGCCCAGTGCCGCGCCGCTGTTGCGTTGCATGCCAATACTGCTATACCACCTGAAATCATGATAATTTTAGGGTTAAGATTTATTAAGAGAGGAGTCTTCAGCCACTAGACTCGCTACTAGGTAAGTAAGCTGAATGGGACTGAAAGAAACCATCGTAAAAAAGAAAGGTTTTTCTGAAAATAGAAAAGCAAATTCACATTTTCTTTTTTTAATTTTGTATAGTCTACAGAGAATATATTTCACAACATCACGTCTGTGTCTTTACCGAAGGGTTAGGCAGAGGTGTAGGTACTATCTTTGTTTGAGGAACCAACAGCATTTACAGCACTGTTTATCATTTATATTAGGGAAGTAGCCAAAATTGATAACCAATATTTGCACAATCGTTATCACAAAATAGTCTAGTTATTGACCATATTGATGACTCACATTCAGGTGACTTTTCGTCGAGCAAACCTGACTTTTATTCTTTGTATAATAATATATCGTAACTGTATACTTTTCGATCTTAAAGTAAACAACGCTTTGGTAAACATATAAACTGCAAATGTACATAAAAATGCACGAGCTACAGTCCCGTGGTTTTCTAAAATATTATGTTTCTCGTGATATTAAATCACTGAAATGAAAGATGTTGCAAAAACGATGAGAAAAGTCAGCTGTTCGAGGCACAGAAAATAAGGCAGTAACTCAACTAAAACTATCATAAAGTATTTTATTAGTTTTATAATGTTACGATATACTAAAAAGTAGTTGAGAAAGGTTAAGAAAGGTCAATGTTAAAAGCAAAATCATATCTTAACGTAATTTTACATTTAGTTTGAACTAAAATCGTGGGAGTGTGATAAAAGCTTGTAACACATGATTGAAAAGCTCCGCTGAATCCTCGCTGCAGCACTCTGTCGAGTTTTCGTATATCCGTAATGCAGCTTATTTACATTTGAAAAAGAAACATGGTTCGAACACCATGTTTCTTTTTCAAATGTAAATAAGCTACCACCACCACACACTTATTTTATACCACCACCACCACACACTTATTTTGTAACACGGGAACCCATTTTACATGGACTCGTTTAAACATACCTATAGTAAAAGCTCTATCCTTCCTGCGTTGTACTTCCGTGTTACGGAGATTCTGAAATAAGGCCGTATTTTCATCTAGTACTAGCATAACTAGCCTATAATGTTCCTACTGCTGGGACATAGGCCTCCTCTCTGTGAGAAGGACTAACTATACTAGTACTAGATCTCTTTGTTATTAGTATTTTTGTAAAATACTTTTAATAATTTACAACCAATTTACTGACTATCACCCCACTGTTATAAAGATATAAGGTGCAGAATGTAAAATATATACTAACTGAGACTACGGGCTTCAGTGGGTGCACTAGAAGTGTGTTATGAATGCATCATTGAACGTTAAAACAGGGTGCACGGTTGGGTAAGGATTTTCCCAAAATATTATCTTAGTAGCACTGGCACAGTACTAACGATAGTTACACATTTTATTTATAATATTATATTTTTAATTACTATTTGTATTGATTTGCCGAGATTAAACACATTTTCTCGTTCTTTTTTTGTCGTGTGAAAAAGTTATGTACCGTACCTAACCTTTTTGGTGACATTTGCATAAAATGCATTACTACTGGCTATTGTAAGTCAACAATAATTTGTGTAAAGCCATTAGAATGTTATTTTTAAAAACTTACTTTTATTTATGTTTTTTTTTCTTCTTTGGAACTGAGCCGTGTCGACTATTATTATTTATAGTTTTTCACATGAAAAAGTAATGAAACCTGTTTGGTGACATTTATAAAAATTATTTAAACTTACTTTTTATTTAATAAGGTAGTTTTTTATTGTCAGCCCGTTTCAAACTTTTGTATTTTATTAAACCTTCTTGACTTTTTAGTAAATATTTCATTTTCCTTGCTTATTTCATTTTCCTTGCTTATTTCATTTAAAATAATAATTATTGTATTGACTCGTACTGCGTTTTCGAAATGTCTTCTATTTCCAAATTCAATTAGCGGTGCTCAAGGCGGTGCCGGTGCTAGATGCAATCCGTCATGAACAGGTTCAGTCTTTCACGTCGTCACTACTAAATTGAGATTTCGTACGAGTAATAGGTACGACATATTTGTTAGTATCGTATTGAGATGTGCAATTATGCACAAAAGGCATGTACCTAATTCAGTATACCTACGTGTTTAGTCTAAAACAGCAATATAACTAGAACTAAGTTTATTTGTAATTACTGGATATTTCAGTAAAAAAATAGGTTAAGTTTTACTCTGGGTATAGTGTAATGAACTATCGCTCCAATTGGTATATTGAACCCTTCTAAGCCCCGAGTTTTTCTTGCAGAAGATTATAATGTAAAAATAGTACTGACGCAGTACAGTTAAAGTTTTTTTAATCAGGTGAGCAGTGGTGGCTCTGTGGTAATGGCCGCGACTTTTGTTGTAGATCGTGGCTTCGAACTCAAGCAGGCCCCTTTGTGTAAACTATTTCATCACCACTACTCTCAAAATGGTGAAGGAAAACATCGCGAGGAAACAGGCATGTCCTAGAACCAAAAAATCGTAGACATGTGTCATCCGCCAACCCGCACTGGGCCCGGGTGGTGGATGTTGGCCTAGTCTCTCTCACTTAGAGAGGAGGAGGAGGAAGAGGAGGAGACCCATGTTATAGCAGTGGGAACATTATAGGCGGATTATGCAAAATTTTTAATCTGTAGAAAGAAAACCCAAAACACACATTACTTAACTAAATAATGTAGGTACTAACTAGTGCCAATTCTTTAGTTGTTTGACTTTGGTTGCGATGTGCGAAGTTCTTAGTGCCTCGTTACGTAGTGGTCGTGGTTATATTATGATCGTGAAAAACCGTTTTGTTGGTTAAGTGACCAGCAGACTGCGGAAGTTCGTGTCACTTTTTTATTAGATTTTTTGGCAACACGCTGCTTTTACATAACAACAGGTCGCCCCTTTCATATAGTTTTTTTATGGTGGACATTCTCATAGATACGTCACGTCACGATTATACACTACAGGGCAAAGTGGATGTATGTATCTCGTATTAAATAAAACTAGTGTTAGGTAATCCGACATTGCACTTCGGGAACCAAGATCTCTAGTGGAACAATTACTGCCAGTCCTGTTACGTCTTTAACGCGTTCCATAACCATGATACATAAAACGGAATCCATAATACCATAAGTATTTAAATTTAAAGAGTTACCATAAGTACCATACCACCAGAACGTGTACCATAAGTTAGATAATTAAAATTTATTTAAGTCGTGCCGAACGTAATAACACCATTTATACGAGTACATAGTTGCTTTTCGTGTCTCTGTATGTGTGTCCGCGATTCTTCTAAACTAAACAACGGATTTTGATTCGGTATTCACCACTATGTATCCTGGAAGGTTTATGTGTATAATACATTAATATTACACTTACATAAAATAAAGAAATCTCGATGTTTTGTCAAGTCGTAAAAACCAGGCAGGGATCGATAGTTCAAAAAATAAAACCGAAAAAAAAGATAACTAACCTGTGCCACCCCACCCGAACTGCGTGGTAATGAAGCTCACGAACAGCCCGCCGATCAAGACGAAGAGCACCCTTAACTCCGTGACGTAAGCGTCTTGTGAGTGCAGCATGAACTTGGCGAGGCTGCCCCAGATGGCGCCAACAACTGCGCCCAACAACAGCGCACACGCCGCCTGCAACAACCGAAAGTTAGCCGACGTTCTGCTCAACTTATTAAGATAACTTTGTGCCCTTCGGTGTTTTAGTAAGACTTTAGAATTACCGAACTACCGAGATTTTCCGGTGAGTTGGATAGATGATGATTTACTGCTTTTTTATATAAGTTTTTGGCTAGTAATATTCAATGATTTACTGCTTTTTTATAGAAGGTTTCTTCCTTTCTTTCTTTCTTTTCTTTTTAAAAAAAGCGTTGCCCCACACTAGGAATTTCTCCTGTATTGTGGGTGCGTTTACAAACATTTAAACTCACATACACAAATAGCCAGACCCGGAACAACTACTTGTAGGTCATACAAATATTTGTTCCGTGCGGGAATCTAGTAATATTCAGTTTCAATTGTAAATGTCGGGAAACAAAATATAATTTCAAATGTTAGGTTTCGTAAGTTAAAAGGATATGAGTTCTTATTATCCTTTTAACTCACAGAACAGATATTTTAATTCATATCCAAAGGATATGAATTAAAATATACTCTTGTCAAGTCATTGGAAAAAGTGACAAAGATTGATAGCATATTATTTCTCCCACTCAATATTCTTCAACTGTTTTAGAGTTCTATTACAATTAGCTTTTAAAAAAAAAAAAGTAGGTAAATAACATAAAAGTCAGTACAACTTACCCTAGCGTACCGGTAAACATCATCGTCGTCGTACATGATAAAGCTGTGAATGACGCCGAACACGCCAACACTGAGAGCTGTGTCGGTCCCACCCGCCGTACATACCAACTGTGGCCAGTTCTGACCGAGGTTCTTGCCGGCAGTCAGTCGTGTCACCGTCGGCATCAGGATAGCACATGACACTGACGCGTAGATCGATCCAAGAAGAAAACCTGAGTAGGAGAACTTTGTGTTAGAGCCATCAAACAGAAGCATAGTTTAATCAGCATATAATGTTCCCACTGCTGGGAAATAAGCCTCCTCTCTTCGAGAGGGAGTGGGCTGTAATCTACCACGCGGGCCCAGTAGAGCCTACAAACTTCACGAAAAATATCTAAATTAGGCACACTAGGGCTATGGGGTGCTAATCCGAAGATACCGCATGGTCTCCGCTGAGGCGGCGAGCCTCCTTGCCGGATTGCTGTCATGGGATCTGGAGGCAAAAGTCCTCGCCCACATATGGGAGTGGCGAGAGGAGGCAAAACGCCGCCGGGGCGTAACTCCACTGCCGCGAGAAATCACGGTACAGCGGACAGAGCTCCGGCGGGATCTCATAGCGCTGTGCTGGGCACGCCACAATTGTGGCGATAAGTCCCCTCTTTGAGGAGTGGCTGGAGAGGCGCCACAGTGCCCTCACCTGCCGCCTGACGCAGGTCCTCACCGGACACGGTTGTTTTGGGAGGTTCCTGTTCAGGATAAGGCGGGAGGAAACGCCAGGGTGTCACCACTGTGTGGACCGTCCGGAGGACACGGTGGAGCATATGGTGGAGGTCTGCTCGGATTGGGCGGAGCACCGCCGCGTCCCCGTGGCGGCGATCGGCGGTGGCGATCTCTCGCATCCGGCCCTGGTCCAGGCTTTGGTACGGAGCGAGAGTGCACGGGAAGCCGTCACCACCTTCTGCGAAGCAGTAATGCTCGCAAAGGAGTTGGCGGAGCGCGTGAGGGAGAGGCAATCTCTGCGCCCTCACGCCCCTAGTCGCCGCAGAAGACGCCCTAGACGTCGGGAGTCACCAGCTGACTCCCGGCCACCGTAGGCGCTGGCTTGCGGGCGGCGTGCAATGGGTAGCTCGCCGCCCGGCAAGGACCAGGCTCGGGTCGACGGCGCGTTGTGTTCCACGCGCGCCTCAAAGAGATGTCAGCACGAACTGACGGGGTCCGCTAGGGCCGATGACTGCTAGGGCCGCGGGTTGTTCGAAAGAGATACCGTGGCAACTGAAGGAACACTGGTGGGTTTTAATCAGTAAAAGTCTAACACGCCCTCCCGCTCCGTCCAGAGCGGGAGAAAACATAAGACGATTTCCACCCAAAAAAAAAAGGGCTATGGGCACACTTAGTATTTCGAGACATCGCGAAGCGGTTGGTCGACTCTTCACGTGACCAGAGGGCTGGTCTATTTTTTGGCTAAAGAATCAGCATTGCCATACAACGTGGCAATGCTGCCAGCCTTTTGGGCACATCTCCTATTGACAGCTATGCGGACGAATTTTTTTGATGCCCTTTGATTATTTCCCCTCCTTTTTATATACTTGTACATATTATTATTTTAAGACTGTTAGCTTTTGAAATTATGCAAATATTTTGTTAATAAATAAAAACTAATTAATTAGGCATTTTTATGTTAATTGACACCTATCAATAAAATCAAAGCTTTATAATGAATCTATACTGTTTTTCCATGACGCGTTGTTAAACCGACGAAAACGAAATATTGCCAGGAATAAAAAACTAAAGTACATATTTATTTGTCAATTAGTATAAAGGCAGACAGGCGCGACGCCGCAGCTCAACACGATTCTAGTAGAACAATTTCTATGACTACTTCGAGGAAATTGTTCTACCAAAATCGCGTCGCACCGTCGCGTCGCGCCTGTCTGCGGGAGCCTCTAAACTTTTGTATCAACTAAGTAAATCTCGTAAAAAATTAAAAGAATGGCATTAAGATATTTTTAAGCACATAAAGAGTTCAAGTTAGCGTCAACAATAAATACAAAAAATATCATAAAGGTATCATTGAACTGTACCTTGACACTTTTTCTTTACATTGATAAATTATTGCATGGAAGCGTAAACGTTAACAGTGTCGGGCTTCACTGAGCACTGTTAATATTATTCAGCAAATATAATTTACTTATGTAAATTGAAGGCATGTTTATCTTTTCATATTTTACGCAGACGCACGTACGATAAAAATCCAATAGGTAAGTATAATGAAATCATTACACTATCTGTGGATGTCCATGTTGATGTAGTGCGAAGTACATACGGGCTGGGTAAATAAGAGCGCGAAAGTAAAACAAAAAGTTGCCGTTGGAAACTTTTTCGCTTTGATGCTTTGTCCGGAAAATCGGGCCGTGTAGGTACTCGTAATTACAGGTGTGCGCACGCAGCGGCAGCGTGGCGCGGGCGTGACGGTGGCGTGGCGGCTGCAGCGCGTCTCAATGGTGCGCTCTACGCGACACGTCATGCGGCGAAAATGCATTCAAATCTTTTGCAATACCAGTTCCGCACCAGAATTTATTGAATTGGCTTTGTACCGCGCACACACCGCGCGCCATTGTGTTCAGCGTTCGTGACAAATTTTATTTTATTATACGGTTTGAGGTGTTTCGTGTTTTATCGAACGTTAGTTCGCGGTTTTTGCAGGCTAACGTTGGTTTTTAATTTATTTTTCGCGTCGGCTTGCCGATTGCTAATAAATGGGTTGGTACGTTTTAATAACGAACGATGAGAGCGTTGATTGATCAGAAGTAATGTGTGACACGTTTTGCTATAAATAGAACAGTTTAAAAGACATTACTGTTTAGCATCTGCTATTGAATATCATTGTACCTCGACGAGACATGAGTGTTCTAATACTTTGTTCTGTGAAAATGGATATAAAATATGAATGCAATTCCTGGAAATGAATGAATGGAATTCCTGGAAAAATGAGCGCTTTTGAAACGTCCATATTCTGTGAATAATATAGAAAACCGTGTGGTCCCCGGCTTAGTAATGGAATGATATTCTCTTGCTGTGGATAGTTTCAATAATAATAATAAAATAATAAAATTTATTAGACATAAAAAAGGTACAGGTTGACACTTAATTTAAGTGTGCGAATAGCCTGGTACATAATAAATGATCAATGACCCCCATGCTAGGCAAAACCTGTATTACAGGGGTCATCCATCCGTCAATTCTGGATATTATAATAATTACGTACAAATTAGTAATGTGCACTTTTTTAAAAAATAAACTAGAGTAATACAATTAATTCGGAGATAAAAAACGGGGGGAAGAAGGTAAAGGAAAAGAGAGTAACTACATAAGTACCGGGTGTGTGTGTAGATGTGTGAGTAAGTGCAGGTGTGTCTGTGTGAGTGGGTGCCTAATTTGTTCTGTTTAAGTTATGGTTTGAGTAATTCTTCTGTATCGTCATAGTTTAGGGTTAGCAAATATTCTTTTATTTTTTGTTTGCATTGGAATTTGTTCAAAGAATGAATGCTTAATGTGTTGTGCAGTTTATTGTATAACAATGTGTTTAAATAACGGTTATGCCGCCGTGCAAAGATGGTATTTGTACAAACTTTGGGACAAACGGGTTTGGGTCTTCTTCTGAGCGTAGAGCTTTTACATCTACTGAGAGGGGTAATTTTATGAGCACGTGTGAACGCACGAAGCATAAACATTTGACGGATTGTCAGTACCTTAAAGTCCTAATAAACTTGTTGAGTTGGGTTGAGTAGGGTCTTGAACCAAAGGTTATAAAGTTGGTTCTGCTGACGTTCAAAGTTAAGCTATAATTGCCAACCAGATCAATACCCCAAGTAGTGATCTGGTCAAGGACTTTTCAGCAGCCTCCATAGCCGTTTCCCAGTAATTTCCGCTGGACAGTAAAACAGTGTCATCGGCGTACGCTATAATCTGAGTAGAAGGGAGGTTGAGTAGACAGAGTTCGTTAACATAGTTTTGGAAGAGGAGGGGGCTGAGCAAACTTCCTTGTGGCACACCGAAATCTAGTAGTTGTTCACTACTGACATACTCTCCTATTTTAACGCACTGGGTCCCGTGCGTTAGAAAATCGCTGAGCCATTTGAGCGCTGTGCCGCGTATTCCGATGTGTTCTAATTTTCCAAGTAAAATAGGGACAGATACAGTGTCGAAGGCCTTAGAGAGGTCCAAAAATATGTCGACACATTTGTGTTTACAGTCAATTTTGTTGACAACAGAGTCCAGCAGAGCTAATACAGCGTCTTCCGTTAATACCCCCTTTCTAAAGCCGTACTGGTTTTTAGCGATGATTTAAACTTGTCCAGAAAGTTGAGAAGATTTTTGTAGATAATTCTTTCCAATATTTTGGAAATCGCTGGAAGTACTGAGATTGGTCGATAATTATTTACACTGCCTCTGTCACCTTTTTTGAAGATTGGATGAACAATGGCTTGTTTGAGGGTCTTAGGGAAAGTGCCGGTGGATATTGCAAGATTGCAAATGTGCGTTATGGACGGAACTAGTTTGTGACTTGTGGATTTTATCAATTTTGGAGAGATATCATCCCTGCTAGAGGCACTGTCCACGCGGAGATCTTTAATAATAATTTCGACCTGTTCCTCGTCTGTCTCCAGAAGGCCAATTTAGTTAAGAATCGAGGCTGGGCGGGGAGGAGTACGTTGCGCGTTGCTTAGGGTTTGCAGGATGTTGTTAGCCAGGTTTCTGCCAACATCAGCAAAGAAGCCATTCACGGCGTTGACCAATACGATTGGGTCAGTGTCTATTTTTAGGAGGTCAATCGGAGCTGAAGTATTTTTATTTGTGTCGAGTACATTTCGGATGGCCCGCCACATCTTTTTTGGGTTATTTTTAGCGTCGGAATAAGCTCTCTGTTCATACGTTGTTTTAAGTTTTTTAAGCAGATTATTACAGAAGTAACGATAGCGCAAGTATTTTAGTTTTAAAATCGCATTTTAGGTTGTCTATGATTTTTTGTGCATGTTGTCACGGTTGCATATACATCTCAGCAGACCAACCGTTATCCAGGGTTTAATAATTTTATGTTTACAGACAGTATTCCTTGTTAGTTAGTATAGGTGTCAGGATTTCATAAAGTTTGTCCATAGCAAGAGTATGGTCATTTATGTTTGAGATAATTGAAAAGTCACAGTTTTCGATGTCGCTGATGCCACAGGATAAGTTTAGGCGGGAAGAAACACATCTGTTTGTGTTACGGATTGGGGCTTTAATTTCTAGGTTTAATAGAATAGCGGAGTGGTCTGTTATTGACGTTTTTACTACCAACGTGGTTGTCTAATAATTTGTTTTAAGCAAAGCATGATCCAGACAGTTGTTAAGCCGAGTTGGGATCACATGGGCAGAAAGGAGACCGTGTGATGCTATCAAATTCAGATATTGACAAGAGCGGGGGTCATTGTTGTTTGGAGCAATGTTTATATTGATGTCTCCTATTACTGAAACAGTTTTACATTGCCAATAGGTTATTTAAGCTGTTCAAGAAATTGTCTAGTAGGCTACTGAAAGTTTGGAACAGGATTTACCTACTTTTAGCTGCATTGTTTTCGAGGATATTTGTCGTGGTTGGTTTAACTATTTATTTTATCTGGTATACATATATTTAAATGCGCAATAATGACTAATACGAGTACAACTTTATATTTTGTTTACTTTAGCATTGCAGCACAGCTTCTAACAGCGTCATAATGTAATTAATTCAAGATCAAATGAATGACGTAGCTTCACGTGCAAATCCACTTTCCTGTAGTTTCTCTCACACACTTACACGAGTTTACGAAGAAGATATGAATTAATAACAGCCTTCATTGTATTCCAATTCTCACAATTTCGTATAATTATAGGTAAACTAAACTATATACCTAGAGTGACATGATAATTAGGGTTTGCTTGCAAATTCCGCACGTAGTGAAGGGTGCAATGTGCAGTGATTAAAAAACATAATAGAAAAGCCTCAAACGTAGCTCAAACGTTATTACTCTACCGGTATTTGTGGTACCTACTGCCACAAATCATCATCTGCTTAGCCTTTTCCCAACTATGTTGGAGTCGGCTTTCAGTGTAACCGGATGCAGCTGAATACCAGTATTTTACATGTAACGATTGCCGATCTGACCACCCTAAACCAGTTACTGGGTAATACGATACCCATTGATAAGACTGGTTGTCTGA
The DNA here is from genome assembly GCA_911387795.2 of Apamea monoglypha. Taxonomy (NCBI): domain Eukaryota; kingdom Metazoa; phylum Arthropoda; class Insecta; order Lepidoptera; family Noctuidae; genus Apamea; species Apamea monoglypha. The sequence continues at coordinate 11,289,634 of OU426921.1, forward strand.
CTTTTGGGCTTCAGACTACCCGTAACGACAGTCAAAGATCTACGAATGACAGCCGGGACCGACGGCTTAATGTACTTTCCGAGGCACGGAGGGATCTTGATATGTAATTGGTGATCCATGAACCGATTGCGGCAAGCGTAGTTTAACCTTCGCTCGGCCCACGCGGCTGTTGTTATTTACCCACGAGCCCCTTCCTACCTAACACCTACCTCAAATACCGTTAGAATAATAACGTTTGGTTTAATATAAATCCTTCTAAGTTTCAGCTACATTGGAGACTTTAGCAAGTTCCTAAGGACTTATGAATTTGTATCCTGATATTCGCAATGAGCTTAGTTTATTTGTGACATTTTCACCGTGAGCGATTTAAAGGCTTCTATTATAAAGTTTATATTCTGGCAATAAGCTAGACAGTTCTGATCCTGGCATCAAATTGTGAGTCTTTAAGACTGGATTTAGACCTCTAAAATACTGAATTAGATTGAAATAGTTAGGAATAGGTATTTTACCCCAAAGCCAAGGATATCCAAGCAGCAAGTTCATGCATACAGCTAGGGTCACGACCTCAGCAGTCCAGGGCAGCACTCCGAGCGAAGCCACCTGTTTCCAGTTCGTCTTCATATAGCCCAAGTTCCAGCCCAGAGAACCCTTACCCAGAATTATTACTGGGTATATTTTTCTGCAACAAAATATGATAATGACGATGGTGTTATTTCTTCCTTTCACGGAGTTCCTAGAAGGACTAGTAGAAACTTTTATTAAAATCGATTTAATAAAAAAGAAATCATCGGTGTTGTAGTGTGAAATGAAATGAAATTGTATTATTTGGTGATACTATCCTAAGTATTATGTTTCTTAAAGTTATTAAATCGGTGATTTGGCTCACCTCATGAACCCATCAATTTCCGTGTAATGTCGCATATCGAGGTATCCAATATTTCGTGCTGTAATACCCGTCAAGATGGCCGCCAACAGAGGTGGGAGCGTCGTGATCATCTGCAATACTTCTCCGGTGGCCCAGGCTATAGCGGCCACTAGCGCTGGCCTGAACCACCGCCCGTTCCAACCCCACTCCTCCCCGAATGCAGACCATAGCAAGCCCCATGACGCTAATCCTATGGATTATGGAAAGAAACATGTTAAAAGAAGGAAAAGTATTTTTTTTATATCTCTTGAACTTTTGAAAAGTGTGGGTGTATGTAAGTACACCCCTGCCTAATAACCCTGCGTGGATTACAGGCATTATGGTTATGCTATTTTGTTAATACTGCTGTATTTTGTTGACATTTTTGTATTTCCAAAACAGGGTAATCTTTGTGATATCTATGTTCAATTGTTCATGCACATGATACATTAGTCAGATGTTTATGCCAAAGTATACGCATGAATTAAAAAGTTTAAGCTTTTGTTGAACTCGTTACAGCGGCTTTGTTACGGCTTAACGGAAAATCTGATTGACTATAGTTACCCGTATACTAGACAATATTGTGTAACAATTAACGATGAATGGCTGTTATCAGAGTTTTATCAAGGTTTAAGAACAATTGTTAGTTTACTTCGTGACTTAAGTATAGAGTTGACAACTTCAGACTGATGTCTAAAATTGATAAAGGATCAAGGAAAAATAATAAATTGGCAAGTAGTCTTGTAGTCTTTATGGCTACGCAGTCAGCTTTCTGATAGATTGTGTGCATAGAAAAAGATGACAAATCTTTACAGAAGCAATAGGTAATTTGCATATTCAAATTTTTTTTTTATAGTAACTTTGCCCCACCCTAGGAATTACTCCTGTATCGTGGGTGCGTTTACAAACATTTAAACTCACATACACAAACATCCAGACCCGGAACAACTACCTGTAGGCAATACAAATATTTGTTCCGTGCGGGAATCGAACCGGCGACACGCAGCGCAGCAGTCGATCGTTCAGCCACTTCGCCAACGGTGTCGTCACCAATACAAGTACTTTGTGCATAGAAGAGATTAGTGCCTAGTTATTTATAGTTAGATAGTTATCGCAAATTTTCTTTGTGCGGTACTAATATAATGTCTACAAGAAGTCATGTGAGAAGCTAGCAAAAAGTTATTTATCTACAGTGGCAGTGACGCAGGTTCAAGTTCACTGCCGTTACAGCAGGATTTTGAGACATGGATATTAGATTAACACTGCACACAAGAATGGCCTTTCTGCCCTCAGGAAACGATAGAGATTATTTTGAAACTATGGACACCAGTTAGAGAACTTTTCTTACTTCCCCAAGATGCGGTTTCTATTAACTTCTACAGGCTATTTATGGTTTTATGGTACTGTATAATTCTCTTAAAAGTTCCGGGAAAATAAAATGTGCGTCATAGAACTGAGACCTATATATAAGAAGGCCAATTCTCGTAATTAAAAACGTTCAAAATCCAAGTCGCAATCTCATCTCAACGGCAATCAATGTCAAAAATTTAGGGAAAATAGAGGAATTTTTGACAGACTGAGACAGATTAGAATGCAAACGTTCTTAAAAATACGGGAATTCTCCTCCTGGTTTCGGTTAGGGGCAGGTACTTACATCACAAAGCAAGGATTAAGTTCAACTTTTTCTACACAATTTGCATTTAAAACGAGATTCACTTGTTATTCACTTGACTGTACGATTCGTTCACAGAAATCTAGTAATATGTTGATGTATTCTGTAAAAACGTAGGTGAAGGGAGCCGTCATTCCACCTGCCGGTCTATTCTGAAAATATCTCATTGTGATAACTTAGGTGAAGTTAGCTGTCAGTAGTGTCAACGCCTAGCATCAGTTAGAATGACAGCTCACTTCAAGCTCAATTCACCTAAGTATAAGCTGTTAAGCTTTTACAGAAAAGAAGACAATATTTTTTTTTAAATAATATATCACAAAGCAGCTTAGTACTTACCAAGAAATAATAAAAGGAAGTAATGAAGAAAAGTCGCGGTAGCTGCATTGCATGCAGTATTTTCCTTTTTAACATCGTCAATTGCATTCTTTCCCGAACTATAAGTGAACGTTAATTCGGGCGTTCTGGAAATAAACGGAAAGCGAGATCGTTTATTCGATCATAATTGATAGAACCAATTAAATTGTTCGACGCAATTAAACTGATCATGCTGAACACTCACTCAGATTCTCTCATAATTGTACTTTGACGACTCGTTATTGTTACTAATAACGTGTCGTTTTCACTCATACTGTTTAATAAGTGCAATCTAATGGGGCACGCACATTAAAATGTACTCACTTACGTTTTACGATCTTCGTTGTGTATGATATAGACACCCTTATCTATGCCAGTGGTTGTGTTTTTATCTGAAAATAATTCATCTCATGTATTCTTAAGATCATATTTGCTTATTTTATATTTATTTTGGTTACTGGCGTCAGAAAATTGATAAAAATAACTATACATATATAATCATCTTATAATGCTCTCACTGCTGGGACACTGGCCTTCTCTCTTGAAGAGGAAGAGGGCCAAACAGATAATACACTACGCGTCGTGCCCAGTGCGGGTTGTCATGTCACATGTCTTCGAATTTTTGGTTCTATGACATGCCAGTTTCCTCACGATGTTTTTCTTTACCGTTTGGAGAGCAGTGGCGGTGAAATTATTTACACCAATTAAAGTGTTAAGTTGCCACTGGGCTACCATTGCTCATAAATAACTATGATGAAAAATTAAATACCCAATTACAGCGAGTGCTTTAAAGAAACTAACATGGTTTAAACCTCTCGTCGATATAATGAAAACTAAAGACCTACGCATTAATACATAAACAGCCTTTAAAAATTGGTGTAGTCTATTAATGAAACATACAAAATATTTCATCGAAGATAGCTCTAGAGAAGATATAGAATACCACCAGTGCAGTGGTGTTCCCACTGCTGGGACACAGGCATCCTCTCTGTGAGAGGGAGTGGGCAATAATCCACCACACGGGCCCAGTGCGGGTTGGTGAATGTCACATGTCTTCGAATTTTTGGTTATAAGACATGATGCGATGTTTTCCTTTACCGTTTTGAGAGAAGGTATACGTAGAATGAAAATCTAATAAGTCAACATACAGGGCAAGTATTGGTTGATCAATATTCTACCTACTGTGATTGTCAATACGCATCAATCAACAGACGACAAAGGTTGCTTTGATTGGTCTCTATATATGTTATCATAAACATGTACAAACGAACCTTTACTGCTATTTGTTTATCTAAAACACACACAGCAAATAAAGAGACTCTATCCTACAGAATCCTACTGCTACCGTATAAAAAAAATATTTGTCAAACACAAGTACAATTTGCGTTAATGTAAATAAGAGTTTATCTCAGCGTACTTAGGGATGATAATCAGAGAAACAAATATTACTGAATTTAATGCAAAGCTAACTATGGCTGAAACAATCAGATTAATGTATATTAGCGTACTTGAGAACTGGATAAACATTTGTTTGGACCGCGTTGTGTAATTTCTGGCCTCACGGAAATATGGTGGTTTTTATGATTATATAACCCATGGTACTCGTATCTCTCTCGTTTTGATAATAAATTATGAATGCGTTTGTAAGTTCATTGTTCGTTGTGCAATAAGAGTAGTTTGTTTCGCCGTTTCTTTTCAGGGGTAGTAGTAGAAAGAAATGTCGAGTCATCTAGCTTATGTTTTTATAATATGACGTGTAAAAGTGATTCCGATATCCAAATTACAGAATAAACCATTTTATTTGTAATGACACCACCAGGACATTCATTCTAATTAATTAAAATAAAACTAATAAATAGTTATTCAAATAAAACTAACAGGAAAATCTTTAACTTCTTGAATGTATACATTCTATTTTTTGACCTCTGACACTCTACTACCGTTTGCCAAAGGTAACTTATAATAACATACTTAGCACGAATGGGTTGGATTCGGAATTCCCATTGTCAAAATGTCAAAACTGAAAACGTACCCATTTCTAAGGGATCTTCACAAAAATCGACTAAAACAATTAGGAGAAACCTTGGCATTAGTGTCAGATAACCCTTGAAATATTAACAGCAGCCACAAAGTACCTACTTACTCTTGTGTCTAATTTTAAAACAATGGTACACAATCTTATCGCCTTTAAAGTGTTTCTTTACAGAAGGCTTTGCTATATTTACCCTTTTATATGATTTGCATTACAAAATACAATACCTACTTTTCTTGTGCAAAGGTCTCTTAACAACTATAACATTGAATTGGAAAGTATACTACGTTTGAGGACTGCATTAGAATGAAATCGAGTCGTCGACCCTTTACGGTTATGCGGTCATTCGGAAAATTTCACTCTCCCAGATATTCCTCGTAAAAATTCATACCGAGTTTCTAGATCCTGTTTTTCATGGCGCCGTTAACTAAAACTAGTTTTGACCGACAACATTTAAGACAAGTGTCGTTTTGACGTTGAGGGTGTAATAAAAAGAAGATTATAATGTAATCATTAAACCAACAGCACGTGAAAATGTCAGCAATTATTGATCTAGCAAAATTTATCATGTAATCTGTGTAAGTACCTAACTTACTCAGTGCAAATATTTGTCTTTTTAATTTTTACTATATTACACGATAGAACCTCATCATATCATGAAGAGGCGTGATGTATTTAATAATATTTAATAAACTGTTAACAGGTAGTAGGATTGTTATTTCCTTGATGTTATTTTTTTACAGAACTTAATGGCATCGTTACAATGGGTGCCTGAAGATGGACAGAGCTACCGATGCACCCAAGAAAAGAGAACTGGAGGGGTAGGAAAGGCCTTTGCCCAGCCCTGGGAATGTTTGAGAAACAAAAAAACCTCATAAGCTTATATTATTATTAGTTTATATATTTATCTTCGTGACCCAAATTGTGAGAGGCATACCTAAATACAGTAGTGGACTGCAGTAAGCGGGGTAGATTGTTTCTTAGATTACAAATGTGGGTTTCCTAATATAATTTAATTGATTAAATGCACCTAGTTAGCAATGGCTAGGCTTCATCATTTCGTCACCACATTCCTCGCAAAATGGCCTTAACGAACTACAAGCCTATTGCTAAGATTAATACTCGCTCATCTTGTAACTTTATGTTGACGGTGTATTACTATTTGGAGACGCTGTTTAAAGATACAGCGTCTTTCATATTAAAAGAATGAGCACAGAATAATTTTAAAATTAAAAACCACCGACGCTTGCATTTTACTGGTTTTTTATTAAGTTTTAATACAATGAGAACGCGACTTTCTAAACTCGACAATTAATTTTGGAAAGCGTTTGAACTTTTTCCGAATCCTCGCCTCCTACACCACCTCGAATTTTCCTCATCCATGTTATAGAATGTTGTCAAAAGAAACTTAATAAATTACGGAAATATTTTTTGGCTTAATAAATTACGGAAATATCTTTTAAATTATTATTTTTGTGGCCGTGTTGGTAAAAGGTAGGGAGGAAGTTGAGTATTTAGAAAAGAAAAGTTACATTTTATTTACAGCCGTATTTGATTTAGTAAAACTGTCTTTTCTCAATATTTACGATGATGGCAAATGCCTAGGAAATTTTAATAATTCCAAGAAGTTGCTTTACTTGACCTAAACAAGATATCTCAGATACGTACTTAAAATCACTTTTAATAAGCAGGAAAACGTTGAGACATCTTAGTTTATAGAATCTGTGCATATATTTTCCAAGATTTGCCAATGTTTTTTTAATACGGAAATACCTTATTACTAAGATCACTTCCCAGAAAGACACCTAAATGCCCAGATACCTAAATGCAACAAGTTCCCAATTACTTCTTCAACAAAGCCTGGGTAACAGAGCCCTAAATAAATTAACAGCCAGTTCTCGTTGGTTTAATGCTCTTAGTCAATAACAAGAGAGAGCCCAAGATATTCCTAGTACTGCAATAACTCGGAGTGGTAAACCACAACGTTAACAAAGGGTAGTAAGCCATCAGTCCGCCAGTTTGCCATCGCTTCAGACCGGGACATGTTCATATTGTTCATCGTGCACTTTAATAATGCATATTGGACATTTATCCGCTGCGAGGTATAAAATGGATGCCGAATAAAATGCAAATGGACCATGTTTAAATAAATAAAATAGGGGACGTATATTGGTTTTTCACAAATCCAATAGCGGTGTTTTGAATAAAGCATAACGAGGTATTTGAAATTCGTTGATGCAGGTGGCTACGTAATTTTTAGGTGCTGACAAAATATAAAAACAATAGCTGGCTAAAATTCTACACGCAATACTTTTTGATTGTGTCTATTGTATCTAAATTCAATCGTGGGGTCCCTTATCACGGTTCTCGATACTCAAATATTCTGGTCAAAATTAGATGGTAACCATACCGTAACCCAGAACCCTTCGTTATGGAAATCTATGGGAAAGCTTATGTAAATCAGTAGATCTCTGAGGCTATTATGGTAATGGAATTAATACCTATAACTGTAACAACATTTCCAATGTTCTATCTACACTTGATAATCTTAGTCATAAAAATTTAGGTCATAATAAAGATTTATTATGATAAAATATTTTGTGCCGAAAAAATATCATGACGATTGTATTAGCTCATTCTTATCGCAATGTCCAATTTCTCATTACTTGAACTGACTGGAGTTAGCTCGGCAATGATATCAGCCCATAAAGATATGTATGTTGCTGATCTATAAATAGATGAGAGCGAAAAAATCATTGCGGACCCACCATACCACTGGCCATACCCCTGGTGGTATGGTGGGTCTAAAACTATACCACTGAGAAAATAGTGTTGTGGTAAACTAGTTTATTACAAATAATACTATGTCACATACATACTCCTATTACGCAGTTCGCCATTAACAATCATGTTCGGAATTTGTCCAAGGCATGGCCTACTGACATTTCTCTGTTTATTAACTGCATTTGTACATTAGTTATAAAATCATCATTAACTTTTTGGTTATTTCGCCGTGTTTTAGGAATCGTCTTTGCCTTATGTATCTCTTGTTACACATTCTATAATCGCATTTGCATTTTGGTATTCTTGTTTAGTAATTTATTTATTTTAGAATGAAAAGATTCCAAAACATTTGTTGTGCGATGGCGTTCACCAAACACGCTGAATATTTTAGGTGAATGAATTTTGAACCAAAACGTTTCGATATAGCTTATAAATATTTCCATCATATAAAATAAAATTAAATAATAATATAACTAGTTTATTTTCGGTCGGACATGAGAGCAAATATTAACGGCGTTACTTCAGTTGTTTCCGAGGTACTGCTTACATCGCCATGAATATTGAACAATTGAGCGAAAGGTGCTGGACTGCTGTAAAATGTGCCGTCAACAAAATATTCTTTAATATTAAGAATTTTCTTTCGGTTATCATCGGTACTAAAATACGAGTTTCGTGGTCCCCTGCACTATTGTGGTAATAATCGGCTAAAAGAAAATCTTTGAACTCTATCGGCATGGACTTCAACTACATTTTTGGATACAAACTTTGATACTTGAGCAGATTTATTTCTTGCGTCGTCGTCGGGTAGAAAATGTTTCACGCTAAACCCATTGTCTTTAAAATCACAATTTTTCTTATTTTATATTCTTTGGATAGATTCGTCAGATGATAAAAACTTTTTCTCGCAAATCACACATCTGCTGCATGTCGGACAACCAATGGGCCAAACTTACGACCCAATGGGTCCCTCTTAATGGCAAGCGACATCGCGGCAGGGCCAGACGGAGGTGGTAGGATGAGCTGGACTCCTTCAACAAGAACTGGTCCTTAACCGCTTTAAACAGAGAGAAGTGGAAAGAGAGTAGGGAGGCCTTTGCCCTGCAGTGGGACATCACAGGCTTTTAATATAATATAACATATTTCCTTTAGTATTTGATTCATAAGTGTATCTACTTCGCAGGTATGATCTTTTTTAGTAATGATAGTTTTACTATCCTAAAATGAAAATTAATAATAATAGTATAATAATGTATTCTTCACAAATAAAGAAACTTTCCTAAATATTTCGCTTACCTGTGCAATCGTTATAGTCCCACGACATTTGGTTCGGAAATATAATGAACACCGCCATATTACTGAACCGTTTTCATACGTTTTAATGTGCTGTCGGACATGACGGTATCTCACCCACAGTCATTAAAGCCACCAAAGACGCTATTATTCCAATACTTGTCCACATTTTAACTTATGCATATGCCTGGGAACTTTTCCTGATGTCTTTAAAACTGCCATAGTTCATCCCATATTCAAAGGGGGAGATAGGTACGTCGTTTCCAACTACAGGCCTATATCCGTACTTACGACACTTTCAAAAATCTTTGAAAAAGTCATCAACGCGAGACTTGTAAAGTTCCTAAATAAATTTAATATCTTGGCCGACAATCAGTTTGGATTCAGAGCGGGAAAATCTACCGAAGAAGCTACCTTAGAACTTACAAAAACAATAGTCGAACAACTTAATAATAAACAAAAAGCAATCGGTATCTTCCTAGATTTATCGAAGGCATTCGATACTGTCTCTCTCCCTAAGCTGATAGACAAACTGGAACGAATTGGCATACGAGGAAATGCCCTCGAAATCTTTCGTAGCTACTTGATGGGAAGGAAGCAGGTTGTCAAAGTCGAATCTTTTATAAGTACATCGGAAGACATGTCATTTGGTGTGCCTCAGGGTAGCGTTTTAGGGCCCACACTTTTCCTTATTTATGTCAATGACCTGTGCCAGCTATCACTTCCATACACAAAAATCATTACTTACGCGGATGACACAGCTCTTATTACGCATGGTAAGGACTGGCCTGACACTCGTGAGAAGGCGGAGACCGCTCTGAGTTTGGTCATGGATTGGTTAATTTCAAACCTACTCACACTCAATATTGCAAAGACAAAGTTCATCCCCTTCACACCAGGTATTCTTACACAACCACCAACGTCATTTCAGATCAAAACCCATGTTTGTTCTCATACTGTGGCCACCATATCCTGTAACTGTGCCCAGATAGAGCGCTCCGACAACATTAAATATCTTGGAGTCACATTGGACAAGTGTCTTATGTGAAAAAAACAGGTTGACTCAGTGGTGGTCCGTGTAAGAAGACTTATATACGTGTTCAAAAAGCTCAGGGCGGTTGCCGACTTCCCATGCCTTATATTGGTTTACCACGCACTCGTACAGTCGGTCCTTGGTTACTGCATTACGGTATGGGGAGGTACACACAAGACTACTACTCTGCGTTTGGAGAGAGCACAAAGAGCAGTGCTGAAAGTAATGGCCAAGAAACCTGCCAGATTCCCAACGTTGGAACTTTATTCGCTCTGTAACGTCCTCACTGTTAGACAGTTATTTATACTTCAAACTGTTATCAAGAAGCACGCCCTCACGAAGTACGACCCACAATACCTCTCTAAAAAGCGACGTTCCGACATAGTTTTCAAGATACCTTTCTCCAGATTGGCATTAGTAAGTCGCCACTTTAACTACTTTAGCCCTAAACTCTACAATAACATAAATAGACTCATTCAAATTTATCCTTTAACAAGAACTTTAGTTAGGAAAAAACTGTCAGAATTGCTTAAATCATACTCCTACGAAGCAACAGAAAAATTTGTGGTAACATAACACTTACATTCCTGTAACATAAATCTTGTTACATAAACATCACCCCCTCCTCACTCACGCTCAATACTCGCATACCCCGCAATACACACACACACCCTCACTCACACACACACCCTCACACACACACCCTCACTCACACACACACCCTCACTCACACACACACACCCTCACTCACACACACACACCCTCACTCACACACACACACAACAATAGATAGTTAGTACCTTTATTTTAACAATTTTCTCTCTATTTTTTTATTTTTATTTACTAGTCTGGAACATAATATGTACCATATTTTTGACCTGGGCGTTGATAGCTGCGCCACAGTTCTAACTTTTGTAGCTATCTTCGTTTCCTATTGTAATTTTGTGTCCTGATACTTGTTCCAAATAAACTTTTATTATTTTTATTTATTTAGTTTTGTGGCGATGATGTCTATGTATTCCACGAAGGAGTACCTTTCCACCATTTATATTAATACAATTTAGTTCTTCCATATTTTCTTTTTGTACTTCCATTTTATATTATATGTATGAAATCTGAGATTGGACCAAAATAACTGTCACCAACTGCAACAAACTGCATGAAAACTGATTTTGTTTCAAGCTCCTTAGTTGCATTCGGGTTTATTTTTATTATCAAACGCGAATCGACGATAATGGTCCCGCCAATGAGTAAGTTTACGTCGGGTCATGGTGAGGACGGCTCATGAGAAGATGTCTACAGTTTGCACGCTATGGCATTAAACAATGGCCGCGAGACACATTATTTTATGCCTTGATGAAGTTTGATGCACCGTTCGATACATTCGTTCAGCAAATTACAAGTTTAATGAACGAGAAAAATTAGATCACTGATTTAGTTCCGCAGATTTTTTTTTTTTTTTGTATTATTAGGGAAATAACAAGAAAATTAATAATTACTATGATATTGGTTTCAAAAGCAAATTCATCTTCTCTTCTATTTACCTATGTTATGGCTGTCAATAGAAGAAGATTGGTGTCTATTTCTTCAGTTCATTGGTTCGTCTGATTGAGAAGCCTGAAGCAATTTTCTCGTTGAACTAAAGTTCGTGACATCTTCACGCTCTAATTAATACCGATTTATTCTGCGATTCTGATAAAATAAAATAACGCATTACTTTGTTTATAGTTTGATTACAATCCAGTTGATTAGTCAATAGGATAGGAACCTACCTATTTTTATGCGTGTAAGTTTCAATATCTTAAAGTAGGTACGTAATACTGAGAGACATTGATTCAGACTGGCTGGGTATGTAAAATGTAGTCCTCTATTATTATTGTTTTAAATAGCTAGTTATACTCGCGTACACATTATATAGGCGACAAGACAATTAATTACGGGCGTCTTCATTTATAACCAGTATTGTACAAAATTCAAGACAACAAAATGAGACATGGCAAAATTGATATTAATATTTCAAACGTTTGTTATTTTAAAGGCTGTTCGTATTAAATTGGTAGGTACCTACTGGGATTATTACAGTTTCTTCATGGATAAGTATGTATTCTATTAATAAAATAAGGATAAAACGGTTTAATTGGTAAAAAAAATAAAATAAAACTTACTTTCTGTCATTTTGTTTAAAAATGAAAGCGTCGCTCACTTATATTTTCCAAAAAATATAAACTGAATAAAAACTGTCGTTCATTAAACACGGACAATGGTGGACAGGAACATAGTTCATGCGGTATTAGCTGTGAGTACGTCGAGGCGAGCGTCGCGGGTCGCAGATCGTGCTGCCTGCGGGCACGTCACACGCACCACCAATAAATACCCATTATTATCATTTAGCTACGTAATTTGCACTGCTCAATAAAGATTGCAACTGATATTCCAGACTGTCCGATTAATAGTAGCTAAAAAAGTGTACTCTTGTCAGATTACATACGACTTTTTTAAGTACAACATTAATTAATTGCAAGGTTTTCGCACGCTGCTAGCCTTGTCAGGCTATTAAGAAGTCCCTCCCTATCTCTCTTCCTCAATGTCACCGTCACTCTGAGAGGAGCGATTCAGTAAGGTTAGGTTTGCTGAGCACTATGTAGGGCGAAAGTTCATGACTGACTGCGAACTTTTCAGTGGCATTCGACAAATACCATACTTAATTATGTATTACCTAATCTCCATTAGATACTGGTCATTGGTGCCGTGTAGCCGGTGTGTAGTAACTAGTGTTTTTAATTATGTTTTTGAAGTACATTCACTTTATCAATTCGTTATAAGGTCCCTAATGGTTATAGAAAGCATCTCTGATTATAGGTTTCGATCCATCATATATATCGGACATAATGGTTTATCTTATACAAATGTTTTTTTTTTATCAAATCACCGGGGTAATTTCGCAAACAAACTCTTTTCAGCACCAACAGTGGCTTTCATTTGGACAGTTCAATAACATTCATTACCTTATTTACGTTGTTGAGCGGACAATTTTTTCAAACATATGAAGCAATGGATTAGCAATATCCGTCAAAATGATTCCGATGATGTCCGTTGATTGTGGTTGAAAGTGTGTTACGCAATTAGGGTGCGGATCGAACGAACCCTGCGTTAATTTTAATTGCTTTTACTTGCAAAATACCCTTTTGAAATAATGCAATTAAAATGTGTTTCATTCATGAATTTTTAATAGAAACGAAATGAAAAGAGTGAACTGAAATTAGTAAAATTATCAGAAATCTTATTTAGTTTTATTCTTATTCTCAGAATATCTCAGTCCACTGCTGGGTAAAGGATTCTTTCAAAGTCCTATTAATTTCTACCATAACTTCAATTAATAATAATGTGAATTTGTGAATTAGATTGCAGTTTTCTTCCATACATAAATATGACTTTATTTGGTTGATTCGTGGAATTTTAATATTTAACCTTGAATAACATATAGTAAATTGCAATAAATGAGGAACAACGATACCTAAGTAGGCAAGTATAATATTAAGTATGCACAGATAGTTACGTCACATATGGGTATGACCTACTATTTCTAATTAATTTTAACCTCATTAATCTCATATTTCGGCTACGTTTGTAATTATAACAGTATTTTTTCTTTATAAGTAGCTCAGCACTATCTTCTGATACTGCTGAGCTACTAATAAAGAAAAAATCACAATGCTTCTGTAATCTTCTAATGCGACATTAGTAGTATGGACTAATTTACATATCTTACACAGATAACATACTACTACTGCAAATAGGTTTTATTTTTGATTGTCAGTCTAATCTACTACAGCTTGTACCAGAAAGACCTACATCGTACGAAAAAATTATCAGCTCTCCCATACATAACTTGAATACCTACTCGAATCAAGTTTATGGGTCAGCTGATTAGGTTTTTTGGTCACATGGAGACAGTTGTTTAGTTTGATGGTCTGTACCACACACTTAAAAATGACTACACCTTTCTGATACACGCTGTATAGTAGCGCTGTAGAGTAGGTATACGAAGTGGGCTTTCCTATTAATTTAAATCTCTGAATATCAACCTCCATGCGTCTGTAGGTGAAAATTTTGGCACGGTGCCCAGATTTTCTATGGTAAGTTTCAGGCAAAAGTTTCGGGACACCTGAAATATCGATGGCGCAAAAGCATAATCAATGCACTTGCGAAAACCAACGATATATTTTAGTATTGCTCATGCATGCAACCTTCACTATATAATCTTTCGTTCACCTATGATATAATCCTCGGCCATATGATTTTTATTTCGCTTAAAAATCAAGTATGACTCAAATCTAAAATGGAAATTCGGTGGTGCAAAATATTTTTCTCATAAAGTTTCTTTAAATTCTATTCACAAAGCAGCGGCTGGGTTTAAATATTAGAGGCCAATCAATGCTAGCCCTATTGTGCTCAAAATTCTGATAGGTATCCGAAGTTTTTCAATAAATACCCTTTCGTATTAAATCTTTAATTCAGCGAAGTTCGCCGCTTATTACATATCCATGGGTTATGTTTTAGGATAATAGCAAGGTGATTCAGGCCATAAGTAGTCTAGACAGGACGTGGAAAATAAAGGCAGTGTTTTAGACAAATACATTATTTATTGAACATCTATATACTGGAGTGAGCTGGTCGTGTTGTTTCGTCGGACGAGGTTCGATGACACCGGCGGTGATATCGTCTGCGTGCGGTAGAAATCTGGAAATGTAAAGAAATGGTTAATCATTAGTTGGTAACTAATAAGTGTTTGCTATACATCCGTGAGAAGACGTTACAACCTGTATTTTTGCAGTTTTTAAGGTGAAGCTGTCCTGACTAACACGGAAACGATTCAAACACCTTGAAATCCTTACAAAATTATGGAGAGGAGCATAAACGAGACAAAAAGTGGTCGATCAGTGTTAGACACCACACACTCAAAATGACTGAATTTAACCCACGGGACTCGGACTTGGGAATGCAATCGACATTTAAGAAAACGGTACTAACTACTAACTAAAACTGAACGTGTGACGTCAACGAAACGTAAATTCGAAAGATTTTTTTATCGATAAGACAACAATGCGTAGTATTTTCGTTTATTTTTTGGCACAAGATGAATTGTTTGTATAAAGTCTAGAAACTAAGTTAATTATTATGGGCAAAACGCATATTTCAAATATTATAATCTTTCGAACTTACGTTACGTCTATATCGCGCATTTGAAAGAAAGAAAGAATAACGTTTATACATGGTTATTGGTAAAACACCAACAAACTCTTAAGAGGTCATGGTACTCATCATTATGAACAACTTTTACTATGGGACCAAACCAGAAATCGCGAAAAAAGAATCAGCTGTTCCCTACATTTTGACGAGTTAGACGAACATAAATGTAGGGAACAGCTGTTTTTTTTCGCGATTTCTGTTTTGGTCCCATAGTAAAAGTTGTTCATAATGATGAGTACAATGACCTCTTAAGAGGTTGTTTGGTGTTTTACCAATAACCCTGTATAGATACAGTTCGTGAAACACAAAACACAAATAATAATAATAAAAAGTGAAAGTAACGTTTTAACAACAATAGCGCCTCACGGCTGCACCAAAAAGGTTCATTTCAGCATAAATGCCAGTTTGTGCTAGGTCTACATGCTGAGATTTCTCGCGAATCCATTTGCTTACATAACCGTAACGTTTTTATCAGACTAAGGTCATGGTCATGGTAATGGCACAGTAGTAGTCGTAGTGATAAAAAATCACAACGAGACCATTCAAACAGTCGTCGATTATGAACGCAGTGAATGCTAAAAGAAGGATGAATAGATTCTTTTAAAAAATGCATCTACTTGTTCCTATCTAAGTAAACTAATAATTATACAGTAGGGTGCATGAAAGGAGCCTTCCCGAGTGACGTATCTACAGAGCCACCATACGTCCGGCGCATCCTGGGCAATCAGCGAGTTATCCACGCTGATTGGCTAATCCTCTTACCACAATGGCGATCCAAAGTCCACTTATAAAACCGGCCCTGTGCGTAGTCTCGATTAACATCGAAGGGTTCTCACGAGACAAATCTGAAATTCTTTCTGATGTCTACCGCAAAACTCACTGCGACATTCTTTGCGTTCAAGAGACCCATCGAGATGAAACCCAAAGCCGGCCACACATCCCTGGACTTACGCTTATCGCCGAGATCTGTCACCCGAAGCACGGTAACGCAGTGTTTGCTGCTCCCGGCGTAAGCATACTATCCACCAAGTGCTCAAACGAGAACGGCATAGAAATCATCACCGTAGATGTTTGGTAACTGCACCATCACTTTCGTTTATAAACCACCTAGCACAACATTTAATTTCGTTCCGCCAGAGAATTTCAGCAGCCAACCAATTAAAGTTATAATCGGTGACTTTAACAGCCGTAGCTCCAACTGGGGCTACAATGACACGGACATTGGCGGAGAAGCAGTCGAGAAATGGGCTAAGACGAATGATTTGATGCTGATACATGTCGCCAAACAACCGGCGTCATTTAATAGTGGGCTCTGGAAACGCGGGTATAACCCCGACCTAATCTTTGCCAGCTCATCTATCAGCTCACAGGACACCAAAAGCGTATGTTCGCCTATCCTTCGCACCCAGCACAGACCTATTATGTGCTGCACGGAACCGGTGGTCCGACCTAAAAAAAAATAATAAAATCGATTGATGACGCCCTCCTGAATATCTTGCCAACGCCGCAAAACTACGACCAATTTGTTGAGATTGTGTCAACAACTTCCCGAAGACACATCCCAAGGGGCTGTAGGACTTCCTATATTTCAGAGCTGTCGACAGAAACCAGTGATCTACTGAGCCGATACGAAACACTGTACCACGGGGTCGGCCCTTTTCGGAGGAAATCACGCAGGCTGGAGAAGTGCTGCTATCAAAATTAGGCGAAATCAGACTGGAGAGGTGAATCAACACTGTTACTAACATCGACATGACCCATAACAGTAAAAAGGCGTGGAGCACTATAAGGAAACTGACCAGTGAGCCCCTTCTACCAACCCCGCCAAGCCAAGTCACTGCTAACCAGATAGCCCACCAACTGCTTGTTAACGATAAACCAACACGCCGTTCCAGCAAAGTCCCTAAGCCACAAAAACCTGATGGCGCTTGCGACGATATTAGCAAAGCGTTCAATCTTTCTGATATCGTCGCAGCGATTAGGGGTCTTAAGCCTCTGGAGTGGACGACATCTTAGTTGAGCAAATCAAACAGCTTGGCCAGTTGCTGTGTCGTGGTTGCTGCAACTATACAACAACTGTCTGAAATCAGCTTCAATATCCCGTGTCTGGAAAAAATCAAACGTCATAGCAATTCCGAAGCCAGGTAAAGCAACGGACATCCAAAAAACTTTCATCCAATATCACTGCTTTGCCATATATACAAACTGTTTGAGAGACTGCTGCTGAACCGACTAACGAGTGTTATTGACCCGAAGTTAATCCCGGAGCAAGTTGGTTTCAGACTCATCAAGTCTTGCTGCGGTGGCAAGCTCCTGCGAAAGAGCCAAAATGGTTTCCGACACGCGACACCCTTTGCACGACTACTTCCTTGTGCCACAAAAGCTTAAAAGTCGAAACAGCTTTTTAAAGTGTGTCATCCCACTCACTGGCGAATGATCACAAGAAAGACTGAAGCTGTGGCGAGACTGTGCTTCCTTACCAAAACCTTTCGTCCTACCCGCTGAAAACCTCCCACCTGAACATGAGTTACCTTGGGTAACCTGGAAGTCTTTAAATAGACTCCGGACCTAGGTTGGCCGAAGCAAGGAAAACCTGTTCAGGTGGAGATTCATAGACGACTCCGCCTTGGAGTGTAAATGTGGTGCTGTTCCACAAACGATGGTACACTTAATATCGTGCCCTGCGTGTCCTGTCAGCTGCACGTTACACGAACTAATGGACGCTGGTGATGGTGCCAAACAAGTGGCCGAATTCTGGGCCGAGTCCATTTAGATTGCTATCGACACGCTAAGAAGAAGAAGAATAATTATACAGTAAATAACAAAAAGATTGTAGGTTCATGTGATTACGTAAAAATTTAATATAGTATACAGGCAGGGCAAACTGTAACCACGATTTCAGCACATAATTCTAGACTCCCGAGGGTTGAAATTTTTCGAAGGTTATCAAAAAAACAAAAAAAACAGGCTGGGAGATCAGAATCATGTACTAAATTCATAGTAACAGGTTGCGCGTCGATGTCCCCGCCACCCTGTATAGAGCATGTTATCATGAAACTAAGTTACAAGTTCCGAGTTCAGCTACCCGATTACTGACAAATGCATGCACTATAAGCACAGGTCCACTCAAATCTGCTGTACCTAGTTTCCTCAAAAGACCATCTCATATACAAATCTGTACTGTCCTCATACGATCTCTCGATGTTTTCCTTCGTTTTCGGGTTAGAATCAACTTAAAATCTAAGAACTGCCTATTTCATATCGGTCGGTTAAGAAGTCTGAATTGTATAATTATCAAAATTCACGATGGATACAAAATTCAAAAATATGCATAAGACATCGAGTAGGTATAGAGCATATTTATGTAGGAGCCAACATTCAGTATTCTACATATATTTCAATATTTTGCAAACATTTTCCACGGCACTATCTCATACACACCTTATCGTATATCAAACTTAGACTTGTGTGACGTCACATACTATAAGACTATTAAAAACCTCATAAAATATTTTTGACTCTTACCCTATACCTAACCTTACCTTTTTTTTATTATCCTGGAGAAATGCACATGCATTCTGCATTACCACGGGGAGATAGTGAAGTTATGTGGGACTCTAACCCACTAAAACTCAACGGTGTCCTCGTCTGCCACTTACGGTGGGAACACGGGCACGCGTTAGCACTCATCCGTGAACCCGTCGCGGCCGTTCGTCACCGGACACTCTTCTGGAGAGTACTCCCCATCACCGGCGCCCCAGAACACATAGCACGCCGTGACCACCCCAGGGAACAAACCAGCACATGGGCGCCAGACGAACCCGTGTCTGGGCACCCTTGGTCCCCCTGCGACGGGTCAGGTCATTGGCCCCACCGCCTGCCAATTTTCGGCCGCAGAGAATACGGAGAGCGGCCAACGTCATACCAATACTCCTCCTTCCTTGCGGCCCCACTGCGTCCGCCATCAGACGGTGGCGACCCCGTCAAGGCCGCGGAAGGTAGGGAGAGCGGCGCACCGCAATACCGGCACTCCTCTCCCGCTGCGGTCTCCAACCCTCAGCCGTGATGCCAGTAAGCCGACGGCTTTGCCAGTAAGCCGACGACATCGCGGCCCGCCTCAGTTGCGATGTCGCCCAAGCGGCACCGCAACCTACTTGTTGGCCGCTACGTCGTCGGCTTACTGGCAAAGCCCTGACAAGCGGCCCCTCCTCGGGTTCCTCTTGGCTTCACCGTGGGTGACCAATTCACGGCTACTAAGGCCCCCCGCCTCTTTTTTTTTCCGGCGCAGAAAATCCTCATGGATGTCCGCCGCCCTGAGGCGGGCGGCGGGGTCTGTCAGACTCTTACTGACTAAAAACCACCCCAGTGTTCCATCTCACACCTACGCTGGGGGTCGCGGGAACGTAAGATCCTTCCACAACCCCCGACTGGGGGTCGTCGTCGAGTGAGGTGTTTGACTCCCCCCGCGACGTCTAAGAGGGGCGCGCGTGGAACACTACGCACCGCCACCTCGGGTCCTGATGTTTGGGGGGCGACGGACGTCCCCGAGTCCGTCGCTTCCTCGCGCCACCGATACAATGACGCGAGTACTTTCGCCTCGAGATCCCAGGGCAGACCGGGGGGATACCTAACCTTACCTAACCTTATCTTAATTGACTGGACATTTAAAGTTAGCTGATAGATAATTCGGATTACTGAGTGGAGGATTTAACACAATTTTTATTCATAAAGCAATATGGCGATTCAGTGAATGTAGATTAATATTTAATATTGACTAATATGTGATGTAATCAAATTGAATTTAGACTTGTCCTCACGAGTGTTAACGTGATCGTTGACGCGGAAGATTATGATCGTGTGAAGAGGCTGTCAATGAATTGGTATCGGCAACGTGGAATGTTGCAGTTTACCCTAAGAGTATCTTTTTTAAATTATTTTATGTAGGTACTAAGATATGGCCACGTTTCTTTTTCCACTAATGTATGAGCTAATCCTGTTTTATATTTTTTATATGATTAATTTTGTGTTGGTAGGTTGTTACTAAATATTGCTAAATACAATACAATTGTTCCTCTACTTAGGTATTTGGAAGAACAATTTTGATCAACAGGGTATTTCACAAATATTTGAATAGTATTCCTCCAAAAATGCTTCATAGCTATACTATGTAAAGGCAATGATCCTGATGATTTGCCCACACCAGTAAAAACTCCGTTCTGACAACCCAGATATTGCACGAATATTGTAGAATATACGTATTTAACCCAGTATTTTCCAGAATAATCCTATCACACGACACGGTATTTGCATGGCGAAACTATTATAATTTAACATGATATGCGGGTTGTATGGTTTGTGTTTAGAGTTTGTGTAGCGGTCGCAATATGGGAATAAAGTTTATGACCCCTGCACATAGATACCCAACTACTTAGTATGTAGTGTTGAGGTTTGCAATAACTTAACTAATATATTTTAATTAAAACCAAGACTTTGAATAGTACACGTGACATAGAATTTATCAATTAAAATAATAATTTAATCATCATTTAATAGTTACAATCTTTGTAGAGCACTTATAGCAATTTTGGGTTTCTAGCGTAATTTGTCTGGCCTTGTTTTACATTTTATTTTTACTGTATAGATAATATTATCTTGAGATAAATAATTAATGTGCCTACCGTATTACAGGTAGCTAATAGCTTTTCTTTATCATTTGAATGGGTACCACGGACAATACCTATCCCTTTCTTCGCATAAACTGAAAATCTAGCTTCTCTAGGGAGCCGCGCACGTTAACCTTTGTTTTTGGAACAGTTTGTGGTTTTTCCAGCGAACCTAGTCGATGTACTGAAAGAAAGAAAGAAAGAAATATTTGCTTATCGTCTGCAATTGACAGATTGAGATTGATTGATTGTTTGTTTTTTTTATTATTATTATTTCGTTTAGTTATTTACTTATCTTATTTTATTACATTTTTAAATATTTTTTTTAAATATAAAAGTGAATTAAAAAAACAAAAAAACATTTAAAAATATAAAAAAAATTGTGATCCACCGATGTCGGGAGCAGGGCCAAGCTACCGGTGGTTAGGGCTCCAGAGACAGGAACCTGCTCACAATGAACGAAGCCGTATCGAGGAGTACTTCCTTTTGAATCAGGCCCTTGTTCCAACCGCCTAACGAGAGCCTCGATAGATGTTCGAGGCTTTCGGCCATCAGGCCATTGGCTGATACGACAATCAGCACAATGACAGCCAAGCTCATATTCCACATGTCAACAACCTCGTGTGCTAAGTCGAGATATATTTTTTTTCTCTTTCTCAGCTTTCACGAGGTTCCCGTCATGAGGAATGGTAACATAGATAATCATTGTGCGGAGCGCTAATCAATCTATCACCACTATATCAGGCTTATTGGCGACAATAGTGCTGTCAGCAAAAAGATGGACCGGTCCCAGTACAACGTGACATGGTCATTTTCAAGAACTGGGTCGGGCATATACTTGTAATACGGTACATATCTCAGAATCCACAAGTTTATATTTCAAAGCAAGTTGCTGATTAATGATCCTGGCTACTTGGTTAGGCCTGTGCAAGTACTCGCCGTTAGCCAGACGAGAACA
The DNA here is from genome assembly GCA_911387795.2 of Apamea monoglypha. Taxonomy (NCBI): domain Eukaryota; kingdom Metazoa; phylum Arthropoda; class Insecta; order Lepidoptera; family Noctuidae; genus Apamea; species Apamea monoglypha. The sequence goes on from OU426921.1 coordinate 11,311,574, forward strand.
ACCAGAGATAATATGTCTGATGAACTCACCCGGACGGTGGCATGCCCGACACGCGTCAACCGTCCCGTCCTTCATAATATGTCTCCGGTAGTTATTCATCAAGATAACTTCATCCATAATTGCGCAGACGAAACCTTCAGTTTCCCCGAAAAGGTTTCCAAAACGTAGCCCGGATACGGACGCTAAGAAATCTACACCGGGCTCATGAAGAGCCCGATAGAAGCGCCCGTGAAGCTCCTTGCTTTGCCATACCTTCTTGCGGTCATCGGTAGTAAGTACTACAGGTTTGCGCCAGTTCTCTTTCGCCATAGATAGCGGGGTGAGCCCCTTGTCCACTGCGACCACATCACGGTGCATACCCATTTCAGCTTTTAAAACATATTCCCTGAGACTGCACACCTTGCGGTTGGGGAGGGTCGTCGCAATTAAAAAGCCTCGAGCCCCACACTTCCGCGGGATATACAGTGTCATCACCGATGATCGTGGGTGATGCATCCGGTTTGCGGTCAGCAGTGTACGGACCCTTCTATCCAGGGCGTCGAGTTCAGTCTGAGTCCATTTGAGTATGTAAATAATAATGTCTTTGGAGTATGCCGAAAGAGTATATCAAAACCGGCATGACCCAACCGTTGAACAGGCGCACCTTATTTCCGCCTAAAAGAAGACTAATTAATACCTTCTATTATTATTAATTATGATTGCATCTCCAAAGATTTAATAAAGCCTGTGTGAAATATTGAAACAGAAAACTAAGAAATAATTTTGATTTTTGACAGTTATTTGATACAAAAACTGTCAAACGTCAATTTTATTCCTCGAATAAAAGTTATCTGGCGATGGAAAAATCAGCCCTAAGTCTACGATAGCAAGTTAAGTAGGTCTAGGATAACAACTGTTTCTTCAGCGGTTACGCTCAAGTAGAATTTTGAAAACATGTATGCGGTTATACTTCGAAGAAAGGTATCAGGGGTATCAGTATCCACACCATGAATTTCCCACGAGCACTTTATTAATTGAAAAACTACGTATTTATATGACACCATGAATGTCCCATAGAAAAGGTACAAACCTTCAGGGGCAACCCTTGAGTCATGCGAGAGGAGCACAGGACCTAACGCCGTCGTCAGCGCAGATCCCAAAGTAGACGTTATCAGTATGGCAATAACGATGATATTCGAGTGTTGCGAAGCTATCCGCCTGTCTCTTGAGGTGGCATCCACCCACAGGGAATCCATTGCAACCCGCACGAGGACAGCCTGAAATTAATGTTTTTATTTAATGACTTTTTAATTATCTTCTTCTCATTATAACAGCTTAGGGTTCCGCTTATTCTCTAAGGGGTTAATTAAATTTTTAATAATTAGTAATAAGATGTTTTAATGTCGTATCTCGCTTGCCTGAAACCGAGGCATTTATTTTGTTGCTGATAATGAAGTGGAACTGAAATAAAAGTTCTTATTAGTGCATTTCTTCGTACAAAACTCTCATTCGACTTTGTATTATAGAGTAAAGTGTAATGAAATGAATAACTAGGTACATATTATATAGACTGTAGCAACTATCGGAAAAACTCCGATCAGTTAAATATTGACTCGACTCAAAGAACGTACATACATAGTACAATGGCATGTTGAAATAGGGTCTAGGATTGCATAGAGTAGGTGTTATGTATATGTGTATACCTACATACAAACGGAAATTAAGTCCCGAGGGCTCAATAGTTCCTGATACTACATCAATCAACGCTGCTCAGCTGTGGTTCCAATCAAGTAATTATACAACCACATGCCATTACAGCGTATGACAGTTTGCGATGACCTGGCCGGGGGCACGACCGATTTACCGTAAACGTCGATTAACCGACGGGTCAGCTCAACCACAGAATAAGCTTTGTCCGAAGACTCTGGCCACCCTTCGTGCAGTGTGTACTGTGTAGTTTACTCCGGTACCGTTAAATCAATTAGGCACCTATCGAGTTATCGACTCGGCTTCGGCACGTCAAAGCTAATGGTGGACGCTTAAATGACATTTTCGATTATTACACGTAGGTACACTAGGTATTGCCGCTTGTCGATATTTAGGGAATCTACGAGGGTGGTGTATTCCAAGCTTTATTGAATCTAAGTGGACAGCTTGTGACAAAGATAACTCTAGTAGAAAAAGGTTTTTGTTAGCGTTACACAAGTTAGTAAATCTAAAGAATTAATTATTAACTTAACTCGTGTTTTTGAAAAAATCTACTCTAACACTATAGTGTTAGTCATAAGCGGCGTAACTGCCTCCTTTTTTGTACATTCATTAATTTAATAACCTTATGAGCTCTTACGGCCCTTTAGCTTAGCGTGTTTATTTAATATTGAAAATGCATCGAAAATGTATCCCAAAAATAAACACCGTAAAGTACTACACGGTAGATATCTGAAAAATGTTCCGTTTTTATACGAAACTCATACTAGACATAACAGCACTAACTGCTATTTACGGTGGTTTACATTACTAATGGTAATTCACATTATTGTACCTACTTATCTATATTATTGTATTTTGCAGATGTTGAATAATGGCATCGAAATGGGAAAAACTAATCACAGAAGAAACTTCATTCGTAATATGGGAATGGCTTAGAAAGACGAATAAATCCACGAATTCCGAAAATTTCATACATGTCCTAAACCATCAGTGTACAGAATGTCACAGGAAGAAAGATCGGAAAACGAAATACACTTGTGAGCGGTATCAAGTACCCATGTAGGTATATGCTTAGAGGATGCTTAATTTTGCAGTTAAAGTTGTACTGAGTTTAACCAGTCTAGACATTGATCTTTTTTTCGTAGACATTATAACTAAGTTAGTAATTTGTTACCGTTCTTATGTTTAGTAAAACTTGAGAAAATTCCATTTATTGAATACCGTAACAAAATTCCTAGACATAAAAACCGTAACTATATGACCTACGGCGCTCATGCTTACTGTAAGTTCATTAAATAATTATGTTGCACTAGCCGTAAAAATCATTTGTTAAATTAAAGTATTAAGGTTATCACCAACATATTAAACACCGATTTCAAAGAAACGATCGCTACTTTCGATTTAAATTATTCAAAATGAACATTTTCTAAAACTGCGACACTAATTTAAATAAAAAAACTTTGCCGTGCGATTGTGTCGAAACTATTCTTTGTACAATTACTGTTGTCTTAGTTCGGATATCAAACGTTAATTACTATGTTCCTGTAAAAAGTAGCGAAAAAATTGAACAATCAACAATATTGTGGCGCGGTTTGTAGCTATACAATACATTCGGTTTAAATAAAAAAAAATATTATTTGTTCATGTCTGTGGTAACCATATAATATCAATCGAAGGACGTCAAACGGAGTATTTATTGTAAGAAATAAGATACGATCACTAAGCGATCATCGTTTCCCGATTTATGTAGACGTTTTGTAGAATGAACTTCCGTAAAAAGGATATTAACGATATCAAATGGAATCGTACTGTCTAAGACAATAATGGTGTATCTGCTCGACAACAATACCTAATAAAAATAAATAATATACAATAGATTAATTTATTGGAAAGTTTTGTAATATCAATAATTATTTTCATGTAACAGAACTTTCCTATGAACACATTCATACAAATACTTAAACATTACTTATATATACTATCTTGTACAAAAGGTAAACATGCGTGCCTAAAATTTTGTAATCAGTTGTTCATTTAACATAATTGCTTTTTATGTGCCACTATTTACAAGTAAGTTCACTTGTAAATGAAGTAAAAGGAGTATGTGAGAGAACTTTCCTATGAACACATTCATACAAATACTTAAACATTACCTACTTATATATACTATCTTGTACAAAAGGTAAACAATGCGTGCCTAAAATTTTGTAATCAGTTGTTCATTTAACAGTTAATTGCTTTTTATGTGCCACTATTTACAAGTAAGTCAGTTCACTTGTAAATGAAGTAAAAGGAGTATGTGAGAGATCTCACATACTCCTTTTATTTCGTTTACAAGTGAAGTGGTGTATGGGAACGGAAGTGGTGGCGTTCTATAGTTTCTGCCTAACCTCATGGGAAGAAGGCGTGAGTTTATTTATGTGTATTGTTTAAAACTGTAGGTTTCAATGATAAAAGTCAACCAATTTTTTGTCCTTTTTGTTTAGCAGCGCATACTGATGACTTTTTTGCGATTATGAGTAAAAAATCGCATAATTACTGCGTCGGATGCGAGACAGCGACAACAGTCTCCTGAGCATTGTAGCGAGTAAGTCTGAAGGTCACCTGATGAGGCACCTGTGCGCAGTGCATGTACTGTTGCCGGGTGTGTTCAGAAGATGGCTTAATTGATATAACTAGTACTTCCTAAGTTATATTTTGTTATTATTGTTCCTTGTTTGTTTATGTGTATGTCTTAGATAATTATACTAACATAGTTTTAAGTAATTCTAACAAAATTATGGGTAATGCGCCTGACTTAAAGATAAATAAATAAAAATACTGTCCCACAGCCAGGAAAATCTTTCCAGGAACTCTTTTCCTGCGCCGCATCAATCCAGCGGTACGCGTCGAACCAACCAGCCTAATTAAAAAAAAAAAAAAAAACTTGAATACAAGGGGTTTTATCTCTAGTTAGTAGGTTACCGGTACCATCTACGTGGCTTCTACGTAGTATGGCACTTAATACTGTCAAGTGTAGAGATGTAAGGGCTATGGTTAGTGAGATAAGGTTATAAGTCAGTCAGTTAGTTGTTAAGTGGGTTTAGCCTTCAGCCATTTATTGCCCGTGGTTGGGCCCTTAAGGTACCTACATAAATTGCTTAGCTACCTACTAAATTGTACTCTATGGCTACACGTACGAGTATATCTAAATCTAACCTTGTGTTAAGATGACTTCTTGGTTTCGTATGGTTCTAGGTAAATAATGGCATCTAGATCCCTAAGTTCGATGAAAGATGAGTAGTAAGTTAAAGATTGTGCTGGGTTTATGAGGACCAACGGTTTCCTATCAGCCTTTGAATAAAATCATGTGTCTTATTTTGTACTGTCTCGTTGGTGTAGTGGTTAAAAGCGTGGTGGTAGCGTGGTCGACCACGAGACCAACGGGGCAGTGAGACGGGGTAACGAGGTACCTATACTAGGTAGATGATACTTAGTTGTAATTGTATTTATAGGTATTTGTTCCGTGTATGATTGTTTGTGTACATGAGATTTGTGTTCGTAAACGATTATGAGAAATGTCTCTCTTCCTTTTACAAATAGATAATAACAGTTGTTATTCTTGTAATTACCATGTTATTTCTAACGAATGCACGTGTACCTACCTACTGTTTTATGTAGACTCGTATCGAAATAAACGCCTCTAAACGCAAAACAAATATACTTGATCAATCGTTTATTAAACTCCCGTGCACGAAGGGATTGAGGATGAAGCAGAGTATAATAATAGCTTAGTGAGCACGCGAATTAATCGTGTTGGGCCCATTCAACTTCGCCAAGTAAGCTCCTCGTTGATGAAGGAAACGAGCTGACGACGCGTTATAAGGGATACCGTACTTCTGGCTAAGAAACCAATATTTATGTGCGTAGACAGTTCTAGTTGTGTATATGAAGCAGGATAATTAGAAAAATCTAGGTGTTTTACTAGGATTTTTGCAAAATACCGGATTATTGGATACTAAGAAAGATTTTTATAAAAACACGACCTAATAACAGATTTTTTGCTAAAAACCAGCTTAACTTGGGTAAATTGCGGACAACGAAGATGAGTACAAACGCTAATTGGCTGATATGAACGGCACGGATGGGTTAATATCTAGCTACATTTGAGCCATAATCTGACCAACCAGAATAAAGATGTTATGACTTCATAGGGTGGTTTCCAATCGTCCTGAAAAGATTGGAGTTTTTTTTGCAAAAGTCTAGTATGCTATGATATTGGCGCCAATTCCCTTGTTCACCAACTAAACTAAATTTAAGTTCAGTGCATCTCTTTCTTTCTATTTCATTAAGAAAAGGACAGAAGATAAATATTAGTTTACTCCTGTCAAATTAGTCAGCACTTGACGTAAATTGACGAATTTTTAGTAGTCATGTTTTTAATGACGTCAAACTGTCTATGAGGTATCTTAATTTGACAGGACTAAACTAATATTTATCTTCTGTCCTTTTCTTAATGAAATAGAAGAAACAGATGCAGTGAACTTAGATTTAGTTTAGTTTGTGAACAAGGGAATCGGCGTCATTAACTCATTATTACGAAAACCTTTCCTAGTTTCCAATAATCCGCTCACTAATTGTGTAACACATTGTCAATCACAACCCGAGAGTTTTACAGGAAATTCCTAATCCATTGCTTCATATTGCTTCATACTCAACAACTTAAATAGCGCAATGAACGTAGCTGAACCGCCTTACGCCGTTGGTCCTCTGCCTGATCTCTCTCCGGTCGTGTCGAATTGCCGTCCCATCGGACTATGAGAGTGAGGGAAGCACACTCGGGTGCACTCCGCACCTGGATCTGCACACAAACTTGTGCACTATAATATTTCCTGCGTCGAAGGCTAGTCTCCCCTGAGGTTGGTCGCTATGGCCGGAATTCGGTCTAGAGGACTATTATTATTAAAGGCGACTTAAAGTAGATACTAAAGATTTATTTAGTAATCCCCAGCTAGTAAGTTTACATCAGCATTGTATAATTATGTAAATGAACTAATAATGTTTTATTTAGCAGCAAAATGAACAGTGTTCTAACGCTAAAATAGCAAGCGTAAACAAAATTGTTACTTCATTGAACTGAATGAAAACTTTCCACCAGTTTGCAATGAATCGGTCTGAACAGTAAAGCAAAGGTTTTTTCACAAGAACAATACGAGTATTGTCGCCATTGACTTGACTATCTCTCTCGGCAGTCTGCAGCCGAGTTAATGATATCGACCGATTTATGATCGTTCCTGTGAGCGGAAATACGATTCTCAATTGTTTGACGTGAATCATTCATTTCCATTACTATGTGCCGGTGGCGGCTCTGTGGGTGGGCTTTTAGGTTATTACCTAAAATGAACAAAGATATTCAGAGTATTATAATTATTTGAACGGAATACAGGTGTTTTCGATTAATTCACAAAGTTCGTTTTAAGGGTTTACCTCATAAGCATAATCAGCCTATAATGTTTCCACTGCTGGGACATAGACCTCCTCTCTGTAAGAGGGTGTAGGCCATAATCCACTATGCGGGCCCAGGGTGGGTTGGTAGATTAAGGTATTGCGGTAGATCGTGGCATATCTTCGAATTTTTGGTTCTGGGATATGCCGGTTTTGTCACGATGTTTTGCTTCACCGTTTTGAGAGCACTGGTGACGAAATTATTTACACAAAGTGCCTGCCTGGGTTGTAACCTATGATGTGCCTATGACCTACGACTCGTAAGTCGCGGCCGTTTCTACTGGGCTACCACTACTCTGGGAATCAAGGGTTTTTACTTTTAGTGACGTATTTTGCATGTTCAAAGCACAAGTTAAATGAAAAAAAAAGCTATTCTGCCAATCTTCTGTCATTTGTTTTCTTTTACGTTACTCGTTGACAGGGGCGAGAGGGTAAAAGAGTATTTTGAAATGAACGCGGTTCTTCCTTTTGTTCATTGATTGTTTTCATATGAGTTTCCTGTTTTTTCCATTCGTATGTTCGCCAATCATATAAACATATAAATTAAAGTCGCGTTTCGTGTCTGTCTGGATGGCTGAGTTGTTCTTCTAAACAACGCAACCGATTTTGATGCGGTTTTCATTCCATTTTTTAGAGAATTTATTCCGAAAGGTTAATGTGTATAATACGTTAAAATTAAACTTACATATAAAAATTAAATTTCGATGTTTTTTCTAGTCGTAAAAACCATGCGAAGCAGGGGCGTGTCGCTAGTCATAAAATAAAACAACGTCGTTTTTCGTGTTAGTCCTTGTGACCGTTTAGTTCTTCTAAACTACTTAATGGAATTAGCACACAGCGAAGCAAGCGCGGGTCGCTAGCAGGTGATAAAACAAACCTCTTTTTGAATTGTTTGATATAGGAATCGGACAGTAAAGAAAATGAAAAATGAGCCTTATAATGTGACCATTTAAAACTATTATACTAAAATAACGTTTAATATTTTTTTTTGGGAAGATTACCCTAAAAGGGTTAATATTTGACTAGACTTGTGAGATAACTAATAAAAATAGCAACTTTGAATAAAAAGTTTTATTCAGACTAAAATATAATAGCGATAGATACAAAATAATTTTATTTTAATAATACAGAGAAACGAATTTATGTTTTAATTAAACTTATTTACTTACTTATTTAAACTATCTTAGTTATTAAAACATAAATTAGTTTCAAAAGCATATTTGAAGGTCATTTGTTCAGCTGATTTCATTGGTTAGACCTTTTGGTATTTAGTTTATTTATGAGTTATGTACAGACGCCAGCAGGTTAAGCTACCCGAAACTGTCAAATTTTCCCAATCAATCTTCGATAAAGTTGAAAATCTATTAAAGAAATTTGTCAGATTGTAGTAGCTTGATGTGCTGGCGTCTGTACGTTGAGAAATCTGCTGTGCCTGTATCTAACGGCAATTGATAAGAAATGCGTCTCGGACTAAGTTCTCCGGCCTTTCTTTATTTATTATTCTCGCTCGGTTCTAGTAATAGAAAAAACAAGCAGTGGTGGCCCAGTTGTAAAGGCCGCGACTTTCGAGTTGTCGGTCGTAGGTTCGAATCCAGACAGGTGCTATACTTTGTTTAAATTATTTAATCACCACTGCTCTCAAAACAGTGAAGGAAAACATCGTGAGGAAAACGGCATGTCCTAGGACCAAAAGTTCGAAGAGTCTACCAACCCGCACTGGACCGTCGTGGTGGATTACGGCCCATTCCCTCTCACCGAGAGGAGCTTTGTGTCCCAACAGTGGGAACATTATAGGCTGACTATAAGAAGCGAGGGGGGCCTACGAAACGCTGGCGTGACGACCTAGATGCGTTTACGGGAGATTGGCTGTAGAAAGCAGCGCACCAAGCCCAATGGAAGCTATGGGACCCTATGCCCAGCAGTGGGACAATAAAGGCTGAAATAAAATAAGAGTAGATATGCTAATCCCGTGATGACCTCTTTAATAGGCTGGTATTACAATGGATATTCGAACATCTATAATGAACTAATTTCTAATGGCAGCTGTGACGCGTGGTTCATTTTAATTACTCTTTACTCCACAAAGAGGACCAGAGTCTATATTTGTCAAAGCTTTGACGTAAACAAGCCTGAAATTACTAAACTGGTGCTGGGACGACTCAAAGTGAATTAAACTGGACTTTGTTGGTCGAGTGTCGGTGTAGTTTCTGCTCGTTAATGAAAAGATCACTTAAAACTTGTTTATATAAGTAGTATCGGGGCCAAAGGACAGCGGGACGGGCGAGTACTCTTTGAACTATAACGCATCCCCACTTTAATGATTAATTGCTCAATAAAATAAACAGTGCACATCTAATGCGACGCAATAAAAACGTGAATAAATATCTAAATAACTGTTTATGTTCGCCACGTGTTTCGGTAATGGGGTATGCAGTATTCAAGGCGCCGAACCGATATAAAAGTTGTTGTAGTGGAAGCTTTATCATACTAACGCGTCAGTATAAACGAACTTCTAGGAACACACTGTGAGGTTTTGTGACGTGCAATTGGTATTATTTATCTTTGTCACACAAAAAGGAAGGTATTATGTAAAAACCCTTCCATAAAATACAACATTGTTTGAATATTAACACCTACTTTCACTATTGCGTATAGTGACAAAAGAGCAATAACAGTGAAAAAGAAAGCAATTGCCAATTGATGGCATTTTCAAAAGGCGAGCAGCATTGCCACTTTAAATGCCAATCATTGGCAGCTTCACATGACAAAGCATTTTTTTTAAATTGAGTGTTTTATCTTTTGTTTTAAATCAAACTCAATCTCAAAGCATTTATTTGAAGTACACCTTTGCAGGCACTCTTGAATTGTTAAGGAGTCGGTCAGTTCGAAAGATGAAGCTTGTTGCCCATTCTAAAGCGTAGTACATTCCTATGGAGAAGAACGGGCAAGAAACTCCATGGCTACTCAGTCAGCGGATAATTAAAACGATATTAATGTACATGTATTTAGTATGATGTTACAGAGCACATGGTTAAAGAAGTAGGAAGTTAACGATGTGGTGCCAAGGTCTCTTCTTAGTGATGGATGGTGATCGAGTGTCGGTATTTATTATCGCTAGCCACAAGCAAACCCTTTTTAACGAAGTGAAATGTTGATAAATATTTAAATTGGTGGTAACACAAATATGTATATGGTTATGCCGTTGATGGTATTATGAAAAACGGGTCTTATTAAATAAAAAACATGAATACCTATTGTTTTTTTTTCCAGAGTCTATGGTGGTGTAGACTGAAAGAGGAGTAGGTATTGTAGCGAAATTAAAAACAACTCTTCGCTTCGAGACCACTTTTCAGTGATGTACAATACGTTTATTTTCAGGAACATTGCCTATTACAAAGAAAAGAATGGAATAAAATTTAGGAAACGATAAGAACTTTTGAATAATCCATAGGAAAGCAAACATACCCTTGGATTCAGTGGATGACCGCACAGAACTCGGTCTTTCAATCCTTAATATACTACCGTTAGCAAATTATCTCATTGTGAAAGCAGGAAAAAATAATATTTAGACTTCCGTAAAGTGACCAAAAAAAATCTTCAAAAAAAAAATCTCGGTAAGAGAAAAGACATGACATTTTTTGATTCAAAATTCAAAACCAATATGAAGAAAACAACCTTTCTGGTTAAAAATAAGGTTGGATATGTTATAAAAGAAGATCGTTCGTGATAAAATTATAAATTATCTATCAATATCGTGAATTTCTATACTTTGATAAAATAACATTTCCAATTTCTCTACAAACACTTAACCTTAACAATTAAGGATTTTAAATTGAATCTTCGCTTGAAAGGACGGAAAAATATCAACGTACTGAAAAATAATATTCCTTGAATCCAGTGAAAAATAATTTGATTACTGACCGACATTTAGTTCAATTTACCAGTTGAATTCAGCTTCACGTCGAGGGCTTCAATTGACGTGAACATAAAAAATACTTATTTATCAGTTAAGAAAAAGTAAACGCAATCAAAACCCAAAGAAAGTAACTGCCACTCACTGATAAATAATAAACAAAAGAAAGTATAAACAAAACATTCGCAAAGAACCGCTGTCGCAACAACAATCAATGATGCTCCAACAACGTTTTACCTGAAACATTTTACCGCAAACAATACTAGTAGAAAATAAATGGCGTACCTCTACAATAGCTTTAGGTATCCAGGTGACGGCGATAAACAGGCTCTCCTTGATCGACAGGTCGTTAGCGAGTGCGACTAGGAAAGCTGTCAGCAGCCGGAGAACTAGCGCGGAGAAGATGCATCCGAGGATCAGGCACAGTTCCTTCACATTTATTTGTGACACCTGGAAGGATTAGGTTTTAAATTGGCAATTTGAGGGAAAATTATTGTAATTTATGGATGTCTCGCAATGAGTACAGTTAAAAGTTGTATGTAATTATTTGATTTTGTTTTGGTTGGTGTTGAACACAATATCATAGTTTTTTTTTATTAAAATTAGATTAATTGGGTGTCTTTTATATCAAATATTACACCGACATCTATACATATTACAAAGTCGCTTTTCTTGTCAGTCTGTGACCTCTTAGATCTTCTAAGCTACACAATGGATTTTTATGCGTTTTCTAGCATCGTTTTGAGCGTTTAATCCCGATAGTTTATCATTTAAGTAATTTTACATAATTATTTAAGTTGGATATAGCACAGAAATCTCCGTGATTACATGTCGCTATTGGGGCGTGCGAAGCAAAGGTGGATCGCTAATATGTGTAACAATTAAATTTGTATTATGCTCTCGTTGGGCAGCTGGATCAAGGTCTTGATTCAGAAAGCGGTACTTCTGGACACGGTTCGCATTGTCAGGACTTTCCTCTCTCTGGAGCCCTGACCGCCGGTAGCTTGAATCCTGTTCCCGATACCGGTGGGCTACTATTATTAAATGCTTTTTTTTATCTTTTTGTTTATAAAAAAATATTTAAAAATGTAATTTATAAGTATTTAAATGAAATAAAAAAAAAAAAAAATGAAAACAACCGATCAAGTATGAGGCAAACTCTCAAGCAGACTAAAAAATAATCTCGAAAACAGGTTTAGGTAAGCAACTTACATTGTTTTAGTCATGGAATAGGGATAAACTTTACGCAAAATTTTAAGTTATCGTCTTATAAAAATAAAGGATATTCTTGACTTCCGAGAATACGAGAACCAGTTCCTGAGTTGTTCCAGACAGTAAAATAAAACTAAGATTAAATTGCTTCCAGCGTTTTTTGTAACCTGTGTCAATCAATCATGGTGCTCGCTTTAGAACATATTAGTTAAACCTTTCTGTCTAGACATGATGCCAAGAATAAGAGCGTATCAGATCACACGGGAGTAAATTATCGCATTTTTCAACCCCAGACTCCGATAATTCCGACTTAGTAACTCAAGCCTGGTTACTAAGTCGAATTTTCGATATTGAAGATGTTTTTAATTTGCTCCTGCGCTTGCTATTTAAGATAGGTATAACATCGTCCAGTAAATTATTATTCTTTTGTTATAAAATCCATTATTTTGAATGCACGAAATGGGCTCTAGAGCTGTGTATAAGAAATTATTTTAAATATCGATCTAAGATTTCTTTGCTATATTAGGTAACTTTGTCCTTATGATGCATGTCATATAACTTATAAGCTTTGCTTCTATGGGGATTACTCAGTAGCGCGACGTTCATATTAATTCGGATACACGAAGATTAGCGAAGCGTATACCTTTTCTGGTTTATCACAACAAAGTTGGTAAAAGCGATATGTACATCTAAGAAATACCCGCTGAGGGTGAAGAGCATGGGCTCGAATATCCTCCATACTAGCTTGTAGACCTCCCAGACTGGGTTGTTGGCGAGTGGCCAGTCACGGCGCGCCCACCGAGTCGCCGCTGCTCCTGCGCACACCATGACTGCTACACCCGCTGGAACAATAAAACTTTGTTAGATTCTAATGACACCTGATGCAGAGAATGACTAAATGCTTTTTCTCGGTATCAGATTCTACAAAAACTGTACACAAACAGAAAGTAAATCCTGTGAATTAAGATAACGAGTACAATTTTTACTTCCTCTGTGACTCAAAAATCAAGGTTTATTTATTTGTATAAATAAAGGTGTTAGGAATGTGTGAAAGATGATATGGCTAGAAGGGGGATGACTATCGAGATGACGACTAATAGAGAAGTAAGTATGGAAGAAAAAGTCATGTTGCGCCGACCCCAAATAAATTGGGATAAAGGCAAGAGAATAATGAAAGGTGTTAAGTACCGATTATTCAAACTGGTGGTTCAATTTGTTTGGTACAATAACTTCTAATGTTCTAATATTCAATTACTAAATGATAACGATATCTTATCATACTCAATCTTCCTCCTGTAATTTGTTATGGTGTACAATAAATAAAGATTTAATGAGTATAATTTTATACACGTGCAAAAAAATGATTAATCAATCAATGATTCTTATCGTTCATTTGTTTCTTAGACGTTGATCTTCAAATCGCGTGACATAACCAATATGCTATCATTAGATCTTTGCGAATGCTCAGAAAGGAATTTCTAAAATTAAATCGCATCGTGAGATACTTGAGCGAACTTATAGTTTGATTGAGATTAATTGGAACGGAGGTTAATATCAGACGGAGTTAATTAATGTGATGATGTTACGGACTTCAGTGTGTGCTTGCTTGTAGTGCGGTGTAGGTAGATATTAAATACCAATGTTATCATTGTAGGCAAGAGGGGCTCGTCACTAAATAATAACAGCTGCATGGGTCAACTAGCCGCGGTCGGTTCGTGGATAGGTCCATTACATATCGAGACCCTTCTGTGCCTCGAAAAGCATGTTAAGCCGGTGGTCCTGGCTGTCATTCATAGATCGTTGACAGTCGTTACAGATAGTCAGAAGTCCAAAAGGTCTATAGAGGTACGAGGAACAGGGTGTAAAGTTCACTCATCCTCCATAGAAAAGGGAGGATCCTCCGACCAGACGGGTGTTGTGTCTGACCGGCAACTGCCCAACGATTGATGTTGGGAAGTTTGTATATAGGTATGCTAATTGCGCGTACGTACCGACGTAGTATTAGGTCCAGTTGAAAACCAACGTCGGGCACTAGTTGTCTGGCATTTTTGCTGAACTGGGCCTTTTTGGTGCAGCCGTGAGGTACACTTTCCTGCTAATTTCTTACATCGGACCATACACTTTTTATTTGATCTTTATTTTTTTGTTTTTATGATGTACGGGTATTTAACTGGTGTATTGTGTGTCTTTTAGTTTGTACTAAATAAATGTATTTTCTTTCTTCTTTCTTATAGTTGGGAAAAGGCTAGGCAGATTTTTGTTGCAGAAGCAGGCGGCCATCTGATGGTCATCTGCCATACCCGAGTCATAGCAGGTATGAAACTATCCAAGAGACTAAGTAATTACACCGGCACGTATAGGTACCCTTGGAACCAGATAACAGCAACGATGCTTGGCGGTCGACTAAGGTATTGTGTATTAAGAATTTATAGTTTTTTATGTCTGTATATTTTATGGACAATTTCTAGATAATTATCCAAATAGCTACATATACTGCCCGAAATGACCGGTACTCAGACTGACTAAATACCAGTTTATTACACACTACACACCATTTAATGTAATATTGATGGAAAACAGATCATAATACAGAGCTTACGAGTAATTATCACTTTCATTGATCAAAGCGAGGAATGGCAACAACAGGAAATGGTGACGTAGTGGAGTGCATTATTAATAATAGAATGTACAGACGCCAGCACATCAAGCTACTACAATCTGTCAAATTTCTTTAATAGGTTTTCAACTCTATCGCTAAAGCATTAAGATTCAAGTTTGATTGGCAAAATTTTACAGTTACGGGTAGCTTGACCTGCTGGCGTCTACATGCACGTCATGATACTATTAATACTTTAATTATGTATCATTGATATGATAGTAAGTTGACACTTTCTTTCAACAAAGCGACGACGCCTCGCAATCGAATGGAAATAATACAACGTAAAGACGAAGGAAGTCAATTGATAATTATTTTTGTATTTAGTAATGGATAAGTTTTGCATTCAACGTCACAGTATTATTAATACGTTAAATACTTATTTTAGACACGATAGGTATAATTTAATTCATATATTATATATCCTTTATCAAACGAATATACCTGAATAAGGTATATTCGTTTGATTTATCTTTGTGACGCGACGTAAATTATTATACATTTCCGTGGTCACTGTGGAATATTATAAAAATACAATCGATAAATAGAAATAGAAATATTTATTGTTCAGGTAATATATTCAGTAAGCAGGTTTACAGTTAACAGTAAGTTGAGACGATATGCTACCTAAAACTAGGTTACAATATATTATTTGCGCTCCAAACTAGACAGATAGCCTGTATCTTGGGGCTCGGGGTGCGAATTCCAGAGTACAGACTACAGAGGTGATTTCAGGTAATAAACACCTTATTAACAGGCGAGAACATGTATTAATTAAGCAAATACTTGATCTAGATAACCAATTTATAAAGGTTCAAAATTCTTTAATCCATTCTACACATGAGTATTCACACGAATATCTCCGGTAATATTTCACGACGGAATTCCTGAAGGCACTTCTTAACGTCAACCTTCGCAGCGCACAGGAACGATGAGTGAAATTCCTTTTTTATACGCATTTACTTGAGTCGGGCTCATAACCCCGCTGGAGCCAAATCCTTGCGTCGCTTCATAACTGTGGAACCCAAAAATAATTTGGGGAAGGGTTCGCGACAAAGATTCACTTTGTGTGTTTCGGAGAGAACATTGCTTTAGTTGCTAGCCTTTATGTTCTGCTAATTAGATTATTAATGGTAATAATGGTAGGCTTTTGCTTCATATGGAGGGAGTGGAAACTATGTTTTTTCTTCCTTCTTCAGTCTGATTGATTTCGATGCGTTGTAGGTGAAAACACAGTGTGATTCAACTTTCCTAGCACCCGCGAAAACTTTACTGAGGCATGTGTAGCTACATTGTCTCGATTGTTTTTGTGTACATATTTAAAGCTGCCTATTGAGTCAATTACGATAATATTTAAACGTTTTCTGGCAATAAAAATTAAGCCATTTCTTGTTGACTGTGGTCAATATAGATATTTAAGTCGTCATAAATCCATGAATGGCTTCCTTGTTTTCTATTTACTTTTTAAGTACCCACATCAAATTATATATAGACATATAAACCTAGCGATACCTTATTATCAAGTTTTTATTGATTTTATCTTTACAATAACAACGTGTTCCTACAGACATCTACTGTTATCATGGATTTCCTTATACAACGTTCCATAGATCGGTGTTCAAAAAACCGCCTTATCTAATCACTACAAAATCAGATGTTCTTTTATAACTTGAAAAAACGGAGAAATATTGCATTTATACGAATACAATTTGAGTAATTATTTTCCTGTCGACATGATGATAATTATGTTGAAATAATTTGGAATTCCCGACAGTAAATAATATTAATTTAGGTCGCTTGTTTGTAAAAGGGCTATTTTTAGACTCAATAGTTCGGCTCCGCTTATGAAAATCTCCAATCTACGCCACAGTTACATTTTACACCATGTTTTAATTATATAGTAGGTAGGATATGCAGAGGTAATTATCCTGATAGTATCGTGGTTGCAAGTGCGTTGCTGAGCCCTACGCTCAGCCCTGTCCGTTCGTCCTGGGTTCGATTCCCAGGTCGGGCAGAGTGTTATCGGGCTTTTTTCATAAGGAATTCCCGGAGTTTGGAAGTTGGCGGCGTAATACTTCAGCGCCTCGGAAAGCACGTTAAGCCGTTGGTCCTGCGTCTGATCTCTCTCCGGTCGTGTCGAATATCTTGCGCCTAAGGCTGCGTCGCCATGGAGAGCAATGGGTAGCTCACCGCTCGATCAGGACCAGGCCCGTGCCGGACGGCACGTAAGTATTCCACGCGCGCCTCAAAGAGATGTCAGCATATTTTGAGGGGCCCCTTAGGGCCGAAGCCTGCCGGGTCAGCGGGATTGTCTGAAAGGGTTACCGCTACCCCGGAACATAAAGGGCGAAGGAAGGAACATTCATTGGGTTTTAGTCAGTAAGAGTCTGACACTCCCTTCCGCTCCACCCAGAGCGGGAGGGGTCATTTGATGATATCCCACCAGAAAAAAAAAAAAAGGCTGCGTCGCCATGGTCGACATATGGTCTGGAGGACTATATGCCGAAGTATATATTTAAATCACATTGTTATGTTCTCTTTTCACAAGTATTTAGTCCAGACTTTCCTAATTAACAAAATAATTAGCTTGGTAGCTAGGTACATAGAAACACGGTATATTTATACAATTAGCTGTGTCGTTAATTAATTATATGTATGTAATTCTTAGGAAAGTTTAGTAGTATCGCCAATTAAGAATTTTCTTTGATTGCAATTAGTTATTTGTTAAAGTAAGCTAGGAAACTGCTTCTGAAAAACGCTGTGTGACTGTTAGTCTAGTATCAAACTGAATGTTAACGATACTCTAGCTCTCAACAAAATGGACATTTTTCTGCTATTTTTTATTTAAATATATCATAATATGTACTATGACGGTGCTATTAAATGTGAAATGCTACCAAGAGTCGTTTTTAATTTGTAATAGTGTGTAACAAAGGTATTTTGTCGCAACAAACAATTTTTATAAACAACTTTTTAAAATAAGTTGGTTTTAATTAAGGGCTGACTTTTCAACATCAGATAACTTTTATCTGAAGAATCATTATGACGGTTTAGCATATTTTCTGCACAAAAACTGTCAAACCGCAATATTTATTCCTGAGATAAAAGTTATCTGACTATTGCAAAATCAGCCCTAAAACGACTGTAGTATTACATAGATAGGTACTTTGATTTAAGTTTACTAAGTAATTTAAGACTTATTTCAGAAAAGACATAAATTGTCTGAATTCGATTCTGAAATGAATTCTACACTAATTGCTTTCAGGATAAGCTCTCAGGTACACATTGTAGTTAGGTATTCGTACATACACTGCCTAAATACAATTAATTCAAACAATACGAATTAGGGGATAAGCTATCTTCACGTGCTTTCATTAGTTTAATGAAATTTCGTGGAAAATTTGGTAAAGGGCACACAGACATGTCAGCAGTGTAAATAAGATAACTAGACTGATAGAACCTACACGTTATAATTAACTGTGTATCTGATGAAATGTTTAATTTTGTATGTAAATATTTGATACCCAAAGCATGCCTCAGTAAAATTAAAGCGCTCATCTTGCCTGAGGCTAGAAAATGACTAAAAACAAATACGAACGAACCTAATACTTTATATTAACAAGGTTCGTTCGTATTTGTTTTTAGTCTTGTAAAAAGGATCAATAGAATTGGGCCACGTGTTTGTTTTCTTATAGATTACAATATAGAATTGGCTTGGATACATCTGCCGCATGTCAGACAACCAATGGACCAAACTTACGACTCAATGGTCCCTCTTAATGGCAACCGACATCGCGGCAGGCCCAGAATGAGCTGGCGGGATGAGCTGAACTCCTTCAAGAAAAACTGGTCATTAGCAGCTTTAAACGCGAGAAGCGGAAAGAGTAGGGAGGCCTTTGCCCTGCAGTGAGACATCACAGGCTTTTAATAATAATACTAAGATATTGAGGACATCAACTTACTGTCTTCTTAACGTGATTATTATTATGGCAACATACCCGATGACAGATTGCTATTGGGTTAGTATGAGGCGTTTACAGACGGACAGACTCACACCGGTAAAAAGTAACGTGTTACAAAATTAGATCACCAATGAGTAGCCAGAATGTCACAGCGCGAGCATTTCAATGGTAATCCGTAAACGACGCAAGTTACTAGCGCGTTATTAACTAGTTTGTTTTGTGTTGCGTAGTGCACGGACTGTCATTGAAATACTCGCGCTGTGACATTCCGTACTTGACCCCGACGACGCCTCCTACAGGAGAGTAGTAAGGCCACCAGTAGTAGCTTTCCTTCAGTACTCGCCGTCGAGGCCGTCGCGACGCCCCATACCATGTCCGCACCGACCCTTACTCCAGCCAACCCGCGCCGCTGAGCCTGTAGTTTGAAATTCGTCCCTAAATAATTCCGATCCAGCTTGTACCTTGATGCCCTCTCCCAGCGACGCCCTAAGCCGAGATCCGTACCCCACAGGGGGTGCCCTTAGCGTGCAGTCGTTTAGTTTTTAAGTCCTGGCTAGAGGCTTTAATTTACTGAGGCATCCACAGGCAAGCCCGGTTAAATAGACGACAACGTCATAGGTTGAACTGCGAGATGCCATTTATAAAAAATAAAAAATCCGTACTTTAGTTTCTAAAGTTTATTTAGATTAGTACTTTATGTATGTATTTATTGTATTATATAAATGACTACCTACAGTATTAGTCTCTCCTTCTCCTTTTTAATCCATCCAAAGTTTGTCTTTAAAAGATCGCTCTTAGCGACAAGACCGCCCATTGGGTCACCCTTTGTAAAATTTCTATATTTGTGTCTGTAATTTACATGGTGTACATAATAAAGAGTATTCTATTCTATTCTAAGCCTATGGTGTGAGCTACGGTTTCCTAGAAGAGTGGTCCAGTCATAATATAGCGGCCGTCAGAAAATCTGTAATTTTCCATAGCTTTTTGAATATCAAATATGATATTCAAAAAGCGCTCTGTAAGTATATTTTGTTCCGTTATTGTGTGACCGTTCACGAATTTCTTAGGACACCAAAGCTATGCTGGTTCCTTTTGAGTAGCGTCGACGGGCCTAACTTTAACTATGTGACAACATTATCAAATTCTCCAGCATAAGTGAGCGTTCTGCAATGTCGTGCCTATTTTTAGGAAAGTAATACCTACTGGGCGTCTCATAACAGTTGTTTATGTGAAATTACACCTGTTTTGTTCCCCTCTTTTCCCATTGATGTTCCAAACACCTGTATACGAAAGACTATTCACCCCATAACGATGCGGAACCCTGCAATAACGCGGAACCCGCACGCACATGTCCATTTTTATGCACAATATCTTACAATATCTGTACATAATTTTCAGCCAACAAAATGGAAATCGCTAGGAGGAAAAGTAACGGAGATTTTAGAAATAAAATGTACTATCGGCAAAATAGATAGATACATACATATGTTCATTCTAACCTAGATGAAGCGCGTGCTAAGTAAAATTGCTTGCCTGTTTCTCAATTGAGCTACATGATTACTGACAAGTGCCTGTACTGATTGGACCGGTCCACTCATATCAGAAGGCCAATTCTCGTAATTTAAAACGTTCAAAATCTAGTCGCAGTCTCATCTCAGCGACAAACAAATGTCAAAAACTTGTCAAAATGTAGGGAAATTAGAAGTATTTTTTGACAGATTGAGACTGAGATCAGACTGTGAACGGTCTTAAACGGTCTTACGAGAATTGTCCCTCTGATCGTGTGGTTCTTTCCTCGAAATGCTATCTCAGACATTATCATGGTCCTCTTATGACATGACCAAGATTATATCTGGACTTTAAAAGAGATTGTGACTTCTGAGTTTGTTTCGGTCTTTCTTCTCTGAGTGGTTGGATAGAAAATACCGAATTTCTCTAGTTTAAAACATAATTTATTTTTGACGTGTGATAATATTTTTAAATCTATTTACAGAAATAAATATCATTGATCATTAGGGTTATTACAAATCAAATTACAATAAAAATTGCCTATACTGAAAAAATGTTTATTTCCTATTTGTACTTATCAAACTCTCCTAAAAAAATGTTTTGTCGTGTATACCAACGAACATCCGAATGTAGTTGAGTCGTATGTTTGTCGTGCTCGCGAAAGTACACATTATTATTTGCCATCAGCTTGGCACATCAAATACTACGTATATTTAAGCTTGACACGTGTGACGGTAGCTCTATCGCATTGCGTACAAAATAGTTTGTTTCATTCGTATGTCTGACACAGTTCAAATTGACTTTGACTGATTAATGTTGAAGATAAGAGTTCAATGCTAACTCTCCGAATAACAAAAGCTTTTTCAATTTAATTTGTTGTAAAACTCAATGATTGGTTTGATTGGTGAGTGGTTCTATATTATTTGATTACTTTCGTTTACTTTACCAATAGGTACACAAAATCTAATATGAGCTTTGAACTCAGATCTGACCAAAAATAAAGCTACCTACTAGAAATTGCACAAAAAATAATTATGTTATAAATTAAAATGTATTAATTAAAAACGCAGGTAGATGATTAACATACTTTTAAAAGATGAGACCTTTCCTAATTTAATAAAAATAAAGTCCTGTAACTCTATGGTCCCCTTGACAACTTGACTGATTACGAAGCCGAGGGGACTAATTCATAACCACGTCTACCTACGTAGGTACGTACCATGTCCCCCATGGTGACGTAAGAAACACATTTACATTCCTTATCAAACACACTCCTATTGCCGTATTTACTCAGGTAAACTAATAATATACAGTAGCTCTCTGTAATTCAGACGTTACTTTGCATTGTAAACATAATTATCTTTACTAAATGTTTAGTAAGCGGAAGTTTGTCATCTGGTATGCTAGAAAGTGCTGTTTTTTATGATAATGTACCTAAACACTTTTATTGATGAAATTATTTGATTGCGCAATATGTTGGCTTTAATACTTTTTGGAAAACATAATCATATATATTGAGCTCACTGATACGGTTGAGCTACACGATGACTGACGCACGCATGTCGTCTGTTGGGACAGGTCAACTTAAATTTGCAATAGCTTTTTCTTCAAAAGGAACTTCCAGACATGGTCCTGCTTTGTTAGACTCACATAAAATCCTAATAATATAATGTTTGTACTTTAAATGAGACCATGACCTATGAGTTTGTTTAGGCAACTCTTCTCAGGGATCAGTCAGCTAGGAAACGCTGGCACCATCTAGTTTTAAAATATTGACCAACAAAATCTCGATGTGTAAGTGTCGTAAAAGATAAACTTACATAAACAAACACTTCATCTGATTAAATAGCCTCTAAATAATAATTTCTATTGATTTACCCCCGCGTACGCTTTTGTGGCTCGCCATTTTTGTATAGTTTCTGTTTATTGTTTAGCATGAGTGATAGAGCGATAGAGCTAGACAACTCTGCGATCGATTAAGCATAGACTTAAATTGGCTGAAGTGATGTGAGAGCCCTAAGATGAATGATCTAGAAAGAAACGAAAGAATAATTGATTCGCTCTCGCTGTTTCTTACACGATAGCCGCGTTAAGGAAAACCACTCTTCGTAAAATTACTCTCTCGTCGACGGAACGCTTAGCAACACAAAATATATAAACACGGAAATACTCACAGGTGCCACCCCATCCGATATATCCACCGGCGTAAGTCAACAATACACCTCCGCCAAAAATAAGCAGGCTTCGTATAGTAGGCGCGTATATGTCACTGTGATCCGGCAGACTGTCTGATAACACTCCCCAGAATATTCCGAGGGCGATACCGACGAATATAGCCAGCAAACCCTGCGGAATAACGAACAAAAAGGTTAAGGGCCCTATATCCAAATTGAACCTTAAGAGAAAGCGGTTTGATTTTAAAGAAAACGTAGTTGGAGTGTTTCTTGGAAACGATCTCAAGTGTGGATAAGTACGGCCGGATTTCGAAATTTGAATTTATTGTTGAAGATAAAAATACATTTCGATAAAAGGGAAACGCTTTCGAGATAGACGAATTATAAAGTATTCTACTTTTGTATTCAGGTTTTGTGTAATGATTTTATGAATTTGAACTGAATTTCAGTTCGTCCATTACGATTAATAGCTTGAGTGATACTCGTAAAAACTTAAATGATGCGATATAAATCGTCACAATTGCGTTGTAAAATATTTATTGACTGTTTTTGTTGAAGATATTGAAATAAAATTCTTTAATGTCTCTTGATTTACCTTTACGATTCTATATACAAGTGGTGCGGGGTAGAATATGGCACTATTAATGACTCCGCAGACGCCCTCCGTGAAGGCGGTATCCAGCCCTCCAGCGTTTGCCACTAGGAGTGCTATTTGATTTTTTGTTCCTAAGCCTCTTGCATGTAAGTTACTCACGATCGGTACCACTACAGCTGGTGACACTGAGGCTAAAATAGAGCCTAGATGGAGACCTGAAACCACAAGAAAATATATCTCAATAACGGCTTCATCGATTTCAAATATTTGTACATACTTTCTTTGAAATATTCTGCTTTGTGTTATTCAACATTCTCGACTCTCACAAGGTTCAATTGTCGTCAGATGAATGGGGATTTATGTGAATGAACTCACTGAGCCGTGCCCAAGCAATAACCGGTGCCACTGGTTTTTCATCTGAGGCTTTTCTATTGATAAGCAGCATAAACAGGATCAAGAAAATAACTAGGATTTTTATTTGGGAATTTATCTTTGCTATAAACAAGCAGTTCGAGTAAATAAGGTCGAATTTATAAGTTCATTAGGTGAGCCAGGGTGGTTGAAAGTTTGAAATTTTATTATTTTATATTAATTTGAAATTATATTATATTAATTTGAAATGTTACTCACCCCAGTACCAAGGATACTCAAGTAGTATGTGGGCAAAGAAGGCAGTAGATAAACACTCGACGGTCCATGGCACAGTGGCCAATGAGAAAACTTTTACCGAATTATTTTTTATATATTCCCAGTTCCAAGTGAGCGGGCCCTTCGTCAGGATAATGACGGGGTAGATTCGCCTGAAAGAGTCAAATAAATATTGTTAATTCAATTGTTTCTAATGAATTTATAAAAACTTGAATTTTTGGGAGGTCTAAAAGACATAAAGAATAAATGGTGAGTGTAGGTACCTAATAGATTCTAGCTTTGAGCAGGCTAAAGCTTAATTACGACTACCTACAATATAGAAGATAAACTCTTATGTTGACTTTGCCCAGGGGTTACAGGATTAGCTTGGTTGTACGATGCCAATCGGCATTTTTAACTTGCAACGAAAAAGTCCTGAAATAATATGAATATTTTGCCAGGCTTGGAAAAATAATTCCTAGGTTTGAAATACCAAAAATAACCGTCGCGCCTGCAACACTTTAAACATATTCTTTTAACATTTTCATATTTAATATTAAAACGATACCATTTGTGCGTACTTGATGCGAAAATATTATTTTTATTAAAGGGTTAATGCCCAATAATAACACGAAATGTAAAATAATTTTATAATAAAATAAAGTTTCGAAACTGAAAATGTGTTCAAAATTTTTCATGACTATAATATTTTCCACTCGTAAAATCAAGTGCGGAGGATGGCACGTCGACGTGCAGTAATTAACATAATGGCTCCCAACCTTAGTATCATATAGTACTTCTATTAGCAAAATTAATGTAAGTCCCCATTAAATTATCAACAATATCAACCGTTCTGTGTGAAGCCGTAGCTCATTATAAATATACGTACATAATTACGTTAGGAAATTACGATGTGGCAAGATCCGAATCAATTAAGCAGAGTCATTTGTTACGTCATCAAGAAAGCTGAGGCTCTAACAATTTATTTAATTAATTAACAAAGTTCTGTGTGCAGGTGCTGTTTACGTCATTGTGGTGAAGTTTGTGCTTAAAGATATTTTGTTTGAGCGTCAATCTTCAATTAAAGTTATTTGAAATTGATAGCATAACATCTCGGTCTGTATTCCCTCAGGGGTTGGATGGGTAGGCAGTGAAGTGTATAAAATACCTACATTTTGTTAATGGAATGGAATGGAATTCGGGGCTATTTGGTACTAACCTTAAATGGTAATCAATGAGGTCTGCGGAGGGGTTCTGCAAAAAGTTTTGAGGGCCAAAATATCTGTAGAGAGCTCCCGCCAACGTCATCCCAACGACAGGGTTGATTGTGGTGTACCGTTCTATCGTGTGCCCGAGCATGTACCCCGCTATGACCACTCCGCACATACTGAACATGTATCCGTCGGGCAGTACTGCATCTTTGAATACGAACCATGAAATGCCCCATAGTGTTAATCCTGGAAAATAAAATACGTCTTCAAGAGTCTTATTGTATGCTTTAGGTTGGTGAATGGGCCATCTGATAGAAAGCGATTATCACGTATGAACACATGTAACTTCAAAGAGATTGCTGGTGTTTTATAGATATAAGACACATTAAAAACTCTCATACGCCTATTAGTTTCGTGGCAATAGATAGTAGGTATAAATTTAGCCACGCCCACGGAGAAAAGCGGATTCTGTTAAAAAGGAAATTTCTATATTTGAGATAATATTATTTATTTGTATTGGCTAGTTGTAAACGTGTTTGACACGACAAAAACTTTGCGCAATAATAATCTCATAACATTTCTCTTTATTTCGTTTTCTATATCTATTAAAAGCGCACTCTCAAGTAAATGCTGTACAACAAATGACTTGAAAGACTGTTTGTATCTACTCGTAAGTTAAGTAACAGTTTGTAGATTGTTAGTTCTTCTCCGAACAGCGCTAGAACCATTTGTTTCTCTCGGCGAACTTCTACTGTTTGAACTGAATGATAAGTTATATATCATTAACAACAAACTTGAGCTCCAGTCATAACTTAGGGCAGACAGAACTAAGGATGTTGCAAATACGCACGTATTCCTTGCCGTGAAAAACTACGGTTTATTCGCCGTGTGTAGTCATGGTCGTCAGTGTTGTATGGATCACTATGGAAGCTAGTTGACGGTCACGTTTTTTTACGGCGTGGCTTATACGCCGTACGGTATAGAAACCGTGCCACCAAATGGCCTAAGGGAAAGGTAAATGAATAGTAATTTAATAAATAAATGAACCTTCGCATTTTTATTTGATTAAGTATCAGTATGACTACAATATTTATGTTAACATTTATTTAACACTACATCTTCTTCATCTTTATTTCTTTTACATCCTTCTTGAAAATAGCAACCATCTTAGTAATTGCTAGGTATTGAAAGTATCTTTCTGCTTACAACTTATAACATTTCCGGTTATATGAATCAATATAATATTAGTAATAAAATCAGTAATTTCATTAAACCCAGTATTTCAGAATAAGGTTCGGTAATATCACGATTTAGAAGCGAGGGTCATAATAAACAGCTGTTGTCTGATGCCATTTGTAGACTTCCAAATTTATTGCCGGAAAAGTAATTTATGGCGACATGAAAACAACCAAGAAATATTATTAATCTCTCAAATAAAATATGAACTGAAGTTACCAAAGGCGTTCATAATCTCTGCCTGTAATCGTTCCCTGTTGAAAATGGGCCTTTTAATGTCCGCTAAGAGGAATTGCCTCAATTGCCCTGCCTAACAGATGGATTGGTGAACGAAGTAATTTTAACATGGTCCCTTACACCTTATTTCGGATAAAGTAAATTGAATCCATTTTTGTAGTATTTAATGAAATCCATTCCATATTTTGCATTTCTCTTGACAAGTGATTGGCTATTGTTATTTCCGCCGCCCAGTAACAAAAGCCTAAATTAGATTTGACAGAACGGCAGATTTACTGATCAGCCTCTAAGAGACGGGGGTTACTCGCCCTTGTTAACCCCCGCAGGTAGAGCGTGGGAGGCTTAATCCTCTGCCGTAGAATCAACAAAGATAATGGGATTTTAACGTCTTTTTAAAAATATGTGATAACTTCCACTTTTGTCTTTTTATTTTTTTATTTAAAGAGCTGTCCCAGAAATTCAGAATGTTATTTAATATCACGTTTTATTTACTCGATATTTTGCATAACGTGAATGATGTTTCTTTTAGGTACCTACCTATTGTTAGATTACATAGATTTAAAAAAAAAAATAACTACAAAAACTAAAACGTTTTTACTTTCCAAATTGGTACAGCCTACCTGCTATCAGTTAATCTAGGGTTCGTTCTGTAACAGTTTCCTGATAAATTCGTTGCGCTGCGACGACGGCGCGATTGAATTAAAAACATCCAAACAGTTAAACTATGTCGCAGAGGACTGAAATTGGTTTGATTGGCTGATTGAAACATCCAAATTACCCAACCCTTTGATACTCTATTTTTTACTCTGTAATATTGCTAGGCGTTTTATGCTAGCAGGTATTGAAACGGGAACAGTATAATAAAACCACGTTCCTGTTTTATATCCTTGGTGATAACCCGCGCCTATGTCTCAGCTGAAAGAATATTTCAGCAATAGGACAATTTCATGAAATGGGGACGAAAACTAATAAAAGTAATGTATGTAATGTGGCGCTCAGGATTTTTTCCATTACTTTGCTGAGTTTCAGCCGATATGAAGATGACTTACGACACGTATTTTACTACTTGTATTTATATGTAGGTAAGTATATTATGTCACCAGCGCACTAGTTCTTAACGTCCATGATCGTCACAATATAATTTCTTCTGTATCGTTTCATCTTACATACCTAAGCAACAATTCGGCGGCACGGTTGGCGCAGTGGTTAAGCGATCCTCTCGCGCCCGGACCTGGCCTCTCGCGCCCGGACCTGGTGCAAGCCATGGTCCGGAGCGAGAGGGAGTGGGAGGCAGTCGCCTCCTTCTGCGAAGCAGTCATGCTAGCGAAGGAGGTGGCGGGACGGATGAGGGAGAGAGCCTCCCGTCCCAGCCGCCGCGGGAGACGCCCCGGGCGTCGGGAGTCGAGCGACGACTACCGGCCACCGTAGGCGCGGGCCTGCGGGCGGAGAGCAATGGGTAGCTCACCGCCCGATCAGGACCAGGCCCGTGCCGGACGGCGCGTAAGTGTTCCACGCGCGCCTCAAAGAGATGTCAGCATAACGAGGGGCCCCTCAGGGCCGAAGCCTGCCGGGGCAGCGGGATTGTCCGAAAGGGTTACCGCTACCCCGGAACATAAAGGGCGAAGGAAGGAACATGGGTGGGTTTTAGTCAGTAAGAGTCTGACACTCCCTTCCGCTCCACCCAGAGCGGGAGGGGTCATTTGATGATTTCCCATCCCGAAAAAAAAAAAAAAAAAGTTGTTAAGCGATGACTGCTGCGCTGCCTGTCGCGGGTTCGATTTCCGTACGGAACAAATATTTTTATGACCTAGAAGTAGTTGTTCCGGGTCTGGCTGATTGTGTATTTGATTTTAAATGTTTGTAAACGCACCCACGATACAGGAAAAAATCCTAGAGCAACGTTTAAAAAAAAAACAATATCATAGCTTCATTAAAAATAAACTTAATAAGACTTTTACACAACATGTAAAAAACCTCCGGCTAGGTTTGGAACCCACAACAGGGGACCACACGCGTCCCGTACCTATTTGTAAACTAGTAACACCCTCACTGCTACGACATAAAGATCCTGTCAGTGTCAAATTGTTCACGGATGTGCGGTAGACCGTACATTTTTTGTCTTGTGAGTATTTGTCTTGCAACTCGCAGCCCTGAAAGCTAATTGGTCAACAACTACGCTTCGTTTTCTAACAATGTGTACCCGCACTGGGCCCGCGTGGTACATTACAGTCCACTCCTTCTCATAAGGAGGAGGCCTGTGTCCCAGCAGTGGAAACTGTAACCGAATGGCAAATCAGAGATGGATCGAAAAGAAGTAGAGGAAGACAACATAAACGCTAGGACAATGACATAGTGGAGACAGCTGGTGCCCTGTGTGCTAGACACACTATGTAACGAAGACACCGAAGTGCAATAGTTTATTATTTATTTTATATTTTAGTCTTACGGCCGAACCCAATAACCTATCTATCACCAGTTTTGGCATGCTGGAGGTAGAAAAACCTATGTATCTGTGGTTTTAACATCCCAATAATCTAGGAATCTTACCGGTCCACGCTATCTATCGATGGGAATAAAAACTGACCTCAACCAGGTTTGGTGTTTCTTATGTCAAACTGTCAATTATGTTTCATTCCTCCTCTTCAGTGTTAACAAATTGTTTAGCAAAATGCAGTAAAATCAACAAAAGATTTTTAATTTAATATAAATTATAATTTCATTTAAGAATTGGACGTAGTTAAGCAGAAATGACTCAACCTACATTCGAAAGGACTCAACCCACATTCTTCCCAATAACTCGAAAATTGTGTGTGTATAAGGGCCCTCGCCCACGGCGACTTTTTGTAGCGATGCAGTCGCGCGTTTAGCAAACGCGCGACAGCATCACTTCTAACGCGTGTTAGTCGCATTTGCAACGCGCTACTGCATCGCGATTGTATCGATACAAACGCGCGACCGAATATGACATTCTATAACAACTTTTGAATTTAAGATCATAATTTTTGAGTTGTTTGAATGTTGTTACATGATGTCCACAAAGTAATCTCTGGGTATTAAATGGATGCATCCAATATTGACGCTGCTTCCGTTGCCTACGCTTCGGCTGCTTACGTAAAAGCAGCACCAAAGACAACGTGACTAATGTTGCCTCAACGGAGTCCATCTTGCAACTGTACTGATCCAAATCGCGTTTGCATCGCGACTGAATCTGGTCCCGTGGGCGCGGGCACACAGCTAGCGACTGCTTCGCGTCTGTATCGATGCTACTCGCGAGAGCATCGCGACTGCATCGCTACAAAAAGTCGCCCGTGGGCGAGGGCCCTAAGTGACAATATTTCAAAATATTCCATATACAACATCATTGCAGCAATACACACCTACACTTAAAACCTCGATAACTCTAAAAATACTTTTTGTGGGTTGAGTCCTTTCTGCTAAACTACGTCCAATTTAAATTCAAAGTTTTTTTTATAAAAATTCTGTAACGGAACGCATGGGAGGAGAAAAGTAGGTGGTACCTATAAAACATATAAAGAACCATATTATCTATTGTTGTCACAAGACAGATAGCGTGCAGATTAGCCTCTAATGATGATTTTGAGACGACATTCACGGACAGATATGGTTACTCCTTACTCGAATACTGGCTATCATCAGTAGCGATCTGTCTGTAACTGAAAATGGGTTATTGGGTTCGGCCGTTAGTTAACCAGTTAATATAGGCTTTAGTATTACTCTTTTTTATAATTTTACGTATTTCGGCGTTGCACTGGATTTATAGGGTAGTGCGGGCCGAAGCCAAGATCTACCACTGGAAATTGGTTAGATTATGATGAGACGATGGTGTGTTTGAATTTTGTGATGGTGCGTGTCTGTCCATGAGACTGCGTTCGTGCGGTGTAGTTCGTTTTTTAATCCCAGAGACTAATCTTACATTTATGTACGTCTTTTGTGTTTGCGTTTTTTTTTAGTATAGAAGATTGACATTGCACCGGTCAGATAAGTCTCTGGGATTAAAAAAACGAACTATAGTTGCTGCACTCACGTGTGAGGTGACAATTGATGTTACGTTATCATTTTGCAGAACTTTTCTGAGAATACTGCAGGTGTTCAAGACAGCTTTTTGAAGAGTCTGATATGTAGGGTAGTAAATCGAGTGTTTTTAAAGACTGGTGGAGCTGTTTATTATTATAACAATGTGTTACGATCCTCAACAACACGGTATTACTGTGCTGTTATGCAAACAGTGACCGCATGCTACTATATTTACTATTTGGATTAGGTACAAGACAACACAAAAGCAATGCGGACACACTATGTGTAGTCGTACGCAATAACAATGTGTGGACAATATGTCAACAAGGCCAATTGGCATTGAAATCGTTTTGGCGAACAATCAGTTTTCATTTGCGGCCGTAAATGTGTTTTTTTGTTCGTGTTTTGTTCCAGAAGAAAAATATTTTTATTTTGCTTGACTGGAATTGGGCTAAGGTTTTTCCATGTACAATGTAGGTACACACTACTTCAAAATATAAAACTCAGACAGATGATGCAGCGCTTATACCTATTACAGCGCTATATTATTATTGCGCTAATAGGAACAGGGCTGCTGGATATAGGTAGGTCCAGTCTGCCTCAAAAAGAAATGAATAATATAGGTTATTTTAAATTGGATAGCTAAACTCCGCAGACGTGACGAGTATCAATATCCGAACACGATAAAACATAAGAAAACAGTTTTTCTCAACTAATACGACAAGTAATAACAGTAACAGCAGTCGTTGAACTAAAAAAAAACATTAGTCCTTTTTATTTTTTATTATATCGTGTTTATATATCGATACCCAGCGTGTCTGCGGAGGTCGGTTAGCCAATTTAAAATAATCCTGTATATCGACAAGAATTCACTTTATTGTCTACAATGTGTGTTCAATAATACTGTATCAATGTGTAACTATAATTAAGTACCCAATCTACACAAACATTATATAGCAAAGTGTGTAGGTTTGGATGGTAATCTCCGAAACTAATCATTCGATTTCAAAATTTCTAACACTGACAGAAAGCTACGCTATTGCCGTGTGCCATAGGATATGTTTTAAGTTAAAACACGTGGAAAAGTCGCGGGCATAAGCTTATGTGTTTTATGTTTTCAGGCATTTTCACACTTTATAACATTACAGTCCCAAATAAAAAGTTGTAAATAAAATAAGCAAAATGAAATTAATTGAACAAAAACCTATAAAGCTAGAGTTTGCCCGTAATCAGCGCGCTGCAAAGATCTTTGTTCATATTGTTTTACGAAAACGTGGTATGCTTACATGGAAATCTAGACTAAACCTTTGACGAATAAAACTCGTAATTTGAGTACAACTATGTATTATTATAATATAACTAACCTACACCAGGACGGACAATGTTTTGCCTATCACTGTGTCAATGTGCTCAATATTCAGGCTCTAGTGATGTGATATTTATGTGGTACTTATCACGTTGTTTGATTCCTCCCGTTACCTCAGAGGGCTCCTCAAGCCCTCTACATTCGCTGAATTTTCGCGGTATTTGTGACGAATTTGCGCCAAAGTTGCGTGTTGTATGAAGAAACGTTACCCATACGTTTATACGAAGATTTTTGAAGAAGCGAGACCGCTCGCATGCCCAGGATAGAACAGGCGCAGAAAAGTCGCCTGGAGATTATATGCAGCTAAGTGGTTTAATGTTTTATTAGTAAAAAGAGTGAGATGGCTGAAATTTATATGGGCCATAACGTATGCCTAGAGGAATTTATTGAGGCGTTCAAAGTAGTTGCCAACTACAATACATGGCGTGTGAGCGATTCGGCGCTGATATTGAGTGCAGCAGCCAAGGGTGCAGCCCCGCAGCGGATGAGAAGGTGAACACGAGGAAGAGAACGAATCGGGTCAGTCCAGTCCTTTTATTAATCTATATAGCTGAGTTTCAGAGCATTAGGATGAGCAATATGATCACGATGTCGAAATTAATAAAAATAACATCGCTGGTGATCAACTTATTGAGGATAACTCTGTAATAGTTGATTCCGAGACAAAGGAGAATTGTCATGTCGAGTTGTCCACGGAGATAAAGGAGAATGCTCAGAGCGTCGTAATGTCGAATGACGACAGTAAGGTGGATTATGAAATTGACTTAGTTAAAGCTGATGTAGAGTTGTGTGCAGTCAGAGACGAATATACAGAGGCGATGAACAGTTCTGTGCAATTGAAAGAATTAATCAATTTTCCGACGGATGAGGTTGAAGATTTTAATCGTAGTGATTTTACGAGTATCATACATTGCACAGATGACATTAAGATTAATAATTCAATTTCAATTCAAGGCAATTCATTTATTGCAGATAAGTTTCAATCTTTAGTAATGTTAATAATTTTAAAAGTTAATATTGTTCATTCACATTGTGCTACTATGAATATGAAAAAAGCACGAGTAAAGAAAAAATACCCATTTGTTAGAAAAGCTAAAACTAAACGCTTGTTTCCAAAACATTTTTCAATGTTAAATAACTTTGTAAAAATATTTTCCAATAATTATCAACATTTTATGAAGAAGTTTTTAATTTTAAAAATATAAGTTTATAAAATGTAAGTTTAGGGATAAAGACTTTTTGATAAAACCTTTCCATATTATGACGTAAATTTTTGTTGTCTTTAGTTGACATTCACTGCCATGTTAACGTCAGTTAGATGTAAACGTCACTTTTAGTTTGATTAATAAGATATAGTATACCGTATTAACATATTATCATTTCTATTTTTTTGTATATGCTGGGATAAAACACCGGACGCGGCTGGGATCGAGTGAGGTGCCTCACCTCGCAGCTTCAAGGAGTCTAAGGGAATGAACTTATCATCGTCTTCATGATTTAGGTTTTAATAGGCTGAGATAGTATGAACGTACCCCAGAATTTAGTAAGCTGAAACCATCTTTGCTTACGGGGCATAGCCTTCGCAAAGTGTGTCTGGTTGGCACAATTGGTTCAACTTATATTGGAGGACCCACAGTTCTATCAGTATTGGCTGATGTTTCATGGGGTTTGTGTTTAGTGAGAACGGAGTAGATTTTTGGAAATGTTTCCTCTGGAGTATGGGCATGAGATAGTTTTTTTTCGATGGACACTGACCTCTTGGCCTTTTCCCTCCCTCTGGCTCAATACCGTCCGATGGGGTAAAAGAGTTTGAAGTTAAGATCCAATATTTTTTTGTAAGCCTCATCTAGGCTGATGTGAACTGTCACCTCAATTTGTTAGTATTTAGGAGGCTGCGTCACATCTTTTACGCCAGTTTTGGCGCGACGAGGTTTAAGCAGGGCGATGTTAGTGCACAGTGGCACATGTAAATGTTAACTTGCCTGACACTTGTCATAGTATGGGACTCGCGATTCGTTCGTCCTGACTTAAGCCTACTCTTGCCAGAGTTGGACCTCACACTGTATCTATCATCTGGCGTTAGGTAATTGTTATCATAGGGTTAGGCAGGAAGGGCCTGAGTGTTCGAATGTTGTGAATAAAAGTCTTGTTTAGAAGCAGGAGCATACCAATCCTTCTATTCAAGGATGAGCGTAGCTTATGTAGAGGTTTGTCTGCGGAAGGTGACCTCATATTGTGCAGGCCGGCTATAATTTAGCGCGGGTTACATTCGAACGTTCAAGCTTATGTCAAATATTTTCTATTGGGATGTTTGCTTAGAACTGTGAGTGGTAATTTAGTCAGAACATGTAAAGACGTTAAGACAATATAATCTTAAAGGAGTTATAAGTTGTTTGATTCCTCCCGTTACCTCAGAGGGCTCCTCAAGCCTTCTACAGTACCTATAACCCGGAAAATTATAAGAATAAGTGCGTATGATTCGCTTAAATCTCGACTCGTATTAAATCCGGCAGTTATCCCAAAGTGGACTGAACCATAGATAGGAATTTAGTCGGCACACAATGGTTTAAAAACAATATAAAACGATTGCCTGACATTGTTCAAACAGCTAGGAATTCCACAATGATTGTTCGTTTTATAAACGTTTTGTTGCAAGCTGAATCCGTTCTGCATAATCATGCTATCTTGTACCGTCTTCCATTTGCAGTCATTTGTGTATAATGAGATGAAATTTTATTTTCATTTTTGATATGCACTTACCACTTATTTTATAATAAAGCGCTCCAAAAATGACATCTCCAAAGAGCCCGAAATATTATAAAATACAGGATGCTTCGAAATAGTCTGTCTAATGTAGTAAAGTTTTTTTTTTTTACTAGTCGGATAAGAGCTTCGTAGGGAAAGTTACTTAAAATTACGGGTAGAATCACCCCCTTGACGGATGCAGGTGACTAAATCGCCAACCTGTATAGTTTTTAGTTCCATTTTCCGTACTGTGAAAAAGTGAAAGTTCTACCGAATGAACTTTGGCTATCAAAAATCTTTTTTTTATTGTTTTCAGGCGATTTCATTGTGTGCACTATGCTATATTAGGTATGGGGTACATTCGTGTCGTGTTTGCGTAGCGTCTACACTGTCGATATTTACGGCAAACGCCTGCGTTCTGCATACCTCGGCGTTATAGCGCCCGCAGCGAATGTAACATCCAGTTATTCAAATTGATTCAGTTTATCCCATCTATATTTGGATGCTAGACTGTAAGTTCCGTCCTTCGATCCGTAAACAAACCAGTGAGGTTTATTTTAGGATCAAAGGACAACAAATTAATTAAAGTCGCCCACGTTTTGTATATGCCGGTCGATAGCAACGTTTTATTATATGTGTACATATATCTATTTAATATCTTAGTATGGACTTTAAGACTGATGGTAGGTTTGTACCTACCAAAATGGTTAAAAAATCAACCTCAACTCTTGAGTTACATCAATCTCTTCCCACTGCTACTCTTTAATCCTGCACCAATTTCTCAGCAACGCCTCGGGCCGTGCCTTAAGCTGTTTGATTTTATTTCCGACTTCAAACAACTTTTAAAATTGACTCGGCTAATCGATATTACAGTCAAAAATAGTACAACAGTGGATGAGTTTTTCGGTGTTTTTCTGTTGAATATTGAAACCATTCAGAAAATAAAATAAATTATTCATTTTTCAATTCATACTTTACCAAAAATTTTCATAGATCTATTCCTCTTACTAAAACTCATCACCACACAGCTGCACCGCAGGTAAAAACGGCCATCAACGGAATAAAAATAAATTCGAGTAAAAACTATTTTTCGTCGCCATTATTGTCTGCAAATATTATACCAATTTCTGAAGTTCTTAAGTAAGTCTGTAAGTTATGCTCAAAGGTAATTAAAACTGAGGAAGCGCCCTTTATTTTCTAAGGTCTCTGTTGAACTTAAACTCAGAATATATGAGTTTTCAGAACGCTCTCGATATTGTCTCTGAAGTCTTTGAACCGACTTTCCTGCTTGGGCTTCAATTAATTTATTAATCGACATAATGGGTACCTACTTCACTCGATGATATTGCGCTCACGAGACTTTAATTATTATCAATATAAAACGGCATTGGATAGTTGGCTGTGACCGAGATCAGTGTAAGTTACTGTATCTCTGTTAAATTGTTGCAATTGACTGTAGTGTGTTACCAATTGACTTTTTCACCTCTTGTTTGTTTGTCTGTGTCACGTTATAGTGGAATGGTATGAAACTTATGAATTCTTCTTTTTGTAATTACTTTGTCAACAAGCCCAACGGCCCGCCGTCGCCGAACGGAAAGTGGAAAACACTTCTTTACAAAAGGCTTTATGTGCTTTTAATTTAAACGGCACCTCTGTACCCTACACCGTTGTGAGAGCAGTGGTGATAAAATTAAATAGACAATGTAAAGTACCTGCCCGTGTTCGAACTCACGACCTACAACTCCACTGGGCCACCACTGCTCTAAAAACGAGGAAGAAAAACATCGTGAGGAAACCAGCATGTCCTAGAACCAAAAATTCGAAGACATGTGACATCCACCAACCCGAACTGGGCCCGCGTGGTGGATGATGTATGGCCCACACCCTCTCACAGGGAGGATGCCTGTGTCCCAGCAGTGGGAATAGTATAGGCTGATTATGTCATACCCTACAATTTGGGACACAGCAATGTTGCATAGCACAGATAAACGTATTTACTAATTTTTCACAAGAAGCAATAACCTACTACTTACTTTAATGAGTAATAAAAATAATTGTTTCCGCAGAAATTAGCTATGATAAAAAGATAGCTAGCATTGTTCCAATTACATTCGCTTCATTTGGGAAATGTTTGTCGTATGTTTTTGTAATTAAATGTTAAATATTACAAGGTGGGCCAAAAGAAATCACCCTATTGCTCTATGCTTTTATTTTTGCAAATGGCGGCCAATTTCAAATCTGTTTTGACATTTGTGGACTAGACAGATGTAGAATACAAGTGAACAAGCCATGGAGCGATACACTCCCCAAGAACGCGGAATAATCGTGTCTATTTTTTTGCGTAACAATTCGTCTGTGGTGTTGGCGCAGCGCGAATTCCGTCGCCGATTCCCCGGTCGTCCGACACCGACTGCGCAAACACTGCGCCGTTTGGCCACCAACCTTGAAGAGTATGGGACCACACGAGACGTTGCCAAGAGTGGCCGGCCCCGGAGCGCCCGTTCTGCCGAGAATATTGCCGCTGTTGCCGAGGATGTCGAGCTGTCGCCGGAAACATCGACCAGACGCCGTGCCTCGCAATTAGCCATCAGCCGGTTGTCCCTAAGGCAAATTTTGGTCAAAGACCTGCGCATGTTCCCGTACAAAGTCCAGTCCGTGCATCAGCTGCTGCCTGTCGACCGGCAAACGCGTGTAACTTACGCCCAAGCCATCCTCAATCTCGAGGACGAAATGGACGATTTTTCGACCAAAGTCATAATGAGCGATGAGGCTCATTTCCACCTCAGCGGGTACGTGAACAAGCAAAAGTATCGCTTCTGGGGCACCGAAAATCCACGAGTGGTGCACGAGAAGCCATTAC
This sequence comes from Apamea monoglypha, assembly GCA_911387795.2. Taxonomy (NCBI): domain Eukaryota; kingdom Metazoa; phylum Arthropoda; class Insecta; order Lepidoptera; family Noctuidae; genus Apamea; species Apamea monoglypha. Next base: position 11,349,085 of record OU426921.1, read on the forward strand.
ACCCGCTCAAAGTGACTGCATGGTGCGCTGTTCACGCTGGAGGGGTCATCGGGCCATTTTTTTTCGAGAACGCCGCTGGCCAAACGGCAACAGTGGATGGTGCGTGCTATAGGGCCATATTAACCGAGTTTTTTCTGCCGCAATTGGACGAATTAGGACTGGAGGACATGTGGTTCCAACAAGACGGAACAACGGCACACACTGCGCGAGCCACAACCGATATTCTGAAGGCGGCATTCCCGGGTCGCCTCATGTCTCGTTTTGGCGATTTGCAAGATCGCCCGATTTAACCGTTGCAGACTATTTTTTGTGGGGTTTTTTGAAGTCCCGTGTTTACGTGAACAAGCCCGAGACCCTGGAAGCCCTCAAGGACAACATTCGACACGAGTGCGAGAATCTGTCGCCCGAAGTTCTCGCCGAAGTGATGAAACATGCCATAAAACGAGCCCCTGTGGCAATCAATTGTGACGGCGCCCATTTGGCCGATATCATCTTCTCAACTTGACCAATAAAATTCTAAAGGTTTAAATAAACATAATCAAAAAACAGAATCGAAGATTTTCATTTAGAAAAAAAATGAGAGCCTAACAACATCGGATGACTTCTTTTGGCCCACCTTGTAGAATGCAATGACAATATTATCTGACTGGTTACTTTCAGTTGTCGATAAACTGCAGCCTTTTGAGAAAAATATATAGTATCTACCTACTAATGTATAAATAGCTTAGCATAATCAGCCTATAATGATCTTACTGCCGTCCCAGCAGTAGAATTATTACAGACCTCTTTTCTGTGAGAGGGAGTGGGCCATAATCCACCACGAAGGCATAGTGCGGGTTGGCAAATGTCACTTGTCTTCAATTTTTTTGTTCTAGGACATACCGGTTTCCTCACGATGTTTTATTTCACCGTTTTGAGTAATAATTTACAGAAAGTAAAGCGCCTGCCTGGGTTAGAACCTTCGACCTACAACTCGTAAGTCACGGCCGTTAGCACTGGGCCACAACTGCTCTCATTGTATAAATCCTCTGCCTAATTACAACAGTAATAATGAAATATCACATTCAGAACCTTCACTGTTACCAAACTCTGCCGTTTTTTTGTCTCTCGTTACCAACGCACATTGCTAACACTTTTTGACTACATAAAAGGCGCTATCATGCAGGAGCATCTTAAATAAGCCACTCAAACACAGCACACGTGACAAAGCGGTTACCGCTGTTTGCTCGTGTAATGCTGCAGCGTGCGGTTGCAGTAACGTTTTGTATAATGAGGTTGCAGCATGAGGTTGCTACCTAGCTATTACAATCGTTAAACTGATGTTAGTGTACGTATGTGGGTTCAAAGCTAACTTTGCCGCCACTTGGAATTGAGTTTATCTTGTGGGTTAAGCTTGTCGCTAGTGTCGTAGTTACGTATGTTCGAAGTCAGGTAAGCTTGCAGCGAGGTGGAATGAATTAATATGCACGTCAAATATTATGACAAGGTTACATGTCCTCAATTGGTGCGGCCCTGATATTCATTGTTGGAAATTAGGAAGTTTACAACAATTTATTCTATTTTATTGTAATTTTTGACATTCAAAAGTGCCTTTTATGTGTCTATAGGAAATCATTCCTTTGACTTTGACTTTATATATTCGATGAGGTAGGTACTTAAAACAAAGCTACGTAAACATTATTATCGATATAAGCGAAATATAACTATAAAATATTTTTCATTGTCCATGAATGAAGACAACTGAAATAATAGTAAGTAGGTACCTCTCTCCTTTCGAGTAAATGAATACGGAAGGAAATATAGCTACTTGCAAGACCTATAATGTTTTACATAACATGTAGCCTCGCCCATAACGACCACTGTTACTATTTTTAAGTTTGAGTGAGTTTAAATAAACGGTACTCCCTTGCTTCTCCTAAAATTGTTTGTCCGAAAATCATTATCCATAACACGTTTGCTATAAACTTCAGTAACCATAATGTTCAAAAATTCGACATTTTGTTTTACATAATTATCTTTACTTCTAAAACTATTCTGTCCTAATATCGAGTACTATAATAATTTAATCTCCTAATTTTGCATGAAATAAAATCATTTATGTCCTAAGTATTGTATTATATAATGTGTATTATTCCGAATGTTCATTTATAATAAAATTGTTAGCCCTAAAACATTTGCTAAAAATTAGGTTTTAGTGACAGAAACGAGCCGCCGCGGCTGAGGCAAGCCGAAGCCGCGTTGGTGAGCGAAAGCCGTCTGCGACGATTAGCACACGTGGGGCCGCCAGAGACCCGCAGCGCATGCATGCTGCATGCTTGATGCATGCTGCATGCTTGATGCATGCTGCATGCTTGATGCATGCTGCATGCTTGATGCATGCTGCATGCTTGATACATGCTGCATGCTTGCTTGCATGCTACACGCTTGCATGCTGCATGCTTGCATGCTTGCATGCTTGCTGCATGCTTGCTGCATGCTTTCTACATGCTTGCTGCATGCTTGCTGCATGCTTGCTTGCATGCTGCATGCTTGCTGCCGGAGCCGTGACAAAATCCATATTGCTTTTGCATCTTTACTATTTATGTACTTTATGAGTTGGTTGGTAAAATAATAAACAATCGTATTACAAAATCAGATAATATTATTGTATAAAAAAATTGTAATTAAAAATTATCTGATTTTGTATTACAATTGTTTATTATTTTACCAAATCCAACTCATAAAATACATAAATAGTAAAGATGCAAAAGCAATATGGATTTTGTCACGGCTCCGGCAGCCAGCAAGCATGCAGCCAGCATGAACCTTGTAACATGGCTATAGGGCTATCCTAAAGCAATGTTATAAGGTAACTTTGGTGAAAATTGTAATGTTCTTTGAAAAGTGCGATTATTTTCAGACTTTAAACGAGCCTCACGAACTGATCAACGTTTCTAATCAAAGCAATTAGAAATCTTTTTTTTTTCTTTATTGAATTACGGACGTGTATTAACTTTTGGAAAATGGCGCACGATTTTTTTGACTATAGACTTAGTTGATACGTTTATTTATTGTGTTACCTAACTTTTTTATCCATAATCTAGAGTGCCATACTTTTTTGTCCTAATCATTATTTGTCCGAATGATAACTTGCCCGAACTTAATGTCACATAATATAATAATAATAAAAATTTATTTATTTAAGTAACAAGGACTCATTGGGTTAGTAAGCTTAAGAACTGTTAGTTTATTGTAATTAAAATTATTTTTTCATCCCATGGGAGATGACACTGCAGTGATTGATGTACAGACGCCAGCACATCAAGCTACTACAATCTGTTCAACTTTATCGCTAAAGCATTAAGGTTCAAGGTTGATTGAGAAAATTTGACTGTTTCGGGTAGCTTGACCTGCTGGCGTCTAAACATGAAATCGAGCCTGCTAGCGGTCATTTTAAAGATATTGTTGGAGCTGGCCCGTACCTACTCTGCGCACCAGGGATGCACATCTCATTCGCATCGTTGCGTAAAAGCAACTTATATATGCGTCCGCGAACATTCCCGATGCACTACAATAATATAGACGTATAAACGTAGATACATTAATTGTAGTCGTAATTATAAGGTTACAATGCCTAGTTTTAATTTGTAGACAAATTCTAAGCTAATTTCATATTAGCTGCGATTGCGTTCAAAAATCACATTTTGTGTATTCCGATTGTTTTTTTAAGATTAAATCAAGTCTTGTCGCCTTGTTGTTTTGATAATAATTTTTTCTTTTTATGTTGAATGGGAACGCCGTTCAAATTTTTTTCATTTTCTGGTGTTGAATACATTTAACTCATTCATAAGATAATTTGACAAATGGTAGAAGCCTGATTTAAGCTTATTTACGAGAAGATTTATTCTATTATGCCAAGCTTCTGCACATTTTTGAGTTCGAGGTATAGGTACCTTCATTTATTAATTCGCTTGTGCTCCAAAATGTTGGATCGTATTTAGGCGCTGGACTGGAAGTTCCGAGTATATAATTTTCACTAAATTATTCTGCTATTTTTCCTTTATCTGGAACAGTTTTTTGCCATTCCTCAAAATAAATTGGTATATCATTTGCTGCTAGGTAGGAAAGAGCCAACAAACATTTAATTTCATTAGCAAAATTTACATGTTTTCCATCTAATGTCTGAAATCCAAGTTTTTGTATTTGTCTATAGATTATTTGACCCAAGTGAAAATTACACCCCTTGATTGCAATGTTATCAAAATATTTTTTTAAGCTTGCTTGTGAGGCTTTTTCGAAATCCAAGATGACATAACGTGGATATAAGGTAATACTTTCTGATTCACACGTTTCCAATAATAATTCAAATAATAAATTATAACTGCATTTATCATTATTTGTACAGAGCGCAAAAACCATTGGAAATGTTTTACTTTCACTTTGGCAAACAGAGCCATGTATTGTATATAATTGTTGAATAATATTTGGTACATTCTTAAAAATTCCATCCATTAACTAAAATTTTGATTGACTTAAATAGGATAACAGTTTTTTGTGGTATAAATAATCACTCTTTTCCTGTTATGAGCTTGGTCTTTTATAATTAATTCATTTTCAAGTTCACCACATTGTAAGTCACTTTTTTTTATCTCAAGGTCAATATTATCGGGTTTTTTGATTAAATTGCAATTTTTTTTCTTCACTCTTTATATGCGTTGTTTTAAATTTTTTATTGCAGGTAAATGTGGCAAGACTGCTTGTGATGTTGACGCTACACAATTACTTATTAATTCACTAGGTCTTCTATGTTCTCTGTTATGGGTTTGGTTTCCGCACTTAGTCCTTCAGGTGGACCATTGTACGTGGGCCATGGCGGCCGTCGGTGGTTATTCCAACCAGCCCACCTCCCTCCAGAAGCTTATTAAGTCTCCTGGTCTGTTGAGAACATCTGTGTAAGATCTGGGTGTCCCGAGGGTTTCCGACCTAATCTGGGTGACGCCTGTGCACTCAAAGAGCACATGCGCGACCGTTTCATCAGCCTCCAAGCAAGCTCTGCACAGGGGGCTGTCCGTTATTCCTATCGCGTGAAAGTGTTTGTTTAGTGAGCAGTGTCCCGTGATGGTCCCCGTCATCAGGCGCAGGCCTTCCCTATCCAGGCGTAGTAATCTTTTGGTTAGTTTGCCATCTAATGATGGCATGGCTTCCTTGGACTGCCTGCAGTCCGGTGACGAGGACCACCAGTTCTCTGCTTGTGTGTGGGTGTGCATCTACCTAGTTGATTGAAGGGAATGGGCACGACTGGTTCTGGTCCATAGACTGACGTGCTGGATGCCCTACTGGCCAGCTCGTCAGCCGCGTCGTTACCTAGTGATCCACTGTGTCCTTTTATCCATTGTAGTGTCACTGTGTTGCGGTTCGATACAGTTACCTGTTCAAGGGCCTTGTGACATTCTAGTATTAGATGTGATGTGATGCATCCCTTCTTTAGGGATTGGAGGACTGAGGTGCTGTCAGAGATTATACGAACATGAGTGTCCGTAACTCTCCTGGCTGCTATGGCATGGGCCGCTTGTATTATACCCATACACTCCGCTTGGTAGACCGTGTTGAGCATTCCTAGCGGGCTAGATATGTTTATGTTGAGGTCGTGTGAGAAAACTCCGACTCCAGTTCCGCAGTCGGTCTTTGATCCATCACTACTCTCAGCTCTCTCGGGCCTGAGTAGTCGCACTGCTCCTCTTTAAGCACTATGTTGTAATACTTTTGGAAGCAGTATTGGTTAGGGGCTTTGTTGCAGGGTGATGCCATCATTGGCTGCCGTTTGATCGCCTCATCCTTTAGGCGTATGTGCTTGATCCTCGAGTCTTTGCTCAGGGTTCCAGATATATGGAGTCTGAAGGCAGACAGGGCCACCTCCTCCCGCACGATAAGGTCTAGGAGAGGCAGTCAAAGCATAGTCTGTAGAGCAGCGGTGGGTGGATTTCTCATGCAGTTAGTGATTGCCACACAAGCAAATCGCTGCAGCTTTTCAAGATCTCTTTGGGCTGTGCTTAGGTCTGTTCTGGGCCACCAGACTAGTGAGCCGTATGTGATAATTGGTCAAATAACTGTGGCGTAAAGCCAGTAGGTGACCTTGGGGCTAATGCCCCAGTGTTGATGTGTTTTGCCCAATTCAGCTGTTTGTCCAAAAAGATGCCCAGGTATTTGGTTTCAGTTGATAGGCTTAGGGGTGGTACCAAAGAATCTTGGAAGTTGTAGTGTAGCAAGTTTCCTCTTTTTGTGAAGAGGATCAATTCGGTTTTTTGTTGGGTTCACTGATAGTTGGTGTGTACTACACCAATTCTCTACGATTTTCAGGGCCTGGTGCATTATTTACTAGGTCTATTTCTAACATCTCTCTTGGTCTCCTCTTTAATTTTGTGTATAGCCTCAGAAATTGGTTTCCTTAATGCATCTGGTTCGTGATTGTGTTCCATCATACATTTATTTAACAGCGTATGTACACCATTGTCCTCTGAAGTAATCACTCGTACATAACACTTATATTGTTTATCTTTGTACTTTTCACACACCCAGTAATATTTTTCCTTGTAGAATCGATTTCTGTCGTAAGTAAAGCCGTCACAATTTAATTTTATGCCACCCTTGTTTGTCACTAAAAGTTCACATTGCTGCATTTTCAATAGTTATTTTTGATATGAGTACCTATATTTTTAAAAGAAAAACGTGTTTATCATGCTACTTCAAATAAAACTACACAACAAGTAAACTATCTCAAAACTAGTCGGTAGAAGGAAAAAATATTGCCCACTGTCATATAACTCGTATCTACGTAACGCCTGAGAGAAGTTCATAGCAAAAGCTTAGTAATAAATATTTGTTTTATAAACATTATTAGGATAAATAAACATTAAGTAATTTGATTTTATGACATAAAACTTTTATTGAAAACGATTTTAAGTATTTTGTATATTATTGAGTGTAATATTTATGACAAACCAATTTAGGGCATATTGTATTGGATTACAATTTTATGGTATGTGATATTATGTGACATTAAGTTCGGGAAAGTTATCATTCGGACAAATGATGATTAGGACAAAAAAATATGGCACTTTAAATTATGGATAAAAAAGTTAGGTAACACAATAAATAAACGTATCAACTAATCAAAAAAATCGTGCGCCATTTTCCAAAAGTTAAGACACGTCCGTAATTCAGTAAAGAAAAAAAAAGATTTCTAATTGCTTTGATTAGAAACGTTGATCAGTTCGTGAGGCTCGTTTAAAGTCTGAAAATAGTCGCACTTTTCAAAGAACATTACAATTTTCACCAAAGTTACCTAACATTGCTTTAGGATAGCCCTATAGCAATGTTAATGTTATGTTAATGTTACAAGGTTACCATATGAATCATGTTTCCTAACATCATCGCGCTTGACGGACAACTTGGTGATCTCCTCTAACGTTATTAGATCACAGACAGCGCCACTGCCCGCTCAGCTGGTTTAACCTCTTTTCAGAGGTGACAGCCCATTTCTAGACATAAACTACATAGGAGATCAAACACGGATCCAAGAATTTATTAATAAAATGTTTGCATATTTCACTTATTTATGATAAAATACATATACCTAGATAAGGTATATTTATAAGTATCTCATCACATTATAAAATGTCTGCGAAATAAAACGTTATGCATCAAAAACCGCATTTATTACAATTTACGATTTTGTTTAAAATAATTGCTTCATGTGGGTTGGCATATTAATGATCTGAATAATAAACACTTTGAATAATGATGAAAGAGATCAGTTTTTTCAAATTATACATATATGAAAAATTGAAACGTGTACGTCTTTTTTAGGGTTATTCACCAACTCGACACGAGAGACTGGACTGACTGGATTAACCTGACTGTACCCTTTTTTTGCAAAAAAAACTGGGTGTGTCAAGTTGGCGCAGCCAACGCCCGCCGCCAACGCCGTCTGCATCGTTCTCTCGTGCATAATTTTTAACATGAATGATGTAACCAATACTTTGTAACCATATTATTGCGATTTAAAAGAGTGTCCATGGAGTTTCTTGCCCGTTCTTCTCCATAGGTACCTACTACGCTTTGGAATGGGCAACTAGCTTCATCTTTTTGACTGACCGACCCTTGACAATTCAAAAGTACCTGTAATTGGTTTAGTTGAAAGTAGTTGAGTTTGAGTTTGTGTTTGGCGAAAACACTACGTGGACACGTGTAAAAATCTTGGCATGTCCAGATGACGAAATAATAAGTGATACTAATTTTGAGTTTAACCAACTGGACACACGTGTGGCCAGTCTCTCGTGTCGAGTTGATGAATAACCCCTTTTTTACATCGTTCTCAAATATTATAAATTCAACATTAATGATATAACGACTATTTTTGTAACTGTATAATTTAAAAGAGTGCCCATAGAGTTTCTTGCCCGTCTGTTGCCTTAGGTTGTACTACGCTCCCCCCCGGTGGGTTCCCGCATTGTTGGGCTCAGTAGCCGTGGCTTGGACAACCACGGTGAAGCTAAGAGGAACCCGAGGAGGGGCCGCTCGTCAGGGCTTTGCCGGTAAGCCGACGACGTAGCGGCCAACAAGTAGGTTGCGGTGCCGCTTGGGTGACATCGCAACTGAGGCGGGCCGTGATGTGGTATGGGAGGCATCACGGCTAAGGGTTGGAGGCCGCAGCAGGGGAGGAGTGCCGGTATTGCGGTGCGCCGCTCTCCCTACCTTCCGCGGCCTTGACGGGGTCGCCACCGTATGATGGCGGACGCGGTGGGGCCGCAGGGGAAGAGGAGTGTTGGTATGACGTTGGCCACTCTCCCTATCCTCTGCGGCCGAAAATTGGCAGACGGCGGGGCCAATGACTTGACCCGTCGCAGGGGGACCAAGGGTGCCCAGACGACCCCGTGGGTCGTCTGGCGCCCATGTGCTGGTTTGGTTCCCTGGGGTGGTCACGGCATGCCATGTGTTCTGGTGCGCCGGTGATGGGGAGTAACCAGAGGAGGGTCCGGTGACGGACGGCCGCGGCGGGTTCACGGATGAGTGCTAAGGCGTGCCCGTGTTCCCGCCGTAAGCGGCAGAGGAGGACACCGTGGAGTTTTAGTGGGTTGGAGTCCCACATAACTGCGCTATCTCCCCGTGGTAGTGCAGAATGCATGAGCATTTCTCCAAGTTAAAAAAAAAAAAAAGGTTGTACTACGCTTTGGAATGAGCACCTAGATTTATATTTCTGACTGACCGACTCCTTGACCATTCAAAAGTGCCTGTAAATTATTTAATTGAAATAAATGCTTAAATTTCCGAACGATATGTAAGTGACTGAAACTATTAGCATTCTGTAACTGAATATTATGAGACCACAGTATTTTTCATGATAACTTTTCGTGTAGACAGAAGCCTAAACAACTTTTCCGATGCTTTTAATTTGCTATGACGATGAAAATATGTAATGAATCTGAAAGTTTTTATTGCGCAAACTTGCACTGCAATTCAATGAATAATATTGTTTGAACAACGCATTTGACGTTAGTCTCATTAGCTGCTGTGTAATTCAAGTATTTTGTTTAGCATTCTCATCGCGTTACATTAATAACTTTTATAAACATCCATCTCAATGATAGAGAACTACTATATTATGTTGTGTGGGAGTTTCTAATTGTTCTTGCACAACTAAGCCCATTGTCTATCACGATATTGTCATTATAGTTGTTCGCATGCTTACCACAAAGAAAGACGCCAACGTATTGTTTTAATTCGGCGACATTCGGAAGTACCCCCAACAACTTTCCTAGGAATATATTGTTTTCCTTTTTCTCAGGATGATTACTGTAACAAAGAATGTTAGTAGCGTGTTAAACAGGTGTTGCTTATAGTATTATACCAATAACGATAAACGTGATTAGGAAGGCGATTGAATGGAAAATTATATACACATACAAGTACTTACTCACGTTTTGGCAGAACCTAGATCGAAGGTGGTTACATTAGTCGCTCTTGCATTTTCATTTTTATCTGGAAATATAAGGGTTTTGATATTAATACAGGTTGGTAGGCACAGACCTAGTATATTAAAGTACCGAGTGGTCCCCTAATAACCCCACTCCATTAATATGTTTGGTTAAAAGAAGGGGAAAGTGGAAAAAGTAGGGAGGCTTTTCAGTTTCACAAATTTGAGGACTTTTTTTTTCAAGATTCGTAATTTGTAGCTACTATGATAATCAATAAATTACGACGACTTACCGACGACCCTATTACCAAGGCTGCACTGCCCGTCCGTCTGTCACAGGGCTGTATCTTTAAAACCGTAATAGGAAGACACCTGAACTTTTCACAGAGGGTGTACTGTGGCAGCTACAATAACAAATTATAAAAATAAAATAAAGTTAATCATGAAAGGCCCATACAAGAAACGTGTTTATTTCGGCGTTTTCTGTTCGACCTACTGATAATAACGGACCGACCTGTTAATAACGGATATATACACTGGCCTGCAAAACTAAGTATTACACTTTTTAAATTGGAATAACTTTTTAAGTACACAAGATATACTTTCGAAATAAAACGGACTCGAAAAAGAGTTTAATTTTGTATATAAAAACACCATAGTTGAGAACCTTCTTTTAAGAAATGGCTGACAAAAAAAAATAATGACAAAATTGTAATTCGAAAAGGATTACTTTTCGAATTACAATTTTGGCATTAATTTTTTTTTGTTTCTGTTTTTGTTTTCAATTTTTTTCTTGATCGACATAAATTTTATTTATCATGCCTCTTTCACCTGAAGAATGTGCTAGGATCATGACTTTTCTGGAACTAGGCATCAGTATGCGTCGTACTGCAAGAATGGTGGGTGTGACGTTACGAACGGTCCAGCGGTGAAGCGAAGGTACGAAGAGACTGGAAACCATCTGAGGAGACCTTGTAATGACAGGCCCAGGTGTACTATTGCCCGAGAAGACCGTTATATTGTTTCCACTGTGTTAAAAAATCGCCACCATAATGCAGTTGAAGTCCAGCAACAGCTTCTTCAGACCCGAAGGGACTATATTAGTGTCAGTACAGTGAGAAGAAGACTTGCTGAAGCAAATCTGAAACCCCGAAGACCAGCGACTGGCCCCAAACTAGAGAGAGAGCATCGAGTAGCGAGACTGCGATACGCCCGTGAACACATAGTGGGATGAAGAAGAGTGGTCAAGAATTTTGTTCACAGATGAGTCTCGATTCTCACTTTATTCTTCTGATGGAAGGCGAAGTGTCTATAGGCGGCCTGGTGAGCAATACCTTCAAGACTGCTTCTCAGAAAGAGTCCAGTACGGTGGAGGCAGTGTACATGTATGGGCTGGCATATCTTCAGAAGGTCGCACAGAGTTAGTGGCCATAGAAAATGGCATTCTGACTGGGGAAAGATATGCCTAAGAGATTCTTAATGAGTATGCAGGGCCGTATTTAGCAAATATGGGTGATGGATCGATGCTGATGCATGATAATGCCCGGCCACACACGGCTCAGGTCGTGCAAAAGTATATTCAGGAGGTTGGTATCAGCGTGGTGGCTTGGCCATCAACAAGTCCTGATTTCAACCCAATTGAGCATGTCTGGGATGAGCTAGGGAGGCTAGTCAGAAGCTGCAGACGACCCTCAGGGCAGTAAAACAGGCCCTGATTGAAGAATGGGAGAATATTCCCCAACATCGACTCCGAAACCTCGTGTTTAGTATGCCAAACCGGCTCGAAGCTGTAGTCAGAGCCCGAGGAGGCAATACCAGTTATTAAAAATTAAATAACATGTAAAACATACTTAAATATGTTAATTGAATTTTTTGATATTAAGGTAAAAATGGCTATTTTTGTTGATTTATATTTCTTTTTTAAGGATGTTACTAATGTATAGTTTACTAGTTTCAAAGAAAGCTGATAAAAGCTGTAAAACGTTTTTTATTTTAAATCTCTAACTTCTATAGTTTAGAAAAAATTGAAATTTTAAAAGTGTAGTACTTAGTTTTGCAGGCCAGTGTATTTAAAAAAAAAAATAGTGTTCAATTATGCAGGTATAGTACGGAACTGTTTATGAAAGTGGGTTGAGAAAGGCGGTAGAAATGTAGGTAGATGATGATGGTTATCATCCTGAAGCTTGTACCGAGTACACGACACGGTTTCTTTACGGTACGGCATATAAAGCATTTAGGAAAAGCGTGTCCATCATCAATCTCCCATAGTGATCCATACAACACTGACGACCGTGCCTACACACGGCGAATAAACCGTATTTTTTCACGGCAAGAGAAACTTGTGTTTACAAAGGGCCTGAGGGTCATAAATGTCCAGGGGTGAACGTCTTTTGTCTAAAATGGTGAGTGTGCAAAAATACATACCATATGGTGTGCTAATTTTTATTTATATAATATCACATTGTCAAATGATGAAACATATGCCGGTTGACACCCACATATTAGTTCCTCATCTTAAATTGATCTATTTGTGTATTCAGTTTCTTTGTAGATAATAGGAAGGTTTTATTTATTAACTTATTATTCAATTGTGGTCTACCTTTGATCGTTAACAACTTAATTAATTCTTTCTGCATAAAATGTCATCGTTCTCTTTGTATGCAAATATGCACGACTACTTACTATCTAAATTCGAAATGAAACTAGCGAAATGTGCTTTTGCTTAACTCTTTGGGGAAAACAGGCGTGATGTTATGTAAATTCGCCCTGTGTTTCGACTGGTTTCAACATAATTTGATAGTTTTTCACAGAGAGTGATAACACAATTTAACAAAATTATAATACTAAGACTCACCCTCCGAAAACGCTCGAAAAAATATTCCTTGCACTTGTGATTTAACCATTTTTCTTAATTCACTAACGACTCCATAAGGATATGCACTCAAAATCCTATTTTTTTTTTTTTAAATAATAATAAAATTTATTTCTCAAAATAAAGGATTGTAGAACATGTTAAAATACAGTTAAAATACAGTTTTACAAAATAAGTACTATTTCTACAAACGTGTGGGTGAGCACTGCTCTCCTAGCTAGGTTGTGGAAACCTGTGTTAAGGAGAAGCAGTCCGGTCCCCTAAGGTACAACGACGTAAAAGTTACATAGTGCTTCTGATGTTACTGTTTCAATTTCGAAGAATTGAGTCAGACAATTAAAAGTTTGAGATACGTTTTGTTATCGTTAAAATAAAATAATAAAGTAAAATAATTAAAAAAAAATAAAAAATAAATAATAATTTGAGGTAAGTATGAGTGTGTGTGCGCTTGCCGATGTTCATCACCCTACGTTAAGATCTTTTCAGTTTCGTCATATGACTTATCTTGGAGGTACGATTGCACAATCTTTTTGCATTTGTAGAACGGTAGACCATAGATTTGACATTCTTCGTTTATTCTATTGTAAAGAAACGGACCAAGAAAATGAAAAAATCGCTTAACGAAAGTTGAGCGTACGCGCGGCAGGGTGCATATCCCATCCTTTCGACGTTTGCTACGTTTTTTATTATCTATTATTCGGTATGGGGTGTTGCGGTGTTGCAGAATGACTGCCTGTAATATGAAGTGTTGCCGAACATTTAGCACTTTGCAGTCATTGTATAGTTGATCGGTTGGAAACAGAACAGGACGAAAAGTGGCTACCTTTAGTATGGCCCTGTGTGCTACTTCTAGCGGCTTGAGGGTGGTTTTGGCTGCGCCACCCCAACAAGGGATGCAATAAGTTACAATGGATAGGCAAAGCGCGAAATAGACGTTACGTATTATGATGGGATTGGCAATATGCCGGAGAGTTTTAAAGATGTATATCAGTTTGCGAACCCGTCCAGTTAGCAGACTGATATGAGACTTGAAATTGAGATTCCTGTCCAAGACCATTCCCAGGTATCTGATGGTTTCAACAGAGGTTAAAAGAGGACAATGACAGTTTGAACCCTGTGTTAGTGGATGACCAGTGTGAGCTTTGATCAACATTGTAGTCTTTGGTTGAGAGACCGAGCTGTTGGAATAAGTTAGAAATTTGGTTTTAGAGGTATTGAGTGTTAGAGTGTGGGAATTAAGCCAATTTAACGCCACGTCAAAGCCAATCTGAGCTTGATGCTCTAGTTGTGACCAGGAATCCGCGATGAAGGTTATTGCTGTGTCCCTTGGCATTAACGATATTGAGGTCACACAGGTCATTAATAAAGATTAAGAAAAGAGTGGGGCCTAAAATGCTTCCTTGTGGTACCCCATAGTCAATTGAAAGCTCGTTGCTGTTATGGCCATCGATTCTGACTCTTTGCAAACGATTGGTGAGGTAGCTCTGGAAAAGATCCAGTTGTAGTCCCCTGACGCCTATTCTGTCAAGTTTGATTAAGAGTGTGGAGACGGGAACAGTGTCGAACGCTTTCGCGAGGTCTAGAAATATAGTAAGAACCTTTTTATTTTTATTTATATGATCTATGACAAAGCTGGTTAGGTCATGAACTGCGTCACATGTTGACTTATTTTTGCGAAAGCCATACTGTTGTTGCGAGATTATCTTGCAATGCTCCAGGTAACTAACCAATCTTTTGTTTATCAAACGTTCAAGAACTTTGGATAAAGCGGTTAATACAGCTATAGGACGGTAATTATTCGGCAAAGTTCCGTCACCCCCCTTGAAGATTGGATAGATTATTGCCTTTTTAAAGGAGGTTGGAAAAACAGCTGTTTCAAAACAAATATTGAATATATGGCATAAAACAGGCGCCAGAGTGGTGGAAAATTTCTTTAGTATGGTGGGTGAAATGCCATCCCATCCAGTAGCAGCGTTTGGCCGCAGTGAATTTATGGTGGATATAATTTCTTCTGTGTCAGTTTTATCCAGGACAAAGGATGAAGTTGGTATAGAACTGCTTTGTGGGATAGGTGGTTGTTGCGAGGGCCTCGTTTTTATAATGTCATCTGCAAGTTTTTTGCCAACGTTGACAAAAAAGGAATTCACATTGTTACATGACTGTGCGGGTGTTGGTGATGAGGATAGCAGTTGCGTGGACGAGTGTGTAGTTTTTATGGTGTTTGTAATTCGTTTTATGGAATCCCAGAGTAATTTGGGGTTATTGCTTGCTATGCTGAGTTCTTCCGCATCGTAGAGCCTCTTCGCCTGTCTAAGAATTTTGGTACAGAAGTTTCTGTATCGTTTGTAGGTTATATTTAACGTTTGGTTGTCTGGAGACTGTTTGAGGTTTCTGTGCATGGCATCTCTGTTTCTCATGCACCGTAACAGTCCAGGAGTTATCCAGGGTTTAAGAGTCTTCTGTTTTGCAGTCACTTTTTTAATTACGGTGCTTTCGGCTATGGCTGAGGTTAGTTTTTCAATTAAGTTGTCGGTAGCGATATTTGCGTCTGTTGTACTTAGAATAGGGTCAAAGTCTATGCTCAAAATTGACGCACCAAGTGCTTCATAATTGATTTTTGTTATGATAGACGTACTGGTTACAGGGATACGTTTGCTATCCAGACAAATTAGTGATGAACCATGGTCGGTAACCGTAGACTCATAGACAAATGTGAGTGCGGGCGACCTTGTTCTCAGGATAATATGGTCCAGACAGTTATTGCCCCTGGTTGGGATGGTATGGGCTGGAAGAAAACCATGAAAAGCGAGACAATTCAAATACTCGTGGGACCTTGTATCAAGAGAAGAAGGTTTGATGTCGAGATTTAAGTCACCCGCTATCACAACCGTTCCTAGGCCATGGAGCGATGGAAGGATGCGATTAAGGGCGGAGAGAAAGTTCTGTATGTTGTCTGTAGATGGTGAGCGATAGATGCAGAGTAAGGCCACGTCAGGTTTAATTTTTATTATTAGTCCTGAGGCAGATTGGTACAGGTCTGGTTCCTCACCGACGGCTACGATTTCCGATTTAATATAGACCACGACGCCATCACTCTGGTTTATGTGCTTGGTTGTTTTAAATATCGTATAATTTGGAAGAATTGGAAGAATTGAGTTACTAGAACATGGAAGCCAACATTCTGTCAGGACTATTACGTCACAGTCAAGTGAGATACGATGCATTAGAGTTTGTAAGTTTATGAAGTTACAATTTATTGATCGAATGTTTTGTGAAAAGACTTTCAGGTATTTATTTGGGTTTATCAAAAGCGATTGAGTTTGTTCCGGAGTGCAGGTATGCGTCACTAATACAGAGAGTTCATCGATGTTATTGATTAAGTGAATTGCGTTATTAGCCATTTGTAAGATTTTGTAGTTGAGAAGGCGACGACGAAAGTTTGCATGTTGTCGGTATAGGTAATAGTGGGGTGCTTGAGGTGATGTGAATGTAAGTGTGTGTGTGTAGAATGTGTGATTTTGATACTGATTGTGTGTGTTTTGTGTGACTGTAATTTGTTAGGATTTCTGAGATTTGATCGTGTGTTTGTAAATCGTGAGCGCAGTGTGTGAGAGTTGTGTTTGTTGTGTTTGGGTGTATGATTACCTCAATGGTGCAGAACAAATATGTTATGAAAAAATTGGTTAAAAACAAAAATTTTAAAAACAATGTTAAAATAAAAACTGAAATTAATATTAAAAATAGAGTGAGTAGAAAGCTATGGAGTTTAACATCTAGTCATTTCCCTAGCTCATTTTTATCAAGGTCTGCTTCGCTTTTGATCAAGAAATGTTTTTTTCCCACGGCCTGACGAAGAAATACTCTGCCCAGTGAGGTCCAGCAAAACTTAAAGTCATTTTCTGTGGCAAATTTCCGTGCCAGATAAAAAAGCCGTTGCGATTTAGGAGTGAGACTCTCTGAGAGGTAGATCGGTTTTGCATCACCGGCTAGTTTTAGATGGTTTGTATTTAACTTATTTTGACTATTCTTTTGATTGAAGTTCCGTAGATTTTGCAGAATATTATCTTTTGTAGTGACACTGACAAAGTCGACTATGATTGGGGAAGTACCATTTTTCTTATTGATGCGGTAAATATCTTTGATTTCCTGGCGTTGCAACGAAGCATCAAAGACGCTAGTTGTTTTCGTGATTAATTTAAAGAGATCTTCTTTACTTTCTCCCTCCTGTTTTGGTATATTTCTAACCTCAATCCTGGACAAAAACAACAACCGCTCCATATTTTCAACTTTGTCCTCGAGTTGGCTTATACAGGGTTAATTTTCAAAGACCAGCCAAATTTAAGGGTGTAGTATAGACCATCAAACTGAACAACTTTCTCTATGGGACCAACATCGTAATCGCGAAAAATTTATCAACTATCCCATAGAAAACTTCAATACCTACTCGACGTAGATGTATGGGACGACTGAATTTTTATTCGCGATTACGATCTTGGTCCCATGGAGAAAATTGTTCAGTTTGATGGTCTGTACCACACCCTTAAATTTGGCTGGTCTTTGAAAATTAACCCTGTATAGTTACGGTCAGCTTTACGTTCGGACTCAATTTGATCAACTTTAGTCACCATATCATCATACTGTTTGGTGGTAAAATCTAAGGATTTCTTGATTTCCTCATTTTGTAATATAATTTCTTCCATAGATTTTTGAAGTGCAAGAAACTTACTTTCGGTCTGAGCTGTGGCCGACTTTAGCAGCTCGCGTATCTCCTCCATGAAGGACGTAGCGTCTTCTTCTCGATTGCGCTTCCTGCTACGCGTCGTTATAAAATCGGTATCAACCAGAGTAAGATTCGGGGTAGACTCGGATTGTGTAATTATAGTAGGGGCTGCTACATTTTGATCAGCAATTTTGGTAGTTTTTTTAGGTGGCGTGTGTTTCAACAACATTGAGTTCATTTTTCTCCTCTGGTACCACGAGGTCAAGGTTGAAGAGAACGCCACGCGAACGTAGTTAGAATAATTATTTAGTACTGTTTGTGGTCGGGGTGGCGCCAGTAGTCCCATTCACCAATGCAAAAAGTTCGCTTATATTTGATTTGATTGTCCTAAAACTTGTGCAATGTAGTTACAGCACCAAAACACTGTGGTGGGCCTGGAGATCTGTAACACAGGGTTTCCCTAGCACGGACTCCAGTCTCTCGCAAAGGAGCTTTTAACTTGTTTTTATTGTTTAGTCTTAAGGTGTTATTTATAAGCTAACCTTTGTGGAGAGAGAAATAAACTATTTTATTATTATTATGTCGTTTATTTATTTAGATATCTTATTTTAATACATTTTTAAATATTAGTATAAAAAAAAAAACATTTAAAAATATAAAAAAATATATTATTATTATTATTATTATTATTTGTCGCTGGAACACACCACGAACTTTGCCACCGGGAGGTTGGTAGCACTGACAGTGCGATGAAGATTGCGCGTACGCAGGACTCTCACTTTTAGAGCTTTCTCACAAGCGTCAGAAATTATAACTTTCACTAGACAGGTCGAAACAACTGATCTGATACAAATCAATCCGTGTTAAACATTTAAAATGCAAATAATTCAGTTTTAGTTAAAATTGAGACGACGCGACCAATGGCAACGGTGCAACGAAGATAAGTAATAATAAGTCACGGTCTGTTACCAATATACATCGAGTTCTGTCAAAAGTATTAAATAACAAAGGCTACTTATTATAATTAAGTGTGATTTGCTTCTTCGCGGATGAGCTAACAACTGTTCTGCCAAACAAAGGATTAGCCGTAGTACTTTTTTTTTTTACCGCATAATAAAGTGACCAATTATGAACCCAGTTTTGAAGAACATGATAATATTTAGAAAAACCCGCGAAGTGTGAGTTGGACTAAGGGTTCCGTACCACACAGTAATGTCTGCAAAAAATGAGGTTCCTTGTTGTCGTGGGATTAGGAATCCTAATGCCACCCACACAAGACACCGCAATTCAAAAGTTTAAAGTTTTGAAATGAGGTGAACATGGGTTTAAGGTTTTACTATTTGCCACGGTAGCGACTAAAGTTGTTTAGAGAAAATCAGATGTTTTCTTTTCTAGCTACGATGCAGCCCTGCGACTGTGACTGACAGATAGGAAGACGGCGCAGGCTGTCCCGACGTCCCGTTGGCACTCTTTGGGCACGGAACTCTAAAAACTGGTTTATTTTTTTTATTTTACACGCGGCCTGACTGACACATTAAAAAAACTTAAGAAACAATCAAACTGGACCTGTTTATATTATTGGTATCTTGGTATTTGTTAAATACAGGTTTTGAAGGACATTGGCACTTTAACCAATTACCTGTTTTCCACAGATTAAGGTCTTCAACCTGTGCGACCCCTCCGTTATTACATATGGTGCCGAAACGTGGCCACTGACGGTTGGTCCACAAATTCAAGATCGCTCAGCGCGCTATGGAGCGAGCTATGCTCGGAGTCTCTTTGAAGGATAAAATCAGGAATGAAATTATCTGGAAAAGAACCGGAGTTACCGAAATAGCTTGCAGAGTAAGCAAACTGAAGTGGCAGTGGGCTGGCCATGTTTATCGAAGGACCGATGACCGGTGGAGCAGACGAGCCCTGGAGTGGAGACCGTGTATCGGCAAGCGTAGTGTGGGACGCCCCCCAGCTAGATGGACGGACGACCTTAAGAAGGTTGCTTAGGAAGGTTGCTGTCGGACTGGATGCGGAAGGCGGAGAACAGGGTGTTGTGGCGCAGCCTGGGAGAGGCCTATGTCCAGCAGTGGACTGCGATAGGCTGAGTTGATTGATTTGATTGTGTTTTCCTTGTTTGCTCAAAAAAGAAAAAAAATATGAAAAGTTGGTTTTTGCTTGTTTAGTCTCGAGTAATAAGTAAATACAGCTGATAGGATGCTATAATATTACAACATTATTGAAGGTAAGCAAGTAAATAAATATTGAGGCTGACATTGCTATTGGAAAGATAAGAGCACACACAATAAGTGTTCTTGAAATTCCCTTTTTTCAGACTCTGAGCAAAAAGTAAATATTCAATATAAGAACTTTTATCAGAGCAATGATTAGCTGTTTTGAGGAAACGATGACCTTTTGCCAATTTGCAAAGTAAGCATCCTATTTTTCAATCTTAAATAAATCCGCTCAGTTAGTATTATATAAAATATAGTTCTTGCACTGTCTTACCTACTACCAGTTTACGGATAAAATGTAACTTTTAAACATTCATTCAATGTTGGTTCCTCAGTCTAATTTTAGAAAACATACTCTTACGTAAAACAAACGTAAACAACACCCTAGGGAAACCATTTACGACTACGCTAACTATTAAAAAGAAATAAAACAAATTTGACAGCCGGAGCCATCAGTACTTAGTATTTAATTAATGCAAAGTTAAGTAATTTATATCAATTACAATAGGCCCAGATTACGTAACCTATGAACTCATCAAAAGAAGTAACAAATGAATTTTGTTTACTTTATTTCCAAAAACTCGAACAAAAGTCGTTATGCGGGACGAATGTTATGACCAGTTAAAAGCATTGTAAATTATATTATTAACTTTGTCGAGGTGTCGACGACAAAAGTTTAAAATTAATGTTAAAAGGTCGCAAGAAATGTATATTGGAGTATTATCATTATTTAGGCTATTAAATGAATGACACAAAAACGGGAGTGACATTTATGATTATGAGTACGTAGGTGTTGTGTATCATGAATTCATGGCTGAGTTTAATATGAGTGCGCATAAAAGAGAATAGCCAGCCGTCATAATGAACACGAAACTATTAAATATCTCCTCTATTGTCGCTGGAATGTAAACGTGTTAATGTAATGTAGGTTCTATTGAAATACCTTTTTTGTGTATATGTCATAATTAAATTTGTTCATGCCCTTTTTCATTGTGAACTTTATTTATTTAACCGCGTATTCACATGGATTAATTTATTTTTGAAATATAGTGTGGCGACTAGGTTATTACATTAATTGAAACCACGTATCCTACATTACGTATTTTAAGCACACAATTAAAATAATTAAAAACAATTAACGTCTAAAATTCTAACCGTGGGACCTTTTTTTTTCGTTTGAGTATTTAACAATATTAAATTTAATTTGTTATTATTTACTAACAATACCATAAAAGATAATGACCAAAAGTCGTACCAAAAAGTCTCATGCATCAAGAACAAAATATTATAGTAATTATTTTCATAACTTTTTACGACATTACGCATCGGGGATTTGATTTTTTATTATTATTATTTACTAGCTGCGTCCTGCGGTGTCACCCGCATAAGTTTCGATCCCGGGAATAGCGGGATAAAAAGTATCCTATATATTAATCCTGGTTATAAACCATCTGTGTGCCAAATTTCATCCAAATCCGTTTAGTAGTTTTTGCGTGAAAGAGTAACAAACATCCATCCATCCATCCATACAAACTTTTACGTTTATAAATATGTAATATATATATATTAATATAATATAGTAGGAAGGAAGTAGGATTTATGATCAAGTAACATAAAAGACTCATTTTTTGGCACAAAGTTTCAAAAGTAACACAAAGATACAAGATATACAATTAAATTAAACTTACTAAAAAATTCATATACTATTGGTCATAAAAATAAAACAAACACAATAATTACAATTTCCTAACCGGCACTGGAACACCAACATGCCTGCCACAGCAATGCCGGACATAAGGGCAGTCCAGCTGTTCGCGATCACTGCCAGGATAGCATTGGAGCTGGCCCGGCGCACCAGGGACGCGCACCGCTTACGCATAGGAGCGTGGAAACAATCAGTGCGCGCCATCGCGAACATCCCTGATGCGCTACAGAAACGGGGCAGCCCCATCATCGCCCGGAACGCGTTGTTACACTGGACACAGAGGGCATTGTATGCCCTTTCACTATAGTCAACCCACAGGCTACACGTATATACGCAGTACGCTCTAAAAAGCGTGTCCTGCACACCCGTAGTACAATGCGAAAACCTGCGGGCTATCATGTTAGCTCGCACCGACAATGCTCTCCACTCCCGGTCAATCAGCATGGTCTTTAAGGTCCTCGGTGAGTAAATGCCCTAGATGTTTAAATTGGTCCACTCGGTCTATTGGAACACCATTGAGATAAACATTCGGAATGTTCATAGGGCTCGACACACCGATGGCCTGAAAAACCACGTATTGGCTTTTCTTCCCATTATGTTTCAAACCACGTCCACGCGCGTATACCGTACACGTACTGAGTAGTCTCCTCAGCCCACAGATCGACGCGCTCAGCAGCACCATGTCGTCAGCATAACTCATATTGTTGACACAGATTCTGTCAATATTGCATCCGACATGTTGACTGCTGAGCGAGACGATCAGTTCGTTCATGTAGAGATTGAACAATGTAGGCGAGGTCCCATCGGACACTATTGAACTGGTACCCGTACCAGTACTGGAGGATGCTGATGAGTTCCCACGGCCAGCCCGTGCTCTCCAGCTTCCCCCAGAGGATGTCGTACGAAACGAGGTCAAAGGACTTGGATAAATCGAGGAAGCACGCGTATATCGGGGTCTGTCTCTTCGTGTAGTATTTAACGGTGTGCTTCAGACACAGTATTGCCCTCCCTGTGGACAGTTTAGGTCGAAAACCAAATTGGTTATCATGGAGTGTTACATGTCTATTTAACTGTATGATACTGTAAGATATAGGCCTGTAGTTATTTTTATCTGCCAAATCGCCCGTTTTGTTTTTAACCACCGGCACTACAACTGTCCTCATGAAGTCCGCAGGCAGGTAGGAGTGACTTACACACAGCGAAAAGAACATTGCAGTGCGGTCCGGCGTGCTGCAGGTGCTCAATGCTGAGTGCATCGTACCCAGGGGACTTTCCCTGCTCAATCTGCTTTATGGCTTTCGCAATATCTTTCGCGAGGAAAGTTATTCCCACAATTTTATTGTTCCGGACAACATTTAGCACCCCACACGATGAACCGAGCGGCGACCGGACCGAAAACTGTTCTCTGAAAACGTTCGCAATGCTCTCAGGATCACTTAAGCCGTCGACGCTCCCAGGAAGGCCAGGCCGCAAGTTTACTTGTCTCATTTTCGTCGTTCGCCAAAATCCACGGAAGTCACCCTTCGAGTGTTGTTCAGCGAGAGCGTCCATCCGAATCTGGTCCTGGTTTTTCTGGCACCACTTTAACCTGGACCTAAACACTTCTCTACTCTCTCGCATCTCCTCATACAAACAACCGGACTTAGGTCTGCCACACAGTACCCACTCGTTAAGCCTCGGCCTGGCCACCCTGTGAGCCTCACCAACATGCCTATTCCATCCCGCCAAGCGTGCACCACGCCCGCACTTCCGCGCGCTTCCCCCATTCACCATTGCCGCGCCCTGAAGGGCAGACACAATGTCAGGGAATAGTTTATCTAGGACACGCTCATGGTCATGGTTACTACATAAATAATCTGCACATTTTGACGGAAACTCAATGAATTTTAATCTCCTATGACACTCGTCATTATACCTTAAAACCTGTTTCTCATTTCTTTCCCCCATATAATATCCATATTTTCATCACAAATCGTACGTGTATACATATAGATTACATTCCACAATGAGAGGAAAGTGGTCCGACCACAGATAGTCATGCTTAACAAAAATATTCGTAACAGACTGCTTCGCCGCGTGAGTTACAATACAATGATCGAGCCAGCTGGACGTGCCATGCGCATCACTGATGTAGGTATAGGTACCGGAGTAATTTCTCCTTAACATTTCTACATCTATACACGACCAACTCTCCTAGCTACATACATTAATAAGTTCATTGTAAAATAACTCATCCGGCTCCGCATTAAAATCACCTATCACAAAAACAGACTCGATGTTACTCTCATCAACAATCGCACTAATCTCACATAAACAGTCAATAAATTCCGGCAAATTGTTCACGGAACAGGGTATTTAATTTAAAGTAAATAAGTGTTGATTTTGTTGTATTCCCTTTACATGACGTTCCGTTTCAAATGATATGATTAATATAACCTTGAATTTTGAAAGTCATGATCACGTCTTTCAAAAAACACGTAAAAAAATTATACTTTGCCGATTCTAAATTAATTAAATATAACTAGAATAAAATAGAGTATAATTTTTATTTAAACGATTATCATTTTTTTGGAGCAATAATGGCCGTTCGTGTATGACATGTAAAACAAAATAAAGTACTTGGTTGCAGGTTATATAAAATTTTTTGAAAATCTCGGAAACCCGGGTTTTGTTTACAAAAAAAAACTTTTGTAGGGTTAGTACTTGTTAATATGGTAAGAGTAGTGTATAAAAAACAAAGTTTGACTTTGATGCAGTATGGTACGGGATTGCATTCATCCATGAGCATTGTCCTTTGAGATGAATTGTTAATACCATCTCTCCGCGCGTGTCTAGTGCGTTATTATCCAGGGTGGTTTATTTCGTGCCAATTTTTAGGCTATTTATTTTGTTTAAAAAATTCAGTTTTCTATATTAGTAAAGTGGATTATTTTATTATTTTAACAGACTGATAACAACTTGTAATAACCGCTATACTGTTTAATGTGATAGCCTAAACACCACACTACTTAAAAGTTCTTTATTTCATTCATAGGTAGGTATATCTCTACTATTAGTTTTATTTTATTATATAATTGTTACATTGTTTAACAACTACTACTATGACACTCGATTGAAATAAGAACAATGGAGATATTCTAAATAAAACCTCATTGTAATTTGTAACGAGCGCGTCTTGGCGCTACTGAAATATGCAAGGCGTGGGAACATTTTATTGAAATTTTCTGTTTGAAAGTACCATTTTAAAGTACCATTTTGGTCTTGGTTTGCAGCTATACCGAAGAATCTATGTTATTAGCTCTCTACAGTCCGGTTGTAGAGAGAATCCTGACACATGTCAGTGTGAAAATTTTAGTAGCTAATAAAAATCAAATTCGCAAAACGTATTCGGTTGCATAAAACTGTCAGGTGTCAAGAACGCGTTGTGTCGTCAGCTGCATTGTAGTTATTTATTTATTTATCACAAACACTACTAACATTACAGGGAATTCCTAATGCGTTAGCGTGGTCCTCAATTAAACTATCTTATGTATAACTATTTTAAATAACATAACACATACAATATTGGTTTTGTGAATTCATTCAGAGAGCAGGTAAATAGATCGATTCTTTCAGCAGTGTCATTCAGTGCGTGCAAGGCGCACGTCAGTGGCGCTTTGCTGAGCAAGTTGGTTCGTGCGTGAGGCACCGCTAGTAACCGTGGCTTCCGGCGCCGCAATACAAAATTGTCAAGCACATTTAGATGTATCTCCTTCAAAACATCGGATTGTAGGAAAATTACAACTATCATTCTTTGACAGTTTCATGAAATTGCTTTAACACGGTAACATGAAGTGTGGTGTCATTTTGCATAACAGTTAATTTTCCTAACTATACTATAGAGCCACTTGCAAGCGATATCCTGACGCATGATTTCAGGCAGCTGAAACTTCTTTATACGCTTTATGTACGTCTGTTTGTCACTGAACTTCTAAACGGCTGGAGCGATTTTGATGATTTTAATGTGTGTGTTCGAGTTCGGTTCCAGGATGGTTTAGATTCGCAATTGAACCGATAGGTGGCGCTGCGATCGAGTTCTAGGAAACAGGACAACGTCTGTCCGGTCTGCTAGTATAAAATATGGCTCAAATTAAATTAGCTAGCGAAACTTCGCAGACGCGATGGGTATCGATATCGATAGCTATCACATCTGTGAAGTTTACACAAAAAATCTGATTTTTAAACTGATATTTCAAGTGACTACTGTAATAAAATAATTCCTTTTTTTATTTGATCATGTGGTAGACCGCAAGATAATGCAGCAAAGGTTACAAACCGGAACATAAGATTATCAAAACTCTTAAGACGCAAAAGTCCCGAAAACCAGCTAGTTTATAAAAAAAAAGACTACATGAGAGTTTCATGACAAAACACATCGCAGCTATGTATGTTGAATAGAATTTTTCACAGGATCAGGGTAAAGTTGGCACAGGACCAGTGTGCCGCGTCTCGAAGGCGGGACCACGCAGTTCGCAGTATGATCATATCTTTTTGGATCTAACAATCTTTTCGTTGGTTCCGGTAAAATTCAGAACTATATTTCAAAGTAAGAAAATGTTAATACTTAAGAAGTGTTTTGAATATCACAATGTTGTGACTTTGAATGCCTTTTAAGGTATCCTGTAAAAGCGTAAGCTTCATTTACTAAATTTCATTCATTTGACAACATAAAAATTTACTCCAGAGTTATTAAAACAACATGAATTTAAAACTTTGGTTACGAATAATCTAATTTGAATTTGATTATTGAAAAAGTTTTTTGGAAACAGAATCTCAACGCAAACAACAAAATAAAGCTATTTTTTAAAAGAAGCCTTTGGCGAGTTACGTTTACATAACCGGATACAATTATTAACTTTATGTTAATTTGAAAATGTTATAAGTTTTTGTCTGTATTTGCATACTTACTGTGGGTAAATTGCATTTATTATATCAATTGTTCATTTGTCAAATAACCTTGCCTTAAGGTCTCCAGTTGGGGTATAAAAGGTATAAATAGTTTAAACATATTTCATGTGCCAGGTTGGCGAACAGGCCATTGCTTCGGCCTATATAATGCAAAGTGTTTACTACCGCCCGCCGCCATGGGGTTTTCGCTGCACTGTCCTCCCGTATTTATTAACAGTGTCATTTGAAAACATTTTAAAAGCCAATTATTTTTAAAAGAGTAACCGTGTATTTTCTTTCCGGCTCTTCTCCATAGGAAACGGCCAATTGGAACCGTGCACTTAGCTTCTGACGTTTCATAAGTAATTGTATATGAAATATTTTTTAATTTTTTGTTTGCTTGCGAACCATTGAGTCACCGTTATACTTAGTTATTCCACACGTTTAAAACTTGAGTTGCCGATGACGTCGATTAGGTACCTACCTTGAAGTGGGATGATTCCAACTATTCTTTTTGTTATCATTCGCCACTTATTGAACTCTTATTGCACAGTGATATTGATACACTTGAAACGGGGTAAAACCTTAATAACAAAGGCGTTGTTTTGAGTACATTGACATTATTCATTGAATTAGAAAAAAACGTAGATAAGTATTGAAATTAACCTTACCTACCTAAGCAAATGTCAATAAAATTGAAATGTTCTTTTGTCATATTTTTTTCCTTTTTATTGACAGCATTCCAAAATTAGTCAATCAATCTGCCTAGCCTTTTCCCAACTATATATGTTGGGGTCGGCTTCCAGTATTTTACATGAAGCGATTGCCTATCTGACCTCCACAACCCAGTTACTAGGTAATACGATACCCCTTGGTAGGACTGGTTGTCAGATTTTCGGGCTACTGACGACCCGTAACGACTGCCAAACCCCTACGAATGACAACCGGGACCAACGGCTTAACGTGATTTCTGAGGCACGGACGTGGAAATTTGCTCGTCAATTAAAGTTATCGATTAATCTTCTTTATTATAGAAAAATTAAATGCTCTTCTTTGGTAAGAGCATCACTTGAGAATGGTTGGACCTATCTGGCATTTTTTTTAAATATTTGTAATAGTCTGAATTAGATAGAGGGAAAGAAAAATTGGAAAAGTTTTTCGGGTAACTTTTAAATTTGGGTAAAACTGAACGTCCTGTTTTCCTAGCTAAACAACTTTTAAAGTGAAGGTGAAATAGTTAACTTCTTCATCCGGGCCCAAACCGTAGATTGTTTGAGATTTTAGTACCTACCTGAATATCAACTGCTTATCAACTCTCGGGCATAACAACAGAAGCAAAACCGTTT
Organism: Apamea monoglypha; assembly: GCA_911387795.2. Classification (NCBI taxonomy): domain Eukaryota; kingdom Metazoa; phylum Arthropoda; class Insecta; order Lepidoptera; family Noctuidae; genus Apamea; species Apamea monoglypha. Next base: position 11,376,831 of record OU426921.1, read on the forward strand.
CTGTTTTATGTAGTTAGGTACTATGCCAATGTCAACTACTTCCAGTGCAATAACATGAACTAGGCAACAGGAATATATAAAGAAAGAAAGAAAGATACAGGAAATACAAATAGTAAAAAAAGAGCATTTCAAACTAACAAACTTACATTTAACACAAACAAAAAAAGTAAATAAACCAAAATAGGTACCTGTGCGAGGCCAAAAAGGCTCCACATTCGCCAGGCTATGTATAGGTACGCCTTTCATTAAAAAAGCGAAGTTTCTCTTAGTCTTCTGTACCACAGTACAATATTTAACAGTATTTTTTTTAATGTATAGTTACTTAAAAAAATACTTTAGTAAAAAAAACAAGCGATGTGCAAGAAACTTTTCTTATTAATTTTTAAGTTAATTTTATTTTTAGTATTTTTTGTTACACACTCTGTAAAAATGTCAAGTGCCTGCGTATTACGGTTCAAAAGATACAGCCCTGTGACGGACGGATGAACGGATGCACTGGGACAGCAGAGCTTTAGTATTAGGGTCCCGTTGGCACCCTTTGGGTACAAACCCCTAAAAACAGCAGAAAATAAAAATTCGATACGCATGATTTATTCGTTTTTTCATCCATAATCCCAAACAATCTCTGAAAACAGCCAGTTTTAATCAGTATGAGCTGAATTCCATTATAATAATTAAGTACCGTTCGTAGGGAGTTGTAGGCAGACCTACAAGCCATTGTTGCTGGCTATTAAAACAAAAACATTGTGCCTAATTGGATGTATTATAATAACTTGGGCGACAGTACCTGGCAGAGAACAATCATATTATGTACGTACCTACCTATTTCCTCTATAGTTTGCTCTATTTCCTGTTATTTTTTGTACACATTCACACTTAATTATGGATATCGAAGTAGTAGAATATATTAAAGTCGGTACTATATTTTTTACGATACGTTTTTTTAATAATAAGTAGGTCGGAAATTGTCTCTAAAGAATGCAAGACGGAAATAGAAAATGTGACAAAAAGATAGACTTACCAACATCACAGTTATTGGCGGTCATCTTCCGAGACACTGGGCACAACTCAACAAACAGTTTCTCTCACGTAATAAATACTTATTTACTAATTAAAAAACACACTGAACTTGAAAGCGCTTCAGCGTACGCACATAGTTTATGTTGAAAGCACAGCGGTCACTTTACTCGAGAGTCGGAAAGCGACCGAGGAACCCGTGCGATCTCGTTTAGTGTCCCTCCAATAATACTATCCGCCGCATGCGCACTGCGTTCAATTGCCATAATAGAAAATATATTAATCACTGGACGTCGAAATATGCCGATGCTACAAGTATGTGCCGCACAATCGCCACAGTTTGAAAATAAGCGAGGAACAATTATTCAACAAGAATCGTGAGCAAGACGCGGGTGACGAACCTACGACGTCATCACTCTATGTTTTCATATCTGAACAATAAATAGGAAACTACTTTTTCACAATTCTTTGGTTCGTAACTATGGTAGTTAGTTATTGCCTTTTTAAGGCTCTCCGTATTATTTTAATAGTAAATGTAGACATGCTGTTCAAACAAAAAAAAAAAATCAAAATAAAAAAAAATAAAAATATAAAAAAAAATATAAAAAAAATAAAAAAATAAAAATCTAAAAAATCTTAATCTTAATCTTTTTTATATATTAAAATTCATAATATTCTTTTTTGCCGGTGGAAAACATTGTGCAATTTATATACTTATAATTCAGTAAATATAAAATGCTTAAAACAAAATTTATATTTCAATATTGTATTGATTAAAAACTTATTTATCAAATAAATATTGCTATAAACTGGCTTTGCAAGCAACTAAAATAAATACTTTAGTTTGATGTATGAGAAATGCTCCCATAAGGTGAAAACATTGTTCCAATGTTCTTACATTGTTGCGTTTATATCCTAAGTTTTACTGTTGATAATATATAAATAAAATAAGTTTATCAAACTTTGGCATTATAATAATAAACCGTTTATTTAATGGATTTTAATATTAATCAATTGGCACGAAACATTTCATGATTCTTATAGCACTTAAAAATGAATAAAATTAAGAGATTGTGTATCTCGCCACTAGAGCGTCGACTTGCCGGACAATGAATTAAAACAGGGCCGCCACTTCGCAGTTCTATTGTAGCAAATATGTTACATAATGAATTAGCTTGAGACCATTCATCATTGCACGGCCCTTTGTGCGACAAGCCCATGAAATATTAATACAATATACGTTGTTTAAAAGGTCATTAGTGTTATTGATACCTGCTCCTAAACAATCGTTCTGTAAGTATGTGAATTTAAATAACTAACTAATAGGTATCCAATACACCTATTTATTTCATTTAAGAAATATTTAAATAGATAACAACGTCCTTGTTACAGAAAGATACTCATTCATGTTAGTTCAACCGACTTGGCATTGGCACAAATTCAATAGTCTTTTATTTTTAGTTATTCCGAGTCGTTACAAACAAGATTTATGAACAAAATTTTATTAAAACATAAAATAATGATTACAAAGAACTTTCATTTGGAGTGTCATAAAAAATGCCAACCATGCGCTCTAACAAATGATAAAAACTAGTGTACATTGGCAAAACGTCACGTATTCAAAGCCTGAAGCTATTTGGCCACACAAAACGGGCTATTAACGTCGAGAGCTCCGCATTGATGGCTATATTTTGTACGTGTCACGTAAAAAAGAGATATGTTTGTGCAGTTGCATCAGCTTGCAATCTCCGTGTTCGTTAGGTGCGCTAGCAAAAGGAAGTCATTCCAGCGGTAAACAATAACGCACGGTCGGAAACGTCTTTCACGCTAGACCGACTCCGTCGAGTTGGCAAACGGCGAGCCTGTAAAGAGCGGGCAATTTGCGCGGTAACACCCGCCGGATACTAGCTGCTCATTAACTATGAACGCCGTCATCAACGACTCTTCTTCAGCAGAAAAAACGGCGTTTAACAGTAGCACTCTCCACGAGTAAACGGTGCGGTGAGGTGCTTTTGAACGGCCACCGCTACAAAGTGCATATAAATTGCGCTGTGAAATTGAAGCGGAGATATGAAAGGAGTGGTAAACTTTTGAAAGACAGGCCGAGGGCAACCCGCTTTGTAATCTACAGGTCTTTATAAGACGCAAAGGGGGTGGTTTACTAGCGAATATTGGTATGTAGCTGAAAAAGAAATTTATTTAAGCGACACGAGTGGTATGCGTTTACTTAACCTTAGGGAAGCTACACACACGATCATTATGTAACTTTTATTTTGTTAGCAAATAATTATAACAAACTTTTATTTGGGTCATACATACCTAAAGTCAAGCTTTTTCATGTGTTTTTTACACATACTAAATTTACTTTCCCTTCAAGAATGAGAAAGACGAGGAATCGTTTATCTTGGCGATAGTAGACCTTCTTAGCATATTATGCATGAACTCTTTCGTTACAAATGCTCCCCACGTTACCGACGGAGAGCTCGCGGCTAATCAGATCTTCAAATGACAACTTTCTGTGGGCTGCCATTGACTATAAAATACTTATCTTTTCGCTCTTTAAAACAGGAATCGCTGCAATACAATGATTTTCTTTATATTCTTTTGAATGTCGTAAAGCTTGTGCGACTGTTGTAAAGATACACTGGACCAGAGGACGTGTGCTGTGTTTTCAGGTACATTTTAAAATATTACACTGATAATGTTTAATACTTTATGGAACGCAGACGTTGTGGTCAAGCGTGTAGTTAATATGCATCGTTTCAGTTCAAACATTTTTGTTTGCCTGCTTGTACAAATATCAAATCAAAGAGTGAAGCGGGATCCGGAGGGGTTATATTGTGGTTCATTGGAAGCCTAAAACAAATGTCTGGCGGCGGAATTCCGCTCTATGAAAAGGCGTATGTTTGAATGATACAAATGTAGCCTACAGAACGGATTAAAAGCCTAAGGCCTTGTGCAGTTCAGTTCGAGCTAACTGCAAATGATAGCGTGTTTCAATGGAACAAACTCGCCTATCGGTTCTATGGAATAACAAACGATGATCGCCCGTTTGGTAAACACCTGTGGTTCGCGATCAAAGCCAGTTGAGTACTTCACAATCCTTGAATGCTGGTAAAGGATTCCTTGTAAACTGTTGTAAAGTGCTAGTTCAAAGCTGTAACCACTGAGTTGTTACTTGAAATGCTCCAGCCTCAAGAAACAACTCAGAGGAAAATTGCCCGGGCCTCATTTGCGTTTATTCAGAAATGTAAACATTTTTAATATGATGCCTATTATATAATCACGTATGTACCTGGACCTATCGCTCAGTAGTTGAGCTTACGACTACAAGACCAAAGTAGCAGAATGGTCATTAAAAAAAATTGATAATGTTTCCGAAAATTCTCATGTAAGATTTTTCAAAGCGGTTACAACCGGCCCCTAGCTTAAGGTACTTTGAAACATCAAACGCCGTTCAGTTTGAGTGGACATACTCTTGCATATGCTTCTCGTTCGCTTCAAACCCCACTGAAAGACAACTTGTTTACATTTTTCAACTCATCTCGCTGAATAGCCTTTAGTAAAACCACAGGAAATGTCTATAATGTTTGCTATTCATTTCTGGAATGAAAAAGCTTAGATGCACCATGTTTGTGGAGATGTGATGTAACTACTAAGGTTTTGTCAATATTGAATATTTGTCTTCTCGAGTTTTTATCGTCGATTCAACGCATAGTTTTTTTTTTAAACCACGATCTTTTTGTGGCTGCATTGTTATTTTCATAAATGTATAAAACCGTCGTGAATGGCATAATCCGCCTATAATATTCCCACTGCCGGGTCACAGGCTTCCTCTCTATGAGAGGGAGTGGGCCTTAATCCACCACGCGAGCCCAGTGCGGGTTAGAATTTTTGCGAATTTTTGGTTCTGCCGGACATGCCGGTTTCGCTGTTGATGAAATTAAATAGACAAAGTAAAGTAAGATAAGTCAGAGTCGATACTACTGGGCCACCACTGCTTTCACTGATAACCTATAAAAAAGCACATATGTAGAAGTTAGAAGGTCTACTGTACATCCAAAAGTCTCCAAGTACATAGATTGATTGAGTGACTCTAAAAACTTAAAGATAACTAAAGAAACATACACAAGGAACCCTTAACTTATAAGCTTTATTTCAATAGGATAATGACGTAAGCTTCTTATAAGATAATTTCGATTAGACCCTTCGTAAGTTTTTTAAAGTAAACGGAACGTTTGAGCGAGCTAAACCATTTTACAAGGGTTGTATAATAGAACCCCGGTTGGTCCACGATTTTTTCCGACGGGTTTTCTTGCGGTACGTAAAGACATTGCGACGTCGGCTTGAAGAATATTCTTATTTATCAAAGAGTTCAGCTCTCGAATAATGTTTGTATAGGCACCGAGCGCCGTATGAATAGTTATTGATTTTGAAAATACTATCCCCGCTTCGGTTTTGAAATATGTTGTAAGTTTTCACAATCCGCTGATTGCGATTCAAGAGGAATTGATATTCTTACGTGATTTTTATTTCCTGTGTATTGAATAAATGAATGAATCGTTTTTAAAGTGGTATTGATTTAACTTGCACGATTTATTTGTGCTAAGACTTAATTCCAAAAATTGAAAACACATGTTTTCGCTCTACAAATCTAGCCTATTGACCACTGAATACATAGGCAGCCAATTTGCATTAATTATGTAATTTACAACATTATTATAAGTTAGTAGTAGTATAGTTATAGTATAGTTTATGACATTTCCATGAGTGAAATAAAATCGAATTCCCCCTAACAGCCCCCACCCCGTCATCCCCTGTTCTAGAAGTCAGTAATATTTCCCCGTTTGTGGTCGACATGCTGAACTTTCCTTCCCCAGCTGTTATCGGTTCTACAAGCAATGTGGCCTAACTAATTCTTTGAGCTATGACGGTAACTTTGGTTCTTTCACCAATTTTTCCCTTTCCGTATTTTATTACTTAGGGGAACTTGGAGCATTGTTCTCTATGTCCTGTTGAGTGGCCGAGTTTATGTATGAGGACAAACGTTGGAAGGGGATGGACTACCCTAATGAATATAAACTCGGTAACAGTGACAAAGCTTGAGTAGTTAGCTGTCGAAAGTGTGTTATAATTTGTAACTTTTGAAAGGCTCTTTGTGAATTATTATTTGTTAAGTGGTTGATCTCTCACAGAAAGGTGACAAATGTCCCAGGACTAGGAACTTTATAGTTTATGATTATGCTATGTGGTTGAGTGTGTAACACATTCGTATGATAAAGTTTTCTGTGGCATGTGCTTTTGTTTGTGTAGGTAGGTACTCCAGAGTCTGGACATAATTCCTGTCTAGAACCTTGACAGAGTTTTTTTAAGTTTTAGATTTTCTCCTTTATCGTTACTAGAAGTAAAACAGCTCATTAATATTAAATAGCAAGGTATGGTTTCAAGGTAAAGTTGCCTGATTATTTTCTACATAGTAATGTTACTTCCAGCATTAAATTAAAATGAATACGTTTTGAAACATTGGCAACTTCATTCACACCATTATCGTATTATTTTGCCATGGGGTCTATTAATCAGAGGTTTGGACGCTTCTTATGGTTCTTATAACTTTTGATGACAGTGTCCTCAATGCTGCCGCCAATCCATCATGGGATAATCTCACTTTGATAGATGGGAATGAGAATTATATGGGTACTTCATTATTGGCTGTGCCTTCACCCAAGTCGGTGTCCCATTTCAGTCCATGCAACTTCAATCCAGCCTTTGAAACCCAACGCGGTAACCGAGTTTTTCATAGTTTTGACTACCAAACAAGTTTCACAGAACTTTTACTGCAGCTGCAATAGCTGTATGGGACCTATATACTTATGTTATGTGCTCTCCAAAACACAGTGTGATTTCCATAGCGAGTCAATCAATAACCGCAAGCAATCTTGCATGCCGATATATATTATATAATAAATATTTATTTATTAATAATAATTAATAATTTTAATTATTCATTTTATTTATTTATTATGTAGAGGTCCACTCCGACTTCGCTCGTTACCACGAGCGAAGTCGGGGTGGACTTCTAGTGTCGTAATATTATTGAAATTCTATCAACAATACGGACTGATGTAAACATAAGCAGATATGAGGAGATAGTCAAAACAAAAATGACACACTTTCCCCCGATCCTAATTGGCACCGATAATGGCGCACTTTCACAATAAACGTAAATGCGGTTAGTGGGTATTAACGTCACTTTGATTGTGATGTAATCAACCTGCATTATGCACTATCATATAATTAAACTAGTGACCCAACTCTACTTCGCACGTCTTTTAAGACTTGACAAAACATCGATATTTCTTTAATAAATGTAAATTTAATATTAATGTACTTATACACTATATAAGTATATATATATAACTTTCGGAATAAATTCTCTAAAATTTTGATAAATTATATGATGATAAAAAAAAGGTAAATAATGGTGAAATCCGCATCAAAATCCGTTGCATGGTTTAAAAGAACAACGCGGTCACACAGACAGACACGTAAAGTGACTTCAATATGTGAAGGTGGTGCGACGATGTGGTAACATTTGCAGAGCTAACATGGCCAGAGATCGCACAAGTTAGAGAGGTTTGGAAGAAACAAGGGGAGGTTTTTGCCCAGCAGTGGGACACATGGTAGGCTAATAAAAAAGTAGAGATATGTAGTTGGAAACATAAATTATTGGGTTGATCTTTATTCAGTTACACCTTATCATTCGTCATCATCATCTTCATCTTGCATTTACCACGATTGCGACACATCTTGTATTGAACAAAAGAAGAGTTATACGTGTCTGGTACTGCCAGTCTTTTAGCAACTAGATCAGAGATTAGAGAACGTGCTTTTAAAATAATTGCCAAGTCTTGTAGAACTTTATTTAATAAAGGCAGCGAAGCTATTTGCTGATAAGTCACAGGATGCGGGCGCCGGCGCGGCGGTGCGGACGCGGAAGCTGCCAATTACAGGTGCATCTACCGGTTCATCCGATGTTTCATCGCGCTAAACCTCACCCGCATTTGACCCCCGACCCCGTAAGCCGCCACAACACAAATAAAAGCTGGGGAGCCAATAGCCGATTCGAGAAATACTAAAGGAAGAGCTCATAAAATAATATTTTATTTTTATGAGAGGCTATTTGTCAGTATTGCATTTAAAGCTTTTTCGAAACTCGAACATTCAGTCGATAGAACATTCATAGTTAAACTGCAAGATAGATATGAACATGAAAGTTGGTATTTTGTATTGGTTCTTCGTAAGCCTCGTAGCAGCAGGTGCAAGAATTTATACTTACCGAATTAAGTTTAAAATTAGGCCATGAAGTTAATTCCGTGTAAGCCAACACTTACCTAATGCATTAAGGAACAAGTGGCTTAAGAGAGATTTATGCTGGCTACTTCAGCAGGTAGCCAAAATTTAATTAACATTATTTATGAGAAGACTAAGAAAAAAGTTCTTATGGTTCTCTCACGTGTTCAGTTAGTAACATAATGCGATTACAATCAATTTTATAAATGTGGTAATAGTGATAATCTCAGGCTTAATTCTAGGCATACAAATATGGAAGCAGTCTATTAGATAACTAACTATAAGACGAAGTCTAGACATTTTCAGGCCTAAACAAATGTTTGGGCCTGAAAATGTCTGGATTTAGTCTTACAAATATTAATTCACGACTACGTAACTCTGCTTTAGGTATCTAAGCCTCTTCCAAAGTCAAACAATAACATTCCTGAAATAAACTATTGTTTCGAATCCCTCCCCAGTCTTTTACATTATAATGCTAATTTTATTAAGAACAACTTAATACTTTATGCACATAATTTCGCCTTTATTTATACAGAATAGTATCCAATAGAAACCAGCTGATAATTTTCTTCAGAGATGGAAAAAAAGTGATTATACCTTTATTACGGTCTATAAAATTTCAGCTTTTGTTTGATTTTAGTTTCGTTAGGGTTTAAGGGTTGCGAATATCTTTTAAGCACTTTAATAAAGAGCGCTAGCGTGAATATCCAGTACCTACTTATTATTTCTGTTTATAACAGAATACTTAGCCAGTTGTCCAGTAGGTAGGTAGGTGGGTTCCTATCTGTGGTGCCTACTTATTTACTTTTTACGCACAAATATTCTAAAATATATTTTTAGCATTAGAATCGTTCTCAAACCTCAAATTTACTTAAAAAAAAATATTCAACGTTAAAACAGTTTTGATTTCGCTACGATTTTATTATATATATAGATTATCTAAGCATGAACCGAGTTTAATTTTCATATCATTTTGTTATACAATCAAGTAATAATTAGACGAATTTAACAATGTAATTCACGAATCATTTTAGTGTCCCATTTATTTCATCGGGCAAGAATAATTGGAAGTATATTTAACTTAGGGCCGACTTTTCAATTACAGATAACTTTTATCAGTGGAATATAAATTGCGGTTTGACACATTTTATATACAAAACATGTACAACCATCATAATAAATAATTTCACCGCCATGGCGATTTTTTATTACACACGGATCCGCACTGGGTCCGCGTGGTAGATTATAGCCCACTCCCTATCGAATAGAGTAGGCCAGTGTCCCAGCAGTGGGAGCATTATAGCCTATAGGCTGATTATGCTGTATGCCATAATTATTCTTTAGATAAAAACATCTGACGACTGAAAAATCTGCTATTGTTGTTCATTGAACAATGATTGTTTTCACGAAGTCAAAGTTTGACCATGAATAACCACATGGTTTAGACTTGTGAACTAATCGGTAGTAATCATTACAATAGCGCTTTTGAATACCGTATAGAAACTATTGTTTTCCGTATGTTTAGCGTGAAATCAGCATTGTTTGTACTCCAGCCAACCTGTCGGCTCTGGCCCACTGCTTACGTAGAACTGAAATTAAGCGTAAAACGTAATTAGCCTTTTATTCAGCTGACTTTAACGAATACAAAATGGCGAGAGCGAATAATCAGGCCTATTTACATTTTGTTTAGGTCCACCTGACGCCAGGGAAGCGCAACAGCGCTTATGTACCTATCACGACAAAGCAAATATTTTAATTTACTGTGGTATAATAATAAAATCTGAACTTTAGGGTTAAAGCATTAAAATTTTAAGAGTTAAATTGTGAAGTTTTATATATGAAAAGGCAGCCATTTTATTATGATGACGGTGCTCGGTCGAAATGTGTACAGTCAAATTAAATTAAATCGAGTCTTGTCTCGGAATAAGGATATAAAATTGCCGTCTTTTCGAATGCGCTATGAAACAATAAGTAGGTACCTATATTCATACGGTGACGTCATCTGTTCCAGAGGGTGTGGCCTGTGGGTTTGTGCGAGGTTAATGTGTTTTTAATGTACCTTTCTTAAATATTCTTGGAGTTATTACGGCTATTTCGAGTATAAATGTTAGTGTCAATATTGTTAATTGCTCAAAACTACTTTTGTATTGAAAATGCCATGTTCTATTCTATTTATCATCATCATTAGCGGCCATGTTCCTTCCTCTGCTGAGTATAGGACTCCTCCCTTTTGTGCCATGCTTCTGTGCGAGGTAATTGCGTAACACTAATAGTATCAATGGCTTTCATTTCGACAGTTCAATAACATTAATTGCGTTATTTACGTTGTTGAGCGGACAAATTTTCGAACAAAATATGAAACAATAGATTTGCAATGTCCTTCAAAATTATTCAGATTGTGATTGTAAGTGTGTTACGGAATTAGGGTGCTGGTCTGTGCGAGTCTCATCCAGATCTTCCCCACGATCTTCTATTCATTTTTATTGCTTATTTTAAATACTTTCACGGTGAAGTTGGTTGGCAACTGAGTTCGTAAATATTTCATCTCTCTAACCCTTCTGATAGTTTAGACGTGCCGCTGTGTAAATCAATACGTAACCCTATTTTACTTTGAAATCTCATTTATTTTAAAATTATATTATGATTCGAAAGTTTTGGTTGGAATTTAAATATTTTCTCTAAGTCTGGGATTTAAAGTAGACCGAGACAAATGCGATTCAATTGTCATCTAGACAAAGCTTTATAACTTACTATAGCAAGTCTTAGACAGCATCAGGACCTGTTGTTTTTAAGTAATAAAGTATATGTGTGTACGAAATAATATAAATTGGTGAAAAAACTTAGAAATTTTCTTCAAATTCCCAATTTCAAGGCACACTAGACAGACCTCATGCTCAGCAGTAGGCTTTTGTACTAGAACCTTGAAACTAAGAAAAAAAGTGTAAGTATGTAATTCTGGTGTATATCTAGTATAATCTTGTCTTCAAAAACACTTCTGAGAGCGAAAATTAATCTTACTATTCAATCCTTACAGACGTGCACCAAATAGTTCCAATTCAGCATAAGTCAAACGTGACGCAATGCTTACCCTGACTTCCAGCTTACCCGTTTAGCTACTTACGGATGTTCGTTTTATCCCGGGAGTATTACAACATGTCGTTCTGCTGCAGTGGCTGCAGCGAGCAATTGGTCCTAAGAGTAAAGGCAAGCCTAACGAACCGTAAGCGACTTACACGATGCAAGCATTGCATTGTTAACTGTCTTACATTTGCAGTTTCTCGTTAGCTCCTTGAATTTCTTTCATTTATAAGTTGTGGACTTTACAGAAGGTAATTATATAGTCGTTCTCATAATTGCCACCCTAAGGACGAATGTCACATACACGTCATAAAACGACAAATTCTATTGGTCTATGTGACAGTTAGACAGTTTTAACCTTTGTGTAGCTTAAATTTACTGAGGATTGATGTCAAAAGTTGTAAAGCAATTAAGAGGTTGAACTACTTACTTAAGAATCTCAAGTGAGCGTTTTTACTTCACGAAGTGACGCGCTCTTTACTTGTGTTAACTAAGTGTACAAATATGCAGTGGATGTGTGCGTGTCAGCCATCAACATAACACAGATACGCACACACACATCCACATCGTGTTTGTACACTTCCCAACTACAAGTAAAGCACGCGTCGCTTCGTGAGATAAAAATACTGTATCTCAACTTGAGATACAGTAAAAATAGATGTGTAGCCTAAACAGATAATTGTGTTTTCATTTTATATGAAAACCATTTCGTCATCATCATCCTCAGCCCGATTTCACCCACTGCTCATACCCTTTGCATGTTCCAATCCGCACGCTCCTGTCCCAGCCTCATCCAGGTTTTACCCGGGATGGTATGAAAACCATTTACTTATATCCAAATAAGTACTTTCACATTTCTGTTATTATCAGGAACAAAGCGATATATGAAAGCACCTAGGCTCTGAACTAAAGGCATTACTGAAAATTCATTGCAATAAATAATGTGAGAATTGTATCAGGCGTAAATTCATCGATTGTAGTGACTGCAACAGTGAAGAAAATTCAACACCAACACGTTTAGACCCGTATTACAAAAGGAAGAACAATTACAATATGTTAGCGAGAAACTTCTGGTACAGTTTGTTAGTAATTTCTACTCATTTATCGTGGGTAGTGAATAGGAATCATCTGGGTTCGCTCGTTTCATCGTAGGTACTTAGACTTCATTCATTGGAAAGCATTCATTGCTCGAGGTCACGAGTGCCTTAATTGAATCAATAATGGCGTGAATTGTTCTACCAATTAATAGTGAAAGGGTCAAGAAAGAACAAACGCTGCTGAAATCATAATACTAATTTTAAGGGTTAATGTTAAAGGTTTCGGGTATTGTTTTTTGGTTACTAAAGATACTTATACATTTTTAGATAAGTACTCTAGAGATAATACTAAAGGCTAAATAAGCCTAGATAAGCCTATTTGATGATATATACAACCTTTTAAAATACTTTGAAAAGTAGATGACAGAAATACGAGACAAACGTTGATTTATAAAAAAGAATAGAAAAACAATGGTAGGCATGAGATGAGCTGACAAGCGTAAGTGACAAGGATAAAAAATGAAAAAAACTTAGAACCAACTTTTAGGAATAATTATTGAAGTAGTATGACAAACCGTGGTTTTATTTACTCGTCCCGGTACTGATACCTCATAAAGCTCCCACAGTACCTACTTATCTTAAAACCTTTAAGTTTTTTTAGTAGGTATTTTTTCTTTAAGTGAGTTTAGATCGTCTAGAAAAATAAAGGATTTTGTTACTTGAGATCAAAGAGATTTAAGATAGGTACAATAGAGAGGGTATGCAAAGAAATGTCATAGAAAAACCGTGATCCCATGTCTCAGTGACGCCATCTAGCATAATGCAGCAAAATTAGAGCGGCAATAGGGAACAACAAATAGTAAAAATGAATTAAATTTATTAAAATATCGCTCGGGAGGTGGCCAGTGTGGTCAGTTTTGCCAGATCCGATTTTCAATCCGTGGATTAAGCTTGAAAAACCTAATATAGTTCAACCAGGTAAATAAATGTTGAAAACTAAACAAATTGAACAAAACTTGTCTCAGACAGTAAAAACTATTTTAGAATTTTATTCGCTACTATTCATTGTCCGTGTCACCGTCTATGGCTAGGTATCAGTTTCAAGTGTGTGTTTCTATGTACATTTTAAAATAAAATAATTATAAACGTGCTTTGCCTCCGAATTATTATAGCACTCAGTTTATTACGTTTTTTGTGTAAAGTAGACCTATTATGTCACAAAGCGTTTTTTTTTTGCAATTGTCTATTGCATTTCGTTTTTAGAAAAATAATTATTTTTACACTTTTGTTTGCAAGTAATTGTAAATCTTATTATATAGATATACGTATATCCGAGGCGAGGTCTAAAAATCCGTAGAACTACGAATAAATTCGTAAGTCTGGCAATGCGGGAGTAGAAACTATAAAACCTGTGGTAGGGATTCTAGCATTTAGATATAAAGGTAGGTATCGATAATATTAATAAAGTTACAAGACTCTTTTTTCGCATTTTAATAGAATTAAACAAGTGCCAATAAATTAGGAAAGCAATAAATTGATTAGTAGTTTCAATGTTTACAAGTTATTTATCGATAAAATTCTTTTTACATACATATTAATAAATTATATTTATTATGGCCATCCGTTCTGCGAGCAATGTGCCCTGCCCACTGCCACTTAAGTGCCACTTAAGTGGGGCCGAAAAGTTCTGGAGTGGCGACCGCGAACCGGAAGACGTTGCGTTGGAAGGCCTCCCGCTAGGTGGACCGATGACCTGGTGAAGGTTGCGGGAATCCGCTGGATGCGAGTCGCACGGGATCGGTCAATGTGGCGACACTTGGGGGAGGCCTATGTCCAGCAGTGGACGTCTATCGGCTGAAATGATGATGATGATGATTTATTATGGTCTAGTGATCCAAGTGTCAGACCCCTGTCCATGACCCATGTTCTCGTGATTAGCAGAATCACGAGGACATGGGTTCGATTCCCACAGGACACAAATATTTATGTGATGAATATAAGTGTTTGTGTTGGTCTGGATGTGCCTTATGTATTGTAAGTATTTATTTACAAAAGAAAGTATTATATCCTTTTTTTAGTACCCATAGTACAAGTTCTGCTCTTTGAAGCAAACAGATCAGTCGACCTTGCGTACGTACAAAATATAAAAGTCAAAACACTTATTATGATACTTAGAGCATGGGCTGCCATGCTACCTATGTCCCCAACTTCAAACCTACCATCCATTGACGAACTTTTAAAAGTTGTTAAAAAACTCACACTTCCTAAAGGATCAATAAAATACATTTTAACCGGTTTACATCGCGTTCTTTCTCATTTTTTTTCCTTTTGCTCGGTTTCTAATAGTCTTAGCGTAATGATAAATAACCTATAGCATTTTTCAAGAATTGGGCTTTAAAATGCAAAAAGAAATTTCCAAATCCAACTGGTAGTTCCAAAGATTAGCGCGTTCAATCAAACAAGCAAACAAATTCTTCAGCTTTAGTATTAGTATAGATTGTCAAAAAAGTTTAGATCTGCAGCATACGCCATTAGAAAAAATCGTGATTTAACTGATTTAGAGACAGCCCGTTTACTATACCTACTTTAGTTCGGTTGTACGGTATACTATGGGTATTTTTGTTTTACAAAAAAGGGCAATTCGTTCAATTTATATGTCGCATCTTTGACTATTTATTGGTTTAGACGCTCAATTGGTTTTTGTAATACCGGTGAACGCAGTGACGTCACATGTCACGTGAACGGAATCGGTTGGAGAGGTGTCGATTTTAAAGTTATAAAAGCGCGAGTCGCAAGAGAACTTCGCTCAGAACGATACTTCAGATTGGACCTCCAATCGGGATCGTTGGTTCACAGGTACCTTATTAGTATTGTCTCTAACTATTATAACCTCTATTATTTAAACTGTGCTGTGCTATTATTCAAATAAACCTGTGTGCAAGTATTTGGTATTGATACTGTGTTACTTGAGACCTACGCCATGGAATCTCTACCTCAAGACCATACTGATGATGGGCGAGCTGCGCAGATCTCTCAGCCGTCGACATACAAATTAAGTCCCAGAATAACGGAAACCTACATGAACGAATAGTACTTGTTCATTTATTTATTTATTAGCTTTATTTTATCCCTTATATTTTAGTTTTTGTGTTGTGTACTTAATTAATTATTTGTTAGAAAAGTCAGTTATGTACATAAATAAGGTTAATATTGTTAGGTGTAAGGGCCGCTTTTTGCGGTGAAGTCCAAACAATTCCAGGTGGCTCTGTCCTTTGCCCGTCTGGGCCATAAGGATCCAGCTATCTCTATAATGTTTTCACTCCATCTTAAAAGGTCTACCCTTCGTTCTTTTTCTAGATATTGGGTACCAATTTAAGATTATTTGTGACCATCTTTCATTTGTAGCTCTCTGAATATGACCTGACCATTTCCATTTCAGTATCAGTGGTTCAAACAGATTATTTTCAAACAGTATTATATTTTAAGTATTTTTTTTTACTATTTACCTTATTAAATATTATCGATAACAAAATCGACAAACAACATCACATCTCAACAAGGCAGTAGTAAAACTACTGAGCAATAGAGGGCGTTTATTACAAAATTAGCAAATTTTCTAAATCTATTTATGAAAATTATTTTCTAATTACTGAGTAAATATAAATAATGCACACGTAAATAAACCGAAGTTAAGTCCAGTTGCTTTACCATAACAAGATTTGCAATATATGATTTATTGCGCAATTTCCTTAGAAAATATTTTTATTTTGGTGGACACGAATGCGTCTTTACTTGACACGCAGGCGTACGACACCAGACTGAGCGACTTTTGACCACGAGGACAAATGTATCGGATTACGATTTTGTTCGTAATTTCCTGTCTATTGTTAAGTAAGTAACTTAATGTCTTTGCTTGAGATAATATATTGTAAGAAGTTTCAATGTTTCTCTTTTCTAAATGTATTTCGCTAATAGTCTAACAATCACGGTACATTACGCCATCCGTCTCTTTAATGGTACCGAATCGAAGTTGTTTTAAGAAAGTCACTATGTTAGAAATAAAAGATTTATAGTAGACTAGCTGCGCCCCGTGGTTTCACCTTTCATAAGTTTCGATCCCGTGGGAATATCGGGATAAAAAGTATCCTATATATGTTAATCCTGGTTATAAATCATCTGTGTGCCGGGTTTAATCCAAATCCGCTCAGTAATTTTTGCGTGAAAGAGTAACAAACATCCATCCATCCATACAAATTTTCGCATTTATAATATTAAGTTTGTTTTAGATTCGTCGGTACAAAAATATCCTACTTCCTAGGATTTTTTTGTACCGACGAATCGTTTTCTTGGTGAGGTACCTACTAGTTTAATTTGTTCATGTTAGACTTACTAACGTTACCCCACATCCTAACTAAACAAAAACTGTCTTCGCGTACATATCACTTTTTGTTCGGTGAACCGGAATACGTGGTCGCGCCGACAGAGGGCGCCTTCCGGTTTTTCGAGACGCGGCCATACGGTACCAAAACCATGCATCTATTTTACAGCTAACTTGATAATCAATCAATCAACCTGCGTAGCCTTTTCCCAACTATGCTGGGGTTGGCTTCCAGTCTAACCGGTTGCAACTGAATACCAGTATTTTTAATGAAGCGACGGCCTATCTGACCTCCACAACCCAGTAACTGGGTAATACGATAGCCCTTAGTAAGGCTGGTTGTCAAACTTTTAGGCTTCTGACTGTCAAAGATCCAAGAATAACAGCCGGGGCCAACGGCTTAACGTGCTTTCCGAGGCACGGAGGAGTCCCGGTGTGTAAAGATGCTCACCTATGCACGGACCAACCCCGTCAAACGTAGCTTAACCTGATAACTTGCTAGTGAAACCATTTATACCTACTAAAATAGGGTGTATGAATTCAAAGTAGTGATATTATATCGACGGTTTGTTCACATATACTGGGCGTTGCCAAACGGCCCTCTGGTCTAAGATCAATATACCTAAATCCTTATTCGAAAATGCCACCAAATATTAAGTGGCTCTCCCTCGGGTCGGGTCAGGCGACGTTCGCTAGAATCGCAGAAAGACGAATTGGAAACTACAAACAGCTTAGATTTATATCTTTATCCGTTTCAGAGGAATTCGACCGAGAGTCTTTCTACAAGAAATTCATCTTAGCCATTTCCATTTCGTAGAAACCTCGTAGCAAAATTAAAATTGTAGTAGATTTTGTGATAAAATTAAATGGATTCTGTAAAGCCGTTTAAATGTGAATAAAACTTAACGATATTAGGTACCTAGATTATTATTTTGGGTCAATGCGGTTAATTATTTGATTAAAAACTGAGCAATAAAGTGAGAAGGACATTTAGAATGACCGAGTCTGAAAATACGAGGGCTGAGTGATAAGTCTGGTAAAAATCAATTTTGGAATAAAATTATCGCAAATTGCATGGGACCTCCTGGTTCACAACTCTTTTGAAGGACTAAATTAAAAATTTCAGCCAGTACTGCTGGTTAGTTTATTTTTTGGCAGCCATTAAAAAAAACAACTGAACACGTTTTTGCAAAGATGGAGAAAAGTGAATTTCGTGTCGTGATTAAACATTATTTTTTGCGCAAAAACACTGTAACGGAAAAGAAACAAAAACTTGATAAATATTACGGGGACTCTGCTCCGTCGATTAAAAGGATTCATAAGTGGTTCAACGATTTTCGGTGTGATCGTACAAGTAGATAGTAGCTATAGTGTTGAACGACCGAAGAGTAAAAGTGAGGGAGATAGTCGAGATAGAAGGCATCTCAGACGACGAGTGCACACCTGCGCGACTGTCATAGCCAAACTTCATGAGTTGCGGTATGAGTTGCTTTCTCACCCACCGTATTCGCCAGATTTAGCCCCTTGCGACTATTTTCTGTTTCCGAATTTAAAAAAAATGGCTTGGTGGGAAAAGCTTTGGCTTCAAAGAAGAGATCATGCACGAAACCAATGCCATTGGATCCTTGATATCTGAGTTAAAATTATTTTATTTATTTAATGCCTATTTGGAAGGGTTACCTAAGTCGGACTTTATGGAAGGGATCGAAAAGCGTTCTTTTATTACTTCAGATTAGTTCTTTTATTACTTCAGATTGTATTACGAGAGGGGCGGAGTGATAAGTCTTGTAAAAATTAAACAAGTTCCCTTGCTTGCTTGTTACAAGTTTCCTTGTAATTCAATGCACTTCATCCAGCGTTTCCTGGATGAAGTGCATTGAATTACAAGGAAACTACGTTGAAACATAAATAATAATAATTAAATAAAATTGACTCCTTGTTTAATTTTTACAAGACTTATCACTCCGCCCCTCTCGTAATACAATCTGAAGTAATAAAAGAACTCAAGTGCCCTTCCTAACGACATTGAAGTTCATTTAGTTAGGAGAACGAACATTTTGATTGCTTTCTTACTAATTAAAACTAAGATAATTTGCGGGCGACGGTTTTGACGAGAATGCAGTAGGGACCGAAATATTACGAAAAGGGGGTCAATGGTCTGTTTTTTGTGCTTCTTCAAAAGTTATAACCATATAATTATCATAAGCCGGTAATAAAAACTTGAAATTAAATCTATTTTCATAATTGAAAATGATGAAAATAAATCTTGAAAAGTAACCTTATTTTCACAATAGCTAGGTACTTATTTCTAAATCACACCCTCCTCTCCATTGCTCACCTACTTCTGCTACTCTCGTATAATAACGAACTATCTGTTCAAAATAATTCTGTGAAAAAGCTTAGCCAGCAATGCTGTCTGTCCAGCACCCTAATTGCGTAACACACTTTCAATACCAATCCGAATCATTTTGAAGGATATTGCTAATTGTAGCGAAATTGAAAACATTCCAATTTAAATTGAAATTCAAATTTATTTATTTGTAGACATAGGTGTAATGTAGTGGTACACGATGGTATAAAATAAAAATAAATATGTTGTTTTAATTTGTCTAAGTTAAATAAAATATTAATATAAACATAAGAAAAGACACAGAACCAATATTATTAAAAAAGATTACGTCGTGACGCCGACGCGAACGTTTTTGGTGTTCGACCCTGTAATAAATTTTACGTATTCTTGTTACGCGTCGATTAAGATACGTTTGCAACCGTTCCTAAACTTTCGTAACCAGATAAATACGAGGACGACCTAATGGGTAATTGGCACCAAGTCAATTCGTTATTAAGAAGCAAGATAATAATTTAAATTACCGCCTGATCAAAATTGTAAAAATGATAATATACGGCTAATTGGTAGTACATCAAGTAATAGGCTCAACTGAAAACTAAGCTACATAATATATGAAACTCCGGTCCTAGGCTCCACGCTGACAATCGGAAGGCACCTCGCTGGCCGGAATCAGAATCCTCTTAAATGTATAGGTCGCGCGCAAAGTGTTGTGTTGGGTTCGATTCCCAACAGGAAGCTTGTAGACGGCTGGTACTAGGATGGCGGGTAGGGTGAATTCTAGATCGCCCTACAGTCTCCGGACAAATCTACAGAAAATAACGACAAATGACAATCCGAGACGCAGGCAGAATCTTTTATAACAAAAGAGCTGAAAAGAAGTTAAAATACATACCGAATCTTCACGCTTCGCCTTGAGACCACTTTTTAGTGATGTACAATACGTTTATTTTCGAGAACACAGCCTATTACAAAGAAAAGAATGGAATAAAATTTAGGAAACGATAAGAACTTTTGAATAATCATGAAAGCAAACATACCCTTTTTTTTTTTTTCTGCTGGGAAATCATCAAATGACCCCTCCCGCTCTGGGTGGAGCGGAAGGAAGTGTCAGACTCTTACTGACTAAAACCTACCCATGTTCCTTCCTTCGCCCTTTATGTTCCGGGGTAGCGGTAACCCTTTCGGACAATCCCGCTGAAGCAAACATACCCTTGGATCCAGTGGATGACCGCACAGAACTCGGTCTTTCAATCCTTTATAGATTACCGTTAGCAAATTATTATTTTTTTGTGAAAGCAGGAAAAAATAATATTTAGACTTCCGTCCTGTGTCCAAAAAATCCTTCAAATGAAAAATCTCGGTAAGACACTTTTTGATTTAAAATTCAAAACCAATATATTATGAAGAAAAAATCCTTTCTGGCTAAAAATAAGGTTGAATTTGTTATAAAAGAAGGTCGTTCGTGATAAAATTATTATGTAGCATTTGCGAATGCTGCATAATCCATTGCTTCATATGTTCGAAAAAATCGTCTGATCAACAATGTGTAATGGCCAGGATTAGTTTTGTAGGAGTATGAATGTACAATCAGCTAAAAGTTACAGGCTGTTAAGAACCTAAAAGAAAAGTTGTCATGGCGACGTATTAAACGTCGTTGTCAGAACGGTCATAATAAAATATATATGAATAAAATGCAAATAAATCTATAGTTGTTTTGTATTAAAAGTATAGTGTTTATAGGAAAAATGATATCAATCAATTTGGGCGAAATTCCCAGCCCTTGGATGTCACTAAATCATCGTAGTCTTATGTTAAAGTTGATGGCTATGTCTGTATACTGATTGTGGATAAAACGTGGCCTGGTGTCGTGAGGAATAGTCAGATCAGCGCCTAACGGTGACGGAATGCTTGTCTGACCTAGAGGAATGAATGAAGATAACTGTGAGTATGTACATTATGTTACAATATAACGCAATGAATGTTGTTGAACTGTCAATATTAAAGCCATTACTACTGTTAGTGTGTTACGCAATTATCCCGCAGGGAGTATTAAATGTGCTTTAGTTGATATAGACAAAAAAGGCCATTTTATTTTCTGAATATTTTGTTCGTGTAACTTATTATAAACAAAAGTAACATAATAAAAACTTGAATCTAGGATACACGGAGTCAGTCAAAACGACATAACTGCAGTTATAAATCTAAGTCAATGTTTAAAACAAACTGGGCACTACGCCCGAGCTTTGTGTACATAAAACATATAAAAACATATATAAAAGTACCAACGATCAGTTTGTCACGCAACTTCTGAAAGACAAGTTACATGGAGGCAATCTGTGACGTCAGACGTGCAGCCGTTATAACCACTAGTTTGGCGACACATATAATTAATTAATTTGTTTGCTGGGCATTCATTTAATACCGACCAACCACTAATGAAATAGTTGATACTAAACCTTTGCGTGGAATGCATTAACTCGCGTCAAACGTACCTCCTAGTTGTTTCGTTATATATGTATTGCAAAATAAACACGTTCGCGAATAATGTGAGTTATCTCCGAGTGACTGTTATAAAATATTTACATTTAAAACAATAAATCTATGTTCAAGAACGTTACGCTAAGACATTACGCATCTTTTTAATGCTCAGAGAAACAAAGGAACTCAGTTTTTGTAGATGTGAGTGATAAAATATTAATCTCGTAAACCGTTCACATGCTTAGATGATAAAGGCACTGCACTGCGGCATTTTCAAGTAGCTCTCAAGTTTACTCGGAAATTTGAGGCCTCCGAGTCAAGTACCTAGAAACAACCCTAAGTCAGACTTAGTTTTCTCCGTGAAACAAAGCTCTTGCGTGAATTTAACGACTAGTCAAACTAAGTCCTCTAACTACTACAGCAATTGTAGTCACTCCTGAACCGGTCGATGTTGTAAATCGGTTCCACATTCTATGAAAGAACTAATATTATCTACTAGCTACTGCCCGCGGCTTCGCCCGTGTGGATGTCGAAAATTATCCCACGGGAACATGCTACCGAAACAAAAAGTAGCCTATACAGCCTATTAAGGCATTAAGTCAGCCTTTGTACCTTTTTTGTATGCAAAAAGTTTAAATAATTAAATCTATGTTACTCCATAACATCAGCTATCTGCCAGTGAAAGTCCCATCAGAACCGGTCCAGCCGTTTCGAAGATTAGCCGCAACAAACAGACAAATAAAAATAAAAATAAATGTTTTTTATATAAGTACTTAGCGTGTATATTTTCATTTTCATACGCATTTAGTCAAATCTGTTATTTTTTAAGACCCCACTTCACTCTTCAAAAGGTAGTTGTTTTTGAAAATAATGACGATATATATATAATGATAATTTATTATTTACGTCTACGCCTTATAAAAGTAAACCTAAGTACCTACCTAATTAAAAAAAAAAACTCAATAACAGAAAATAAAATACCTACCTACCTAAATAAACCTATTTCTGATGATAACTAATCTAAACTCAATAAATAAGCAAAATCCCTAAAAACTAAGATATTAGTTTTTAGGGATTTTGCGATATTGTATCTTAAGATAAAATATTATAGTATCTTAGCCGTGTGCAGCGCCCCTTAGTGAACTCCACTGCGGGTGACGTAACCTACGACAAACTTATTATTTGCGGTTGGTACAGTAATCGGATCTAGGGATCGAACCGCAAAATTAAGTTTGTTTTTTATTGTATATACTTTTCCGGGATAAATAGTACCCAGTGTGGTGCCCAGGATATTAAAGAATAATTATACCAAGTTTCATCGTAATCGAACCGGTAGTTTTTGCGTGATGCCTGAACAAACAGACAGACAGACAGACAGACAAAAAATTTTTTAATCACATTTTTGGGTTCGGTGTCGGTCTAGTAACAATGTCTAGTAAAATGGCAGGGGGCCATTTATTTTTTTGATATTTTCAATGTACAGAATTTTCACTTCTACAGATTTATTATAAGTATATATTTATAAACCGCTAATAGTGAATTCTCTTTTAACAACGCTCATTGTTATAATGCATATCTACTTTATGAATATGTAATCGACATATTATTATCCACGTTTCATATTATTATCTATGCGAAACAGCTGTTGATATACCCTTAGAACTATTTTGCAATAATATTCAAATTTAATCCTCCAATTGAATTGATACAAAAGACAATTAGTGGCCGGGAACCGAATTAATTTAATAAATCTGCCTCGGTAGACAATTCAAATACGGACTAAGCCGAGATAATCGTTACATTTCATTAATTTAGTAAACTCTTCATTACACGATTTGAAGTCCGTACCTATTCTTAGCAGTTAAATGAAAGTTACGAGTGTAATCTCGGGACTGCTTTACCAAAGTGAGTTCAAAGACTGTGCGGACGGAATCATATAACACGAAGGAAAGAGTTGCCCTATTACCACAAACTTCCACGTAGATCTAGCTAACAGAGTTTGCTCAAACGGTTTACGTTGTAAGTACAACGCAAATGTAAATACAAAAATATTTTAGTGCTCCATTCTGAATTTTGTTAAGACTTCAAAACTTTTAAAGCTGTTTTCAAGTTGCAGTGGATAGGTATTTATTTTGTTGGTGGAATGTTAAATGACTTTGTAAAGAGCAGAATGGGCAACATCAATTGTAGATCCCGCTTAGATACTTCGTAGTCTTAGATTGTTAATTGTTGATGACATGTTTTTCTATAATGCAACAATGTGTACGCTATTACATTGTTATCTAGAACAATTATCAAAGAATCTTTTGATGGGAATTCCTTAAATATCTACGGGCTTACATTTATTGTGAATAAGCCAGGGGTACAGCACACGCAGGTACGAGTACACACAATTATTCACACGGCAGAGGCACGTCCGTCGTTCCGAAACCGGGTAATTTACGGGCGGCCTGATCTGTCGCGGCGCATCGTAAACTCCGCGCACTTCACGTTCAAACTCACTATTTTACAAATGTAGCAAAACGTGACATTTGTTCGTAGTCACAATGTTTTATTTTTAATTTATGTGACCCAGAATCGTTGGACCTCCTACATGATCTGGTTATTTATTTATCATTAGGCTTTGCGCCCCTGACTTGACACCTGACGTTCGAAAGTTTTATTACAAAATGTCTGCTAGCCGCGTGTCTTTATATCATTGGAAATTCATGCTTTATATTTTATAATAAGGATACATAATAAAGCTGGATAATGAGTTTTCATAAAATAGCACTACGGTGGAATTAACACAAAATGATTTAAGGAATTGCGGAAACCAGGTCAAATGTCCATAGTACGCAGATATTGTGGTTACAATTACCAAAAATATGTGTTCAAAATTAATAAAAGTCGTTCTGTACAGGACTGGTGAAGTAGTTATTATTTTTGAGCGGTTTTATTTATCATCGCCCATAAATACCACTCAAACCGAATTTGAACGCGTGGGTGGGACCCGGCCGGCGGTTTACTCGGTCCCTTTATATAACAGATTTGTCGTAAAATGAAATATTCGATGCATTAATTTTTATCAAATTTCCACCGACCTTATTTAAGTGGTAGGTGGCTGGATCGCCCAGTGGACACGGTGGAGCACACGGTGGAGGTCTGCCCAGCTTGGGCGGAGGACCGCCGTGTCCTCGTAGAGGCGACCAGCAGCGGCGGTGGCCTCTCGCGCCCGGCCCTGGTGCAAGCCATGGTCCGGGGCAAGAGGGAGTGGGAGGCAGTCGCCTGCTTCTTCTTTGGGTTATTTAATACCAGCCCAAGGCTTGAATTGTTCCAAATATAGACCTGACTTTCCTCCTACTGACATCCGACTGACTCCTACATAATCACAGAATAGGAAATACACCTGTCAGTCAGTGCCTTTAGCAACAGAAAATAGCTAAACGAAGGAGAAGGAGCACCCCCTATGGCCAATCCATTAATTACCACACACATACACATAACGGTATAGCTCTAACTTTATCTAAATAAATCGTAGATATACATACATCACCTTCCAAGTACAGACACTTTTGGAAAAATAAGGCTTTAGTTAGTAAGTCATAGTTCAAACAGCCAGAACCAGCGAAACTAAGTAATCGAATGTTCCAATAGAACTTAGCGGCAGAACTTTGTTAACACCCGCACGCCTTAGGACTACTTACTTGGCTTGTATTTGCCACTATTAGGAACCGATGGGTTGTAATAATTGTTTGTTGTTCATTTTATGTACATTTTGTGACGTCAGTATTTTGATTTCTTTACGTAGGTATCAGCGTGTACCTACATACAAATACAATAAAGGCAGATTTCAAGTTATAGATAAGTGCTGTTAATAGCTAAAAATGATCTGGATAAATCGCCCTTATGGTTTATAATCAAAGACCAAATACTTAGGTAATATTCGCACGGAATATATCACAGAAAATGCAACTGAAAGGTTTCCACTCGGTCATTTGGAACTTCGATTAATTATAAGAATTACCAAACTCTAATAAACTCGCGATGTTACGGAACACCTAAACAAGTTACAGCCAATAATTCTCGCAGTGTATTTGATTTATTGTAATAACTATACACACAAGTTCAGTAGCAAAACAAAAACTAGGAAAACAAAGCGGCTCCCATGAGCTTTGCTGTAGTCGAATAAAAATAAATATAACTCAGGACAGAATCAATTATGGAGAAAAGATTCGGGAAGCCATGTCTGCATTTATGTGTCGCATTTCAAGGATGAAAAAGCTTTTTAACATTACAATGAGAGCCATTTTATATTTCCTGATGTAATAAATCAAATCTCCTTGGCGTAGTGACGTCCCCCTTGAATCTCGGAGCCAATACTGAATGGATTTAATTCCGAGTTTCGTAGATGGGAAAAAGAACGTTCATCGTACCTAATTTCGAGAAAGTATGTTTGATTGCTAGATTGGCTTAGGGGCCGCAAACGGTGCAGGCGAGCTAGGGAGCGTAAGTTGGGGCTCTGGATACCTGGGCCACCACTGCTCTCATCATCGTCATAATAGATTCGGTATTTCGAATAAGTAAGGTGACGATAGACGGTCCGTTTATTTTGGTTCTTAGCTCACGATATGCAACCATCACAAGGACCAAATCACCAAATCAAAATAAATCTTCAAGTGCACTGCAAAACTCTGTTTACGTTCTCAGTATGTTTGGAAATGATACTGCGATTAGTTTTAAGTTCACATAAGTAGTTTCATACCTCCGTGAAGTAAGGCGAAATGTGTTTTAATTCGAAATAGAGAAGCAAGTTGTGAAGTCAACTGGGATGAACTACCCTAACGGGGTAGTCGGGTAGTACGGGTAGAACGGGTAGCACGGACGTGCAAGACGACGACTTTCAACCCTGCACAATATATTACTGTTGTACGTGGCTTCAGGTACTTGACGCAATGAGTGTACAATAGTCTATTTTTTAATAATACTTATTTACCTAGGCAAAGATAGGTATGTGATTTCTTTGGGATAATCTATCTGAATAAAGTGACGCTACGTAATTCGAGAAAAAACACATTATCATCAATTTCGGAATCAAAACCTATAGGGTACTTCCCGTTAACCTAGAATCATGAAATTTGGCAAGAAGCAATGCCATGTAGCACAAGTAAAGGAAAAAATCCGAAAACCGTAAATCTTTAGTTACATACTCGTACTTAAAAATTTGTACGGAACCCTCGGTGCGGGAGTCCAACTCGCACTTGGCCGTTTTTTTTCTCGTATCCACTAGCTTATTGGTTGATTACTGTGCAGTTTTTCGTTCATTTACTTTGTCGTTTAACTTGCAAGAGACTTTGATAACTTGTATAATGATGCTCCCTTTAATTTGGTTCACAACTTCACCTAATACGATTTACCCAACTACTGTTACAACGTTAACATTTTGGTATCACCCTTGACAAAAACAAGCCACGCTCCTAGTCCTAGTAATAATAGGTTAGGATCAACATTATCCTTATAATCCCTAACATGATAGACCAAAGCACAGAAGGAGATGTTCTAATTGAATGTAAATCTTCGTGGTCGTGACCTGACCTCGCCTCTGTACTTCATATTACACGAAATAGATGGCGCTACCTACCGCTCAACTTCTTATCCGGTTCAGAAACTCAAACGGCTCTGAACTTGAAAACGTTTTAACAAGTACTATAAAGTGAAATTATGAGAATTAGAGATGAGTTAAAATGCAGTTGCGTTTGTGAATACGACCATCTTCGGCATGAAACCAGCTTAATATACTGTTTTTCCAGATGGTGATGGCGGGATGGGCTGGACTCTTTTAATAGAGATTGGTCCTTGGCAGCTCTGGACAGAGAGAGGTGGAAAGAGAGTAGAAATACCATTTCCCAGCAGTTCTGGTGGGACATTAATGGCTATTAACAATAAAATATACTGTTTTTGTTAAGACTGAGGTATAACGAAAAAATTACGAGTATTTTTCGAATCAGAATAATTATTACATTGAGAAAGATGTTCCATTACGTAAGAAGGTACTATGAGGTAACGGGAGGAATCGAACAACTTTATGACTCCTTTAAGATTATATTGTAAGCACGTCTTTACATGTTCTAGACTAAATTACCACTGACTGTTATAAACAAAAATCCTAATAGAAAAGAATATGACATTAGCTTGAAACGTTCGAATGTAACCCACGCTAAATTATAGCCGGCCTGCACTATGTGAGGTTGCCTTCGGCAGTCAAACCTCTACAGTACCTATAATAATCTGCACTAGACATAATAGACACCAAAGATATATTCTGCGAAATTCTTAGTGACATAAGGAAATACTCCCAGAATCAGTAATAAGCTTTTGCCTGAAATATATAATATGCACTAAAGGACTCAAGCGGGAACTCCGTTTGAGTTATTTAGTAAGGAATATTCGGAGAAATCTTTTCAGTAACAATAAAATAAATAAAATAATGAATAATTTTTTTTATTCAAGTATAAAGTAAAGTAAAATACTGTAATTATAATCGAGGAAAGTTAAATTCTAACTGTAGGTAATGTAGACCTGCCTGATCTAGGTTTATGAAAAACCTGTGTTTCAGGCCATCAATTTACATTAAGCATTTAAAAAGAAGACAACAATAAATCTGTTAGAAGCTAAATTGAAAAGAAGGTATAATATTTTCAATGACTTAAACAGTTACTATTTGGATATATTACTTTTAAAACTAGATTATGTAAGATATACAATAATGTTTAAATAAATTAATGAATAATATTAAAGTAGATAAAGGGGGATGGGGGGGGGGGGGATTATTAATTAGGTAAAGGAAGAAACTTATATTAGCGATAGATTTTATTATAAAATTTCTAGTAGTTTTTCCGTATCTGCACAATTGTTTTTTGCCAAATATTCCTGTACTAGTAAATTACACCTATTATAACTTAAACTATAAATCTTTAGCACTCTGTTAAACTGGTTATACAAATAGAGTCCTAAAAATAAATAAAATCGACTAGCAAAAGCATGTTTAGTCTGAGAGTTAGCACAAACCAAGTCTTTTCTTCTCCTATCTGAAGGTACTGGGTTAAAATAAAGTTCAGTGTGTTGGAATAAAATTACATTCAAAATAAATAATTGACGTACTGTTAGCACCTTTTCACCTAATTTCGTTCAGTAAGCACGTAGATTTATATAAACATAATGTTACGTATCCAGCAAATGCAACTCACTCGTGGCAAGATCGTTGGCGATCGTAGATATATTTTTGTTTTCTTTTTACGGACATTTATTGTACACCCTGCTCATTGGTGATACTCATTGGTGATACCTTGCCAACAAGAATTGAAAAATAATCCCACGTGTCAAATTCAAATCCAAAATATATTTTTTCACAAAAACCTACATGAGCACTTATGAAACGTCAGACGCTAGGTGTACGGTTCCAATTGGTCGTTTCATATGGAAAAAAAACACAAAACTCATCGGTAAAAACTCCAAGGTTACTCATTTAAAAATAATTGGCTTTTACAATGTTTTCAAATTACACTGTTAAGGCTAAGTATGTGAGGACAGTGTTATGTAGGCCTTTCAACAAGTACTCGTACTAGGTACTTAACAAAATAGTCTATAATTTTACCCTTTTAACCTGAACAAACATTGCTACTTGGCAACAGAAACTGGTATTTTTCATACGAGGCTTATTACAATGAGCTTAATGTATATAATATAATAACTTTATTTCAGAGTATTCATTACAGAAAATCCATATTTGTATTAGTAAGTATTGTAGTATCATAGTTGTGCAATTACTTTCAGAACGCTGTTGGAGCTTCTTCGGATACGCTGCAATATGGATGCCATTCGCTTTCTCGTGATGGCATGAAAGCCATCAATCTGAGCCTCCATAAACATGCCGGACGCACTACAGCAACTCGGTAGCCCCAACAACATCCTAAAAGCATTGTTATAGTGTACACGAAGGGCATTGAGAGTCCGCTACTAAACCTACACTACTATGATAAGTGTAAGTTGTTATCAAAAACACACACTAACTCATTGATGTCACAACTGTAGCCCTGCGAATGTAGATAGTCTTGGTTGCCAACATTTGTCTATATTCTGTTGAGTGTACTCTAATGGTAGCGGGGTAATTGCGTAACATACTAACAGTAGCAATGGTTTTCATTTTGACAGTTCAACGACATTCATTGCGTTATTTATGTTCTTGAGCAGACAAATTTTACGAACATATGAAGCAATGCAATGCAATGCTATATCCTTCAAAATAATTCAGATTGTGGTTGATAGTTTGTTACGCAATTAGGGTTCAGGTCACTACAGAAATTACAAGAAGCAACAGAAAATAAAGGACTAAATATAAAAAAAAACAATTAGAGGTAAATACAGTATTTTCTTATTATAGCCTACTAGGCGAATAATCTTATAGTAGAGCAGTTTAATTATTTGTGTAGAACAAAACAAAGAGAGATACAGGCGTCTCATATCTTAACAATTAACAAAACTCTACTTTTTGTTAATTGTTAAGATAAAAAAAGAGAAATAAAAATGAGCGCACTAAACTTATTATGCTATAAAACATAGTGATAGATTCTAATTTTGAGCAACATAAATATTTAAATTACTTTTAATCCTGTTAAGTCAAAAGGCTCCCACGGGGTAGGCAAAATAACGAATTTCTAAAAAGGTTGATTATCCCGTAAAACTTAAGATTCGGAACTTGTAAGAATAGGAAACCTTTATAGCAGCATAGTTTTAATCTCTCGTATTTAACTGTTTTCTACTATAGAATTAGAAGAATCCAAAATATACGGTAGCCAGACAGAAATTAACCCAAACTGGCGAAACCATGTTGTTTTTCCGATTTCCACGTAGACGGTATGGGTGATAGTTAGAATCAAGATTGTTAGATTCTATTAGAGTACCTACCTAATTCGCACACCTTGACAAACTATCAATCTATTTATTTAATATTCATACATATAAACAGACAAGTAGAAAATAACAGAAAAAATACGTACAAAGGTGATGCTTATCAACAACAAACCTAGGTGAAGTGAGCTGTCAATAGTGTGTAGATAGTACTTACATAATCCATAGCAGGTGGAATGACAGCATACTTGACCTAAGTTTTCACGGTGAGATTTTTATAGAATAGACCGGCTGGTATAAAGGCAATTTTAATGTGTCCAACCTTTCTCATTTACAAATAAACATCCGCTGGTACGCTGACAACCAGATAATAAAACTGTAAAGCCTCATTTTCATTGGTGGATAGGGCTCGTATGAGGGGTGCAGGAGATTTCTGTAACACATACCCTAGGACCCGAATGCAGGGAACCGTTTCCATTAGTCGAAACGGCCCCCATGTGGAGTGCTGAAGATTTCTGTAAAGCATGCCATAAGGCCTGCATGGCCCGTATTCGGGGAACCGTTATC
This sequence comes from Apamea monoglypha, assembly GCA_911387795.2. Classification (NCBI taxonomy): domain Eukaryota; kingdom Metazoa; phylum Arthropoda; class Insecta; order Lepidoptera; family Noctuidae; genus Apamea; species Apamea monoglypha. Next base: position 11,407,972 of record OU426921.1, read on the forward strand.
TTTAGTCGACAGGGAGCGATTGATACAGAAAACCTGCACTGCACATTTTGCAGTTCCACGCTTTTTACCGACCGTTGAATTTCAATGGTCGTTACGCCCACTATGGGGATTCCCCGCAGACACTGTACTGAGCACGTTATCACCTTTGGCTTTGATTAGTCACTACCCCGCCGCGGTAAGTCCCTGCATCCGAGTTATCAAATTAATGAAAATGTGCCATTAAGGTAATATAAAATATAAAAATATCGAAATTAAATGCAAGTGATCCGATTAGCAGTTGACAATAATAATTCAGCCAATCAACCAATCACAGCAGTTTATAATTTGGTAGCTAATTTTCTGTCCATTTTCGTTCCAGAAACCGGGCGTAAGCTCACTCATCATTTCGATAGTTCTTTCTAGAGGACACACCTTAGAAAGAACTATCAAAATTAATGTTCTTTGTCACTTTCAAGAACATTAATTTTGATCGTTAACAGAAATTTCGATATTCGAAAACTTCGAAATTCCGGTTCCAATTAACCTTAGTTATACCTTGCCTTGCATCGTGAGGAAACCGGCATGTCCTAGAAGCAAAAATTCGAAGACATGTGACATCTACCAACCCGCACTGGGTCCCCGTGGTGAATTACGGCCCGCTCCCTCTCACTGAGAGGAGGCATGTGTCCTAGCAGTGGGAACATTATAGGCTGATTATGTATATCTTGCTGTTGACTTCTACACCACGGAAGATTCGCTTACAAAGAAATCTTGGTCAGAGCGTTATTCAGGGTTGGGGTAATCCTAGAAACTCTTAGTGTAAACGTTTAAAAAATGGAGGACTATGTCAAGCAGTAAAAATTTAAACACTGAAAATACCTACAAAGCAATATCATACTTTAGAAAAGCCTGTCACAATAATTTAGAGCATTTTATTAGTTTGCAAGATAACCCCGGTTTTGATCTACACAGAATTTTTTTCCACTGAAAGGAAATGGCAGGAAACTCACCTTTTACCCCCTTTCCCACCTGCACTTACCGAACTAGTGTTGTACCAACACCTACGTATTTAAACTACGAGTAAGTTTTATTTCGTGGCGGTAGAAAAATATAATGAGTGGAAAGGTGGTTCACCTAACCTAAAACCAACGCAGCCCCAACATTTCTTAACTTAATTTCCTACGTTATTTATACCGAGAATAAAGAAACAAAATGTCGCGTTCGTCGCCTCTGTGCGTAATTAGTGTAAAACCACAACTCCACAGCTGCCTCCCACTCCCACGCACAACGGCGCGGTTTTATACAACGGTTGCGACACTGGCTCAACCCATATTGCGTGCAAATCGTGCAACACAACGGCTGTTGTAATAAATCTTTTATACGAATAAAGACTTCCCACATAGTTGGGGTTAAAAGTTTTAGTAGACAACCCTAAGTGCAAGTTGCCGTAGCACCCTGCGTAGCCGCGTAGCGGTAGCCGCGTAGTAAGGCAGCTCAAAAGCTCATTCAGTTACATAATTCGATCATCCGAATTATATGTGCATTCGATTAATTATTAATGAAAGTAACTCGTTTCATTATTCAGCTGTCATTTAATCGATTTAAATAAATACGAGCTTATAATTCGCGAACAGTTGTACCCCGCGAGTCACTTTGTCCAGCATTGATTTAATGTTGTTAATTTTCGCTTGTTTTATCTTGCACTAATTGCGTATTTACGGTCTGTTTCAAAAGTATCAGATAATGTAAACATATAGATCAGAAAACGTACCTGTGGATGGATTAGGTGGAATACATAAAACCGAAATTCGAATAAAATCTGAAATTTCTTTGATGAATTATCAATTACAATATAATAATGCTATTCAGTATATTGTTGAAAAACGTCGTGAGGTTATAAAACCTTCTTAATACAGATGAATGTGTATCTAATTTCCTTTAGTGAATGATTGCAAAAGAATTTATATTAACACTTTCATCAGATACCTACTTTTAGAACAAACTATAGTATAGCATGTTAGGTCTACATTGTAAGCCTGAGTTGGAATGAAATGAATGATAGCGTTTACGTGTTTAGTTACAATCCAGCGCAGAGTTAGCGAACGTGACCGAGTAATGTATGTGGCTGCATAGATTTATAGGTACGTCTAAGGTCTATTAAAACTTAGTCCAACGAAGTGCAAGCACGTGTTCTGTTAGAAATGATGGGAATTTGTTTTAGCTTTTTTGATCGTATACTGTATTTTAAATCTATATATAAAATATAAATACAAAGTCGGGTTAGTTACACCATTTATAACTCAAGAACGGCTGGACCGATTTTTATCATCTTTGTCTCCGCCCTGAATAGCAGAATAACTATTAAAACATGGGAAAAAAACACGAAAAATAAATAATGAAGATAATTCATTTTCTCATACATTTTGTTTGTATTGATTCTGAGGTAGTACGAAGTTCGCCGGGGTCAGGTAGTCCTAGTATAAAATCAAGTAGCGCAGGTATACAAGCATCAAAACTGGGCGAATAATCCATGTGTCGTACCTATTCCAAGTAAACTCGTTCGTAGCGTAATTTATTGTAAGGAAAAGGCCTGATTTCATCAATCTACCACCATTCAAGCCGCAAAACTAAAAAGATTTACAACACTTCCGCCGCCATCGATCAAAAAACGACTGAATACTTTGCTGACGTAAGACGTTGCCTTTTTGGCTTAAAAGTTGTGTTCAGGAAGTTCTTAACGGCAAACTTGTGGAACGTTTTTTCCGCCGTGATCGAAGGCGGCGGGCACTGCATCACGTGTTGCCGGGATTAAGCCTGCAAGCGCACCAGCCTTGCAGGGAGGCTGGGAAGCCATTAATTTTGTTCAGCGCCTTACAAGTTACAGCGGACGCTAAGCCGCCGCCCCACTTTGGCTGCATTACAAAAAGAATATTATGAAGTGTCAGCACAACGGAGCCGGATTACAATGAGTCGCCTTGAGCCTCTCCTCATATTGCTCACTTTGCTGAAGATTTTAGTCTTTTAAATTCTTTGTCTTCTTATTTTGAACAGACCGAGTTAATAGATTACCTTTTAGCTTATAAAGATATTTCTTCGAAAGCTGCTAAAAGTTCTGATGGTGATGCGCTTTGCGGTTAACTTGGCTTTGAGATTTTGTTCTTTGAATTATGTTTCGGAGAAGATAACTATTTTCTGTTTGGCAGCTAATTGGGTTTTATCGTTTGACCAAGTTCACCTGCGTGCTTTTCAATGACATCTTCTGAAAGCCACACTTTTCATAGAAGACATGACTGGTCTATTAAATTCACAGTATACATACAATCTTTAGGTCGAATGATTCCTACTTCTTACAAATAAAACTTTATTATGAAATAGATAGACTATTGCCACATCTTATTATTCATTTTCTGTGGCGACTGTGTGTCCGCAGGAACGTGAGTGCACGCATTGGGCACGCTAGTCGTCTGCAGGAATTTAATTTTTCCCCTCGGATTCCTGCCTGAGTCCGCAGAGTCACGACGTATTCAATTTACTGCTGGCTAACACATGAATACAGATTTCTTGTCCAACGATACTCAATAGTGGCCGTTATCTACGATTGTCCCATATTTATTTGTAGCTGAAAATAGTGAAACAAGAGAAGTTTGGCTCACAAGCTGTGGAGGAGCAGGTTTGGTGGTTTTTTAAGTTATGCTCGTTTACATAGTCGATTTTTCGCTGTATGGAGGGCTGTATGCAGTATTTGAATAGATTTCTGAAATCATGAAACACCACTACGGAATACACATAGAACTCGACGATGAAACTCAATCAATGTGTTAATTTACGACTTCCATGCAGACAGAACCGCGAACAAAGCTAGTTCTGTAATAAATTTTCCAATAGCTCACTCCACACGTATTTTTTTTGTTTTATACGTTTCCCCACACTAGGAATTACTCCTGTATCGTGGACGTGTTTACAAACATTTAAACTTACATACACAAACAGCCAAACCCGGAGCAACTACCTGTAGGCAATACAAATATTTGTTCCGTGCGGGAATCGAACCCGCGACACGCAGTGCAGCAGTCGATCACTCAGCCACTGCGCCAACCGTGTCGTATTTGATTATACAATATTAATTCATCCACTGGAATTTAATGGTATAGAGACAATCCTGCCTTTAAATGTCCAACAGTACTACGTGATACAAAATGTTCGAAATCTATAATAGCATATATGAATAGCAATTGATAGCTTCATTTGGGAGTGGAATCACCGCGTGTAATCCGAGTTGCGTCCAGCCGCAATGTGCCAAATTTTCACTATTGAAATGTGCAATAATACCTTGCTATGTTCAAACTAATTGCTTGTCCATAATTCGAGAATAGTCATGTGTTGCCAGCCAGTTGCTGTGTTTAAAGTGAGGACATAGTTTTGAACTGTCATTTTTGTAAGTAACATCCAACAGTGGTCCGGACAAAGTCAAGTATGTATGAGTTTTCCACGTGAGCATATTTCGGGATTGTCTCACTACATACTTTTGCGAAGCGGTATGCCAACCTTTTCTACATATTTGTGACCTGAAATGTACACATATAGGTTTAACAAATTACAGTTATATGTGTGAAGGAAACAATGCATTTAATTTACTTAGTTAAGGTAGAAGTTACACACTAATGCCGCGTTACCTCATTTCTTAATTCAATCCTACGCGGTTGGTTACTATCCGCCCCTTACTACAACTTTGTTATTCCAACGTTTTAGCTCTAATCCAACTCAACGGAAGCTGAAATATTAAGTTCCATTCTAACTTAATTCCTTACTACGTGTTTCAGGTGTGGTTGGAAACGGAATCCTGATCTTGAACAAAATTACTTAAGTAGCAATTTTGTAGATTCTACGAATTACCTTCAAACAGCCGAGTTAAGTGCAAACATGAAGATTCGAACAAAAACTGAATTCCGAAACTAAATCCTTTCGAGACTTGCACCTACTTCCATGATACGAGCTGTGAAACATTCTCAGCTGAAAATCTTTTATAGAAAATAGACTTTTCACATTATAGCTGTAGACTGCAAAGAAAGCATCTTAGCATTATTTTGTTTCGAAAATGTAAAACCAGTGAAATAGAAGGAACTTTTATTTTGGTCCGTATTTATTTCAGATTGTTTGATTAAAATACATTTGGTATCTTTTATTGGAAGCTACGTTCATGTTTCATTGTTGTTTGTTTCAAAAGCAGACAAACACCCTTGAGTGTTTGTCTGCTTTGCATTCGGTCTGCCCAAAAACACGAAACTACAGAATCAAATCCGTGACAGGTATAGCACAGAAGCAAATAGGCAGCTAACTTTATCGTTTATATGTATGGTTGAACTTATCACATTCCGGGCGAATTCCACATAGTTAGAGTAAGTCTTATCCTGAGAATAAATTTTGAAGTGTGAACAGTTTTTCCATACTAGAACTGTCAGACGTAAATTTTATTCAATGAATAAAATATATCTGACTTTGGCAAAATCAGCCCTTAATCAAACAAAGCAAACTATTTACTTGGCTTTGTTCAATTCAAAGTCCGAGCTAACTACCCGTACAATAACATACTATCCGAAAATATGTTTCGTCAGCACCATTCGTATTATTTAAGGATCGTTAACGGCTTTACCCAAGTACGTTTTATCGGGATTACCACACCAGCTTCGAACTTAACTGAAGCTTTAGATATTGCTGAAGCTGTAACGGCTAGGGCTTTGCAGGTAGGCTGCGCAGCCCGTTAACAAATTAGGTTAAGAAAAGAAACACTCAGCCAAGGTTCATATGTATAATCTCACTAAGTTAACATAGGTAGGTAGTTGACTAGGTCGCGAGTAGGAACACACTGTCCTTCTGAGCACAAGCACACTAGTAAGGTTGGAAAGGTACCGTCCTTGGGTCTCCGGGATGTAGAAACTCAGGCCCGAACGGGCTTGCCAGTACGACTTCAGGAAGCCGGTCAGGCCTCAGTAGGCCGTAGACCACGCCTCAACAGGCCGCTGGTAGCGCGCGGATAGGTGTGCGTGCAGCGCACAGTATAGCTACGTATGCAGTGCGCAGTTCAGCTACGCGCGCGGCGCGCAGTAGGTGAGCGCACAGTATAGCTACGCATGCAGTGCGCAGTTCAGCTACGCGTGTAGCGCGCAGTAGGTGAGCTGCCCTGTCCTCAGCCTGGACGTAGAACCCTGGAAGGCGCGATAGGGTGCGTATGTTACCTTCATGCGAAAGCAGCAAGCCACGTGCTATGTCCCCAGCCTTATTACCTCTTCCCCGACCAAGGACGGTGTGAGGAACAAGGATAGATGAAAATTCAACACATCGCAGCGGTTTACAGGCAGAGAGTTTGCAAAGAAAGCGTGGCACAATGACAGATGCAATATCAGGTCAAGTATGTAACACGCGAGCATAAAACACAAGATAAACAATAATCCTGGGAGATGGCTCGCTATTTAGCTTGTAATGACAGTGAGTGAGGCATTGCACAGCCCGGATGCAGCAGTAATACATACATATTTCCGTCTCCCATGAGCTGGACAACATACAACCGCGTGGCCTCTCATTGACAACCGCGCAAATACTCGTAGATACAACATGGGTAGATATATATTTTCAACGGCTATCCAGTGCAGACGGTCTGGTATAATTACAAAATTAATGACGAACTGACCCTAGATTTGGAGTACCAGTATCTTGAGGATCAGGGAATCACTCATACTAGCTAAGCAAGCAGATGTTGAAATGACAGTGTTCTTATTAAATTAGTGTTGTGCCATGATTCAAGTGATGTGACTTACAACTTACTAATTCAGTCGACTATTTGCCGTTGAGACCCTCACAACGTTTCTTGAATACATAAAAAATACGCTTCTCACCGTGAAAAGGTTAGGTGAAGTAAGTTATCAACCCACCAGAAGGCAATAATTAAAAACGTTCAAAATATAGTCGCAATCATGGACTTATAATAAGTCCATGGTCGCAATCTCATCTCAGCGACAATCAATGTCAATAACTTGTCAAAAATATAGGGAAATTAGAGGTATTTTTGACAGATTGAGACTGAGATCCGACTCTGAACGTTCTTAAAATTACGAGAATTGCCCCTCTGATGCTAGCAAGATTGACATAATTGACAGTTCACTTTACGCTCACGTTACCTCAGTTTTCACGGTGAGATTTGTACAGAATACATCTGCTGGCACACAACGCTGTAATCTCAGATGAATGCAATTTCATTTGTTTGATGGACCCCTTAGACATGCTTATATATTGATGTACAAACAAACAATTAACCTTAGGGTAATAAAGCAATTACGAGATCAACAATATCGGCAATACGAGCATGTTTTTCAAGAATCACTTGGCTTCGATGATTGACACTAGATTCAATCATGTGCCGGCTGCACCGATTAACTATCACGTCTTGTGTCTTACATCAACGACATTTAAATTACGGATGATAAAGCAATTACGAGGTTGACTATGCCTTCACTACGTATTTCTAGAATCACTTGACTTCGATGATTGACACTAGATTCAATCATGTGCCATCTGCACCGATTATCTATCACGTCTTGTGTCTTACATCAACGGCATTTAAATTTAGGATGATAAAGCAATTACGAGGTTGACTTTGCTTTCACTACGTATTTCAAGAATCACTTGACTTCGATGATTGACACTAGATTCAACCATGTGCCGGCTGCACCGATTAACTATCACGTCTTGTCTCTCACATCAACCTCTATTGTTAAACATGGACCTTCCATTCAACTGAAACGTATCGAGCCGTCTGTCCCACGAAATCTCATGGGCAACAACACAGATAGCCACACACAACGTGCCCGAAACATCAAACAAAACACATGAGTGATTTGGCAAACAATAGAATGGGCATTTTTTGTTTGCTTATTCTATTACCATGTTGTCGAATTGTACTTACATCTGTTCTGCTACAAAAGCTCTGTAATAAAATAAAGATTTTTGTTCGTTAAATCTTTTTTAGGCTGGGCTATATGTATAGATTTGGTTGATTTGGTCTTACAAAAATGGATTTATTTTCAATTACGTATAAAAAGTCTTACTAACTTAGTCTTTTTGTGCCATTAGATTTCTGAGATCAGTCCTTCTTAAAGGTTTATTTAGATACAAATATAATTAAGTATCGTAAATTATTCAAGGCTAGCGTCCAATTTCTCGAAAAACTTCTATCCCACGAAAAAAGAAACAAGATAAGCATTTGACATGAAAAAGATTCTTAACTTTTTATACATTATTCGTAACAAAACGAGGTGCAGCAGTAACAACAATCAGCCGTTCGCATCAGTTTGTAAATAGGACGGATAGCCGGGACGGCGAGAAGTTGAGTGGTCAGATACTGTGGTCACAATGAGTGGCACAATTTAGCATTTATTTAAAATAGCTGTGCCCGCGACTTCGTTCGCGTGGATGACGAAACTTATCAACGGCGATGTGTGGGCCCATAAAATTTGAGGGTTGCCCTCGATTTCTCCAGGATCCAATCATCAGATCCTATCTTGGTGACTATGGGACCACTAAATAAACTAAATAAACCTATTTCTGATGATAACTAATCTAAACTCAATAAATAAGCAAAATCCCTAAAAACTAATATCTATACGAATGACTAATCCTACCTGACAGTATTATAAAATAACCTACGGTCACTAAATACACTATCAAATATACTACCTATACTTTAAAATTAAAATCTATACCTACGACTTATAAAAATAAACCTAAATAACTCTACCTTAAAGTGTACTTAGTAAAAACTAAAAATACTATAATATTGATAAATTATTATAAAATAATATTATTATCTTAGCCGTGTGCAGCGACCCTTAGTGAACTCCACTGCGGGTGACGTAACCTACGACAAACTTATTATTTGCGGTATTTGTACAGTAATCGGGTCTAGGGATCGAACCGCAAAATTAAGTTTGTTTTTTATTGTATATACTTTTCCGGGATAAATAGTACCCAGTGTGGTGCCCAGGATATTAAAGAATAATTATACCAAGTTTCATCGTAATCGAACCGGTAGTTTTTGCGTGATGCCTGAACAATCAGACAGACAGACAGACAAACATTTTTTTAATCACTTTTTTGGGTTCGGTGTCGGTCTAGTAACACCCCCTGCCATTTATTTTTTTGATATTTTTCACTTCTACAGATTTATTATAAGTATAGATTATGGTACAGTCAACAAAAGAGATAGGTACCAATGCAGGCAGCTTATCAAAAATTAGGCAGATACTTTATGTGAGTAATACGATAACCGTGGTTGTTGCCAGTAAATAAAAACATTTTAAAATCGTCACATTTATTCAGTAATTAGGCAAAATGGGGTCATATCTACGTATAAACATCCAATTTAAGCTTGTATGGGCAGTAACCGATATATGGGCACTGGGTAGTAACATTGAAGCGTACGTTAATGACCAGATATATTCTTGTCAGTTTACGGTCTTATCGGAATCGACGTCCCATCCATTATGATCGAAGTACGGGCTCTGAGATCTGTCAGCAATTTGACGCAGCTACGAGAAATTAGGTTATGCAAATTGGATGGTTATTGAGCCGCCCCTCTTTGTCATTCAAGAAATGTCAAAGATAACACTGTTATAGTCGTCGAGATAAGCCGATGGAAAAAAATAAAATAGAATTGCAGATTTTTTGTAGTTTTTATAACTGTTGTCATATTCAATCCTAAAATATTTTTGAGAATAATCTACTTTTAAAATAACATTAATTACATACTGTTTAAAATAACATTAATTAGCATACTGTTTAAAATAACATTAATTCTAAAATTATAACAGAATGCCAATAATTCCAGTAATTAAAAACATTCAGACTCCTTTCACAATTTCATCTCAGCGACAATTAATGTCAAAAACTTGTCAATAATGTAGGGAAATTAGAGGTATTTATGACAGATTGAGACTGAGATCAGACTGTGGACGTTCTTAAAATTACGAGAATTGCCCCTCTGATGTCGTGCCTATTAATTTAATATCTATAGAAACCATTTTGGGCATTTGTTTCTTTTGGTTTATCTCGACGCCTAGTACCAATACCTACCTAAATACCTACTCCATTTACTTTGAAAAGAAGTAGATGCGTGTTGCCCGCGATAGGGTTGCGGATATATTTCATGAAGTGAAACCGTAATGTGACAGAGGAGTACCTATTACGCCCGCGCCATTGTCATAAATGTCTACTTAACTAGAGTGGCTTGCAAGGTAAAAGTAGGAAATGCTGTTATTATCGATAAAGTAACTTTATTCTCAAAGCTGCCGTATTATCAGGTATTTTAAATTCCAACCGAGGGGAGAGCTACGATACTTATTGTATTCATGGTGCAATGAAGAAAGTTTTCTGCTAGAAAAGGTTGTAAAGCCTCTTTTAAGTAAGAAAAGTTGTAGTTTATGAGTGGATTTGCTGTGTGAAATTATGATAACTCATAAGTAGGTACACATAAAAAGTTTGTTACAAATGATATCTATTATGCAATTCTATAAAAATGGTATTCAAGCCTTTGAGTAACTTCATTTCGAGCACTGGAACCTAGAAACATTTTATCTCACTTTAAAACAGAATTCCGAGGTAGTTGTTTCAGACTTTTAAATGGAAAGCCAAATTAATTAGGCAAAAGCATTTTCACAGTACAGTGGTTGATAATTAATTAACGCCTAGTTTTAAGTAAAGAGTTAACAGTTACGAGTCTGTTAGCTATAAGGAAAAAGGCAGGAGTTTTAGAGAAAAAGGTTTAGTGTGGTGGAGTCGCCCCTCGGAGGTAAACCCAGATTATTTGCAAGCACCGCGCAACTGTACCAACAACACTAATTAAATCAGCTTTCGTCTGTGAGAATTTCACTGTTGTGGATAGGTAGAGGCCACGTAAATAAAGAAACATCGACGAGCGAGTCAACATACAGTGTAAGTACTTTTCCAATTACACCAAGGGTGAATGAAATCTAATTAACCATAGTAAGTTTTGGTTTGTTCAGAAAACTTAAGAAAAACTTGTAATCCTTATTAGAGATTTTTGTTTTCAATTAGGTATCTACCTTTTTGAACATAGACTTTTATATTTTCTTTTCCCAACCATTAAACTCAGGTTCACCTACAAAAATTTTCATAAATTTTCATCCTCATTTCAACGTAGGTAAATAAACTATTTTATGGGGCACGGCGATAGATAGGTACTAAAGGGTTAAAAAGATAAAAATTAAGCGTATTAACACATACAACACAAAATGGTAAAGAAGAGAAGGTCGAAGTGTATTTTACCTTCGTATTTATATATGTATTTGTATACTCTTCGTGACTCCACCGTGGGATTTAAAAGGAAGTGCCCTTAAATTGTTTGTTGGTTCCCACCCACACGAACCGCTGAACGGATTTTCATGACTGTGTTTTGCTTAATATTCTATAAATGTTTCGTATCACTTTTAAAATATGGTTTAGGCAATCTCTACTGAACCTTGCGCAGTTGATTGTTTTATTTTCTATTAATAAAATTAGCACTTATTTAAATGTTCATCATAAAATCAAGCCTGCGTTCCTCGGAGGGTTAGACGGAGGTGTATAATAAACCCACATTTCGCTAGATAAATATTTGCATCTAACAAAGTGATATTTATTTTTAGATCAAATAATTCATTGTTTTACAAGTCAACACGCTACAAATGTAGGTACCTACGGTTTCAATCAATTTACTTCACAACACAGTACCTACCGAATATGTCAATTGTTCATTCTAACCGCTTCAGTCCTTTTGTGTGTTGCTAAGCTATTTTTTCCTTATTATTTGATCGTACCCTCGCCAAGAGCAACGTAAAGACAAATTAAAACTATTCGAAAAGTACATCAGCAAAGTTTTCTGTTTGGTTAATGGCGAAGTTCACAGAATATATTTGCCTCAATGATTGCGGATATTTATACGAACACTTACTATTATTTACGGTGTCAGGGAGTGCCATGTATCACGCTATGGCTACAGCGGCATAAAGGCGTGTCCTCAATACTTGGGGCCTCAAGCATTCGTTAACAACGCGTAAGCACCTCGTATGCGAGAGGATAGAAATGTTATGAAGTATGTCTATATATCTTCCGTTTTTGTGTCCTATGTGTATACATATTTTGTTCAAACGGAAAGCAGTATACGTTATCTTTTATCCCGTGCGCAGATTGTGTGCAAGATAAGGTATTTTTCTTTTAATCATCTTTTCTGTTTAGAAAAGTCAAATATCTTTTTTTTTCAAACATGATCGAGTTTTTTTTTTCTAATTAGCTCTAATAATTTTTCAGAGGAATAACAATAATACTGGTAGAGTGCACAAATTAGGTAGCCCACAGAACAACAGCAATTATTTTGGCATCATCCAACCATCCACTACGTGAAAAAGTCAACGTTTCGGGTCAACAACCCGGAACACCACCACATCACTTACCCACCACCATTTTTGCGGATGCATTGTCAACGCTGAAATAAAACATTATTCTTCTTTTATTTGTATTTATTTTCCCGGATCCGTTACAATGCTTGCGGTCACGGATTGACTACCCCTGCCTGCAGGCGTAGCAAAAAGCTCAATGCATCGCACACAGTGCAAACAATTCACCAAGTTATTTTTAATTCAATTTCATTTAAACAATACAATTTGCATCATCCGTGTCTCGTTGATACCTAATGAGTTCTAACCGAGCAAACTCTGCAGTGTTACAGATGCCAACGATAAATTCATATTTCCTGCATGTTGCAGTTGGTTTTATGCACAGGTTTTATGAATGAACTAACCCTAATTCAGTTTTTGTTGTACATTCAATTAACGATGTATAAAATATATTATTGCAGTATTCACTGCTCTTTTCATAACCAAGATTAATTTTCAGATCACCCAGATTCATTGCGCAGTTTTAAATCGGAAAATAACTCCTGCAAAATGAGTTCGCAAAGCAAAAAACACTTAAATGGTAAGCAAGTAATAGCTATCATTTAGAGCTCTGACTGAACATTTTTTTTTCAAATTATCACTTAAAAGGCAAAGGGTATTGAGCGTTAAATACATTTGAATTCGCTTTCGATCAATTGAGGTTGGTACTAAGTGGTTCGAGACAAGTAGTCTGAGCATCACCGAATAATGTTCTGTGTAAATTGTGGGCGAAGGGCTCTCGGAACCCGGTGGGAGCATCCACTCGACGGTACATAACATCATCCTTCATAGACAGATGCTCATAATTATGGCTGTCGTATCATTGTGTTTATAATGAGCGATAACAACGACACTTGTGCTAGAGCCGCCAATTCGACACGTCAATTCTAGTCGCAGTGTAGTTTAGGACTAATTTATGTCTGTCGGTAGATTTTATGGTTTTACTAAAACCAAGCTTTAGCTGACGCAACTGTTACTTCTGGCGGGAAGCCCTGCAGTCAATTCAAGTTTCTCATTATTCTTTTACTTAAAAAAATCCATACATATATCAATATGACATAGTTACATAGGACTGAATCTTGACATTAGTGTTTAAAAAAGTACCATCTCTGCGTGTCACTTCAGGAACTAATGAACCATGAAAACTTCTATTTAAAAACATTAGTTTGTGTTATTAACACCATTTAACTCACCCCGATGCCTTTAATAGAGTGTCAGTATTTCGAGAGACGGATGGTACACTGTGTCGTACTTAAGTTCTCAGCCAGTCAAAGACGGGGAAATTACGTCTCTGTTTTTGTTGGAATATTAACTCGCGGACTAAGTTGTAAGTCGAACGCTAAATTGTGCTTGTTTAGTGCTGAGACAAATAGCGGTGTCTATTATAAGAAGACTTGAGTCTTTTTACGTCTTCTAGGGGTGCCACTACTTCAACCAATAAAACGAAACGAGTAGAGTTGAAAGTATAAAAATATGAACGCTTAAAAGTGGCCACGTACGACAATAATTTCATTTTTAAGTGCATGGTGTAAAGTTCCAAGGTGTCTTGTCTATTGTATCGCCGAGTGGAAATCTAAGAACTAACACAGCATTAAATAAAGTGCCAACTTCAAAGGACAGAGGAAAATATAAATGTGGAGAAAAAATGCTCGGCTTTATTTGCGTTGCTCGTATGTTAGAGTGAAATATTTGTCTATAAAGTAACCGGTCGGCCCGGCTGAATGCTAAGTGCTTCGCAAACGGGCACGCATAAGCAGAGATTGAAAAATGTAATTCATAAAGCTGAAATATTGTTTAGCTCGAATTTTTAGCGATTAAACTTTTACCTGTGGTGTTTCGTTTGTAATGAATGCACGCCAAAAGTCCTCTAAATGTAAAAATCAAATAGTTCCCAATACAAGAGTTTTACAAAGGTTTTATAATTGGAGTTTAATCGTTAAAATAAATGTGAAGTGAAGTGATCGCGGAGTAGTGCTCCAACTACCGACTACTTCCTAACGTTAAGTGTTTTATAATAGATTTTTCGATTCGTTGCGAACGTTTGTGAGGAAAAGTTTGCATGTTTTAAGTTCCATTATTAACGATCGAAATCGAATAAGAAATTAACGACGGTTGGGTGATAACGAGCTCAAGTCGCAGGTAATTAACTCGAGTTGTAATTTTAGTATCACAGTTAAAATATTTAAAGGATTTTCTGGACGAGTCTGGTTCGCGAGATAATGGTTTAACCTTGGCGGTCGAAAAACAGTAAAAGATTCTAAGTAAGGCTGTATAACAAATAACTGAGGACATTTTCAACTATTTTTGAAAACCCTTTCAAAATCAAAAGTCATTTATTCAAATTAGGCTGAAAATCAGCACTTTTCGAACGTCAAACGTTTCCTTCCTTTCCCTTCATTCTTTGCACAATAAACATGTTTTTGAGTAAGTTTAAACTAATATTCGGTCCCTGTTTGTTAATGACGTTCGTGGAAAAGCCTTCAGTGCGGGTATTACTCGCAGCTCCAATTTGTACTTAAAACAGACACGGCTGCCTCGCGGGATTAAGTTCTCCTGTATGTACGACTTAATTATTAGGAAAGGGGACCATCAAATAAATGCAGTCAGAGACAAACATTTTAATAATATGACATTTTAATTATACGCTTTGTTCTTACGATGTCTGATTGTGGCAGCTCTATTTGTCATAGTGCACAAATATTTATTTTTGCTACAATATTCATTAATTAATTTCTCTGTAGACATTAGGAGTTGTTAATTAAATTATATCCAAAATAATTGGTTGTTATTGTCTTTTACAAAACATAAAAATATTATTATGTTATTAGTAATAGAAATAACAAAGTAAGCAATAATGTGCATAATCTAAAAACAAATGAAATCAAAAGTAATTTATTCAAACTAGGCTGAGAATCAGTACTTTTTGAACGTCAAAATTACATAAGACAAACGCGTTCTCTTCACCACTTCATAGTGATTTAGCTGGGAAGAAGAAGTAGCGCAACAAACTCCCTAGCAGCACAGCTATCTGTTCAGTTAGAAAAACTTGATTTTATAGAATAGTAAGTAACTAAGTATTCAGCTGCATCTGGTTAGACTGGAAGCCGACCCCAACATAGTTGGGAAAAGGCTAGGCAGATGATGATGATGAGTAAGTAACTAAAATTAACATAAAAACCCTTAAGAACCTGCCGATGCTACTAGTGTATTATCCAATCTCCCTTGTACAGATGCCAGCAAGTCAAGCTACCCGAATCTGTCAAATTTTCCCAATCAATCTTGAACCTTAATGCTTTAGCGATAAAGTTGAAAATCTATTAAAGAAATTTGACAGTTTGTAGTAGCTTGATGTCCTGGCGTCTGTACGTTCCACAAATGAGTAACCTTTCGTAGTTTTAAGAAACCGGTTTAATAAAAGCTTTTACTCTCGATAAACCGGAACACTATGCTAAAGTCGAAGATATTTACCATCATAGATACTTACCATCGTATAAGAGAATCTCTGTAATTCATTTACCACGGTTGACTCGTACAAACTGCGGAGCTAATATATACCTACTATGTTTTATCTCTCGTTCCTGTTTCATTATTATTATTTACGTTCTTATTTGTCTTATATCAACAGTAAATTGGTGTGTATTCCATTATTTGGATATTTCTTATCTTAAATCATCGTTTGCTTATTAATGAAACCTATGTCCGTGATTGGTTATGAAACATTATATTGGACATGGTAACTACGATATGAGAGCTCCTAGACAGAAAATGTACTACAACACAACATACATAGTCCTAAACTTTACTACCCAAAATAGACACCGTCGTAGCACGCTACGGTGCTACGAAACCATAGCACTGTTGCTACACTTTCGTAGCACCTTGCTATGAAGATAACAATATCTGTGTAACTAGATACGAACGCAAACTGTGATGAAACGCAATCCGAATTATAATTTAATTATTATTCTAGACATCATTAAATCAGGCTTTTGGTAATGTAGTAGCAAAGCTTACAAAGAATCAAAGCAGTTGCTTTCTAACTAAAAAACAAACCAAAAAGAGTATCAGCATTCAAAATTAATTGCTTTGGTACCAACCAAAGCCACGTTTAATATAAAAAAAACAGTCTGTCAATGTATACATTTACATTTAGTGTAACTGTATACATTTTAAAAGAGCAACAGTTTTCTTCAGCTTGTAGTTCGAGTATCGTCGGAAGGGGAGACAGTTTATATAACTTGCAAGTTGTTACGCCTGTAATTAAACTAAATTGTTGCTAGCGTTTGACACCGGAGTCTGGCAATCATGACTATGAAATTAACTAAGTGGGGAATTATTATTCAACTGCGTACTGCATAATTGTGTGGTGCAGTGATATACTACTGTGTATACTGCTGCATACAGTCTGTGTTATATTTTTGTAAATTAAATACAAATATTTAGAATCAAAATAGTTGACAAGGAGTGTCGAATATTCTATTTCGAAATATGTAGGCCGGGACATCGTCGCGCAAACTGAACCGTGAATTCAGCACATGGTTCTGGACCCCTATTGTAGACATTTTTAGACAGTTACAAAAAAAAATATATATACGCGGTCAAAATGCATAACAGCAATACAATCAACAACAGCAATTAATTAGCAAAAGCAATTTTTTTTGTAATAACCAACGAAATATTTGTTTGGTTCAGAATCATGTACTGAATCCATGATAACAGGTTGTGCGTCGATGCCACCTTGTATAGTCAATAATATAGTTACCTATCCAAAATACACAATCTGGCCATAAATACTGTTACAATTAAAAATAAGAAAGATATTACATTTGAATTTGGAATCTGTCATTTTTATACGATTGTTCGTTGAGTTTTCTAATTTTGGCGCCAATACATTGTACAATATTTTGCGATATTAAAATGGAGTGGGGTGATAAAGAGAACCGAATCGCTGTGATTGCATTACACAAAGTTGGTATGGAGCCAAATGCAATTTTTAAAACTCTCCACGCTTGGTATTAGTCAAATGTTTGTGTACCGGGCTATTAATAGGTACAATGAGACCTCCTCTGTTTGTGACAGAAAAAGATCTGGCCGTCTACGTAGTGTTGGTACGGAAAAGGTGGTCAAAGCAGTAAGGGAAAGAATTCGAAGAAATCCTGTCCGAAAGCAAAAGATTTGATCTCGGGAGATGGAGATGGCACCCAGAACCATGTCGCGTATTTTAAAAGATGACTTGGGACTTGCAGCCTATAAGAGACGCACTGGTCAGTTTTTAACTGAGCAACATTTTAACAAACAAAATGACCGTATTTATGCTCAAAGCTCGAAGGAAGCTTCCCAATTAGTCGACAGAGTGCAACGGGCATTATCCGACTTCAGTGATGGTTTGGTGGGGTGTTAGCTATGAAGGAGTGACTGAGCCATATTTTTGTGAACAAAACATCGGCACAAGTGTATCAAGATACCATTCTTGAGAAGGTAGTTAAGCCCCTTAACAACACCATGTTCAATAACCAAGTATGGTCCTTCCAACAAGACTCGGCGCCGGGTCATAAAGCTCGGTCCACGCAGTCTTGGTTGGAAGTGAACGTTTCGGACTTCATCAGAGCTGAAGACTGGCCGTCGTCTAGTTCCGATCTTAATCCGCTGGATTATGATTTATGGTCAGTTTTAGAGAGTACGGCTTGCTCTAAACGCCATGGTAATTTGGAGTCCCTGAAACAATCCATACGATTGGCAGTGAAAAATTTTCCCACGGAAAGAGTGCGTGCTTCTATTGATAACTGGCCTCAACGTTTAAAGGACTGTATTGCAGCCAATGGGTCTCCATTGGCTGCAATACAGTACATTTCGAATATGCTTTTTATATTTTACATTGTTTTATATTTATGTATTAAACTAACACACTGTAAAAGTAATATATATTATTTGCAATAAAAAAAAATTTTTTTTCTTCCTGACAATATTTATGGCAAGACTAGGTAGTCATATTACACAAAATCATACGAAGTAATCATGTATAGTTGGGATGATGTTGAGATATTGAAGTATTGTATGGGACAGTTGATCATTTTTTCACGATTACGTTGTGCTCCCACGAAGAAAGTGGTTCAGTTTGGTAATATGTGCCACACCCTTAAATATGGCCATTCTGATACATGCTGTGTAATTATAAGTTTTAACAAACAAAAAAAAAAAATTTATTTAACAAAAAAAACACTTTTTCCAAGCAATATAATTATAGTCTATTCGTCTCAACGCCCAATCATAGCACAATATTTCTTGCCCTAACTTGTTGAAATGTGGTAGCAATCTCTATAACTATATTCTATTGCGCCAACGCACAGTGGACGGAAAAACGAGCTTCCCTTTCGTAGGATTTAAAAAAAATAAAATGTTTTATTTGATAGTTTCAAGTATACAGTTTTGTCGAGTACATTAAAACATTGAATAAATTAGTAATTACGGGTTTTTTTTTTAAATCTATACCATAAAAAAATGACTTTTTAGTTTTCAAATGTATGAAAATGGAATTTGTTTTCCTCATAACTTTTTTGTGTCTTGAATTGTAAAGCTGAAACTTTTAGGTATTGTTGCCGAGCCTGTACCAAAGCCACCTGACCTTTGACCTTGACCCCGAACGTCCCCGTTCAAAAGATATGAATGAATTTAAAATGCATATTTGGACGATGTAGTAATACGCGGTTATGTACCTCAAATATATGTATATATATATTTTTTTTACCTAGTATTGATACCTGAAAGACAACAAACCTATATGACTATCGATCTTGGCGGAAAGCGTACTTATTCATAACGTATGAATAGATTAATAATTCAATTTATACAACATATAATAATAATAATTTATTTCAGATTCATTACATCCATATTTGTTAGTACAATTAGGAGCTTACAAAATAGTGTTAGTAATAATTCATAAAAATTGATTGACCTATAATAATAATTTAATTAAATAAGTAATAGTAATATTTTTATAATAAAAGTAATTAAAGTAATTATAATAAGATGGAGAGTTTTTAGACGTGGAAAAGTTCCGGCAATATTGTGCTACAACGGCTCATAGATATGTTGAGCTCTATGCATGGTATTATATGCCCTCAAGTGTGCATAAATTACTCATGCATGGTGCCGACATAGTTGAGCACAATAACTTTATTCCAATCGGTAAACTTTCTGAAGAGGCATCCGAAGCTCGCAACAAAGATTAAAAAAAAAATCAGAATCTTCGCGCTAAACCAGCAGAATTGCAACAAATGAGGATATCATCCATAATTTGCTGATATCCTCAGACCCATATCTCTCTAGTTTCAGACCTAAGATAAGGCTACTTCGTAGTAAACCTCTATCAGATGAAGCCGAATTGTTATTAACTTCTAGTTCAGACAGAAAATGTAGACTTTGTAGACGTAGGAAACCTGCCCGACTGTGACATTGACTAATTTAATTGTGATTGGGTCTTCTCCTGAATCATTGAATTCATATCGCATTATTTATTTTATTTTTATATAAATCGGTATTTTAATTTAATTTATGTGATGGAAAAAAAGATTTCTTTTATTATAATTACTTTTATTATAAAAATATTACTATTACTTATTTAATTAAATTATTATTATAGGTCAATCAATTATTATTAATTATTACTAACACTATTTTGTAAGCTCCTAATTGTACTAACAAATATGGATGTAATGAATCTGAAATAAATTATTATTATTTTTGTTGATAAATTCAATTATTAATCTATTCATACGTTATGAATAAGTACGCTTTCCGCCAAGATCGATAGTCATATAGGTTTGTTGTCTTTCAGGTATCAATACTAGGTAAAAAAAATATATATATACATATATTTGAGGTACATAACCGCGTATTACAACATCGTCCAAATATGCATTTTAAATTCATTTATATCTTTTGAACGGGGAAGTTCGGGGTCAAGGTCAAAGGTCAGGTGGCTTTGGTATAGGCTCGGCAACAATACCTAAAAGTTTCAGCTTTACAATTCAAGACACAAAAAAGTTATGAGGAAAACAAATTCCATTTTCATACATTTGAAAACTAAAAAGTCATTTTTTTATGGTATAGATTAAAAAAAAAAACGCGTAATTACTAATTTATTCAATGTTTTAATGTACTCGACAAAACTGTATACTTGAAACTATCAAATAGAACATTTTTTTTTTCAAAAATCCTATGAAAGGGAAGCTTGTTTTTCCGTCCACTGTGCAACGTTTCGGCGCAACAACCCTTATCAAGCTAGATAAAATTGACTTTGACAGGAAAACGAGTGATCTTATTACAATCCCGTTTTCCTTTTTACATTGCGGAACTCTGAAAACGAGTTAAAGTTAGTTACATTTTTTTTTTCATTTTCCGTTTTCAATTTATTTTGTTATTTAGTTGTTTTAAATATTTAAATTTTCCTGAAATAGAAATATAATTTGATTGCTTATAATGTAGGTATATACATGATGCGTTTTACCATGTGGCATGCAAATTTTTCAAATTTTCATTTTCATTTATTTTTTCATTTTAATTATTGTAATGTATTTCACCAGCAATCAATGATTTAACGTGGACCGAATGATGGGACAAGAGCATACATTACATTGAATGTATGCTCTTTATCCTTTAATCGGCACACTGTCTGTACACATTTTTGATGTTATAATAACGTCAAAGGGCATACAGTGTGGCGATTAAGTTATCACAGTAATTAAAACCATGTATTCTACATTACATATTTTAAACATATACATATTTTAAACATATACAATTAAAATACCTAATAACAATTAACTGCTAGCCGTAGGCTCTTTTTTGGTTTTAGCATTTAACAACATTAATCTTAATTTGTGATTATTTGGTAACATGCCATAAAGTTTGTGTTGAATTGTTGACACCATGCGCGTGTGTAGTGCCTTATTGTCAGGGTGGTCAGCGTGGCAGGGTGGACTGCCTGTCGGTCTCGTGGTTGCAAGCGCGTTCGATTCGGGTCGGACAAAGTATTATCGGGTTTTCCATTAGGAATTTCTTAGTAACAGTCCGGAGTTTGGAAGTTGGCTGTTTAATACACCGGTGCCTCGGAAAGCACGTAAAGCGATTGGTCCTGCGCCTGATCTCTCCCCGGTCGTGTCGGATTGCCGTCCCATCGGACTATGAGAGTAAAGGAACAGAGAGTGCACCTGTGTTTACGCACACACTTCTGCACTATAATATCTCCTGCTTGGCTGGCTAACCTCCGTTGAGATTGGCCACCGTGACCGAAGTCGGTCGGGAGGCTATTATCAGGGTGGTTTATTTCGTGCCAATTTTTACGCTATTTCTTTTTTTTGAAGAATTTAGTTTCCTATTTTTAGTAAAATCGTTTATTTTATTATAACAACTTGTAATACCGCTGTACTATTTAATGTGATAACCTAATCGCCACGAGGCAGTCGCTCCATGTAAAATACTGGTATTTAACTGCATCCGTGATTGAAAGCCGACCCCAACATACTTGGAAAAAAGCTGGAGAGATGGTGATGAACTTAATCGCCACTCTGTATATAACCACATATACCTAACAAGAAAAAACAAAAAAAGGTTTTACCATTCGTATCTGATATCAAATGCATACACGCAGTATAATCAATACCAAAAGAACACCAAGTGTGTAGCTATGTATGTATACGATGGTGCAAGCCCCAGTACATAGTGTAAATGTAAGCTACATATAGTTTTTGTATTTTTTTCAACATCAAACAGCACGTGGGAAACAAGATGAATGAGAATGCGTTCGCCGAAAACCTGGAATTGGAGGGAAAAATTTGCATTTTATAAATTACTGCCTCTGCAGTGTTTTACGAATACAAAATAATTTAATGTTATTATTCAAACATACTGATTGATTAATAAACTGTAATTGGAAAGCTGTGATCGAAAATGCAAGTAATTAAAAGCAACTATAAAGAAACTAAATAATTTAGGTATATGCTAAACATACATGTTAGGAACCACACATTTTGTTAATTAACATTGCATGCAGTATCATGTTAGGCATTTTAATATTGATAAAACTTATAAATCATTAATTAATTACACAAACACAATTGCACAATTTGCTTTTTAAACCAAAATTGACTTTCAAACGTCAGACACATTGGGATAGTACGAAAATATGAAATAAGTCAATGTTAGACATGATGCACTAATTTCATTCTAAAAGCTGCAATATTTTCATTAAGTTTTTTAAACTTAATGATAAGCGGAACACATTCCACGGCTTATTTACAAATGGTATTCATCCCATGCAAAACACTCTCGTAACTTTATCCTTTCATGAACAAAAAACCTAACATAACTAGTTTAATCACGTACACAATTACATGCCTAGCCTGTCGGGGAACATGAAAGCAACCACGATGTCACGACATTAGTTTAAACGTGTAACAGTATTTCGTAAGTCCCGAGTAGTTTGGAGACGGGCACCGGTATTTATGAGCGAACTTGGCAAATCATTCAAAGGAAGCATAAGTCGCATTCGGGAAAATTTGCTACCTCCGTGCGTTCCGAGACGCACACAATTTACATTAGTTAAACTACATATCTTAAGTCCAACTTGATTGCCAACTGTATTTACTGGAAAGAGTTTGGTAATTAAGTTGGATTTATAGGTAGGTTCCTTATAAAGCGATGTGGTAAGTTAGTATGTGTTAAATTGTTAGAAGGAAACTGATACATTTTCAGGTAACTTTAATTTATTGAATCATAAAGAAAATAGTTTCAGAAATTTTTAGTTTTACTGCCCGTCAAACTTGTCCTACAAAACGTGAACAAAAACTTCCTCAAAAGCGACAGAAAATCTCACAAACTCTTGTCGTCCGATTACGATATTTATTAAAAAAAAAGCAAATGAAAACATTCAATAAAAATGATCAGTAACAATACAGAAGCGGCCGGTGAGTAACTATTTAAAAAAGCGACGCATACTCCAATAAAACTCCATTGTATCGTGAAATTCTGCATTGTCTGTATTTGTAGAGGAAAAAAGAAAAATGTTACGGGTAATTACTTCCACAAACGTTATAAGTGACCTTAGTTAACATATGTATATTGTTAACTAAGGTCCACCATCATTAACTAAGGTTCATCCAGTCACATGATTTAGTTTTAAAAAACGTATTTTCCTACTTGCATGATTAAGTACGCATGTATGTGAACTGAAATAACGATGATTAATGATACTGTAACTTGTTTAATATTAGCACAGTGTTATTATAACCTACCAGTATCGAAGAATACTTATGTAAATGTGTGCGTAACTTTTAGAACAATTTTGATCTGTTAGAGCTGTTATGTCGGTACAGTGGTGCATGCATACCGCACATAAATCAATGTCAAAAATGGAATTTGCGCTTTTTACGATGAATATTAATGAAACTTTCAATATTGCACGAACGCAAAACAATCTTAAACTAGTCCAATATTTTTTACTTAAATATTTCACTGTTTTTGATGAAAAAATTGATTAATGTTTTTCATGGAATACCTTTTCACATGAACTCAAAACATCAATCTAAAAAAAATCGTAGCCCTGACTTTGCGTTTTATGCGGCTAGCTTCCAGAATTTTTTATCCAGTGGGCATTTCGAATCCAGCTAAATTAACAAAAAGCAAACGAATATTTGTCATTGGATGAGCATGACATTCCCATATTTTATTAGAAGCTTTTTATTTAGATATTGTATGCTGTCAGAAAATATATGAAGTTATGCAATTTTACGTTTAATCATTCTTTCGTAAATAACTTTTATTTTGTAGGTTAGTTAATATATCATAATATATTCATATATAGTGCTAAAAACAATTGCCTAAAGTTTTCAACTCTGTTTAATATACTCATGTGTATGTAATTTCTCCATTGACATTGTTATACCGTTTAAGCACAAATTAGACTTAACTACTTTAGGGTAATTGCTAGTTCAGAAGTTATAATTACCAACTATTTGTGCGCACGAGATCATAGCGGGTCGGCTGCCCAGTACCCACCGACTAATAAACTATAATTGAAGTTATACATACAAGTTTAATACATAGTTATTCGCAAAGTTATACATGATAATGTAGGAAACTATTTGTCTACATAAAGCTATTTCTAAAGTAAACATAATTTGGAATTCCGAATTTCTACTCGAATTTGTGCTGTCTGTCTTATACCCATTAATCTTATCCCGTGGCGTTACTTGACTACATAGGTACACATGTACATTCATTAACACAGTTATCGATTTAACGAAATTGTTTGATAAGAATTTGAATTTAAAGGGGATTTAGAGAGAATTCAATTAAAGTTGTATGCAGTTCGCTTTATCATTAGTTTCTAATCAAAAAACCATACTAAACGTTTAGCTTGGAACACATATAAAAGTGAAACGCACTTTATGTGGATACCAAAAACGATTCAATCATAAAATAAACCTGATACGTAGTTAAATAAAAAATGTTATTGATAATGTTTGTCGATAACTGACCGTGCGGCTTACGTCCGCTAGTCAAGTCTATCGTATATTCACAAACTGGATCTTCTATTCAAGTTGCAGTTTCGTATTCGGAAAGCCCGACCGGCTACATCGAGAACTGTTCCGTCCCTCGGCGATACGACACGAAATTTGTAAAGATGTTGCCTCCAGGATCCTCTTCAATAGGGGCGAGAAGTAAACCATTTTACTCCGAAAGATAGCCAACTAGATGTTTCTATACAAGACGCCTTTCATGTGTAAAACGGGCCTAATATTAATAAACCCGCTTTTGGCCACCGTCTGGATAATCTCCAGGATCTTTTAATTAGCCGTATGCAAAATTCAATTGGGTCTGGTGTTGAAATCCGTTTTTATAACGCTATTAAAACCTCTTGGCGACATAATATCACGATTTGGCAGCCATTTGAGTTGCGCATTATCCAATTCATTTTTGCTGCTTTCTATGTGATATGACGTTAAATTTTCAGACTTTTTTCGGTTTATATTTTTGAAAAAAATATACTTACGGTATATTTTTTTCAAAAATATAAACCGCAAAAAGGCCTGTAACAAAACAGAAGACGGTGCCTATTAACATTTTTTAAGAGCGATAATATGAAAAAAGCTTTATTTCAATAAGAATTCCAATCCAACTAATAACAATATCCAATCTAGACTTACTTACACAAAAATTCTCCCGCCATATTTCTTTCACGGAAGACAGACAATGCCGAAGGCCAAATACGATCCCTAACTTCCTTCATTCGAAAAAACAAAAACGGAAGGAAAATGGCGGATACATCTACATGTCCATTGTCCTTTTAATGCAAAGTAGGGACGCATATTATAAAAATGCAAGAAAAAAAGGTTTATTGGGATTTTTCACTTTTGTATATTTTCATACACATGTCATTTTCTCAATAAATATAAAAGAAGCATAAAGAAAAGAGCCCAGGCAGGTTTCCAAAGAAAGGAACCTCGTAACAATAGGTATTTGTATTTAATATAATGGTCAGTCAAACGTGACTTTTATGAAACATTGGTGTTGGCCTATCAATCATTAATACTTCCCTCCGGCCGCGATTAATCTATCTTAATCATAGTTCAGGTTAAGTGTGACGGCTGTTGTTATGTACGTGAAAGATAAGAGCTCACGATTCCTTCGATTATCCATTTATTACCTATGGACGACACAAACAGGCGACACTGAAAGTTTTTAGAACTGGCCACTTGTAAACGATATAATAAAAAAATAAGTTCAAATTTTGAAAATGGAACTCTTTGCCAATATTATTGTGTATGTATTTTATTCATTTGTCATTTGTTTACGATTTGGCGGCAAATTTAATTTTATTTTGCATCACATCAGCATGAATTTAACGCGAGAAAATAGTCGTACAATGATTTTTTATGAATTTCGATGTCATTTAAGTCAACAAGAAAGTTATGATAGACTTCGATTGGCCTTTTACGACGAAGCCCCATCTCGTGCCACTGTTTACAATTGGTTTAATGAGACGTGGTCGCACTAATCTCACCGATGATCTGTGTGAGGGACGGCCTTCTACGGCGACGACTGAAGATAACATCAGTGTTGTGCGGCGTATGATAAAGACTGACAAAAGAGTGACTTGTCAGCAGATTCGGACATACTTAGGCATCGGTATGAGTCAAGTGCACAAAATCCTCCATGAACATTTAGCGGTCAGGAAGCTTTGTGCCCAGTGGATACCTCATAATTTGACAAAGGCCTAAAAGCTCCGTCGTGTTGATTGGTGTCGTGAAATGGTTCAAAGATGTAACGGAGGTGACTCAAATGCTGTGTTCGACATACTTACGGGTGACGAAAGCTGGATTTATTGTTATTATCTTGAAACTAAGAGACAGTCTGCTGTCTGGGTATTTCCTTCCGAGGAGTTGCCAACTAAAGTGAAGAGAGGTCGAAGCGTGGGAAGAAAGATTGTGGTCTCGTTCTTCGGAAGGACAGGGCATTACGCAACGATTGTTTTAGAGGATCGAATAACAGTTACTGCAGAGTGGTACAATAACAATTGTTTGCCACTTGTATTTGAAAAAGTTCGGGAGAAACGACCTCGCAGTAGGATCCTCCGTCACCACGACAACGCCTCGTCGCACACCGCCAAGCAAACAATCGACTACTTGGCGACGTCAGACGTGCAATTACTGGGTCACGTGGAATTATTGAGCCGACCTCGTACCTTGCGATTTTTATTTATTTCCGAAAATAAAAGAAAAACTTCGAAGAAAACTTGCGACTGAGATCTGAGGGGCAATTCTCGTAATTTTAAGAACGTTCACAGTCTGATCTCAGTCTCAATCTGTCAAAAATACGTCTAATTTCCCTACATTTTGACAAGCTTTTGACAATTGTTTGTCGCCGAGATGAGATTGCGACTAGATTTTGAACGTTTTAAATTACGAGAATTGGAATTCAGACTGTGAACGTTATTAAAATTACGAGAATTGCCCCTCTGAAAGTCTCACAACATCAATAGTAGTTGTTTTCCATCTAAACTTCTCTTGTTTTGTTTCATAAAGCCACCAAAAGCCTTTTTGCTTACAAAACTTTACCAATTACAATTTAAATGTTCAAGTAATATAACTGTAATATTCATGAGTAACTACAGCACTTCAGTAAATAATGTCGCAATTTACATAAAACTATAAAGTAATTAGTCGACTTCTTTGTGACGTCACCAGGCGAAACGGCTAAAAACAGGTTACGTTGGTAATGCAAATTAGATTTTATAACAGAGGACCTAAGTACGGCTGATGTTTTGTTACAACTAACTCTGAACTGTCGTTAGCTATATAGGTATGAATGTAGGTACTTTACCCGAATACTACAAAACCTCGTATAAATGCTAATACGAGTTAATCGTATTACGGATATTGGGAACCTTCGTCAAATATTTGAATGAGTTCAAAATAATACAAACAGTGAATACTTTTTCCAATATTATTGAACTATTGACAAATGATTTTGTAAAAAATTGTTGCCATATTTTCAACGTCGGGTCGGTTCGGTCAAAAACCTAACTGAATATTTTTTATAGGTTGACATACATTTTGTAGCGGCAATAGAATTCAATAAATCTCACTGTTTCATCGAGTATTTTAGACCTGTCCACCCGTGATTGACGTCAGTCACACTGAAATATTTTAGGATCGCGCATTTTTTTATGAATATGCAAAACTGTTTGTAAATCCTTAATTAGAAAATACCACATTCTGTTTTGGAAACGCAAATGGTATTTATTTTGTTTTTTACTAGCTGTGCCCGCAACTTTGTTCGGGTGCATATTCGATTTCATGGGTTTATTTTTTTTTTGCGCGGTACTCTAATTATTTTTCTATTTTTTAAATTTATTTTACTAAAGCCCAAGCAGACAGCTGATGTTATCATCAGCTGTCTGCCAGTTCCGTCAAATTCGGCCTAGTCGTTTCGGAGATTAGCCGGAACAAACAAGCAGACAATCTTTTTTAAAATTGCTATTAGACATTACAAACACATACTTCAATTTTATTTATGTGTATGTATAGATATAGATTTAAATAAAATGTTACAAAATAGGTTCGTTATTTTTAAAACAAGCCTTGCTTTTTAAGCATTGGTGAGTGTTCGTTCTAGAGGAAACCTTAACGCTATTACTGCCGGTTTTAAAGATAATTCAATTATCACTGACTGGCCAAAAATAAGCGACGCTTGCCGCTTGCGGAACGGTTAAGGCTAGCGTATTTACCGAAAGGTTATTCGTACAAACTTATGTCTAGGACAGACCTTAACGCACCTTAGTCCGACGGGGTAACAAACATGTTGTGCTAATGTATACAGTCATCATCATCATTTCAGCCGAAACACGTCCACTGCTGGACATAGGCCTCTCCCATGCATCGCCACTTCGACTGGTTCTGTGCTTCTCGCATCCAGCGTATTCCCGGTCATCACCAGGTCATCATCAGTCCACATTGTGAGAGGCCTTCCAACGATACGTCTTCCGGTACGAGGTCGTCACTCCAGAACCTTTCGACACATTAAGCCATCTGTTCAGCGAGCAATGTCCCCAGCCAGCTGCCAAAGCAGAACCTAGGTAACCGGCATAGCCCGAAAAATTGCGAAACTTGAATGCGGATACAGTATCTAAAGCAACAGTTACGAGATCCCTCAGATCTCGTGATCATCGTGGGGTAATTCTCGTAGATGTAAGAACGTTCATTGACAGTCTCATCTCGGTCTCAATCTGTCAAAAATACCTCTAAGTTCCCTACATTTGTGACATTGATTTTCGCTGATAATTGGCCTTCTCATAAATAGTATTTTTCAGACACTTTTTCCGACGACATGTGTAAGTACGTACCTATACATAATTGTTCCCAGAATCTTTGCAATAAATAACGTTTAACATAGGAGAAATTGTTCTTTGATCTATGTTTCTTGAGACGTAGAATATTCATTTGTAATTCTAATTACGAATTATTTGTACATATTATCTTGTTACTTAAGTCTTTCGGTATCTACATAACATCATTCTTTTGTAACATATTAAAAAGTACCTAAACGAAACCCTGGTTTATTATGCCGATGTAAAGTAAAAAACAAGCGACTTGCGTAATATAACTTGTCATATATTATTTTAAAGCAATAGATACCTACAGGTACCATCTGCCCCTCGATAAGTAATGAAACCTCTTACGCATACTTAAATAACGTATACCAAAAGAGAAATCAGAGCTTTACAAAAATAAAAGATTAATCATTCTTACAAATTCAGGTAACATCGGATCGGATTCTATTAGTAGAAGCAACACTCTAAATTTTGCTAGCTTCAGAAAATCTAAGTGCCTTTAGTGGAACATTTACATTTTTCGTTGTAAAACATCGGTTGCTTCCAAGAAACGTAGGGAACTATTTAGGAACTGTTAACGCTGGGCGCGTTAATTGTACCAGGAATTTAATTCATAATCTAATATGTATTTATATACTAATAATAAAGCTGAAGCGATTATTAGTTTGTGTGTTTGTTTGAACGCGCTAAACTCTGGAACTACCAGTCGGATTTGAAAAAATACTTTTGCCTTTGATAACCCAATTCTTGAGGAAGACTATAGGCTATAAGCATCACGCTAGTACCCTTAGTAACCGAGCAAAAAGAAAAAAAGCCAGAGATGACGCCAAAACGAAGTAATAGCGCAAGCATGTCGATGCGATGTGACGGCGTGGGTCGGGGGAACAAAGTCGCGGTCAGAAGCTAGGTATTTAAATAAAATAATATTGGTCTATAACATTTCAAACAATGATGCGCTCTGTCAGCTCACCGAGCTGAGACTATTATTTTCTAACTTCTAAATACGAAATAGTGCTTATCTCGTGATAATATGCCATCACCTTGCATGCAACCTTGTTGCATGGAAATGCCAATGAGGCTAAAGTTTCTACAGTACCTACTCGTATTATCATGTAACGGACGCGAATCGCAGCGGTCGCACAAGTAAACGATCAAAACAATTGTGTTACGTTTAATATGTTACCAATTCAATAATTTGAACCGAATGCTGTAATTGGAGTTGGTAAACAGTTATTACTCTCACTGGGGTTAATTAGTCTAATTTACTACTAACGAGGGTTTGGGACAAATGGTTCGGCATTTTAAATTTAACTTACGGAATAATGCAACGAGCTACCAAATATTCGCGTTTGATTTCACATTCAAATTTATATCTAATTGAGTTTTATCTCTATTTATCACTGTGCGCGACTGTGACAAATTGATATGCGAACGCTTGATAAATCGTATTACATTCCTCGGTAAATTAAATTCCATAATCTAAAAGCTCAAATATTCACGAAAGTTAATTTCGTCGATACAAATATAAAAAGACATTCTTGGAAAATTGCTTGAAATTTTCTCTAAAAATAACATGATTCTTTTTAGACCATGACCTTTATGAGTTTTTTTTATACTTAACGACTTAGTAAATAACTTTTCTGACGTTCAATAAATACATTACAATTTCGGCATTGATAGTTGAGGCCAAAAAAGCTAGAACGTAATCCTAATATTGCTAGTACTTTAATATTTCTCTTGCAATGTGAAGTGGAATGAGAATGTTTTTATTAGAAGAGATTTATGAGATTTATGCGCGCCGAAAGCGGTTCAGATGGTGCAGCTGAATGCTGGCGACAAGTATGGAATTTAATTTTGTCTTGAGAGCTTTTCTATTTGCTTACTGTTCGAGAATTACCACAAGTGATATAGCGGAGAATGGATAAAAGATTTTTTCTAAAATACGGTTTCAATCTTTCAATTATCAAGCGCGATCAATTATATTGGGTTGTACATATAAAATAATAATTTACTTACATATAAAATAAAATAAAGATCTGTAATTTTTTCAAATATTTGTCTGTTTCCATTTTGTTGGTTTCTGACCTGAGTGGTACCAATGCTACTTGTTAGATAATTCTTTCTTCGACGACCTGCTGAAATATCATCGCATTGCCATCATAGACAGTACAAACATAAGAGTATTATTTTATACTATATTTATAATAAATACAAATGTATTTTTCACAACATAAGCTGAAAAGGGAAAACCGGTACGGAACTTTAAAGGAACCTTATTAATACATAAGAATGCACCTGTTTCCTACCGGTGAGTTTTATACGAACGAGGAATAAATGTATGAGAGTCCGTGACGTCTGCAGGGAAACATTTTGGAACATTTTGATATACAATATTATTCAACTTTCACTCAATATTTGAAGTCGAATTTGAATTAAAATGGAAGCTGCTATTATAGGACGTTCAGTTAAACCCAGTTGGAACTCTGCCAAATTAATTTATAGCTACGCAGAGTAACATACTTTATCATAACATCGTTTAGCAGTTTTAAAACTGCAAGGCGGAAACCATTTTATTTCTTTGTTTCAAATGGGTTCTGAATGTATCGGATATATGTTGTATTTGTTCTTTAGTTAACACGGTATTAGTTTTAACAAAGAATATGAGATTACATTGAACAGTTATCTAGATTTCATAATAAATTATATTTCATTCGGAAAAATGTGAACGAATCCACTGTACAGGTACCATTATGTTGACAAAATATTTAGAAAGGTGATTCCTCGAAGAAAATTACCACACCATCTGTGGTGTAACAGATTACCGTGACATACAATAAATGGACGATGCATTACCTAAAGTGATAATTAATTAAGCAATTACGTCATCGTGTTCATTGCTTTATCCGCGAAACCCGTGACTGACTGCACGATGACATGTTCAATCATTACAACTCACCAAACATCTGCTTTACAATATTATACATAATACCACTGTTCATAATTAAGCGGTGATAGTGATTTTGCAATGCAATGTAATATCGACCTTGCGAGGAATTTAAAATGGTGTTATTTTAAATTCCCCGAAAATTTGAAATCGTCATTTATAGTGAGTGTAGGTAAAGATCAAATGATAAATGCTCATAATTATATTAAGAGATAAAGTTTTTGCTCTTCAGTGGACAATTGCAACCTGTATGTACCTAATAAAAAGTGAGTAGGTACATACATAATATGGATGACAAAGCACAACGGTTATAAAAAGGCGCTTAGCGAAACCGAGACCACTTGTACTACCCGTCATTGTAATATTTTTTTTTATACTCCAGATATTGAGGAGGACAAAGTTCCAATTATTTTTTTTACGAAAACAACTTTCAATTCCCCCAACACTCTTGTACCGTTACAGCGTTGCATGCATTCAAAAGCACGGTGTTTCTGCCGTTAACTGCGAATTTCCACACCAAAAATAAAAATAGTTTCCCAGCAATAATTTTTCTCAATGTTACTTAGTTTGATTTACAGAATGCGTAAGTAGCGCCTTTTTGCACACTGTATTTTCTGTAATTGTATTTAATTAGTTTATTCTCAATTAATTGTTTCCTATCGCAAATGTCTTGATAAACAAGTGAATATAGAAAGAAAGAAAGAAAAAGTTTTTATTGCGACTCGTACAGGAAGATCACAACGATATTCAATATATTATCATATCGATATATCAAGTGAATATCGATATTTCAAGTGAATGTCGACTATCGTACTTGATGACAAAGCTATTAAAAATACCTGCCTCCATCTCCAGTAGAAGATATTCGTAATAGTGAAGCGGTTGCAGAATTGCAATCGCTTTAGGGGTATTTTGGTCATAAGCAGATGAATTGCATCCGCCCTTGTTTCCGTGGTCACTTTAGTTCTTCGTTTTGATGTTCCGACTATTAAGAGGATACTTTTACTTTAAAAATTTTGTCTTAAGACTTTCTAAGTTGCCTGTTTCTGAAATTAATTGTCAAATAAAATTAATAAAACTATTTTAATCCTTTTTAAATTGACTAGATCTTTTATTTTTAAACAAGTTACCAGCAAAATTCAATATCTGCCATAAAATAAAAAAGAAATATGGCAAATAGAGTAACCGGAAACACAAAGGTACTTACGGACGAAGCAAGTTAATAAATGACAGGAGACGCAATTCGTGGACAAACTTAGCAATTAAACACATCTACAACAAACTAAAACACTTTGATTATCAATTAAACACATCTACAAACTACAAAACAAAACACCATCATGCATTTTAATCCACAGATCGTTGTCCATGAAGTTTACAGCGGCTTACAGTAAGTGGGTAGGTATGTAAGACGCTGCTAAGTACGGCAACCACTTCTTGTGGCGGTCCTGCGGTGCAAAGCTGATCTGTGCAGCGTACCCACTGTAAGAAAGCATTAGTTAGGATTCACGCGCGACAATGCGGGGACCCTATACGGTAATATACGCGTCTGTGGAATATTGCTGAATTGTTCTAGATTTAGTTGTGGAAGATATATTATTTCGAATGAACTGAAATTCGTGATATGGTTCTGAGGCTGTTCAACGAAAACTTATAACAATAATTAATTCAATGAATGGTGAAAAGATTTAGTAAATGAGTAAGTTAAGTCATTAAGTTTATTCAATATTACTGAATGAGGAAAGCATGCCAAAAACTCTGTGGTATTGAAAACTAGAATAAAAAAAAGTTATTAAAAAAAATAATTAAAACAATTAACATGACAGATAGTATAATTATTATAAAAATAAAATGAACAAGCCTATTACTATTTTATAAAGCCGCACCTAATAAAACCCAGTTTTAAATACCCATGATGAACAATATCAATGGTTGCTACAGTTGCTACGCGGTTGCTACGAGGTTGCTACGGCTGCTATGCGCTACGATACCTTCCCAAAAGTGAAACTAACCGGCACCCGCGGATTTCACACGCTTTTAGCAATATTTTTTGTTTTTAGAGTTTGTTACCGTGCATTGTATCGGATACACATTCCCTCGTGTTTTTATTTTGCAATTTGAACCAGTAGATATTGATATTTTTCACGCAAAAAAATACTGTTCTACAAAATAATATTGGTACAAATCTAAAAGTTACAGTGATCGTTATCTACAGGAGAAGTAGAAAAACATAAAATACAGTAATTCAACATAGCGTTGGAGCGCGACAATAACTAGATTTCCTGATAAGCACCGGCAATGTTTCTGCTTTCACTTCCCTTTGGAATGTAGGAATAAAACGAGTTATCTAACCTACGGAAATTCCACGACTTTCTGTAGCCAACGTAAATCTGGCTGTTAGTTTCTTCTTTGGTTGAAGCTATTCGCGTTCGCTAAAACATCGTTTTGCATGAAGATGCATGACGATGTTTTAGCGCGTTTTCTTGTATTTTAGCTGTGATTATTGTCGTATAATTTCCATACCTTGACTAAGGATTTTTTTTTTATTAGAATGACCAATGAATATATAAACGTGCACCGGTGACTGAAAAGTTGTGTGGAAATCAGTTGTGATGGTTGGTCATGATTGGGCAAGTGATGCGGCGGAATGTGGAAAATGTCGTGGGGAAAGTTTTTTAATTATGAATATGGCTACAAGACTAGGGGAATATGAAATAAACGACGAATGGATTGTGTGATAAGGCTAGAGAAGAAGATGATGATGCTCAGTATCAGAAAACTACTAAAGGGAGAGATATCGATTAATAAAAAAAAATGGAATAAGAAGACATGTTGCGGCAAACCTAAATAAATTGGGTATAAGGTGTGGCCCTGCAACTCATGGTTGGTATCTCTTCAGCACCTTTCTTGTGAGATAGACTGTAAACGTTCTTATAATAACGAGAATTGCCCCTCAGTTAATATCAATGTTAAAATTCGCATTGCCACTAATAAAAGTCAATCATAGTATAGCACGAAGAAGCGAGGGTACTGCTACTACTAAGAATAATTCTTATTCTAAGAATAATATCAGGCAGTGTAGGTACTTACTCATTAAGAAAACAAAGGGATAATTCCAGCCTGCCGGGTCAGCGGGATTGTCCGAAAGGGTTATCGCTGCCCCGGAACATGAAGGAAGGAACATGTGTGGGTTTTAGTCAGTAAGAGTCTGACACTCCCTTCCGCTCCACCCAGAGCGGGAGGGGTCATTTGATGATTTCCCATCCGGAAAAAAAAAAGGGATAATTCCATGATCTTCACTTTTCAAGGAACTCGCATTTTTCCTGATCATTGCCGGACATAAAAGATACATAATATTCAAGCCGTGATCTTGCAGCAAATAAAAAGAGCAGAGTGCCACTTTTCCCCACTCCTATGACTGGTCCCACTGCTTATTTTTTATAAAATCATAGTCGGAAGGATGAGCATCAGATCAAAGAAGGTTATCTCAGCTGTGAAATATTTGAAAATATATATATTTCGAATATAAATAAAGGGTCACAAGACAAAAGATATTTCTAAGGCTTTTTTTTCCGAAGCATTTGAGTTTGTTTGCGAGCCTTTATATTTACTTGGATGAATGAATGTACTCGTAACATTAGTCAAAGACATGAACATGAAATATTATAATTATAGTTAATGCAAAACACGTAAATATTTTTTTTAACAATATTAAAAGCACGTAGTGTGGTGTAGTAGTGTGGATGGTTCAGAAGAAATCTAACACCTAGCAAGAACAAAACAAAAAAAAATGCCTACATAATTTTGATAAACCTGCTTCTGCCAGGGACTTCGTCCGCGTGAAATTTCTTGCTCCCTTAACCCAGCCCGTCGCATTGCATCGCTTGTCCACGCTATTAATTTGTTTTCGCTTAGCGTACTTTCTGACTTTTTTCTTTTTGCTCAACTCCTAAGGATCTTAGCGTGATGTTAAATAGCTTATAGCCTTCCTCAAGAATTAGGCTATCAAATGTAAATATAATTTTTCAAATCCGACTGGTAGTTCTAGAGATTAGCGTGTTTAAACATACAAACAAACGAACAAACAAAAATCAAACAAACTCTTCAGCTTTATTATCATTGTATGATACTCGTATTGTATGATAAATAACCTTTTAATTGAATTTAGAATCAAATAGCCTCGTTTAAAATATTCACGAAGTCATTGTTACTTCATAACTGTATGATTTATTTGTATATCTCGCAATATGTTAAGTGAACTGTTTTGTGTTCTTTATGAGAATACATTCTTTAAACCGATATTATAGCAGTAGTGCGTAATATATTTATGTGTTTTGTGATATTGACGTTGACCAATATTATATGTTTAAATAATCCGATAAAGAGAGCAGTACCACAAATTAATTTGTAACCTGTTTAAGACCACTACAAAATATAATGGTATCATTTTAATTTAATGCAGAGCACGTGTTGCTCTTTTAGCAACCGTTCCCTAATGATTTATCTAACATTTTTCTGCAAGTTGTCAGCGAACTACAATCCGCTTGCGAGAATGAAGTATCCGTAACAAAACATTTATTGTGCCGCTGCACGACATCATAAAGCAAGTGTTTGCCAAGTTGTTGGAACGTGCACCGCCGATAATAATGAACCGAATGTCGATACATTCGCACCTTGTTAGCTTCATTTATTGCTCTATTACTTCTTATTTGCGGCACTAGA
Organism: Apamea monoglypha; assembly: GCA_911387795.2. Taxonomy (NCBI): domain Eukaryota; kingdom Metazoa; phylum Arthropoda; class Insecta; order Lepidoptera; family Noctuidae; genus Apamea; species Apamea monoglypha. The sequence continues at coordinate 11,444,990 of OU426921.1, forward strand.
ATTAAACTACCAAATTTACAGCGCTATAATCGCGCACATAGAACCCACATAGCGCACTATTATTTGAGTGCTCTACTCGGCACCAGATATTATGTTAGTTTATTACTTCACATTAATACTAACTTTGAAATAAGGTTCAGACTGCCACCTACATTATCTAGCTTTCTAAACTTGGCTGGGAATAAGGCGCAGCATGTCTGCACTCAGCTTGACAATTTGCTCTAGGCGGCGACTTTTGAATTAATGTCGTTGCAATGCAGCCTCGCCCGGAAAGTCAACTTTTTATACCATTTTTTAATTTAATCTCTTGCCCCTCTGAAGGTTTCCACTTTGCAAAAAATTAAGAAGATAAATTTAATGTCCCACTATAAAAAGAGCTGAGTAGTTTTTAATTGTCACAAGCAGAAAAATAGTCGGTGGTTTATACATTATCTCAGTTAGTGGCGGTAATGCAGTATTTGTGTAAATTAACTTCAGTGTGCGTGGCGGAAAGTCCTACGGAAATGTTAATCCAATGAGTAACAAGATAAATCTACTTAATTTTCTTAGAAACACAGCGGCCTGATCCGGTTTTCCAAACTAAATTTTGCGAAGATCAAAACGGAAAAGAGTTAACGTTACGGAGCGGCGACATGAATGCTTTCCAAGGGCCATTTCGGCAGATAATGCAATTTGTTACAAGTCATTCGCTCGTTTGCTTTTATTATTAGTGGCTATTAAGAAGGCCGTAGCTCTCGGCGGCACTGGCACGTGGAGTGGCGCGGGCGGCGGGCAGCGGCGGAGCGGCCCAACTGCGCGGCGCTCGCCGACGCACTAACAACCCCATCCAACATCTGGCTATTTAAATCGAGTATTTAAGCTGATTGCCATCATTACACTGTTGCTATTGAAAGGGTGCCTCAAAATGGATTGTACTTTAGTTTTATGATGAAAATAACGGTTAAAAATCGAAGTAAGTTCTGTTTACATTATGTTGATTACTAATTTAAGCCTGTAACTGTTTTGAATTACTCTTTGGGCAATAACAACGGCTCACTGCTTTTCACATTTATTTATGCTTTTTCGTTATAAGAACCAACCACGCTTTATATATTTATTTCTACTAATTAATGGGTAAGATGTACATGTCCATCAGCATACGGATATGTAACGTTATGAGAGATAAGGATATTGCTATTTTACAAAACAGCATAACATTATTTTGATCAAGTAAAAAAAGCTTTAATAGCTCATTCTGACTAATCCAGTACGAATTGAAGCTATGTTTAAAATGACAAACAATCTCAGCCGTTTTGGCTATTATTCAGTCATTGATTGAAAATCGTTCGAAAGTGGAGTGATTTACTTGCGATTAAGTAAAAGTGAAGAGTTCTGTAAATAGTAGGTACAAATGAGTGTTTACGAAAGCGTCGGCAACAAAAAAGACCGCGCAATTTCGGATTGGAGTGGCCATTACCCGCGCCGACTGCGGAAAGAACGCTCGCAATTGCATTGAAAATGTCGCTTTTAATTTTTCAAAATGCAAAGCGTAAATTCGCATTTGTGGCTGGCACGATAACTGCCCGCCTAAAAGCTCCAGCGATGCAAGTCCCGGTGTGGCTTTGTTGCTAATACAAAGCGCTCGCTCACATACAGATGGTTTTGCAAAAACTTTGTCTCATCGCAGTTCCTCTTACATGTTAATAACTCAGCTGTGTGTCACTGTGGAATTGTTGCCATCGACGTTTGTGGAAAATGAGGCTGGTGACTGGACCAACACTATGAGAATACGAAATGAGATATAGAAGAAGTGGGTGGGTGGCGCTCAGCGGCGGGCCGGGTCGCTGCAACATTCCTCTCAATTGTCTGAGCGGTGGGCTCGCGACAGCAGCGCATTCCTCTCACGCGACTGCACGTCGAGGTGGGAACTCCAGCAGCACTCGGCGGCGAGCCTGCTCCTTTATGCCTCTTGATATATTATGAGCCGCCACATACTGACTTGGTAATATAGCTATGATTTATCCCCTCGTCGCAGACAATCCTACACCAGAAGATGTGTTGTCGTTACGACGCTGCCACCGTCCTTAGATTAATATTGCGACGCTAATATTGGACGTGTAGTTTTTCTTCCTCGTGATGTCATTTATTATGTGCTCCCCACTAGATACGTATCGGCTGCGACAATCGAATGGAAGGATGGATGGATGGCATAAAATATGTAAGTTGTATCAAAATATTTTGATGAAATAAACATTTGAGTACTCGCTGATTAAAAGAGGAACAAATACCGAGCAAGATGTATCTTAGTATTGTGCTTTTATTCGACGTCTCCAGATTAAAAAGTGGGACGGGTACAATGAGCGGCACGACGGCGGCGAGATTTCACGGGGGGCGGATGACGTCACAATGCGAATATGATGCTTGGATAATGTCGCGTAGAGCTTCTGCATGAGGTTACATCTTCAACCCTGCGTTGACGAACCACTGCGTGAGACGATATACTTAAACAAACCTATATCTAAACCATACATTCTACACCCGGGATGAGATAGACCGCATTATAAATGAGATGTAGGATTTTTAATTAACAGAGGACTTGAAAAGGCGGCTGGAACAAGATAATGCAACAAAGGTGCCGTCATAAGGATTCTGATTTATTATCTGAGTATTAACTTATATTCCGCGCCATCGTGTACTTCTAATCATCTCTATTGTATCGTTTCTACAATAGAGATGACACATTGTATTAATAAAGGGATTTACTATCCGTTTTAAGATAACGTGGCTTAAAATTATGACTATTGTACCGACAGTAGGTTATTTACATACCTAATATTTTATCATGGATACCAGCAAAATAAGAGACCCGAGTACCTACATTTTCGGTAGGCGGTGAAATAGAAAACTCCGAAGTACTGAATTTGACATGCACATATTTTTGACGTTCACTCACCCAAGGATTACCTTCATCGGTTTTGTCAGGCTATTCTTTATAAACTCACCTTTGTTACCGCAGTGTCAGTGCCAAAACTGAGTATATTTTGCTGGTTTTGAAATGAAACTTATAGAGTGTTTTGTTGAGCCATCCTACCAGTTACTGGACGCCCTTTGAAATATCAAACAAAAGAGTCGAGTTCTCAGAGGAAACATTAAAACTCTCCGACAATAAGGGTGCGGGAGAGTCTCATAACACATGAAATGTGGTAATTTTAACATTATTTGAAAACATTGCGGTGACGGTACGCGGAACGGCAAAATTGCTGTTATATGACGCTAACAGCCCCTAAATCCTAACCGAATGGACTCCAATAAAAGTCTCTCAAGTCGACGCCATTACTACAACGTTAAAAAAGTGGAACACGCCGTGTCTGAAAAGATTTACTTGCACTGCAATGAACAACAAGATTGCTGAAATATGACCGACGACGGGTGGGAGATATGAAATGTTTGAACTTTGCAATTATGTGTCTGTATCCGTTGGTATCCGTTGAGACAGGCGCTTTTTGAGAGCAGTCTTTTATTATAAGAAGTCTGAACTGCGTAATTTGTTATAGCTTTGTTTAGATAATATAGTGAGTGTATGTTTCATAGTGTTAGAGATAAGTAGGTAATTGGCTGAGTAGTTTTAAAATAACTAACCAATCTTTGCGACTAAGAGTTGACATAAAGAGGCAGCTGAGGAGCATCTCAAGAGTGCTATCCCCTCTACGCAAAGTGATATGTTTTACATAAATGAAGTAAAACGCAAAACGTACGCCAACAAAGAAAAGAAGCGACTCTTACCGTCGCACTATCGTTTAGAGCACATAAATCAAAGTGATTTACATTGTATTCCGCAAGGATAGCGGCCACGAGTAAACCGACCGAATAGCTCCTCGAGGCATTCCGTGCGAACCGTGGCACACTAGTCATGCCTGTGTCTGAAATGACAAACAAGTTAGTTAGCAGTACACAATAATATTGTAGGCGAGTTAGCGGCGCACTCGCCCAAGTCTGTCCGTCCTATTTACAGAGCTGCGCACACTTGACTCGCGCTTGGCCTCCGCAACGTTCAAGTTTTGCATTTCATTCTCAAGTTAGCGCAATTTGTGTTGCGCACGTCTGCATATTTCATGGTGCTTGCTTTTCTTTGTTAACTTATTTTGCATTCCTCACTTACGACCACTCAACATATGAAGCCGTATCCATTTTTTCTAGTTCTGTTTTATCAAAACTGTAGAGTCAATTACATTGTAGTGTGCTCTTTTAATTGCATATTTTTTCCTTCAAATGAATTCTCGTTCGTAGAACCACTATAAGCATTAAACTGAACACAATGTGAAGCTCATTTAAAAGGTCTATTGAAATAGAAGCCATCAGTTCGAAATGAACAATTCTGCTTGTTAACTTAACACAATTATAATTGGGATCCGACCATTTTGGACGTTGTTCTTTTTATGTTGTAAATAACAGGTTTAAATAACATTATCACGATAAACACAATACAATTTAGTTAAGACTGTACCTGAAAATAGAAAATGCTTTGAGTTTTGCTGCATTTACGCCCGGTTTCCGGAACGAAAATCAACACAAAAATTTGCTAACAAAATGTCATGCGCTCATAAACTGCTACGATTGGTTGTGTGGATTACCAACAGTCAAACGCATCACTTAACTTGCCTTTAATGTTGACGCGTTGTTTATTTTCGTTCCAGAAATTGGGCGTTAACGTGTCCTTCATAAGCATAATCCTATAATGTTCCCACTGTTGGGACATAGGCCTCCTCTCTTCAAGAACCCACTCTGGGCTGTAATACACGCGGGCCCAGTGCGGTTTGGTAGATGTCACATGTATTCCATTTTCTGGTTCTAGGACATTCCGTTTTCCTCACGATATTTTCCTTCACTGTTTTGAGAGCAGCGGTGATAAAATTATTTACACAAATTAAAGCGCCTGGCTGGGTTCACACCCACGACCTACATCTCGTAAGTCGGTACTTTTGAGCCACCACTGCTCTAAAACTCCACTGCTCTGTCCTTCAATCTGATCCGAAATACAAAAGGGACTGGTAAATTTCGCGATATGTTTATTCTGTAAACGCATACAAAATATTGTAGTAGCAGTTCCGGTGCAGCTACACACAGTTGGTGAGCTTGCAGGTAGCATGTCGGACACGCGGCTGGCGGTTCGCCCGCGCCGCACCGCACCGAACCGCGCCGTGCCGCGCCGCATGCAGCCCGCGCCGCGCGTGTACTGCCGACGCCCGCCCGGATGCACATCGCCTGATTTATAAGCCGATATCCGGCTACACCATCTCTAGAAACTGTTGGCCATCGAAATAAATGATATCCTATTTTAAACCGTTGAGCTGGGAATGGATATCATTGACTGACCTTCTTTTGACGGTGTAACAGATTTCCTTTATAATAAAATTAATGTTTATTATAATTATGTTCACAAAACGAAAGAAAAGTATTTTTCAAGTTCGTTACCAACAAGTTGTTTAATTGGTTTTCGGCTTGGACGAGCTTTTCATGAAGAAAAATGTCGATAAATCGAAATTGTTCTTGAGGAGCGAAGACACTTCTTTAACAAGAATTGAGTAAAAAAATAAATAAGAAGCAAAGTTTTAAAAACTTTTAATTTAATCAGAAGTTGAAATCTTAATGAACGGATCATGGTTAGTTTCTTTGAGAGGGCAGTTCGATATTATGTGGCGAAGATTTCCAATTACTTCAGGGTGCAATTAAGAGGATTCACTTTGCGGACTTGCGCGCTGCAGACAGATAAGTGCCTCCACACGGACTGTGGTCATTTATTAGTTTAATTAAATCCACACTCGTCTTTACGTACTTACCTTTTACAGTTTATTGCTAGGCAACATGCTGTATAAAATACAATGTTTCTCCCTTAAGGCTTTAGCTTATTAGTAGGTGTTCAAGTCTTAGAAGGTACCTACTAATCCTAGTACATATAGTGAAAGGTTCATAAGCTCTGTAAAAATACCCAATCAGTTCATAGATAAAATTTGCTGACAACAGGGTCTCATTCTGGATCACATATTCAAAGTGAGGCCCTGTTTTCAGTAGTACGTGGACTAATATGATGATGAATGGATTTTGTTATTATTTCTTGTTCTTATTCTATTCAAACAATAACTACCCACTGAAATGGATCTGACATGAGTAAATTTTACGAAATACCATTACCTCATAATAATGAACCCTCCGTTTATAAACCTACGTGCTATTCATAGATCTCTACCTTTTAGTCCGCTGACCGCATTTGTATAAAAACATTAATTTCCTTCTACTTTCTCTCTTCACAAAATATTCACACACATTAAACGTTTTCTATTTAGGCACTTTATATTATTTGAATTCAAATATACCGTTTGCTTCTTCAATTCTTATGAAAAACATTTTAAACACAATATTTTTCGATCGCTTGTCTCCGCTATCTGGCCGCTATAAAGATGATTTACGTCCACAATATAACCTATGAAAATTTAATATCGCTTTAGTGCAAAGTACTTGTATAAAGTGATTGTTATCACGCATGAAATGTGGTGATACCCAAAAAATTTCGATAACATTCTCGGCATCACAAGAAAATACTTGAAAGGAGTGAAGGCAAGCTTTGACACTAACGGCCCTCTAAATTCTCTCTGAATAGATTAAAAAAAACCTTTTAATACAAGAAGTTTTAGCGGCTATGAGCATTTTCCCGACGGTTAACATTTTTCCGTTGGAATTACATATTTGCTGGGACGTTAAGCTTTTTGTGTACCTACACAGCCGACATTTGTATTTATTTGAATGCTCGTGAGTAATTGCTTTAAAAGTTACTTACTTATTTTGCTTTTATTTTCTGTGGTGAGAAAATCTTTGTGGGCCATTTTTCGTCACGCTTTCAAGATTAACGTAGAGATTACTTTGACGAGTTTCTGGATTTATATTTGAATGTAGTGATGAATGCTGGATAGAACAACACGCGTAGCTATAATATTATGTTTACACATTTTCCATACGCCTGTCGGACACAAATTCTGTCAAATCAAGTTATGGTGCAGCATCATATTCCTGTGACGTAATAATTTCGCTATGAAAGCTATAGGTACAGTAGGTATACACTCACATTTTAGTAAAAACACAATACATACTAACTTGAATAAAATGAATTTCAATGTTCTATAACATCGCATTTAAAATATAAGAAGAAGGTAGGTACGGACGCCAGCAGGTCAAGCTACCCGAAACTGTCAAATTTTCCCAATCAACCTTGAGCCTTAATGCTTTAGCGATAAAGTTGAAAACCTATTAAAGAGATTTGACAGATTGTAGTAGCTTGATGTGCTGGCGTCTGTACTTCTGCAAAAATGAACGCTTTTAAAACTAAGTTGAGTGTAACCATATTTGCAATGTATGAATGAGTCTAATCAGTTGATTAATTAATGACTGTAATACAAAATGTATGTTCACTATGCAGGTTAATTCAATTAGTCCGTAAAGTATGTAGAGCCAGTCAGCTTTGTATTCATTCATATTTTTTTTTACTGGCAATGAAAATCTTGCACAATTTTCTGATAGGTATTTGGTATTTTTTGTGCACACATCTTAGATAGTAAAACCAACGCCATGAATTCTACAGCAAAGCTCACAATGGGTGTACGGATTTGCGTTGTATATTTCTAAACGGAACCATGAGCGTGTCAACAAAACGCCGTGTTGCATGGAGGTCAACCTCGGGTCGGCGGCAGCCTTAGTTACGAGGTAGCACCTGCAAGGACCCAAGGCGACGTATTCCCGCCCTCGCTGTCAACTCACGTGGAAATCTCGCTCCGAATCTATTCCTAAATGCTAAAATCCGATCAGTCGGATGTTCGTCGAACAGATTGAAATGGACTTAAATATTCCTGTTTTGTTTACGTAATTGTCCCTATTTCAGCGTACTAATACAATATTGGAGGACACCGAGGTAGGTAGGTCATTGCGTAACACACTCTCAATACCAATACCATTTTGACGATTCAACAATATTATTCTTTGCGTTATTCACATTGCCGAGCAGAATAATTTTTCAAACTTATGAAGCAATGGACTTTGAATTTCCTTCAAAATCCTTCGGATTACGATTGAAAGTGTGTTACGCAATGGGGGTGCTGATCTGAAATGTGTAAGTGTATACCAAATCATTATATAAGCTACGCGTTTAAAGAAATATTTATCAACTAGACAAGCGCAGAAAAGTTATGAACATGAAAGTGATGACTTGAAAGACAATCAATGGAAGCAAGTATAGTCGATAATTAATTAACACTGTCTTTTTATTTTAATCAGCTTTGTAATTACACGTTCGAAAACTGCTGCAGGCCCGGCGAAATTGTTTTGATTGACTTTGTAATCTAATTAACAACGAGAAAACAGCTGGTTAACAGACTATCCGACTTCCGAGAGAGTTGTACGACTTGGGAGACTTAATGATAATAATGAAATATTTTTACATCAAGGTGACACTTCAGTCACGTACTAGTCAAGCTGTGGTCACGTCAATGAGCGAAACTGCGAAAGCATTGAGCGATGTTATCAGATATTATCGAGTCCTTGAGTTGCTGGATTGCGAACGAACGATCTAATATTACACTCCATAGATTTTTACCCATTACTGCGACCGTAACGTGTTCTCTGGATAAATCGGGCACATATATCTCCGCTTACCGACAGGTAGTTGAATATTTGTCCAAAACAGGTGCTTCAAACTTTCAGAAATTTATCACGTTTCGCCTACACAAATTTAGTGGAAATTTTCTCAATTAATTTTACTCAGTGAGAGTTAACTAACAGACAAAGTTGGGACAGGCCGACCGTCATTATTAATCTAAGAACCGTAATGAGATTCACCTTCGGCTTATAATTAGGAAAAACAAAATTACCCATTTGCATTAAATGATTTAAAGGCTTTATGAACTTTCCAACGCTTCCGGGACTGTCCCTGACGTCTTACTCCAAGTCAAAGGTCGGTTTCTTTACTTGTTTTTGCATTGCGGCTTGTGGACCAAAAATGTATAAGGTGTTACCGGCAGGGCTGCTCCCTTATTGAAGGTTATATAATTATTCAGTATTTATTTATTTTGTTCAGTACATACCCGTATATGTATAGTACCAGCATTTATGCCTACGTAGGTTCTTATTCAAAACTTTTCACGATTATCGCGGTTGAACGATAGGATATTGCGTGGGCTCGATTTAAGAAGAATAAATATTTCTGTGACAGCCTATGGCGGCAACAACAAGGCTACAGTTATTTTTTCTGGGTCTAGGCATGAAGTATAGCTTCACTTGTGTCAGTAATCAAATTTACAACATTTCTAGAGTGAAGTAACTCAAATGCTCACACATGATACTGTAGAGAATAGCCCTCTGAGGTAACGGGGGGAATCAAACAACTGTATGACTCCTTTACGATTATATTGTAAGAAAGTCTTTACATATATTTCTGTCTATATTCACACTCACAGTTCTAAACAAAACTCCTAATTAAAATATTTCACATTAGCTTGAACGATCGAATGCAACCCGCGCTAAATTATAGCCGGCCTGCACAACGTAAGGTTGCATTCGGCAGACAAACCTCTACAATACCTACAATACATTTTCTTTTCATTTCAACTACAACACAATGTTTAAAACCCATTTCTCGGTAGAATGGGCGGTGTCGTTAATTCGGCCGGGTGCAATAAGTACGGACTAGAGCAGCTTGCCAAGCCCGGTCAGTAAACCGGTTTCTTTCCCGGAATCCTCGTCAATTGGGACAGTGCTAACCGGGTCACATTCGCACGGGTAACCGATGCCAGCTTTCTTTGGATGCCTTTATTTTGACACGACGCGAAATTAACTGTTTCAGTGGTTACTTACTTAACATTTACAGTATCTGCAACTTTGTTCTTTGAATACATTTTAATAAGTTACACAATGACGTGGAATAAGTTTGAGTCTTCCATTATTATTTCTCGCAATGAGTATCCATTTACACCATCTATCAGCTGGTATGTCCTAGGACCAAAAATTCGAAGACATGTGACATCTACCAACCCGCACTGAGCCCGCGAACTGGATTACGGCCCACTCCCTATCACAGAGAGGAGGCCTGTGCCCTTATAGGCTGATTATGTACTAGCTGACATGCAGTTAAGTAATCATAAGTTGCCAGTATATTTATACAGACTTACATAAATACAAGTTTTCACCATATTTATCTCTTTCTCAAAACACACATATACCCCCACATAGGTACTTTAATAGGCCACATCATATAAGTATACATATGCATTTACTAGTAAGTAGTTCTCTTCGTCTTAATAATAATATACTGAGATCGTCCTACAACCACTGATATAATGTATACGCTGCATAGTGTTTAGATAAATGTTTTGTACATCTGAAGGTAATAAATTAATCTTTTTTTTTTTAGTTATTGCTAAGCAACAGACAAGTCATTATTTACGAGTGCTTTTTTAGGAAGGCTTGTCAGGTACCGCTGAACGCTTCTTGTTAATATTTCTTTATTCTCTTGTCTTCTTAGTTTGTCATAATTTTCAATTTTGGGAAGCTATTAAAACCCAAGCCAATATTATGAAATTCTGGCATATTTTTATGCTTCCCCAAATTGAAAGGAAAAACGCTAAAAGCACGCATGAGAAAAAACGGCTAATAATGTGTTTGTCAAGTGAAAAGATTGGCAGCTTAATAACCGGAAGATAAATTGATTTTGAGGAGGGCTGTGCTTCGGGCATATTTATCACAATACCACCGACACGCCTACGTATACGCCTTTGTCTGTAGGCCAGAGGTTATGCTAAAGAGTTTTCGATTAAATTTTGAGGATTTTATTAAAAAACTATATCCAATAACCATATTTTCATAGGCGGTGGTGGGTAGGTAGCTAGGTACACGAAAAGTGAGACAAGCCCAAAGGTTAAATGCCTATTCAGATATAAGCGACATCGCTGTCGTGCTCGGTAGCGATACGGGTCCGCCTTCTGGTTAGTCACTTTGGATCAGTATTGCTACCGAGCGTCACAACGATATCGCTTATATCTATTCAGATAAGGCGTGAACTTCCTAGCAAGAGGTCGTGCGTTTAATCCCATTGCACTATTGACATGAACCTATGAATTCTAAAACTATGAATATTTAGGTTATTTAGAGAGGTTAAAAGGGTTAGCCTGTAGGCAGTCTAAAGTGTGCTGTTTGTACAGTCAGCCGCAAAAAGATGTAAGTATACATCGACAAGCATTCATTTGATTGTCTAAAATGTATGTTCCATAATACTGTCGATGTATCCATCTTTTTGAGGCTGACTGTAGTCTGTAGTATGATTTTAGTTTCGTGTAATAGTGCGAGCTCATTGCAATTTATCTGGTACTGTTCCAAAACCCAAGCTACTGCTCAAAATTCATTTCATCTGTTATTTTCTTAACCTATACATAAATAAACTGATAGGTAGGCTCAGTAGCACTAAAATCGGTTGTCACGTGGACGGTGTTTGTGTGAATAACATTAGCTATGCTGATGATATGGTGCTGCTGAGCCCATCTACCGGTGCACAAATTTTAAGGAGTTTTCTCATTGAAAGCTCCTTAAAATTTGTGAAAGTTATGCAGTGGCTCACAGGCTCAAACACAATACCGATAAGAGTGAATTGTTGGTTTTTAAATCAGGTACTTTAACCTACAAACATCTGCCTGAATTCTCATTCTCTGGGTCTCCTTTAGGTTAGGTTTCGAAGTTTAAGTATTTGGGCCACTGGGTCACTAATGACTTAAAAGATAATGTTGACATAGACAGGGAGCGCAGGTCGCTGGCTGTCCATTGCAACATGCTGGCCCGCAGGTTTGCACGCTGTACTGAATCGGTTAAGATAACGCTTTTTAAGGCCTTCTGCCAGTCGCTTTACACGTGCAGCCTGTGGACCAGGTATACCCAGCGGGGGCATACAGTACAATAACGCATTCAGGGTGCTTTTTGGGTTGCCGTGGCGTTGTAGCGCGTCAGGGATGTTCGCGGAAGCGTGTGTCGACGGGTTCGCTGCGATCATGCGGAAGCGATGCGCTTCCATGATGGCGCGCTTGCGCTTCTCCTCCAATGGCATCCTGAATGTGTTTACAGACCGGTGGGACTCTACCCTCTTACGAAGGTGGGTAAGTGTTCATACACACTTATCCAATTAAGCGGTGTACCATTGAACGAGCAGTTCAATGGTACACTACTTGTTTATTATTGTAAATTTAATTTAATACTAACATTAGGCTAAGTTATACTACTACTAACAATATATGGATGTAATTCTGAAATAAAATATTTGGATTTGAACTTTTCATCTATGAAAATTCCATGGATGTTATCTATGGAATTTTCAGCAGTAGCCTGGATTTTAGAACAGTAACACTATAAATTGCAATGAGCTTTCCCCTTCTGTTATCACACAGACAACACTCTTGACTGGTCCATAAAAGGGAGCAATTGACTGATGTTTTCCTTTACCGTTTTTAGAGCAGTGGTGATAAAATAAATTACACAAAATAAAGCCTGCCTGGGTTCGAACCCACGACATACAACTCACAAGTACCCCCACTGCTCTCCACGCTCTCCAGTTCTTACAGACTTCAGCTGAAACTCCGCAGAAGTGTAAAAAAAACCATACAGGATCAGGAGAATTGAGGTACCTACTATTCGTACAAATGACATAACTTTCCCAATTTTGACAAAACTTCCTCTTAAGCAAACAGCGGACATTTTTGGCGTATTATGCAAAGCTCATGTGGCCCACATTTGGTGCTTGATGGAACAAAAACACTTGTCTTGTGAAGAGCTTGTTTATAACGTGGCCTTATCTCCTTAAATAACTATTTAATGTAATGCTTGTATTCCCTCAAAGGCTACACAAAGATGCATACAAACATTTTACCAGTTTATAAGATACTAGGTTCTGCTCGCGGCTTTGTCTTCGTGGATGTCGGAAATTATCTCACGGGAACGTGCTACCGTGACAAAAAGTAGCCTATATCCTTCCCCAGGATGCCATCTATCTCCTTGCCAATTAGGCGTGAAAAGGTATATAAATTGGATTTCTTGGGTTTTCATTTTTTGCGTGGAACCATAATTCCTTTTTCTTAAATAACTCCTTATAACATCAGCTACCTGCCAGTGAAAGTCCTGTTAAAATCGGGTCCAGCCATTTCGGAGATTAACCAGAACAAACACACAGACAGAATAAATTAAAAAAAAACTTTTTTTGCCATAAGTACTGTATATACTTTCTTATGCATTTAGTAAAAAACTATATTTTTACTTTACAAACGGACACCAAAATTTTTTTTTTTTGTATATTTTATTTATTTGTATAGGTCATCGTCATCATTCTCCTGCCCCTTATCCCAATTTATTTGGGGTCGGCGCGTAGGTATGTTCCTATAGTTAAATCGCTAGTTATATTGATTGCCACTAACCGGGCTCTAATTCTGACATGGGGCTTCTCTGAGAATTTCCTAAACAAAAACTCAATAACACTTTGCCCGACAAAGAAACTAAACCCAGATGCCTGATGCATGCCATCACTAGACCATCATGGCAACCACACTCTCTTCTTCATATTTTAAAGTAAATAAATGTTAATAGGTACCTACGCTGGAGAATAAATAGATTAAAGCCAGACCTTGTATCTTACCGGCGGTAGACGGGATTTACCTTACGAACTACACCCCTTCTATAATTAAATACAATTACGGCGGCTTTGTTAATAAAAATATAATATTTGACTACAAAGGGTGGATTATTCTTCTCTTGTGTTTTAAATAGGTAATCTCGTACTGGCTGGCTCACTTCTTAACCAGCATGAGGATTAAAAACTGACCAATTATCAAAATTAGATTTGAAAAATCATGTCATGTCTGTTCGAAAAGTCAACATCTGCCTAGCCTTTTCCCAACTATGTTGGGGTCAGCTTCCAGTCTAACCGAATGCAACTGAGTACTAGTATTTTACATGGAGCGACTGCATATCTAACTTCCACAACCCAGTTACTGGGTAATACGAAACCCCTTGGTAAAACTGGTTGTCAGACTTTCGGGCTTCTGACGACCCGTAAAAACTGTCAAAGATCCACAAATGACAGCCGGGACCAACGGCTTAACGTGCTCTCCGAGGCACGGAGGGGTCTTGGTATGTAAAGATGAACACCCGTCCACGGACCGTCCGCGGCAAGCATAGGTTAACCTGATTGATCGCCCCGTGGGGCTGTTATTACTTAGCCACAAACCCCTCTGTTCGAAAAGTATTTGATGAAAATGTAAACCAACCCTGTTCTGGTTTAATTCTTATGCAATCACTCACTAAAGGGAACTAGTAATACATTCATCTGTATTTAGAAGATATAAAATTTATATCACCATGTTGTGGTAGAATGTACAGATACAGGTATTTAAAAAAATATTAACATCTTAATCATACAAAAAAAAAATATATATATATGTATATATATTTAAAAAAAAGGTATAAAAAATATAAAACTTCATTTTTACAAATAAATAAATTCGGATTTCTGATTCTGATTATCTCACCCCTTTTTAAAACATTTATTGTTTGAATAACATTTAATGAAAAATTAACCATAATTTAAAATAAGAATTTGGTGTTAAATTATTTAATTACACAAAACAAAGCACTCAATTTCTGGCACTACAAATTAGCATCCACAGGTTCGTTTTCTGATCAATAAATACTGAGGAAGAGACCTTACGTGATATTTCAAAACTCATTGTGATAAGAATTACAAACGCTCACTCACATTGACAGGAAACATAATTTTGTGGGCAATTCTCGTAATAAGAACGTTTACAGTCTGATCTCAGTCTAAATCTGTCAGAAATACGTCTAATTTCCCTACATTTTTGACAAGTTTTTGACATTGATTGTTGCTGAGATGAGATTGCGACTTGAATTTGAACGTTTTATAAGTACGAGAATTGGCCTTCAGTAATCCACTTATGATCTAATGAGACCTCAAATAGACGACCACATTATCGCTTACCATCGGGTGAGGTCGTAGTCAAACGCGATCCTATCAATAATAATAAAATAACTAATCAACAGTTCGCTGTTGGTAATATGTATGCATGAGGACATATCAAGCTATATATTTCCAGTATAAGCTGACTTCTTATTGTACGAAATGCCTATACAATGCGAGGTCAGCTTGATATGTCGTCGTGTGTACCTCATACAGAGATTATATATATTATAAAAATGTAAATATGATTATTAACCCTAGAATACCAATTTTTTTTTGTCACTACTCTTTATTAATGTTGGCCTGGGAGGCTAATTTATGAATAAAAAGAAATTTTGTTTTGTTTTGTTTTTAATAAAATGCAAGCAATCTACCTTTCTTAATTTGAAAGCGTTTTTTTTTTTTTTTTTAGAAAAATTCTAGTTTGGCCATAAGTTAACCTTAAAAATATAATATTACCCTTTCTGACACAGCCTTACGGAACTCTTTTATAGAAGTACTAATTTAGAAATGAACATTATGATAAAAAAGAGTCCGCCTATTATTGTATCTACCTACAGTCCAATATTGTAAAAATCTTTTTGTTTTTCCTATTTGTGTACAATAAAAAATAATCTATCTACAAAATTTAAAATATATCTTGAAAAACAATTATGGTTATTATAAAACAACACCGTATTGTACTCAGAGAGATTTTTAGCGGAGCCCCGCCGCGCCGGGATTCGCGGAACTCCTAATTCCATATTGTTCCTTTTTTGTGTAAAATAAAACTATGGTGGCGGCTGGCCTCGCTCTCGAACCGACAGTTTTATTGTGTATATTAATATCTGGTTTTTAAAGCTTTTGTTTATCAAAAGGATCATTTATACTACAAAAATAATGGTAATTATAATAAGGTAGGTACATGTTAGAAAATGCACGTTATGCAACATTAGAATTGGGGTTCTACCCGATGAATTCCTGGGTACATTCAAATTTAGGTAAATATTTACTCAATGTACCTTTGCCAGGGAGATTAATAATTGACTTAAATGATCAGCAAAAGTATGTGGCCAGTATAATTTTCCGCTTGGTGATAAAAACGAATTTTAATTAATCTCTTATATCTCTTTTTTTTTCTTTTAATTTAATTTATTTCTTTTTTAATTTTGGAATTATTTTGGGTTAGCTACTGAATTACCCTAAATTAAAAAAAACAGCTCATTAACAATGGGTTTTCATACACTTTTTCTGCCCGCAAATATCACAGTAATGACGTACTTTCTGCCTCATTTTTTAAAAAAGTAATATTACTTTCCGAGCAGGTAAGAGTGAGAGAGAGTCTAGTATAAAAGTTAAAATTGATGCCTATAGTATCAGCACAATTTCTGTATTTTATTTTGTTCTTTTGAGCACTGTAATTAGATTCTACTAGACGTAAATTACACTAACTTATTAACAGTTTCCTTATGTATTCTGCGTTGGATCACGCAATTGTTATATTTTCTTATTAGTGTCATGAGGGATCAGTGTGAAATATGAGAAGATCTTCTTTATTTTATGCCTCATAAAAGTGACCATTCCGCACCATTACGATCCTCAGCCCATGGTGGGTTATATGTCGTTATCGCTTGCAAATGTTACTGAGAGTGCCTGCATTTTGAGTATAATGTCACATTTACATACTCCTTTAACGAAATTACATTGCCTATAGACATTTCAATTTAACGTTATTGTTTTAAGTCTACTGCTCTAAACCTACACACAAAGCAAAAGCAATATTTGAGCAGAGCAGTGGTGCCCAATGGTATCGACCCCGACTTACGATTTGTGTGTGTATTTGATTTAATCTCCACTGCTCTCAAAACCATGAAGGAAAACATCGTGAGGAAACCCGCATGTCCTAGAACCAAAAATTCTAAGACATGGGACATCTATCAACCCGCACTAGGCCCGCGAGGTGGATTATGGCTCACTCCCTCTCACAGAGAGGCGGCCTGTATCCCAGGAGTGGGAACATTATAGGCTGATTTTGCTTATATTATTATAATATCAATATTAGGTACCTAATACGTAAATAATGTTTTAATTTCATTTCGAAATATTCCATTGACCAGGCATTGAATTGCTCTGTGTTAATGAGTCTTAAGTGAAAGAAGATGTAAAGTAGGTTGAGAAAACTATGTATCTACACTGCAACAAAAGTTTTAACCCGGACTTCAAACCTTGAGTGTGCGTTGTTTATGTAGTTTCGGCTAACAGGAGTTAATGATATTTTGGTACCAACGGCAGTTTCCAAGTTCTGAGTATTATCAAACAATTTAGCTTTAGTTGTGAGAACTCGACTGTTTTGATATTTGAAGAAGCACGTGATAATATTATTTATTACAAGCAAATACATGAACAGATTCAGAACAGAATTGAACAGCTTTAAAAAAAAAACAGTATTTTATTCACAACAAAATTCAATCGGAATAGGAATTAGAGCTCCATGCAAATATAGAATTATTCAGGTGCCCATCGTATACAATGTATTAAGGTAACTTTATGGAAATCGGGGGCCCGGACCGTAATAATTCTAGCGTTTGTTTGTGTACATGTGCTGCCTGTTACGCAATATCTCAAACTGCCAACACACAGCTAAATTCGATTGTGAGACGAATAAGGATATAATTAATAGTTTCAGCAAATAATCTTGGCCTTATAGTTGGTTAATCCGGTTTGGTCGAGCAATTTGATTGATATCTAAATCCGTACTACGTTGGCCAGATATTTTGTCGTACCTCTGTCTTATGAAATCAATATTGGTACAAATGTTCCTACAATTCATTCCACAAAGGGACCTCACTATCAATAACAAGCTCGTAGAAATAAAGTGGAAATCGTAAAAATGGGAAACAAAAGGCTGTCGTTATTATGGGCTAACGCAAAGCATGTTGTAACTTAGCTTAATCCCTTTGAATTTAATTCTGCCAGCTTTTAGAGAATTACAGCTCAAGAGAAATGAAAAAAAAAATTAAATGTTTTTTTTAAGTGAAGTCATAAATGTAAGACCAACAATCATAGCAGGCCGTAGACATCCACTGATGAGCATTAAAATAAATATCCCAATTTATGGCCGATGCAATGAGCGGCCAAGAATAAATTCCCATAAATGAATTCATGATTGATGATCGCCCTTTGCGTGCTGCGGGCTGGAGACGTAACCAAAGAAACTATGCCAAATTCTTAGATAATTTTTTAAAATAAACCTCCTTTCTAAGTGACCGACCTCTTCTCAAATACCAATCGCTGCCGTATAACGACATAACAGGTAAGCAGTACTTCAATATCCCAAGTAATAAGGCTTCTGTGTAATATTGACATTATAGCCCCTATGCGGTATGCCATCTGGCCCCAAACCCTCCACATTCCTAACGTCAGTATTTTTAAAGCACCTTAACGGCCTTTTATGCGGTGAAAACGATTTTCTTTATATTCTGGCCCTGTTCAATGAATAATCTGTTTTGCTTTCCATACCATCAGTTTTATATGATAGACCAACTTCTGCCCGCGACTTCGTCCGCGTGAAATTTCTGACCCACCCCGCCATATCGCATCACCTGCCCGCGATATTACTTCGGTTTGCGTGCTTTCTGAATTCTTATCGTTTTGTTCGGCTCCTAAGGATCTTAGGGTGGGTGGTATAAAATGCAAAAAATATTTTTTTCAAATCCGACTAGTAGTTCCAGAGATTAACGCGTTCAAGCAAACAAACAAACTCTTCAGTTTTATTATTAGTAGATATAAATTTAAAAACCGACTGGTATGGTAGTCCCAGAAATTAGTGCGTTCAACCAAACAAACAAGCTCTTCAGTTTTATTATTAGTATAAATTTAAAAACCGACTGGTATGGTAGTCCCAGAAATTAGTGCGTTCAACCAAACAAACAAACTCTTCAGTTTTATTATTAGTATACATTTAAAAACCGACTGGTATGGTAGTCCCAGAAATTAGTGCGTTCAACCAAACAAACAAACTCTTCAGCTTTATTATTAGTATAAATTTAAAAACCGACTGGTATGGTAGTCCCAGAAATTAGTGCGTTCAACCAAACAAACAAACTCTTCAGCTTTATTATTAGTATACATTTAAAAACCGACTGGTATGGTAGTCCCAGAAATTAGTGCGTTCAACCAAACAAACAAACTCTTCAGTTTTATTATTAGTATAAATTTAAAAACCGATTGGTAGTCTCAAAAATTAGTGCGTTCAACCAAACAAACAAACTCTTCAGTTTTATTATTAGTGTAAATTTAAAAACCGATTGGTAGTCCCAAAAATTAGTGCGTTCAACCAAACAAACAAACTCTTCAGTTTTATTATTAGTATAAATTTAAAAACCGATTGGTAGTCCCAAAAATTAGTGCGTTCAACCAATCAAACAAACTCCTCAGTTTTATTATTAGTTTAAATTTAAAAACCGATTGGTAGTCCCAAAAATTAGTGCGTTCAACCAAACAAACAAACTCTTCAGTTTTATTATTAGTATTTTAAAAACCGATTGGTAGTCCCAAAAATTAGTGCGTTCAACCAAACAAACAAACTCTTCAGTTTTATTATTAGTATTTTAAAAACCGATTGGTAGTCCCAAAAAATAGTGCTTTCAACCAAACAAACAAACTCTTCAGCTTTATTATTAGTACAGATATGCAAATTGTAAGTAGGTACACGTTTCTCCGGTATCCTTGGAAGTGTTCGACCACGGCGTATTGTTGTTCGTCTTCCGTTCACTAAAGACGGTATTTAGGCTCATGTAATACGAGATCCGAGCCATTTATCGGCCCCAATACTTTACTCAAGGCCATGTACATCTACAAAAAAAATTCCCTACGAAATAACCTAATTATATAATAAAATTATCTGAAAAAGCGTTTCAAATTCTCGAAGCTTTGATTATGTTTATGATACATAAATATAGTTTTATGTTTCATCAAAAACTTCAAGGCACGATGTAAGTTTGAAGTTTTAAATAATTGAAGGATTAAAACTGCCTATCCATCAAAATTCAGCAATAATTCGTTAGAAAAGCTGTGTAAACGTGACTATGAGGCGGACAGAATAATTTTCGCATTGATAATATTATTAGTAAGGATTATGCAAATGAAGCCTGCATTATTGAATGTATCATTATGTGTGCATGCCAAGCTAAACTATAATGAAGATTAATAGGTGTTAACCGAATTTACAATGTAACCACATAGCATCGCATAGAGCTCAAAATAATCTCCAGTCTACATATCAATTTGTTGGGTCAATAAACTTGCAAGCGACGATGTTTGTCATGTGTTAGAGTAATATTTATTATATTTTAAAGAAGGCTTACAGACTAACAAACCGATGACAAAGAATTTAATATTAAAAAAAATGCTATTAACAAGCCTCCACTCATAGTAAAGGAAAAAATGTCGATAAAAAGAACATACTAGTAATATAATTAGTTAAGAGTTAACTATCCAAGAAAAAAGACTGTGCCAAAAGCCGTCTTAAGGTCGATACACTGGTGCAAAACAAGTCGACATTAAGGTCCCAAGGAAGCCTATTGAAACTAAGTGCACTTCTTATTGAGAAGACATTCCGCCTATTTAGTCATTGCGAAAGGTACATTTAATATTGGCCGTTGACGTAATCCTATCAGATTCGTGCGTAATGACAGATTAGCAACCAGTTCAGTACAGTCAATGTGGCCATTTGCAATACCCAACAGTAAACTCATGTCTCCAATATAACGCCTCATCTCCAGAGGAAGGAAGTGGTACCGTCTGCAGCGGTGCTTGTAGTCAACCGATTATTGCTGAGCCCTATAATCTAAACAACGTAGAAATTTTCTTTGGACGCCTTCAATACGGGATTTATAAGTTTGATACTGCGGGTTCCAAACCTGAGACGCGTATTCTAAATGGCTGCGCACAAAAGAACAATACAAGATTTTAACTGGTTTAAGAGATCGGAAACAGGCCGTGGTGCGTAGTATAAATCCCAAAGCTTTGGATGCCTTTATTACTATGCTATTTACATGTTGATCAAACAGAAGCTTGCTGTCTACAATTACCCCTAAATCTCGTTTGCTATTTAGCCTGCTAATGATCTGATCGTTCATGGTGTAACTAAAATGTATCAAAGAAGTACAACGTGAGAACGGGACCCTCGGGACACCCAGATTATACACGGATGTTCTTAACAGACCAGGAGACCTGATAAGCTTCTGGAGGGAGGTGGGCTGGTTGGAATAACCACCGACGGCCGCCATGGCCCACGTACAATGGTCCACCTGAAGGACTAAGTGCGGAAACCAATCCCATAACATAGAACATAGAACATGAGAACGTTAGGAGGAAGCATTTAGAGACATTTAATTGGAGTTTGTTACGGATGCAATATATTTCAAACCTATACAACCTATTCATCTTCATTCCTATTTCATCTTGCAACTGACATGCATCAGTCGTGTCTCGCACAACTTTATGAATCTTCATGTTCAGCTTAGAGTAAAATATACGAATGACGAAAGCATTGTTTGATATCTGCAATGAACAATATAAATAACAGAGGACCCAAAATGGAGCCTTGTGGTACGCCTGAAGGGACAGAACTCCAACCAGAGGTGTAGCCCTGAAGCACGACAGTCTGCGTTCTGTTCTCTATGTAGGAGGAGAACCAACGGTACAGGTCACCGTGTATTCTGGCGAGAAACAGCTTCTTCAGCAGCATACAATGATCAATACGGTCGAAACACTTACTATAGTCGGTATAAACCACATCAACTTGACGCTGCTCCATGCCTTTTGTAATAAACTCATGTGATAGAAGCAAGTTAGACGTAGTCTAGCGGTTCCTAACAAAACCGTGCTGTTCCTCGCCGAGAATTGACTTGAAAGCCGCATAGACATCGGTATAAACTATACGTTCAAGAATTTTAGAAAAAAGGCCATTTTTTATGTTTTCAATGTTAGCCTTGCCGCCCTTTTTAAAGACGGGGGTGACGAAAGCAGACTTCCAAATCTTCGGAACTTTGCCCTCGGAAAGAGAGCGCTTGAACAAGATAGAAATGGGTTCCATAAGACTATCAGTACAAGTGAATATTAACATAGGAGGTATTAGGTCAGGCCCACCTAATTTACTGAGGTCTAAAGATTTCAGCAGCTTCAATATACGTGAGTGGTTTATGTCAACTGTGCTGACGGACATTGCAGTATTACTTACTACATTGCTCACTGGAAGTACGTTCACCATCAGCCGTTGATTCAGGTTCTGAAAAGGTGGACTGGAAATAGGTAGGAAAGAGGTTGCTAATATCTTGTCCCGTATTCACAGAGGTCTCACGGTAGAACATCTCATTAAGAAACGAGCCAGCCCTCCGCTTACTTTTTACGAACGTCCTGAAAGACTTGGGATTTTTTACAATAGAAGCCTCAATGTTTGTCATATAATTGTCATAACAGGATTTTTCCAGCTCAAAAGCTTTGGTACGCAATAATAAAAACGACTGATAATCAGATAAGTTACTGTATCGTTTATATTTCTTATGATACTTATGTTTTTCTCTAATAATTTTAATTAGTGCTGGGGTATACCAAGGAGGATAAGAGGACTGTTTTACAGATTTTAAAGGTATGTGTCTATCCCTAAGCTCATATAGCTTACTATAAAAATTAGTAACGGCATCTTCCAGGCTCGTTGATCGTAACAACTGAGTTAATTAGATAAGGTTCAGATTTAATAGCATCATAATTGCCCTTCGAGAATATATAACGTTGCATAGGTTTGTCGATAAGGTTTTGAATTTCAATAAGTTTTGTCTCAATAATTAAAGGCTTATGATGAAAATCAATAGGAAGAGCAAGTGGGTCCGTACATCCCGAGACAATCACAGTATCGTTACAGAATACAAGATCAAGTAGTCTACAGTTAATGTTCCGCTCACCATTATACTGTGACAAGTTGAACATTTGTTTTGTTTCGAAGAACTGAATAACATGCTGAGATGAAATATTTTGAAGGATTAACTCACCATTGGTAACTATGTCCCCATTACACCACTCGACGTTGTTACCAAAATTAAAATCACCCACCAGCAAAAACTTGTCAAGTGGATGAGTCAGAATTAAGTTGTTGAGACTATCTGTGAAATTAAGCAACTGAATACTATGAGAATTACCTAGATTCTCCTTGCACAGGTAAAGTGCACATATATGCAAATTATAACTAATCTGTGGTTTGAACTTTTTAAAGATTAAAGATAGCCAAATATCCTCCGCAGAACTACGCCAATCCAACCTCTCAACTATTGTAAGATCATGTTTCACCGCCAACAGTACACCACCACCACGCAACTCACCGGTTCGGGAGTAGTCACGATCGCGTCTCTAAACGAGGTAACGTCCATCAAATAGTTCACTGTTGTTAAAACTATCATCTAGCCACGTCTCCGTAAATATAATGATATCGTAGGAACTGAGACATACTCCGCGAAACACAATGTTCGTTTTCGTTCGCAGACCACGCACGTTCTGGTAGTAGATTTTAAGCGTAGCCATAATTATGTTTAACTACAATCAAATAACATAAGAGTAGATAACAAATCTTAAATATAACAGGTAGAATAAAGTGCAGGTCATTGTCGCAGACTTTATAATACTTAATGCGGGTAGCGGTCAAGTAAAATAAAAGACACAACATACACAGTGAGCAGTAGAAATAACATCATAAAATAGTAGTTTTAGAAAGAAACAAAAGGTGATGACCAGTACAGAGACAAGAGCACCTCGGAGTAAATTGTCATAACTGGGGACGGTTCAAAAAGGAAAATGTACAGACGCCAGCTCATCAAGCTACTACAACCTGTCAAATTTATTTAATAGATTTTCAACTTTATCGCTAAAGTGTTAAGGTTCAAGGTTGATGGGGAAAATTTTACAGTTTCGGGTAGTTTGACTTGCTGGCGTCTGTACCATATGGCACGACAGAAATGGTTTACATTAGCATAATAAAAAGTGACATTGCAAAAAAAATATCGAATAGACTTACTTGGGCACACCGTGTAACGACACAAAACTAATAGGAAAACGCAACTAGCACACATATGGCTAGGATTCTCAAACAACTTTGTTTCGCACTTAGAAAACACACGCCAAAACACAGACTTATATAAACATAGTATTCTAATATTGTTTGTTTTCAGCAGATCTTTCTCCGATTAGACAACCAGCGGTGGCAACGTATCGATTTTTCTTACGTGTATCTTCGCATGTTTGACCCAAACGTATTGGAAGTCCATTTCTGCTGATGTTTTCTTAGTTTTAGACAGCAATACTTTGTTTTTGATTGTAATGTGATCGTTTATAAAATTTTATGGTTGCCACTCAATCCGATTTTATCTGGCGTCAGGGGCGAGGTCTTTAGTTCGTGCCTAGCAGCTGCTATGAAATCTTCTTTTACGTAACATTGGCAGAAGCAGACTAATGAAGGGTTTTATACGGTCTTTCTCGCTAGTAGGTACTCGTGTGACGAAGTTAATTTGATTTTTAGTGATAGGGTAATTGACTTTAGCGCTAATTTTGGCTATTATTTCAAATAATTTCTCGTTACCTGTCTGAGGCACACCCTTCACTTCAACACTATTCATACGCGACCACTGATTCTTATTATTATTGTCTTCTTCTAACTTCTCCAAACGGGCTTGCAGTTGTTCGACTTGGTCCTGGACTTTCTCAACCTTAACAATACATAACTCCATGTCATTCAATTTTCCAGAGACTTCCTTCATAACCTCACTGTACTGGTTGGAGAAGGTTGTTTTGAACTCGGCAAATTCATTCCTCAATGCAACGATGTCTTCTTTCATATTCTCCAGTCTGGCAAATTTCAAAGACAACGCTCGAATTTCTTGCAGGAAAACCGATTCTGGTTCCAGCACGGGGGCGGGTGACACTGGCAAGACAGTTTGTAGGGTATTGCCTGCAGTTCTGCATTTACTGCAACGCCATATTAGCTTACGATCCCCTAACTTTTGGTAGCCGTTTTCAGTGACGCCCCCACAATGGAAATGCATCATGAGTATAGTGTAGTGTAGTAATATATAATAATAATAATTAATAATAATTAATAATTTATTTAATCTCAGAAAAAAACTTTACATTCAGGTTTTGAGTAACACTGGACCCCACACTAGGATACCCTGTGTCGTGAGGTCCAGTCTCTTTCATCACAAGGTTGTATATGGAAAAAATGAAAGGGGTGTTTATGTTTAGTATAGTATGTAGTGTAAGTGTGTAGTGTAAGTGTAATGAGAGCGTTATGAGAGAGTGAATGTTGTGATGTGTTTGTGTGCGTTGATTCAGCTAATAGTGATTATCCTTTCAGTGTTCAAATAATCCAAATCAAGCAGCCAATTAGTTACAATTTTCTTACAAACATGTCTAGTCGAGTTTAAGATTTTCACTTCTTTATTTATTTTTGGGTATAGATGAGGGCCCATGAAAGCAAAAGCTTTTTTGCCAAAACTCAGCTTGCAGGTTGGTCTCTTCCATTTGCATCTTCTTTGTGAACGCTTGTCATCAAGGGTATCATGGTGCGCAGTTTTGTGAAATCTAAGGATAACAGCCAGTATGTATAGTTTGCGCACCGTTAGAACTCTAGACTCTTGGTAAAGTAAGTGTGTTGGGTGGCGAGTTCTCCTCTTATACATTACCTTCAAAATTGCTCTTTGTGCCCGCTCTGCAGTAATAAGATGACTTTTACTTGCTGATCCCCAGGTCAGGACACAGTATCCTAGGATTGACTGGCAAAGAGCATGGTAGATCATCTTAAGCGTCGAGATATCTGCCAGTGATCTTAGTCTCTTGAATATATAAAGCAGCTTTCTGACTCGAGCACTTAGCGTTTCGATTTGTTTCCGCCATTTCAGATGCTGGTCAATAATAACACCAAGATATTTGATACTATTCACCCCTTCAAAGGCTGTGCAGTTGCAAGTGTTACCCGAAACATAGCCGCATGTATGAAGTTTAACTGTGAACAGTGATGGAGCCAATGTTTTTTTTGTTACGCTGAAGTTAATGATTTTGGTTTTTTCCACGTTCAATGTTAGTAGATTGTGCTGCAACCAGTCAAATACTGTCTGCATTCCGGCTTCCGCAGCGTTGTAGGTTTCCTCCCACGACCTACCATGAAAAACGATGGCAGTGTCGTCTGCATATGCAAAAATCTGTGCCCTGTTTAACTGGAGTGAACAGAGACCGTTTATGTATAAAAGAAACAGTGTGGGACCAAGGACACTGCCCTGCGGCACCCCGTATTCAACGTGCACAAGAGAACTCTGGTAATCACCTAAGCAAACTCTTTGTTTGCGGTCAGTGAGGTATGAGTCGAACCAGTCCAGCGCAGTGCCCCTGATACCCGCACATTCCAGTTTTTTTAATAGTATTGGCCTGGACACGGTATCAAAGGCTTTGGCCAGGTCGAGGAAGACACCGCCACACTTCTCTCCACTATCTAATTTAGCTGTCACGAAGTCAACCAAATTGGTGACTGCGTCCTCCGTCGACCTGTCACTGCGAAAACCAAACTGATTGGTTGAGAGTAAGTTTTTTTCTTGTAGGTAATTTAACAGTCTCTTATTCACCAGCTTTTCGAGTATTTTTGACACAGATGTTAAGAGGGAGATAGGTCGATAGTTGGATGCCACCGTAGAATCTCCCGCTTTGTAAATTGGACACACATTGGCTATTTTCATCTGTGCTGGTACTTTCCCCGTTACGATACTTAAATTGCAAATATGCGTAATTGGGGCCACTAGACCCTTTATACCTAATTTAACAACACGGTTAGTTATTTTATCCCATCCCGGAGCGGACTCGTTCTTCATGTTTAATATAATTGAACCGATCTCATTTTCGTCTGTGGGATACATAAAGAAAGACTCACGAAGAAATGAGTCGGTATTACACTGGGTTACCATATTCACTAATTCAGCTTCAGTTTTTTTAAGTCGCTTCATAGTGTTTTCAGCAAGTTGCTCGCCCACGTTAGCGAAAAAATTGTTAGCGATATCAAGGGAGGTAACCTGGTCGTCATGAGCATTTAACAACTCAAGGTTGCCCGCTGCTTTTTTGTTCAGGTTACATATGTTTTTGACAGCAGCCCATGCCTTCTTACTGTCACCGTTAGAACGATCCAAAAGTTCTTTGTCAGAAGCATTTTTAAGGTTTTGCAATGTATTATTGCAGTAGTTCCTGTAGTTTTTGTAGTGTTGTTGTAGTACAAGATCATTTTTGTTTGCTTCTTTTCTTGCTTCTAAGTGTAATGAGTCTCGTTTACGTATACATTTAAGTAGGTTTTCGGTCATCCAGGGTTTTCTTATTTGTTTAGAATTTTTGATTATAACAGTCTCCGAGTGCTTTTCTATACATTCAACTAGCTTGGCTGTGAGTTCTTTCGTGGCCTCGTTAATGTCGCTGTAACTATATAGTAAACTCCAGTCTATATTTTCGATCTCATTAATTAAGTTAGAATATTCTATTTTCAGCTGTTTTTTATGTTTATCACGTGGCTTTTTTTGTGTAGTGTGTTTACTGATACTTATTATCACTGTATCATGGTCTGTCAGCCCACTTTCACATATTACCACTGAAGCCGATTTTTTGGTCTTAATCAGCGCGTGGTCAAGGCATGTTCGATCATGCGTAGGATATTGATGACCGGGGTAGAGACCATACTGTCCTGTAATGTCTAGGTACTCGCTCGCGCGGTTGTCACGTGTATCAGTTGTAATATCGATGTTTACGTCACCAGTCAAGACACAGGTCGGGTTTTCACACGATTTAAGAACGCTATCCAGGGAGTCACAAAAATTTCGGGTGTTATAGAAGGAAGGGGACCTGTAAAGAGCACAGATGGTTAATTCCATACCAACGTGTATCAGTAAACAGTTAGCTTCCTGAAATGGTGGTTCCTCAATTGTTACCCTCAGTTCGGTTTTGCAGAGAATTGCTAGTCCATCATTTTGATTTAAGTAGCACCTAGAGTAGTGACATACGTAGCCATTAAGTTGTACCTTAGGAGTTGACTCATTTAGTCGACATTCAGTCAAAATAATAATATCTGGCAGAAAATTTAATCTGGTTAGGAAGACTGTGAAGTCATCAAAGTTTTTCTGGATACTTCGTATGTTTTGGTTAACAATAGTAAGTTGAGTGTTTACATTACCAATGTAACTTAAACATTGCTCTGGGCAATTTAATTTGATATTGGAGAAGATATCTGTACTGTCTATGTCCCTTATTAAATCATTTCGATTAGCCATTTTTGTTTTGACTTGGGTTTATGAGTCTGTTAGATTTTCTTGCTAAGTTTGGGAAAATATTAGATTTGGATGGTAGTATTAAGTATGTTGTATGTGTATTTATTTTACCATTATGTGTGTGTGAGTGTGATGCGTGAAAGTGAGTGTTTTGGGAGGTAGTGTTACTTTGTGTTTTTTTAAATAAGTCTTCACAATATGTATCAAGAGTTCCATAATTAAGTAATAGTAGTAGCTTGAATAATAGGATTATCTTTCCCGCGCAATTGCTGAAGTGTATTTTCATTCTTGACATGAATATATTTATCACCTTCTTGTTTTCGTAGAAAAACCCGTCCACTCGCAATCCAGCAGAAACTATATTTTTCTGCCTGAGCAAAATCCCGAGCGAGAAAGTGGAGTCTCTTGGCCTTGCTGGTGAGGTGTTCAGACAAGTAAATTGGTGCAGCAGGGCCAACCGAACCAAGGTGAGAGGAGTTCAGCCGGGATGATTTATTTTCGTTATTGTATTGTTTGGTACTGCTTAAAAATTTGTCCTTCATAAAGACATCTGAGAATTCCACAACAACTGTCGATGTAGTAGACGCCTCTTTTGAGGGAAGACGGTAGACATCTTTAATATTAGACGTTGAAGATTGAAGATTTACTACATTCATGAGCTTTGTAATAGAGTTAAGGATATCTAGCTTACTTTCTTTCTTCTTCTTTGGAACGCCCCTAATCTCCGCACTGGTTTTTCTTATGGCTCTCTCGAGGTGTTCGTGTCTTTCCTCTAACTCGGCAACCATGACCTGTGTGGACTTACGATCTTTCTCGAGATAATCAATTTTATTTTCAAAGTCTTGGATCTGTTTATTGAGAAAGTCAAGGGATCTTTCGATCTCACAGTTAAATGTTTTAATTTCGGTATTTTGCTTTAAGATGTCAGACAAGTTTTTCTCAACGCTTTGCAGCCTAGTGCTTAAGGGGTTTATCATAGCTGAGAACATTTCCATAATCTCGTCCTTAAATTGTATAAGCTTATCCTGTTCTGCGTCTTCCTCAAGACGCACCCTTTTGAAGGTACCTCTCTTGGTGACATTCAGGTTAGGGTCCGAGGCGGAGAGAGTTTTAGGTGGTGTGCGCTCCATTGTTCACGTTTCGCAGGTTAGTAAATAATAAATAATAAGCAATCCAACTCACGGGACTTTGGTGCGGCGTAGCAAATAATGATTTATTGGAAGTCTCCTTAGTCCTTTGTCCGCTGTGGTTTTGTAGCACGATGCTACGATGTGCGGCTGTAGCAGCTGTCCTCAGCGGAGCGCAAGCGAGGCGGCAATTATGTCGAACCTCTCCCTTTCTCGCAGTAACGTCGGCGCACGGCAAATTGGAGTGATGACGTCTTGCAGCTGGCCTCAGCGGCGGCGCAGGAGCAGGATGGCAATTATGTCGGCTGTTTCTTTCCCACGCGGGGTGCGGGTGCACGGGGACGCTCCTCCGCGCTTGCGATGATCGATGTATTGGTGTATGTAAGAATGACAACTAGGACACTTACAGATATGAACCAATATCGGTTGAAGTAACTAATTTTTCCGCGGGGCAACGAGTAACACGTCTGTCCTCGATGCGAGCTTGGACGAAAGAGGGTATATATATACTAACTGATTTGCTGTATCATCGTGTTGTCATCCTGCACTATGGATTTCATACCACTGAATCGAGACGATGACGGCGCTATCGCTCAGCCATCGCTGACGTCGTCAAATATATATATGTCGTAGATGGATGGCGCGACAGTACAGAGGATAGCGCCATCTAACAATTTGATTGGTAAACGAATAATCATGTGATCGGAAACGCAAGCGAGCCCTACCGCTTGAAAACGATCGTCGGTGGAGAGGATGCAGCGAGGACTGACGAACACCGAGTGTTGCGACTGTCTACAGTCGACAGTCGAGCTCGGACAGTCTTGGCAAATCTTTAGTACCAACGCACATGTTTGTTTGCGACACACGTGTGTGATTCGTTTGTTAATCGCTAGTTAATTAAAGTTACTTATCTTTTCGTTCTACATCTACCTAAACCATGTCGGATCGTGAAGAACACCCGATGTTTGGCATCTCGGCCACCCAGTGATGCGACATATTTTTTTTTTGTTAGCCTGCACTGCTGCAAAGGGCAAAGGCTTCTTCTTGTTTCTTCCAAAACCTTCCGTCTTGTGCGGTCTCTGGCCTTGATGGCCTTGCAAATGTCACCACATCGCCGCACCACCTTCACCGTGGTCTACGTCGACTGCGATGTCCTCCCTCAGGAGTCCAGTGAGTGGCGATCTTTGCCCATCACTCCGGGTGCATTCGTGAAACGTGTCCGGCCCACTTCCATTTATTTATTTATTTATTATTTATTATTATTATTATTATTTCTGCCCAGTTTTTTTTCCTCCAACATCCGCTACTTTAGTTATGGAACGCAGCATGCTGTTTCTAACTCGATCTGTACGCTCAAAAGCTATTATGCTGCGCTCCATTGCCCGTTGGCAAATCTTGAGTTTGGATTTCTGTTGTTCAGTAAGTGACCAACGTTGTGCACCGTAGGTTAGGACGGGCAGGATGCACATGTCGAAATATAATAATATAATAAATTACCCCACCGCCGTATCTCTACGTTGACGTCGTGGTGGGGCTTGCGCGCTTTAATGTCTAGGTCTGTGATGGAAGAGTTCACTTTTCCGGATCAGGTCTAGGGTGAGGAGCCAGACCAAGAGAGATACAGGAACCCGCAGGGCAGCATGTGGCGAGCTGTTGGGCAGTACCGACCCCACTCTCTGTCTTGGCTTTATTGGCCGGCTGGAGTGAACACTAACGAGGAACAGAGCTCCCACCTCATTCTTGCCTTTATTGGCTGGCTTGAGTGGAGATTCACAAGAGCAAACGTGCTCGGAGGAAGGAAGTATGTCAGTAAGATGCTGATAGGGATCTTGACCGTACTTCCGGGATTGTCCTGATAGCTGTGGAATACCTCTCCACTCCTCACAAGCACCTCAGGACATATTGCCACCTTGTTGCTACGACACTGCGTGCTAGCGACCGTTTTCGGGGGCCCATTATTGAGCGTGCAAGTCACCTCCTGCCATTTCATCTGTGAATATTATATTTCATTGGTCAGGCAGGGGACATAGACCTTCCATAGTTCAAGGTAACCGATCCACTATAGCCAACCAAACCCATAGCCCGGTATATTTTGTTTCCATGTTCTGCAATAGTTCTGCACCAACTGGGGATGGTCCTTGGGTGCACTTGCATGGTGCATACAGGGATAGTCGTCGATTGGTGCCTCCTCATCATTTAAAATTGTGTAAAGGGCCTCTGCGAGTTGGCTTCGGCCCCTCGTACGCCTTCCAAAGGACCGGGAACCCATGGTCCCGAGGTATGTTAAAAAAAAAAAAAAAAACTTAATTGGTTGGTTCCACGAACCTAAATGTCACGGATTAGTGCCGTATAGTTAAAAGTAATAAACATTATAGTTTATGCATTCCTCGAATACCAATAAACTTGGAACTGCGCACAGTATGTTATTTGAACATGAATACATAATTATCATACAGAATCCATTGTCTATGGTGCTGTCGAATGAAATTTTGATAACGGTTCGTCACAGAACCGTGCTTGTATTCTGTACGTGATTATTGTTATAATTGGAACAGCGGGACTGCTCTTGATTATTCGCTTTCAGAATACAAATTAATGAAAACGATAATTATGAATTTACTATTCCAGCATTAAATTTTTAATTAAACGTTTTCATGTAAACTTGTAAGTACCTAGGTGGCATAATTGGTAGCGAAAGTACGTAGGTACCTATTTAATTGTCTACCTACACCATGCATATGCCATTTTAAAAAATACCAATATATCATGCATTACTGTAATTTATCGTACCTACGTAGTGGTAGACTGAAGCGCCAACTCAATGCCTATGTTACCTTTCACGCCTAAACTGCTGAACGGATTTCGATAAAATATGGCTAGGGAAGCTAGTAGAAAATAAAGGGCTCCTCTATCTGTTTTAATCGCTCTATGGTACTGACCTATCTTATACCCACATTTTTTGTCTATATTGAAAATATTTCGGTGAGCAAGTAACACACTTGGCTTTCTCCCGTACAAATAGAATGAGAATCTGTAATGTTGATAGAAATCGATTTCAATAGATGATATAGTATACTCATAGGCCGAGACAGCCTTTTATATAAGAAAGGTTAGACCCAGATGCGGACCGCAGAAACCTATCTAAACAAGAAAAGAAAGTTAATAAGTTTTAACAACGTATAACCGCAAAGGACAGACGAATTTCTAAGACAACTTGGTAGATTTTGTCACATCATTAGCTCCCGGGCATGGCGACCCATTGTTCGTTCCATCGATCTATGAACCTAAGGGCGATACTGCGGAACCATGTTATAAATTATGGACAAAAGTCATAACCGCTACGTAAAAGTACAGTTTAAATGTATCAACTACACAATTCGCAAGAAAGTGCAATTTTGTTCATATAGCTTTCAGAAGTGGTGCCGGTCTGGAAACGTCCCCCAGAGACGCGTACTAGCCACCCAGCCTCGCAGAAGACGATCCTGAACTCTTTACTTCCAAGATAAAACTTTTTAACTACCTTCACTTCGCTCAGATCGAGATTTAATTTAAAAATATGAGTTTATTATTCTTATTTACTGTTTTCTTTTACAAGGAAAAACATTATCTTATTTTTTGTAATGTTCTGTTGGCAAGGGTAAAAATTATAAACTATAATAAGTTAGAAAATCCAAAATTATTTTTCAAATAACAATTCTGTACTATGTTACGCCCGCACAAAATTATAAAAATCAGTACATCAGCCTTTTAATTGGAAAACCTGACTAAACAAGCTAATGTTGTATACCTAGTCTTGCCATAAATATTGTCACGAAGAAAAAAAAAATGTTTTTTATTGCAAATAATATTTATTACTTTTACAGTGTGTTAGTTTAATACATAAATATAAAACAATTTAAAATATAAAAAGCTTATTCGAAGTGGTCTCCATTGGCTGCAATACAGTCCTTTAAACGTTGAGGCCAGTTATCAACAGAAGCACGCACTCTTTCCATGGGAAAATTCTTCACTGCTAATCGTATGGATTGTTTTAGGCACTCCAAATTATCATGGCGTTTAGAGCAAGCCGTACTCTGTAAAACTGACCATAAATCATAATCCAGCGGATTAAGATCGGGACTAGACGACGGCCAGTCTTCAGCTCTGATGAAGTCCGAAACGTTCATGTCCAACCAAGACTGCGTGGACCGACCTTTATGACCCGGCGCCGAGTCTTGTTGGAAGGACCATACTTGGTTATTGAACATGGTGTTGTTAAGGGGCTTAACTACCTTCTCAAGAATGGTATCTTTATACACTTGTGCCGATGTTTTGATACCTTTTTCACAAAAATATGGCTCAGTCACTCCTTTATAGCTAACACCCCACCAAACCATCACTGAAGTCGGATAATGCCCACGTTGCACTCTGTCGACTAATTGGGAAGCTTCCTTAGAGCTTTGAGCATAAATACGGTCATTTTGTTTGTTAAAATGTTGCTCAATTGTAAAGATTTTTTCATCCGTAAACAAAATTTTTCTGTGACCTCCCTTTGCGTACCGCTTCAGTAGTTGTTTCGATTTTACCACCCTATTCTTTTTTAAATTATGAGTTAAAAAATGACCAGTGCGTCTCTTATAGGCTGCAAGTCCTAAGTCATCTTTTAAAATACGCGACATGATTCTGGGTGCTATCTTCATCTCCCGAGATAAAATCTTTTGCTTTCGGACAGGATTTCTTCGAATTCTTTCCCTTACTGCTTTGACCACCTTTTTCGTACGA
Organism: Apamea monoglypha; assembly: GCA_911387795.2. Lineage (NCBI taxonomy): Eukaryota > Metazoa > Arthropoda > Insecta > Lepidoptera > Noctuidae > Apamea > Apamea monoglypha. The sequence continues at coordinate 11,479,222 of OU426921.1, forward strand.
ACACTACGTGGACGGCCTGATCTTTTTCTGTCACAAACAGAGGAGATCTCATTGTACCTATTAATAGCCCGGTACACAAACATTTGACTAATACCAAGCGTATGGAGAGTTTTAAAAATTGCGTTTGGCTCCATACCACCTTCGTGTAATGCAATCACAGCGATTCGGTTCTCTTTATCACCCCACTCCATTTTAATATCGCAAAATATTGTACAATGTATTGGCGCCAAAATTAGAAAACGCAATGAACAATCGTATAAAAATGACGGATTCCAAATTCAAATGTAATATCTTTCTTATTTATAATAGTAACAGTATTTATGGCCAGACTGTGTATAATTTTAAATACTCCAAGATACCTTGATTTCGTGTAATTTACCTGGAAACCTATCTCTGAACAAGTTGAAGCAAATAACCTAATGATTTTATACTTAATCTCCTTGGAAACGCGAGCGAATTCGTATCATTAGAACTATGAGCATCTTTATTAAATTCCAAATAATAGCATAATCAGCCTATAATGTTCCTATTGCTGGGACACAGGCCTCCTCTCGGTGAGAGGGAGTGGGCCGTAATCCACCACGGGGCTCAGTGCGTGTTGGTAGTGTCACATCACATGTGTTCGAATTTTTGGTTCAAGGACATGCCGTTTTTCGTTTAGAGTGATGCAGTGGTGATGAAATTATTTACACAAAATAAAGCGCCTGCCGGGGTTGGAACCCACGACTCTTATGTCGGGGCTGTTACCACTGGGCCACCTCACCAGTGCTCTCTAAATTCATGCAAAATAATAATCGCGTTTAATTTGTCTTTTCAAATAACTAGAATCCCAACTTTAGAAAGACAAAACAAAATTCACAAAGACAAACACCAACAGCGTTCCTTCTTAAAGTTAATGAAAATACAAGGGATTGTAATAAAATTCGCTAGGTGCCTATCATTCATTGTAGTTACAAGCACGAATTCTAATTTTATGGTTTTCAAGTCGAGAGTTATCGTAATTTGCTTCCAAGTTTGGAAACAATTTGGAGCATTTATTCGTCTGCAACATAACATACACCAACATATCACAGTAACGTGATAACTTGTAGCGTTAAATTGCTTTAGATATAATAGGGTGGAAAGTTGGCAATATTGACTCTCTTGGTTCGTTCAGAGAGAAACACGTTGAACAAATCAAGCCGGCGGTGTAGCGGCCACTCAGCTGTCACCGCAAATTGGATTGACTTCGCAAGATAGAAATATACGCCCGAAGCTCACAGTCCGCGCCGCTCCCCACGGTGCAATTGGGATGGCGACAAGACGGAACACGTGTTATCCATAGTTACCAAGAAAACTCATTAACGCCATTATATTGTTGGTTACTCGTACTAATAACAGATACACATCCGCTTTGTCTAGACATGTACGGAATCAGGTAATGCCATGCAAAAACCAAATACACCAACGCTCTCGATGAGATATTTTATGATAGGTATAAAACTAGGCATTCCTTTTTGTATTACCGGCCATGTTCGTGAAACACAAAATACTGCCTAATGAGAAAGTTGCTATACCAACTGAATATAAAATTCTAATAAAATATTTTATTACAGTACTGCTGCACCGAATGTACGTGTTAGATAGTTTTGCGTTGTTCTATGTTGGGTCTTATTTACGATGCCCAGAAAGCGGGAGTTCAAACAAATTGTTGTGCAGATCCCTCCGGCTAAACCTCGGTAAATTGTCGACATAAAACGTTATGAGAAAACGCCTTAAACCGCAAAGGCTGCCTCCAATCTCTTGTTGCCGTATTTTGCATCTGGAGTGTACTTCCAAACCGAGTTTGGGGTCCCAAGACACGGTATTGTCTGCACTGAATGACCATTCAACTTACTTACTGGGAATATTTTCTAAACTCGGCACGGTAACTTACTGTGGACACATAAAATATACATGCAACGATGTTATCAGGGTGAGCCTGCTGGCTTCATTCTGTTACGCAAATGTTGTTTACTAACAAGTTGTTTTTAATTTTCTTGATGCTGTTTTGCGTAATGAGTCGTTAGTCTAAAGTAGACGATGCAGTACGCTTTGTCATACGTAATGTGATCTTTATGATTTCGGAAAGGATATTTAAATTTGGTATGATTCCAAGTGCAGTCCTTGCCAACGTTCTCTAGTCTCTCTAGGGTGGATTTATGAGCTCGGTCTGATAGTGAACTAAACGCCGAGGATATAGTGCGAGGTGACTGTAACTTCTGAATGTAGGTATCTACGATAATCGACTGTGGATCCAGTTTTAGAAGTATTTCAATGTCACCCACATCGATGAACAATTGAACACGCGTGTATTCGTCAAACACGTTTGTTTGGACATAGATTTAAAAATGACACGAATTGGAGTATATTTTGTGTGACTATCTAGTATTTATTCAATAGCTACATACTATTTAGATGAAAGAGTATATTATCTATTTTAAAATAGGTACTACCTATATTTTGATTAAACTAAAGCATAATTCTAAATGAATTTAGCTTAAACAATTCGAATATGAAACTAGAACACTACAAAGATAAGCGCCCGTTTCATTCGCTCGAGTACCCCTTAATAAAAGGCTCAAGCGAAATGAACGTTACTTAAGTTACGTTCGCCATTGTGTACCCACAAAAACCAGCTGATGGTCAGCGCAAGTTTGGCGCAAACATTAAATGTACGGCCCTTATCGCCGTGCAAGCGAACAATTTGCATTGCATTATACGCTGAATTACGTTGCACTGCCTCTACGTAACGGTGCGCAATGGTGCACGATGGTGCGCAATGGTGCTCGAATTACGTCCATAGCACGACTCAAACAAGAGTCCCATCAATGTAGTTCATCGATAGAAATTGTACAAATTGCGTCATTGTGTCCAGCTTAACACGTCACATACAACTGGCACTCGCCTGTGTCCGGATCCGGACACCTGACATGCGAAATGGAAAGCTATCATTATTACCCATTTGTTTTCTTCAATTCCCAGATTAACATCTAAATAAAAGAATAACAAATCAGTATAATAAACGACGCTAATAAATCGAAATAAAAAGTGGTTGACTTCGTATATTGGCAATTCCAAAATACAATTAAACAGCAACGCCGTCTGTACGGACCGGGATCACTAAGGCGGGAGATTAATGATTAATCCGGCCAGCGTAATACTGTTACAGGGTATTATTTATGACTACAAGGGCAATGATGCGAAGCAAAGTATCCATTTTCGACAAAGATTTATGTAGCAATCCCAGAAGGTGTGAGTAAAACCGGGCACTATAGACAAAACAGCGGGATTTGTCGACGCGCCGCCCGTCTGAATATTCATCACTATCAATCAAGTGCGTAAATAACATAGCGATGAGACAGAGGTCTCGTTATCGCTAAGGAGTTACGGTCTGCCCTAGAATAATAAAACTATATCTTATTCATTCATTAACTACTCTAGTTTATGGGAGACACTAAATTTTCTGAAGGTATCGAAAACAAACAGTCCTTATCCAGATAAATGTAATTAGATTTCAATTGTATTATTATTACGTCGTATATAAAATAGGGATACGTTAATTTATTCATTCATTCACCCATTGATTACTCCCCATCTAACTGACGAAGATAGGTATTCATCAGGTACCACGTTTGTAACCACACAAGTGCCAAATAAAATGGAGATTGTTTTTATTTTGAACCCATGACGCAAAACTAAAATGGGACCACAAATAGACACAACACAACAGTCACCAATTATTATAGTCGGTATCCGACAGAATCCAAACTACAGCGACAGGTACGCCTGTTTGTTATGACATTCTATGCATAGCCTTCCGATATGATCGTGAACATGCAAATACGAACATGCAAATAATTATAAAACAGTTTAGCATCTGACTTGACTGACGGACTGAAAAACAACGCACATGAACATGAAAATGGGAAAATTAATGAAAACATAATTCCATTATAGTAGAGTTAACAGAACATAACACGCCTGTATTCCTCGAAGGGTTAGACAGAGGTGCACCTACCTATAGTACCACCCACATGTCGCCAATTATGTTTAAGTCCCATATACTAGGGGGCGAGCCTATTGCCGTCAACCAGGCACAAATATTTCAGTAGGGTAGTAGTAGTCACGCAGAATTTCTCAGTAGTACTGAAAAATTCCAGATGGAAAAACCCTATAACACCTTGTCCGTCCCGGGAATCGAACCCAGGACCTCATGCTCAGCAGTAGCACTTGCGATCACTAGACCATGAAGGCAGTCAGTATAATTCCCCTTTTCATAAAATTACAATAGATTGGCGACCCGCCCCTGCTTCGCATGGTTTTTTCAACTTGATATAATCGATATTTCTTTATTATATGTAAGTTTAATATTAATGCATTGTATACATAAACTTTCCAGAATAAATTCTCTAGATGATGGGCAAAGTCGCATCAAAAGTCGTTGCGTGGCTTAGAAGAACATTGCGGTCACAAGGGTCACACTGACTACACGAAAAGCGACTTTAGTTCATGTTTATCTATACTACTAATAATAAAGCTGAAAAGTTTGTTTGTTTGTTTGACAGCTAATCTCTAAAACTACCAGTCGGATTTTTAAAATTCATTATGCATTTGATAGCCCAGTTCTTCAGGAAGGCTATAGGCTATTTAACATCACGCTAGGGCCCTTAGGAGCGGGGAAAAAAGAAAAAAAGTCAGAAAGCACGCTAAGCGAAAACGAAGTAATAGCGCGGGCAGGCGATGCGATGCGACGGGGTCACGGGAATAAGAAATTTCACGTAATATTAATAGGTGTATAGTAGATGAAATAATGTAAAATCTATTTAAAATTACAAACAATAACGTTCACTGTGGTTGCCAGCAAGTTTCACAGTAAAGTGTTCGTGTATTACGATCGCGAAGTGAAACAAATTCATACTTCGCGACTGCGGCCCATTACCCAATATTTTTTCACATTTCATATCGCCGCGGGCTCTTGTGTAATTGACGCAGCATTAATCCGAATTTTGCATGCACTGTTTAATTTTATAAATGCTTTATTTTCAACTAAAAACAATAACGGAGTAATATGCTGGCTAACCTTTTCCCTGAAATGAATTGGACTTTTTATATTATAATAACTTTCGTGAGATGTGTTTAGGTTTAAGTATCGTTAAGTATCGTGTCTAGAACAGAGCCTTTGTAAATTGGTACCTACGGGCTCCGTTTGAGTCCAAAGTTATTCAGGCAAGGTTAAAACAAATGCTGAAAGAAAATCCTTTGTAAAGTTTCGACATAATTATGTATGTAATACAAAGCAAATATATTTTAAACTCTGGTTTATTATTCAGTAATGCATATACACGTTCAAAAACAGTGGTTTAAATTACATATTGCATGCACTGTAATGTGATTGTCGAGGTATGACATAGCAACGCCGTGCTCATATAATATGCGAATTTAATGACGGACATAATTGTTTAAAATAATGTTTGCGAATATTATTGCTATGACGACGATACTCGTTCAACTAAAACTGTTTGCTATCTCTGTGTGCTTAGCAACATTACCTAGTTGTTATCTGAAATATACTTCGATAATATTTATACAGGGTAGCAGGGACATCGACGCGCCCCCCGTTACCATGGATTCAGTACATAATTGAACCCCACTACGTTGAAAGTTTTCGTCAGTAATAAACAAAAACAATTGCTGTTCACATTTTGAAAAAAAAAGGTTGTGTTTCTTAGTAAAGAGGTTACTAAGAAACACCACCTTTTTTTGATAACCGACGAAAAATTTCTACGGTCTCGAATCATGTGCTGAATTTATGGTTTCAGTTTACCTACGCGTCCATGTCACTGCCATTCTGTATATATTCTGTAAGCATGAATTAAAATAATTTTCATTTGTTTATATTTCAAAGTTAATCAAACGAGAGCATTCCTAATATAACGTAACAACCCTGAATTCTAATTTAAACCTAATTTACTTAACAAAATACTTAACTAGTTATTAATTTATTAAAAGTGCTGTGTATTTAAACCCAGACAATTCATTATGAAACTACTGATAACAATAAACGAAGAAAGACGACCTCACAGTTGATTAAAAAAAAACGTGGCCAGTACGAGCGGTTTTTCTTAGAATTTGCTTCAGAATTCCATTATGGAACTCGAAGGCTTATATACTTTACCTAAATTGTTTTAATCACGCGAAACTTGAATACTTGCTTTGGAATCTCGTCTATTTTCACAGTAGGTACCTAGTTGTTTATGAACATTTCGGGATAAAACCGCAAGGCTGTTTATCTTTTTAACGAGAGAGCTTTCGATACAGGTGCGTAGCTCATATATTTTTGTATACTCGAAATAGACCCTAAGTTTCACGTAGACAGGGTCTAAATTAAATTAATAGTGATCGATGAGACGTATAAGTACTATAAAGTACGAGCACGTAGAGTAACGTTCACACTTCATAAATTGTTTATTCATGACTATCTTTCGAAGTCGCTTACCTGAAGTTATTTGTCTACAATTTTAGACCGTTTTTCCTATTTATTTATTAGTATGGCTAAAAGATACGTTGGTCTTCCCTATGCGGTAACTTTAACCGTTCTTAATATATTATTATGTAACCCCGAATTCAATATTCGGTTCTATCACCACCAGAGCGTAAAAGGGCGGTTGTGTTGACTTTTATCTAAACAATTCCGTTGTATCACCTCAGAAGTTGTTTTAGTATAATTAATAAGTATCCGTACGGTACGATGTATTTATAAATATGAATAGAAGTACTTACGCAATTCAAAGGATGGTATGACGTAACGTTTGATGATAATACCAAAGCTAAGTATTTTTTCCAGCTCGACGCTTGTTATGGAATTCTATTCAAATGCTCACAGAACCGTAAGTCTAATAAGTTTTTGAATAAAAAGTCAACCGTTTTTCATGATAACAAAGACGGTTTGCTAAAACACAAAAATCTTTTCCGCTTGAATTCAAGTAAGGCGACAACAATGAATCATTTTGAGGTTTTTCTACTTCCTTCTGACACGTAACAGATACCACAGCCGATTGTCTTTTGTATTAGAGCCGCGGTCGTGCGGGAAAACTGACGACATTCTACCGAGGAAATAGTTTATAGTGTTTACGTATAGAGAGACTCTCGGCTGTTAATGGTCACGCTGTTTGTAAAGGGTATGTCAAATTCAAGTCTTGTACATTTAGTTCCTGAGGCATGCTGCACACTTGTTCGTCACAGCCACTATCCGGGCGGCAATATAATATATATTCGACTATGCCGCCTGGCTGTGCCGAATCATACCATCCGGAACGCCCGTATATAGCACCTCTTACTATCCACAATTCAAGAAATATCGGTCCAAAATTCCAAGTACAAAGTTATCACCGTCTTTTGTTTGTAATCGAGAACCCAAACACAGAAACGAAACAGTAGTAAATATAGTTAATGACCATTTATGGAACGTACAGAAGCTTGTACAGTTTATCTCGGGAAATAACGTCATATGTAATGTGAAATATTGCTTTGGTTATCTGCAGCGGATGGAAATTGCAGCGCGTTGTTGAGGTAACGGGTGCAGGGTGCACGAGGGGCGGTGTGCCGCGAATCTTAATTTCCTACAAATAAAATGCAAACATATTTGCACGGGTATACTTGGATCCCGCTACGGGGTTATTCTGATGAAAGATTATGCCAAATTGAAATGCTAGGTTATCTCAGTACACACGTTAGGTAGGGTTTTTAGAGTTTGCTGATCTAGTGAAAGGGTGCAGTTTGCTTTTTCTAATGTATGAATCTTGTCAAACAGTGAAGATGTTCATGCGCAGTAAATTCGTAAAGCAATTAACGAAACTTTTATATTGTTAATTTAACAAATCATCAAAAACTGTGTTAAAATGGAAACGGATCCCACATATTCTTGTTAATTCCAAAAAATACCTTCTGTAGGTATAGCAAAGAGTAGGTATATCTACCTGTAGCATAACTTCAGTCCTCTCACCTGTCTTCAAATATTATGTTACTTCACCCAATTACGTATAACGAGACGCGTTTAACAATAATAAGCATCTTACAATCTACATACATCTTTAAAAGCACCTGAGACACTCCCAATTTATATGTATTTACCGGCCGACTTAACTAATTACTCATAATTAAAACATGCACACTGGGGACCAATTTAATTTCTGAGTCCGTAGCTAAATGTACTCCATGTTGATTGGATGCTGGCGGTTCGATAGGTACCCACGGTTTTTCTGCTCCCTCTGGTAATTCATTGCCTGCACGACACCTAACTTACTGGATGGGGTCAAAAAGGTTATTAGTTTCTCTAAAATGTTAATGGAAAAGCATTTATTTAATTGGATGCGCTGCTGTTTAGCACTGAACTCTGCTCCTTTTAAAGAATGAAATTAACCAAATAATCTCTCAATAAATAAGCTATGCAGATTAACTTCTGATTTAATTTAAAACATTATATTATTGTTATCGTGCATCTAGTGTGATCTCGGTGACAAGGATTTCGGCCTGTTAGAGTGTCACATGTAACGACCAAATCTGATCCAACTACTCGTTACACTGATGAACATCCTGATAGTCCATATACATACATAATATTTATGTAGAAAAACTCTGAAATAGAGTGAAACATCACTGTAGCTGATTTATCACAAGTCCCGAACTCCCGACTAACAGTCCCACTTAAAATTATTTTATTTCAGTCTAGTCTAAGTTAAAGATATTCTTTAAGAGCTATGAGTTATGTTTCGTTGCTCGGTGAAATAACTTGCCGAGATGAAATAATATCCATATTCATATAAGCTGCTAGAATGAGTCACCCTCACCAAAATATGTCAACCGCTCCGTGTTCTTAGAACGACGCGAACCGACTATCTTACCGTGGACTTCATGACATGAACGGATACTTGAACAACAAAATGAGATGAAGTAGCGCAGCTTTATACCTATACATAAAATATAAGGACATATTAAAGCAAAACTGTTTGATCAACTTTTATGAGTTTTCGATAAAACAAAGCTACGAATGATAACGTAGATTATACGTCCTACCGTATAGGTAGGTACTTAGCACCACAAGCAATCACAAACGCATGGTGCTTCTTCAAGCAAATCATTGTCTAGATCACGTCCAAAATTGGATGACAATCAAAAAGCTACGCACTTAACCCGACTCCGGGCGAGTAGACCAAATCAATAGAACACACGTGTCACCGAAGTTGGCACGTAAATTAGAGAGCGACCGATTTGGTTGAGACGCACCAACATTGCCACTTACACTCACCAGTTAATGTCCTCCGCACTTTGCGATGAGAAACGAGCACACTAATGGTTTGTTGTCGGAGTCTTCGGGCTACAGTACTGTTTACATTCCTAACAAACTTGAAAACGTGAAATTAATATGATATCTTACGTTCTGAAGCGAGCACTCGCCAACTTCTCGACAGATTCCCTCTGTTTCACATCAACGAAGTTTTGTTTCGTTTTCAAACTCCACATATACGTATAGAATTTTAAAGTTCTCGCGGACGGGTAAACGTATGGCGAGGTGTAATAAGAACGAATGGCGGCCACGTAAAAGGTTACTTACGGTGAGTAGATACTTGAGTAAAGAATAGCCTCACCTGTTGTGTTGAGAGCTACAATAACGCTCTCCAACAACTTACAACTTCCATATTTATTGTCTTTATAGTGGAGCGCAAATGTATAAATATTGTATTTTTGCCCTGGATGTATTTTACGGGAACCATGACATATAGGTTGGTTGTAATATGTTGTTCCTAATTATTTTTACTCGCTTATCTAAAGATAAAATGACGTACTGGGTAATAAGCCAGTTATATGCTATTAACTGAATGTAAACATATCGTCAATTTGTTATCTTGGAGCTCATAAAAAATTGCTACCGCTTATCCCTCTCCTTGTGCACCACAACACAACTCATAATACACACGAAATTCCAACCTGTATTCTTGTCCTGCGTCAAATATTAAATTCCTTCTCCTCTCATATTAATATTCAAGCACTTTTTTCTCGTTCGATGATAAAATTCCTTCTCTGAAAGTCATTTGAGGTGATTGCACAAAGCCCTCAATTGTAAGGAAGCCCTTTGAATCGGATATACACGACTTTTAATTCTAATAAAGAACTAGGAACTATTCGCTTAATTAAAAATGCCTTGCCATTTCCTATGATACGAGGGTGAAATTGAAAGTTCTTAGAAAATCAAAAATTTAACAAACTAGCAAGTTATTAGTTTTATTATATCTTTTCAAAATAGCGTCCATTTACATCAATACATAGCTGAATCCGATGGCACAACTGAGAAAAGCACTTTGCCCACTCGTCCTTAGGGGTCTCTTCGAGGGCATTTTGAAACGCAGCCACTGCATACCTCGGTCCATAAAACGTTTTCCTCGAAGTTTTTCTTTTATTTTCGGAAATAAATAAAAATCGCAAGGTGCGAGGTCGGGGCTATAGGGCGGGTGACCCAGTAATTCCACGTCTGACGTCGCCAAGTAGTCGATTGTTTGCTTGGCGGTGTGCGACGAGGTTTTGTCGTGGTGAAGGAGGATCCTACTGCGAGGTCGTTTCTCCCGACCTTTTTCAAAACAAGTGGCAAACAATTGTTAGTGTACCACTCTGCAGTAACTGTTTTTCGATCCTCTAAAACAATTGTTGCGTAATGGCCTGTCCTTCCGAAGAACGAGGCCAACATCTTTTTTCCCACGCTTCGACCTCTCTTCACTTTAGTTGGCAACTCCTCGGAAGGAAATACCCAGGCAGCAGACTGTCTCTTAGTTTCAGGATAATAACAATAAATCCAGCTTTCGTCACCCGTAAGTATGTCGAACACAGGATTTGAGTCACATCCGTTAAATCTTTGAACTATTTCACGACATCAATCAACACGACGGAGCTTTTGGGCCTCTGTCAAATTATGAGGTATTTACCGGGCACAAAGCTTCCTGACCGAAGTAATGTTCATGGAGGATTTTGTGCACTTGACTCATACTGGTGCCTAAGCTTGTCCGAATCTGCTGATCACTCTTGTGTCGGTCTCTATCATACGCCGCACAACACTGATGTTATCTTCAATCGTCGCCGTAGAAGGCCGTCCCTCACGCAGATCATCGGTGACATTAGTGCGACCACGTTTAAACTCATTAAACTAGTTGTAAACATTGGCACGAGATGGGGCTTCATCGTGAAAGGCCAATCGAAGTCTATCATAACTTTCTTGTTGACTTAAATGACATCGAAAGTCATAAAAAATCATTGTACGGAAATTTTCTCAGACAATTTGCAATTTGCCGCCAAATCTTAAACAAATGACAAATGAATAAAATACATACACAATAATATTGGCAAAGGGTTCCATTTTCAAAATTTGAACTTATTTTTTTATTATATCGTTTACAAGTGGCCAGTTCTAAAAACTTTCAGTGTCGCCCTCGTATGTTTAGTTGTAGGTGACCTTTTCAGGGTTCCGTTAACGAAACCTTTATAGAATCACTCGTATTTCTATCTCTCTGTCCGTCTGTCACAGACACTTTGCTCTGAATCGAATGGACTGATTGTACACATGAATTTCTGTGCCCCAAACACGTCGTGTAACGTAAATAAATGATTTTTTAATATGGGGGTGACTCTTGGAAGGAAAATAACAAGAAAATTGCAAACAGTACTGTGTGACATATTAAATGAAAGTAAAAGCGAGGGTCTCAAATGCATTTTTGTATGATCTTAAAATAAATCGTTTTAAAGTTATTTTAATAATAGATTAACCCCCCCCCCTCCTTTTTCTCCGAAACAATATAGATTACAGAAAAACCTATAAAAAGTCTATGGTCTTAAAACGACATGGTAAATCTCTCAATATTGTGCGTACAAAATTACATTTGCACCCGGAATGTATGTAGGGAGAATATGTTTTTCAACTATGATCGATGTTATGTTTGTTCTTTGGATAAATTCATCCCAACTGCGGAACCCTTCGTTGTGCGTGGTCCAACATGCACTTGGCCGGGTTTTTCTTTGTCATCTAAGGGGAAACCAGACTTCAGGTATCGAGAACAGGTCACCCCTTTTCATCGTATAAAATGCAATGATGCGAAAACGTGGTTACTAAAAACTCCCCACAAATAAAAAACCTCATTGCAAACCAGCCTCACAATAAATCAGTAGACGCCATGTTTGGCAGGCGTACTTGCTTAACCAAAACAATCAAGCAATTTTATTTTTTATCAGTGCCCAAATTTTGTTGCCCACCGAAGCGATAAAATCTTTAAGTCGCCTCCTAGGACGCCCACGGAAACATTAAGCTCGGAATTTGTGGGAACTAAGTAAAAAATACTTTGTGTTACTTAAAATCAGATTGCGTGTGACCCGGGAGTTCAAGACATTCTAATATAAAAAGAAAACAGCTCCGTCTTTATGCTGTAAATCCTGGAGACAATGTAACACGATTTTTGTTCAGTCATCGCATATTTTATTTTGTCATAGAAATGAAATAACATTGTTCGTTCAGGTGCGGCTGTCGGTAGATCGTAAAGTGTGTGATCGAATCCGGTGCCATTTATAGAGTGTGGTTCATCGAACGCAGCATGACACGAGGAAGACCTCTACTTAAAACATTGCATCTGGTTTGGAACAAAGAGTTTTTAGTATTAATTTAGATCTGACTGCCTCGTGAATTATTTTACAACTTACCTATCATTATTTGTTAAAGTATCTTTCAGATGATACACCGCTGATTTTATTTCAAAAGTTAAGTGTACAGAGATCAAATTACATCAAAACAGACGAACAACAAGAAGAAGCAGACAGTAAGAATCGCTAGAAAACACGACACTGATACGAGAAAACTAATTTAATTTGTTCTTTCTGTCCTACATGATATTACTTTATATTTTGAGGCATCAAAACAAATTACAACAAGTTTTCCCTCATATCCAATTATGAAACTTGTTCAAGTCATTATGACTATTAGCACAAAGTACCTAATTTAATGAAGGGTAAACTAATTCATTGCAGTTGGTTTACTTAAAGTTGATACGCCATTACGTCTACTAACTGTCGAAACTTTAGTAGGTAGGTAAATATTGCTTCTTTAGTACTGAAATAGTTTCATCAGTGGAATTATTTCAAGACTGATTACAAGGTAAGCCAGAGAAGACAAATGAATGAACGTATATGTACACATATTCACGAGAATACGGTTTCAAGGAGTATGTACATTTTATATTAGCAGCTCGTCAACACAAATAAGGGCTCAATCCTTCACACAGAATATGATTGTATATTTATCATTCATCTCCCGGAAGCCGCGCCTGACTTGTGAAAGGTCTGTGCTCAATAGGTAAATACTCGTGTCTGCACGAATATTTTATTACCTTTGGAATAAAACATTTTACGGCGCCTTGCGGTAAAGAGTTTTTGGAACTAATCATGTCTCACATATCTTGAACTTGGCTGTACAAAAAGTAGCTCTTGATTTAGTGAAGCTCGAATACAAAAACAGTACGCCTCGACTTTCCAACACCATTTATTTCTCACTTCGGCTGGTCTTTTTGTCATCGATAAAGGGGCACTGAAAAAGTTGAACTCGTGCATTAGTGTGTTTTCGAACGTGACCAGGGGCGAAATTCGTTTACCAAAAAAATTGCTTTCTACCGGCCTTTAACAAATTTAGTATTTGAGCCTATGTTTCGGTTGTTAGAAATGAAACGGGCGCGTAACTTCCGTATAAAACTAGCGACCTCACATGTAAACACTTCGACTACGTTTTATGTTTCGGGAAGTATTGTCGCTGTAAGGTACATAGAAGAAAAATCAATGTTTCAACAAAATGTAGGTCGTATTCGGAACTACATATAACCGTATTTAGCACGGCTCTTACACATGTCGGGAACGAGATTAGTGCAGCTGTCTGCGCGGTCACGTAGACATCGTGTCGAGTGTCAGCGAGAGGCGATGTGTGGCGGCGCGGGGTGCGCCTCGGGCTTATGCCGCCGCACGCGCGCCTCGCCGCGAGGCGCCTCGAGACCTCGCGCCGCCGCCGAGTCTTTGCGTCTCCACTTGCCACAAAATTCACTTGTCAATAATTTGTCGTCTGCCATGCTGGGATGAAGTTTAGTCCTAAGAGAGGCAGTGTTGTCAAGTTTATAGTTTCTGATGTTACATTTACCTGTCTCAAAGGAAGCTGTTCGTTTTTTGCAAATGCTCAGAAAACTTCTTAGTTTTATCAGGCTGTTGTTGTGTACGTACTTGTTAGGAAACTTTTGTTTAAAGTTTTAATAGTGGACTATGTTTATATAGAACAATGGAACAGTTCCAGTAGTCTCCCTGCCTACATGAGTATCATATGAATGTAAATATATGATGAGTACACTCCATGCTTACCTACTTAACCACAAAACTTCAGAACCAAACATGTAAAATCTAGTACCATTTCATACAAAATCTAATATAAAATCAATCTTTAAAACATTAAATTTCAATGAGACATTCATTTTAAATCTATGTCTGCGACGGGTGCAAAGTATTCAGCACCGCTGCAACGCAACGCCTCGAGCGAATCTTCTGGACATGACGTCGGAGTCAATTGCCGCGGGCTGCTGTAAATTCATTGGCCATTTTGTGCCAGAAGCTTTTTCAGCACTGCAAGTACACAAACTGTCATTAATACGAAATGAATGTAATAGCACAAATTCGAGTAATAATACTACCATTAAAATTTAAGTGTTGAAAATTGGCGCAATCCATTATGGTAAATGACCGCCCGTGATCAAATTGTCGCAAAATGAACAGCACTAGTACATTTCAACTCCGTTTTATTGGCAATTCAGTGAAGGGTGTAATTTTATCTTATTACTGTACCTACGTAGTACACTGATGCTTATTACTTACCTATAGTTTACCGAACATCTGTGTCGATACATACCTACATGCATTTATGCTCCGAACTCCACAAATAACTACAGGCGAGGTAATCAATTAACAGCGCATAGTAAGGTAGTATATCTCCTTCCAGGTTGGTTGCAACAGCTCGTCCAATCACATTAGGCGGATTCATCTATTTCAGATAAAGTAAACACATTGTGAAACAAATAGCAAGTAGCTACAGAAACATATTTGCGTCCGAGCTACTCTTGTATACTAGCTTTATCAACGTAAGTAAAATTTTAATATTGAAGCTGCAAGGTAGATGGGTAAAGTTCTGTTCATCGAAAGATGCGAGTTCTTTGTGTATACCTACTGTCTGTCACGAGAGGAAAAAGAGGAAAAGTTGACGTCCAATCTGCTGCTTACTTTCAGAAATGAGAACGTCGTCGGCCTGAAGACGCACGTAAAACTTTCCTCTTAGCTATTTGTTGTGTATTTTTTCTTTGTCGCCGAAACGAATTTTTAATACAACTCATCTGAAATTCAGATCTAACAGCGCTCACCGTTATTAACTGGAAGTTAAAGTTAAGTACTTTGAGCGAGATTTGACCCCCGAACATTCACTTAGGCGTCGTGTAGTGCTCGTCTTTTCAAGTTTACGAGCGCAGTTTCAACTGCGCTATAAAATCGTCTTTACGTGTTAGTTCATAGTGTCACAACGATCTCACATAATTCACACTTTTTATGTCACTTTTTGATGTGTCGTTTCACGTCATATCAGATGAACACTTTTATTTTGGCATTCAATTTAATAAATAGATATCTATACCGTCGTCATCAATGAAATTCCTTCATTATGACTTCATTAATATGACGACCATCAATCATAAAATCATAAGCTCGTGAGGATGTGCGTTGAATTGTTCATTGCTCGGTTTGTCTGGAAACTTTGAAGCGGAGAAAGACATCCCAACAAATTTAGGATTATTTGACTGTACGACAATGGGTATTGTCTATCTTTAAATGGGTTGGGCTCGAGCCTGGGACAATGGGCTCATTTATTCCTTCTCTTAGGCGTAGACACAAACTACGGCTATAGGATTAACGGGTTGAACATAACGAAATAATTACTTTTCGTGGACTGCAATAAGTACGTATTTATTTTGTAGCGACGAAACACAAACTACTGGAAATCTGTTTTGCTGTTAGAGTTAAGTTTTAATGGAATGGAGTAACTTGAAGCTATTATGGTTTCAAAGTGAACAATGAAGGTAGCTAGAGGTGGGTAGTAAACCTACGGTTTCCCAGAAGAGCGGTGACCGTCACATGCGGCCACAACGTCTAAATACATAGCGTTTTTTGACATCTTAATGGCAATACTGGTGAATATTTGATATCTTTATGACTTCCATTATAAGTATGATGGAAACGCTCTTCTGGATACCGTACAGTTACGAAATATTGTGATCACCTGGCAGCTGGAAGTAGAGTTTATGGCTGTACCCCTTTTTAACTTCAGACCAGTGTATTCTGTAATAAATACCCATCGAATACATGTACATATGTATAGTCCATTTTATGAGTTCACATAAGTTAAGTAAGTGTCACGTACCTAAAATGTTGAACAAGCACAGTGAGATGGGTCGTAAAGATTACTAAAAAGCGAGATTCAAAGCGATTGTGATCGCTCGTCTCGTAGCTCATTTTGATGGATATAAACATTGCAGATGTCGATGCGAGCAGCGACTGATACATATCTTCAGTGGGAAATCATAAAACGCACCTCTTCAGCGCAACCCTCAGAATTTTTTCTATCATTTTGAGGAACCCTTGTCACTTCCATTACGTTTCAGACGCGGGAGGTCGTTCTGATCCGTCCGTCCTTCATTTACCGGAGTTATGGCCTTCTCATATTTCCTAAGTGGCGTGTACTTTAGTCTTGACGAATTTGGAATCTCAGTCAGATCGTACATCATTCTCTGGTGGTCTTACTTTACTAACAATTCAAACACTTGAACCGTCCGACGCAAGCGACTTGGTGAGGCTTTGCTACATGAATTAATCATGATAACATTGCGAACTCCTGCCATTCGCTCTTATGAGTCTAAGGTGGTAAATATTAGATCACGTTAAACTCCTCAAGTTAACTGTTTGTAACTAGCTAGTAGCGACCCACTTGTGCCTTTGTTCGCAAGATAAACATAGATTTTACGGCTTTTCTACTCATCCTTTATTGACTTTCAACTTATACGCTTTGTTATACGGCTAACAAAGAAAAAAGAAAAACTTTCCAGAATGTACACTACCCGTAAATAATTGTTTAACCTTCTTAGAGCTTAAAATAAAACTATATCATTCTTCATCCTTAGCAACGAAAAGCTAGTGTACTGCTGATCTATTCTATAAAAATCTCACTGTCAAAACTACAGAATAGACCGGCTAAAATATAAGTGGATACCTACCTACACATATTTGTATTTATGTAGCATAATTAGCCTATATTGTTCCCACTGCTGGGACACGGGCCTCCTCTCTGTGAGAGATAGTAGGCCGTAATCAACCACGCGGGCCCAGTGTGGGTTGGTAGATGTCACATGTCTTCGAATTTTTGCTTCTATGACATGCCAGTTTGCTCATGATGTTTTCCTTCACCGTTTTGAGAGCAGTGGCGATGAAATTATTTACACAAAGTAAAGAAAGAAAGAAAGAAAGAAAATACGTTTATTTGCGGCAAACATGACGCATAAAAAAGAACATAAACACACAAAAAAAAGTAACAAGTTGGGGGTAAACATGCGTCACATTCACGCAAAACGGCCATCGCTCAGCATAATGCTAAAACCCTACACGAGACAGAGCCCCAGCGCTGGTTTTCAGCGGCAGCCGGCGTTAACGTGATGACGTCAACCAGTGTAGCATGCAATTATACACAAATAAATAAAAACAACAATCAAGACAAGAAATAAGAAAAAGAAAAAAGAAAAATAAGATGAGAATGCCTAAGGTATTAAGTCCGCCTTTGTACCTTTTTTTTTGTGCAAAAAGATTAAATAAATAAATAAATAATAAATAAAATAAACCATTGCAACATATGATTCGAAACAAACAACAATCAAAACATGAAAATATAATTATGATGTGGTAACATTCCGGGCAACGAATCTCGTGCCGCCGGGTATTAGTAATCTGTGCGCGTGCGCAACTGTCACAATGCTATATTTGACGTTTTGACATCCTGAACGTAATAATTAGCAATAACATGGCTCATTCATTATTAATCAATGTTATGATAGAATTGTAATTATTAAGTAAAACATCTTCCTGGTTTGGAACCCCTGACCTACGTACGACTCGTAAGATGTCAGTTACATATTACAAGTACCTGCACAAGTAAAAAGTACACCGTCACCGTCACATAACTGTGTAGTTCTCAAAATGGGCGCACTAAAACAGTAGTATTGTAGCGGTATCTACAACGCCACATGCGAACTACGCGTCATACTGACGTCACGCAAATCCTGCATCTCGCAAGCAGAGTTTACCACGCAATCAGCATAGATACAATTTCCCAACATCAATCGTTGGGCATTTGCCTGCCAGACACAACACCCGTCTGGTCGGAGGATCCTCCCTTTTCTATGGAGGATGAGCAAACTTTATACCCTGTTCCTCATGCCTCTAAAGTATTATTAGCCACTCGAGCTCCGAGGGGCTCACAAAAGGCGAAAGTAGTAAGTTTATCCTCTCTCATACAAGTGAGTCACAAAGACAATAATTTATAGTGAGTCACAGCGAGTACAGGCACTAAGCCGCGCCAGATTAACCGACTCAGGCCAAACCACACGCGAATTTAAACATAAAGACCTCTTTGTGTTGCGCTCAAATCGCATTTATCATAACATCCGAATGGAATTTTAATATTTACTATGCTGCTCTCTAAATACCGTGTAATATTTACAATCTGCACTCGGTGTTAATCGGCTTCTTGTTACAATGAAACTGACTTTAACATCATTCATTTTCTGATACATTTGATTTGACAATTTCTCCAAACGGTTTATAACAATCAAGACAGTTTAAATCATTACAAAACAACCCTAACAGGACTCAATCAAAGTTAACCGTGTAATTTGATATAGTTAAATTAGCCTTTGTAATTGAGCTCAATCGTTGGATTGACTTTGATGAGCCTCCTATCTCGCCGCCGGCGGTGGACTCAAAGCTGATCATGACATAATATTAAAATTATGTTAAGTTGGTCTTTGAGGTAGGTACAAACCTATAAGATTACATAATTATAATACATTTCTTTTCTGTATTCATAAAAAAAATATTATTAAAAAAATATCATATTTTCTACGCCGTGCGTACCGTAGCGAACTGCTACGCTGGCGTAGCAAATGCTACGCATCGTTTTTGGACAGTGCATCCCATATGTATAATAATTATTTATTTCTGAGTATCCGTTTGTGTACGTCAAAGTACAACCCACAGACATTAACAACCAAAAAAACGGTTCAAGCTTTACTCATACAAAAATGGAAATCTAAACAAAAGGAAAGTCAAATAATGAGTATATTGATTTTACGTATACAAATATGAACATTGATATGTACGTGAGAATCTCTGGCATATCCCTTTATCCTCGTAAATCTGACACAATAATACAATCGGTATACCGGTAATACGAATTACGAAATCAATTCCATTTAGGCAGGTAATCGTCAGGGAAGCAATTTTGCGTGATGTATTGATTCGAGGTCGTCCGATTCGAACTGTGTCGATACGAAATGAAACTTACGAGTAGATACAGTTTATTGTTGGCTGACGAGGGTCGACAAGTGTGTAAAACAATTTGCCGAGTGAGTTAATTTAGAAGACGTTACGTAAAAGAATTCTGTGCAGAAAATCAAACTAAGTAAACTGGTATGAATTCATATTTAAATTAAATATTATAACACTTCTGAATAAATATTAGATTTAAACAACTTTCAATTTTTCACAGCGCCGTGATATGAAAATAACCAGACTCAAGCGTATAAATGTCGTACTCGAAAGGCTCCAATGATATCAGTTTCGATGCTATAATGATACAAAATATAGATACGGCGAACTAAAAGCGGGATAGCTTGCTGAATCCGAGCGTTAATAAATAACTACCGAATGAAAAGTTATATCAGAACCACATTTCGTACATAAATTACGATTTCTCGCCAAAGTTCTACGTGCACGAAACTCGTGGTTAAATATAATATATACGTACCTATGTAACTTGTCAATATGTATTCATGCTACCTCCCTCCACGGTGTTCTACCTCAGTAAAACACAAAGCCACTGCCGCAAAAATTGTTCAATAGATAACTAAATTACTCGATGAATACAAACCAACGACTATTTACTAGTTCTTTGCTCCTTTGAAGAAGCAAGGACGGTCGCTCTTTTTAGTTCTTCGATTCAAATCGAAAAAAGTAACAGGATAATGGATTAAATTTCGAAGCAGGTAGGTACGACATTCAAGAAAATATCGACATTCATAGAAATGGCGACCTTAAAAATTTCAAATATGAACGTGGTGGCAGGGAACAAAGACCAAGTCGCATTAAACTACGAATAAACCTAAAACAGCAAAATAATATTCAGCCAAAAATGTAAAGAATGAATTCTAAAGTAAGTTCGTTTCGTTCACCTAGGAACAAACGTTTAGCGATAAGGTGCCGTGTATATTATACGAAGCTTATACGAAACAACGACTTTTGACAATCTTACGACTATTGTATAAATACTAAAAGAAAAAAAAACCAAATGCAATGAAGTGTAATTGGTGTTCCGGTTCTATTTCAACGCCATTTTTCTCGTCACTTTGTCGATGGAGCTTTGCGAAGTGGAATGCTTTAATGCATTCTAATGGTGTTTTCACTTCATCTACATTTCCGGATTCACAACCCAACAATGATTTGATGCATTTTACATTGTATATGAGCAGAACTCTTCAAGTAGTGAGGCCACTGAATATTTGTGTAGTACAACACTCAAATACAAACTTCATTGTACAGTTGTCGATGTTCACATTCAGAGGCACACAGTTCCTCTCGCGCGGCTATACACATCCGACTGAACACAATACGACTTACTGCACAGTGTGCACCGGACTTTAAGCTATTAGGACGAAGGTGAAGCTCGCAGAATAAAATCTGAGACACACCCTTTTAACAGACGTCTTTGTTGTCACGTGTACAACGTAGAAATATTTTCGGAATTCTTTTCAGCGTCACCCGACATTACGCCGGGATCGGAGCCTTGAGGACAATGGCGTAGTTATAACTCGCGTCATGGATTCAGTGGACTGCGAAACAGACCCTCATTATTGCGTTATCAGTCTAGTGGGACCCGGCACCGCCATGCGGGTCAATCATACAATGCGAATCCCGGTATAATAGTGTCTTACCCAAAATATTTTTAAGAAAAAATATCGTCCGACTGAACGACGCGATATCCAATATGTGGTTTGATTGTCTTCCTAACAAATTACTGCGTCTACAAAGACAAACAACCCAAGCATAAAAACATTTGCGTAACAGATATTTCGGGGTCAATTTAAGCTTTAGCCGTGTTTTCTTTAATACATTTTTGTAGAGACGGGTGGAAGAATGGCGTATTGTCTTGAACTAAATTAATTAATATTCTTTTAACTTATGCTGAGTCCTAACACTAGTAAGCCTCGAGTTTGAAAAGCATGTTCACTTTTTAGTGATTACTTAGAAGCTACCCAACAGCTAATGTCAACATAATTTTTGAACTAGTTACTATACAGAGTGGCAAAAAAAAAATCTGCTGTTTCATGGAAAAGTGTAGTATACCTTCGCAGTCAAAATGTAAGGAACAGCAATTTTTTTTTTATGTTAACCTGCTAAAAATTTCGACGGTGCAGAATCATGTGCTGAATTCATGGTTACAGTTTGCGCGTCGAGATCCCTGCTCCCCTGGATACCTACTGGGTTGCTAGGTACTGTCTCGATGATCTTTAATCGAGTTTGAACTTGTAAACTGCCCTAGAATGTTTGCCTATTTAACCTAATCGTGTCTGCGCGAGAAATGGGATCACTAGTAGTGCAATCACTAGTCTATGATACCATATCAGCCTGCCCAAATATAGTATTAGTGGGCGATTTAAACCTTGACATAATTAAACGTAACGAGGACAACAAATGTCTTGACTATCTCATCTTAAATGCTTCTCAGGGGTTATTGCCCACTCACGAATTTCCCACTCGCCTTGATAAAAGCCTAGATCACATACTTCTAAAGACTAAACTTTTGTCGACCACACTGGTTTTAGAGTCCCATATTACTGACCACAAGCCGATTCTCCTCGACATCATAGACGCAAACCCTGCGCGCAGAACATGTTACATTTCTACTCGCCTTAACCTTGAAGCAATTAAGCTCGAACTGGAAAATACCGACTTTTCAAGTATATACACTGAGGAGGATGCTAATGTTTCTATGAACAAATTTATAGGCATCGTATTAATGGTCATGTCCAAACACACAATTAAAGCTAAAATTCCTAGACAAAAAAGAACTCTAAAACCCTGGATCACTCCTGGTCTTCTCAAATGCATTAGACACCGAGATAAGTTACACATACAATCTAAGAAAGCACCAGACAACCTTATACTTAAAATTACATATAATCGCTACCGAAACTTTTGTAACGACCTACTCCGAAAACTAAAAATATCATATGAAAGGAGTGAGCTTGAGAAAGCAAGCACTAAACCTAAAATGTTATGGAAAGTAATAAAGGAAATATCCAACACCACGAAAATATGTGCAAGCCCCGTTGAGCTATTAAAAATACGCAATGACTCTAAGTCTTCCGTTAATGAGGTCTGCAATTTCTTCAGTAATGTAGGAAAAAAGCTAGCTGACAATATTATAGCACAACATCACACCCCATCATCTCAGTCTAACGTTCAGACTCATCTAAATAGTATAAACTTCTCTCTTGTAAATTCTCTTGCGCTCTTAGAAATTGATGAAGCAGAAACAGAATCGCATATCCTACAGCTACGTAATGACTGTGCTATCGGTTGGGACGGTATATCGCCTCTTTTATTGAAAAACTGTCGCCACATTCTGATACCGCCACTTACCTTCATATTCAACCGCTGTCTACAATTGGGCGTGTTCCCGGATGCTCTAAAAAAAGCGATAGTCCATCCTATACACAAGGGGGGGGACAGAATCTGTGTCAATAATTATAGGCCTATATCAGTTTTGCCGACCCTTTCTAAAATCCTTGAGAGGATCTTAAACAACCGTCTCAGGACATTTTTGGAAAAATACAAATTAATAGCAGACAACCAGTATGGTTTTCGGGCTGGTGTTTCAACAGAAGATGCTGTGCTAGAATTGACTCAAGAGGTAGCGAGAAATCTAGACAAGAAAACAAAATGTTTAGGTATATTTCTAGACCTTTCTAAGGCATTTGACACAGTTTCTGTCCCCATCCTTACCTCGAAATTAGAACACTTAGGGGTACGTGGCGTGTCACTTGATATTTTCAAAGATTATCTCAGAAATCGCACCCAGAGAGTTAAAATTGATACCCACCTTAGTGAAGAGGAGTTGGTAACTTTCGGCGTCCCTCAAGGCAGCATACTGGGCCCCACTTTATTTCAAATATATATCAACGACCTTTGCAAAATGAATCTCCCAAATACTAAGATTTATACATACGCTGACGACACCGCGATCTTAGTTCATGGACCTACTTGGGATTCGATCAAATCTATAGCAGAATCGGCTGTAGCAGAAATTATGAAATGGCTCAATTTTAATCTCCTTACCTTAAACATAAATAAATCTTGCTACATCCCATTTGCAATTAAGCGTAAGACCGCACCGTCACCCAGTTTTGGAATTACTGCCCATTCATGCTCAAACCGATCGGGACCATGCCGTTGTCTAGCGCTTACCAGAAGTGACAGCGTAAAGTACTTAGGTGTCCACATTGATGACGGACTTTCATGGAACAAACAACTTGACGCTGTCACGACCAGAACTCTGCGCCTCATTCATATTTTTAAATCCCTCCGAAACTCTGCTAATGCCGATACCTTGAAAATGATATATTTTGCACTATGCCAATCGGTCATAGGTTACTGCATCTCTGTTTGGGGTGCTGCAACGAAAGGTTGCCTCCTGCGGGCAGAGAGAGCACAAAGAGCCGTACTAAAAGTAATGACTAGGAAGCCCCATAGATACCCAACAACACAACTGTATGCAGACTGCAAGGTTCTTACAGTCCGTCAGCTCTTTGTGCTTCAATCTGTTCTTAGAAAACACTGTAGTCTTCCCCCGTCCAACCCTAAAAAGCGCACAAACCTTCCCTCAGGCACCCAACACAGGACCACGTTCGCAAAGCATCAGTTTTATGTAATTAGCGCTTATATCTACAAAAAGATTCATATAAAACTGAATATCTTAGACCTCAACAAACACAACCTAAGATTAAAAGTGACAGAATGGCTACTTACACAGGACTATGCTGCAACGGAGACTTTATTGACCTTCATCGCCTAATACTAAAAATAATAAGCACACACTCATCCTCATGCTTGCACGAATACTTCTTTCATCGCAATCATATACATTCGCATATACAACTCCCCCACTCACTTACACATCAACACCACATTACCTACCTATCCCCACTCACACAGACCTACACACCAATAATCACATTCATTTAATTTCATTTACCCACTTACCCACATCCTCACACTCTCACATACCCTCACAAAAAAGGTAAAATCAGTAACGTAAGCTAACTTTTCTTCTCTTTCTTTTCTTTTTTTATTATTGTTTTTATTCCCTTCTGAAGGTAAATTGAAAACACTCCACTCATGCATAATACCGATTAGAACCTCTTTGCGAATCACTGTCTCTTAAGATACAGGATACCCTAGTTTAAGAGACAGAGATTAATTTTTTGTGTACAGATTTCTGCAGTATCCAAATTGTTTTATGTAATTTTTTTTTCTTTTTTTTCTATCTGTAGTTTTGGGAAATAAAGATATTATTATTATATTATTATTATAATCACTGGTTTTCAAACTCCGGATGTCTCGATTAGCTAACCGATAGCCGAGCTACTAGTAGATAGTTAGGTCCTTTGATTGAACACGAACAGCAATTAGCAGGTGTATTTCTGAGTATTTATTTTAATCAATTAAATAACAAATCACGTAATATTTCAACTTACCGTCTACTAATAACTGGGACCGTTATCTTGTGATTAATGGTAATCTAGCAACGTTTCTACAAAATACGAAACACAGATTGTACGTAAACGTGACTGTACGAGACAATACCGCCGATAAACCCATTAATTACATCATTATTTTAGTTCATCGTTAATTGTATTTGTTAAGGGTTCAAGTTTCGGTAATTGCTTGTAATAAAATTAAAAATAATCTTGTTTGTTTAACTTGTTAGGAATAATTTACAATTGTATTTGTTTGAAACTTTTCGATCCACTCCTTTTATTACCTATAATGGAAAAGGTATTTTGGCGCATACCCACTGCCTGCTTCAAAGATCATTTAATATACTGCTTGTTGGGTGATATTGATGGTGAAATACGCTGCTCCTCATTATAATTATAATAAGCTCCTATTTGTATCATATTGTACCGTAAACTATTGACTGCTCGCAGTGTCTGCCCTCTATTACATGGGACATGGGTGTGAAATAAGGGCTGGGCAAACGCGTACAGCAGTACGCCTTTGCCTAGCCCTTCGAGTAATAAAGATGTGATATTCTGTTATGTTCACTGCTGAACATTGACCTTCTTACAACCTGTATAGGACGTTATTTGCAGGACATCTCATGCCCGTCTTCTTGATAAATTGGTGTTGTTTAGGTCTCTATAACAGTTGGGGTTTATTCTCTAATGATAACTTGAGATACTACGGACATATAGTGATATTATTCAGAAAGGTCAGGTGCGTAGTACTCGCAACGGCGGGCGTGTATGACCAGATGTATTAACGTAGACGAGGCAAAAGAAGTATGTAAGGATCGTAGCCGGTAGTTCTGTAGTTTCTGCCTACCCCGATAGGAAGAAGGCGTAAATTGATGTATGTTTAGAGGTATGAGGAACAGGGTGTAAAGTTCACTCATCCTCCATAGAAAAGGGAGAATCCTCCGACCAGACGCGTGTTGTGTCTGGCGGGCAATTGCCCCAACGATTGATGTTGGGAAATTGTATCTATGTTAATTGCGCGGTAAACTCTGCTTGCGAGATGCAGGATTTACGTGACGTCAGTATGACGCGTTGTTCGCATGTGGCGTTGTAGATACCGCTACATATGTATGTCTGGTAACTTGAGAACCACATACATATAAGCAATAAACCTTAACTTTACAAGCCATTTTATATAGCTACAGACACTTTATTACAAGTTATAAGGCTATTATTTTCATATAACAAGTGTGGGTACATGAATAATTTAATGAATGGAAGAAGCAAAATAAATGACGCTGTAAAATACCGTATTATCTCGGTCAACCGAACGGGGGACGTTCCAGTTATGTGGCAAGTGTGCGTATAAGCTGTGACGTCACGCCATGAGACATAATTACATAATAATGAACAGCAGTTGTACAGAAGATATCGATTATTTAAAAAACTATATAAAAAATAAAATGGTATAAAGGTAGGTTGAATGATTTATTTTGAGAAAGCATCAAACTGACGCAAGCTTATGACGATTATTCTCAGAACGGCCTCTGTTCTTGTAGAGACTAGATTTTGCCTTAAATGTCGTACCTACTACCTACATAGATAAAATCCCATCCAGTAATGATGAAATATTAATAATACTTTTATTTTCAAACAAGATAATATTTACATAATATATATGCTAACAGACTTAGGGCTGATTTTTCAATCGACCGATAATTTTTATATACATAAAACAAAACAAGGATAAGAATCATAGGGCATCAAAAAATTCGTACGCATCGGTGTCAGTAGGAAAAGGGCCCAAAAGGCTGGCAGCATTGCCACGTTGTATGGCAATGCTGATTCATTGGCCAAAAAATAGGCAAGCCCTCTTGGTCACGTGAAGAATCGACCAACCGCTTGGCGATGTCTCGAAAAACCAAGTGGGCACTTGTACCCCAAGACCCTAGTGTTTCAACCCCAAACGGATCGAGCATATATATAATAAGGTTGGAATATTTTCGCCTTTTGAGGTTTTCCGCACCTGCAGCAGCCGCCCCAGCACAGCGCGCCGTGCTAGGAAGGTGAGATGGTGCAAGGGCGTCGGTAGATTCGCTAAAACTTAATTTATTTTAGCCGTCATCTTACTTTTAAAACACATCTTTTAATTTCGTTTTGTAGATATGTTCCTACTTGTATAAAAAACATTGTGTGCAAGCAGACAAAATACACTTTGTTTGTTAAGGTTACATCAACTCTAAGAACATTATTCTAAGTATTAACATAACCCAATCAAACACACTATAGTATAGTGTATACTGCTCTTACTTACCTTCAATCCTGTATTATTCAATATCTTGTTCCGACTAAGGAGAGCGGCTGCATAGTCATGCACCTCCAGCTCTTACACTAATATAATTAATTACTTATTGAAGATACTTAGAGCTCGCGTTCCTTTAGTACGAAACCTCATTTACTGTTCTGCCAGGAATATTATCAATTAATTAAATACCTGCACTATTGACTGAATAGTTCGATACTGGGACGGTATTCCTGGAATGAATGAAATGCTATAGAAATATGCTGCACTATACTATACTATGTAATATAATATAACCCAATGGATGTACATACTAACATAGGTTAAGGTTGTTGCTAACCCAATGGGATCTTTGTTGTCCTGAAAATAAATAAATGAAAATATACTATTGGAATTATGCATAGGTATATTTCTATGTTCTGACCGCACATCAGTGGTAACAAAACTAGTATAAGTAGGCCTCTTATTATATGGAAACTTCGTACTACGCTAGGCCAGCTCAGGTTCAAAGCGTTACTAGTGAACGTGCGGTCAACTGTTCAATAATAATGAAAGGTATTTGAATGACAATATTGTTATCTGTGAGGATAGTAGCTGGTGACGTTCTGTAGTTTCTGCTTTCCCCCATTTGAAAACAGCGTGAAGGTGATGTATATAAATTATCTATAATATATATATTCTTTTAATTGTCCCTCTTTCTACTTCTGGCCGTGTAGTATATTTTATGTCACGCGGCCGAGTGTTATGATTTCTAACTCTAAAACAGGTTTTTAATCTAAACATGCAGAACTTTAACGACTTTCAACTTTCGGTTCCTTAATTCTCATCCCTAGACAACCTACCTCTTGCAACTCTGTTGTTCCAAGACTGACTTTGTGTTATTTTATCACATTATAAGTTCGCCCACCTTCATAACGGACAAAACAAGCAACTTTCAATGAAGATTAAACGTTGGTCGACTTTCTCCTCAGTTTTCCTGCAACTTCCATTCATATCACTTGAAGAATAAAAACTTCTTGAAACTAAGAGTAGTGGTTGGATACACTGTCAAAGATAAATAAACCCAAGTCACTCTTGTGTTTCTAGGAGGATAAGTTTATAAATGCGATGAGTTGGAAAACCAATACGATGACCCACCTAATGGAAAATGACCCGCAACTAAGTGCTCATACACACGAGCGACACGCGTCAACAGCAGAGGCAACTGCAGCCGTCGACAACATGCCGCTCGTGTATTTGAGCCCCGTACTCAAATACATGCGCGGCACGTTGTCGACGGCAGCAGTCGACGCGTATCGACTGCAGTTGCCTCTGCGGTTGACGCGTGCCGCTCGTGTGTATGTGCCACTTGGGCTGTCGAGTAATGCATTGGCAAACTTTCTTCAAAATGTCTCACAAACCTAGAAATTCATAGATGTGTCTTGTTCCAAAGTTTTAGTATCCTATGGGAATCAGAAATAAAAAATGATTTTATAAGCATACATATTACACCCGTTTTTAGGGTTCCGTACTTCCGAATGAAGAAGGACTAGGGACTCGTGGCTAAATATTAACTGTCGGACGGGTCGATCAAAGGTCCATTACATATACAGACCCCTCCATCCCTCGGAAAGCACGTTAAGTCGTTAGTCCCGGCTGTCATTCATAAATCTTTAACAGTCGTTACGGGTAGTCAGAAATCCAAAAGTCTGACTACCAGTCTTACCAAGGGGTATCGTGTTACCCAGTAACTGGGTTGTGGAGGTCAGATAGGCAGTTGTGCCATGTAAAATACTGGTATTCAGCTGCCTCCGGTTAGACTGGAAGCCGACTCCATCACAGCTGGAAAAAGGCTAGAAAGATTGTTTGACGAAATGAAACCCTTGTAGGATTATTCGTGTGTCTGTCTCTCCGTCTGTCACAGCCAACTCGCTTCAAATCTAATGGACCGATAAGCTTACACGGCATGTTGTTAATGTAAATTAATTAATTTTGTACATGGAGGTCGCTTTTGGGAGGCCGATAACAAAAAAAAACAGTTTTGCAAACGTTACCGCATGCCATATCAGTGCTTACTGTGAGAGTATCAAATCTATTTATTTATTTATCACATGACATGTTTCCTTTGCCATTTTATTATAAATAGATTTAAAGTTATTTGAGAAAAATGATCCCCCTACCCTTACCCCCGAAACTATAGAGATTAAAATTTTGAAAAAAAAAAAATACAGAAAATAGTTCTATCCTTATACATAGGTAGACCTATAAAAAATCTATAATGGTCTTGAAATAGCATAGTAAATCTCCCAATATTGTGCATACAAACATACATTTGCAGTTAGAATGTATGGGAAAACATGTTTTTCAACTAGATTGTTTAGTTTTTTCGTGGGACAAATTCATCCCAACTATACGGAATCCATCAATGTGCGTGGTCCCGACACGCACTACGGTTTTTATTATTCATGGCAGAATATAGTAGCAGATCTAGTTAATTACTTGAAGGGCTGAATTTCAATCGACAGATGAATATTGAGACTATTTTTTTGTTCTTTTTTTTCTTGTCGTTTTATATATGTGTGTACATAAATGGTTAAATAAATAAATAAATATTTTTTATTCGTGGAATAAAATTGACGTCTGACAGATTCTGTACGGAATAACTGTCAAAAAATCAAAATTATTCCTCGGATAAAATTATCTGATGTTGGAAAAATCATCCCTAAAAAAAGTTAACCGTCCTCGGTCCTTACTATTCGGAGTTTTATAACGAAACCGCGCTTCCACCCACTTCTAAAATAATAGCTATTATTAACGCCGTTTTAATCAATTGTTATATTCTTACAATTTTCGGACAAAATATTTATGTAGCCCAGTTTTAGATGGTATGGAGCTAAATGAATATAATAATTTAATAATAACATGGAAACAGAATGGCTAGAAAATGGCTGAACCTTTTCAGGTATCCAATTATTAAATAGATAGAAACATAAATCTAATACTTATACCTATTGTTCTTGTTGTATCAGTAGAATAACTCACTGAGATTTTAGTAGAATGAGAACTAAACATGTAGGTAGGTATTTTAACTATGAATTAAAATAATTTTGCTTTACTCTGCGGTTTGCGATTTATTAAGGTACTTAGTATTATACTGCAGACACTATGCTTATACGACTGTTATACTGTTATATTACAGCTCTTAAAATCTGCTGCCATATTATTTTAAAGTTGATGACAAAACATTGGTTACGCAGCAAACTCATAAAGTTAACGTTGTTCATAACAAATATCACATACGCACGCCCTAAAGTATTAAAACGCTGGTTTTAGTGCATTCAGTCTCGGGTAGATGAGGTCTCAAGGTCAACCGTATTGCGGTTAATGTTAACCATAAAACATTCCCGCAGTTAGGTGGTGTGCACCCCGCCCTTGTGATCCCCGCTGATGTATTTACGTACCACGAATTATATGAAAGCTTGTTTACATTTTAATGAAAGGCGTGGGCTTGTAAATTCTCTGTTTATGCTCGCACTCGCGCCGGATCCCACAATTCTCCTCGCCGAGACTCGTGCTCAGTGTTAAAGTTACGTCACGTAGGTATGTCTCCGCAATTTAATACAATACACACTCCCGGTATTTATTTACTAACATCAACAAAAACAACGCACCACTCCAATAACGCAATTATTGGAAACACTTCCGCACGAACACAACGGAAGCCAAGAGACGCGGCGCTAAGCTTCGTCTCATTATAATTTCCCCGAAAACGGAAATAATATACGAAATTTCGAGTTCCGTTACCTTTTATAAGGATTTTCTTTCGAAATCTCTCAGGAAAATCAACGAGAGGTGGTGACATTACCGATAAATGTCAGCTTCGCTTCACAATAACGCATACACTAATCTGAATATTTTGAGTATCGTGCTATAGCCGCGTTAGCTAAGTATATGGTATAGCAAAAAGGCACTTTACGTAATGTAGAAACTTGCCATTAGAGAACTTCGTAAGAATAAGGTTTAAATGGTAGTCTGAGAATAAAGGGTGTTCTTAAATCACTAAGATTAATTTTCTGCGCACATAATTTATATCAGCAAACCAGGACGCGGGTCGACGAGACCATGAGGCAATTTACAAACTCGAAAATCGCGGAAGTTCGTTAATTATTCGGCGGGAGCGGGCTCGGCGCGCCGGGACTCACGGTTATTGACAATTAAGACAAGGCCCGACCGCTTCACGCGCCTTATTGCTCTGCTTGCGGTCGACTCGCCCACTCGCCCGCTGTACCCGACCGGATCCCAGATATTCACTATTCAATAAACTGCACCTATAAAGTATAAGGATTTAGAGAGGTCACACCAATATACCCTGCTTTACAACTATTCTGAATATTAACGATCATTATTACACCGAATTGGTTTGGTGTAATCTTGTTCGTTCAAACTAACAATCCTTATACCTACTTACCCAAAAATAAGATGTTTTCTTAAGGCGACAAATCTAGAAAGTAACTCCAAAGTTTTCCGTTGATATTAATGTCGATGCTGATAAATCTTACAGGCGAAAACGTGCTCTCTGCTGCTTTCCAATCCGATTTCGCAAGGTATTGGTTGGTATAGGTTTACTCCTCATGGATAAATTAATTTTCATCATAAAGATGTGATGTACCTAAGCTTGTTTTACAGGTATCCTTGTTTCTTTTTCTTGTTTTTGATTTTGTGGAACCACGTACAATAAGTAACTATATATTTTTAATTTTGTTTTTAATTATATTTTACATAACATTTGTATTTTCATAGTATAAAAATATAATTATTATTAGATAAATAAGATTTCAAATTAAATAGTATCTACACACGCAAAAACCTTTCATATATTAAAAGTATGTGTGAGCTACCCATTGCGTCAGCGTTGAGTCTCGATGTGAGTAAGGGAAACAGGAAACGGGTTACGGGCATGCGGTAAACTAGTAAACCAAAAGACTCAACATTCTAACGCGATATGTCGCATAGATATCAATATTGTATTTAAACCCCTGTCGTAGGTATATCAGTATACTTACCTACATACATCTACGTCTATATTATACAGGTTGGTAGGGAAATGGACGCGCAAATTATAACCACGAATTTAGCACAATATGATTCTCGATCCCCTAGCGTAGAAATATTAAGCCCGTTATCAAAAAAAAAATTGGCTTTTCATAGAAAAGTGCAACACCTACGCGGTCAAAATGTACTGAACAGCAATTTATTTTGAATAGCCGACAAAAAGTTTCATATACTTTACATTACTTTACACAACAGAGGGGTAATTCTCGTAATTTTAGGAACGTTCACAGTCTGATCGCAGTCTCAATCTGTCAAAAATACGTCTAACTTCCCTACATTTTGATAAGTTTTTGACATTTGTAAGTCGCCGAAATGAGACTGCGACTAGATTTTGAACGTTTTAAATTACGGGAATACGGGCCCAGATTGTGCCTCGATGTGCCTTCCACCCTGTATATTAAGTTTAAAATTAAGTTGTAACGTGTCAATGGTAGCCCGATAAAAAAACACACATATTAGAACAGAGACACGCTACAAACGCATAAGACACGTAAGTTCAATGTAAACAAGTAGCGCGGCTCCGAGGATCCCTCTCAAAGTAGGCCATGTATCGTATTATGGGTGGCTCCACTCTGTATTCATAGCGAATCTGGGACAGCGAGTAAGCCAAAATGGCGAATATAAAAATGAGTTAAGTGATAGTAAACGACGCTCTGCCCCGGGATCCGATATTAAACTTCGGTGTCTAATAGATTCTAAAAAGAAACTTCAGATGACCATATTTAGTCCTACCATAAAAGTTCACTAGCTTCTGTTACTTGTTAGTGGACAAGTTCGGGAAATGTTATCAATCTTGTTTATTAGATACATTCGTATGTACCCAAGTATATTAATCGTTATGTTTTGCTACATCGCTATGTAAACAACATATTTCGTTTACATCGCTGTGGTATTCACATTTGCAATAGTAATTATCTCCGGCGTAGATTTAAAGAACATGTTACAGTTCAAAATGATAGGATCGTTCTTAGCAGTTTCATTAATGTACATAATTATCATTCATATGCATACATTTCCCGTTGGAAACGAGAATCCGCGCCTTAAAGTACTATTTTAAGTATGAAGCAATAAAATAAAATAAGTAGGAGACAATTTCGTAGGGAGTTAGCTTAAATCAAATAGGAATGGGAGGCACAAGACGGGGGTTTATTACACAATTGACAAGTGAAATCGACGCCCATAAAATGTTACAACGACGACCGTAAAGATGTGTTTCAAGTTAAGCTAAAACTCTGTAATGCCGAACGCATTTAAGTAATATGAAAGTAGCTAAAATACAAAGTCTACTTTATTATGCACTAAACGCGATAGTTTCCACCCTAAAGTGGAGTTAAATTAAATCACTGAATTCGCGACTAGACTTTATTAATAAATAGGTAGTATCTTAAAGTACATAAACGTAAAGCTGTTCTTAAGAAAATTAAAATGCTTAATTTGGACGTTATACAAAGTTTTTTAGAAGAGTATGAATAATTTACCCTCGTCTGAGAACAGCAATCCAGTATTGCTGAACTCTTCTAACGATATTTTTTATTCATAATCCCTACATCATCTACAAGAGTTTCAGTTCAGCGGTTACCGAAGGCTTTTCCATTTATTGAAAAAGGTTCGAAGAAGCCGAGACCACGCGTTTGTTCGCATTATCTTCGTGTCCAAATGAAGGTGAACGATACAAAAAAATGACACTTTGATATGAAAACGCTTCAATAGAGCGGCTGTTTATTGGGAAACAAAATGGAAGAGTGTCTATTTCAAAATACAGTCGCAGTTGGTGATCATTGATACCGATGTAGGTACCTATTTAATATTAACGTAGTTTTAGAGCTTGCGACTTTGACCTCAATATATGTATGGGAATGACAAGGAAGTAACACTTCTTTTCCATATCCTTAAAAAAACGCATCTCTTACAAAATGAAAAAAAGAGTATAAACTAGATGATGCTTCATTCTTTCATTATTTTACACAGAAGACATCACTGTCTTCTGTGTAAAAAAAATATGTGCAGTGCGCACTATCGTCGTTTGTGAATAGTAGGTACGATAATACTCTACATTACACGAAGACTTTCATTTATAACAATTAGGTGGAAAGAAAGAATAGAAAAAAGGAAAGGTAATTTTATTTATATTGCTACTTTATTAGAACAGCCAGATAACTTCATGAAAGTAAAAACCCGCGCCCAGCAAAAAGATTGATGTAGACTTGATGAAGCCAGATAGCTGAGTCACAGTCGCCATTTACAAAGACAGGGATGGGTAGTATTGCCTACACGTAATTATGTGCCCTGCTTACGTACCTACGTGGTCGGATTATCTGGGACGGAGACCCGATTATTTTGTCTTGAAAATGTGTAGATTAGTTTGCTCGTTCCGTGAATACGTATTGAACGTGGTTTGGTCACGTGAACACTTGGGCCGTTCTAGGTTTGATGATGTCGTTTATTTTTATGCAAAGTATTTAATTAAAAATTTACTTAAGTTTTAGATAATATTTATTCCTTAATTTTCATGATTACCACTGTTTGTCTCTGCATCACCCAAAGGTTGACTGGTAGAAAATGCCTATTGCATTAAGTCCGCCTCTATACATTTATGTGCTTGAAGTATTAAATAAATAGATGGACTCTTTTACATTCTTACTGTTAATTATGATTGTATCTATCATAAAAAATAAGAGCTCCCAGTCTTGCAATTGAATTTACAAAAGGCCTCAAGCTCTGCCAGACAGCATCTACTTTAACGTGGAAACCCAATGAGGAAGAACATTAAGTTTTATATTAATTTCCCCATTATTAACTATATCCTTTACGCAATTGTTAATGCATAAATTAGACCGGTTGATAAAGATTTTTTTTTGATTTCTAAAAAACTTTTTGAAAAAAAAAACCAGCGCCCGCCCCATCATTAATACTAAAATCTTAATTGAAGCGACGTACCTTTCGACACGACAAAGTGGGGATTTCATTAAAAATAAATAAAAAAGGCATAAAACTTTCTCTTTTTATCTTATTGGACAGGCATTTCTGGAATTAAATTGAATGGTGTCGTGTTCATCATTAATCACGGGGGCTCTGACTTGTTCGCGATCCTCTCTTATGAACTTTTTCTTTTTCATAAAAAAATAATATTCTTGTTTATCAGTTTTTTGTGTAAAGATTATTCCGTCGTGTTTTTCTAGCGAAATGTAGCTATATTATCAGTAGATTTTATAAAAGGTTCGCTTATAAAGGACTGTGTTTTTACAGATAACACACATGTCCCATGTATAAAACATAAATTTGATGTGAGACCTAATAAATTATGCACTCAGCCGAACCAAACGATACAGCTATTACACGAACACGGCGACACCAGCGGGTGGTTGTACAATGTACTTGTACCTATGTATATGTTAGTATACAGGTATGTGTTGCATATTACCATTACATAAACCATTTTGAAGTTCGTTTGTGTTCTTGTAACCCCAACCCAACATGAAATCCCGAACTTCACAAGGAGGTTCAGTAGGTAACCAATTAACCATACCTACTTTCGAAGTTGAACGTTCGAGAAAGCAAAATAGTAGGTACGGACGCCAGCACATCAAGTTACTACAATCTGTCAAATTTCTTTAATAGATTTTCAACTTTATCGCTAAAGCATTTAGGTTCAAGGTTGATTGGGAAAATTTGACAGTTTCGGGTAGCTTGACCTGCTGGCGTCTGTACATATTTCGCTTCCTCGTTATTATTAAGACAAGTAGCATAAAGCATTGAAAACTATGTTTCATAATAACAGATTTGAAGATTTTGTTGTTTATAGAGGAACTTATCGAAACGGTAACCCAATAATTGTAGTTATCTATTTTGACAGTTATTACGAATATTCATATTGTTTGCAAATTCAAAATCAACGTTCAAATATTAATATATTCAATAACATTTTGTGTAACTATGCGCTATTGTCTGTTTATTTGGCTGAAACTAGAACTAAATTGAATTATCCCGTGCATGCAATTTCGGCAGCCGTAATGGTTGTTTGGATTTTCGAAGTAATTTATCATATTACAATACGTATTAACTCCAAATAATGTGTTATTGTGGGATTTTTCAATATTCGTACCTTTTTAGGGTTCCGTAACTCAAAAGGAAAAAACGGAACCCTTAGGATCACTCCGTCCGTCTGCCCCTCTGTTTATCTGACAAAACCCTTTTTCTCTGGAACAGGTGGAGGTATCATGAAATAAATATCAAATACGTAGGTCTACTGCGAGAAATCGTGAGGCAAAGCACATCAGCCCCTAGACAAGAAACTACATGAGGACCACGACCGCTCTGACAATAGTCCTATGAAGAAGAAGAAGGTCTACTGTCCCTAGGAGCTCTAAAAAATCAAGCTTCTAAGTAAACGCAATAAAAAATACGGCCATTTATGCAACATATTTTGATAATCGCCAATAAATCAATAAGTATAAGGTCCCGTTGACCTACAATCATGAAATTTGTCAAAAAGCAAGGTTTGGCGAAAAATTCCGAAAACGGTTAACGGTTAATTTCATCAATTTTTTTTTTTCCCTTTGCCAACTTACAAATTTACGGTTGGAGAACTGACCGTGATATTTATCGATATATGGGAGAACATTTTTCAACTACAAAGTTAAGTTTGTTCTTGGGATAAATTCATCCCAACTACGGAACCCTTCATTGACCGTGTTCTGATACGTGTATTACCAAAAAAAGGCTAAAATAAGTAACTATAAGTAGCTGGTACTCGTTGTTTACCCACACTGACATATCAAAGAAGTGCTTATGTTAACCTTGACAAACAAGTGATGATTTGATGACTCATTCAGTGAAGTAGAGGGATTATCTTGCTGTGCTTCAGATGGGTAATTGCGTAACACACTATCAGTAGGAACGGCTTTCATTTTGACAGTTCAACAACAGTCATTGCGTTATTTACGTTGTTGAGCACACAAATTTTTCGTACATATGAAGCAATAGATTAAAAATGAAATATACTTGTGATTGATAGTATGTTACGCAATTAGCGTGCAATTCGTTCGTTTCGTTCTACGCCTGTAAAGTTTCAGATATTTATTTATATGGTCCACAGATAGTGCTTTGTCAGATAGTGATTTGCACCTACTGACACATTTTAGAGCCTCACAATATTTCTCAAATGAAATAAGTATTTGCGAGACTTGGACAAAAAAGAACAAAAAAGGAGTTATTAACAAATTCGAGTAAGAAAAAAAAACATCAATAAGAAGGGTGGGCAACTCCGCTGCCGCGAGAGATCACGGTACAGCGGACAGAGCTCCGGCGGGATCTCATGGCGACATGGAGAGTGCGATTGTCGCAACCTAGTGCTGGTCACGCCACAATTGCGACGATAAGTCCCTCTTTGAGGAGTGGCTGGAGAGGCGCCACGGCGCCCTCACCTTCCGCCTGACGCAGGTCCTCACCGGTCACGGTTGTTTCGGGAGGTTCCTGTTCAGGATAAGGCGGGAGGAAACGCCAGGGTGTCACCACTGTGTGGATCGCCCGGAGGACACGGTGGAGCATACGGTGGAGGTCTGCCCGGCTTGGGCGGAGCACCGCCGCGTCCTCGTGGCGGCGATCGGCGGCGGCGATCTCTCGCGTCCGGCCCTGGTCCAGGCCATGGTACGGAGCGAGAGTGCATGGGAAGCCGTCACCTCTTTCTGCGAAGCAGTAATGCTAGCAAAGGAGGAGGCGGAACGCGTGAGGGAGAGGCTATCTCTGCGCCCTCACGCCCCTAGTCGCCGCAGGAGACGCCCTGGACGTCGGGAGTCACCAGCCGACTCCCAGCCACCGTAGGCGCGGGCTTGCGGGCGGCGAGCTATGGGCAGCTCGCCGCCCGGCAAGGACCAGGCCCGAGTCGACGGCGCGTTGTGTTCCACGCGCGCCTCAAAGAGATGTCAGCGTGAAGTGACGGGGTCCGCTAGGGCCGATGCCTGCCAGGGCCGCGGGTTGTTCGAAAGAGATACCGTGGTCCCTGGCATAGGCAACTGAAGGAACACGGGTGGGTTTTAGTCAGTAAAAGTCTGACACGCCCTCCTGCTCCGCCCAGAGCGGGAGAAGTCATACCTATGATGATTTCCCACCCAGAAAAAAAAAAAAAAAAAAAAAAGGGTGGGCAGGGTGCACAAACTCTTCGGGAAATATGACCTCCCTCGGTCAGTTAGTTCTTATGGTACCTTCCTTTAGAATTCATGTAGATATGAGTGTTCCATAGATAGGTATTCAAAGAAAGATTATTAAAAATATATATGTTTACTCCAACTATCTCTCCTTCGTCCAAAAGAATATTACATTTCGGTGAACACATCAAGGATTAAAAAGCTTTGCCCACTCTAAGGGCACAATTGTATCGGCACATGCTTTCAACATCAAATAATTCGATGTGCCTAGAAATATTATGAGTGGAATAAATTCATTTACACAGTCAAGTTGTTTACAAATTGACTCAGAATCACCAATTAATTTTAAAAAAATGATTAACATCACGTAGAAAGAAATCTCCTGAATAATAATATCTAATCGTGTACTGTTTTCTATTCTAAACAAAAACATGACTAATATTTTCTGCCTCCCGCAGGGAATAAAACTCCAAACAATAAAGTTTTTATTAGTTGAACACGTGCCTAATGTGGTCCCGGCTCCCGATAGATATTTTCTAATGAATAAATATTACAGAAATGGACGATGAGTATTGTGTTGATGCAGAAAGGAGGTATTTGCATTCTTGAGCAGGAAGAACACGGGGTTGACTTCGTACAAATATTGACAAATAGTTTACTCCATACGATCGATAAGCAAACCTTTTCCTAACTTTATTCTTGGATCAAGCCAAAAAGGTTTGCGTTCATCCATTAAAACACCATTTTTTTATCTTTTTCTTTTAGGTCTTAATCCTAACTTGGGACCAAAATCTTAAAAGTTACTATCATACCTTTTAAGTGTTTAAAGTGAAAATGTTTTCAGCATCCCAAGAGATTTTAGGCTGTACTAAGTACTTATTATTTAGGTAATATGAACTACCCTACCCTACCCTTAGTAAAGATGCCTATTAATAGCTGTAGCTAATATCTCCTTATGTTTTAAAGAGAACGCATTAGATTCTGCATTACCATATGCTCCCAGAACCCAGGGATACTGCTTGTCTAACAACTGGTGGCTGTACGAGTATCAATATTCAAGACTGGTTTCTGTTCTATCTTCTTGTCTATTATGTAATGAGTTTTTTTTGTTCAAAGCAGTATGGGTATGAATAGTTAGTTTTAGGTATCAAAATAGCCACCGAACCACAGCTATAGGAGATATAGCCATAGCAATGTCGTCGTTGCTATGGCTAAATCTCCACGACCGATTATCCAGCATATCAGCCATCAAACCATGATCCCCTCCTTCATTCTCAGATTATCTTTAAGAAATTCAGTGAGGCGATAAAGCGATCATTTGGCTCTTCAGGGCTCCTCATAGCCTGTCGAAGGCGCATCACGTAGGGCCGTGTGCCGCGATTAGTTTTCAGCGCACCTGCAGCCGCCGCTCGCATACTAATCCACAGAAATATTCATATTACGTGAGCAAATTAACATACCTTTAACTATCTACCGTATAAAAAAAAATCGCAGACGTCCATTGTTTTTTTTTTTTTTTTGTTACGGTGGTGTAGGCAACAATACAAGTTCCAATTTACATGTAGAAATAGATAAAAAATAAGTTTGTTAGATCTTTTATTCCGATTTTTCTTGCTCTTCAAGTTGAGATAGATCATCTGATTCAATATAAATTCTTACCAAACATTTTGCAATAAAGTTACTTTTAATAATATTTTACGTCTGTTAAATTCACCTTTGACAGCAAATTTTGTCTCGTCTCTAATGTAATTAATCTAAAGAAAGGATATTGTTATTAATTCATACCTTTTAAGGGCTGATTTTTCCAACGCCAGATAATTTTATCGCAAGAATAATTTTGAATTTTTGACAGTTTTTTCATACAAAAACTGTCAGACGTCAATTTTGTTCCACGATTCCACGGTAATTAATATTAAATTATATAATTATAAATATTATCGGTCGATTGAAAAATCGGCCCTTACAGGAAAGCTACTCTGCCCGTAGACAATGTTATCTGAGTTTTTAAGAAACCTTTTTAAAACTTTGCTGAAATTCGACCTACTTAGCCGTTTATTTATTCAATTTGTAGGAATAACCTTTGTAACGATGATACTTGAACCGTTTCTGTAATTTGATTACGAGCTGAAAAAAAGTTGTGAAACTTTTACGCTTTAAAAATAATTATGGTTTTAGTTAGATAAGGTGTGGTGCAGTGTTAGTGGCTGCACGGGCGCCTCTCAGTTAACAATGTTAAGCAAAACCACACAATGCTAATGCAATAACTGTCTCCCGCACTTTGTAAATAGATCTCTCACAAATTCGTGAGCACATCAAAAGCGACGCGCGTAAGCTGTAAAATAAAAGTGAGCGTTTGAAGAGGCGTGAATTATGTAACGCGCACAGCCGCCTCGCTGTCTTACCTGCACACAGGACTTATTTGCTCGAATGTGGGCAAATGGCTCGGTATGGTCGCCTTTTTTATTCAGCTTTTCCTTTCCTAAGTTGATATTATACAAATTAACAGGATCAAAAGAAGAAACGACGAAATTATGTAGGTATGTATTATACGTGTGTTTACGAAGTTAATATGGGCTTAAATGCTTAAAGCACACTTTTTCCCCTCTTCATGAAATATTTCATAGGTACTGAAAATTAATTTTGCTAAAGTTTTATTTCTCATCATCATCGTGATCACTGTTATGTAGGCAGTCCGCAGTCCACTGCTGGACATCGGCCTCTCCCAGGCTGCGCCACAACACTCTGTCCTCCGCCTTCCGCATCCAGTCTGTCCCGGTCGTTGGTCCTTCAACAAACATGGCCAGCCCATTGCCACTTTAGTTTGCTTACTCTCAAGCTAAGTCGGTAACTCCGGTTCTTCTATTCCGGATAATAACACTTCTACATACATTTTCTACATAGGATACACAAAGCGAAACTAGGGAATTTATTTTATCTTACGTAATTGATAAAGAACCTCAGGCTGTAAAACTGTTCTGGCCAGGAAGCAAAAGTCTTTAGACACTTTGGAAAGCAAAGCTTTTTTGAAATTCTAATGCGTC
This sequence comes from Apamea monoglypha, assembly GCA_911387795.2. Lineage (NCBI taxonomy): Eukaryota > Metazoa > Arthropoda > Insecta > Lepidoptera > Noctuidae > Apamea > Apamea monoglypha. Next base: position 11,520,980 of record OU426921.1, read on the forward strand.
GCCTAGTCTTTAGAACTTTATTTCAGCGCGTTGACGGTCTTTGCAGTAGTTGGGAAGCACTTCACGGCTATTTTATCTTATTGTGACCGTTCCAGCGTTTTGTATAAGTACAGCTTCAATTTGTATTTCAATTTGATATTTAAATGTAGGTATTCATGTTGTCTTTGCTGAAAAACTTGTAAGTACCGAAGTATCCAAAGTCAAGTGTATAATCAGATAAATCGTTGTATTTTTGTATTTTTCTGACTTTCCTCCCGGATAAACAAACAAAATCTTTGCCTGTGAATATCTTTCCCGAGTAGTTTGTGTCTGTATGTGTCAAGCTAAGGTCTAAAGTAAAGGTAAGTAAGACTTTGATGCAGTTTTCACCATCATTTAGATCATTTATTCCAAAAGGTTTTATGTGTATAATACCAAATATTTAACCGTAAATATCTCGATGGCCGCACATGTCGACATTACACCAGTGCTAAGCAAGGGCGTGTCGTTAGTATGTATAAATAACAAATACTGCCCCTTTTATATAATAATACTGATCAAATAAAGAGATTTTCCCTTCATTGAATCTTTTTACAAGTAGCGGAAGGGCGGAAGGAAAATACAAACTATTATTTTCTTTCCTCCACCTATCAAATCTGAAACGATGGAAATCGTCTATCAAACCTTTACACTTCCAAAATATATTTTTCCTTCTTATATTTCATGAAAGGGGTAACGTCGGGATAACAAGTCTACCGATAAAACAATATTTAGAGTTCAAAGCGCAGAAATATGATTATTTGTTTAAGTTTAACCCGGCCACTAAAGAAAACCTTAGTAAATATATTTTCGTAGAATCCGTTTATTTACTGTTACATACTCTTTAGCCAAACCAATTTAGAACTAGTGGTAGTTCACACAGGCTTAGGTATAATAATAATAACATAAGTTTCTTAATAATCGTAGGATTATCTAGAAATTTATGTGATTACTATTATAAGCCTGTGTTGTCCCACTGCAGGGCTATGTGCTTTTCATTATTCAAGTATCAAACATGAAAGTTACCTGACGTAAAAAAAAAATCTAAACATAAATTATTATGTGCGAAAATCGTTTAGGTTCCGATCTACATTCGTATAATTTGTTCGCACCCGACTGTGTAGAGGATTTTGAGAATTGGAGATAACTGATATCGGAGCGAAATTGCAAGAAGGCGTGAAATAGTTCCACGAAATATAAAATACCAACCTTACCTCACCGACCTACTCAGTTGCGTACATGGGAGAAATTCATGCTCTGGCAATTAAATCATTGGAAATTACCATTAACTCAAAAGGATACAGCGCAATTAAGCTTAGGCAGAAACTGGACACTCATATCCCAAGAACCCAAACCCGTACTCGTTAATAGGGTGTGTGATAAAATAAATTCATTACAATTTAGACCAAATCCAATGAAACCTCATAGTTTGTAATGGAAACACAGTTTTTATTTTAATACATGCGCACAGTAGGTGCATAAATAATTCATCGAAATCCCGTTCGAGGTCACAGTGCGGCTGGCAAAAATCGCTTTACGAGTGTGGGAACTCGCGGGAGGCACGGGTAGCCGGGTAGCCGGGTAGCGCAATGCCGCGTTGATATAACCCGGTACAGGCGGCACCACCGCGCAAACAAATTGGATGCTTAAAATTCAATTTGAAGGTTTCGCGGTCCGCTTCATTCGCTCTCCCCGTTCGTTACAAGCTGGACTCGCTCACATATCCAAATGGAAACGCAATTATTTTTCCGTAACTTGGTATGTTTAAATGTTTATCGCCGCCGGTACACTGCTTGTTTATATAATGGAAGTTGGCTTGTTTACAGCGGAATCAATTGAGAGATTAAAATCCTAACATATCCATGTGTATGTAGGTATGTATGTGTATAATATGCGGTGTGCACCTAAATCAGTTTTGGGGTTAAAGCCGCGATAATGGTGGGTATTAGATACTTAGTTATGATTACAGTATTTATGATACAGCAGATATTAGGTTGTGTGTTTTATAAATTCAAATCATTTATTTGTGGCTAGTATTTATAAAATTGGTAGTACCTATTCTTTTTCGTTTCATATTGAAAAATGCAACGTGCTGTGCTTGTTAGCCAACGACAAGACTGTTGATAGACTCAATCTATGTACTCAATACATTTAGCAGTCTAACAGTTATTAATTTATGAGCTGTATCGAAAAAAGTCTGGCCCTCTCAATAATGTAACTAAACTAACGTAAAGTATTCGTCACCACTCATTGTCGTGCTTAAAATCGCTGTGTTGTTATAGAAACTTGAACAACAAAACAAAACTAAACGAGCTCTTAAAATAAAGCGGGATTGTGGTGGGTACTATCCCGCGAAGAATTTGAAGTTGAAATAACTACTAGACGAAGTTTCCCTTCTTCAGATTCACGAAACTTTTCGGAATAAATTCAAGTTTCCTCAAGCTGAAAATTGATGAGTACTTCTATGAATTTAAATATTACCCGCATAATTTGAATTAGCATAATAGCCATAAATCCATCAGTAATTCTCGAGCCGCACCGTGTTATAAATACCAAAATCCAATTGGCATCATAACACAATAAAGGAAGCATTGTCAATCCTAAAAGAGATATAGGCTAGTGTTATATACCTACAAAGTTATAAGTTGATGTTACGTCGTCCCAGTGCCGTCTAGAACTTTTCTAATCCTGTATTCTTCGGTAAACTTTTCCAATATTGCGAACATAACAACCTTACATGTGCGCCTAATCCGAGAACATCCAACCGACGAGGGACTGCACGGTTGCCATAAGATTAACTAATTTATTCATATAACCCATCTGAAGCGAGTACGGATATTTTTAATCCACGGGATAATTTATGTGTTTGAATAAGCAACAAGTTATGGTGCGTCCAGAATTAATGACCTCTGATTCCCTTCGTCATACATCTCTCTGAATAGTGGGAATGGATTTAGTTCGTTCGCCGTGAATTAATCACAGGGGGTGTGTGTCGAGGCAAATTAGACCGCTGCGATTCCAAACACACCACCTCGCTTTGTCGCAAAGTAACTAAATGAATTATCACGCGGCGGTAGCTCGGGAATCAGCACTTTCATTAACTTTCTACCTTGTAGTTCTCCCGGCATTTTCATTTATTTCTAGTTCAATTTATTATTAATCCTTGTGGATTGCGTGAAAGCAAGCCGCGTGGATTTAGCTCAAAATGAAATACTTAAAACTGGAGTTTTGATATAAATTCAACTACCGGCTTATGCTTACTCTGCAGCGAGTATTTCGTTTCATTCGAGAAGGTACGGCATGAGTTAGGTAATGAAAATAATTAAAATGCACTTTGAATATCGTGCTAGTTTTATGGGTTGTTTTCATTTCAGGAAAAACGCAAGTATAATTAAATCTCTGCAAAAAGTGTCGGTTGTTTTCATAAAAAATGCAATGGATTGTTGAAATCAAAAACATTTAAATTTCAATTCTTTATTCGACACCATATTTTATGCATTCCATTAAACACCAATTGTAACAAAATGTTGATGTTCAGCATTTATAGAAACATTATGAAACTATTTACTTTAACCTAGTTGTTTTCAACATATCCATAAAATGATAGTGTAACAATAATAAACATATCAATAATTTATAACAACTTAATTACACAATTCCTCTAAGGATGTCAAATGATATTTTTTATATATTACTATTTGCTACATCTGCATCGTTTCGTTTGAATAAATATTTTCATTTATCGATGTAAAACTCAATATTTTCCTAAATCGTTACGATTATTATGAGGGTACTCCAAATCATTAAGGATGCTAATAATCGTAAGTTCTTAAAGAGCCTCTTTTGCAAGCCCTATAACATTTTGTGTTTAAAAAAAATACATTTTGCTGCTAATAAATGTCGAATCGATATATCTTACAAAATTCCTTGACAAAATTAACTAAATATTGAATTTCAGTACTTTATTAATAATAAAATAATTCCATTTATTTAAAAACAGTGCCATACACATAGGTTACTAAGACCCCTGTTTAGCGTTTTCAATTGACTCTTCCACACGAAATATTTGATAAATATTTATCTATACATAGTTTGGCACGTGGAAAAGTTTTGGCATAAGTATATTATTTAAAATTTTAAAATAAATATTCAATAAATAATATATCAATGAGACAGATAGAAATAAATTGCATTAAGTAGGTAATGCAATTTAATAAACAGTCGTACTACACTAATAGTCAATTCCAGTTTACCTACATTTTAAATTGTTTTACATTTCATCAATAATAATAAATTATTAAAGTACAACAATGTAGTAAATAAATTACATTTATTACAGTTCACATTTTGTCACAATGTGGAAAATGGTGTAATCACCATTAGTTAATCGTCATCAATTCCTGTAAAGATAAAAATATGGACGAGTACTGGGAATTTATCTACTGTGGATCGAGATGAGAGTATAATACCTGACAATTGGAAAGACTCAGCGCTTTTTTTTATCAATTTTCTTGAAGATGTAGTCGTCAAAGAAAATCTCCTGACATTTTAACAAGTTTCAATAGATATATTTTACGAAGATAAAGCGCGTGGTAAGAGAGTAATATAAAAGAGATGTATTTCGCGCACAATGAGGGGACTAATTGGTGATTTGCTGAATAGACAGCTCTGCTGATTCCACTTTTATATGACTCGAAGAAAAAAATATTAGGTTTATAAAAAAGAACCCTTGCGATATGATACTTATGCTTATCTTTTTATATGAAACTCTAGAGAGATACTCAATGGGGCTTATTTTGGAGGACCGAAGAGTTGACTGTGTCGTCTATTACCCTGATTACCTTTTTGAGACTTGATTGGAAACAAGCGTGGACTAATGCTTTAGAGCTCTCTGTGTACTCGTCCATTAAGTAATAAGTTTTCAATATTTACTTATCAAAAACTACTCAAAATCAATACACCTCACTTAAAAGTAACTTTACAAAAAATTACAACATATGCGATGTTTTTAAACAATGTTTTATTAATTAGTTATTTTACCCTACATACCTGAAACACTTCGTTTGATATAAGTATGTACAGCTAATGTCGGTTTGTTGTTAAGTCTTTTGTCACTAATTTATTGTTATATTCACATTTATTAAATACGTATATATTCACAAGAGCCTACAATTCCTTCATTCTATATCCGACGTTAGAAATAAATTATAACTGGCATATTATTACCATAAAAGGCAACTTGCATGTATATAATATCTCTGTCGAGACATATAAACAAGACAAAGATTACACAGTAGGACTCGAGCCAAGTTTGCCTTTTACAGTGAATCAGACGATCTCCCCTTTCACACCATAATCATATATCCAATCATTACGTAAGTAGGCCATTAAATTGAATGTTATACGGCAGTAAGTACTAATATTTTTTAGCCAAATGCATTTCAGATAGTGTAGCAGAAATTGTCACATTCAGCTGAAAAATATTCGTGTTACACGTGGCGGTATCTATTCATGGCATAATGTGAAAACGTTCCTCCATTATGAATCACATCACATCGACGCTCACTTTACCCGCTTTTAATATTCTTACATTCTCAATCCAACGGGAAATAGAGCGGAAAATGAAGACGTGGCCGCACTACGTCACAGCACTGTACCGCAGGATTCAACGGACTAGTCAAATGTTCGGTTGTATTTAGCGCGCACTTACAAATCATTATTATAAGATATAATTATATTTACACGTACACGAGATGAGTTCATACACGAGCCTATGTACACGTTCGAACGACATCACACATCACAACTTAGTCCGCTTGTTGACCACGACCTCGGCGGCGGCGTCGAGGAACCCTCATACAGATATCTCCTGTATCTGCACGCGCTTCTTCATGATGCCGGGCGGCGCGGGCGCGGCGGGCGCGGCGGGCGCGCGCAATATGCCGCCCCCCTCCCCCTCCGCGCCCGCGTCGCCCGCGCCCTCCGCGCCGTCCGGCCCGAACTTCACCTGCGTGGAGCTGTCCACCACGCGCGGCTCGAACGTGCTGGTGCGGCCCACCGGACCCGCCGGGTCGCCTGCGCGCGCCGGATCCAGCTTCTGGATATCGGGCTTCTGCGTGTCGATGCACACCACGCTGCCCGCTTCGATGGCGCTGCCCACGCTCACGTCGGGCATGGAGCTGCGCGCCGCGCGGTGCTTCTCGTCGTAGCAGCTATACTCGCCGAACGTCGGCTCACCGCAGTCCGACAACGTCCGCAAGTCGAATTTCGAACCAACACCGCGCGGCACGTGGGCCGATTTGCACTCGAACCCAAACCCTTTGCCGTCAAAGGCGCGCACTTCGTAGTCGAGCTTTCCGTCATAGTTATCCGAAGACGAAGAGCTCCCGGCCTCGGCGAGATCGTCTTTGCAGCGGCGCGGGCGCGAGCCGCGCTGGTGGTAGATGCCGGCGAAGATGAGCACGTTGAGCAGCAGGAGAAAGCAGCCCACGGCGATGGTGACGGTGAGCGCCGCCGTGTAGGACTGGTAGTGCGAGGAGGCGAGGCGGCGCAGCAACGCGTCGTCGGGATGCACGGGCGGCGCCGTGGCGTTAGGAGGGCACTCAGTGGAGGGCGGCGCGGCGGGCGCGGGGCGGGGGGGCGCGGCGCGTGGCGGCACGGTGCTGCGCGCGCCGGCCCGCGCGCCGCCCTCCAGCTCCACCACGTGCGGCACGTGCGCGCGCGACATGGACTGCGCCCGCACCGCACCTGCACCACAAATGTCAAGTTACGGGCACGAATATCTGACCACCGTGAAATCAAAATATCGTGCACACGATGACCACATCGGTTTGTCATTACCCTTTTTTGCGTCGACCAATAGAACAAAAATACATATAGTAATATTTTGTTTAATGAGTTTCTCAGACTCTGTTAGAATGATCAAAAATGTCTGACCACACTTTTTGACCAATAGGAATAGAACAAAAAACGACCAAGGATCAGAAAGTTTTAATGTGCCTATTTATACTTTACTTTTTGATTATACTAATACAGCAGGAATAGTCCTTACGGTGGTCATATGTTTTCGTTAATCAACTGCCTCATTGATTATGAATAGCTCGAATAGCTGATGGTACATACCTTCGTAGTAGTTAGCGTTGTCCTCCTGGAAGTGATGGTGTCGCATGGCGGCATCGGGCAGGTCGGAGCCGGGCCGGTGCAGCTGCGGGATGAGTGACAACCACAGCGACATCTTGTGTCCGCGGTAGTGACTGCGCATCTCCGGCTTGCCACCTGCACCGGCCACCACACAATTGAAACAAATGAACTGGAACCATAACCGCACGGGTCACGGGGCGACCCAAAAGTTTTAAACGACCAACTCCAAATTCCTACAAACACAATGGTGAAATCCATACTAATTGTACATATATACATTGTTCTGTTAACAGATGCTGATCTTCACAACAACTACTCGGGCTACGAAACTTTCCGAGTTTCATTTATTTGACTGTATTACTATGACATCGAGTAGTCGAGCTATAAAGGGAAACCGGAAAGGTCCATAAACTAGGAATCTGTAACATATGTGAATCGTATAAACTAATCAGGAAGTTTTTCGTCGGCGGTGACATAAACCAAATATTAAGAGTTACGCACTGATCTCCATGTAGAGTTGGTTGATGGTGTCGTATGTGTCCCAGTACGGGGTCTGGTCGGGGCCCAGCCGAGGAGTCTCGCCCAGCATTGGACTGGGAGGTGGCGTTGCCGATGGATCATTGGGATTTCTAAAGAAAAAATACATTAAAGTATGTTTTCGTTGTGTTTATTTAAACGACATGATGACGATAGTATTAAGTTTCAAAGTTAATACCTACTTTGTTATATGACTGTTCACGTAATTAAACTTTTATTGAAAGATCTTGTTTCGCAACAAATTCAATTTGGAATACCTTCCATTACCACAAAATTCTTGATTTATCCCACTAAAATAGTTGTACGTTACTAGGTAAAGGTAAACCTTTTACGTAGACATGTTTACTCGTGGTTTGTTGTTCAATACCGATTGATCTATGCATAGGTACACGCGAGGTTAATCTGCTCACCCACCCACATGAACTTTCTTTACATATTGAGGCAACTTCATTTCTTCGAAAGTACCTACGAAATAAATCCGGACTCGTTTTTCATAGGAAAATGATATACTGGATTTACGGATAATCAGAATTCAAAAGATGATTTACAGTATTTTCGGATAGTCAGAAATCTTTCAGGTTATGCCGGGCACTGACTGTATAAAAACTAACAACATAGTTCGGAAAGTTAGGATACCTATAAACATAAACATATTCCTGAACGCAGATTTATCTAACGTTAACATGTAGCATAAGCATAATCAATCTATAATGTTCCCACTGCTCAGACACAGGCCTCCTCTCTATGAAAGAGAGTCGGTCATAACCCACCACGCGGGCCCAGTGCGGGTTGATGGATGTCACATGTCTTCGAATTTTTGGTTCTAAGTCGTGCCTGTCCTCACAACTTTTCCTGCATGATTTTGAGAGCAATGGTGATGAAATTAAATACACAATGTAAAGTGCCTGGCTGGATTCGAACTCATAACCTAGAATTCGGTAGTCGGGGCCGATACACTGCCACCACAGCTGAAACGTTCACATGTAAATTTATCAAAGGCTCAAATTACACGGCTCAATTTAATTCATGTTCGAATTTACCGTCGGTTTGCGTTTCCTTATCGTTCATTATTTTCCGCCATACTAACCCGGATTGAAATCTCATCTTCCCCTTAACCCAAGGCAAGAGTCCCACTATGGGGCGCCCTCAGCTGTTGCTTACCTAAGAGCCGTCTTGTTGACGTGGAATTAGAAAAGCCATCGACTAACTAGACATTCCCATGGATATTCCTTCAAGAAAAATATGTTTTTATTTTACAAGTGATGGTATTTTAACCGGTTTGGGAACTAATTCTGGAAAATATGTTTTGATATCGGAATTTTAAATGAACTTTTGAACGTAAAAACTACTTCAATATACATATTTAGGCTGATTTACTCAAGTAACGACTTACTCCAAATGAATAATTATGATACCTCCCAATTTTTTTTAAGCTGATCTAACATCATTACAAGGTATGGTGTACAAAGTACATTACGAGTATTCATATAGATTAGCAAACAAAACAAGATAGACAAAAAAACAAACTCTTCGGCTCTATAGCTGAAGAGTTTGTTTAAACGTGGTAATATCTAGAACTATTTTTACTGTATTTTATTTATTACTGTGATTGCCCGTGACATCACAGCGGGCCCTATCAGAATACCAGCGCTGCGACATTTATTTTTAAATGTCGAAGCATCATGCTGAGATAGGAGCCTTTTGGCCTCGTATAGGACTTTCTGTTTCATTTTATGTGTTATTACTTTTTTTATAAATATTTGTTCTATTTTTTTTTATTTTTAACTGTGTTTAGTTTAGTTTATAATCCTGTACGAGTCGCAATAAATACTTTTTCTTTCTTTCTTTCTTTCTTTAACTACCAGTCAGATTTGAACAAATCTTTTTGCGTTTGATAGCCAAATTCTTGAGGAAAGTTATAGGCTATTTAACATCACGCTAGGATCCTTAGGAGCCGAGCAATAAATACAAAGTCACAAAGAACGCTAAGCGGAAACCAAATAATAGTGCAGGCAGGCGATGCGATGCGACGGGGTGAGTCGGGGAACAAGACATTTCAGAATATAATATAATAAGCGTATGTATAATATCCTACAAGGATGTCTTTTTTTTAAACATTTCATAATAAAACACGTTTTTTTTACCCATATCTGACGAAGTTAGAGATGTAATGGATGCACAGTTTGGACACTCGTTGCTCCTGCTGCGTGAAGTTTTGCTGATGATGAGTCAAGGAGATTGGCACGCCCAGGTAATATGGCAGCTCCTCGCCATGAACCGAACCTGGCCTCTGTATAAACACAATTTGTATCATTCAGTTTTTTTCTTCTAAACATATGTATAATAATATAGTATCGAAGTCAAAACTGTATATTAAATACCAGCTGCGCCCCGCGATTTCACCCGCATAAATTTCGATCCCGTGGAAATATCGGGATAAAATGTGTTAACCCTGGTTTGACGGCACGGTTGGCGCAGTGGTTAAGCGATTGACTGCTGCGCTGCGTGTCGCGGGTTCGATTCCCGCACGGAACAAATATTTGTATGACCTACATGTATTTGTTCCGAGTCTGGGTGTTTTTCTATCTATAATATGTATGTATTTACAAAAAAAAAAAAAAAAAAAAAAAAAAAAAAATGTATATAAGTAGTTTATCAGCCATCTTGTTACCATAACACAAGCATTAGGTTGCTTAGCTTGGGACAAATGGTGCTGTGTGAAATGTCCAGGGATTTATTATTATTATTATTATTATTAACTAGGTATCTATATGCCAAATTTCGTCCAAATCCGTTCAATAGTTTGGCGTGAAAGAGTAACAAACATCCGTCCATTCATCTATCCATACAAACTTTCGCATTTATAATATTAGTAGGATTTTAGAAAAAAATAGTAGTTGGTGTGGAAACGAGTCTGATGCCGAAAATATAGTTTTAAGATTTGGCACGGATAGATTAACACATAGGGTACTTTTAAATACCGATAGTAAGTTCCCGTGGGATACACACGGGCGAAGCCGCAGGAAAAAGCTAGTAGGAAATAGGTTAGTAGTTCATATTACCACTCATTACGTAATCGTTGGTTACTGGACCTTATTCAGTAGTAAAACTTATAAACCAAGATCCTGGCCAGTTTTGCCCCCTACTCTACATTTCAGAATTACATTTAGCAAGCCCAAGTATGATAAAAGATATTATACCATTAGTGTGGAATGACATAACATTCTCAATTGCTGCCGCAGTTACGTAGTATATTACCCTTAGCACTAACCGTCAAACTTGACCCCAATCTAAACCAAAAGCCCGCATAGTCCTATTAACAAGTCCATTCAAGTGGTCGCACTAGGTTTGTCGAAATAACAAACAGGTGTATAGACATCGTGCAATTCACCGCGCAACAACCGCACGTGCGTCGACACGTTTTGACAACCGCAGCCTGTCACCGGCTGCTGTAACAACTTAGTGCTTGTCATATTGCAGGATTTTAGTATACAGGGTGTAAGGGACACGACGCGCAAACTGTTACCGTGAATGCAGCACATGGAATGAAACAGCTGTGCCATACATTTTGACCGCGTAAACCGTGTTATGTGGACAAAAAAAAAAAATCGTTCGCAGTTATTCATATATTCTCGCAGTATTTTAGTCTAGTAAATTAAAAATTAGAGTACCAAAGTAAAAGTAAAGTAAAGTGCAATACCTATAGTATTGCACTTATGTATAAAACAATTGTATTTTTTTTTTAATAACCCACGAAAAATTTCTACGCCGGGGTTCTAGAATCATATAGTCTGAATTTATGATAACAGCTTTTCCACCCTGTATATTGGCTTCGATGATATATTTTGAGTGGTATAACTCGAACTGTTTAAATCATGTCATAGCCTGTCATATGTTCTAGTCAACGTTTAATTTATTAGACTGTAGATAGGTATATTTCATGCTGTCCAAAGTTGCCTGAATACTTTTGGTAGGCTTCCAGTCAACAACACTCTTGACAAAAACTGTTAATCAAGCTTTAAAACAGAGAACTTACTGACGTTCGCTTCAATCAATTGAGGTTTAGTCTGTTTACTTAGAAAACTTACTTTCCAAAATATAGCTGTTTGTTTGTCGATTCAGTTAACGGAATCTCTTTCAAACAGAGTTTATGGCCGACATAAACGAAGATTAACAACTTTGGAGAAGAAAAGCGCTACGCCACCATCCAGTTGATAAGCCGTTGCCAAGATCCACGTTATGTTGAGTGTGCATGTCGCCGATATACATACTAACTGCTAATATATCTACATGAAGCACTATCATAGGGGTTTTTTGTTGAGGGAAATATTTCTGCACTTGTAATATTTTCTGCCAACTTTGATGAATAAAAGACATGACATTTTTAGTGACCCAAATCAAAATGGCATAGTTTGCAATTACGAACCAAATATCTTCAGTAGTCGTACACAGATCTTTTTTGATAAGTATAGGATTCGATGACTCTTTGAATATCTTTCTTGGATTTTGTCCTTTTGCCTTCTAAACAGCAGAGCTGTCAGTGTCAATACTCCAATGATGACACTGACGGCTCTTGAACGCGGTTTGGATGTGCTGATCTCGACCAGTTTAATTGGTGAAATTCGCCCTTAGATATTTAGCTTACCTGCGGATAATCCTTTTCTTGCGATAGATGGTGGAAATGCGTGAAGTAAGTCGTGCCCCCTCGAAGCGCGTGGAGATAGCCCAGTCTGATCAGTGGCGCTGCGGTCCGGCCGTCACTTAGCACCTGCATTAAATTAGTATTTCAAGAAAATGCATTCAACGTTTTCGTGGAAGAAACATGATGGAAAGGATGGAACAAAAGAATTAATAAAAACTTGGCAAAGCATTTCCACATACAACTGTCGCTTGAATTGCATGAAATGCGGAATTTTATTTTAAAACCAGCAAGTTTTTTTTTAAGCACCTGCGTTTTTGTAATAATTTACTAAACATTATGAAAATTGAGACAAGACCATAAAACAACAACGCACATTTATCTACTTGACGCCTATCAGATAGTACACACTAATTCCATGAGCCTATCAATCATTCTTGATCAGTCAATCTCACTTACGTCTTTACCAAAAGAAATCGAATTACATTACAATTTACATTTTTAACTTCATTGCCACCACTTGTATCAAAAGTTACGAGTACTAATGCCGGCAGCTGAATCATAAAAATGTCGTCGTGTTATTAGGCGTTGCAAGTATTTTCCAATAAACCCTTTTAACGCGGCCATCGTGTATTCAGCGTGCGCGGGCGTCATTAACTCTCTTTGTACGACGAAGGAGCGTTCGGTGAGGAGCGAAAATCACTTGAGGCTTAAATTGAGATCGTCTGCAATGCCGGCGCTGCGCCCAGACCGCGCGCTCGACTAATGTCAACTTTCAGCAGTTTCACTATTGATGATGCTAATCCTGTTTTGTCTGTTTTGTCTATATTCAACGTACAGAAACAAAAACAAAAGAGAAGTAGGAAACTCTCTACTATTTTTATTCAGATAGTCCCCTCCTCCATTACTGCTGTTCTTATATTCAAGCACGCCAGTGTACACGACATTATGCTGTTATTTCTATTTGTTTTCACTATATTAAAATATCTTCTCAATTACATTCGTAATGACATTCCAAGTGTTTTCGTCTGTGAATAAGGCCTTTTGGGAACAAGTGCGTTTAACTGTTGCTGTATTCCTAAATTGTCCCCTTATTTTTAATAACACTGGTGTTGTTTGTAATAACGTCTCAGTTCACGAAGATAATGGACTTTTAACGGGGCTATCAAAGGGATCAACTTGCTTCTTTTGAGATACATTATTACACGTGGAAGTAAAGGCAGCTTCCGCGCTCAGACAAATTACAGTATATTACAACATAAAGAGCACCACAGCATAACAAAGTAAGTAGTATTATCTACGTCTCGTCAGTGTCCTTGAAATAATTACCTGCGGCCGCTCGGTAAATAAAGACGCACTTGGGTTACCCGCTGACTGTAGAACTTGGGTTGTTGTAACTATACTTTATAAGTCCTATAAATTTAATGATGCGAGAGCATTATCTTTTAAAACTTTGCGGTTTGATGAAGGTAGTATGTCCTGTAAATACAAATGTTTTACACAAATCCGGTAGCTTGTGCTGTAAGGTTGGTATGCTAAACCATCATGGCACATTTTTTATAGAAAAGTAAAGTTTAATGAAAAGTTACATAAAAAGGCCTATTAAAAGTCCAAAGTAAAGATGACAAATATCAATTAATTCATAAATTGATAAAATCTGACAGGTTTGTATAAAACAAATATGTTAATTTGTCTAGGGTAATTTCAGTAAGAAATGTTAAATCCCTATCGAAATAAAGATTTAACTTGTTAAGTTATACCCCACTTTTAATTTTATGTACTTTTTATTGTTTAACTATGGGAGTAAAAATTAACAGGTCAATAAAAAATCGATGTTTATACCGGCCGTTATGCATATCAGGAAACTCTGGTACGGGATATACAGCAGCTGAAACGCACAGACGAGCAAACTCCGTCAGAATCTTGCCGTTCGTATGTCGAACGTATTAAAAAATTGTTTTTTTTTTTCAGTACAAAAATGTTTAGTTAACAGTAATAATTAATGGCGCAAAATAATTAAAAGTTAATAATAATGCCTGATTAAGAAGTTAATTTTTGTTAAATATATATGTCGGAGTTATTCGTTTATTCGGAACGCCAGCGCCATCTCGTGGCGCTCGACAGAGTCTAGCCTGAGTTCGTGGGGACGAGAGCTACAGCTACAAGTGTGTGGAGCAGAGCTCTCGGGATCATCGAATATATATCATACATTGGTGCCCAGTGATCTTTGCTTATCGTCAGTGAAATTGTATGCAAAAAAAATATTCATCTTCCACCAAATCATTTGGATGAACATGGGATGAATAGTTTCGATTTCACGAACGTGTTTTTGATCACGCACGGCACGATAAAACCTTTCTGTGACAGACTAAAATCCACGCGAGCAGCATTTTGTTTCTTCAATCGGGCATCGATCACATGAAAAAGTACTAGTACTAGAACTACTAAGTACCTGTCAGGGAAGTTATACTCGCTACGCTTCACTAGATATAGAAATACCTATATAACGTAAATAACTAAAAATAATGTTATTTTTATAGGTTAACTTGCCGACTCCGTAGTTAATTCAAAAAAAGTTAATTCTGGTTTCGATATTGATGAATTCAGACATCCATACACTGAACTATACAGTCGTCAACTTCGTGCATACAGGGTTACTGGTAATTCGACGTATATCCGTCAGGGGCTGATAAGGGGGCCAAAATGCAACAAATTGAACCCCCCATATGTATGGCCGAAATTCAATAGTTTTCGAGATATTTGAATTTTAAGGGTTTTTCGATATTTACCCAAAATTTGACATTTAATTCCATATAAAAAAAAACTACATATTTGAATGGGTACCATTAAAAATGATGTTGTAGCTGGCACTTCAATTAAGCTATGGACATAATTAAAACTACTTAATTAAACAAAATAGTTAAAATAATGAGCGATATGAGAATAATATCTTACCAATATTTTCATTTTACGCTTCAAAAATGTTGTCTCGTCACAAAAATTTCTATGACATTAATCGTACAAATAACTAAAACAACTTGCCTATTCTGTAAGCTTTCCAAAAAGGTATAAAAGACAATTTTAAAATACATAATTCGTGGCTTGGCATGTGTTTGAATCGGCGCGGGGAGAGAAAGGGTCATTTGTATTTGTATGAAATAAAATGCATTAAAAAATGTACGTCAAATTTTATTAAAAATTTTACACATCTTGTTCAAAATGAGCCCCTCGATTACGAATGCAGGTTCGAATTCTCTTCCTAACTTCGGTTTTCGTCACTCTTGATGTGAACGTTGTTCTCATCTGTTGCGCCGCATTTATTATTCGCTGTCGAAGTTCTTCGACTGAATTTATTGAGGTCACATAAACTAATTCCTTCATATGACCCCAGACGTAAAAATCAAGTGGTGTGATATCAGGGCTTCGTGCTGGCCACGGAATTGGCCCTCCCCTCCCAATCCATCGGTTTGGATATCTCTCGTCTAGCCACTGTCGGACAGTAATCCGGTAATGTGCTGGGCAACCATCATGTTGAAACATGAGGTTGTTTTTTATTTCTTCGGGAACATCCGCCAACAAATCGTCTAGGTTGTTTCTCAAAAACTCCTCGTAATTTTGGCCGTTCAAATTTTGGGGCAAGAAATGAGGGCCCACCAAATAATTATCAACGACACCCATCCATACGTTCAGGGAAAATCTCATTTGCGACGCAGTTTCTTTTAGTTTTTTTGGATTCCTGCCTGCTTTAGGTGCCCAAAAATGTAAGTTATGGTAATTCGTTATACCATCCCGGTCAAACTTTGACTCGTCAGTCCACAAAATATTTCTTAGGAAATGTTCCTGGTCAGCGTCAGCGTTTAACATAAACCGAGAAAATTCGAGTCGCCTGGCAGGATCTCCCTCGTGCAATGTTTGGACAGGTTGATAATGGTATGGGTGTCTACCTGATAGATGAACTACCGACCACACTTTCCACTGGGACATACTGAGCTGTCTTGCAATAATGTTCGTTGAGATATTTGGGTCATCAATAAAACACTGAAGAATGGTGTCCTCTTCGTCAGCCGTGTACCGTCGAGGTCTGCCAGCGTTGAATTGTGCTCTCTGAACACTGCCAGTTTCAGACAATCGTCGGTAGGTGCTCCCGAAAACAGTAACGTGGGGAAGTCGACGATCGGGAAAGCGGCGTTGGTATTCTCGCCGAGCCGCAGCCGCGTTTCCATCGGCAAAACCATAACAAAACATTATGTCTGCGTATTCGTTATTAGAATACGAAGCCATGTTATCCGAAATAACAATGATAACAAAAAGAATAACAAGAGAAACAAGAATTAACAATAATGATCGATAACAATTTAACGCGATGAGAGATTGGTTAATAGCAAGATAACAACACACGTGCTTGCGCGGCGTAGAGTCGAAACTTACTAAAGATTAGGAAGGCGACGCGAGCGCAGCAGGCGCCGTGTAGTCCCCCGCCCGCACACCCCGCCACAAGAACAACAACAAGAATTTCGCCAGTAAAATCGGTTGTTTTATCGAGGATCATAAACTAAAAACACAGATGATTTCTCTCCCCGCGCCGGTTCAAACACATGCCATGCCACGAATTATGTATTTTAAAATTGACTTTTATACCTTTTTGGAAAGCTTACAGAATAGTCAAGTTGTTTTAGTTATTTGTACGATTAATGTCATAGAAATTTTTGTGACGAGACAACATTTTTGAAGCGTAAAATGAAAATATTGGTAAGATATTATTCTCATATCGCTCATTATTTTAATTATTTTGTTTAATTAAGTAGTTTTAATTATGTCCATAGCTTAATTGAAGTGCCAGCTACAACATCATTTTTAATGGTACCCCATTCAAATATGTAGTTTTTTTTTTATTTGGAATTAAATGTCAAATTTTGGGTAAATATCGAAAAACCCTTAAAATTCAAATATCTCGAAAACTATTGCATTTCGGCCATACATATGGGGGGTTCAATTTGTTGTATTTTGGCCCCCTTATCAGCCCCTGACAGATATACGTCGAATTACCAGTAACCCTGTATATCACGTAAATAAATGTGCGGGAGCGTCTTGCACCGTCCGCGTCCTTACGTAACAGCGGCGCACGCGGGTCTGTTGAATACTGGTGTTCACCGATTTCAAAGCCCGTCGTTTCGGCCAATTTGTATGAAGACGTACTACTGCTTACATTATTATACTGTGGCAGCACATACTCATCAAGTATGCTGTCATCCATAACGCGCGGTGTAAACAGACGCGTCACTCACCTCGAGCGTGGCGTCGCGCACACTGAGCGGGTTCTGCACGGGCTTGTCCCAGTCTGTATACTCGTTCTTCAAGGTCGAGTAGATCTCATTGAGGTGGTAATAGTACGCGTTCCGGACGAATGTGCGAAGAATGCGGTCCCGTCGGCTCTCGTTGAAGCCAAACTCCAAGTCTTGGGCGTTAAATTCCAGGTATGATTCTGCAAGGAAGGCATTCCTCTCATTTGCATGTATTTATCATTCATTTATTCTGAAGTATGTTAACGCTATGTGAATTACAACTTCAATACTTGGAACCATAAAACACAAGCACTAGGTATATGTCGTTCCGTTATACGGGCTCACATAAAGCGAGGATTGAAATAAATAGTCTAATTCATAAATTTAAATGGAGACGTAATTAAGACAGATATTAACACCGTATATTACGCCTGTTTATTTGTACGATAAGAAATACCTCGTGTACAAATGAGGACAGGAGTAATCACATAAGTACTTGAGGCTTAGCAAAATTATTGATTATAAAGGGTTGCTGTTGCTGCTGTTTTTTTTCACAGGGTAGACGATGGTACGTTATCTAGCTTTTACGTGATGAATTTTAGGCAGTTTATATTCTCTGAATTTTGATGAGCTGAGGGGTTGAAGAATGAAATAGATTTGGTACTTGCAGGTTTTAATATTAGAAAATCCATGAGCCATGCGGATCGTCCAGTGAAGGTTTGGTTCGGTTGTTTACGTTGATCACCTTCAAGACTTGATTGCTAAAAGATTGTTGTTTGTTGTTAGTGTTGTTACCCGTGGTGGTGAGTCCAAACAGCAGTTCTCTATGTGAGAAGTCGGCGAGTTCGTGTCCGGCTGCGTTGGCGACAGCCGCTGCGCCTGCGCCGAGTCGTGAGCTGTCCGTCGGAGGCGGTGCCTAACAAAATAGTTATCATATTATTATTGCATCAGAGAAGACAGATAAAGATCAATATAATATCACCTAAGGATCGTAGCACGTGGCGTTCTGTAGTTTCTGCTTACCCCCTTGGAAAATAGGCGCGAGTGTATATAATATCGCCAACTTAGCGTAAGCGACAATAGATTGCAGAAGAATAGTTTGTGATTATGTTTACATTATTTTGAAATTCACTAATTCAAGATAACTACGAAAAGTTTTGTTTTACGACATTCTTTTATTATACGCAGTACTACATTTACTGCAACTTCGGAAATCAGAACACGATCTAATAAGAAAACTTGACACTAAACATTCTGGCCTTCAATGTTCATTCCATTAGTCGCATACCATTTCCATTAAGAAAATGACCATACATTTATAAGCATAAAAGCAAGTCGTTACACAGTTAGCACCAACGATATACAAACAGCACGTTCAATGGAGTTGCTAATTGAAACAATGCTCAACATAAAATTTAATTTTCTTTAATAAGAACCAGAAATAAAAAGCTTTTCGTTGAACTCTAAACGATTCTAATATAAAGAGGAAAAGAATGTTGGCGTATTTGAATAAAAAAAAGTAATAGGGCAGGCAGTCACGACTCACGATTGATGAAAATATTTTGTGTGTAGGTGTAGTAGAAAAAAATAAGCTGAAGAATTACATAAATACAAATAGGTAAAGCAAATATAATTAACTATTAGTTATTTTATGTTTTATATTTACTGGTCACTCGTTTCATTTAGTAACTAATGTTAATAGATAGTTAGTTGTATAATAATTTTGAACAATTTTATATAAGCATTTTAATGAAATGTCAATAATAAAGAAAACCAATTTAGTATTAGCAATTTCTTTAAAAGTCAATTTAGGGCACAAGAGATGTGTAATAATGTTAAATAAGATCTCGGAGACTGGGTCAGACATTCAATTTAACCCCTATTCACATAAAATCTAGATAGGATACCTATCCTCTATCTACCCTAATACCATTAATTGATATATATTATACAGGACCCAAATTGGTAGTCGAAGGCCGACATTAGGCATCAAATGTTATGCAGGTAGGCCGTTATTAGGCTGTAACCTGCAAACTGCGGCAATCACGTGAAATTCTAGACGCTTCCATATTCTAATTGGTTCTCGATATCTTGCTGCTTGAAATGTAAATCAAAATAGCTTCGTTTATTTTTATTGGCTCAATTTAATATGTTTGGCTCTATACATTATCTGTGTAAGTGAGAGATAATTTTGGTTGTTTTTTTTTTCGTGCACAATACTTTACATAAAATTACATTATGTTTTAATGATTGCTTACTCCTTATCTACCTGCTCATGCTTCGCATAAAGTTCTAGTGGGATACGCTAAGGTAACCCGAAAATTCAACAAATATGACTTTACAGAATTATAATTTATTTCTTAGAATCAGCAATACAACTCCTTAAGTTAGAATTGGCCTCAAATGTCATGATTTCATGAAATTGTCTTTCAATAGAGTAATATGAACTTAGAGCATTGATGATTATTATTATATTAGTAAATACTTGTTAAGGGCGCGAATCATATTCAGATGAACATACTCGTACAACCTGATACTGATATGCAGATTGCAAAAAACGTAAAAAAAAATTGAATTTCACTACCCTCTTTCGCCTTAGCATTTCGAAACAGTAAAAGAAAAATCATGTTAAAGAAATCACGCCTGTACAAAGAGTAAGGGACATAGACGCGCAAATTGTTACCATGTATTCAGTAGGTACATGATTCTAAACCAGCGTTGAAAAATATCGTTAGTTCTTAACTTATACCGTGTAAGCAGATATACGAGATACGTAAAAGGAAAACCAAAAAAGGATTGGAATAATTGGAAAAAGTGTAATTGGAATTTAAAAAGGAGTTCAAGCGTCATATTTTCCGCAATATTGACTGGGACACAGGTGTGACGGCAATTTGTTAGCGAAAACATCCTGTTAATTTCGTCAAAGGGGTTGTTCGTCCGAAGCTAGTACATTAATTAGCGATTTTGCGAATGAGGTACAAAAGGAAGGCGTACAATATACAGGTTTCCCGAAAATTGAGCTCATAGCTTGTGTTCCTGATGATCAAAAGACTGATTTGGGGTAAAAAACCTGTCCTACCTTTAATAAACTAGGTTAAACTGAAATTAGATCAGAAAGGAAAAGATGAAAAATGGCGTTTTCGTCCAGAATAGCACTTAAGGCAAAGTTAATGTAACATTAAATTACTAAAGTAATATAAACTTGGCTAACAGTTGACAGCACGTATCGACATCAAGCACTGAAACTTTAACTTGACAAATATTTTCGTTAAGTTTCAACTCGGTGATTGTGTTACAATAACTTGACTTCAAAGCTTCTCGTATAATTATTACAGGGTGTAAGGGACAACGACGCGCAAGCTGTTATTTGAATTATGAATTCAGTACATGATCCCAGAGTGAAATTCTTCACCGGTATTTTTTTTTTATAAATCAGCTTTTATTGCATGCTCATGTGGGTATTGCATTTCGTATGAAACAGCAGTTTTTATTTAATAACTTAAGAAAAAATTCAAAGGGGATTGCCCGCCGACCACCGACACTTCGGCCCTGGGTGCACACATATAAAAGCATATGGAAATGATAATATGCAATTAAAAGAATGTTGTTTATTGTTTATTGTTAATTAAAACGGTAACACCAATTACATTAATTAACATAAATATTTAAACAGGAATGAAATGCTAAAGGAATTGGTTTAAAAAATAGTCTGGATTGTTAAGATATACAATGGTTTTTATTTTCACGAATACAGTTTTTTAACAATCATTTTACTGTAATCATCATCATCATCATCATATCAGCCGCACGACACCCACTGCTGGGTATAGGCCTCCCCTAAGGATCTCCACGACGATCGGTCCTGCGCTGCCTGCATCCACTGGCTTCCCGCGACCTTCACCAGATCGTCGGTCCACCTTGTCGGGGGCCTACCCACTGAGCGTCGTCCGGTGCGCGGTCGCCATTCCAGAACCTTTCCGCCCCAACGGCCATCGGTTCTTCTCGCTATGTGTCCCGCCCATTGCCACTTCAGCTGAGCAATCCTTCGAGCGATGTCGGTTACTTTAGTTCTCCTGCGGATCTCCTCGTTTCTGATTCGATCACGCAGGGAAACGCCGAGCATGGCTCTCTCCATTGCACGCTGGGTGACCTTGAGCCTTCTTATGAGACCCATAGTTAGCGACCATGTTTCACTGCCGTAAGTCATCACTGGCAACACACACTGTTCATAGACTTTTGTCTTGAGACACTGAGGTAAGTCGGACGCGAAGATTTTTCGAAGCTTCCCGAATGCTGCCCACCCAAGTTGGATTCGACGAGAGATCTCTTTCTCGATGTTGGACCTACCTAGCTGGACTGCCTGTCCTAGGTATACGTAATGGTCAACAACTTCAAGTGTAGTGTTCCCAACATGAACTGGAGAGGGTACAACATGGGCGTTTGACATAATTTTCGTCTTATCCATGTTCATCCTAAGACCCACTCTTTGGGAAGCACTACGGAGATCTTCGAGCATTGTGTTCAGGTCTTCCATGGTCTCAGCCATAAGGACTATATCATCGGCAAACCGAAGGTGTGTTAGGTACTGGCCATTAATGTTGATGCCGAGTCATTTCCAGTCCAAGAGCTTAAAGATATCCTCCAACGCAGCTGTGAACAGTTTCGGAGAAATAACGTCTCCCTGTCTCACACCACGCTGCAGTTGGATAGGATTTGTGTTCTGGTTCTGTACTCGGATCGTCATGGTGGCATTTTGGTATAAGTACCTCAACACTTCGATATACCTATAGTCCACTTGGCACCTTTGGAGAGACTGCAGTACTGCCCAGGTTTCAATCGAATCAAAGGCTTTCTCATAGTCCACGAACGCCAAGCAAAGTGGCTGATTATACTCCTCAGTCTTCTGTATAACCTGCCGCAGCGTATGGATGTGGTCTATGGTGCTAAAGCCTTTTCGGAATCCGGCTTGTTCGGGAGGTTGGAAGTCGTCGAACTTGCGAGCGAGACGATTCGTAAGGACTCTCGAAAACAACTTATAGACATGACTCAGAAGCGAGATGGGTCTATAGTTCTTTAAGAGGGATTTGTCACCCTTTTTAAAGAACAAGATCACCCCACTTATGTTCCATGTCTTTGGCGTTCTGCCCTCGACGATGACGGAATTAAAGAGCCTCTGGAGGACTTTGAGTATCGGCTTACCGCCCGCTCTCAGTAGCTCTGTAGTGATTCCATCGTCACCCGCCGCCTTGTTGTTTTTCAGCTGTTTGAGAGCCAAACTAATCTCGTACAGGCTGACGTCCGGGATATCTTGGGTATAGTGTCGGGTAAGCTTGGCTCTGGGGTCTTTAGCCTTGCTTTCAACAGGTGTCTGCGTGGAATATAACTGCCCATAGAAGCTCTCGATCTCCCTCAGGATTTCAGGCTTCGATGAAATGATGCGTCCGTCGTCAGTTTTCAGCTTCGCCATCTGGCTTTGCCCAATAGACAGATCTCTCGCGAACACTTTGGAGCCTTTATTCCGCTCGATGGCCTCTTTAATACGATTCGTATTAAATTGGCGAAGGTCGCTCGTCAAAGACTTAGATATCCGTCTATTAAGCTGCCGATAGCGATTAGCATCTACTGAACTCTGGAGCCTCATTTCACGTCTCTGATCCATGAGTAGGAGTGTGTGGTCGGAGAGTTTCTTTATCTTGGGACGGCGGGTCGTAAAGAATTTGGACCCTACCGTACGGACAGTATCCACCACCATGTTGTTTAGATCGTTCACATCTATGCTGTTCTCAAGGGCTTCGAAGCGGTTTTGGAGTTCGAGTTGAAAGCTCTCGGGGTTTTGAATATGGGCCGGCAATGGTCGAATTGTTGACTTTATCAGTCGAGATCTTTCCAGCTTTGGGTTGATATTCAATGTGCCACGTACCAATCGGTGATCGCTCCCTGTCTTAACAGCGTTGATCACAGTGACATCATTGAATATTTGCTTTTTCGTAGACATGATAAAATCTATCTCATTTCTGACTGTACCGTCCGGACTGACCCAGGTCCACTTTCGGCTTTCCGGCTTTCTGAAGAAGGAGTTCATCATAAAGAGGTTCTCCTTCTCCATAAAGTCAGCCAGCATCTGGCCTCTGTCATTCCGTTGCCCAACTCCAAATTGCCCCACTCTCAGCTCATCACCGCATCGTTTCCCCAACTTTGCATTGAAGTCCCCCATCACAACGGTGTAGTGGGTTTTGTAGCTATGCATGGCTTTAGAAATCTCCTCATACATAGCCTCCACTTCGTCATCTTGGTGTGTCGAGGTCGGTGCGTAGACCTGTATAACATTCAACGAATACCGTTTAGATATTCTGAGTATAAGGTACGCCACCCTGGTCGACACACTTCCGATGGTAATCACGTTGTTGACAAGGGACTTGTGGACGATGAACCCGACACCACCTTGGGACTGTTGGTCGCCCTCCCGGTAGTATAGCAAGTTACCGGAGTTGAGGATTATCGAGTCCTCTCCCTCTCTTCGGACTTCAGATAACCCAATAATGTCCCAGTGTAGCTTGCTGATAACTTCTTCCAACTCGGTTAACTTCGCGTCGGTCCTCAGTGTGCGCGTGTTATAAGTTGCCAGGTGCAGTTGTCGTCGTTGTTGGTAGCCGAGCCGCACCCGGGGATTCTTAGCACCCCCTGCCCCGCCGTTACCGTAGCCGCTACCGTAGCTAGGAATAGCGGGGCCGCCGGGGACTGGGGGCCGATTTTTCGATCCATTGTGCATGAGGGGGGGGTTTGCCATAATCGCCACGCTTGGCAGGCGGGTTGGCGATCGCAGTAGGCCAAGGTTTTTGGAGACGCTGCTGCCCGTCTCTTGAAGGCTATGCTCCCTTAGTCGCCTTTTACGACACCCACGGGATGATAGGGGGTAGTGCTATTCTAGGCCGGCACCTACACGGCGCTGTAATACATACATACATTATTAAGTTTTGACTGGATCTGTGAGGTATTTTATGATCTTATACATCATTTGTATCATATACACAGTCTGGCCATAAATACTGGTACAATTAAAAATAAGAAAGATATTACATTTGAATTTGGAATCTGTCATTTTTATACGATTGTTCATTGTGTTTTCTAATTTTGGCGCCAATACATTGTAAAATATTTTGTAATATTAAAATGGAGTGGGGTGATACAGAGAACCGAATCACTGTGATTGCATTACACAAAGTTGGTATGGAGCCAAATGCATTTTTTAAAACTCTCCATACGCTTGGTATTAGTCAAATGTTTGTGTACCGGGCTATTAATAGGTACAATGAGACCTCCTCTGTTTGTGACAGAAAAAGATCTAGACTACTGAAGCAGTAAGCAAAGGGAGGTCACAGAAAAATTTTGTTTACGGATAAGAAAATCTTTACAATTGAGCAACCTTTTAACAAACAAAATGACCGTATTTATACTCAAAGCTCTAAGGAAGCTTCCCAATTAGTCGACAGAGTGCAACGTGGGTATTATCCGACTATGAAGGAGTGACTGAGCCATATTTTTGTGAAAAAGGTATCAAAACGTCGGCACTAGTGTATTTGGAGTTCCTGCTACGAAGTGACTATTTGGTTCGGTCGGTCCCGATCCTACACTCCTACACTCTTTCGAATATTGACAATGGTCCCGACCCAGCTGAGCCGATCCGAACTTTTTTCGCATTTTTCAATAATATTCGGTTCGGCCATGTGTCGGTCCGATCCGATCATTCGCACTTTGCACTTCGTAGTAGACCCCCTGGTGTTGGCTAGCTAATCTTATCACCATGGTAAAAATAAGCTATTATGTTTGTCATCGCTTGTGCAGATGTGAAAAAATAAAATAACTTTTCGGGTTATTAAGCAAATAGACTAAAAAGAATGTATCACTATCAGATATCGGCACCCCACTTACATAAATTAAAAACTATTGAACGCCTCACGTGGTGCAATCTGATGGGCAATCGCATTCCTTATGAATTCCTCACGTGGAGAATCAGACTTGAGTGTGTGTGATCTTATTCTCAAAACTGACCTGCCACAGCTGATACACAAATGTCCATGACCACACAACAATCGGTGCATTTTGCTGTTCACTAGTTGGATGTCGTACGAGTATTTGAATTCAGGCTGCAGTCCAACACGAGTGGCACACTACACTGTCAGTCGAAACTTGTACCTAATAAAGCTGTCATATTAATTAGATATTGATATTATTTTAAGTCAACTCAACTAACAATCGACAGTGATAAATGGATAAGAACATGGAACAACTATTTACCTGCTGTGGTCGAACCATTGTTGTATAAGATTTCGCATTTCTGCAATTTCCAACAAATGTCTTCGTAATTTCGTGACATTTAAACCACAAATTGATACAGCGTAAATATTCTCTTAAATGTGTTACTGAGGGCTGGGAAGAACTCTGACCGGTATGAAAGCTGGGGTCATCATTATATAGGGGATATCGAGTCCAAGTTCGTGCAGGGTTTATCGTGAGAAGCGGAAGCGGAATCCATGTTCAGGCCGTGGTCAGTAGGGTGAGTAATTGTCGAAGTCCATTTAGAAAGTTTATTCGTTGCTTAGATAACAAATCCGCAAGAAAACAAACAAAATAATACAAATGCAAACGAAGTCGACTTGTGATTGTTTAGCTATGCTATGACAGACAGCCGTGCCGCCGTACAGCCGTGCCATGCCTAGCTCTCATAATGTCAGATTCAATGTTGCCGCTTAACAGACATAAAATCAATAAATCAACATGATGATTGATGATTTATAATTCAACATGAATTTATTAACATACGAATTAATTAGAAACGTGCGAATTAATTAATAGCGCCTCAAAGATTATTATTTTGTTTCTTTTAGTTTTTTTTAAATTTCAATGTTTAATGTATTTTTAAGAACAGATAAAAATGACAGTTATAATGTGCAGTAGCGTTTTTGTTATGATCTAAAGAATTCATGATAAATCAACTAGCAATTCGCTTGTTTTGTCATCTTAATACTTATCGAAAAAAAAACGAATAATATTACCATTTTAATAATTACATCATAAAAATCTAAATAAAAAAAGAGATTCGATTATATTTTGAACGGAATTCGTAACTGGCAACGCTTACGGATTTACCTACAATTTAATTTTTATATTTTCAGTACTTTTTATTTGTGCATAAATGTTGCAATCTTGTTTGGATAAATGAATACCGCGATTAATAAACATAAAACAAGATGTTTTTTTTAACAAAAGCAAATTGTTGGGCGTTTCATGGCCACAAGGGCATTTCCCTTTGGTGGATCTATAATTATATACCGAATTCATGGTGTCAGTTAGCGCGACGATTCTCTTACACCGTGAATATGACAATTCTTAAAAATAAAACACGCCTAAATCTAGAAGCTTAAACTCACAGAAGGGTTGACGATGACAGTGCCGTCAACAAAGGGTGCGAACCCCGGTAGAAACCGCGGCGGGTCCAACCGAACCGCCAGTAACTCTGCCAGCGGCTTGTTCCTCAAACACGGCGCGAGATCGTCCTCCAAAAGGTCTCCATGACACCCCGTCTGTTCCGCCACCTGGTCATACGATACTTATGAAACTGTTAAAAGAATGCCCAAGTAACTTTTACTTTTTAAAGTGTACTCAAATCTCAATATTTGTCTAAATGTCAGCGTCACATAAATCATAAATCGTTATTATTTCAAAAATATTGACTGAGATGGTATGACTTCTAAACATTATTTTGCGCGTAACAAAAACGCAACGTAAACTTAAGGGAAAATATAAAAACAATAAAAAGATTTCACCATTTCCACCGCAAATTGGATAAGTCGAATGCATGAAAACTTTCCGTGTCCCCAATTTAGGTTCCCCTTATTTTTTCTAAACATTGTCCTGTCGCCTGTTTAACAGGAAGCCCACACCCGATATTCTTAAACGTAAAGGTACCTTTCTTTTTATCGTAAGCGGTTCCCTCTGCAGCGCCCATGAACTCAGCCCCGACCCACTTAACAAGATGACACGCTTCAGTAGTTCTGAAACAGATAACCTAATTTAATTTTGTCATTTTGAACAAGGATCACCCAGATAATGAAATCTCTTCTAAAGAAAAACATTTTTATTTCTCCCTCCGTTTCTCGTATTCTTTAATAATAAAAAGAGAGTTTTCAGAAATAGTCTCGAGTGTAAATGTTGACCTTATTTTTAAATTACGCCGAGAAAGCTGCCCTCTTGTGCATGTCTGATGTGACCCTTTTAATCGTATTAAGTAACGGAGGATCTCAACGGGATGGTGACACGAAATAATGAAATCTGCCCGGAGCGGTATAATTACGCACAATGCCTGTCCCACACGCGTACTCGCACGTGAGCGCGCCCCGCTACCCCTCCCCTTCGAGCCCAGAGATCATTACTGTTCCAGATGACAGTTCATTAAAAATACTCCTAATTAATTTAATTTCTTGACAGTTCGGGATAATTTACTCTAGTTAAGGCTTTAAAATTTTGCT
Organism: Apamea monoglypha; assembly: GCA_911387795.2. NCBI lineage: Eukaryota > Metazoa > Arthropoda > Insecta > Lepidoptera > Noctuidae > Apamea > Apamea monoglypha. The sequence goes on from OU426921.1 coordinate 11,549,122, forward strand.
TAGGTAACATCACACCCGCAATAGGTAATTTCACAGAATTCTCATCCGACATTTTATGAATGGATACGATGACAAAGCTCTATGTAACCTACTGATAATTTTACCTTCAGTAATTGTTTCGGAAACTTAACAGACTAAATTATATCCAAAATCTGTGTCATCTTAATGGATTAACTGAACAATTCATACCCCTAGCGACGGGCGAGACGGCGAGGAAGTTGGCGAGCGCAGCCCCCGTGCCGTGGCCCATGAGCGTGACCCGCTCGGGGTCGCCCCCGAACGCCGGCAGGTTCTCCCGCAACCAGTGCAGCCCCGCCACCAGGTCCATCAGACCAAAGTTACCCTGCGCCGACCCCTTAGCACCAGTCTTTAAAAAACCTACCAACAAACAAACAACACTTAAAAGTTAAAATAACATAAAGTGACTTATAACAAACGTTAATCTCCCACGAATATAAACTATTTCAAAGTATAAAATGTACACATAAATACAGATTACGACTACGACTATGCCTTGCAGCTGAGAAATAGTGGCTCATAATGCAAAATATTTCACTGTCGTCTGCGGAACAAGACCCGGAAACAGTACGGAGCGTCTTCAATAAATTATGATACATATAATGTATTTTTTGCGCACCACGAACACGTCTGTCTGGGGAGATACACTCCAGTGGATAGCGACACTTATGTAAATACGAAAACTTACACATTTCATACAATCTCCCAGATGTGTCATCGTTATTCAAAGTTTCCTCTCACGAAAATTGTTCACAAGTGAATCAATATTTTCTATCACATCAATTTCGAGTAGTGACTTCGGAAACAAATATTTGGAATAGTGTGTAGGGTAGGAGGGTGTATCGTTCCGATATTTGTTTAACATTTCGCACAGATGTAAAAACAAAAATAGTTTTCTCATTTTGATACATTTCATTTTAAGTTAGGTATGTTTCAAAATATGGCATGGATAAATATATTTTTGCAACATATGCCGCATGATTTTTTGCGTAGATAGGTCAAATAATTTGCCCTACAACGTATTTACGTTGCCGAAACGTTAAAAGCATTCTTGAACACTTTCTGATTACATTACAACACAAACAGAAAGAAGTGGAAAAAAGTACAATTTTGCAGTCAAACGACTTTATTTAACGAAACAATAGCGATCTACTTGTGCGTACGCGTATATACAAGTCTGTTGAGGACATATCGACAGTCAGTTTACCTATATTAGCGCGCCTTCTTCTTTTGATATTTTTATTGAGAATTATACTTTTCAGAGCCATGCCTACTTTTATATTTGAATTTTTTATAGGAAATACAATACAAGTTGCCAACCAAACCATATTTCCTCACTCTTTCCAAAAGTTCATACAAAATATATGTATATAATCACATCACACAACATTACTGAAAGGTCATCAAGAAGTAATTTTCAGAATGGGATCTCTATTTCCATCAGAAAAAAATAATATCAGATTACGGCTCCAAAAAATTAAATGACATCGAGGAAAATGATATTCGTTACTGTGAAACGCAGAATAAATTTAGTTTTATTATTTTCGATATCGTCTTTTTACAGCTGCATCAAATGTCGCCCACAACTATAAAAATTCGAGAATAAAAATACGTTTTTGAGATTTTTTCTGGGTTATTGTTACAGCTGAAGGTCTAAGATACAGGATACTTTCAGCGGGATTGTCCGAAAGGGTTACCGCTACCCCGGAACATAAAGGGCGAAGGAAGGAACATGGGTGGGTTTTAGTCAGTAAGAGTCTGACACTCCCTTCCGCTCCACCCAGAGCGGGAGGGGTCATTTGATGAGTTCCCACCAGAAAAAAAAAAAGATACAGGATAGTTTACGTAGTCTCTAGGAGGTTATTATGCCAAAAAAATTAACTTCCTAATTTATTTTATTTATTTTTCCATTTATTTCAGGCATCAAGGCCCATATAAACACATACAATACAATATTAATATAAATAAATTGTAATTGTAGGTTCAAGCAACAGTGAAACACATTCTCCACAAGGAATCATTCATTCGTCTTTTATGATTACAACCGACTATACGCACCTACATAGTTACAGATCATTAATATATACGCATTATTATATTGACGTACATGGTAACTAACGATAATAGTGTTGATTAGTTTTCAGATCCTCGATTCCAAGAAATCCTTCACGTATCAGGTACATATACATAATACGCTTTGCTAATATGTACATGTTTAATGTTTCCGAGAAACTAATTAATTAATCTATAATTACATTAGATAGATATAATTTAATGAAGCCGCCCACTACCAAGCAAAATATAGTTAATAGGAAATTTGAAATAAACTGGATATAATTACAGCGGTCGTTACCGACAACAGACAATGATAGGGCTCTATCATGGACGTTTTATAACGAGCCTTTAATTAAAACGCTGAAGTGAACCGCTATTCTATTAACGTCTGTTCAAAAGAACCCAAACTGTCTGATAATTGAAGTTTGTCTCTACAATTACTTGCAGAACGCCATTTGCTTTTCTTGATCAACGATGTTAAATATATGTATAACGTCGAACCCTTTTTTGAACCGACTAAAATGATGCACTACTTGGTCAAGCCTCACACACCATTTTACCTCAAAAAATCTCTTCTCTCTCGTTATTAAATACTTTTATGGGATAGGTGGCAAATGTGTTGGCTACGCTTATTCTCATAGCAGCTTAAAAAGTATGTCCCGACCCCGACATATTGGAAAAAAGTTAGCTCAAATCATTAAGTCAGTCTATTGCAGTCCACTGCTGGACAATCTTTTCCAAGCTGCACCACAACACACTGTCCTCCGCCTTCCGCATTCAGGCTGTCCCAGAATCTTCAATCGTCCATCTAGCTGAGTGGCGTCGAACACTACGTTTACGCGATCGAAAGTCTAGCTAATTAGTATCAATGACTTACCCAATACACCTAACCTAAAGTTGATGGTGACGACCACAATGTTGCCGTTGGCCGCCAGTGTGGTGCCGTCGTACGCGTTGCCGGAGCTCCATTCATAAGACTCGCCATGCACGAACACCAAACACGGGAGCCCCCCGCCCTCGCCTTCCTCACCCCCTGCACAGGCAAACATTTGTTAACATCCTGAAAACTCTAGATTATATCGCAATGGAGGCTGGTGGCTTATTTTTTACGAAGTTATAACAGACTCGAGTTACTTATTCAGGAAATTAATTAAAATAACTTGTCGTTGTGGTTACTTGTAAAAAGCACTGAGCATAGAAACACAAAACGACCAGATTTGTAATAAAGTAGCCCAAACTTGTATTAGATCAATATAATATTTAATACACATTTTCGAACCAAAATAAAAAACACATTTTCGATTCAAATCAGACATCACGATATAGGTTCATGTTCGATGTGGATCACAACTACCTATAAAACTCTAGATTAATATCACGGTGGAGGTTTCTCCTGGCAGCTTATAAATTACAAAGTGGTATCTGATACGATTAATTTACGATGAAACCTTATGTTTTATGATACTTAGGAAGCACAGGGAGTGCTTCCTAATATTTTTTACAAAATAAGGCTTATATAACAACAGTATCTATCTACCCTAGGAAAATCTAGTTTTAAAATTATAACTGAAAAAGTTTTACATAATTCGTTTAAAAAATTATCATACATATCCAAAAGCTATCTACAAATACTTTTACTAACACGTAACCCAATGAAACAATAATAATATACTCGAATCACGAAAGTCAAATTTGCACACCACAATTTTTGTGCTAACTACATACTTTGCAAATATATTATAAACTTACAAATACTATTTGCCCAACCATAATCATTGAACCGCAGTAAACATTTCACGAACATTTGAGAGCACACCACAACAATGCATCACAATAACAATAACGTTTCCATACTCACGCTATTGATGACAAAACATGGCCGGCGTGAACCGTAGATATAGGGTGTCTCAGCCTCACTTCCGCACTGCTTGCAGGGGGCAGGCTGCACTGCAATGCACTACGGAATTGAGGCCTCGACACCCTCCGCAGAGCCCCGCTTCCTCTCCCCGATGCATCTTCTGTGTCATCTTATGCGCCGTAAGTGCTTGCTTTCATTTCTCACAAGTGTGCGCCGACGTACGTATTTACTTATAACTTCTGAAGCGTTAAGTGCTCTGCAGCTGAACCGGCCTTGCATAAATTATAGCCGTGTCAAGTTTGGATGGAGGTTACTATTCAAAATAACCCCTTAAAATGGGATCTCGGACTAAAATTTGGTTTGTACATCAATATTATAGTGTTGCTTACCATTAGGAAACTTATATAGTGATTCTGTAAATAGGTAATGCGTATTGTGAACTTATAAGTTAATACGTAGATCAATTCTAATAAATTGCCAAATTATCTGCATATTATCCAAAGTCCATTTAACAAATGGTAGTTGCAAGCCTTATAATTTACTTTTCCAATCCAAAAAACGTATATCACATAGTAGATACGTGTACCCGTCATGAGCGTTATTAAATATTACAATTTATATTACGATTAAACACAACTGTTTTTCCGCTTCTTTGCAAATGCTCTTTACCTACTCTTTCAGCATTAGCTTACTTATTGGACAAATGAATATACGTGCATTTTCCGCATAACTTTACTTCTAAAGTGCTAGAAAATGCTGTACGCCATGCCAAAACAAAGAAAAAAGTTTTCTAAGCGCACGTTTGCGGGCCGAATTTTCTTATAAAATGTAATCTAATCTTAAAAAAGTTATATTTTTTGGCTGCCTATGGCAATCCCACGTTACTCTAAAAGTATATTCAAACTAAAGTATCAATACCATAATCTACAGTTTTGTGAAGCTAATAGGTTAGCACATAACTCGTAACTATGTACGTATGTTACAAACACTAGTTAGATGACGCTACTTGTCATGTTATTCACAGCTACATAGCTTACAGCTAAATAAGAGTGAGACTGCTAAGCGCATCTACTCATACATGTTCCACGATTATTACTAACACTTTACACTTTACCATTATGTATAGTGTTCCGTCAGCTATAAGATACGTTTTAAAAATAGTAATGTCTTAAAATCACCGCAGGCTACGAGAGTGCTACGGGAGTGCGACGGTGCTACGAGCGCTACGACAGCGTAGATAAGCTACGATGCTACGACGGCGTAGACAAGCTACGATGCTACGACAATAATACATTATAATAATTGATGAGTAAATTAATTAAACATAGTTCTATGAGTAAATTATAAGTGCTTACATCGAATGACAGCTAAATTAGCAAGCTAATAAAACTAAGAAGCAAAATTAATTCCCGCACGAGGTACAGAAAACGTATCATACAAAATCTACCTTGATACATTTTTAAAGCGACATGTTTAACGGACAGTGAATTAACAGGGAAATGATGTGAATAAATTATATGAATAAACCGCTGCCGAGGATTAATGAGCAGCGAGCTCTCGTCGCGCGGCCGCTCTATTATGGTTATATCATTGTTCTGCTCTATTAGACAAGTGCTACACAAGAAAAAAGAGGAAACAAAGACTGCACACATATATAAGTGTCGCGCCAGTAATCCCGCAGGATTGGGCAGAGGAATTTCAGTACTCTCACAGTTCGCCGACTATGTTATGAGAGTGTATGCGATGAGGGCAAAGGTATCGCCATTTACCGGGCACGTTGCCAACCGCGAGACTGTATTTGAGAATTTCCTAACTGTAATTCTCATATACGATCTCGTGACTTAATCCACTCATTTTTGAAGAGACCATCCGTTAGCTTGTCGTGGGAGTCGCACACAGTTACAAATGGGAGTATTTCACGGGGATGGTCAGTAAGTGTCATGAACAATTCGTTTGCAAAAAAGTTATTACGGCATAAGCATCCACACACATAGGCAAGTTGCGCTACCGCCGCACTTGCCTCAGGCTAGGCCTACATGGCCCTCCAATGAGCGTGCCCGTATTGATGGGCACCGTATTAAACCGCAGGACTTTAAGGACCATGCCCGTAACCCGCCTGACGCGCCCCCTGACGGGGACGTCGCGACTACCCTCTGGTCAATAAGTATCCTAAAAAATTCGTTTGCAAATAGTGATAACGGTAAATCAGTGGTTACAAATCGATTACACTCGATGATATCATCGAGTGTAATCGATTCAGGTATTGAACCTCCTGGTTCAATACCTGATTCAGACGAAGCACAAATTAATGAACGGGAGGCCCAAATTCAGCAAAAGACATACATAAAACAACTGCTTACCATTAACAGGCACATAGAGGTTGACGTAGAGGCAGTCCTCGCTCTGATTGGCCAGCACAGGCAGCAGTCGCTCGAGCTGCCGTATGCGCGCGCGCGGGTGTAGCAACAACGCGTCGTCGCGCGGTGCGGCGGCGGGCGGCACCTGCGGGCAGGCCGGCCCCGACGCGTCCGCAAGACGAGTCGTGCGCCACTGCGACGGCGTCACCGGCGGCATGTATCTGTTTTGTGAAGTCAATTAATGAAGCGACACGATACACTAACCGAAGAACACCAAATACGTAAGGAGAGACCTATAGATACCTGTATATACCTTTAACTCTGCTAGCCAACTCTATTGGATTAGTTCTGAACGGGTACTAAAAACTAAATTCGGTCTGGCGAGTCATATTCGGAAATAATAATTTTTAAAGGGGAACCTTTAAAATTATCATCGATAAGAAGTCACAACGATCCGCAGCGCAACGCATTTTCATCCAAAAATGTGTGGTGCGGCCCGCCTGTAATTTACGTTGGTTCATACAAAATGCACGAAAGTGATGACGGACGATTTTTGCTATGCATTGCGTTAAGGTGTGGCCTGCTCCAATCTGCGTCAGTCTTAAGGGGGTCCGTCAATATAGCCCGCGAATTTCAACTTAAGATTTTTGCAAATTACATTTTCTGCAAGTTTGCTATTTCCTGAAAATATGATGATTTGTAGCACATATAATTTAGAGAACTGTATAATATTGATTTTTTAAATGATTATAATTTAGTATATTATCATAATTGCCGCGAAATTTGCAAAAATGCATGAAATTTTAAATTGCCTTCATTGAAATACGACAAAGACCATGTAAAACCCCATTTACATATAGTTTCTCGCCCGTGACATAGCATAGGTAATACATGCCGGTCGATTAACGCACTCATTTGTTTACATTTAAGACTCTCTTATACACGGTCGTATTTTCGAGGGGAGAAACTCTCATAACTGAGCCTTGATTTAAACATTTCAAATTGAGTCAGCATAATTACATTGCATTGGGTTTCACAAAACATTGCGGTTCTCGCCAGACTCAACGGAAAATTAGTCAACTCAATTCCAAGTCATTAATCCCTCGATCATTTTGAAAGACACAAACTGCGTTAGGATACGTTTGTCTGAATGCACCCTTGCGCATAGCAAACTATACAACGTGCCGCTACAATAGCGACATTAATTTAACATACGGGTTATACGGGCTAGTGGTCGGTAATCATAAAATTTATAACAACATAAAAAAAAAACCTAACTTGAAAACTTCCACCTGCGCCGCTCGCCGCCTTAAGGCTCTCTCTCTTTCCTTCAATTCACCTTCTATTTGCACGTTATGTGTTTTAATTACATTCATGCGATGTTATAACCGTGACCCCGGCAAATGACCCCTGCGCTACAGTTCTTTAAGTCAGATTGCTCTAAGATGATATTTTAGAAAATTGTTAATAAATAAATAATTATTAATGTTTAATTGAATTAAAATATATTCATACAACTAAGACGCGAAACCGTATACGTGTGTAAAATTAATGTCGCCATTAAAGCGCCACGCTGTATATGTACTACCAGTGAGACACATTCATGTTTATGACTTGTTAGTTTCGCTCGTGTGTATGTTTCAAGATTGCTCAAATAGTTTCAGACTCAGTCTCTATTCATCAGCCGACTACGAAGCAAGGTCTAGAGAAATTAGCAGGCAAAGTTAGTCTCTTGGCCTGGTCATCCTGAGCAAAACCGTAAATAATCCCAAACCTAAGGGTACCTAAAGGGAACAAATTCTTTTGTATTGTTCGAAAGATTGGTATTGCATCAACTACAAATACCGCTGTCAAGGTATTTACAATTTGTAGGTACTCGTACATCATATATTCTATTAAGCATCTATTAAGCATCAAAATAAGTAGTACATATCGGTGAAAAATATTTTCTGAACAGGTATCTGCTCTATATAATTTTTTGCTTCAGTTCTTTTGAATATTTTGCCTAAAAGGTATTTCACACTTACTTGAAGCAAATGTACTATACCGCTAATCAACACACCTACGGCCACGTAACGCCTACGACTATGCTACGCTCAAATTTCTACTATCTGATTCGAAAATAAATAGAATAAATCAATTACCTGAGGCTACCTAGCGGCGGCGTAGCATATGGCACTCCGAGGTAGGCCTCCACTTGCGGATGCGAGTGCACGACGATCCCGCGCAGCGGTCCGTACTTGGTGCGGACGACGCGCGTGCTGTACTTGTGCGCCGACAGCGCGGCCGCGCAGCAGACGAGCCACGCGAGCAGCGCGGCGCAGACCGCGCGCATCACGCGGGCGCGGCGGGCGCGGGCGCGGGCCACGCGCCGCCGGCGACGCGCGCGCCGCGCATCACGCGCCCCCCCACACGCGCCTCCAGCTCATCACACACCCTTCTCACGCGCCCTCGCACACTGACATTACATATTTTTACGCACTCTCTTTATAAACCACTGTTTCACTACTAAAACTCTAAAAACACTTACCCGAATCATTGTTTTGTTGCACTACCAATACGTTTGCAAAGGTTAACCATTTGCTCAACCTGAAACAATAAAACGCTTCGTTAACGATAGGCACACAACGGTAAAATAAAATAATTTGTTTAAAGGTACTTAGCACACGACTATAATATAGCAAAGCAAATTTTCATGAAATCTCCATTTTAATCAAATATTAGCGGAGTAAGCCGGGCCGCGGACAATGGAGTAGGTAACGGAAAATGGTTGCCTAACAGACCTAACCCGACGTTTGTAATTTAATGTAACACAAACACGAAAACAACGTCGCATTTCTAAACGAAATTTGCCGTTTCCGTGGCGGCTCCTCCGCTCAGCCGAACCGCGCGCACCGCGGTGCGCGGCGGGACTCGTGCAGACGTTCACTTCCGCTTCATTTATGTAACCAAAGACTGATTTTCATTGCAATTAAATGTGAACACAATTCAATGGGGTCTTACAAGTTCCAGTGTTTACTTCGTACATATAAATAGACTGTGTTCAACACAGTCTATCGTTTAATTCATTAGTGGTTTAGTCTCTGAAGAAGGTAGCAATTTTTATTCTTTGCTCTAATTGTATTTTCTATATTACTAATCCTGTGGTTTGGATATGGGGGCATTTCACGTGAAGCGGACAGGAAAAAAATTGTCAGATTTTGGATTTTGTTCATAATTGGGTCAACTGTACTGCCATGGGACTTGAGTAAACGTACGTAATTTTTTTTTTTGCCTAGTTATGGATTTATGCGACTTCAAAGGATTATCATAATTTGAGGAACTGATTTTTCGATAGCTACTAATGAAGTTAACCAGATGGATTGAGCAATAAGTAAACATTGTTTATTTGAGAATATTAATTTTTTTTTCTTAGAAATTGATTACAATTTGTTTTTGTTTTTTTTTTTTCTTATAGTAAACCGGAAGTTAACATTAAAAATCAGTTTTTTTTCAACTTCGAATTTTTTTTATATTTTTTATTTTTACCTGAAAACAAGGTATGTTAATAAGTAGTATCGAAATATCATATGAAAAATTTCAGAATAGTATCTCGATTCGTTTAGAAGACAGATGGAACTAAAGTACGAAGGTGCCGTATGTCGCGTAGTACTGGCCGATTCCTTAGTGTGACTCGCTTCGTACGGCTTATATCATAACTGATGAAAGATGTTTATTTAACCATAATGAAAAAGAAAATTAAATAAATTTATTATATGTAATTATCATGATTAAGTTATAATAATCAATCAAGTAAATTCAATTTAGTTTTGATTATTGCTCGGAAGGATAAAATAAAACATTGAAGTGCTGAAAAAAATGTATTATTTATTTCGTATTTTAGCTATTTTACAGCTCGTTTACTTGTACGTTTTACAATTATGCCCTCAGACGTTGGCACAAAGGCGTGGAACTTTTTTGTCCCTGGAATGGTGGCAGCAAAAATAGTCTTTGCTGTTGTATCTCTTCTTTGGAACAATAATAAACTACAGTTTCCGTTAAAGCTGTTTTAGCCCAATCATATAATCGAACAGGGCTAGTTATTGCTCTATTTGCAGGCAATTGAAGGCTTGCACGGGTTGCCAGTCTTTTGAGATTCCCGCCAAGACCATCACATGGCCCCTTGCCGTGTGATATCATGACTATGCTTCCATGCTTTAATTGAGTACCACCGTTGTAGTAAAAAACCGACGTCAATAGCGTAGCTTGTTCATTATTCCAATGGAAGGATTGTGCGGAATCTTATACAAAGAAACTATAATTTTAAGGCAAAATCACTTTGAACCAAGATTTCACCCTCAGCTATTGTCTCTTTTAGCCTTTTAAAGTAAAGTGATTGTTGTTCAGCGATATAGGCATGCGGCTTTAAGATATCCAAAGCATTACAGAAGCTATTCTAGCTATTTCATCAGTTATGATATAAACCGTACGAAGCAAGTCACACTAAGGAATCGCTCAGTACTACGCGACATACGGCACCTTCGTACTTTAGTTCATCTATCTTCTAATGTTAACTTCCAGTTTACTATTTAAAAAAAAAAACAAATTGTAATCATTTTTTATGAAAAACAATTAATATTCTCAAATAAACACTGTTTACTTATTTCTTAATCCATCTGGTTAACTTCATTAATAGCTATCGAAAAATCAGTTCCTCAAATTATGAACAAAATCGAAAACCTGACAATTTTTTTCCTGTCCGCTTCACGTGAAATGCCCCTATGTGCATCTTTATCTATTTTGTACCCTGCGGGCTTTCACAGGCAAGTTAATAAATTGAGAGCTTCCAATTACAATATGATAACAAAAGACGACAGAATGCCAGAATTTAAAGCTGACATATTTGAGGTCAGAACATGGAACAGGAATTAAATCCAAATTAATCGCATTTAGAAACCATAAATCCGAAACAATTCTTGCAATCCTACATCGCATCAGTGTCACATCACACGACGGACATCAATTATATAAAAGCAGACGTTTATTGGTGACACAGCGGTGGTATTTACGGACGCATTTGGTTGCGCAAGGGACACAAAGAGCGCGGCTAGTGAGGGGACACGACAGCACACCATCAATCAAGCGCGTGACATGCAGAAGCTTTGTGAGCGACCCGCATTTTGTTGCAAGGCTATTGATACCATGTCACCGCTGACCTTTCAATGCTTCAAATTTAATAAATTTCACTGTTTCGTCAGCAAAATTAAAGCCAAAATTGCATAATAAAAGTCATGCCCTGTAATGGGTACAAGCATTTAAAATTCATGGCAGCTATACCATGGACATTAGCAGCACCATTATGAATATTTCGGAAGTCTCCAGCAATAACAGAACCATTGCGAATGTTTTAATCAACAAACGCAATGCGTTGAGAAATGGTGAAAATGACTCGATTGAAATCTTTTAAATGATGCCTATTATCCCCGGGCATAACAGGTTATGCGACGGGCTTTCATACACAAATAATAGCGGGATGAGGATTCCTCCATAATCAAAATTAGCATTTCGTATAAATGTAATATGTTTTACCAAAATAAATCTGCTAACGCAAGTAAATCAATCCAGATTACACAAAAATACCTACATATTTATATTTTGACTAGCTTCGGCCCGCGGCTTCGCCTGCGTGGATGTCGGAAATTATCCCACGGGAACATGCTACCGAAACAAAAAGTAGCCTATACAGCCTATTAAGGTATTAAGTCAGCCTTTGTACCTTTTTTGTATGCAAAAAGTTTAAATAATTAAATCTATGTTACTCCATGACATCACCTATCTGCCAGTGAAAGTCCCGTCAGAACCGGTCCAGCCGTTTCGAAGATTAGCCGCAACAAACAGACAAACAAAATTTTAAAAAAATGTTTTTTATATAAGTACTTAGCGTGTATATTTTCATTTTCATACGCATTTAGTCAAATCTGTTATTTTTTAAGACCCCATTTCACTCGACAAAAGGTAGTTGTTTTTGAAAATAATGACGATATATATAATGATAATTTATTATTTACGTCTACGCCTTATAAAAGTAAACCTAAGTACCTACCTAATTAAAAAAAAAATAAACTCAATAACAGAAAATAAAATACCTACCTACCTAAATAAACCTATTTCTGATGATAATTAATCTAAACTCAATAAATAAGCAAAATCCCTAAAAACTAATATCTTAGTTTTTAGGGATTTTGCGATATTGTATCTTAAGATAAAATATTATAGTATCTTAGCCGTGTGCAGCGCCCCTTAGTGAAATCCACTGCGGGTGACGTAACCTACGACAAACTTATTATTTGCGGTTGGTACAGTAACCGGGTCTAGGGATTGAACCGCAAAATTAATTTTGTTTTTTATTGTATATACTTTTCCGGGATATAAAGTATCCAGTGTGGTGCCCAGGATATTAAAGAATAATTATACCAAGTTTCATCGTAATCGAACCGGTAGTTTTTGCGTGATGCCTGAACAAACAGACAGACAAAAAATTTTTTAATCACGTTTTTGGGTTCGGTGTCGGTCTAGTAACAACCCTGCCATTTATTTTTTGATATTTTCAATGTACAGAATTTTTACTTCTACAGATTTATTATAAGTATAGATTAGTATGAGATGAACACCATAAAATTGTTTCTCAGGTATCAATCTTACCGACGCAACGTTCATAAAAGCTTATTAAAGTTTTTTACAACCAATCTAGAACGAAGGACGTGCTTACTTCATTTAAGTAATAGCCAATTTTATAGACTGAACGAGCTCTCTTATTGGAAAGCTGATATACTTTTATTAATTGCATATTGTGGAGCTCTAAAATCTCGACGTTCTATTTTGGAAAGTGTCGGCATCAATCTGCGGGTAATATGTTAATCTTTTTAAGCGTGATCGAGCCCTGGGTGTCACGCTGCGCTCAAGATAACACGCCGATTACCTAGCGCTCGCTCCCGGGATCGCTTGTGATCGATCGCCTGCCTATTCAAGCGACGCATAAACGTTATAAGCCATATCAAAAATATTACTGTTACTTTAGGGAATTATGTGGGAAAGGTACACGCCACATTGAAGAAAAATCGTTTTCTTTTATATGGATTTAGAATAGTGAATAAATATTGCAAATAGAAAATATTCATCCCTCTTTATTTAATTAAACTTATTAGCTTTTACCTCTTGTTATATTGAAAACATTTGTTATTTCCGAGAAACATAATAGCTTAGGAAAGTACTTCAAAGCGTAACGAGATACGTGGTGCGATCTCTTTACACACATTTGTAATTGGTGTCCCAATTTATTTCCGAAAGTTTCAATGCGCAAAGTTGGATTATCTAACTCGTCGCGCAGGTGTTTACAAAGTGTTAATTAATTTATATACAGAGGTATTTATTCTGTTTAACTTTACATTGATAAAACACTGAAAGCACACTTTATTAATAAACGGTAAACTCTTTGTTAATCTGTAATCAATTTAATTTATGAGTAACTGTATCTGACATTCCTAATGACATGTTTTATAATTATAGTATTTATATTTGTTTGTGTAGTAACAGAAAATGCATTTTAATTTATTATGAAGCAGTAGAATTGGTAGCAGAATTTCGCTTAGCTTTGGTAGGTACTTAAAACTTTTTAAGGGGCCTTTTACAGTCCACTAGCGCCGCCAATCGAAAAAATGTCATAACTCGTAAATAGAATCAAAAATACAAAATGTGGTCTATTATTACTGTAGAAAAGGCAATAACGTAATTTTATAACACATTGTCAACACTTGAAATATAGCTGTTTAGCTAAATCGTGCATTTGTAACAAAAACGGCCGTTTATGTTTTGAATGCACGATTTAGCTGACATTTTTTCGATTGGCGGCGCTAGTGGACTGTAAGAGGCCTCTTAATAATACAGGATTTCTACAATAAAAAAATCCTCAGCACAGTTTTAAAGTCCGAATAAAATACTTCAACCAAATAATTCTCTCCGCAAAAACGACCAGAATTCACTATCATATTTCCCTCACAAAATTTCAAGTAAAAAATGTCCAATTAGATGGAATGAAGCGTGCCAAGTCGCATAACGACGGCGACGGTGAAGCGAGAGTGGCGTGCACTGGCCGGGGCTGGACAAGTGGCGAATTGGCGTCATCAATCACGGCCAGCGTCGGCCAGCCGTCCGTCGCAGAGCTTTAATGGGCACACGCTCGTCTTCCAGCCCCGACATGCTCCTCTGATCAACTCCACGTCGATTACTTCCGCAGTCGGAACATTTGGACTAACCACGAGTAACGTCATAACATTTAGCCGATGAATAGCTTAAATGGCAATTTGCTTTGCGATTGTTAAGTCGATACGTCTAATTTTAATATTTTCCTGGCAAAGCTGATGGTCACATAAACCAATTAAAAATAAAATAAACACACACACACAGTTTTTCAGTCAAGACATGCAAAAGAATTACAAAATATGCATTCATTATTCAACGCACGAATCTGAATGCGAATTGAAAAAGCAGTCAAATCTGTATATACCTTTGAGACCGTCATAAAGTTATGAGCAGAAGAGAAATATAACATTTTCAAAAATCTACGACAATTTCTACCCACATTTGCATTGCAAATTCAGATGAAAATTCAAAGCGTCTCCCAGTTTAACTTTAACTGTCGACGGGATCTTAATGGACGCCAAAGCGCTAAACCTCGACAGCTTTAAGCTTCCCGCAACAACCACATCGGTTACAACTTGACGTAACCATACATGAACGGGTCATTATGTTTAAAGAGCCGTATGTCTATGTACACAAAGCACCATCGTATTCCGGTCGTCCGGTTATGGTTACGGTTCTTTGACAACTCTTACAACGAATAATGTGGTGAATAATTATTTTTGGTGAATTATTCCCAAAGGCTTTTAACCACTTCAATATCTTCAGCTTCAGCTCTTGTTTTACAAAATCATCCATAATCTGGCAGATGTACCTGAGTTATTATCAGAAATGAATATAACTGTACCTAGGCGTACCGTAACTAGATCTCTGCGCAAAATAAATACCTTTGCACCATCCTCATCACGAACCAACCTTGGTCTCAATGCCCCCTTGAATCGATTAATGGCTAATTATAATAAAATAGATATCTGCAACAATATTGATATATTTACAGACTCATTTTCCCAATTTCGCAGAAAACTTATAACTATTAGGGATTAGGATTAGGATTAGGATCATAATTTCATAATCTACTTTTTGTTGTTTACTATTTAATTTTTTGCCACAGGTACCTGCCACTATAACAATTTTGGAATGTTCTTTTATTGCACTCGATATCTCTTCGTTCTTACTCGTTCTACCGTTTTGAGTTTTAAAAATCAATTGTACTGTTTATTTTTTCATTTAAATTTTAATCTTAATGTTTTGATTTTGATTGTATTGATAATTTTGATTTTAATTTTTGATTCTAATTTCGATTATGAGTTTGCGTCTTACATAATGTCTTGTTTTTTGTTTCTAATTAATTTTTCTGTCTTCACTACGAGTAAAAAATCTTGTTAGAACGTAATATTTAAGAAGCTATTTTTATGTAAATGACTGATTCACTATAACTCAATGCTTATGTTATTTTCTATTATGTTAATGTTTCTAGTGAATAGGTCGTTGGTGAACCTATCAAATAAAATATAAAATATAAAAATAATCACAAGATTTGAGACCTCACAATATATATACTAAGAATGTATATATTAACGTTTAACGTTGGACGTGTCCCCGAGGACGTTTGAAAAGATGAATGTCATATAATTCTAGAAGAATATCATCATATGTATTTATCATGTATATTTAACGTTAAATTGACCTAATTACAATTGAATACCAACACGTGACATTGCAAAATCCAATATACTGCACAGTGTTCTACAAAGATATTCCTAACTGTACTCAATGGAATTTACTTGTGAACTAAGTTTAGATTAGAAAGAAATTCCTCGGCGTGCTAATCAATATATTACAAGAATTCTTAATAACAAAGTTCGCTGCGTTTCAAATTCTAACGTTAGTGGTTACAAAACGTTCCATATAAACAAGAAAATTTCGCAAAATTCTCATGAAATAATAAACGTTCAGTCATCGAGAGCTCATAAATCTTTCCTTCTTTGACACAACTTTTGTTATTTGTTACCAAATAAGGTTTTCATACATTTGATTGGCTCTTGGAATTATGCAATCCATTATCGTGAGACTGCTATTTGGCAATCATCCCAGGCATCATAAATTTAGAGCCGTACTTAATTATGAAACGATAATTAACTTAAGTTAAATTTGAACAACAGAATTTCAATGCGAAGTCTACGTTGTAAGACTAAATGTAATATGAAATTGGGATACAAATTGTATTAAGCTGTGCCGCCACAGTTAATTTAATACAATTTATTCTCAAATTTCTACGCTTACCAGTTTCTATAACATTAGGATTCCGCGAAATAGCTGTTCTAAATGAAGTGTCATTAATCAAATCTCAAAACCAACGGCCGTTTACATAATTCCATCTAACCGCGGCGCGCCGGCCGCCCCGGCCGCTTGCGACCGTCCTATTGTAGACGGTAATCCTTGCTGCCGTATGAATAGGCATGTACGGGTAGACACGCTTATCGCTTAAATTATACCTTTTTGACGCTTGAATAAATAATTTACACATAAACAGAATTGTTAACTGATATTGACACTTCAATCAATAGTAGCTCGTGCAATTTTTCACTTTTTGAATAATTGGAAAAACATCGCGCGTGACGTATGTCCTTAATTTCAGTCATTCAGTAGACGGACATGGTGACACCGGTTTTCGCCGCTTGTCTCATAAAGGTGGAGAGGCTCGGTCGATATCGGCTGTCGGCTCGAGTGGCTTGTGGGAAGAAATGCGAGGCTATTTGTGCTAGGCCTGCTCTCGCGTCGAGCACCCTCGGCCGCGGCCGCCTCACCGCACAAACTAGATTAACTAGGCGACCTCATCTTATAGACCCTATGTCCGGAATTACTATATTATACAGAGTATCTCGTAAAATTGAATGGAAAGTCGTGTGCAAGTTGAGATAACGATATTAGAAAGTAAGATCTTAATTTTATGCGAAATATAGTTACGTAAAACTACATTCATGGTTACGTCATCTAAACCTTCATATTGTTTAGTACTTATACCTTCGAAAATTCAATATTAATACAAATTGTTGAATTTTCTAAGAGTTACTTTACTCACCATATCAAACAATAAGCATTACATTATAAAACACAAACATGAACAACATAGTAAAAAATGCAAAAAAAGACGTATCAGAACTGAATAAATCAAAACGTAACTACATTTGAGAGGCAATAGACTACCAACCTGCTACAATAAAATATGTCCATACAAACATCAATATTGATCTGACAAGTGTTTTATTCTTCTGTTACAAAAATATAATGTTACTAGCTGCGCCTCGCGGTTTCTCCCGCATAAGTTTCGATCCCGTGGGAATATCGGGATAAAAAGTATCCTATATGTTAATCCTGGTCATAAACCATCTGTGTGCCAAATTTCATCTAAATCCGTTCAGGAGTTTTGGCGTGAAAGAGTAACAAACATCTATCCATCCATCCATCCACCCATCATCCGTACAAAATTAGTAAGATAGTAGGATATTAGTAGGAAATTCGTAGGAAATTAGTAGGATAGTAGGATATTAGTAGGCAGTAGGATTAGTAGGAAGTAGGATAACCCAGTGGCAAGTGGACTAACAAAACAACTTCCCGAACCTGAGAGTGCTATTAATAGAACTCTTACTCAACATGTTGGTTCCCCTTGAACATAAATACCTATTTATAAAAGTAACAGTCCGAGGCTAAAAGGTATTTGTTAAAGGTCAAAGTAAAAGGATTATTTTACCCAAACTTTTAATGAAAATCAAATGTAGACCGTGTCACTGACCCTCTTCATTTAATGGATACTTCTAGAGTAACACACGGGTTTTCAAAGAGCACTTTGTACTGTTATTGTTCTCCACAAACATTATGAAACATAACAAATATCTGTAAGCAAACATTGATGTGTTTTCTCCAAAGAGCAGTGGGTTTTATCTGTAAGCGGATAAAACAAACTGTAAATAAATAGGAAAAACAAAACATTGCTTGGTAAATCCCAAGTAGTTGTAACATTCCCGGAACAGTCGCCAGTCGCCGAGAGCCGGCACAAGAGCGGGCGGACCAACAAAGTCCGCAATACACGTAAAATCAATTTAACAAAGCCACTTTGAGCCGCACTGACCCTTCCACGCTTATTCACAAACACCTACGGCTGTCTACTCAGTAGTAGAACCTATCACGACTTGCCTGTGTATCCGCAATGTATCCGTTACGTGAATGTGATAATTTACTATATGTTTTTCCACCCAGGTCCTGTTTTATATGATTCATTTGTATAAACTTATTTTTTTTCCTGTCTTGTTAATGTGGTTTAGTTTGCAGTTTGAAACTCTGGTTATTCAGCCCACTACATTCTCTTTTTGGATTTCTAAAACACATCGCTGATGGCAACGAAACCAAAACGCTGCTTACGTACCTTTGTTTAACCTACCAGTTCAAATTATTAATCTGCGCTAGTAAAATCACATTCATTTGAAATAACATATTCTATTTATTTTTCTACTTTCTTAATCCACAATGTAACAAAAACTTCAATTAATGTAAAACAATAAAACATAAAAATGGTAAGTAATAAAAAAAATAACAAGAACTCCCGCCAAAACCATAACTTTTATTTATGCTTTTTAAATGTCACTTTAAATCAGACCACTCGATTCATCGCACAGCCTAGGTACATTTTTATCCTAATTTGATTTATTTTGTTGCTTATTTTTCTTAACATTGTTTGTTTTCTTTGTCTTTCGTAGAATTTATACTAATTGACAAGTTACGAATCCCTTGCGTGTGCGACACGCAATTCCCCGGCCGACACCGGGTTTTTTCGTTCTCAGAACACAAGTATTTACATAGATATGAAAATAATATATTTAAATACTCCTGTCTCAACTTTTGTATAGAATAAAAAGATACTTAGGACTACGGCAAGGGAAAATTGAATTTGTGTGAGACTTCTCTAACCTAGTATTTAATGACATAATGATTTCTTTTAGCCTAATCAAAACTAATGTAATGATAGCCAAACATTTATAAACTCATATTCTTCATTTATTTGAATTAAATGAGAGATATATACGCTTTGGAAGTACATCAAAAGTCATTGGGGCTGATTTATGACCATTCGGCCGTAACAACGTCGAGCACTATCGATGAACAAGAATGAACTCAAAGCCGCACCTTGACGAACGCAATACCAGAAAAGTTTAAATAAAAACCTACCCATTTTGCAATTCCGAGCAAAACATAAGGGGACTTCCAAAAAACTGTGACTTAAAACAGCATGTTAACGTAACAAATTTTTCTCTTTCCTATTCCGTTACGAACAAGTAAAAACTGAAATCTTTTCCAGGAAAATACAGTTTCCATTTCTTTTAACCCTGTAATTCGACATAAGCCAATTAACACTTTAGCCTTTAGACGTTTACGAGAAGCCAATTGCCAGACCTTCAATTGATGAAACCATTCCACTACCAAAACATCCATTAAGCGAAGCAGATAAAAAACAAACTTTATTCAAGTTGATGAGGAAAAACAATTAAAAGCTGTAATTACTATTAACCCTTTAAATGCCAGTGTCGACTTAAGTAGTCTAAGTAATCGTGCCCAAGACGCCAATGACGTCTTCAGGAGCTGTAACTTATGTTTGAATTATTAAGAACAAGTTGTGCCGTGGTTCTACCCTCACTTAATGACTCTAGGTTACTTTAGAGGCAGTAAACGAACAGGTAAGTTGTAGTTTATGAACTGTTTATGTGAACCTTTTAATAAATTGACCTTAAATTAAGCTAAAGTTAGCAATGAATAGATTTATTTGACCAAGTTGAGACCATATGTCAAGAGTAGTGTAACTACTGCTGATGTCGTTGAACTTGGATAAGAGTGTTAAAACAATACTTTAAAATTCCATTCCAGCAAACAGTTTTAATAATTAATTTCTAGCTTTATGACTAGCTTTAAGCGAGAATGGAAACAATTGAAGAAAACCAACACATTCTTTTAATAATAAAACCACATAAAGTGGAGCGTGTGTAGTGCCAGCCCGGCGATAGGTACCGACGTGTGTCACGTTGAGCGGTACTAACCGCCGCACAAACTGGACACATTGGGTGTCAACCCTTCACCACTGCGGCTCACACTTCACTGACTATTCTACTCTCTCTACTAGTCTCTGATTCCACAACTAAATCGGAATTTGGTCATAGATACTTTTGTTTCAATTTCTGTTATTTTCATGTGGATAAAGCAATGTTAGACACTAACCATTTATGAGTTAAGAGCTATAGTATTATGTTCATTCGAAAAAAGCCTAAATAGCCTGCTACAGCACCTTCTTTCTACGACTTGTTTGAAAAGTTGATGATAGCGTCTCTATTTCTGTTACAAATAAGTGACAAAAATAAAGAGATGTTGAATCATCTCCCTAATGTTATTATAATTTATCTAATTTTTCACTTTTCCCGACTCGAATTCATTTTAAGGGAACAGCTTTTTAATAATACAAAATTGGCTAAAAGATTGGAGTCTCGGCGATCACATCTCTAGTCAATCAGCGTCGCAATTCTCCTAATGGAAAAACTATTACTCTCCCGCCTTCCGGGAACAATAGAATAAAAAATTTCTTCCCCCGTAGGTACTCACTATGGTAATCTATGTGACGACGTGTTCTAGCGTGTCGCGCAATTTGTTCTACAAATGGTTTTTTCTTTAGATAGTTATAATGGATTTTATATCAACGGTGACATAGAAATAGAGGCCGCTATGTGCAAAATCAATAAGTATCGACGAAGCTATTTATGGGATTCAGTTTGCGAAGTAAGTTTACGCCTCGGATAGATACAAATGTAAATTAATGCTGGCTGACAAAAAGATCAACGTGACGAATATTAATGGGAGGTTGCAGATGTTTTAAGAGAAGGAGCTTTTAACCGAAGCTAATGAAGGGGTTGAGATATAAGATATTATTTAATTAATTAAAAATGAAAGAGTAAACGTTATAAATAGCTTACGTCAGAAAAGGGTAAACTTCATAATCAATCATCATTAATGAGTTATTTCATAGAAAAAAATATAAAATACGTCCATTTCAATTATATTAGGTACTAAACACACATAATATGATTATTAATTAGTAACCATGGTGTTTATTTAATTAAAAAAACACGGTACATTATTAATTCGTCAGACGATACCTTATACCTATCCATGTTTAGGAATTATCCTAAACATGGATAGGTATAAGGTATCGTCAATTTTGACTATTATTACAAAATAGTCAAAATTAATATTCCTACATCCTACTTGTTAACAAGACAAACAATATAAACAAAACTAACTTCAAAGGCAACAGTTTCTCCTTAGAAACATACTCATTTCACAAGGGTATATTTTATAAAGTAGAGCAAAAATATTTCATAAGAAAATTCTAGTAAATAGCCACGAACAATATCGGCTAATGCAGCTTCTTTTTCAAGTTCCATCAGACCCGCTTTGTTAACGAGGACACTACACTACTGCCATTGTTTTAATAAGAATACTAGAGGTTTTGCGCTCACCGAACTAAGAACTGATAATATGGATGCAAAGTTGCCTCAATAAATTACTTACTTGAAGTTTAGTATTTACTTAAAGAAATTAACTTATCCTTAGTTTAGGTTTAAGGAGTGCTTGAGTTTTACAAAATAACATCGTCATCATTAAAAATCTCGTTTAAAAACATGGCCGTTTTAAATGTTAATACCTACTTACACGCAAAGTGAAAAAGACTGTTCTTACATTTCGAACGGACATTTGAATGATAATTATTAAGTTTATTTGAATTTACATAAAGTTTGACAACAATGTAAAAGTGTATTACAGTCCTATCGCTGTTATTCGCAAAAACGAAAGAATGGCCAGGACAGAGCTACTCCCTCATTTTGCCGTTTTTTGAGGTGGCATTCTATAACTAATTTAATAATATCTTGTACAGTACCAGAGTTCTTGAAAGAGAATTTCAAGAAAATGACAGCCGAGCTTACTTCCACAGTGCTGTTTTATTCTTTAAATGATAACGTAGAACCGTGTTTAGCTTTACTTACTTCTTTTTCACTTCCATTTCCTTAATATTACATTTTCGGTGGACCACTCGTGATTCCAGCGGGACCGGTGTTACTCACAGAACTCAGAAAGTAATCAAACAGTTAGAGATATTTTGGTTTTTTATTCGCAAGATATTACGCATTTGGAACGAGAACAAAGGAAGGCAATAGCGTCGAGTTAAACTCGATTAAGTAAATCTGTCCTGCGTCAATATTAAACAATTTTCGCTTCAAGGCCATTCTGGCACTCTGCAATAACTTTATGTAAAAATTTGTTGAAAAGATTTAAAGGGTCCTGACCTCGAACCGTTCTTATATTAGCTCTTACAAAAAACTACAATTGTACCGGATGACAAACAATACATGGCAACCTTAACGTCCAATGAGTCCCTAAAGTGGCGAGCTTCATGTAACAAAAACATTCCGTATTTATCTTATTCTTGTGAATAACAGATGTTCAGCGTCCTTACAATGCCATTTATCAGTGTCGCTGCTGTCTAATCATTCCGACGCACATTTATCACGACATTTTTTATGTTTCTATATATAGCATTGCAAAGCATCTTACCTACCGCGGCATCATAAAAATGTGACAAATAGCCCCCTTTTAACTTTTTTATTATTACAAGGTTTTATCACAGTCTGATCTGAGCACATTGACTCTGCGATCGCAGTTTGTGATATTTTCACACAAACTAAGTATTATCTCGTCTGACACAAAAGGCTGCGCTACGCCTTTTCGTAGAAAATTACTAAGGGCCTTCCCAATACCGTCTGTGCCTAAACGGTACCGACAGATTTATCTTGCTTAAAGCCTGCTTACGTACCTGAATTTATCTTCAAATAAATTTAATTTTAGCTGCTCACGCCTACATCTTTATTGGCTAGTGTTTTTCGACACGAAAATGTGGAGCACGTACTTACCTACTTCAACATTTTAGGTTGGTTATATGTTTTACTTTGCTAGAAGGAATAACGCTTCGCAAAATCTGACGTAAAGTGGCTCCATTCAGTTACCTACGCAGAGTAGGTAACTGAATGGAGCGTCAAATTAAAAAAGCACGCCCAAATGTTTCCGACATTATAAAACCTAAATATCAGTTCGTACAATCATAGCAAGCAGCAAAGCTCAAGTTTTAGTATCTGGATAAGCTCAAACCAGTCGCCCAGCATTTCTGCTACTTATAGCAAAGCGAACGGTACAAAATGGAGTTTTGTTTCTTTTTTAAAATCCCAAGAGGTTTTCGATATAACACGGTACGGTAAGAATATCATCTTTAAAAATATGTATTTTGTTTCGAGAATTTTCTCTGCTTGTTATATTATATTTTTGAAAAAGTAAAATACTTTCAAAAGCTATACTTTTGAAAGTATTTTACTTGAAGACAAGGAGCTGAACTTGCGTGGAAGTTTAAATGGAAATAATAGTTGTTGCAATAATGAGGTAGTAGATTCGAGTCGAGTCAAGTATTCACGTAAACTCTTATGGTGTATTGTATATCACAGTGGTATTTCCCGTTAGAACTTTTATCAAAACAACCTGTCCCTAAAAATTATACCGTTATTATACGGTCACCAAAGGAGTTAAGTAACCAGGGTCGTCGGATATAATTGATGTTTAGCAAGAAACCGATTGATGTTTTCGAATGAAATTTAATTTGATAAATTAACTGTTTGTTATCTATTAATAAAATTAAATTTCTTTTAAACTAAACTTCCACTATATCCGGCGACCCTGGTTAATTATCTCCTTTGGTGACTGTACATAAAATGTTATGCCAAGATAAAACGTATTTGTTGTTATGAAATAAATTGGTCGTTATCATGAAACTGTAATACCTTTTTTGTTATTCAATATATTTGAGAGCTGTCCCTACATAATAACTTAACCGACCATAAATATTCAATATACATATTCCTACCGGTTTTCTTGTTTATGTAGGTACTATTCACGGGATATTTTAAGCGACATGTCAGTGCCAATGTTTCACCTCATTGTATGGTTATATTAAATACATAGGTACCAAATGTTGAATCAAATTTAAGCTTACAGCGACCTTGTTATAAGTAGCTCGAACAAATCCTAGATAAATAATATACGTACAAAAAAATAGAAGTTTCCACAAATCCTTATGACTGAAACTAAGTACCTACCTTTATGTAATCCAGTTTCTTTGTCGTCGGATAAACG
Organism: Apamea monoglypha; assembly: GCA_911387795.2. NCBI lineage: Eukaryota > Metazoa > Arthropoda > Insecta > Lepidoptera > Noctuidae > Apamea > Apamea monoglypha. The sequence goes on from OU426921.1 coordinate 11,573,857, forward strand.
GAGAAAATAAAACTTCTAAATCCCGAGCAATCCTTACGAAATAACTTAAACTAAATGTGAAGCAAAATGTAGGCAAGGTCTACTCTAACTTATATATCACACCATTGCTACCGCCTGATGTTTACCACCCGTATTATAAAGTGCTCTGTGGTTTACCACCTGCCTTTCTCAGTAGTAACTTTATTTATCACGAAATGTATGCCAATGAAACGTCAGTTACACATGAGACATAATTTTTTCAAAGCTAATTATGAACTAATTAATAACGACCTAAGCATGTTGGACTGGAATCAATTGCTGTTCGACCTTTCTTTCAAATCTGTCAATCAAAGGTATAGTATAATTAAAAGGCACGTTCCACTGTCTGGTCTCAGGAACTCTGATTTTCCGTTGTGGTTCTCACCTTCTCTCATTCGTATTTTCAAAACCAAAGAAAAAGCTTGCTTGAAATGGAAAACGCACGGTAATGCTTCGGACTACGTAAGTTTTTCTACTCATCATAAACGTTTTAAATCGGAGTGTGACAATTGTTTTGAAAAATACATGAGATCAGTCGAAGACAGTATTCCGCTTAGCATTAAACATTTCTGGACGTACGTTTCACACAAGAAGGGCAAGGCGCAAATTCCAGCAAATATGTTTCATGAAAATCTTAACTCAAATAATCCAACTGAAATATGTAATATGTTCTCCAGTTTTTTCACCTCTGTTTATGAACCTACGAATTTAACCCCGCTATGTGGCAGCCACCTAGCGCATACGCAGATAACTCGCCCTGTCTCTCTGAAATCTATTTGTATTTGTAAACGTCGTACATAACGCAATAAAGCAATTAGACTTAAATAAAGGTACTCGTCCCGATGGCTTGCCACCCGTCTTTATAAAGAAAACCAGAGAGAATATTGTTCTACCACTTCATATTATCCTATCCTACTTCCTACTAAAAATGCGAAAGTTTGTATGGATGGATGGATGGATGTTTGTTACTCATTCACACCAAAACTGCTGAACGGATTTGAATGAAATTTGGCACATAGATAGTTTATAACCAGGATTAACACATAGGATACTTTTTATCTCGATATTCCCACGGGATTAAAATTTATGCGGGTGAAACCACGGGGCGCAGCTAGTATTTAATAAATGTTTATGAGAAGGCACTTTTCCCGATATTTGGAAACGGGCACATATCACACCACTGTTCAAGAGTGGTGACATAAACAACATACAAAATTATCGCCCTATATCTATACTGTCCACCTTGTCGAAGCTTTCGAGAGTCTTGTACACAGTGAAATGTATTCCCACGTTCACAACCTCAATGTTGGTGAGCAGCATGGATTTGTAAAACGACGTTCGACGAATACTAATCACATGCTGTTCACCGACTTCCTGTTCAAAAAAATGGATGAACAAGTTCAAGTTGACGCTGTGTACACAGATTTTCGGAAAGCTTTGGATAATGTGGACTACTAACTGCTTCTAGATAAAATTGCATACAGTGGCATCCGTGGCAATGTGTTATTATGGTTCATAGCTTATATATTTAACAGGTCGCAAAAAATAGTTATTAATGGTTTCCAATCGAGCTCAATTATTGACACCTCTGGGGTGCCCCAGGGCTCCATAATGGGTCCCCTACCCTTTCCTCTGTTTATCAATGACATTAAGAAATGCTTCATTCATTCCCAATTTCTAATATATGCCGACGACATCAAGATTAATAAATCGTGCAAAAGCACACAAGATTGCCTTCTTCTACAGGAGGACCTTGATAGACTTTCTCGATATTGTTCATCCAACAAACTTCACCTTAGCTTACCTAAATGCAATGCAATCACTTTTACTAAGAATAAAAGCATTTGATTATAGTCTTCATTGTATCCGTTTGGAAAGAGTTGACCACGTTCGAGATCTTGGGGTTCTAATGGACTTGAAATTGCACTTTGATCTTCATATTGATAACATTGTTAATAAAGCGTATCGTATGCTTGGTTTTGTCATGAGATCCTCAAATGACTTTAAAAAACCGTCTACTTTTCTACTTCTATACAAAGCTTTGGTCCGCTCTCAATTGGAATTCGCAGTACCGATTTAGAGTCCCATTTTTAATATTTATGTAAAAATAATTGAAATGGTTCAAAAGTTTTTACGTGTTATGCACTACAGATGCACTTAGTCAAATGACCATACACTATTATTAAAGCGTTATAACATTCGAAGCTTGGAGTCTAGACGCAGCTTACTGATGGCCATGATGCTGCATGGTATGTGTAATAACAGATTTGATGGTCCTGATATTACTAATAACTTAGCTTACGCACATTAACTTCAAAGGGATGGCTATTGAATCCTTAAAGTAGCTATCCAAAACCTATTATCCCTAAATCACATCTGAGTACTTACTTATTTTTCTTTAATTTTAACGCACGCATTTAACTATTTCCTTTAATCATTATTTCGCGGATATTGGTGTGGGTTACACATTTATTTAGTTCATAACTAGTATGTATATATATAATAAATAAATATGTACATATAAAAACCAATATTATGAATGCAAAAAAATATACTGAAATGGATCAAACCACTTACTTATAAGGGAACGGAAGAGCTCTTGAAACCTACGATATAACCTATACTCTCACACAGGTACACAAACACAACACACACACATACTTGTACACACGCACACACACCCTCACTCACACACAACAAACTATACTTATGCCAGTCTTGTCTACTTACCTATGTTAAATATGTTATTAATATTTTTCTTACTTTTGTTATGGAAGAGCGGAGTCTTCTAATACAGCCCTTATTTGCTTAAAAGAAGGCTCCTATCACAAACTAATTGTTGTAATCTTGTTGAAGAAATAAACAATTCTGAATAACTTATTCTGTCATACTTTTTGTAATGTGTTTTAATTGTCCCAACAAAGTAAAATAAAATATGAGACTGAATCTTCTTTAATTGTCGTTCGAAACAGACTGACATTGTAAACTCCATTAGGGACCTATACGTGCGTCGTCTTTTAGCGCTTAACTTGTTCATTAAATCATCCCCAGTAAAACAAAATGATTTCAAAATGAATAGGTATTGTGTACCTCTTTTTGATCCCAGACGTAACCACTGTTCTCCGTTCAATATATTCATAAATAAAACAAAATCACTTATAACAATTTTATCTAATATTAGGTAGATACTACTTAGCCGAAACTTCACTTTTCATATTTCAAGATATTGCTGACTTATGTGTTCTCGTCTGAATAAAGTAATAAACCCTATATACTAAGTTACATTGTATGTACATATTAAATATATAAGAGTAAATCTATTGCGTATCGTATCTGGGTTACGTACATACAACCATGCGTAACCCAGATACGATACGCAAAAGATCTACAAGTTTTAGTCCCTAACATTTATATTACAAGCCAACACAGAGTGAACCCATACCCATAACCCACGTCAGGGATATGGAAACGAAAAGACAGAATAACTGAGCGCTTAATTCTACGTCTATACCCATACACTATTGTACATTTGTATCTTAAACGTTTACATAACATAGAATACTGTGCATGCCTATAAGTAATGTATTTACACAGTATTGAACACACGAGATTACCTATTGTTATATCCTTGTAAATATTACGTTGGTGTGCCTTGCTTCGTAAATAAATAACAAGTAACTGCTCAAAAAAGGTCTTATTCTTGATTGAGTTCCGATTGTACTCCATTACCAATGTCTTTATCAGAGAAAGGAGGGCTTTATTTTTGGGGTAACAATTGGTTGCTGGCATACAATCAAAGTTTATTCTTCCTGGAGGCGCCTAACAGGACAAGAAGTAAGGCAATAAGAAACTTTATATCTTTTATCCGGTAGCTACGGATTCCGTAGAGCCAATTAGGAACACAGTCATGCTCCGGAACGGTATAGTGCCAAATTAGGATGCTGGACTTTATGACAGCTGTCTAAATTAGGCGACGTCACCGGAGAAACTGTGTCCTACGTACCGGGAGCAACAATACGATACAAACTAAAACAGCTTCATTGCGGGTTCCTTCTATTTGGCAGAATCTTGATACTCCGATTTTTATTTGGCATAACTCACATGGCATAATCTTATTTAATCGAATATTTTTAAGGCATAAAAATTATTTAGCATAACTTTTGTTTGGCAGAATATTTACGTGTCCGAATTTACAATGGCATACTTTTATCTTGGCAGAATTTTGTTTCGCATAATTACCATTGCCATAATTAATAGTATGCATAATTTTGTTTAGCATAACATTTATTTAGAGATACGATTATTTGGTATGGGTGCATATTTGAACATCAAAAATTAAAATAGATGTATCTTCTTGTAAAAATTAGTGTTCAAAACATCAAAAACTTATAATATATGGAATAAAACTGATAATTTAAATAAAGTAAATTTATGCTGTCGAATGGTTAGATAACCTACGTGCAATGTATTTAAAATCGAATGGTCTGCAAAAGTGACATAGAATGTTCTAAATATAGCATGTATTGGTAGCATTTTCAATATTAAATTAAATTTGTGTCATAAAAAGTCAATACGTTGTGCTGCAAAATTTTGTGACAGAAACGAATCGCTGCGAAACCGACTTTACGCAGTCTTGTCTGCCCTACCCCTAGAGTGTAATTTAAACCCGCGTAGGCGCGGAGGGGTAGGGCGGCCCGCGAGCTGAGGAGCAGGTGGTTTGAAGGCCCGCCACCGCGGCTGAGGCTGGCCGGCGAAGCCGGCCAGCAAGCCGAAGCTGCGGTGGTGAGCGTTAAAACCATCTGTGACGATAAGCTCGCGTGGCGCCGCCCAAACCCCGCAGCGCCGGAGCCGTGACAGAAACAATGCTTGCTGCATGTTGCATGCCTGCTTGCATGCTGCATGCCTGCTGCATGTTGCATGCCTGCTTGCATGCATGCTGCATGTTGCATGCCTGCTTGCATGCTACATGCATGCTGCATGCATGCTTTCACAATCAACTGTTTTATTGAGTAAATACATGCAGAATCAACTGTATACATGCAGAACAAAATGTATGCCAAAAGACGATTCTGACTGTGAATTTTCTGCGATATGATGGTTCTGCTTTTTAATTATTATGGATATAAACATTATGCCTAAAGATGGTTCTGACTAACAAAATTATGAGTTTTGAATGTATGACAACTGAGTGTATGCGAAATGATTTTCTGCGAAATGAAGTTTATGCTATCCGTTGTTATGCAAAACAATATTATGACGTAAAAAGTTCTGCTATAAAAGGTAGACCCCTTCATTGCATGTGCAACTATGGCTGCTCCCACAGGGTTTATTTACTAGTTTTCCAACTTCGAGCTGCGAGTGACTGAATTGTATAACTAATGAAATAATGTACAAAATAACATGTATGTTGAATTATACCATGTATCTTACCCAAAACGTAATTTTAACCAAGTATTCTTTATAAACTGCTGAGTGAACTAAACTACACCGCAGATTTAGCTCCCCACATGAAACTGTATCGCAATTCAGCAAACCCTATCATTGTATTTGCAGCTGAATATAGTTACGTATAGGGAGGAGGCTACACAATTGCTATAAATATCACAACAACAGCACGCCCACGCTGTTTCTGTGGCTTGTTGCTGCGATTACCAAATTTATATTTAACTTCACGCAATATTAGGCCCTATTGGCAAACATAAACAACAAGTTTACAACAAAGTTGCGGCTTAAATTGAATACTCCGACAACTTTTCATTAATTTTCAGCCGCGTGGATATGTATTCTTTTTGAAGCATCAGTACCTAACCTTTTCTATTTATATCCTTATTAATAAAACCATACTGAAAGATACATTAATAGCATGAGAACTTTTCAGTTCCTCACAAACTGAATGTAAGAAAAATGAACAATACTTTCATTGTTTCCGCAGACTTTGTTGAAATATTGAATTCGTAACTTTTTGAACGTTTCCGTCCATTCATCACGGCGAAGAGTTTGCTGAAACAAGTGAAAAAATACAAAACGTGGCTCGTGCCGTGAACGCGGTTAGCAAAGCCGATAAAGAGTGCATTGTATTGATCCTTTTTCTATGTCGTTTTATAACGTTGCAATCTCCTGCCATTTTGGCTTCTTCCATTTTCATCTTCATAGCTGTTGTACCTAAAATAAAAATATGTTGTGCATAAAATTTTGCTTAAAGTTTGAGGTTCACGATGCGACATAACATTTTCCGGCGAATGTTACCGCAGCAATGTGTGTAGATACAGTGCAAAATGCAATACGAATATTACCGGGGTACCTAACAACCTAGGTACCCCGGTAATATTCGTATTGCAATTTGCACTGTATCTATGTAGCGTCTGGCGCTCTCTGCTAATTGTAATATTATATTTAATTACGCTTGCATTACTATCAATTTGTCGAATGTTGGTGTCGTGTTGTTGTTCTGTACTAAGTTTTATTTAACGTGCACGCTTGTCTCGTGTTAATGAACTCTGCGTGGGATGTTAAGACGATCAGCTGATTCCATATATAACTGGGTCACTGCTCGAGTAGTTGTAGATTGTTATTTGCCTTCAGTATCGCTTGATTTGCATATCGTTATTGCCGTATCGATCTATTTCGAACGACTGGTACGTTTTCTGATTTCAAATGAACATCTTGAACCGCAAGATAATTATCACCTAACTTGATGATTCTAAGAACATGCAGAGGTCGCGTTAATTACGACTCATAGTAATTAGTAAAGATACCCCATCCAATAGAAACCTCCTCCTAGTTTAGATAAGTACGTAGTAAGTTAACGTCAGGGCGCCAACTAATTACAGCGCAATACACCAACATGTTTATTTAGGTAGGTACATAAGTTTACACTCTCCACACCCACCTTCTTTATGTTACAAGTACTTTAGAAAACAAATTCTTATCTTAAATTAGCCAATTACTTCCTGCGGCATTATAAACTCCGCAAGACGCCTTTGTTACGCAATTTTATGTAATTAGGTGCTAATGCAATTACTAATACCCTGGAAATAGCTTTGCACACTTGTATTAATCGGTGCTTGTGTTTACGTACCCATAATATGTCCACCACAAACCATGGGTGGGGTGAGTCCTGTGGACCGCTACAATGAGCAATCTTGTGGGGATAATACTGTAATTAAAATGCACGCTTGAGCTTGTGTGTGAAATGGACAGATCCATGTCATACAAGTAGTATAATCACTAGTATGCATGCGCGTATGCAGTAGTGAGCAGTGGTGGCCCAGTGGTATCGGTCGCGACTTACGAGTTGTGGGTCGTGAGTTCGAACCCAGGCAGGCACTTTACTTTGTGTATTTCATTTCATCAACAGCTCTCAAAACGGTGAAGGAAAACATCGTGAGGGAACCGGCATGGCCTAGATTAAAAAAATCGAAGTCATGTGACATCTACCAACCCGCACTAGGCCAGAGTGGCGGATTACCGCCCACTCCCTCTCACAGAGATGAGGCCTGTGTTCCAGCAGTGGGAACATTATAGGCTAATTATGTAATCACTAGTATACACTCAAAGGAAACAAGACACATTCAGCAGCATACGAAATAAAGTAAAATGGTAGGACTTAATTGATTAAAACTATTCCTATAAGAAAGTTTGATGAACAATGAAAGCGCAAATGATCGCTTAATCTGAATAAATCGAGGATCTCCATTGTTTCCCCTACATTGTTGATGTTATCCATGAAAATAAAATCCGGGCGGGTAATTACTGGCGGCCGTTATCCGCATCGATACGACCGCGGCCGCGACCTCCGCCGACGACGCCACGCTGTTTATTCGGCCGCACGACTGAACTACATAATGAGTTGGTAATTTTGCTATCAGCCAAATGCTACCAAAAACGTGTGATTGCTTTGACAGCGATTCAACTGCCTAATGTACCGTGACACACTGATGACTTCCATTGACACAAATCAACGAAATTCACCGGCGACCAAATGTACTCGTGTAGGTTTTGCGATAGTTCGCCGAAACTATCGCAATTCGCTTTGTATGTTAAAGTCAGAAATAATATCGACCACGCATGTAAGTTTAGCCCGAAAAAATAAAAACACCCGAAATGGAGCCATCGTGACATAGTTTATTGTCATTGTTGTGGAAAGCGTAATGGGGAAAACAGTTCGGTTTTCCGTATCACGGTCATATTTTTGTTGGATTTTCTTTACTTATTTTTCCAAATACATTTTTTTATTTTTTATGGATGCTATTGATATTGAATTACTTTCAGTTTCATGCTCAGATCGTTGGTACTTAGGTGTATAGCTACGTGTTGTGATATAACTACACCCAGTAGTAACATTTTATGTGCTTGGTGTGTGTGCTCTGGGTAATTGGCACTTTACCGCACAATGCTGATAGGCACGCGTGATACTTTGTCATCACACTGTTAAAATTAGCTCTGGCCAGCAAACAGCCGAATCGATTACTGAGCTTTTAGTATCTAATCAGTGACATTCATTTATCTCTAGTGACTGAATTCAAGCGCCATTTACTGAGTAGCCACTTTATATGTTGATTGGGTAATTTAACCAAAGCTTCGCCTGCTTCAAACGATTTGGTCCCTCGATTTAACTTTTTCGAACATTCACCGATCCATATTGATGTGAACGATAACATTACTAAAAACAAATCTGAAGATCATTTATGGTACATCCCATATAAAGACGGAGATAAATACTTACGTATATATAATATGTTGCGTTCAACTTGACTCCAAGAAAAGTACCAACACTGTGGTACCTACACTCAAAAACCCTCAAGCCAGTCCGACATCACATACATTTCATGTCTGTAAACGAAATATCAGCGTGAAGTATGTATTACGTCATGCAATGCAATGTCTTCAAAACGAGACCAATTAGGTTAAGTACGTTACGACAAAATACTTGACGCGACCAAAAAACATCTGTCAAATTAGAATTTGAGGCGGGCAATGTCCGATTTACCAGCTAGTCGCACAAAGGGTGAGCTAGCTTAGAGATAGTTCACTTTGAACTCGCCAGACAGCAAAGGACCTTTGAATAAGTGCGGGTCAAAGGTAAAAAGGGCCGTAGACATCAAAGATAATTGAAAGAACTTATTAAAAGATTCAACCGAACAGCGCAGAACAATTATTGTTGTATGCAGAATTTAACGTCGTGAATAAATTATTATTAGTCTGCGAGTTGCAATTTTAATTATGAATAGTGTAATTCTTGACAAGTTAAAGGGATTAAAGATTTATTATTAATTCTGATTCTGAATTATTATAAATGGGTGTACTATATGTCAGCTCTGCCTAAACCTTCGGGGATTACAGGCGTGATGTTAAGTGTTATGTGGCTAGGCGTACTATAGAATTAAATAGGTCCATAAATAATAAGTAACCTACCTATGCTCGTCGGTAAATTCTAGCAGACAAAACAATCTTTGGAGCGCATTTAACGCCTAACATAAGGAAAAATATTTTCGGGATAAAATGCCCTGAAGCTATACGAAGTGTGGCTGTTTTACCAACAATAGTGTCGAAGTTTGTTTGGTCATGGGCAAATAGGGCTGTCTCCGTCTGTGAATTATACCTCCTCTATTATCTTTGCTCGTGATTCTCTATTGTCTTCGACACGATATTCTTTCTATTAGAAGATTAATATGCGGCGTGAGGCGAATAGTGAGTGTTGATTACTGCTGTCAGAAGATCTGCCGCCTTTTGTCCTTGAATGAGGGATATAAAAATATGACCCTGAAAACTTATTGTAGGCTCCTATAAAAGAAGTTGATTGTCTTACGAAACTTTGATTAACAAAACAAGTAGAGTGGGAATGAATACTACGTATATAATCACACACGATGTAGGTGCCTGTGTAGTCGAAACATTAACGGTGACTAGCTGCCTCGGAGACCAAGACGTTTACTACTGGGAGGAGACTAATTGCCAAACACAACACAGAACTTAATGGAGCTTGTCGTGTGAGCTTGCTCACTTCGGCATGGTTATCAAATGGGGGAGCAGAGATACACATTATGATGAATTTCACTATCAGTAATACACATAAGAAGCTGATGTATTATCGCTAAAACCAATAGTATTAGATATTTACCTACTATGAGACACCTATACCTAACGTGATACCTACGCTTGACTATTTACCCATTAAACCCAATCTAATGAAAAAAACACTAATGGTTAACCAATCCTATCTAAGATAATGCTGATAAGATTGGACTATCCGAGCTTATCCAATATTGATGCGGCCCGATCCATGTCGACAACGCTCATTAAGCTAAATGTTCTATAGTAATATATAGATTGGTATCTAGGAGACAGTACCAGGCTTAACGGGACATGGTAGCCGGCATGTACCCGTGGCGGCGGTGGCGTGACTGATGGCGTTCATTAAAACCCTCCCGAATAAACCTGATTATCCCTCCGAGCTCGCACCTGATCTATTCCACTGATGCAGCCCTTTAAAGAATATCCTCCAATCACAATAGATGGATATTTTATCTCTAGATAATCATTTTTATTTTAAAGCTTATTTCCGTTTATGCGGTGGGCAAAATTCCAATCAATTCAATTGCAATTTTCAAAAAAGGTGATCCAACTAAAACATGAACCTAATCAGCGATAACTTTTTGGGGTCGAGTATAAAAAACCGTTAACTTGCTACTATCGCTTGCTATTACTCGCAGAATATCACAAACAGAGTGACCTAAGAGCAAAATACCCGTATATATGTCGTATCAGATAGTCAGAGCCTTGGGCATTAGGTAAACAACAAGTAATTTAACAGTTAGCTAACCTAACCGCGCATTATACAGCGGAAGCGGCAAACGTTCTGCGACATATCTCTACGTACTGCGACGTATCTCTACGTACTGCGACGTATCTCTACAATTACCTCGTTTAGCTTGCTGAGGTTCAGATGTCTACTCTCTAACTGTGTAGGAACTTAACTACCCTAAGAACATTGTAGACTGGAGGCATGTTGTGTACGAATTTATAAAATTGCAGCGCTAGTGCGACCTAAACACGTAGTTAACAACTGCAGTGCTCCCTCTCGCTTATAAAGACACGAATCTAAATTAGGTTCTAATTTATTACAATTGGTTCATAATCTAATAAACACGTAAATTAATCACCACACGTTTACTAGGTAGGCTCCTAATCAGAAGTTTGCTAAAGCGTTTCAATTTCAGCCGTAACTCGCACTCAAAATTTATAGCGAAGAAAACAAGAAACATTTCCCCGCACTCGTTACAAGGATTCCTTCAAGACGTAGCTTCTACCCTCCGCTGTAATAAGATTAAATTTTACTAATGAAACAGAAAATGAAAATTTCTTCAGCTGAAACGGAATATCCTAAATAACTTTCTGCCATTTGTCTTGCTAATGAATTAATTTTTTCTTGTGTTTTTTGTCTGAAGACCAGCCTATGTCGCTTTTGACAACGGTAATGTTCTACTGAGTAGTTATTAAATATTTTTTGCTTGTTGCATTCCTAGACATTTATGAAAATGTTTCATATCCCGTTTAGTTTACTTTCAAACTCTCGTGTATTTCTTCATAACAAGTAAAACAAAAGTTTATGATTTTGTTATTACGTATTTCATCGCGGACAGAACCTAGTAAGGATCTACCCGCGACTTCGTTCGCGTGATATTTCTTGTTTTAACGTAAAGTATCCTATATTCTACGATACTTGGCAATACTGTAGCTTCCAATTAGTGAAATTTCGGAATCAGATCAGAAGATTACCCCCCACATAGAAACTCACAAATTTTACTTCCATATAATAAACAAATATAAATATTAGTAAGGTTTATAAGTTGCCAATTAATCTTGAGTATTTACTATTCTTGTTCAAGTCTCCAGCTAACTGTTTATGAATAATCGTACACAGCTACTGTATGACAACTATTTTATGTTTCACAACACAATATTATTAATGGTAAGTAGGTAGTATCACTTTTCCCAGAAATTTTCTTATTTGCATGAAGTCATAAACATTTATGAACGTACCGAGATTTATGCTCATAAAATATTACGAACGTTAAAAAAGTTAGCACCGAGATAATTTTGTAGGTGGTTTTGAGGACTGAATAGACTCTCTACATATTTGATTACGGTTACCAACCTTGTACTTTTATTTTAGAATTAATCTTTCTTTTGCCTGCGGCTGGCGGGCGGTCGCCCGAGTGAAGGTTATATTATCCCATGAGAACGTACTACCCGGATAAAAAGTATCCTATGTAAAAAGTATCCTATCCAGGTCATGGTCTACCCGTGTGCCAATTTTTTTTCAAATCCGTTTGGCCATTTTTGCCTGATTGAGTAACAAACATACCAACTTTACTTTTTTTTTTTTAAAACGTTGTTGTAATTAACATCTTAATTCCGTTGACGTATCATCAAACAGTACAAAAAATAACGCCTATAAAACTGATAAGTGTCGTCACTAAAGGACTAGCAAAAAATAATATGTACACCTCGTCGCGTCACGTAATTAAATGTTGCCAACGTACCAGCATTTTAAACATATGTAAATGTCCTCCCTAAGGAGTTGTGACGTACCCACAGCTAAAAAGTAACGACCTCTGAAAAGGGTTGCCGGCTCCCAGGAGACGCGGCTCCAGTTCCCAGCATCGGATTCGGATTTTGCGTAAGAAATCATTACCCCATGTGAACAGTGATCCGTACAGTCTAGGTCGCCTCACTCGTGGGACAAGAAATAAATAACTTCCTCGCTACTTATAAAAAGCTGCCTCGCGAAATAACTGAGAAAAATCAAATAAATTCTAAACCCTTTTAAAACAAAGTAACTACAGAAAAACAAAGGCTTAGCAGCGCAAGGTGTAACAAACACGTACAATTGACTCTGAAACACACTTAATCTCATCTCGGTAAATCACAGGGAGCCAATGTTAAACAGTAAAAAAGGGCCGTTCTCATTAATAGACCCTCAAACTCGTTAACCTAACACTAACGTTTATTTCTGTACAATCGCATTCTCGCTGCGCTCTCGCGTCCACAACGCTCTCCTGAATTTTAATAGGACTCTAACTTCTTAATTGAAATTCTAAACGGAATTGTTCCTCGTGTCTATCAACATTCAGTTACGGATTTCGGGGATCCTTATTAATTTTGTTTGTTCAAAGTAATAAACAGTGGGCTCGCTGTACGTGTCGCCTTACCAAATAATTTTATTATGATCAAAATTATAATATGGCAAGGCAAGTGCGTTGTTTTACATTTGTGTCGAGCCAGTACCTGCGTACGTTGGAAGGTGAGAGCTTATTTATGTCAAGGAGTTATGTAAATAGATATTTAATATTTCAAGCGGTTAATGCGAGCATACTCTTATATTTCTCGGATGGAAAATGACATATTCTTTAGTAGTAGCTTAGGTGCTGTAGGTCTTCGTCTGGCTTTATTAATATTAGCTTTTGCAGGGGCTTACGCAAAGATTTACTTAACCTATCCTTGTCTTCAGTTTAATACACAAACGAAGCTTAAGCTTGCTAGATATTTTGAAATAATACACAAATCCACTAAAATAGTCTCACATTTACGTAACTTTGTAAAAATACCTACATTTAAGAAACTCTTCAAGTAATTTTTTTAAAGTTTTTAGTCTGAGAAATCCGAAACTGGCGGGTGCTAATAGTAAAGCATTAAAAAGTAGCTAACTTTTTAATGCTTCACTATTAGCACCCGCCAGTTTCGGATTTCTCAAAAAAAGCCTATTGTCTGGCAGCCCTTAACAATATTGACGGAATTACGCCTCACCGCTACGTTCCCACTACGACTCAGATATCTTATTAGCGGAATTGAGTAGCTGTTTGTATTCAGTGCAGACCAGAAAATATTTAACTTTAGGTTAAAGTGAATTGGGGTCAGGAAACCGGGGTGAGAATCGAGTGATTGCAAAAATATCTCTGTATAAGTATCTGCGTCGGAAAGAGAAAGTTGGTGTCTATTGTGAATAACACAAGAGATATGTGAGGCCATTAATCTATCCGTCTTACTCAGCAAGAAACCTGTCCAAGTATTGAGTTAGTTCGATAACTATTTCTCGCAGCAAGTACTTTTAAACTTTGTGAACCGCCTCCTCCACACAATGTCTGGATAGGTACATAAAATGTTTTTAGCATACAAGTATATACAAAGGAATATAAACAGAATGTACTCGTAAGTATTCCGTCTTTTACAAATCAAATGGCTCATCATCAATAAAAGAACAAATTGAGTTGTTTCATTTCCATTCAGAACTAGCAACAAATTGGGACACCTGGCACTTACAATTTATTTCGAACAACTTGAATATATCAGTAGTTTTTTTTTTTTTTTCGGTGTGGGAAATCATCATATGACTTTTCCCGCTCTGAGCGGAGCGGGAGGGTGTGTCAGACTTTTACTGACTAAAACCCACCCGTGTTCCTTCAGTTGCCTATGCCAGGGGCCACGGTATCTCTTTCGAACAACCCGCGGCCCTGGCAGGCATCGGCCCTAGCGGACCCCGTCAGTTCGTGCTGACATCTCTTTGAGGCGCGCGTGGAACACGACGCGCCGTCGACCCGGGCCTGGTCCTTGCCGGGCGACGAGCTATATATTAGTAGTCTTAGAAATAATTTGGCAAGCTTCAAGTTTTCAGTCCGTAAAAGCGGGCAGTAGTGAGCGGTGCGAGTTCTGACTTTTGTTAAACGTTTTGTCGGAATGATTTTATCAGTTAAAAAACATTCAGCGTGTGGGTGTACTGTGTGTGACGTCATTTAATCACGCTGACAAATGTACCGTCGCCGTCGCCGGCCGCTGCTGTCAGCCACGTATCCCCACAAATTGATAATGCTCGATTGCACGCTCTACAATATGACTTATCGTTATTCAACGTGTAATTGACAGTGGGATCGCGGATCCACAGTTTTTCCGGGTTTCCCGGCAACTCGTTTTAAAAATCTCATTGTTTTTAATTCGCTCAGTGTTAATTCCGTTCTTATCTCTGTTATTTTATGTGTTTGCACTCGATTCCAAGCACCAATTTTCATTTTTGTTTCTTTTCCTTCCAGTTTATTTTTTTTATTTTTAGCATTCGGGAGCTCGTTGCTGTTGTCGAGTTTTGCATTTGTGATCTCTTTTTATACACTGGCACACTGTTGTTACTTTGTGGCCATTGTTTGTTAGCAAGTTAAGCTATCGATCACATCCGTCGTACGAATATCAATTGTTTTCGTCACGAATTGTTTTTAAAGCCTTCTAAAGTTCAACTCATGTTGGTCAAACTGCGTTTTTCAATCCGACGACTGAAAGTAGTGGGATTACAAAGTTCAGATAGCATTTGGTTCGTGTAGTAGCTCAAACATAGTTGAGGAAAGACTGGTAAATGAGATGAATAAATAACACTATCATTACATTATATACTTTGACCTGTAAAAACACAACCATTCGCGGTCCGTTTATGTAGTATAGTTGACGTAGATGAGTTGGGGAAGATATTCACGGTACATGGCCTACATTTCAAATCAGACAAAGTTGTCTTTTAATCTTATGGTAATGTTATCATTCTAAATGATTGTACCAAAGCACAGCAAGGGACACACTTACGTTTATACTTTTTTACATAAGTAATTCAATCATTCCAATTAGAGAGAATCGTTTTAGAAGATATAAATCACACGTAAGCCATTCAAAGAGAAACAAAAGTGATTTATTCAGTCTTAAATAATAAGGTGAAAATATAAAAATACTTGAAGTGCATACTTGTACTTTAAGTGACTATCAAAATGATTTCTTTCTTAATGAGCCTTCGTTGCCGTTGAAGTGAATTGCCTTTTAACGAAAAACCTTAAAAAAAAGACTGCACGGCGAAACTGTCGATGAACCTATAAGATGTGGTTATTTTTAAGTAGGTAAACGTTCTAAGGTTCACATTTTATTGTGGCATCATCAAAAACTGAGGAAAATAACCATTCTCTTAAACGCGCTACTCAACAAACTACCAGACTTTAATATTTATTTATTAAAGCATTGATCGGTGCAATATAAAAATGATTTCTACAACTTTGAATGAAAATTGTTCCAACCACCTCTTTTGGTTCATCCGTTCATAAATCACTCTCAATAAAACTTTGCCCAGCGATCTTTATTCGGGTTCCGTACCCAAAGGGTGCCAACGAGACCCTATTACTAAGGCTCCACTGTCCGTTCGTCCATGCCTCTGTCACAGGGCTGTATATTTTGAACAGTAATAGGTAGGTAGGAACTTGAAATTTTCAGTGTGGACTACTATGGCCGCTATATAATAAATTAAATAAAGTAAAAAATTTAAGGGGGTCCCCAAATAAGAAACCTGTTATTTTTTTACAAAAGGTTTTTTTAACATAGTATGTAGTGTTCAATATTGTACGGTGGTACGGAACCCTTTGTTTGCGACTCCAACTCACACTTGGCCGCTTTTTTAGTAAAAAGACGCCATTAATTCATAAATACCACATAAAGCTTAAAATATGGATAGTTAATTACCATCATTCGCATGATCTGCAGTGGTTATTAAGTATTTTCCAATAATAAACCCATTAATTATTTTTATCACGGTCACCATTCCACGACCCCAGTCAATTGATCGGTTTGTTTCGTTTTGCGTCCGTATAAATCGATGAACATGTATTGAACTGGAGCAGTTTTCTAACATTTTTTCTTCCTGATATAGATTGTATATGATACGATATATAGATTGAGTTTTATTCATAATTATCTTAATAAGCTGTCAGCTTTTTGTTTGAAATGCAAAAAGATTAGATTAGTTAAAACGTAACATTTTAATTACATCAACCAATCTACATGCAAATAACAATCATTTTGAAACAAAGATATATAGAAAGAAGTACATAGTATAAAATAAAGTGTGCGTAATTTTGTGAATACAGACCACATAACCTCGCCAGACAAGTAAATTTTCCATTAAAACCGCGCGTTAATTAAAACCTCTAAATCTTCAAGTAAAGTGGCTTAAACCGTACATTTTTAAACGAAACGATCTTTTCAGAGTGGATACTCGTACTTCAAATTTTGTTGGATTACGTACCTACCTACGCATAATGAGATTAGAATCTCATTTCAAAAGCCTTTTCTCTATCGATAACAAAGGATAAGTTTGAATGGGAGCGTACTGTTGATCGATTAGAGGAGGCGGGTATCGAAAGGCATCGATTTGGGTAGCCGTGCGGTGCTGGGGCCGTTCGACCACGTGCTTGGTTGCCGCCGGCGCAACCCAATTAGACACCTCTATAGTTTCTCCGACTCTATCGTACGTGACTTGCTTGCTTATCTAGTCAGGAAAAATTACATCGAACCGAACAATCCTAAAATAACGAGGCGAAACAAACTGTCTGACGGTACAGTCAGTTAATTAGACCCAGATGATAAACACTTTTCCAAAATATATTTTTCCTACAACTTATCCTAGATTAATTATATTTGTCAATTAATATGAGAATAATCATTTACCAATTGAATAAATCTTCGTAGTACTTAATGCATTAATAGACTTTCACAAATGAGGTACTTTCTATTCGAGAGGTGCCATCTGGCTTCAGCTACGAATAGACCGGCCATTATTTCCCAAGGGTCACTGAGCAGTATTCATCTGTATTGATACCGCCTATCGCCAATTCAGCTTATTCTGCTGAATTTGACCCTCTGAAGCAGAACCTTGTGGTTGAATACGTTTCGATAAGCTGTATAAAACAAAGTGCTACGGCATTGCTACGCCCTGATACACCAACTACGGTTTCGCTGAAAATTAATACGTATGTCATCTAGTCCCTTTTTAAAGTTTTAAATTTATTCGTACATGTGTTTGTCAGTAGCTGACTCGTAACATTCGAATAATTTACGTTTTAAAAAGACTTTTAAAACGTAGATTACGACGTAATATCATGACGGTACCTTGTCAATATATCTATGAAAACATCATGTACGTAAGGAAATATTTAAATCTTTTCAGTAAAAGAGGTGACAGACACACCTATAGAACTAGAAATAGGGACCAATTAGTTCAACCAGGTTTCAGACTGGCTAAAGTAGACTCTTCCTTCATGGGGTACTGTTTAAAATGTTACAATAAAATACCACCCCATATACTCCAACATAATGAAACGAAATTCAAATCTTACATAAAACGCACACTATGCAGCCAAGCATATTATAAGCTGGGGGATTACATCGCTGACAAAAATGCTTGGCTAAACGCTGCTCCTGCTCTACAGGACGCTCAAATAAATCGATTAGCATTTGAAAATCACTTCAAACACGCCTACCCTACTTACATAGTATTGGAGCTGCTGAAGATTTTAAAATACTATTTTGCATTATATAAATTCAATCTCCTACTATTGTATAATTGCATAGCACATATGTGAGTACTATGTACATACTATAAAGCTACCATTTACTGGGTACGTCTTTCATTGACTTGAATGTGCCTTGGCAGCTGAGAGTATGTCATGCTCACTCTAATGTCTCGCTGATGGTGGCGCACGTGTTGATCATTTAGCTCCCTTCAAAATGGTTGAGCTGAATGGTGCTAATCTATGCGTCATGTTCGTGAACGGGCGCCGTCAGTAGGGACTGGTCAACTCTTTGCTGCCATGGCTTATTTTGATTTAAATTAATATTTGAATTGTTTTTTTTTATCTTTTCATTATGGACGCTTTTAACGTTCTGTATCGTTCTCACATGCATAATTTTTAACATGAATGATGTAACCAATACTTTGTAACAATATTATTGTGATTTAAAAGAGTATCCATGGAGTTTCTTGCCCGTTCTTCTCTATAGGTACCTACTACGCTTTGGAATGGGCAACTAGCTTCATCTTTTTGACTGACCGACCCTTGACAATTCAAAAGTACCTGTAATTGGTTTAGTTGAAATAAATATTTTTAGTTTTGAGTTTTTTGAGTTTTTAAGAAATTGTTAACTGATTTTAATTGTATTAAATTAGTGGCAATGATTTTAAAAAACAATAAGTGATAAAGGCATGGGCCGTCAATAAAAATGAAAGATATTCTTAAAATCATGGGAACGTATTTAGGCAATTCTAAATGAGGTCATACACTTCGAAATAGGGTAGTAAGAAGGTACGGGTACGGCTAAAATTCGAGTAATTGGAAATTTAATAATGGGTTGTAGAAACTGGTGACACACACTCGTAAACCCTCCCCGAATATAAAAATTTACGATATTCTTGGAGCAAATTTCTTTATTTTATTGCTGTAATAAAATTACTACAGTTCATAGTTCGTATTTTTTTATTTATTCATCCTTAACTTATGCCAAGTACTTCGGTACGGTAGAACGGTCCATTTAATTTCACGGCCCTCCGAAACGTATGAAATTAATTATCTTATTTGTCATTTCAGAACAACAATAACAACGTGACATTTTGTGAGCCCTGTAGTTACATTTTATAAGTTACATTTTCACGAAATGGTTTTATATTTACATTAATAACGAAGTCAAGAATGAATCACAAATATCTTCGGACATTTCCGAGAAGTATTTTATCAAACTCACAAATCAAAATGTATTTGAATGTCGGGAATATAACCAAATCATCGGAGGCAATAGGGATAAAAGAAAAATTTCTTGAAAATTAAATATTGCATCCAGCTCGTACTGAAAGCTCAGAGTTCCTAGAATTAACTCGCATGTAGGTATCGTAAAGGAACGTTTTATGAGAACTAAAACTATTCTCGAACGTAAAGTGAAACATTAAAGAATTATAATGGATTTCGTACAACTTTTATGACAATCAAATTGCTGAATAAAAACCAGGAATGTGATGTATCACAATTATATGTTATGCAGTATGCTACCCTTCATAAGTTTTTCTTCATAACATAAGTTTTCCTTCATTCATTTTACGATTGCATGAGAAGAAAGTATTTTGTGAAGACATGATGACAAGATGAATACTCATGTATATTTCAGACTCGAAATTCAGTAACTGGTTATGTTATTTCAACAACAATTGACAAATAGCTTTTTGGTAATAGTAGCGGTACCCCTTCCTTTCAACTTTAGTTATTTACCCAACAACAGAGTCCAGACATTGTATCCCAAACAAATAAAAAAGATCAGAATTATGATAAGCAAACTATTGAAGAGGAAGTGAAGAGTTTTAGTTCGTTGACTGAACAACTTCTTCAACAAAAAAACCCACAATAGACTGCCACTTCTATCGACGAAGTCACCAGTCATCGATTGGCTTTAGATAATAGAAAATATACTAGTCCAGCACATTTGGCAACCGCCACAAAGGCATTATAGGTAATGAAAGAAAAGAACTATCTCTAGAAAGCCTCTAATCGAGTAATCTATCAGTCAGAACGGGAGCGATAGAAAATCATGATCCAAAATATAGCTACACCATTCATCTTTGCTTAAATATTATATTATAAATGCGGAAGAAACTCCATCTGTCTGTCTGTTACCTTTTAAGCCTTAACGGCTGAACGAATTTCGATAAAATGTGGCACACAGGTAGACCATGACCTTACATCATCGTCATTATAATAAAACATAGGATTTCTATCCCGTTGTACGTTTCTATGAGATAACTTCCGACATCCAAGCGGGCGTAACCCTGGGGAAAAGCTGAGATGAGATACTCATACGCAATAGCTTCATAGTTTCATATATCTATCGGCGTAACTTATTCAAAAGCCACATGTCGCGACTGTGTTGGCAGAGGTCACGCTCGCTCGTGGTAACATATCCGTAGCGCGTCACTTGATGCTGAACTGATCTGACAGGTGAAACCTTCGCCAGCTAAGACGTATGCTGGAAATTAATTTACTAACGTTTGTCGTACTAATACGCTTGACCGATTACTTGCTTACTATTAATTCGGCTTTAGTCGTTAACTGTACACCATATCTCGTATAACAATAGCTCCATAGTGTCATACATCTATCGGCGTAACTTATTCAGCAAATTCCATATATCACGGCTGTGTTGGCAGAGTTCATGCTAGCTCGTCAGCATATCCATAGCGTCACTTGACGCTGAACTGATCTGACAGGTGACATGTCGCCGGCTTAGATGTATGCTAGTCATTAATTTATTAACGTTTGTATAACTATCTAATATGTTTGACCGATAACTTGCTTACTGTTCAATATTTGGCCTTAATATGCGGATTATTTGTATGTGTGTTAACGGTCAATTTAAGTTGGTTAGGTAATTGATAAATAAATACTGAGTGCCTTTGATCAGTGGGCTTCTTATAAGTGTTAGGTTTTATAGTCGATTTCTATCAAGACTTTTCACGAATAACGAATTACCAGCAGGATACCCACTGTGTAACTTCATGTTGATAAGTAATTTAAATTTATAGATTAAAGTTAGCAAATTAACATTACCCATTCATAAAGAACAGAAAAATAATTACATTAATTAAAGTACAACCAGCATTATTCCTTCCTATTTGAAATTTCCGTGGGATATCATCAATTATTAATTACCAATTTGTACAAGACGTTCACCGTTGTGCCAAAAATAACTTAACCTTTACGTGTGTAATTTAATAAATGAGGGTTGCCACACTCACTTATTAAATTACACACAAAAGTTACTAAATTAAATATCAAAACTTTGTGTCACTTTGCTTGTCTTTGTTGAACTGGTTTAATTTGCGTACATGCTTTAATTAAAGTGTTTTATACTGCCTTAAAAGTGTACGGACTAGTGACAGTTTGGTCGCAGCCCTAGAATAAAGGTCACCTTTATTCTAAATTCATAATAGTTAATGCAAAAGTTTTTACGTAAATTCAGAATACTTTTATGACGTCACTACATAGAGTAAACAAATTTAGTAGTTAATCTGGTTTGTAGGCGGCGATCAAATAATTGGCGCGCTCGGGGTTGTTTGCCTCGCCACGCCGGCGCACGCGCGCCACACGTTATCATAATTGCACCACCACTCACCATTCAGCAGACGACTCACTGAGCCGATCCACATAACCACACCGATGACCAACACCGCATAATATTATCATCTCACTACTGTACAAACAATCAAAATTAATGTTCTATTGGGCGTGCCGATATCAGCGCAGCTTGCAGTTCACTACGAGCTATTTGAATATCTACTAACGTGCTTGGAACTCGCTAGATACGATAATACCTACTAAAGTGGCCCAACTATCCTATTGTACTGGATTTGATGGTGTGTTTGTATTTAGCCCGAGTGCTTATACCTATCTTAATATCTATTACTTTATACTGAAATGAAAATACACACGTAAACGAACGGAACATGTAATATCAAACATGTTAACTGAACATTGTTGAACAGCGCACCGATATTAAATGCACGGCTTTATAACAATATATTACCGTAGTGATTTGTAACAGGCGTCATTGCCGGTTTTACGATAATATTTGCAAATTATCCGTATAACAACGCCGTAACAGTGATTTTGCGGTTCACGTGCTCCGTCCGAGCCTATAATAAAATATTTATTATCTGCCGCCGCACCAAATTGATAGTGCCTGTTACACACACTAAAGTGAGCTGCGGTACTGTCGACTGTATGTATAACTAATTTGAATGTTAGCCTCCCTATACCTAACAAGACGGTAATTGTAATAATATAGGAACATAATTAGTACCTACACATATGCTAACCGCAGCTACGTTCTAGTGCCGGTTTCATGTGGTTTATACACTAATTTATAGTTGACGTCTACTGGGACGTCGACTCCTTCTTAGATACTGTGATAAGATGTTACTGAAATTAAGACAGCAAATATTTGAAATTATACAGGGTGGCAGAGATATAGGTAGACGCACAACCTGTTACTATGGATTCACTACATGATTGAAACCCTCAGCGTTGACATTTTTCGTCGGTTATTAAAAAAAAATAGCATTTTCAATAAAACAGCAGATTTCTTTTTTTATAACCGACGAAACATTTCTTTGCTAGAGGGGTCTAGAATCATGTGCTGAATTCAAGGTTGCCGTTTGCGCGTCGATATCCCTGCCACCCTTTATTCATACTAGGTCTGATTTGTTACAATGTCCTACTTTTCAAATTCGCTAAACCCATTGTAGAACGACTACCATAAATTAAAATCGAACCCGATGTTTACTGGCTCCAACAAAGCGACTACAACCAGCTCCCATAATTTCCCGTCTATATGTAAAATTAGTCACTTTTATAGGTCATAAAATGGAATTATACACACACTGCATCATAAAACCTATGTTTTGCATAATTTGTTTAGCCGTTTAGTGTCACGAATTCGCGATAGGGGTTGGTAATGTTATTATTTTGTTGTAGAAAACCATAGAAAACGAGGCATCCAGTGAAATATGAACGGGCAATTTATTTATAGTATCTGAATGGTAACGTTTGTGTGCTAATGAGTAAGCACTTGACTAATGACCGAGAAGTGGTGCGCCGCCGACGGTCAGTTCATTAATTACATTCAAGTTAAATTACTAAAGTACAGGACACTCCGAGCCTCAACTAGCCTGCTCCAAGATTGTTCGCAACTATGACGCTCTTAATATATATGTTACCAGCGCGGCAGTTATATTATGTAATAAGGCACACAAGTTCCAGATACACGAGAAGTTTAAGAGATGGGATGTAGGGTTAAAACTTCTATTATGACAAACGGATACGATGGCGAAGAAGTCATAAACTTAACTTCTTAGAAAACCTTTCAGAAACCTTATCAATCAGTGCTAACAGTCCTAACACGACTTTCATGGAATATTTTTGCAAAAATAACTTCAAGTTTGAGAACATACTCTGCCAGTGGACATGTTGTTTATGAAAACGAATATTTTTCCCTGAGATTGTTCTTGTGCCTCTTTTTTTCACGGCTTCGGTTGTATGAAAAGTCGGATATATGAAAAGTTGGACACAAATGTGAATAAATATGATTGTTTCTAGATACGGTAGGCATACTTAGTATTGGTACTTGGCTTACTGTTGTCGCAGTAGAGTACAAGAACGGTTTGCGAATTCTTATTCGACATCCGTTTTTGTACCCTACTGCTCAGTACTACTTTTCTCCGTTGCACTACTCTTATAACGCAAAGGAGAAAAATAGCACCCTTACTTGAAATTGCAACCAATCTCTGATTAATTAATATTCCCGAATTTTTGCAACAACTAACAGTTTTCTATTGTTCTATTTCACAAAAGTGCGTTATTAAGTGAGTTATTAATATTCATATTTTCTTTGTTTCAGGTGGGTTTAGTCTAAAAGGTCAGCAACAAAAAATCCAGCAGTCATTTAAAACTTCGTATGTCGCAAAAAAATGCAGTATACCGATTTTTTGGAATGTTGCTACGTTGCAGCTTCCAAAGACCTGTGCTAACTACGTGGTGCTCGAAAAAGCTTGCAGTTTTTGGCTTATAACTTCTAAAAGGTGTATTCAATGGAAACATTCATTCTATACATGTCTACGGTGACTGGCGTGTTAGTTTATACCCGATCAACAGGTAATTTGAAAAAGTTATGACACAATATAAAAACACACTTAATAAATGATTTGATTTGATTTGATTTGATTTGAATATATTGTAAAATGTTTATTTGACATGTCACTCGATCATTCATAATTTCATTCGAACAACAACTACAACTGTGTAAGAGTAACTATGTAAGTACCTGCTTGTTTATCCATAAGTTTAAAATAGTTTACAAATAGGTACGTCTTCAAAGACGTCTAACGTCAAAGTTGATTTTAAACGCCTTATGGTTCTAACACACACCGTTTCAAAACTTATTACTTACACGGTTCTTAAAAGCTATATTACAACTTCAGCGATGAATACATTAGTATAATATGACTCCAATATGAAGTCATATCAACATATCGTACGATTATATCAAGTGGAGTAGATATACGTGTATGGTACTCATCACTTAACATCACGTGGACCTGGACGTGCGGCTGCAAAAGTAAACCACATTACAGGCGCGCGACGCGGCGCCGCCCGCTCCACGCTCGTACGTTACCAATAACGTTTATGTGCTTGCTCTACACTGCCGTATGACTGCTCGGCATACATATTGACTCATACGACACGCCACAACACGACCACTCGAATATTTAGTCATGTAAACCCCACATTCAAACGTATATCGACTGCCAATCATTTCTCAGACTCGGAATTCATATTCTATGATGAATTTTATATCAACTTGGCGACAGATAGAAAACAGTTCAGTAATACCAGTTTTACGGTACCTTTAAAATGGAACTATAAAACAATTGACACGAATGACCGAACTTTATGAAGCACATTAAAGAATTTATGGTGCTTTCAAAAATTTAACCATGATTATGTCATCGTACAACGCAGGTAAAAGTGTAAAAGTGATGTGCTCGATCAGTTACAACGACCAATAAAGTATATTCGGACGATTCTAGAATGAAACGTTACTTTATGGAGCAATAAACAGGAGCACTCGTTTAGTGGAGACCGCAGACCCAAAACATAAATACATGTACTTGTAATATTTCTACTTGTTACACACAATAACGTTCGTCCCTTTACCAAAAATGTTTTTAAGAGCAGTCAACACAACCCCTCACATTTAATACCTACATCAACAACCCCTATTGTTCTTAGAATAGCAACACTCTGACGTCACAGCACACATTCAAGTACCTTAAAAATATATATCCCAACGTGTGTACGTTTTGTATACATAGGTATATAAATAATTAACAATTTTCTCACGACGCGTTAAAAGAGGCGGTAAATGTTAAAGATGAACATCGTCGTCAGTAATTACGAGCGCCCGCACATTGGCATCCAAACAAACTTCGCTCGAAATTTGTTCTAACAAGATTTCCTCTCCTAATGACTCTCATAACAAATAAAACTTGATTATCAATTGGCCTACTTAGGCAGAATTCTCGAAGAACTTGATCAAACTATGACGAAGGCAACAGTCCCGGGGAAACGTAAATTAAATGGCTCTCTCCGCACACTAATTCGTGAATAACTATATTTTGGTGACATTCTGAATCGTTTTCATATTATATTTTAAAGCGCTCTTCTCTGTTGAGAATCGTCGTCATATTGTCATGGGTATCTTAAGAGCCTATTCGTACTTTGTGCAACAAATGCCTGACAACCGATAACGACGCTATTCAGAAGTTTCTGCCGTTTCATTCATGGCACAGATTCAAGGTAAAGTTAGCCTTATCATGAATAGTTTACAAACTCATAAACTGCATGGACGGAACGCGGAAATACAGTGGAGAAAAAGATAGAATATATACATACTTGGAAATATACAATTACCTACGAAGTATGTTTATACTTACGTAGGTATTTTGTTGCTCGAATTTAACATAATTACGTTTACGTATTATTTTTCTTAATAAGAATCTCGGTAGATGGCAAAAGAGATATCTAAAGGCAGTTGTTAACAAGCTGGTTGCCATGACTGCCGTGGTAATGATAATGAAAATATTATTATAATCTAGAATGTACGACAATGACGTTATAAAACAGAAAAAAAACTTAATAAAGTTTTAATATTTGTCGTCTTTTTTTTTCAAAAAAATTTACCTATCTACAATCTTAATTAAGCCATGTTTGTTAAAATCACATTTTAATAATCAGATTATAGCAAAAAAAGACTGTTAAGTTACTAAGATCAAAGCAATCAAAGGAACATAAAATAATTTACCATAAACCATTTTAATAAAACACACCCGCTACGGATCGTTACGTAAAGAAATTATTTTTCGTAAAAGTGATCAAGCTGTGACAACATTAAGGAGAAACAACAGGAAAACCGCTGAGTAAATAGAAATCACAAAATTTTCTCAGAACACAATGGTTGCCGCTTCAAGTGAATGTGCTCGTCACAAAAACAAGGGTTCATGTTTTAAACCAGCGTCGCTCCCCCTCATAGGATAATGTGTACGGATGCAATAATCATAACACTTAAAGTGACTCAGTTCTGCTATGGATTTAATAGACCGAGGTTCTAAAGCTGAGCAAACAGGAGATTTCACAAAGGAACTTCACACAGCGGGCGCGTTGCGCTGCGGCGGCGGGTGCAGCGCTATCGCTGTGCTTTTGTTTTTTTTGTTCTGTATTGCATGAATTGTATTGTATTTCATACTAGCTGATCCGACAGACGTTGCACGGCCCAAATTTCAATAATACATTAACAAGTCCCGTATAAAAATCACGTTCAGATTTTCCCGAAATTTAACATATTCCGGGAAGCTTTTGCAATTTTTGTTTCCATAAAAACCTAATCTGGACTATCACGAACATTTTTAAAACAAATCAGTACAGCTGTTACAAGTGAGGCACAGCATTTCATGTTTATTAAATAAACTAGCTTCTACCCGCGACTTCGTCCGCGTCAAACGTCTTGCTCCCCGTCCCATCCATCGCATCACCCGCCCGTGCTATTACTTCGATTTCGCTTAGTGTTCTTTCTGACTATAATCTATTTGTTTAGCCTTAACCTTCCTCAAGAATTAGACTATAAAATGCGAAAAGTATTTTTCAAATCCGACTAGTAGCTCCAGAGTTTAGTGCGTTCAAATAAACAAACTCTTCAGCTTTATCATTATAGATAAGTAAATGCTTAGTCAATAAACTTGTATAGCAGCGGAACATAGTATATGCGATATGCTACAATCGCCGCGGATATAGTCGCCATGCCGCGCCGCACCGCACTGCCCTTGTGTAGCTGCTCCCTAAGTCTTACAAGCACAAGCATCGGATGTTCAATTCCAATAAGGTAGGGATTACTTTTGTGAAATTATATCAGGAAGTACCTAGTACAAATGAAGTGACAATGTCCGCTGAAACCAGTCTGCAAAAGCATTGTGAAAATGTGCAATATATGCGTGATAAGTAGTGAAAATAAGCTGAATAACGCGATGCAGTGATCATCAAGTGATACACGTTTCTTTCCCCCCTTGTCCCTCTGAAATTCTAAGTATTATTGGTACAGTCAGAGAAAGTAATTGTCAAGCAAGTAGACATAGAAGAAAATTGACACACTACGTCAATTTGCCGTGTTAAAGCCATTTCATACAATTTTCAAAGAAAAACAGTTGCGTTTAAATATAAGGTCGTAGTTAATCTTCTTATAATTAATTTCCTTTCACTCCATTTCATTTTCTTTCGTGATTTCTATAGAAACGCGTTTACGCTCGCGAGTTTGCTGCTTGGGTGGCGCCAGTTTGCCTCGACGTATCGTGTCGTCTTAGTTACGCGAAACGTTGGGATTTTAAACTTAATGGAACAACTTTGCGTCAGACATTGTCACAGCCGGTGTATTGTATGTGTGTAGTTGCTATGCAGATCCCGCGCTCCGTGATTAGCATCGCACTATCTTAGCGACGTGCAATGAACTTTGATACTTAGAAGACGTGTGAATTCAAAATAAAAACCACGTCAGCGTATACAGGGTAGCGGGATTGTCCGAAAGGGTTACCGCTACCCCGGAACATAAAGGGCGAAGGAAGGAACATGGGTGGGTTTTAGTCAGTAAGAGTCTGACACTCCCTTCCGCTCCACCCAGAGCGGGAGGGGTCATTTGATGATTTCCCATCCCGAAAAAAAAAAAAAAAGCGTATACAGGGTGGTAGGGAGATCGACACGCAAACTGTAACCATGGATTCAGTACATGGTACTGAAGCACTGCGTTAAAATGTTGGTCGATTTAAATAAATAAATAGCCGTCCCATACATTTTGACCGTGTAAGTATTACCTTTCTATGAAACACCAGATTTTTGGGTTGGGTCAAGTTACAGTTTACGCGTCGATCCTGTATAGAATCGCGCGTGTCGTACTAATTGTTATGAATAATGGCTGATCATTGTACCTCACCATCGTTATTTATATATTCTGTTTGTATACAAATAATAAGTTTAGCTTTCCATATTAGAGCCTAGTAAATCAGGCATAAAAGAATTTTGGAGACTTGTCATACTCTTGCCAAACAGTAAGTCTGTAGACACAATTATGTAGTTTCAATATAGCAATAGGCCTTCATAGTAACATTTGTATTACAAGTTATTAGCAACAATAAAATTGACAAAAGACTTCTAAAGTACGACTAGTAAACACTAATAACAAAAGACGACCATTTTGATTCGAGTCGGGCTCTACTGACTTTCCCAACACCGTCCCAAGGTTAAACGTTAATGCGACTTTATAAATCACAGATTGTCGCATTACTTAACCTTGGTAGCACGCCCAATTCCAATTGTTCTTAACGAAATTTATTAACGGACGGATGTCAAGTGGCTTCCTTTACCAGAAGGCGGATTAGGGTGAAAATTACATTTTTTGTAAAGATAAATGCAAAGGTTTTTCACGTTGCTAGCCCATATAAGAGAAGATAAAAGAACAGTTCCGTTACTGCGAGAATAAACTGACATCTTTCACATTCACTTGAAGTAACGAGGTTACGCGAGGGCTAAATTCAGGAATCAATTAGCGCGCGACGCAGGCGGCGCTGCATATCGCCCATAATTCATAAGACGCCCTAAAGAGCTCTCTCTTGGTATATACTTAAGACTTCCTATATGTACGAACACCTCGAACCCTGTACGTTCATCCTGTGAACCTCGTTTTAATTAATATAAAGCTGTAGTTTTTTAAACATATTTTTATTAAATATTCCTGTGTCAATAACTACTCTATTTAACAAACACTTAATTAAATTCGAAGCAACAAAGGGCTAGCTGCCCCAATAGTCAGCTCCATGTGAGGTACCGATGAGTACCTACCTATACCTATGTATATGCTTACATTATTCAAAGCAATTAGAACCCGTCCCTTTTTAGTGGCCCATTAACAAAACCGTGGTTCACGAAAATTTTCATAATTCTATTGTTCACCAAAAATCTCCACGAATAATTTCTGAGGACAATGAATAATGCAGTTTAATGTTTGTGTTAAAGTAGGCACGTCAACAAAATTGTATAATTAATTATTTTACCTACTATGGTATAGATATGCAACATAAATTCAAGGTGAAACCATCTCATTTCAAATTATAAGTTTATATGCGCTTGCTACGCACTTGCTACGAAAAATCGTAGCATTGGTAGCAGATTTTAATTGCTCTAGTTCAACTTTACAGACAATTTATAAAGCTTCCTTTAAATGAGGACATCGGATATCACATTTTTTTTTCAGAAAAACCAACAGAACTCTTACGAAGTCATGAAATGTGATCATAAATTTTTAGGGAACCTCGAGCCTAGCGAAACGAAGTCGCAAAATTATTATCTTTATGGACACAATTTTAAGGTACCTATTGGGATACCAGCCGCGCTTGTATTATGAGTGAGTAAAACATCGGAAGCGCTTCGTACATAAATACTGATACGAATACTGACAAAGCCTAGGATTTTATTCATACTCTTTTGTTGACATTATTTATGAGCACTGATTTATGGACTATATTTTCCAAAAATAACCTTAAAATAAGGCACCTTTTGCTTAGCCTTGCAATAAATTAGCTGCAGTCGAGCAACGTTCAAATGAAAATATGATTTAAATAGGTTATTGAAACATGTCTTACACGAGTCGGGTGACTTGGAAAAGTTACCCCATTATTTACGTACGCCAATGCGAATGTGAATAAACAGCAGAGGCACGCGTGACTTGAATGAATAGACATAATATTCACAAGGACGAGATACTGTGAAAGTTTTACGTTCCGAAAATATTTATATTTTATTCAATACGATACCTTCTTGTAAGATGCTTTATTTGACCTAAAAACAGGAAATTTTCGAACAAAAATTCTCACTTATAGTAGAAGTTATGAACTTTTTGTGTATGCACTTTAATACACAATTATATTTTATAGCGAAATGACTTTCTGGATTCGTTAAAGTAATTGTCAAAGAAATGTATAAAAGGATTCTTTTTATACTTTTCCCTCACGTTTGAGATCTTTTTATACATGACCTTTATAAAGGACAACGCTGGAAATAGCTACATAAGGGTCATACACACAAATGAAGTTAGGAAAAAGGTGAAAACCTCAACCTTTCTTTTGCTTTTCAATTGTCATTTGAACTACATTGAAAGTTCACACAAAATTCAGCGCAAGCGATAATTTACTCAAATGCAATTCAATTCTTTATTGCATTATGTATTACATAAATGGTATAACCAAGTAAAAGATCAACATGGACCCTGTCAGGCACAGCTAAATTAGGTTAGATTATGTATGTTTTTTTTTTCAGGAATGGTATCCAGTAGTTGGATGGTATGCAACACTGATATCATAATTTGTTTTGTGTGATTGAACCTGGCGCAGGAGCGTAGGGATAGACACAAACAGAGGGAGTAGGTTGTTTCTCAGCTTTTCCATTAGCGATACAATAGCCCAAATGCTACAGGTCCCGCGCTTAAAGGGCCACGCCTGCCGCTCTTGAATGTACAAAACAACAAGATATGGTGCGTTAGGTCCAATGGAATACTATTATGTATGTATGATTGTATAGCACATGTGTGAGCACTATGTACATAATATAAAGGTATCATTTACTGGGTACTATTGAGGTATGAGGAACAGCATGTACAGTTCACTCATCCTCCATAGAAAGGGTCTGGGAAAGGGTCTGATTAGGGGTGAGCTGAATGGTGCTAATCCATGCGTCATGTTCGTGAACAGGCGCCGCCAGTAGGGAATGGTTATCTCTTCGCTGTCACGGCTTATTTTCATTTAATTTAGTATTTGAATTGTTTTTTTTTTTTTTATCACGGACGCTTTTAACGTTCTGCACCGTTCTCATGTACATAATTTTAACATGAATGATGTAACCATATTTTGATTTAAAAGAGTGCCCGTGGAGTTTATTTCCCGTTCTTCTCCATAGAGACCTACCACGCTTTGGAATCGGCAACTGGCTTCATCTTTCTGACTGACCAACCCCTTGACAATTCAAAAGTGCCTATATTTGGTTAATTTGAAATAAATGATTTAAATTTGAGATTATGAATGGTCAAAAGAAACCTGACCTCTCCGAGGCGGGATGCTAAATTTCGAGCTCGCTTCGATCGCTCTTGCATCTTAGTTTCTCTTAATTCTTCGGATTTTCTGCATACGTCGACAAAGTAACTCCTATTTCTGTCTAGTTCACCGTCCCAGAAACAATGGGAGTATTGTTTCTCCTATTCTGGAATGGTTAAAAGAAAACCAAGGTGCCAAAAGCTCACATCTACATCCAAGGTTCACATCACCGTTCAATCACTATCAATAATGTTGAATTTGACTAAATTACATGTAGGTAGTTATAATTGTATGAAGTAAGTAATTTGGTTTAAGTTGAGGAACAAGAGGAAAAGAACATATCTGATTCGCCTAGTTCTGTTATAGCGTGCAAAAAAAAACTAATTAGTAAAAGGACTGTTTTATTTTCTTACTTACTTCAAAAGTTCTATAAGGAGGGTACCAAAATTTAAACCAATAAATTAATTATTTGTTAATTATTAATTCGTTTAAAATCAGAAAATTAATTTAATTTTAAATCCATTTCGATTTTTTTTTTCGTGTTTTCGCTACTTTTGAAATGACTGAGTAGGAGTGTCAACAACAGAAGGCCAATTCTCGTAATTTAAAACATTCAAAATCAAATCTAGTCGCAGTCTCATCTCGGCGACAAACATATGTCAAAAACTTATCAAAATATAGGGAAATTAGAGGTATTTTTGGCAGATTGATACTGAGATCAGAAGGCCAATTCTCGTAATTAAAACCGTTCGAAATCTAGTCGCAATTTCATCTCAGCGACAATCTACGTCAAAAGTATAGGGAAATCAGAGGTATTTCCCTACATTTTGACAAGTTTTTGACATTTGTTTGTCGCCGAGATGAGACTGTGACTAGATTTTTAACGTTTTAAATTACGAGAATTGGCCTTCAGACTATAAACGTTCTTAAAATTACGAGAATTTCCCTTCTGGTACTATAATAGTAAAAAACCAAATCTGACATAAATGACGACAGGGTGAGACGATTTCCGCCTTACTGCACGCAATGTCGCCCGATGTGATTATCGATTCGTTTTTCCTACCTTACCTTTGAGTATAAAATGCTTAAGGTACTGCAAATGTAAATGAGCATCTAGCTAGATTGACATACTATCAACTTTCATCCTAATTTAATTCGTTTAATCGTTTTTTTCCATTAGAAGTAGGGTCCTACCACATTACTGAATTATTATTATTTTGCATTCATACAAATTCATTTTCAATATCTTTTGTCACCCTCTTAATCTT
This sequence comes from Apamea monoglypha, assembly GCA_911387795.2. Classification (NCBI taxonomy): domain Eukaryota; kingdom Metazoa; phylum Arthropoda; class Insecta; order Lepidoptera; family Noctuidae; genus Apamea; species Apamea monoglypha. The sequence goes on from OU426921.1 coordinate 11,607,217, forward strand.
TTAGTTTTCAAGTGAAAAATAAATCCCTCCAATTGTACCCCACGTGTTGAATTTTGTGTCCAATATTTCAATTTTTTTCGTTGCTCACAATCCCAAGACGCTTTGTCCTAGAATTAGCAATAGTACGAGTACGAAAATCTTCGTAAATACGTTATTTACGAAGATTTTCGGCTTACAGATTAATTTAAATATGTATCTACCGTAGTACCAGAGGGGCAATTCTCGTAATTCTTCACAGTCTGATCTCAGTCTCAATCTGTCAAAAAATACTTCTAACTTCCCATTTTGACAAATTTTTGACATTTGTTTGTCGCTGAGATGAGACTGCGACTAGATTTTGAACGTTTTAAATTACGAGAATTGGCCTTCAGATTTGTTTCCGATTTACGTACATTACCATAATTATCACTTATAAAATAACTGAGATCATCCCTAACTGTTTGAAATTAATATTTTCTATGGAGTGTTTTAAGGTTTTATTTAAATTATAAGGAATCTATTCAAGTGTACGTAGGTAACATGTGTCGCCGGGGAGGCGGTGGCGTTGGTGGGCCACGGTGAGTATTATCGTCCCTGACGCATTCATTATTCAGCGGCGAATGGCGATCGGAACCAACGCGCCGACCTGTTCGCATATTCCATTCATTCGCTCCTTTTGCCAATTCACTCTTTAACACCTTCTTACGGTTCGATTCACGAGCTGAATAAAATAACGAAACCTCATGAGAGAAGATTGAATGCTCAACACGACGAGCTCGTAATACTAATAGCGACTTTAAAAGCGGACACGGATTTTGTTATAATTAAGTTAATAACGAAACTGGCAGACGGGCTCCAGCTTTATTTCAAGAGCCTTTTCATTTTCTTCTGTTGCCAATATAATTACCACAGTATTTCGTTCTGAGTGTCATTAAATCATCTACCTACGCGCTAAGCGAAGTATTATTTATTGAGTTTGGAAATCCTAATCAAAACTCAATTACAATCGTTCTTGGCTCTTAGACCGTAGTGCCCTTCACAATGTGCCCTTATACAAGAAAGGGACCGAGGTCAATATTTCCATATTAATCATAGTGGGCAGGCTCCTTGGTAACCGCTGAACGTTATTATTATCCACAGATACTACTTCTCCAACCGATTTAATCAAACAATCGTTGATAAAAATGAGAAACCTCCTAGGCATAAGCTATTGCAAAAACTGAAGTTGCTTTTCTTAATAACCACAAGACAGATGGCACAAAACTAAGAGACACAGAGAGTCAGTGATCACATGAAGGGAACGAAAGTATTTTCTTGGAATCATTAAACTAACTATATTTTAAGTAGTCATATACTGTTATCTGCAGTTTCAGGTTTATGTCAATTCTTCTTTTACAATACTTCGCCCTGTTTGATATTAGTTTTAGGAAACATATAATTAAATTAAATGCATTAAACGCAAAATGTCTCATTTGTTTCACCACACGATAGGGTCATAGCACTTTGAGAAAAGGCCGCAGCCGCAGCATACGAACTTGTCGGAAGGTCGGGAAACGAATTTTTAAAGTACCCTGTGGTCGTGAGAGACGTGAGGCGAATCACGGCCAGCCCTCGCCCTGCTATCTATTTGTTCGGCCAAATTTTCTGAAGATACGTACCTAAACTCGTAATTTTCACACAAAATTGAACCGCGGGCGTCATCGCACGATTTATTTTGTGGACATGCTCGGGGTCTCGTCTGAAGATAAGAACGTCTTCAAACAGATACTGTTCAGTAACGCAACTGATGAAAACTTGCCGCTCCCTAGGGCGACCTCTCTTTTATTTCTCCAAGTTATAAAAAGTAATGAGGTATTTTATGTCTATGGCTGGTGCGTTCTATTGTTCGAAGTTTTCCAACCGAAACGGGATTCTCAAATAGATATTTTTGTCCGAATGACTTAAAAGTTTATTGTGTTTATATTACAAATACCTATCTATAAACATGTAAAAAAGTAACTCTAGTATGAAACAGATTTTCCAGTGAAATCCCAGGACTTTTACTAGGTTTAAAGACCATTTATCTATCAATAACATGAACGTACAGACGGCAGAGTTGGCAATTTGTCTTTTTTTGCAGCTCCCGGAGGGTGAGTCATCGTTCGATAGTAGTAACTTACTACACATGAATGGTTCTCAATACTTTCCAATACTGCGCCTAATTGTGTGACTTTTCATTTAGTGTCGCTATGTTCATCTTGGCTCAAAGCTGGATCAAACGTTGCTATGTGATCATTACTGTTCGCATACTGATATTTAACGTTTTTATTCAGGACCGTGGTTAATCATGGCATGCCAAAAACGACTGATCTAATTATTTCTACAGAAAAGGTTGAACGGTTAATTTTAGAAACCGAACATAACACGATTAATCTGAACGACACGTACAAAAAGGTAACGTCTAAAAAGGTCGGTTGAGGCATGGCCGACACCAGTCGTGTAATCCGACGCTAGAGCCAGTGTCCGCAGTCCGCTGTGTCCGACACACACACCACCAGCGAGGCACTTCTCCAAGACATACGACACACGCATAAATTTTCACGCAAATCTGAACCCGTGACATTTCTGTACAATCAATATTTAAAGGCTAATGAATGTGTTATTGAAACAGACCCCTTTTCCGTCACAAAACACACTAAAACCTAGTGGACATTCTCCTTCCCTGTATAACGTAAAGCTAAATGGAGCAGAATTATTGTAGCTATATGTGTAAAATAAATGTGCTGGGAGATACTTAACATGTGACAAATAGCAGTACTTACAACTACTGCTGAATGTGTTTGTATGTCTGTGTAATTTACTGACATGATAAATTAGTGTTGCTATTTTCTTGTAACATGGCCTAGGGGAGCCACCTACAGCGCTAATTGGTACCTGCATACCTGCTGTCATAGAAGTATACAAATGCTTTTACTTAATGTGTTAATGTTAAAGATGATCCAACGTAAAATATGCCAAGAGAGAGTAGGAAAATAATAGTCCATAGGATAGGATTAGAGGAATAATAAGGAAAAAAAGCTTACTGAAGCTCATCATAAACAAATTAAACATACAGCACATATTATTCGTAGATAGTCTAATTACCAAACCTTCATAAAACTCTACTCCCTATTGACGACAGTATAATCTTCGTGGATATAAGGAAGGAAAATATGCGGAAAAATTGAGTAGATATTATAAAACCAGCTTATAACTTTTTTTTTGTTGGGCGGGTAGATAAGTTCCTTTAAATAGATATGTTACTAGTTTATGCTCCAATACCTAAATATATTAAGAGTTTAAAGCTTTTATCCGATGGAATCCTTTTATCCGGTGTGCCTGAAATATAGTAGAAAATGCTGCCAACCTAAAGTGCCAATAAAGAAGAAACTATCCAATGGGAGCACCATTGGATAGTTTCTTCTTTATTGGCACTTACACTATATTACAGGAGGGTTAGTTATCAGTGGATAGTAACGGCGGCAATATGTAATTGTAGTGTGATAAGAATAATGAATGGAGACGCTCGGCTGCTGAGGTGGAGCAGTAATTACCGCGACCGCGTCCGAGCGGCCGACACACGCGCGCCGCGCCGCACAGATAACGCACCCAACCCTTATCACTACACGCTCCTTACCGTTTGTCATAAATTTTATCACTCCGATGAGCGGACGTAAGCGAAACCTCTTTTTTCGGATCCTCTCCTCCACCGAATTAACGACCCGTGAACTCGTGAGCAACGCTCCCAGCGTCTGTTTTATTTTTTTCAGTCACAAACACGATCACTTCAAAAGATTATCAGGCACCGCATTTTTTATATTTTGCACCACCACACCAACTTTGAATTAGCTTTCAGACATTCTCCGTTTATGCTGGTATTAAGTTTTAATTTAAACATTTATTAAAGTATGTAAATAAATAAAGTTTATCACTTTTTGAAATATGTCAATTCAAAGTCGAGATAATAAGTAAACGTCGTCGTAACTACAAGTTTTGAATAGTTTCGAAGTGATAACACTAGAGCAATTCCTTTGAGAGAGGCGATTTGAGGTTGTGCGAGTGTTGTCGCGCGTTGAATGTCAAACGTTGCGAGGGAAGGTTCGCGTGGCGCGGAGTCACCGCGATGTCGGCAGTCGCTTGGCTGGCGGCCGGCTGCGGACTGCGCGGGTGGCGCTCGCTCGCTCAGCTCGCACCGCGCGCTCGGCGCACGCGCCCCGCGGGGATCGATACCCCCGGCCCAGTCCACCGCCGCGCCCACCGGGGCCGCCCAAACCCACACCACCACACCACGCACATTCCTCGTCAACACGCACGCACACTACGCGCTGCTTCTCTCACGAGCCTTGATTTTTTGAGACTCCTCCACAGTCACCTCTTAGTCAAGTGGAAACTAAAACTTTGAGATAATGTAAACAGCCAGCCTTACAAAAGTTTACAAACCAGTTACATATTCCAGTCGTATAATTTTTGTCTAAATTGTACATTTTATTAAGTTATTGCCAACTGGTCCTAGACGTTTTCACCTTATGAATGTGCGTAACGTTAAGTTCTACTCAAATAATAAAAATGAAATAAAAAATATACCTTCTCCTTTATGACGACTCACGACTTTTCAGGCAAGGAACACGAAACAATCTTTACACAGAATATTAACGTTTGTGCTCGAAAGCGTTCAGCTACTCCGTCCGTGCTACTTACACCACAAGACGGTTCGACTTGTCGACTTCACGATATTATATCCTCTATTTTATCTACGCCATAAACATATTGGTTTACTATGTACCAAATATAACATTGAGCACCAGCATGTGTGCTCTGAATATTTGCCACGGAGGTTGCCGCTATATTTTATTTTTTAAGTGGTTGGGAAAGTAAGCTTAGATGGGATGACAAGAACCGTAATTATTTTCCCAAAAAAGGAGAAACCTGAAAGAATAAACAACAACAAACGTTGGCGATCATATTTATGTGTACTAAACGTAGTCACGCCCCACCTCGGTTAATTCCATTACCACCTTTCTGTTGGTTACCATTTTCTTTTATGTGCTCCTCGTACGTACCTCGTAATCTCGTGCGACTCGCGCCAGTTGTAGGAAGTGACTACATGAAACAAACGCGTGCTTACATTTTCATGTTTAAGTTGGTAATTGGCTTAATTTATTTACGCTCTTCTCCCTCTTCTCAAGCAAAGCTTACATAATGCCATCACAATACTAAGAAGAGCTTAAAAACAAGCACTAGTCATGATTCAATATAACAATTTCATTTAAAAGAGTGTCCATGGAGTTTCTTGCCCATTCTTCTTCATCGCCTACTACGCTTTGGAATGGGCAACTAGCTTCTTATTCTGACTGACCGACTCCTTAACAATCAAAAGTGCTTGTGAATGGTTTAATTAAAATACATCCTTTGAGTTTGATTCAATAATGAAAAATAGCTACACGGACTATACCCATCGGCTCTAACATTACGTGTCACCATCAATTTTCAGGGACACAAAAAGCTCGGCCTCACGTCACGCATCTATTACGATAACTTATTACGTTACAGTTATGTCTGTTATTTATTCATACCCTATGACTTAGGAGTATCTCGGTATTACGTCAGTATTGGTAAAGTAAATGTAACCGAGTAATAGTTATTTATGTATTAGTGCGTTCCGCGAGTCATAGGGGCGGTGTACTCGTAGGTAAGCAATCCGAATTTATTGCGCGCTCAATCAGCTCCCGATAACCGCTCCCTCCACCGCCGATACACCGTTACACTAAATCGGATAGCTAGAAATCACTCTCGTGAAGCTTCGCGTTCCCTAGATTTCGTTTAGCGATCAAAATCTGAAGTAAACCTCGGAATTCTAAAACATAAATCTAGAAATTTCAGGTAAACATCCTTCGTAATTTAATCAAATATGAAAAGAAATTGGTGTAAAAACATTGGCCAGTCAGCAAAGTGGTAGCAGCACACTATCAATCACAATCGGAATTATTTTGAAAGATATTGCTAATCCATTGTTTCATATGTTCAAAATATTTGTCTGCTCAACAACGTAAATAACGCAATGAATGTTGTTGAATTGAACTGTCAAAATGAAAGCCATTGCTACTGTTAGTGCGTTAAGTAATTACTCCGCAGGTTGCTCCGGACGTAGAAGGTACAAAGTATTTTCACTCATGGAGGCTATTTTACTTCGCTGCCAAATAAGTCTATGACCACGATGCACCCGTGACGCTGCCGGCCGTCACTAACTTCGGCTATTTAAGCCGATATGGGTTAGGTTGATGGGTATTCCCAATATCCGTCAGTAGAACGGACGTCGTAGGTCAGTAACAAATAACAATGCACCGCTATCGGATGACGGTGATGTTTTGGGAAAGCATAACATTTACCGCTATAGACTTACAAATGGTAACGAATAGATGTATGAGTAGTTCTATGATTCTAAGAATTTCAAGACATGAGTTTATAAGATTAACTTTATAACTTTTGTGTGTATGTAATTTCAATTTGTGTTCTGAGTTTTGATTGATAATTAATACACATAACTAGTATATATAAATCAAATACTTCAAATACATAAACCATGAATTTCAACACATTTTAATTGTGTCAGAGCGTTGGCATTTATTCGGAAATGATAGCACTCAATAACGGTTACATATGACATATAAAAGAGATGCGATTGACTTCATAAAAAGTTCAAGAAATCATAAGAAGCGAAGTATCAACACGTTATCGTAACACATCTCAATCGTGGGTAACATACCTAATCAAGAAGTTTTGATCAATAAATATCGCAGCCAGCTGTCTCGTAAAAATCACAAAATATTCATCGGGGCAGTGAGGAGGCACGCGGGAGGCGCGGCCCTCCGCATTACTCCGACAAAAACCTCCACTAAACCAGAAAAAACTTCCATTCAACTGCCTGAGAAGTACATAAAACGTGATGAAAGGACACCCTGGAGCCGCAGCAATATGAACACTATTTTTCTTCCGTTCGATAATCTTTTATACAGTATCTCAGACCGGATAGACATTCCGGCCGGCAGGCTTGTTATTAATTGAGAAGCACTGAACTTTATGCTAAGAGTTTATTTTACAATTCAAGAAAATAATTAAGCTTCGCTTTATAAGTACTGTGTCTAAGAGCAGAGATAGGTTGAGCGACGTTTCCAACAATTATCTGTGGAAGACATTTTGAATTGATGTTTATTTTATTAACGTATTTACTAAGCTGGTTTTTCTATTTGGTTTCAATGCTTGCGTAACTACGCTCGACGGTCTCCGAATCTGCTGACTAATATTTAGAGTAAGAGCAACTGACATACATACATTTTTAATTAGTTAGAATTAATATCTACTCAAAGCCTATCAGTCACGAACGATCGATTAGAATAAACACCAGTCACACATGACGTCCTTTTAATATATTTCGTTACGTGCCAACATGTAAACCAGTTAAACAGTTTCAAACACATATAACTCACATGAAATTCTGTCATAATATTAAAATAAAATACTGAATTAGAGGAATATCATGGAGCGCATTTTTCATACGGCTAAACAGAACACCTGTTGCAAACAACAACCTACCTGCGCACAAACAAGGCACAATTGTCATTTAATTTAGACACGCCATACGTCGACTGTTGACTCATTAAAAAGCTATTTTAACCCTTAAAAAAGGAGGATAATATGGTTGCGTCAATTCATAGAGGAATATTTATGTGCTTGCGAATAATGTATGCGTTTCTCATTAAACCAGGAAGAGTGACTGTGATGTGAGTGACGAATTTTTATGTTTTTTTGCAGCGATGCTACTTTGTTTCAATTTTACGATGTAGAATAAAAGAACGAATAAAAATTCTATTTATTAAAAGTAACATGCCATTTTCTATATTAGCAATCTTCTAAACAGTAAAAAGTTTACGTCGTATGAATTATACATACTTACATATTTTTTAATGAAAATGTCTTATTCCAGCAGAGGCTATAAAACACAGTAGGTACATTAAGTATATATGTCTAGATCATTGGTACAAGAAACTGTGAATATAATTTAAATAAATAAACCGATGGCTTCCCACACACTACACCTACAATCTGCAAACAAAAATATAAAGGTGCTAAAAATTTAAAGGAACTTAAAGGGCGAAGGAAGGAACATGGGTGGGTTTTAGTCAGTAAGAGTCTGACACTCCCTTCCGCTCCACCCAGAGCGGGAGGGGTCATTTGATGCCATACCGAAAAAAAAAAAAAAAAAAAAGGTGCTAAAAATAGAATACACAAAGTTCAAACATTATCCCAAACACCGGTGTGGACGTGACCAGGATCACTAGGTATACAGCACTAGGTATATATACCCGCTTTTTTTGCGCACTTCGAGGACACGTAACATCTGGCTGAACTTACAAGGTGAGATGCTAAACATCATCTTTATATTTTCCAATGCGACCCAAAAAAAAGGAAATCGAAAAATGATAGCGCTTCTTTCACGTTTTCGAGTCTCGAAATGTTTATCGCAAATGCGTGCAATATCATACATAATATATTTTGTTTTGTTATTTTTCTTTTTTTTAATGTATTATGTTCTCAATTAAGTATGTTAAACTGAAACTGTATGAACACTATTCGCATGCCCATTGTACGGTAAAATGTGGAGAACTTGGTTATAAATATGAAACATATATGTATCTTTTACCCATGTTTGCAAAAAAATGAATGATTTGATTTGATTTGGACCACCTTTTATTTGTTTTTTTAATGTTTTAACTCCTAATGGTCGATCCCGCATGCTTTTTTATGAGAATTCTCGTCATAGGTAAAGATTATCGAACTGTGTACTTGCTCCAGGTAGATTAATAGTGTTGCTGCACAGCCCTTTAAGGAAAGTGCACCCTACCAAATAGTGAAAACCGCTGCAAAGAGAAGTGACAGGAACAATGTTAACACAATTTCACGCACGATTAGTAACGATAGAGTTCGTCGGTCATCAACTCATCACTCATCAACCATCCAGGATCATGTACGTGCGGTGTACATGTATTTTAACAATTTTTCCAATTGTTACGTTCACATTGACATTTTATATCCCAAATTCTTGTCGTATAAAAAATGTTTACCGAATTTAATCAATGAGGCCCTGGAATAACTAAAAACTCATTATGTGGCAGGTGTTTCGGTCGACGGCCAATAAAACAACTTTTATTGGTTTTTCTTTTACTGTTTACTTATTCCATTATTTCGCCCTTAAACATATTTTGCTTCAGTATTCAGTACAATGTTCATACAATGTCTTTAGAGATTTTTTACCCAATAAATAATAATTTATCTCTAAAAGAACGGTGCCGCCGTAAAAAGCAACATCCTAAAAGCCTTAACGATAAAAAAAAAACTAAATTACGCCTTATTTCACACCTGTAGCTTTATAAAACGGGAAGACCAACTAGATGAGAGAGTAATTAATTTACCCGGCTATTCTTAAAATGACGTGACTTTCGTCGGTAAACTCATAAAAGAAAATAACCGTGAAAACCTTAACGACAGAAATTGCCTTCCATTTTCATCTACGTTTACGGGTGAAAAAATCGTCTCAAATTTGATTTATGAGCTGGACAAGCAAATGTTGAATATTATGAAACCGCTGTTTATAATGTAAAGACTTACTGAAAGTAATCATTTTCAGGTAGATGGGATTCAAACGTTTCACGGATCATTCCAGAAACGGATAGCTCTCAGTAAATATGGATAAAAGCTTTAGCACCTTCCCAGGATACCTGTATATTTGCCATGCGCATTTTATTTCAATCTATGGAACTAATCTAAGAAATGGATTCCACGTGGGGTGTTTTTCACCGTTTGTATGCAGACGCAATAAAACTGTGTATATTGTTTCGTAAGGCGCACAGTTTCGATAAACACAAAAAAAAATTGGAATGAAATGTGGTCAGGTCTTTGAATTAAATGGATAAACTTTTAATAGAGGTATTTGTATCGCAGATTCAATAGCTTCACGGCTTAGTGGATGACAAAAGCCACATTAGGCAGCTGCAGATCAATAAACAGCATTGGATATTAACTATAGCGGCGCGCGAGCGATGCACGTTTGCTACCGTCGCACATCACTGACTCTATTCCAGTGTCCACGAACATCATTCATTTTTCAGTCCATTTGACGTGTATTTCTTTTCATACGATTTTGTTCGAAGAAGGCTTTGTGTGTATTTGTGTTCGCTACTTACTTTCGGAAATTGGATACTGCATACGTGTCTCCCACAAGATAAGTCGTTAAAATGCTGTATCTAGCTAAACAAGGTGAATAAGGTCGTTATCTTAACGTTTCACAATAAAAAGGAGTATTCATTTAAAAATGTCGTAAAGGTGAGTTTACAGGTATACTATTTGCTTAGTCGCTGTAAGCATAACTGTAACGCAGCGAGTGCTCTGGCGATATTTGCCGCGTGCTCGAGTCGCGCGCTGTTTGCCAGACAAACACTCCTGGAGCAAACCCTCCCCCCTACCCCGCCGCGCACGCTAACCATCAGGCTATCACCTGTCGCGCTACTTAGCGACAAAGAATTTCACTTACTTCTATTTTGGGTAGGTATGGATATATGATTGTAAAATCCCCTCGAACATACTAGGGTGAAAGTTGGTTTGCCTGTCATTCTGAAACAATATGGCACTTTTCACCAGTGTAGTTTGAGCTTGAAGTTCTAAGTTTTATTTTTGACGTGAAACATATTTAGTTCAACAACTTTAAAGTTAGTAACAAAATAGAATACAACTACATAACATTACCGGTGGGCGTTTAATAAAATTCGTATTTACATCGTGTGTATACCATACCGTAACTTTAATATAACTCGGAGTCGACGGCTTGTTATATTTTCTTATTCCCATAAGATATTTGTGATAATGTTTCCTTTTAAGAAAAAATCATCATAAGTGTCTAATTAGTAGGTACGGTTTATGCCGTACTAATTAGACAAACAGAGAACAAACTTAACATAACTTGCAACGTCGCTGAATCCCTTTGTTATCATTTATCACCATAGAAATATAAATCTTATATCTATGGTTATCACTTATAAATTCTGAATTACATTTTAGTTAGAAAGAAAACCTGAAATTTGCCCCCGAAAACTATCAAAATAGTGGTTTCTATACTGTTTGAGTCAAGTCTTATCTATTCAATAAAGTCTAGCTTCAAAATAATTTTCTTTAACAACATAGCGTGAAACTTGTGACCGCATACGAAATGAAATAACAAAATGTTAAAGTTTTTGGCACAAACTCGGTATGTGTCCTGCTCGCGTTGTACCGACTTTCAGAATAACTTGAAAATGTTCATCGCCATTTTCATGCTGATTTTGAAATTAAAGTACATAGCAACTATGCTAGCGTTTGTGTGTGTTTTGGCAGAGAATAATAGAGCAACCTATTTCTTACCGCGGTTATTACTATACTAAACTATAGATATTACAACGTAGTACAAATATCATAAATCATGTAGGTAATTATTTGACTTGAGCCCTTTATTCGCTAATTATGGAATAAAGCTAGAATTTGTAATAAAATTAATTAATTACTGCTATATATACATATCGCACATGGATTGCTTAGTCGTCGTTCATCTGTTTTACATAACGAAGCTGTCTTGTAAAACAGTGATTTCGACAATCCATCTGCGACATATATGTATATATGAGCCTCTCGTCATAAAGAAAAATCATAAATAAATATATACAGGTAATTGATCAGAGTTCGCCACATCATAGCTCATTAACGTTTGTTATTAAAATCATGTTTGTCATTCCTCTCTCCGATAGACAATGTGATGCCTTTGGAAATAATCAGCCTCATCTCAAGTGGAATGTTTACGTGTTGGCGTAATGTTTGTAAGCAATCTGCGAAAAATGTAAACGAATCGACACAAGCGAAGGAATGCGACGCGCGTCACCGCGTCGTCACTCTCGTTATTCTACAAACACAACACTTTCACACAACAACTGTTTCGATTTATTTCGCGCCAACCAAACAGGCCCACTTGACATCATCAATATTCGAGCTAAGCGCCAAACGATGGCGGTATTCATTTTTCATTTTCCTATCAACCACTTTTTGTTTTCATTACATTTATGTTCCCAGTTAAACTTTTTGTTACGAGTACTTTAATTTGTTACTGTCATGCGGGTTTTTAGGGTAGCGGTTCTACGTGTTGGTAACACTAATAAAAGCAGACCTTTTAAAAAAACGCAAACAAGTAGTGTATCTAGTATACCAAAGCGCTTCAATTGTATGGATCAACTGATCATTATGTAGTCTATCATGATCTTCAAACCACTAGCCGCATACAGGGTGGGATTTTGAGACGGGACAGTAAGAGCAGGTACCTTAACTGTTGTTGCTGTCTTTAAGTTTTAAGACATTTTCATCGGCTTTCCCAGGTTTTGATAAAAATTACATTCACCAAGAAAATGGGCAATTTTCATAAAAACTTGTTTTCATGCCAATCGATCGAGAGCTTTTTGACCCTTATAAGAAACATCATATAAGTATCAAAAATCTCTATCGGACCAACAAAGGTTTGAGTACTAGTAAAGTAAGAAATCACAAAAAAACTTTTCCCTTACGTTTCGTAGGAAATGAGACTTCCAACTTACTTTTTTATTAAGTTAAGGACAGGCTCCTAAGACCATTTTCCTGTAACTAAAATGGTTAAGGTCCCCTTGAGGGGCCCTTATAGCCCCATCGCGACAGTCCACCCTCTACATCTCTGTGATATGTATTGTGTAGTAAACAAAGTGCGGATAGCTCCATGCAGTGGCGTGATAACCAGGTAGAACGTGAATACATAATTAATCCCTCAAACTTTCCGTCTCTGGTAAACAGTTAACCAACTTAAAATGTAGGTTGCTACCGTACAGCTAACTCACCTACTACTAACTACCTACATTTATGTAAAACTGAACACGAAAGTTTCACGCAAAACTCTCCGTTCGCGCTTTTTATAGAAAGCTGTTTTAGAAAGCGTTCCGAAGATAAACTTAAGGGTTGTGTTCAAAATTGTACTCGAGAGAGTTCAAACTACACACACGTTGTAAAGAAAACAGTCGCGCGTCTCGGTACAGTAATTATAATATTCCCGCGCTCGATCGCTCGATGACAAAGCTCTTGAGCCCACACAATAAGTACGCAATGCCAGTATTTTACCGCGACACGTTTATTTTACTTTCTGGCTCTCAATTCGTTAGGTAGGAGACAATGAAAGGAATAATTTCCCCATGAATATTAATGAACTAAGGTCCACACTCGTCTTGCCGCTCACGCTTTTACTGCGTATTAATATAATAGCTTCTCGTTACCTGCCAATAACGATAAATCCATAGTATTGATTTTACCTTTTTTTTTAGATACTTTTACCAAGCACTTATCGTAGGAAACATTTGTATATTTTACAGATGAAATGTCTTACGCATTAGCGTATCGAGAATAAAATACTCCATTATGAAAGCTGATGCTCTCCACCAAGTAGAAAATAAAACAATGTTTACTTTTCAAATATAAAATAAAAGCAGGTACTAGCAAGTCTAAGTAATGACCGCGGCACCAGCGAGTGGGCTGGTCGCGTAGCCGCGGCCCGTAGCGGTGGCCGCGGCTCGTAGCTCGCTAAATGTTTGCTACGTCAACACTGACTGTAGCGGGGGCTTCGCCAGCTACGATACGGCTACGCGACGCTCCGGACCCAACAAAACATTATTAGACGAATAAACAAGCGCTGTGTTTTCAGGTTTTTAAAGATAATTATGTGAAGATACAAACAAAGATAATGATTATGTGTTGCTGGGTTGCTACACAAAATTTAATATTCCAGTTTTTGTATTTTATCGTAAATGAACCTTTATTTTAGTAGTATATTTTTCATACCCTAAAAGTTAAATAAAAGTTGCCGTGTTAAATATGAGGCCTCATGTTTAGATATATGAAATCTGAGAGTGTACGAGTCAGCGGCACATTTGATGGAATAATAAAGTAAGTTTTATAGTGTTTGTTCGCCTCTATAAATCTCAGGGATAGGCCGACGGGGCCGACACAGATGCGTGCGCGATAGCGGACAAGACTGTTTGTTGACAGCATTACAACGATACCATCGCCTTATACCTCCGATTTATCTTTTTATGGTCATGAAAATAATAAATGCGATTTCTTTGAAATTAAGATAAAGGTTTGACCCTCTTTGACCGATACATAACCTATTAAATGGTGTGATGAAGAAAATAGACTATGATATTCGTTTTTGTGTATGATTAAATTTGTGATATTGGACTGTGGTGCCTATTTAGAACTATCTACTCTTATAATGGATTTATTCATTTCTATCGTAAAAGGGATTAGTACCTTTTTACTAGGAATTATTGTTTGCTATTTGGTAAAACTAATAACATTACTACGTTACCTAAGCTTAAATGATATTATTCCATGAACCTTAATACATGATACAGTTTCATCGTTTTCTAATTCAATTTAACCTACATTTTAGCTGTGTTTTCATTTTTTTTAACTATAGAGGCAGATTTTTAATTTGACGTATTCCTTTCAGGACCTAATAGTATTACCCATTTGCAACCATTAAGCACTCCATAAAGACTGAGCAAAAAATCACGGAATTCGAAAAAACCCAATTTTCATGTATTCCTGAAAATTTCCTCGTAACTAAATATAAAATTTTCAAATAGGCAGGGAGATTGGGTTTTCTCGAATTCCATTAAATTTTTCCCCAGGCTTTATGGGATGCTTGATATTTGCAAATGGGTTAAAATATCACGTCCGGGAAGGAATACAAATTATAACTCGCCCTGTATATTTTTTTTCAATTAACTTTAACAGTTAACGTTCTGACTGACATCCTTCCTAGCGATCGCATTGCTTATTCTATAGCTATATACTTTAAAACACACACTTACGTGGACTTGATTCGGTTCCTGGTTATTTATGGACACAACCGGATTTAGTTATCACGAGTGTTCACCATGGAGATAAATCACGGAATCTCCTTCATGATCTACCTCTTGCTTAACCCATTATGTCAATTAAAAAAGAATAAATAATATAAGCAGGTAGATTCAGTAATAGAGCCCATAGAGCCAGCAGGTGCTGAGTCGGCGCTGCACTAACAAGAGAAGGGATCAAACATCCCCTGTGTTTAACGACCGCAGCAAATGCTTCAAACGTTCTCACATAGTTACCCACATCGTGGAACGCTAAGCTCACACTACGTCATTAAATCCTCAATTTACTCCTAATAATATTCAAACTTCCTGTTAATTTGACGAGGAATGTGACATTATGTACTTGCTTTCTATGGTTTTTTTAAAGGTTGTATATTGTATATATTAGGTACAGTCACTGTCTGAAAATGCTTTCCACCTTAAGGTTTATATCTGACTAGCTTCTGCCCGCGTCCCACATCGCCCGCCCGCGCTATAACTTCGTTTTTGATT
Organism: Apamea monoglypha; assembly: GCA_911387795.2. Taxonomy (NCBI): domain Eukaryota; kingdom Metazoa; phylum Arthropoda; class Insecta; order Lepidoptera; family Noctuidae; genus Apamea; species Apamea monoglypha. The sequence continues at coordinate 11,622,714 of OU426921.1, forward strand.
TACGTTAATTGAAAATTGTAGTTGTGATTCAAATAGGTATTGACCACAGTTTTATTTTTTTTACACGTCGTCTAGGATAGATATGGAAAAAGTTTTTTGGAAAAAAACATACATATAAAATACTAGCTGCGCCCCGCGGTTTCACCCGCATAAGTTTCAATCCCGTGGGAATATCGGGATAAAAAGTATTCTACCTACTCGTATATATGTTAATCCTAGTTATAAACCATCTGTGTGCCAAATTTCATCCAAATCCGTCCAGTAGTTTTTGCGTGAAAGAGTAAGAAACATCCATCCTTCCATCCATCCATACAAACTTTCACGTTCATAATATTACTAGCTGCGCCCCGCGGTTTCACCCGCATAAGTTGCGATCCCGTGGGAATATCCGGATAAAAAGTATCCTATGTGTTAATCCTGATTATAAACCATCTGTGTGCCAAATTTCATCCAAATCCGTTCAGTACTTTTTGCGTGAAACAGTAACAAACATCCATCCATCCATCCATACAAACTTTGGCGTTTATAATATTAGTAGGAGTAGGAAGTAGGATAGTAGGATTAGTAGGAGTAAGATTAACTGGCATATATGGAAATTTTATTTCAATCAATTAATTTTTATACACTTAATAATTTTGATTAATGTCATTGTAACAAATGCAATTATGTCGATAATTATGTCAGACCAAGTTTTAAATTAAGAAATGAGTTTCACGTTTAAAAGTCATTAATACTCTTTTTATTAGAATAGATGCTTCACAAGTTTTAACGGGTTATATATAGCATTCTAGACTTTACTGCAGTGTGATAAAGAATCGTATTTGAAAACTGATAAACATTTTTAGACCGTGGCTGTACATACAAGGCTGGGGACGCTGGGGTAGCAGCGTATCCCGGGAGCAGGTCTGACTGGGGAGACAGTGCCAGATAGGGTGTAATTATTATCATTTATTTATTTATTCATGTATACATCAAACACTTAATAAAGAAAAATAAATGAAGATAAAAAAGCACAAAAGTACTGCTTATTTAATTAAACAGAAGTCTTTCAGCAGACCTGCGACATACATCATTACAGTTTACAAAGTTAAAAACCCACATATGATTATTAATCGAAAATTATTCTCATCCAGACACTAGGCCTCGGCAAACAGTTGCACGTTTAGGGTCACACACGTCTTAATAATGTATGCCGCGGTAGGATAGTGTTAGGTAATTCACATCAAATAGTCACAAACTGCATAGATATTAGCACGTAGTGTTCTTGGTGCCTGCGGATAGATGACACATCATGTATCAATCAATTGTATCTCAACTATTGCTGATCACTGCTTTCGCACTTGTATACTATAGTAAGTAAACACACAGCACTACATTTACTAAATAGGTAAAATTTTAATAAGACCAGCTTAAGTTTAAAAAAAAAATCTCGTGCATCTCTACTCTCAAAGGCTTCATATTTTCATAATTCAGATAAAACTTTGTTTATTGCGCTGATTTATTTGTTCATGTACCTGACGTTACTCGTAATTTTTTGATATACGCATAATTTTACTGATATAATTCACAAACTTCGTGCGAAACCCCCAACCAAATCGTAGTTCACACATTTGAATAGCACATATTTAAGAATAAGTACGAACTTTAACGTATGAATTTGATCAATCTAGGGTTTGAAGGTTTGAGTTCTATTAATTGGATCTGACATTTTATTCAATGAAGTCGTACTCGTATCGAGCCACTAATCTTGCATAGCGGAAGAAATTACTGGCAGGTCTGTGCACAGGGCGTCTCTTTTGCTGGAGCTTATTCCAAGCCACTATTCATTCGAGCACGAACACGCCAAGCGGAGGCGTCGTCGCAGACGGCAACTCGACAAAGATCAAAGGAGAGTACTTTTCGATTAAACGCCGCCGCTCCTCATAATTTCTTGAATTTCAAACGGGCACGCTCTGCTACCTTGGCAATTTTCAGCATTAACTCTGACAATTGAATTATCTTTAATTAATTACTGACACTCGGGCACTGACTGATAGTTTTACAACATTAGCTTTTAACCGAACCATTATAACAAGGTTTAATATTAATTTTGTTTAGGGCTGATTTTTCCAACGCCAGATAAATTTATCCAAGGAATAATTTAGAATTGTTGACAGTATTTCCATGCAAAATCTGTCAGACAACAATTTAATTCCACGAATAAAAATTATTTGTCGATTGAAAAATCAGCCCCAAATCTTAAAACTGTAATCAAACCTGATAAAGTGGTATATAACGCTCCATTGTTGGAAAATACCAACAACACATAATGAACACTTATTTATTTAATTTAAATAAGTGTGGCGAGTAACGTCCAATTACTGCAAAACGAGAAGACGACTCCGATTACGAGATAATTATTCGCACTCCGATAAATTGAATCACGAGAAGCTATGAGTTAAATAAACAACTAAATCAATCGAAAGGATAATCTGCTTACAAATATAAATAACTAACTTCTGCCCGCCTTCGTCCGCGTGAAATTTCTTGTTTCAACATTAAATATGTCCTATGATACTCGGCAATACTGTAGCTTCCCCATTAGTGAAAAGAATTTTCGGAATCGGATCAGCAGTTCCGAAAATTACCCCTTACATACAAATTCACGAATGTTACCTCTTAAACTGACATTAACAACAATTTTGACCGTAAAGCCCCGTATTCATAGTAAACTTTTGTTGAGCAACAGTTGATCGACATTGTTGATGAGCAGTAACAAAGTGGCTGGATACAAAGTTTATATAAATATGTCTTGTTCACACGCCAGTCTGCGTCAAATTGCTGCCCAAGGAAGTAGTGTTGTTGTGTTCTCTGTGTCTAATGTATAAAATTGCATTCGCAGTACATGTCCAATTTAATTTCCACATCTTTTTTGGGTATATTTAGGGCTTGAGAAATTTATTAAAATCGTCGTTTTTATTCAAAGCGTCGTTTTTTTTTGTGTCTTTGTATTATTTTCTTGAAGTATCCCATAGTAATGCTTTTTATTTAAAGAGCTCAATTAACTGCATTGTTATATCATTACTCCACACTACTGCCATATATATAAACTGGTTGCAAACACGTCCACACACGTCAACAATTGTTGATAAACAGATGTTATCGCTCGTCGAGCGAGAACTTACCAAAATGCCTTTGATCAACTCTGCAACACGCAGTGTTGCCAGCGACATCTTGACAGCAACTCAACAAAATGTTGAATAAACTTTGTTTATAAACAAATGTTTACCATGAATACGGGGCTTTATGAGTCAAGCCGTGACTAACCTACCATAGTGGTGGACAACAATAAACTAAAATTTAATTTTGCGGAACATTTTAGCGTCGACACCATGGATTTAAATCGTCGACACTAGTCATGCGAAAAACCACGAACACACATGCTGAACCTCCACACCACATATTTTGTTTCCACGACCCTTTATAAAATAATCCTCGCAACTCAAACCATTCAGTCGCGTAGTTGAAGCCATGCATACGAGAAGATTATAATAAATATTTTAAGCTGTTGTACATTAAGTAGATACCTTTTAGTACCTGTTGCCGTTACAGTCACGAATAGTTCATTGTATTCAATGCACGCTGGCATAATTTACGATGCAGTGGGCCCGCGACCTGAGCTGAAACCATGCCAGCTACGCTATTATTGCCTCCTAAAATAAACATAAGTATTCCCCACCTGGTAATTTATATTCTTTTGGTGGGCGAGGAACTAATCTCATATTCACATTGTTCACACACATCTCCGCAGAAACTTATTTGTAGAAACAGCCGTCTAGACTGTAGCCATAACCTCACAGTTTTTATTATCATCTGTCTCATTCTCATTACATCTCGACTCGAAGAAGTGTCGGGACAGCTCCAAATTTTATACCTTCGCTGTCATTTTCTACAACTGTGTGTTTAGCGTGATTTCTTGTATTGTATTTTATAACCATAACATTTTATTTGATACCCACTTACGTTGTTGCTTGCCTAAAGTCACGAAAATAATATTTTAGATTAGGCATCTCCACTTTTTGGATGCAATAATATTAGTTGACTACTAAAATCGACTCGAAAGTATGCAAATCAAAATTCAACGTACTTCTACACGTATCTCAACAATTAAAAACTGACAGATTTCATATTAATCTAGCTTTAAATAAAACTTAACATGTAGATACTCAAATCTGTTCTAGAATCAACTGCATGCCCAGAGACGTTAATTTAATGTACATTTCCTTAACATGAACTAACTAAATGTTTCCGTAACATTAACTAACAGCATGCAGCAACATCGCCAAGAAGCCACATTTACAAGTTACAAATACGCCGATAACCCGATTTATGGCTAGATAGATTAAATACCGTGCAAACTTGCCCTGTTAGTGTGTAACTGCATTATACATACGAGGGTGACACTGAAAGATCTTAGAAAATCAAAAACTGAACAAACTAGCAATTATTAGTTTTATTATATCTTTCGAAATAGTGTCCATTTACATCAATATATCGCTGCAACCGATGGAACCACTGAGAAAAGCACTTTGCCCACTCGTCCTTAGGGGTCTCTTCGATGGCATTTTGAAACGCAGCCACTGCTTTCTCGGCGTCCATAAAACGTTTTCCTCGAAGTTTTTCTTCTATTTTTTGGAAATAAATAAAAATCGCAAGGTGTGAGGTCGGGGCTATAGGGCAGGTGACCCAGTAATTCCACGTCTGACGTCGCCAAGTAGTCGATTGTTTGCTTGGCGGTGTGCGACGAGGCGTTGTCGTAGTGAAGGAGGATGCTACTGCGAGGTCATTTCTCCCGAACTTTTTCCAAGACAAGTGGCAGACAATTGTTAGTGTACCACTCTGCAGTAACTGTTTTTCGATGCTCTAAAACAATTGTTGCGTAATGACCTGTCCTTCCGAAGAACGAGGCCACCATCTTTTTTCCCACGCTTCGACCTCTCTTTACTTTAGTTGGCAACTCCTCGGAAGGAAACACCCAGACAGCAGACTGCCTCTTAGTTTCAGGATCATAACAATAAATCCAGCTTTCGTCACCCGTATGTCGAACACTACATTTGAGTCACCTCCGTTAAATCTTTGAACCATTTCACGACTCATTGGTGTCGTGAAATGCTCCAAATGCTCAAAGCTCCGTCGTGTTGATTGCAACACGACGGAGCTTTTGGGCCTCTGTCAAATTATGAGGTATCCACCGGGCACAAAGCTTCCTGACTTAAATACTAAATGTTCATGGAGGATTTTGTGCACTTGACACATACCGATACCTAAGCTTGTCCGAATCTGCTGATAAGTCACTCTTTTGTCAGTCTCTATCATACGCTGCACAACAGTGACGTTATCTTCAGTCGTCGCCGTAGAAGGCCGTCCCTCACGCAGATCATCGGTGAGATTAGTGCGACCACGTTTAAACTCATTAAACTAGTTGTAAACAGTGGCATGAGATGGGGCTTCATCGTGAAAGGCCAATCGAAGTCTATCATAACTTTCTTATTGACTTAGATGACATCGAAAGTCATAAAAAATCATTGTACGAAAATTTTCTCGCCATAAATTCATGCTGACGTGACGCCGACAATTTTCAATTTGCCGCCAAATCGTAAACAAATGACAAATGAATAAAATACATACACAATAATATTGGCAAAGAGTTCCATTTTAAAAATTTGAACTTATTTTTTTATTATATCGTTTACAAGTGGCCAGTTCTAAAAACCTTCAGTGTCGCCCTCGTACATGTATGTACATCCTGTTCATGTATTACATGGCTATAGCGAGGGAATCATTTAGATATTATGAAGCTACGGTAACCAAACTAATATACAATAACTATAAAATCAAAAAGAAAGCGATGTTCGGATCAATTTAGGGTGTGTAAGTACGGCTTTTTTAGAAAAGACAGTTCGTTAACCAACGTGATGGACTGTCGCATTAGGACTTTATAAGTTTGAATCCCAACAGATTAGATACCTTACAGAACTACGGGATGACATCCTGACTACACGAATTCATTAGTTTAACATTGCGACATACATTCAATATTTAGATTCAATTGACCACATTGATAGACATACACACTTTCCGGATATTATGTTCATAGAAATATTACACCAAGTGCATATTTTCATCATGAAAACACCTACAATATACGATTGTACAAGCTCATTATGGAATGTAGAAAAAGTTATAGGATCTATGCGAGCATCGACAGAGTAAGTAATGAGCAAATATGGCATCAGGTTGTCGTTCTAAAACAACAGGCTTTGAAATTACTTGTCTCAAGAGGTTTCCACCAACGTGACACTTTGTCGTCGGCATGTACATTTCATTATGTTTCGTAATTGTGTAATTATACGTAGGCACGATGCCACTCGATCTTTTTACAAGCTCGTCCTCGCCGCGAGCTGCACGCCCTGTCACCCGCGCCTCCGCGAACCTACGCATAAAACTCAAGTGCTGAAACTGGAGTGCCGAACTAACTCTAAAGTGGAAAGATTGACTTCGTACTGTACACGGATTTCAGCAACTATGTTCATACAAAGTACGTGTGTACTTATAGTTAGTTTGAACTTTGAAATTTAGAAAGAAACACCAGTTTAAACTCTATGAACTCTTAAAACATCGTGTGGTATGTTTATTTTAGTTAAATGTTTTATTAACATTTCACTACTGGTCATTCTTAGGTAATTTAATCATTTGTATTTATACAAACTAACTGTAATCTAATTGAGTGCTTGACGACAACACAAAAGAGAAGATAGGTTCCCTTTTCCCGGATCATTAAATTTAATTATGGGCTTACCTCCTTCAAACTCTGTGGACTGTTTGAATAACCATAAAATACTTAAATGGGATCTTAAAGACGAATCGAATTAAAGATAATACGGTGACGGCTCTCATTTTATCGGGAGATAGTATTTATAAGTAGGTACTTAGTACCTACAGATACAAAAATGTCCATAAATCACAGTTAGGGAAGCGGTTTTCGTATTGCGATATATTTTCGTCAGAACCTTTTATGTCCCACATAATGAATACAAATAATAATTCCGATAAATTCAGCAATAAAACTTCGAAGGAACAAGGACTTCCTTGCGGCGATGAAATAGCGTGACAAAACGGAACGCGCGCAACCCGGAATCAATCCATCTCGAAATTTTTCCATTTATTGTGTCGAGCCCGATGCCGACAGACAGAAATACGAAAAAAGTCTTTGATCTGTATTTGCTAACATTTTCGTATACGAAACTATACATCGTTCATTAATAATAATAAATAATACTGATATTTTTCTTGTGCACAATATGAAACTTATTCTTCGCCCTAAAATTAGGTACGATATTCTACTTATTTTCGTTGATTCGAGCGAACATTACGATGGTATACCCACAGTTCGATGGGAAATATTCGGATAATATATTGGGGGAAGCAATGGTCGGCGTCGAGAGGCAATGTCGGTCATTACTGGCAAATGAAGTGAGAGCCGCGCAAATGATTCGATGCCCGCCTGATTATGCCCGGGGAGCGCTATGCGTGTCACGCGGCCGGCATCCCACCGACCCAGTTTGATGGTTATGAACGTATTTCGCCCATATTTGCAAACGCATGATTTTCTGCGCCTAATGCTTTAATTAAAGCTAATGCATTTAGAAGGATAACTTTTTGCGTCATATATGAATACAGATACTTGTAGCAGGATTTCGATTTAGTTTGTTGCCATGCTTATTTGTTCTCATAATATTTTCTACACAAAACACTAATGCACATCTACTCATAATACCACTGCAATATTATATATTACTAGCTGCGCCCCGCGGTTTCACCCGCATAAGTTTCGATCCCGTGGGAATATCGGGATAAAAAGTATTCGATGTGTTAATCCTGGTTATAATTTATCTGTGTATCAAATTTCATCCTAATCCGTTCAATAGTTTTGGCGTGACAGCGTAACAAACATCCATCCATCCATCTATAAAAACTTTCACGTTTATAATATTAGTAGGAAATAGGATATAAAAACTGTTTAGGTACTTACTCGATATAAGTAAACATGACTGTATATTTGTATAAAGTATATTTTCTCTCAAAAATATAAGATAAAGGGCCATTTTGCAGTGATTTGATATTAAAGATAACATCAAAGTTATTTTCACACATCAAAGCAGAGAGTGTAGCGTAGAGATTAGCATGTAGATACATCGTATCCTATTCCGCTTTGCACTCCACAACACAGCCCCGGGCGCCTTCGATATATATTGATACGAAAGTGTCGCGCGTCGTCTGCGCCCTCAAAATAACATGAACCACGCACCTATTACATTCATACCTACAGGATGAAAAACTATGTTGTCAAAGTTATTTTGTACTTGTGGTTTACAAACGAACAGTTCTTGTTAGTCCAACCAACAAAAAATACAGCGGTTAGCTTATCGATATCTTAGTGGTACATTTAATAAGTAGTCCCAGGTCGTACCTACAGGAACTGATTAACCCCTCGTTGGCCGCAGGCGCCATGCTCTCTCAACATGGACATCCGACCTCTTTCCGGAATCGCCCCCATATCGACACACTCTATCGCTTACCAGTTGCTGACACAGCTCGAATTATTCATTCGTATTTAACCTGAACGTTTTATTTGCTTGGCAAACAACCATCCCATTATATTTTGTTCAAAGTAATAAACCACAGACATTTATTGGTTTCAATTCAGAGAATCGATTTCATAAGGTAATGTTTATTCAGTAACATAATAAAAAAGTAGTTCAAGATTTCTCTGACAGAAATCCATTTCCCCAATAGCGGCCGCTTTATGAAATCGCAGACAGAGGTGCACTTGATAAATATGTTCCATCTGCATTCGCTTGCCGTTTGCAGTTCACTGGCGAACACAGGTTCAACAATAGCTCCACAAATCACCCGGTTTTATAAATCTGTTCAGAGTGGTCCCCGCGAGCCACCATTTGCATTTCATATTGACCAGTTTAAAAGAGATATTTTTTCAAGCTGATCTTTTAAAAATCCTTTGAATAATAAGACAATTTTGAGGCTGAAGTGTTGACTAAACTACTTGTTACTACCTGGTGATACACAGCGCTTTTAAAGTCAAGCCCCAGTATTTCCAATAATAGCCTGCAATAACTTGTACAGTCAAGGCATCCTGACCTGTAGACTTAGCTATGTAGGGCGGTAATAAACTCGTCTGCTGTCAGACCGAAACTAAACTAATGACCAACTCCGTCTTGATTGGATAAATTTCCAGAAATAGAAACAGCCATGTTCCATCGACGTGCGGCGAACTTCTTCATTTGCGGTTGAACTGGCGATGTCTCATATAATCTCTACGTGATGGGAATAGCGCACCGACTTTATATCATTGTTCGCCACTGACAATTATTGAACTTAGCCGAACAAGCCGGACGCCGACGCAGCACATTGGAAATTAACTCAAACTAATTGTCACTTTCTGTTCATTTATTAGAGTACTGATAAAAACCCAAAAATTCAAAATGTTGAGTTTTTAACGATACGTGCCCCATATTACACATTACCTACCTAAAATAAAACAGGATGTTCATAAACATTAATTAATTAATGAACAATAAATTGGGATAAGGGCAGGAGAATGGTGATGATGATGAAACAATGAGTAATTTTCCAAACAGAACAATTTACCGCCATCAGTCACATGACAAACGGCCATGTTTTGTTAAAAGTTTTAATGATGAAGAAATATTTAGGCAATCTCTACAATATATTACAACACTACGTGCCCCAAGATGATTTGCGTGTTTTCTGTAAGTTGGCCCGAATAAAGGGTCTGAGGGAAAATCTTGAGTGACGCAGGTCCGACAGCGAGGGATACATTTTTGTCATTCCGCGCCTTTACATTAGTCCTTCTGCCTGTGCCATGTCCACTGGTCATTGAAAGAAAATGCTACAGATAAGCTACACTGCCGAATGGGACCACAAAGGACGGAGTCGGAGGGATATTCCTGCGATTTAGATTGATTATTTGAACGATTCTCGTATAGAGTTGTCCTCGTGTGAGAGGTTTAAACTAATCACTTCCTGTACCGCAATGGAAACGAATAACTCAAACTCAAACTATTTATTTCAACTAAACTAATTACAGGTACTTTTGAATTGTCAAGGGTCGTTCAGTCAAAAAGATGAATCTACATAGTTGCCCATTCGAAAGCGTAGTAGGTACCTATGGAGAACGGGCAATAAACTCCATGGACACTCTTTTAAATCACAATAATATTGTTATAAAGTATTGGTTACATCATTCATGTTAAAAATTATGCATGTGAGAACAATGCAAAACGTTAAAAGCGTCCATAATGAAAAGATAAAAAAAACAATTCAAATAATAATTTAAATCAAAATAAGCCATGGCAGCAAAGAGTTGACCAGTCCCTACTGACGGCGCCCGTTCACGAACATGACGCATAGATTAGCGCCATTCAGCTCAACCATTTTGAAGGGAGCTAAATGATCCAACACATGTGCCACCATCAGCGAGACATTACAGTGAGCATGACATACTCTCAGCTGCCAAGGCACATTCAAGTCAATGAAAGACGTACCCAGTAAATGGTAGCTTTATAGTATGTATATAGTACTCACATATGTGCTATGCAATTATACAATAGTAGGAGATTGAATTTATATAATGCAAAATAGTATTTTAAAATCTTCAGCAGCTCCAACAGTATGTAGTAGGTAGGGTAGGCGTGTGTGAAGTATTTTCAAATGCTAATCAATTTATTTATGCGTCCTGTGGAAAAGGACCAGCGTTTAGCCAAGCATTTTTGTCAGCGATGTAATCCCTCAACTTATAATATGCTTGGCTGCATAGTGTGCGTTTTATGTAAGATTTGAATTTCATTTCATTGAGTTGGACTCTGTGGGGAGGTATTTTATTGTAACATTTTAAACAGTACCCCATGAAGGAAGAGTCTACTTTAGCCAGTCTGAAACCCGGTTGAACTAATTGGTCCCTATTTCTAGTTCTATAGGTGTGTCTGTCACCTCTTTTACTAAAAAGATTTAAATTTTTCCTTACATACATGATGTTTTCATAGATATATTGACAAGGTACCGTAATGATATTTATTAATATCTTTAAACAGATCCCTTAGAGAATCACGCCTGCGGAGGCCATATATTGCTCTGATGGCTCTTTTCTGCAGAATAAAAATAGACTCGATATCTGCAGCCCGTCCCCATAGTAAAATACCGTAAGACATGATACTATGAAAGTAACTGAAATAGACTAACCTCGCGGTATAAACAACAACTCTTCCAAAATACAACACGATCATACGTTGATGATCGTCGACAACACCAGAATTTTCTCCAATACTTTGTTACTATTACTAATATGCACACGTATCGAAAAGGGTTCTCCCTTATTTCATAAAAAAAAAATGGACAAATTATCGCTTCCCAAACAATTTTCCGCATAATTTAATTTGCCAAATTATTACTTAGCAAATAAACTCTTCACAAATAATTGCAAAACAAACCTAATGCTTGACAAGTGAACGTTTAAACAATAACTTGCTTAACAACTAGTACTCTTACCAATTTTAATGTAGTCAAATATTTCAGTTGGTATAACATATTTTACGCAAAATAAAATATAACAAATATGTAGTATCGTCAGTTTTCAATTTACCATTTCCATTCAGTCAATTGCTTAGTCAATGATAAAATATTTGCATCTTTAAGTCAGTTGCACAAAATATACAAATTAAATTATAATGTGTTTTGTTGGTTTGGTAATACATTCAAAAATATATTTCTGGCACTCCCAGCCCGCTGCGGCGCGGCGGCACGCTCGCTTCGCTCGCTCGGTTCGTGCGTTGTGTGGTCACAATTGTAACCTAAACTAACTGTTTCGTTCTTGTGTTCTGTTCAAATTTCACTAAACTCTAAGAAAATTATAAACTATATATGGCAATTAAGTAATCCTACTAATATTATAAACGTGAAAGTTTGTTTGTATGGATGGATATGGCAAAAACTACTGGACGGATTTGGATAAAATGTCGCACACAGGTGGTTTGTAACTAGGATTAACATATAGGATTTTTATCCCGATATTCCCACGGGATCGAAACTTATGCGGGTGGTGAAACCGCGGGGCGCAGCTAGTATTATATAATATTAAAATGGATTCTAAACTAACAGTTCTGGTAGCAGTTCGTTTTTCGTTCGTCGTTCGTAACCATAAATTTGACTTGTTTCAAACAAATTCAAGAACATAAACATACAAAGAAGTACGCAAATGATATCATATAAAAATGTATTTTTTAATTATATCATTCCCAAAAAATATTAATTTTGTCTTTATATTTTTTTTCACAACAAATCTTTTGTCTATATGTTTATTGTCTAAAGATTGTTTGGTGTAATACCTAAATCATTTGATTAAAGACCAAATGCCTTAATGACATTATCCTTGGTAATATTCTGCCGAGTAAAAATTTGCCCAAATGAAAATGTGCGTGCTAAAATCATTCTGCATTGGTATAAAAAAAAGGTTGCTAAAATTTGTTTGGATAGTGAAATTTTGTCAATTTTTTTGGCAAAACGGCAGGATCCCATCGAAAAGTTACCCTGTTATTTTATTATTATCGTTTATTTAAACCTTAAAATATTATTAAAGCAAAATTTGATTAGATACCTTCCTCCTATAGGACCTCTCCGAACAATTTAAACAACTCGAACGTTCGGGGAGGGTTCAATGGGAATTTTGTAAAATAGGTAACAATACGACCTAAATAAACATTATGGCATAATTCTAATATCCAAGTTAGCTAATCATAAATATAAATCCCAGTAATCTGCGCTGCTTCAGCGCCGGTATCCCAAAATTGGATTCAGAAATTATTATTAGCATTTGCTTATGCCTCTTTTGCATTTTATTTCGGACGTCTGTTAATACCTTTTGAAGATACCATGTTTCCATTTCGAAGCCCTTAAAGAAAGTAACCGGTTATCAGTAACCTAAACTATTTAGATTTTGGAAAAATACAATGAAATATAATGGACAATAAAATGAGCGATCTGATACCGAGTAATACCTATGTATTAAAAAACTACTTAAGTACTTAATTTTCCGACACGTAAAGCTGCAATTTAAACATCTGCTCGTTCCGACATAGGGAAGAGTGCGATGATCTGTAAGTAAGATGAATAGAGAAACTACGTGTCTGTGACACACGGACAGGGAGATATGGCGACGCTTTAACAGCTGCTAATGTGAAAGAAGCTTTATATGTATGCGTGATGAAGTTTACTTATTGCATCGTACTTCCTCGAATGACAAAATTACGTTGTAGGAATAACAGCTTTACAAGATAGCGGATAGGATACCTAACACGAGGTGTTAGGTTTCCTATCCGCTATCTTGTTACACCCTTAATTATACAAGTTCAGTAGTGAAACTTATCGAGTCATGTAAAAGACTACACAATAACATGTCTTGTATAAAACATGTATTGACGTTGTTTCAGAACATGTATTGTTAAGTTTTTGTTCGCGTTTTTGTCGTTTTTTATAAGTTTTGTATACATTCTGTCTTTACAACTTGTTCTAGCCGTAAATTTAAAACTACAAGCGAAACTAGTAGACACCACAATATGTAGAATACAGGTTCTATGCATAACGCGGGGTTAAAGATACAGTAGAGGTATATACCCAAACTGATCGTAAAATATATGTTTAAACATGCTCCATTCCCGTTTTGATTTCGTATTTATATATACACGTTCCCTACCACTTTTGATCATCTCATTCGTTATTCATGATATTTCATTTGTGTTGACTTCTAACGAGTCATTGGAAAGAGGGTGAACAGCCATTACGACTCAAGTGTATCTTCCCAAATTAATTCAATCAAATCTGATTTCTTGACTAAAAAATATCAACAGGAATAATTTTGATAAACAAAGAGATTTGAATGCCTATTTAGACGACTTCATAAAAAGGAGCTTCTTAACTCGAGTGTATTTTGACTGTCTTCGTCATTTTCTGACCGCTTCGTTTTGGGAGTAGGTAGCAAAAATAAATTAAACCAAATCAAAGGAGTTTTCGAAGTAGGTAAATATTTAAAATAAATATATAAGCGAGTTTTTAATGTTAACACTGCTGTTTCGCAGAATTTATTATTCCCCAAGTTTTTTCATTTTCCAGCTTTTAACAGGGGCACATAAGCCAATAATGTCATTCTCTAAGAAACTTCGCTTAGTAATGGCTATAAAAAAATATGTTTTGTAAAATGATCTGATAGTGTAAATAAATCGGCCTTATCATCCTGCAGGAGAAGCTCAATGCCACTCGTCCTTAGATATTAATTTCTTGTTCAATTTCTTTGTAATCTTTCTTTTATTACGTTCTGAGAAAAACAGTGAAGGTTGAAGTATCTTTCTTATCTTTTTTTCAAATGTCCTTAATATTTCTCTGTTGTGTGTCAAATCTAGCCAGTTGCATGCATTTAGTGAGGAGCTGTCGCAACGCAAAGGTTGCAACAGATAAACTGGCGCTGGTTACCGTCCCCGCGGGTAATCTCGCTGCAGACTGGCGACACCGCGGCCCCACGAGCCACCTTAACAGCTACTTGTCTGCACAACAACCATGCTAAATCTTAAGACAAACTCCAAAAGTAAGAAAACTATGATCGTATTTGTTCTACTGTCGCAACAGTAAAATTTATCGTTTGCCGTTTTCTTTTACCTTTTCCCACTGATGATAGCATCACACTAACTAAAAATAATGCACAGGCTGTAGTAAATTCTACTTTTACAACCAACCCTTACTAAACTACTTATACATTTCCATTACACCGGGAATGCTTAAAAAGAAAGAACTTAAATAAAATCCCTCATTCTACTTTCCTTTTAAGGGAAGATCCGAGAGAAATATTACGTCGAAGTGAAAAGATTGTATTGAGAATTATTTCGTTGCGTGGAGGGATGAAGGCGATGATGGCGGCGTGCGCGGCGTGCGCGACGTGCGCGGCGGCGTGTGCTCCACTAACAGAGTTACGGTTGGCCGGGGACTCTTCCGCGTCTCGTTTGCTCAGATTTATGTTGACTCGTTTAATTACACAAGGGCCAAGCAACGACCTCGCCAACTTTTAAAAATTCTGTAGGTATAATCTGACCCAGAAAAACAGCCAATCACTTTTACTGGGGAGCCAATTACAATATTTCTACTCGAAATCACAATTTATCGTCGAGCTAATTAAACATCAAGATGGCCGTTTAGCCGACTCGATTTATTAAACAAATGGATAAGATCTAATAGTAGAATTGAGTTTATATGTATATTTAACACATAATAAAGTGGGTGTAAGAACCTATAAAGTTTTATGTGGGCCGTAAAAGTAGGCACGCTGGTAGAGAGGTCAGCCTGAGATGACACTGTGCTGGGCGGCGAATAGCCTAGTAAATTACTTTTACTAATATTAACAATCACCTCGGCATTACCGAAAGTATAAAATATGACCGTTATGTTTACGGTGTACACGTTACGATACAATCGAAAGTACTTTCCATTATCTGTAATGATGATGCTGCCGACATTCTCTTCAGTGTTTGAGTGGTACATAAATTGTTAGGTATCTTATTTTTGATCTTTCGCTACCGAAGCAAAAGAACATTGGTCTTGTGCTTCGGTAGCGCATAAAAACATAAATCACAGAATTGTATCAGCAGAGAACTTCGTACAATACTATCTTTAAATACCATTAGTTCCTGTATCTTTCCGCAACATAAACGACTATAGCGCGCGTGCTAAATCTTTACGTCACCATTTATTACGACTAACGCCCTTATATATCTACGCGGACAGGAATAAACTGGAGGCTCTGCCTAGCCCCCTCCCCTGTCTTCATGCACACGACACAACCGGCACGACTCACGACTCCTTTCATCTAGTAAAATATGATCGTTCTGATTTCTTGATAGCTTTTCTGGTTCAATAGGCATAACATGAACGATACAGACAACTGGAAGAATACAAGTAAAACCATTCTAGTGCTTTGGCATGTCCTAATTTTAGAGTCTAGTCTCCTAACTTGGAAACATAGGTATTAACTATTCATTCTCGGTACTTCAGATATACTATATCACTCTGACTTGGAATGACAATAATATAATCGACTTCTTGACCTTCCACGATCTTTCCTCCGGGAAAATTGGTTCCAATCCCCTTCAAAGAGGTCAGTATGTTACTGATTTCCATTTCATTTTATTATTACATACCCGAGTATAAATGTTATTGGAAAACCGTATTAGGTCGCCGAAGCTATGAGCTTTGCTGTGAATACGTCTGGATCTGTATGAAAATTTGAATGTGTTTTATCTGTATTGATAAATGCAAGCCGCAATTTTCCTCTGTCAGTTTCTTCACTAGGCACGTATTAAGGTATCAGTGTGTTTGATTTCCTCGAACCACTTAAGTTAATATCGCATATACACACACACACATCAGAAGCATTAACGCGCATCCAGTTTCGGGTTAGTTTAATCACAAACAAGCAGATCTTATTACTGCCCAAAGTCCTTTTGTCCTTCAGCGCTCATTCCGCCAGATGAGTTCTTTATATTTGACTAAGAACGATTTTCTGAAAGTATTCTATTTGAGCAGAGATTTTATGATTTAAATTTAAATATCTGCATCGTTTATCTGATAAAGTTAGTTATTAACTTTATTTTCATTAAAAAGGCAACGGACTTTAAAGTTTATATTTGCACATTTTAATCATTCTGATTCAAAATCAACCCATTTGCAATCCAAATGCACGCGAGCTCTAAAGTTATGAGGAGATAACGTCACTTCTACTATCTGACGTAATTAGGAGCATAGACGTTAAAGTTTAATTAAACTAAATACTACAGACAGCTGAGAACACTAAGAAAATGAATAAGTTTCTGAAAGCCTTGAGATATAATTTTATATACCTAAACTTTAACATACAGCTACTATAGGAGGAGAATGAAAAATATGACGTCATTATACATCAGTACTAAGTTCGTCGTAAAAACGTCATAAACCGTAAATTGAAAAACATAGTATCAGCAGAGACTTATAAAATATATTTTATAAATACAATGTACACAATACAATTTTATCCTTAGATTTTTCCCGTATTTATATTTCCCGCTGCTCTATCAAATAAAACAACTGTTTTTGTTCCACAATCAGTGCAGCTCATATTGTATTATTTTCTTTATTGTATCGAAGCAGGAATGGACTATAATATCCTCAATGACGAAGCGAAAACATTAACTGTTTTATATTACACAAGGAAAGGATGGAAGATGAAATGGTTTCAGTTCTTTAATCATGTAGGAAGCCTGCAAAAGTAATGTTGGTGCGTATTAAAATCGAAATGTATAAAATGTTCCATTTGAGATTTTATTATGGTAGTGATTCAGTTTAATTGCACTCTTTTATTTATTTATTTGAAAGGTACTCTAACGACTTCGTATACGACTATGGTGAATGGGGGTCGAGGGGCCGAGAGTGGACTAAACGGAATTTGTTACGTCTACGAATACACAGCACTTGCATAACAAAGCTTTGTTCTTAAAAATGTGTTTACACAATTAATAATTAAAAATATGAGAATAGGCAAATCGCCGGGACATGACAGTCTTAGCATAGAACATTTTGAGAATGCCGGACCGCATCTTCCACGACTGCTAGCGCTATTGTTTACTTTCTGTATCCGACACTCCTACCTACCCGCTGCGTTGATAAGAACGGTGGTTGTTCCAATATTGAAAAATAAAACCGTTGACGCCAGTGACAAGGGTAATTACAGACCGATTTCATTGGCGACCATTACAGCTAAAATACTTGACGGTGTGTTTGAGAGTCAAATTAATAAACATCTTAAAATACACGATGCTCAGTTCGGCTTTAGGCGACAGTTATCAACTGAATGTGCTATTTTGGCCCTCAAGCATACTGCCGGGTACTATACGGAGAGAAGTACGCCTGTATATGCGGCATTTCTAGACCTTTCCAGGGCATTTGACCTGGTAAGGTATAAGGTCTTGTGGTGTAAGATGCGCGAAGCGGGAGTGCCTGACGCCATCACAAATATGTTTCAGTATTGTAAAAGTGGTTCCTATGTTGTTCCGAAATAAAACAATTATTATTATTATTGGTACGGCCACCAAACCAATCAAGTTAGATGGGCCAACGAGTTGTCTGAGGAGTACGGGTTGGAATGCGGGGTGAGACAGGGTGGATTGACCTCACCAGCGCTTTTCAACCTGTATGTTAACCAACTGATTGTCGAGCTCAGTAGCACTCTTGTTGGTTGTTCTATTGACGGACTGTGTGTCAATAGTATTAGTTACGCGGACGACATGGTGCTGCTGAGTCCGTCAATTAGCGCACTCAGGAAGTTGTTGGCGGTCTGTGAGGCCTATGCAGAAGCACACGGACTTGTATACGACATGCAAAAAAGCAAACTGCTTGTGTTTAGGGCGAAACATAAAAAAACAGCACATAATATGCCACCGGTTATGTTAAGGAGGGTGGCCCTTGAAAGAGTGCTAGATTTTAAGTACTTCGAGCACATAGTTACGGAGGACTTAAAGGATGATACTGGTATGGAAAGAGAACGGAGGGCGTTGGCTGTCCGATGCAATATGTTGGCCCGCAGGTTCGCACGTTGTACACTGGAATTAAAAATAACTCTTTTCAAGGCTTTCTGTCAATCATTGTACACGTGCACTCTGTGGATTCGCTATACGCAGAGGGCATACAACGCCCTCAGAGTTCAGTATAATAATACTTTCAGAATGTTGTTGGGGCTCCCACGTTACTGTAGCGCGTCAGGAATGTTTGAGGAAGCACGTACTGACGGTTTCAGTACCATTCTGCGTAAGAAGACTGCTTCTATGATGCGCAGAGTGCGTGGGATCGGCAATGACATTCTGAAGGTCATTAGTAATAAGCCGTGCTGCACCATTATGGCGCATTGGGTACGTGTACATGTACATATACCCGGTGCGTCTGGTGAGTGCAGCAGATATATGAATTAAATCTTTTTTTCGTTTGTTACTAACATACGAGTAGCATTTATGTAGTGTGTATTACTAACATCATTAAATAAATAAATCATATGGATCAAGGTCTGAAATAAAGTTATTTTATTTTTATTTTTTTATTTTACAATTCATTGGTACCTACATGAAGTCACATAAGGATAAGGATGCTAAAAAGTTACAC
The DNA here is from genome assembly GCA_911387795.2 of Apamea monoglypha. NCBI lineage: Eukaryota > Metazoa > Arthropoda > Insecta > Lepidoptera > Noctuidae > Apamea > Apamea monoglypha. The sequence continues at coordinate 11,642,013 of OU426921.1, forward strand.
GAAAATACACCATCATCATCATCATTCTCTTGCCCTTATCTTAACTTATTTAGAGTCGGCGCAACATGTCTTTTTTTGTTTTCAACAAGAAACAAACACATAAAAACAAAAAAAAAAACGTCAACTTACGATCACTTTTTTGCCACCATTAAATCGTACGATTCCTTTTTTTATTGTTCAACCAAAAACCATAATCGGCCTTTAATGTTTCCACTGCTGGGACACAGGCCTCCTCTCGGTGAGAGGAGATGGGCCGTAATCCACCACGCGGGCCCAGTGCTGGTTGGTAGATGTCATATGTCTTCGAGTTTTTGGTTCTAGGGCATGCCAAAAACTCTTGTAATTAAAAAAAAAACTATTTTTAAAGTTGCATATTAAAGATAATAAAAATATATACACTGGATAAACTCCTCATACTAAATGAACTAACAAACTACTAAAAGGCATTGTATAAGCCGGCCTAAATACATTGAATTTATATTTTAATATATTGAAATCACTTCAGCGCATATCAGGCAGCCCTACAGATAACAACAAACTTTTATGTTGGAGATTATAATAATCTTCTCGCTTACTAGTTGTAATATGTTGTTAATCGGAGTGTAATGTTTAAATTACGCCGGCAGCGGCGCCTCCAGCCTGTATAACCCCCGAGGTGCACGGTTTACAGTAGCTATGAGAAATAGTAAGGTGTTCAATTCGTAACTACCATGTTTTATGTGTTCTAGCTATGTGTGAAGATGTGAATGAATTTATTCCATATTTATTATTCTTGACAGTATAGATAACAAACTAGAATGATTTTAACTTTTATTTAAGAATATGTTTTATTTAATGAAAAAAAAATAAAAAAAAAATATTTTAGATGTAGTTTATTTTTAGGCACTATAATTATATAGGAAATTTGCCACTCTTGGCTGTAAATGTACACCTTTTGTAAACGTTTTTATTAAATATATTATTATCATTATTAATGGTGCCAAAGATACAGGCTGTGTCTGGTTTACGACCAACGTTGTCTGAATGGTAGTTTTAATGACAAAAATAATTATTTTACTTTTAAATATAATTTCTTGAAAGTAAGGCAAAGGCAATTACGCTTTCATCCATCGACAATAAAAAGACAGCCCGGACTTTCGCTCCTTCACCGTTTTCTGTCATTCAAACTGAGTATAGATAATTTATAACGATGCTGGGATATGGCTACCAGCTGTACCAGATACCAACTAGACTCTGATTTTTTATTTACTATACTAAAATGACATTTGGTGTTACTGCAAATATTCCGTCTACTAAGTATTTTACTAGTCACATTTTGGCGAGTTAAACAGATTTACAACTGAATTTTGCTTAACTCGTCAAAATGTGATTATGTATTAAAATAATAAAATACCTAGTAGATGAAATATTTGTAGTAACACCAAATGTCATTTTGGTCTAGCAAATTAACAATCAGAGTTTAGTTGGCATTTAACACATAGGTACATATCTGCAAATTCAACTTCCAACACATATTTTGGTCGTACATCTTTTCTTGACTATGCAGATGTTGGATCAACTGTAGCCCAAAGCCAGTTAATAATTCTTATTTCTTTGTAAATGGTTTTTGTTACAGTGCTCAAAAATGACGTATAAAAAAATCAAGTGTGACAAATCATTCTTTGATTAATATTTGCAGTCGTAGGGTTTACCTATGACTTCCATTTCTAATATTTACCTTATCGTCAGTACCTTCACAAATGATTACGAATACTACTAATTTAGGAGATTAATGAACAGAGCCACTTTGTGCGAAAGGGATCATTTTTTCCGTATGTCTATTAGTAATGCAAAATAAATTTAACATTTGTTTCTATTTACAATTTGAAAGACTGGAAGCACTCTGACTCAGCCTCAGCAGCTGTAGTGATGGGCAATAAGTAATTAGCCTACATCAATAATGTTGTCCTATTCTATGATGTTGTCCTACTAATACTAATCTGTGAAACGGTACAAAGATCTTTTCGCGTGTGACTAAAATCGGAAATTAATAAAATTTATATGGAGCCACTGCGCGAGCTTCCTCTACCGTACCTAAGAATCAAGAAAGTCGGCACAGAAATCACGAAAAAATCAATGAAAAAAAAATAGCCGCTGAATACATAACTTCCTCCTTTTGTTTCTGAAGTCGAAAAACAACTATTGCGATTGCGGTGCGACTACTCGGGCCCTAGAGAGCTGAGAGTTTACACTGATGGATCAAATACCGACTGCGGAACTGGAGTCGGAGTTTTCTCATACGACCTCAACATAAACATATCCAGCCCGCTAGGAATGCTCAACACGGTCTACCAAGTGGAGTGTGTGGGTATAATACAAGCGGCTCATGCCATAGCAACCAGGAGAGTTACGGACACTCATGTTCGTATACTCTCTGACAGCGCCTCAGTCCTCCAATCCCTAAAGAAGGGATGCATCACATCAAATCTAAAACTAGAATGTCACAAGGCGCTTGAACAGGTAACTTTATCGGACCGCAACACAGTGACAATACAATGGATAAAAGGACACAGTGGATCGCTAGGTAACGACGCGGCTTACGAGCTGGCCAGAAGGGCATCCAGCACGTCAGTCTATGGACCGGAACAAGTCGTGCCCATCCCCTTCAATCAACTACGCAGGTGGCAACAGAAGCACACCCACACACAAGCAGAGAACTGGTGGTCCTCATCACCGAGCTGCAAGCAGTCCAAGGATGCCATGCCATCATTAGATGGTAAGCTAACCAAAAGATTACTACGGCTGGACAGGAAAGGCCTGCGCCTGGTGACGGGGACCATACTCAAACTCAAACTCAAACTCAAAGTATTTATTTCAATTAAACCAATTACAGGCACTTTTGAATTGTCAAGGGGTCGGTCAGTCAGAAAATCATCACGAGACACTACTCACTAAACAAACACTTCCACACGATAGGCATAACGGACAGCCCCCGGTGCAGAGCCTGCATGGAGGCTGATGAAACCGTCGCGCATGTGCTCTTTGAGTGCACAGGCGTCACCCAGATTAGGTCGGAAACCTTCGGGACACCCAGATCTTACACAGATGTTCTCAATAGACCAGGATACCTAATAAGCTTCTGGAGGGAGGTGGGCTGGTTAGAATAACCACCGACGGCCGTCATGGCCCACGCACAATGGTCCACCTGAAGGACTAAGTGCGGAAACCAAACCCGTAACATAGAACAACTATTGCGAATATGTATTTTTGTGTGTGTAATATGTATGTTATTAAACCACGTAAAAATTTGCATTTACGTTAAATCTTTATATTTCTAACTAAAGAATTCATCTTCTCATTCAATTTTATTCGAGCTGCAGCCAGACTTGGTTCATGAAACATGGCAATCAGATATGTTATCATAACCGTTCATCGCTTATACTCGAATACGCTCTGTCTCCTACGTTGTATCAAAGTGTATACGGCGTATGAGCTGAAATATACAGATTTATAACTTGCTTACACAAAGAGTTCCAACTGATTTTGCTACAATATATAAGTTAATTTAGGTATAGGTGTGAAAGGCATTCCAGAGGATAAACAACAAAAAATTTTGATCAGACTGATAACGGGAAAGCGTGTGAACCTGACTCTTTGAAGTGTTCGATGGTTCAGGAATAATCTACACTAAAATCTCAGAACTCTCTAATAATAATTTATTTAAACTAAATACACCATGAAACCATCACGGTCATGAAATAAAACAGCTCTAGGCAGATCACTAAAGAGCAGTACCTACTTACAGCTAAGTTAGCTTGGCTGTATAAAATAACAGCACTCGTCATCTGGCGCTGTCTCAGAAACAACCAGTCAAACATATCCCAGTCGGGGAGCAATAAATTGTGCAAACAAGTTGTCTGTTACGAGTGCTACGCTGCTACGCTGCTGTCGTAGCATCTTGTACACTTGAGTACGCCGTAGCAAGAAAGTGCAAGATGCTACGGTACATACAAACGAGCTTGCTGTCCGAATCAGAAATATTACTTTAATACTAAGACTGCTATGCCAAGAAATATAAACTTAGTCTTTTTATTGAATTTGGTACAGTACAATGTTAAAACTGATAAAAGTTTTACCGTAATTTCATTTTTCCAACCTAAACAGTAGTGTAGATCTAAGTATGTCGCAATGTCCTCGTGCATTAAATGATTCGTGTCCAAAGTGAACATTTTCCAGTACATAACGACCTCAACAGATATTTGTTGTTGTATTGTAAAAAGCAATAAAAAGATCCGGTCGGCAGGATGGCCCCCGGCCAACTGGCGGCATCGTCGGGATTGCGACGCTCTTAACTCAATACAAACGACGCTATGACCTACACTAATTCCACTACCACATTTTACATCGTCAAACTAAAATTAGCTCTTTCTTATTAAGGTTTCGTCGCAAATTACACTCTAATGTAATTAGTCGTCGCAAGACAGTACTATGAACAAAAGGCTAAGTACCTTAATAGGGGCATGTGTTCTTGTAAGTCCCGTGAAGCTCTTTATTTCTTAAGCAATATCAGCACAAGACGTCTATTAGATAGTAGCACCGGTTACAACCATTATAGCAATATGTACTAAGCTTAAAAGATTGCAATAGTGCACAAGTGTTGACTATTTGTTATTCCTTCGCCTACCAGCTCCAATAAAAGCCGTTTTCCTCAGTTGCTTCGTGCTATTTGCCCGAGGGAAAACCAACGTTTCAGTACATTTGTTTATTTTATACCCAAAGCAATATGAACACAAAAGAATATTAATACCAATTACTTACTGAGCATATAGAACAAAAACATAACGTTATTAATAACTGTGCATGAAGTAGGTACGTCGAGTTTCGAAGTAAATACACCAAAAGCTTGAAAATGAAACGCATAAAATATCAGCGTTCAAAAATATATTGTTTTGGTGTATATTTTCATTAATTGAGGGTGTGCAGGTATTCGTTTGTGACATATTTTCCACGAGCTGTAAAAAGAAAATAAAGAAAGAATTCCATTTATTTGCATTAAATTACAACAAAATGTTTACCTTCAATGAAGAATGCTTTCATGAATGTATGAGCAACATTGGATGTCTTCGATAATATTTTCAAGTGCGGGATCCGAGCTTGTAATACAAGCAGGCTTATATTTTCTGCTATTGTTCTAGGAACAATTTCCTGATATGAAACCCTTTGTTATAGTGTGATGCAAGCAGTTGGCGGCCTGCCAGCTCTCCTACATGTTTCATATTTCACTGGATCAGCGCAGCTTACAATAGTCGATGTAACGTTTCTTTAATTTTCACGCTATGCAAATACACTGTCTATCAACTATTTAGCTAATAAAAGACAATTTGATCTGACAAATCGTGTTTAACATTTGCATTCATTAATCAGACCACGTCATTTATTTATTAAGTATCCTTTTACCAAGTGTCTAAATTCTTGTCGTAAGACAACTTTATATCTCAAAAGTTGTTCAATAAACTGCTTCGTTATCTTAACTAAATATAGCAGTTTATGCGTAGATATAATCTTATAAAACGCGGGCCTTTGTCAAACAAATGCCAGTACGCACGCACCCGTTGATCCTTCAAAAAGTAGGCCATCGAACTAACCATTATTGTGCTTACGATGGTAATGCACTCTTTTCTTGCAAATAGGGACCGAGTGGAGAATTCCTCGAGTCGAGTGGATTCATTAAAGCGAATACTTCACATTCGATCGCGAGGTAATGGCATTGCTTAAACGGAAGACGGTATAGTAACTTGCATAAAAGAGGACCGTTCACAAAGGAAAGGCGGTTTTCAGCAAACCGTTGTCCGCTTTAGATCTCTACATTGACTTCTTTATTGTATGTAAGTATTCTTTTGTCTAGCGCTATCGGAGCCTTAGTGCTCGACTCGTCCAAAAATATAGCTGCGGGGCGTGTTTTGTGTCCGTCCTCAACGAATATCTTTCTTTTATTTTATATCCGCACACAGAATCTGGTCCGCTTCCTACATGATTACAGAGCTGTCACAGCTTCGTATTTTCCTGATTTGGGAATACATAAAAATTTCAAAGCTTTCGAAGCCTTGAAACCGTCACTCTAACCCACAGTTTATTTTTGGTAAGTTTTTGGCCACATACACACACAAGTATGTATATCTGCCATGATGATACAGTTAGGCGTAAACCCCTGTAAAAATTTGGAATATCTAGTCGTTGGTCGAGATTTATGTCGAATCGCGGCGACAGTGAACCGATAAGATGGACCGGGGTGAGCCAACTCATTTATATGTATATTTGCTGACCACGCCGCAAGCATTCTTGCTCTCGTTTACACTTTCACCCTTGGCTGCATTTCCAATCTGCTTTAAACTACATCTCATTTGTAACATAGGAGTGTAGTCAGAATATCTTTCAAAGCCCGTCTTACATGACCCACATAACCACTGCCTACATATAATATACCTGCGTCGATTGTATTCTCTTTACGAAAAGGCCTAACGACGTGAATAAAAAATGAGTGTTTATCAAAACCAGTGAGTGCTCACCCATCCAAATACAATCCAATTTGTTGTTACTTATAGAGTACACGACAACATCGGCAACGTTTTTATTTTCAAAAGAATAAGAGAATAGTCTAGTATTAGTAGTAGTAGTATAAGTGGTATTTTCTTTCTTAAATTTATTTATGAGGTAGCAAAATGTTGCCATAGCAATGGTTTAATTAATACCTATATATTATGGTTATTTTCCTGTTTACATTGAGAAACAAAAAACTTAATATACATTTAACGAAAAAAAATGACAAAACATTACGTAATTCAAATAACAATGCCTGTTTTCGTTTTTATTATAAGAAAACGTCATAAAATCAAGAGCAACTCAAAATCCGTGTTTCCAAGTAGGTACACGATATAAATATTTAAAGATACTTAAATACATAAAATGTATGTAATAACACCTTAAGTACTAAGAAGGGTTGCAAATCACGTATCGAGGATACGGCCGTTATCTCTAACCCCGAGCTCCGAGCCATTGAGATACAAGAGCCTACCGTGGGGCCTGTAATGATGCCGAGTTGTAATGAGCGCTCCCTCCCTGACTAGGTACTGTACGATGATAAATCAACGAGATCTCCATTAACAACACACAATGTGTAGGTATGTGGCGAGTAGTGACAGTTACGATAAGAGAAGCAGTTCAAGAGACCACCGGGGTAATTGCGTAACACACTATCAGTAGCAATGGCTTACATTTTGAAAGTTCAACAACATTAATTGCGTTATTTACGTTGTTGAGCTGACAAATTGTTCGAACATACCAATAGATTAATAATATCCTTCAAAATGTTTCAGATTGTGGTTGTTAGTGTGTTACGCAATTAGAGTGCAGAAATATTGGGCACCCGAAATTGTATTTTTAGAAAGAGAAGCCAAAAAAAATCGTAAAACCTTCGCCATAGATATACTCATATATAAAACCCCATCCAAAATATATCTCAAGGCCAAAAATCTGTGGACTGGTAAAGGAAAAACCTGTAGTAAAGGACTGGCCACCGATCCCCGCGGGTGCCATAAATGGGGACCGTTTCTATTTTTAGACGTTGAGCAGCATCTTCCTTTTGAGCAACAACAACGTTAATTGTGATCAACATTTCGTTTGCTAATTACAGTGATCAAGACAACATGATGGGGCTTATATAGAACCCTGGAAAGAACTCTTGCTACTTACTCTTAGAACGGACTAAGAACGTTTACGGGCTCATAATGGGGATAAAGCAAGAGACTGCCATAGTCATTAGTCCCCATTCCGAAAGGCATAAATAGGCATTATTGTCTCTTTTGATCGGGACTCTTTTCAGTTGTATCGGTCAATTCGCTCATACATCTAAATAATACAGACTATTGTGTATCAAAACTGGACATTAATGGAACCATTTATAAAACACTGGCTTATCACTACTACCGAGTACTACCGGGTTTAAAAGTATCCTATGTGTTAATCCAGGTTATAAACTGTTTGTCAAATTTCATCCAAATCTGTTCAGCCGTTTTTGTACCAAACAATCCGGAGAATACATCCAGACAAACGGACAAAAATTCTAACAAATATTATTCGGACTCAGACTCGTTCCCACATTCCGTAGCAAATAATTATTGTTTTCAAAAATTTTAGATGTACAGTTTTGACTTCGTTACTATTCAATTACATATATGTATAGACTACCTACCTATACGTTTTAATATAAATGAAGTTACAGTCAAAGTTTTTATTTGTAAAACATAGGTGTATGACAAGCTATGAGTAACAGATTTAACTATCCTCTAATAATAATATTTCTTAGGTACTATTAAATTTTAAACATATTTACAACTGACAAATATAATCACAAATTAAATAACTAATTATTACCGCACATATTTATCCACATATCTCGCATTATGTTCTAGGTATTCATTAATGGAATAATATGCCTTTTGAGTTAAGAAATTATTTAAATATCTTTTTTAAATCATTTAGCTCGTGTTTTCCTCTAATAGGCTCCGGTATTTCATTGTACAATCTGGGTGCCATGCCTAGAAAACTTTTTGTGGAAACTGTTGTGTATATTAGCGCAAATCCCATTGTTGCGACGTTTCGATTTTAATGTTTTAAATAGATATAAGTTTGATTTCACGAATACTGCTGTCTCATAAATATATAAACATGGTAGGTTTAGCAACTTATACTTTTTTAAAAATGGCAAGCACCTGTCAGTTGATTTTAGCTTGAAGACAGATCGTAAACATTTTTTCTGTGCCTTGAATGCCATGAGTTTATCTGTACAATTTCCCCAGTATATAATTCCATAGCGTAAAGTAGATGTTACGTAGGCATTGTACGCTACTAGGACGACGGGCTCATTTACAATTTTTCTCAAGTTATAAAGTGCATAAGAGTATGGATTTAGTGATTTAGCGAGCAATATACCGTATAGTTATCAAGGTTTTCATTACCAAGTTAATAATGCCCACATACTTTTATTTAAATATTCGCGTAGGTACATAGTATATTCTTATTCAAATTTATTTCAAATATGAGTTCATTTGTCATGAAATATCAGAGCTTCATAGGAATCCACGCTGGATTATATGAGATAGAGCAGATCGGAGACGGACGAATATTGAAATAGGTATTATTCGAATGCAATGGCTTTCCTTGACTTGAAATTCAATACTTACATATTATTTTAAATGGCATCTAAGTCTTTTATCAATCTAGTTTTGTGACAAAATTATATCTTAAATCAAGCATCTATTTATTGTATCTGTTAAAACGTGTTGTGGAATTTAAACGAGGCAACCAGGTGTGATCTCTTATCTAAAGTTGTATGAAGAAACTACACATAATACCTACCTAAATTCAATAATACTAGTCTTCTGTAATACCTTGGTTTTTTTTTTAATCATTGAAAAACCAATTTTATGGTGCCTAATCAAACCAACCTGCAACGTCTATTCTTTAATAGAGATATGTAATATGTTCTATACAGAAGCATGAATGAAAAACTGATTAAAAAAATAATATCGTTGAAACTTTATTCTTTCCAACATTGCACATAAGGTTTCAGACAAGTGCAGGGACTGTCGCAAAGGAGCTGTGGTCGTAAACGGACTATCAGCGGAGAGGAAATAGGGCCATAGCCGCGGACGCACGCACGGAAATGAACCCGCCCACAAATGCTTCCTCAGCGTGCCGGTCTGCACGCAGCCGTTTGTTAAAGCTCACTCCGGAACACTGCCACCACTGCTCCTCCTATCCCGCAGATGTAAATAATAAGTACAAACAAACAATGCTGCACTGTTATTGGATTTTTAGATTAAAGATGCAAGTGACAGGAACGTTTTCAATATAAAAATAGAGTGCTGAATGTTGCTATACCAACAAAAGCCGTTTAACCCTTAAATAAAAGAAGAAGGGAGAAAAAGTAAAGTAGTCTTTGGTCGGCTCTTTATTTTAGGTAGGTACCTATAACCAAAACATAACAATAACAATAAACAATAAACAATATTTATTAGTTCAAGACTTAAACCTATTTACATACAATTATTGACTGTAACTTAGTGGCAAGGTACTAGACATGTGCAACTGGGCTTAAACTAGGAGGACTCCTGTGCTATAAGCACCAGTTACTTCCGTCACCACCGTGATCGAGCTGCCATTACAAGTGTGGTGCCGGGCAAGTAAGTACTACAATATTAATATATATTTAGAAAACAGCAGTGGGTTATTTCCTAACGGAACCCGTAAACAAGCGATATCTTATTATGAAGCCGAGTCAGCGCGCTGACAGGCCGGAGTGACAGCCGACTGAGTCACCCTCCTCTCATTACATACCTTTCCTCCGGCTGTCTACCCCAGCATAAATAATAATATACTCATTCGTTTCCTATGTGATGATAATTAAGTTGAGTCACCAAGATCTCTTCCAATATTTATTATCCAATTTAAAATCGGTCGGCGTTAAGAAAATTTATTTCTGAGGCTTTCTTTATTTCATGATCAGAGCCGCTTACTCGGGAGTGGTTCAGTTTATATTCGACGGCAGTATCCGTACGGCACATTTGCTTCCAATTCAATTCTCTGCTCGGCTCGTTGCAGCAGTGAATGAGCCATCGCCGAGATTGTCTCCTCGCCCGCGCCGCACCCTGCGTCCGCCGCACCGCGCCGCACCGCACCGCTCCAACCCGCCGCGCCCGAACCCGCGACGCGACAAATACCTTCATGCCTTCACCTGCGAGTAAATCCGTTTATGCCATTATATAACGGTAATGTACGCGTAAATTACCTACTTGTTCCTTGGGGCGCGATCATTCAATAAAAGTACCGCAATTTGAGAGTAAAAATTCTTATACATTTTTATTAAAGTGTAAACATTCTTCGAGCCTGACGCGATGTAAGTGTAATGGAAGGCGAACTGCCTTCATTTATGATCGCTCTCTCGGTGCTCAGTGCTCGCAGTGTTCGCACGATATGTGAATTGCACTTCCGTGCTACAGAATAATAAATACTAAACACAAAACAACGTGCTGAAAACTTTTTGCTATTCACCCAAACGTGTGGAAACTGCAGTAGATATCCATTACACCGCTAGTTTGTTCCACGAGATAGCTGCACTACGTTTTACTATAGGTTGTAACAAAAACAAAAGCTAAGTTATTAATTTGCAGCGGTTTGTTTTTTGTGCATGGATATTTGGGGGTTCTCAATCCAATCTCGATTACACGTACATTTCCAATAGTAATGACTTTTGTTCTTGCCGGAGCGCATGGAGCTGCATCTGGTAAACTGCCAAGTGCCAATGAAGCCAACGTCCTGCCGTTACGACGATTACTCGCAGGTTTAGCCCAAAGTCACATGTTCGTCCTACATTACCCATGTAGTAATAATTGATTACAAATACGACGTCTGTATATTGAACCAACGTCACGCCGACCGAACGTAGTGGTTTTGTATTATAAGCATTCAGAACACATCGACACATAACTAAATAGTTTGAGCCCATGGTAAGTACCCAGCTTCCCCTCTACCGGACTCCAGACAGAACCCACCTTGTATAACTGTAAATCTAGATCGACAGAGAAATAAACCCATTGTCTACCAAGATAAATAGGTTACGCCTCTTTGCGGTAACCACAGTAAGAACCCGGGCTATACCTATGAGCTTGGGAATTCCCTAAGAGCTTTTCCCGAAAACAGGTTATTTTACTTTGATTCATCGAGCCTTTTCACAACAGCATTATTAGTATTCTTTGAAGTTTTCATTCAGATGCTCTGTGGAATTAGAATTCAAGATATACATTTTCTGTAAAACCACGTAATAGATCTGAAAGTCTCATAAAACGTTTTCTAAAAGGTAACAATACGTAAGTAGCTGTATTCACAACGAAGCAGGTATGGGGTAGCTGGTGTCGTCGGTACCGCGGTATGGTGCGGCGCTGCGGCCGCGCCTTGGGCACCTGTCTCACCGCCGACGAGGAAGCGACTATAGCTATCGAGTATTTTCTTGCTCAAGAAACGTACAAGAGATGTATGTCCCGTGTCAGTAAAAGAGATACATAACTAATATTAATAGTTGATCGGTAACTATTCACACTGCCGGAAACTCCCACTCCACTAAAGTTGAAGCAGCATTAAGGGAATCAAAGAAAATACTAGCTCGCTCGGAGGATAGAACACTCGCTGAAAGACTCTCGCTTGGTACATACGCATACCAGAAAGTGACTGGGCAGTCATTATACTCATCGCACTCACACACTCGCTTATAGTCCGCCGACAAAACTATCACAACTACACACTCGCTGCTTGCCAAGTCGTGTCTAGTTGCTAGCCCTACTTGCTTCTCGCTAACCGTCGGCGGTGTAACAGGTGCCTTCGGAAGGAAGCTCCCAATCAGCGAGCCAGCAATGCGCATCTGTACCGTACCGGAGGAAGCAAAGAGTAAAATTATATACTCTTTGGAAGGTCGCTTGATTTACTGACCGAGATGAATCGCTGCATGAGAAAAAGCGCTTCCTGACTCTTCACTATTTACTTTGAAGGACCGACGCCTGCAATAAAGTGTATCTGATAATGACAGCCTTTAATAGAAATTTGTTGGTTGTGTGTGGTGTAGTTGTATGTACAGGGTGGGCCAAAAGAAATCACCCTATTGCTCTATGCTCTTATTTTTACAAATGGCGGCCAATGTCAAATCTGTTTTTACATTTGTGGACTAGACAGATGTAGAATACAAGTAAACAAGCCATGGAGCGATACACTCCCCAAGAACGTGGAATAATCGTGTCTATTTTTTTGCGTAACAATTCGTCTGTGGTGTTGGCGCAGCGCGAATTCCATCGCCGATTTCCCGGTCGTCCGACACCGACTGCGCAAACACTGCGCCGTTTGGCCACCAACCTTGAAGAGTATGGGACCACACGAGACGTTGCCAAGAGTGGCCGGCCCCGGAGCGCCCGTTCTGCCGAGAATATCGCCGCTGTTGCCGAGGATGTCGAGCTGTCGCCGGAAACATCGACCAGACGCCGTGCCTCGCAATTAGCCATCAGCCGGTCGTCCCTAAGGCCAATTTTGGTAAACGACCTGTGCATGTTCCCGTACAAAGTCCAGTCCATCAGCTTGCTGCCTGTCGACCGCCAAACGCGTGTAACCTACGCCCAAACCATACTCAATCTCGAGGACGAAGTGGACGATTTTTCGACCAAAATCATAATGAGCGATCCACCTCAGCGGGTACGTTAACAAGCAAAACTATCGCTTCTGGGGCACCGAAAATACACGAGTGATGCACGAGGAGCCATTACACCCGCTCAAAGTGACTCCATGGTGCGCTGTTCACGCTGGAGGAGTCATCAGGCCATTTTTTTTCGAGAACGCCGCTGGTCAAATGATAACAGTGGATGGTGCGCGCTATAGGGTCATGTTAACCGATTTTTTTCTGCCGCAATTGGACGAATTAGGACTGGAGGACATGTGGTTCCAACAGGACGGAGCAACGGCACACACTGCGCGAGCCACAACCGATATTCTGAAGGCGGCGTTCCCGGGTCGCCTCATCTCTCGTTTTGGCGATTTGCACTGGCCCGCAAGATCGCCCGATTTAACCGTTACAGACTTTTTTTTGTGGGGTTTTTTGATGTCCCGTGTTTACGTGAACAAGCCCGAGACCCTGGAAGCCCTCAAGGACAACATTCGACACGAGTGCGAGAATCTGTCGCCCGAAGTTCTCGCCGAAGTGATGAAACATGCCATAAAACGAGCCCGTATGGCAACCAATTGTGACGGCGCCCATTTGGCCGATATCATCATCTCGACTTGACCAATAAAATTCTAAAGGTTCAAATATACATACTCAAAAAACAGAATCGAAGTTTCTCATTTAGAAAAAAAATGAGAGCCAAACAACATCGGATGACTTCTTTTGGCCCACCTTGTACTTACTCGTAACACTCTCTTTGCTGCCAGGTTCAGCTTTCTCACATTTTCTTGTTTTTCCGTTTAGTTAATTGTTATGACCTCAATTGTATACAATATAGTCAAAATTCAATCATAATTTCACATAGGTATGTGAATATGGGGGAGGCCTTTGCCCAACAGTGTGGCAATATAGGCTAACGGAAAAAAAAGTGAAATTATGACTGTGTAACTTTTTAACAAAATATGACAAAATATTTAGGTGCCTACTACTATGTACTTACTTTAGTGCCTACGAATATGAATCAATGTATTTCTACAGACCTATCACTAAAAGAAAATTAATGCTAAGTACTAGTATTCATTTGATGAATTCGAAATTAAATTAACAATTTAGGTCGTATTTTCAACACTTCATTTTTCCTCATTCTCTCTCATCTTGATGCAAATAAGCACTTTCACTTGCACTACCTAAGCGCGCCATTTTTCGCGTCATTGGTTAAAAGATATCTTAAATATCTTTAAAAATGTGTAACGATTTGATTACTTTGCGCGTAGCGTACCCGCGGGGACTATCGTAATGAGATTTTTATAAACAATAGGATTTCAGAGAAGAAAGAAATTAATGCTAAGATGCTTAGCAGGCAACTTAAAATAACGAGCATTTAGGGAAATTGTTTAGATAAATAAAGTTGCCGAATTTTTTCTTTTTGTTAATAACTACTTATTCAAAATGAATGAAACGGTTTTTTGAAACGAAAAGAAACAATCTGAATGTAAAGTTTTTTTCTGAGATTAAATAAATTATTATTATTATTATTATTAATAATAATAATAATTTATTGCGCCTTTGTTTCTTACTGTGGGCATTTCGTTATTGGTTTTTTGGTTGTATCGGTTATACATTGCAATAATTAGATTTTTCAAAAATTTCTTTATCACATCTAACATAATGTATTATAAACATGCTTATGCATGTAGTTATATGACTCCTCATAGCCCAACTCAAAAAATCGTCACGTAAACAGATACAATCACTTTCACATTAATTCAATTTTCTTCTTTTAGTATAATATGCGTGGTACTTAGTGTCTACTAAAATATTAATGTAATAAACACTCACCAGCGTGCAAAAGGTTCTAATATGTGCCGAGAACAGGGCGATGCCTACTTCATATGTACCTTCAACGTTTTACCCACCAAATGGAAAGCTTTTAGCTTGTAAACGAATTTCTATACTATTCGCAACGAGCGTGCTTACTGGAGACGCACATCGCACGACTAGATTTGAAAAGTGTCTCTCGATACAATTTTGTTGGCACTTATGTAGGTATGTATGTACGTTTACCATTCCATTGTAAATTGTTTCGTTATTTCCCTTGGGTATGTGTCGATATTCCGCGACAATGACGTTTTATAGTTTTCTAAATAAATGTTGGAGTAATAAATATGTACCGGTAGTTTTGTAACCAGTAGTTTTGAATATTTTGTATTGAGGCATACTATACATACTACTACTGCTTACGCTACATGCATGTTTTATGTTATTAAGAATGACAGCCCGTAAAATAGACCACAGACAACACAAATGACGGCATATGCTGGTGTATGCTCGCGTATTGTGAAACGCAACTTGTCCGGAAGAAGGTAATTTATAGCGGGTGAATTTTAATTAAACTCGAATTAAAGCTGCTGCTGACGGAACCGCACTGAAAAACAAACCCTATTATTTACTTACATCTGCATTTTAATTCACGAACTGTTCGTTAATCTTCGTACCTACTACTATATTCATTACAGGTAGATGTAGGTGAGCGGTACAGTTGGAATTATAATTTAAACAAATGAAAATGAGTAAGTTCTTCTTTTTTAAATTTTTAATATTATCATATAATTACGAGATTCTAAGCGTTGAAACGATGCTTAAACATGTTAACACCCATTATCATACTCGTCTGCATCCCTCGAGATTTGTTATACCAAATCAATTTACTTTTCACCCACCATTAACGTCACATTTTCGGTAATTATGATCAAGACGTTAATCGTTATTTAGGCCAAATAAAAAAAAACAATAATAACCGCATATTAAAGACAAAAACCCTTTCAGACTATAGTTTTCATTCAAATTGCAACATATTGTGTTTGAACCAGTGAGGACTGTATCTCAATGGGAGGTAAGGCATAAGTTTTTAATGTTTGGATCGAAGTCCTTTAAAACAGCTTACGGTAAGAGTAACGTATCGAAAAAGCGTTATGCGATTTTATTATTATTTCCATGCGACTTTTTTATATAATTATAATAGACACACAGAGAGAGAGACAAAAATTATTATTTTTTTTTTTTGTCATTTGTGTCATTTTCATGGTTGTTGAGGGTGCTAAAGCCAACTCAAAACTAGTGAAGTCAGAATGAAAATCTTGGCAAATGCAACAATTTTAAACATTTTCATCGTCGTCATCGTTTTCATGGTTTTCGAGGGTGTATTTAAAAGGTATCTGTGACGTTGTACTGTTTACAGATTTTAACGACGTAAACAGTGCACTTTCAATGGTTACGGATTGGTTTACGTCAAATAACCTAGTTCTCAAAAAAAAAACGAAATGTATAAAGTTCGCCTTACAGAATGTTAGAAATCTAGGATCCAACGTCGTCTTAGATAAAGAGGTGCTTGCAACTGTAGCCTCGGCAGTTTTTCTGCCATGACAGTAGATGCCAAACTTCAGTGGGGCCCACATATATCACGCCTTGCGGGGAGGCTCAGTTCGGGTACCTACGCCGTCAGGAAAGTAAGACAACATACTGACGTTATTACAGATCGGTTAGTATATTTTAGTTATTTTCTCAACGTTATGTCCTACGTTATTCTGCTGTGGGACAAAGCCGCTAATATTCAAAATATATTTTTCCTTCATAAACGATCTCTTCGAGCAATTTACCAGCTACGCGCCAGAGTTTCTCTGAGAGATTTTTATAAAGGTATTGGTATTCTCACGGTTGCATCACAAATTCATCTGCGCCAACACCTTATATATTAGGTAAAATATACACTAAAAATAGTGATATTCACAATGTTAACACTAGAGATAAGGACAAACTACGTGCCCCGTTTCACCGGCTTCATAAGGTTCAAACTAATTTTTCGGGCTTGGTTTATAACAAGCTACCTATTTGCTAGCTTTGCGTTTTAATGCATTTAAAGCTTTCAAAAAAATCTTTGTTTAAAGGCATTTTTACTATTCCATCAGTGACTACTTAATCGATTTGAATAGATGGTCGCTGTGATTAACTCAAGACAATGTTTATAGTTCATATAATTGTTTATTTTATTTTAATTTATTATTGACATAATCTACGTACGGTGTAATTTTCATGATTTCCGAGGGTGCTGAAGCCCTCGAAGATGAGGTCAAATTGAAAATCCAAGATGGCGGCTGCGAAAATATTCAAATTTTTCATCATTTTAACATTTTCGCAGTCGCCATCTTGGATTTTCATTTTGAACTTCGTTCCTGTCGGGTACGTTATACTGATAGTTTCACGAGATCCTTATTTTTTAATTAGAATTTAATTTTAGGCCCTTAACACTTAAATAGAACCCATCACGTAGGAAACAGGAAACGTCAGCCTTTATTTATGTATTGGAGACACTTTTAGAGGAGAACAGACAGGAAAACATCATGTCTCCGGAATTATCTTACAATAAATGTAGTAGGTGCTCCATACCGTCGATAACCCTTTCTTGATGGTATGATTTCACTCAAAAAACTCTGTATAAATGTGAACTTACTATAACAAAAAAGTAGGCCTATAGATATCGATATATTGGAACGATACTCGTTACGAGATCCTTGTGGAGTAGCGCGGTCCAAACTCGGCCCCTCGAGACACCGGACCCTTCCGAGAGGTAACCGTTGTGGAAATATCTATACCTACTCCATTTGCTCGCCAAAGCTTTTATACCATTTCTACTTGTACGCACGAGTGCCAATATAGACGCGAGTACGTGGCCGCGAGCTCATCGCATATTCTGTTATCATCTTCACCTCACAAACAGCGATCGGGCCGCTGACATGTTAAAGGTTAGTTTTGTTATTTATTCAAATGCTAAATAAGTATCAGGCCACCTAATTGTGTAAAAACATAGTACTTAAGTTAATAAAGAAAAGTAAAGGAATAAAAACCACGGAACAAAGGAACCAGCGAACAACAGAAAATACACAAAAATCGGCACACAAACAAGAATCAAATCCTGAAAATGACGGTGTGGGTACCTATAACGAGCCCGGTTTCATTACAACGGCCCTGATAATTGATGGCGTATCAAAAGCAAGTAATTTATTACAAGAAAGTTGGGCAATTAGAGCTAAAAACACAAAAACCAGACACGAGGGAGAACGTTATCGACGACGGCATCCATTCCCAAGTCCCATTAGCCGCAGCGGGTATGGGACCGCAGCGTTTGCACCTACAAAAGTCCGTAAGTACTTACTACATATTTACTTATACGTATGTACTAAGTACTAGGTGTGATTTTGGTATTCTATCATGTTTTTATTTTAAATTATACGTAGAAGCTAAAATAAATTTTACTTTACATTGCTGTTTATTGTATAGTTTTACTAGCTTTTGCATGCGGCTTCGCCTGTGTGGTGGTCGGGAATTATCACTTGGGAACGTACTACGGGGATAAAAATCTTGTTTTCCAGGTCAAATTTCATCGAAATCCGCTCAGGCGTTTTGGCGTGAAAAGGGAATAGACCAGACAGATAGACCGCCTTACATTCACGTTTCAAATATTAAAAGTATGGCCAATTTGCAATTTGTAAGTAAGTAGGTAAATTAATTAATTATTCTATCATTAACTCACAAAGCGGCCTAATATACTCCCGGGAGTCTCGCAAAAATAGATTATTAGTCGACGCTTGATAAGGTACACAATTTTACTCACTGTTCTGACCGTACATCTTTTTTAATAAGGCCGATTACATCATCATCCTCCCGGCATGATAGTTCTAAACATCGAGTCGAGTCGGTTAAATAGTCACTAAAACTCAGTTAAAAGGCAAACTTTCTGAGTAACATAAAATCTTTTTTGATATAAGTAAGCCGTTTTTCTTACAAAGTTTCATGATGAGTTCTAATAAGAGGTAACTCAGTACAAAGTTTTGCTTTTATAATAGAGGGGAGTGCAAGCCACCTGGAATACCAATATCAGGTTCCACGGGAATTTGAATTTGTTCATAACAAATAGAAAAGTTGCGGCATGACTACATATTAACCTGTTAATAAGGAAGTTTTGAGTACCTACTATAAAATACTCCATATGTTAAAATATGAAAAAAATACAGCAGAAACCGATTATTAATTTTTCTTTTGTAAATATTTTATCTGTAACATCACCCTGCTAAAAATATTGTCGGTAAAACTCATTTTTTTACGATCACATTACTTAAATATAATACACAAATTATAATGTGTAAGCGGAGTAAAAATAAAGTATTGGCATTACGCGTATGAAATGTGGAAGCCCTGTTTCCCATGTAGGTATGTGAATCCGGGTGTCCCATTTTGACTTGCAAAATCAGAATGGTGAACCTACGTGAAGGTGGCTGAACAGAATATTGAATAATATGGCTTCTTTGATACGGGGTAGGTTTAAGGCGCTCGTGACTAAATAATAACAGGCGCACGGGACGATCGGTCAGGTTAAGCTACACTTGCCGCGGTTGGTCCATGGATGGGTGACCATCTTTACATACCTAGAGCCGCGCCTCGGAAAGCACGTTAAACCGTTGGTCCCGGCTGTCATTTGTGGTTTTTTGACAGTCCTTACGGGTAGTCAGAAGCCCGAAAGTCTGACAACCTGTCTAAGTACCAAGGGGTATTTTATTATCTTTTTCCTACCATGTACGAGTAGGTATCATATGCATTTTCATAAACTAAAACACAAAGTATAACATTTTAATCATCATTCTCATGCCCTTATCCGAATTTATCTGGAGTCCGCACAGTATGTCTTCTTCTTTCATACTTCTCTATTAGTCGACATCTTTATAAGGAAATACGTAAATTAATTATAAGATGACTTCCTGCTATTTTTTTAAGTTTTATCACATCCATTTCTCTGAAACTCCTTGAAAATAAATAGGTATCTTCAGGCGCAGCGGATTCCGTTTAGTACGCACCTACCGTATCTACGTCATAAATTTTAATGAATTATTTCTGGAAATTTGCATAATTATCGAATTAACATTGTTCCGCTTCCAGCTGGAATCATTTTAATGAGGGGAATGTCGTCAGTTCTCTCTTGGATCCTTTTTTTACGACTGCCATTGGTGCTTATTACAGAATAAATTTTAAAGAAGTGCGCGAGGAAATTAAATTTGGCAGGGAGCTATTTTAATTAGAAGCTGGAATGGAAACTTTATATACAGCATTCCAGAATATAGAACTGGAGCTATAGAAGTAATCCCCTTTACGATCTCATTTCAATCTGACTGCAACATTCTGATCTGATAGTATGTAAATCAGATCTACAAAATGGAGCAGAAGTCCAACGTAATAGCTACCTACGACTTACAATGTTTTGAAAAACAGTGTCTGGATGTGGTTACAAAATATAACGACATGCTCCTTGGTTAATTAAAAAGTGGTTTAATTGTACAGTCTGTTCTCAACATTATCTGACCCACCCTAAAAACAAACGAATTTGGACCATCTACCTGTAACATTAAGGTTTATTCAATTTATATGAGCTCATCAGAGAGATCAAATCCTGCGACAAAGATATTGTTTTGCTTTCAATTTAGAATTTGTTCCAAAACTATTTCTTGTATTATTGTAAAGAACTATAGACGGATAATCTTCAAATAAAAACTTTACTTCGTATCCAACCATTCTTGCTAAATATAAATTCTAGCCTAATAACTTATCTTGTTTACAGGTGGGTAAATAAAAAAACTAAAGTTCACAGAATTTATATTTACCAAGAATGGTTGGATACGAAGTAAAACATATATTTGCTTCGTGAGGTAGATAATAAATTCATCTGGGTAAGTGACAAAAGTTACACTATGCCTAATAGCAGAGACTGCGCGCGCACACACATTTGCAAATCGTTTCACATAACTCGTTAAGTATTTTTTAAGCAATTTGGTACCTACGGCAAGGTAAAATATGTTTGCGCGTAGTCACTGCATACCCTTAGTAGCATTTGAATACCAGTTTTATAATGAATACGAATATTTATTTTTCAACTACCCACTTATTACAAGTTATGCGAAAATATTACTATTTTAGAAAGTTTATATTTGAAGATTATCCGTCTATAGTTCTTTACAATAATACAAGAAATAGTTTTGGAACAAATTCTAAATTGAAAGCAAAACAATATCTTTGTCGCAGGATTTGATCTCTCTGATGAGCTCATATAAATTGAATAAACCTTAATGTTACAGGTAGATGGTCCAAATTAATTAACCTCCCTGATATTTAAATACACGGGTATATACAAAAAACACTTTAGTATATATCAATGCCCCTATGTATAGTGGACTCTATGTGTAGCGGAACGGGACGTTTATCGGTTACGGCGTAGCATGTAGCATGTGACGTGGCGTAGCAGATACGTCATCGGGCTAGCTTCATTCCAGGTACTAATTACTGTAGTGAACTACGTTAGTATAATACTATCTGTGAGAGAACTGAGATTCCGCTTAATGGTAAGAAGTGGGTATTCAAACTCAACTAGATTCAGGATTTGCGGTACCTAATAACTTTAACAAGATGGTACCTATGTATATACATCGAAAAGTTAGCTAGTTATTAGTTGAGATGCTGATCAATGAGTACCTACTCCTAGATACCGTACACAAGTGGATTTGGCGAGTAAGAGGCAGCTACACTGTGTTAAGGAACTGCAAGCGTGTGCTTTTAGGGTAAGGGAATCTGAGGGACACAGATTTGACCGAATTGCAAAGGGGACGTATACCGTTTTATCAACATTTAAGGTGAGCAAGTTATCGGCCAAACATTTCATTACGAGGGACAGCGCAGCCTCGGCGTTTTGATATTTCTGGGGCCAGTCATAACCATCAACAAGGGCAGTGTCATCCGCGTACGTATATACATATCATACAATTTTCGGGAGGCAGTTTGCAGAGTTCATTTTTTATATAAATGAGAAAGAGAGTAGGCCCCAGAATGCTGCCTTGCGGAACGCCGTATATGATTGGAAGCTCGTCACTTTCGTGTAGGCCGACTTTCACTATTTGGGTACGGTCGCTGAGATAGTCTGCGAAGATTTTCAAAGGGTGTCCACGTATTCCAATGCTTTCCATTTTAGTTATTATTACTATTAAAGTGTGTATTCGGCTCCCTGTCTATAATCTAGTTCAAACTAAATACTTCAAACTGATAATGTAGCGCACGGAACGGCAACGCCGCTCCTTACCTCCTCCGAAGCAATAATTTGATGTTTTTGGCGCGAAAACTGTTTTTAGGGTTCCGTACCTCAAAAGGAAAAAACGGAACCCTTATAGGATCACTTTGTTGTCCGTCCGTCCGTCCATCCGTCTGACAAGAACCTTTTTCTCAGGAACGCGTGGAGGTATCAAATTGAATATAAATAAAAAGTGAATTAAAGTAAAAAGTAATTGAATACAAATACTCAGGTCTACTGTCCCTTGGAGCTGTGAAAAAATCAAACTTCTAAGCCAAGGCAATCAAAAGATACAGCCGTTTAAGCCGCAAATTTCCGCAAATTTTCGAAACTCGCAAGGGAATCAAAACCTACAGGGTACTTCCCGTGAACTCAGAATCTTGAAATTTGGTACGAAGCAACGTCTTATAGCACAGATAAAGGAAAAATTGCGAAAACCGTAAATTTTTAGTTACATAATATAATAAAAACATTTTGTACGGAACCCTCGGTGCGAGAGTCCGACTCGCACTTGGTCGCTTTTTTTTTTTTTTATTACGTGGAAACTATAAGGTATATTTGAAAATTTTGCTGCCTGTGGCAGCTATTATACCTAATTTTTTAAGCTATAATACATAATCATATCTTCTTTCGTTTGGAAGATATGACATGAGCAGCTGTGGTGACGTCACTCCAGCTTACACACACGTTTTTAATCGTAGTTTCAACACTTTTTAAGTATTATCGGTCAGTTTTTTCCTTCCTTGTGCAGCTATTATGCCTTTTTTTCTGACTATAGTCCTAAACCCTAACCTCACTGGTTTGTCTGTATTGAATGAGGAAGCTGGGGTGACGTCACTCCAGCTAACACACACTATTACACGACTCATATTAACGAAGTTTTTGTGGCAGCTAAATTAAGACTGGGAACTTTGATTGCAACTATTATGCCTTAAATATTGGCATAGGATTCTATCACACATGAGGAAGCTGGAGTTATACACACGATACATACCAAACAAAAAGTCTATCTACCTTTACTGCGTATTGGTGACTTGGCATGAATTGTGCAAGGTTGTTATATTAATTTGACAAATAGACTATTGAATCATTTCAACTTGTTCAGTAACTACTTATTGAATTCAATGTGAACAGCTTTTTTCATCAGCATAATCATCGCAGGACTCGTAAACCCAATCGTAGCATTTTTCGACGGAATTCCGTATACGCCAAAAATGCTCCTCCCTTTTAAATCTGACTTGAACACAACTAGAAAAATTTGGATCGTTTACGCCCCTGCCAGACCCTACAGGGTACAGGGATTATAGGAGTGATGTTATGACTATTATATGTTTATTATTATTTTGGAAACGTTTGTGGGCAGAAAAATAGGAATCTTCAGTCATAACGACTTAAATTTAAATTAACACGTATTTTTGACAAAACTTTATTTAGATTTACAATTGCAATGTTTTTACATCAAGTTCCTATATCCTAGACCTCGTATTTAGCACCAGGTAATAATCTAACAATTATGCGATAGAACTACGATACGTTGTTGTAGATTCAATAAAAGCTTTATATCATAACATATCAGAAATTGTGGTGCTGGTTGATTATGTTGTACTATTTACATTTAAATATTGGTCAAACATGCATCGTGAGGAAACTGGCATGTCTTAGAACCAAAAATTCAAAACATGTGACATCTACCAACCCGCTCTGGGCCCGCGTAGTAGATTAAAGGCTGTATCTACTACGCGGGTCCCGTGCGGGATTGTAGAGAGTGGGCTGTAACTTACAGCCCACACCCTCTCGAAGAGAGGAGGCCTGTGTCCCAGCAGTGGGAACATTATAGGCTGATTATGCAAACATGCACTTGATTTCTGAGCGTAGCATACTTACTGTGGCACTTTAATCAGTAGAATTACTGATATATCTCAATATTTCATACTATTAACATCGTGTCTTAAAACAAAACAATAAATCCTATATATAACTCTTTCTTATTCTTATATCACACAATTAGAGCTAAATGTAACGGTTCTGGTACATGATAATCATTTGAAATGCACTGCTCCATTTGAAACCAACACGACAATCAAACTTACATTTTACAAAACAACAATATAATAAACAAATGCCTCTTAAAATAACTCATATTGAGCTGTTGTATACTAGGGCAGAAAACGATAACTCTTCATTCTTGAAGTACGAAAATGAGGATAAAATCCTTTACGTACACAAACGATGGACATGACCATGTATCGCTGACGCTTCGACGAATGTTTTCCAGTCGCATCGCGTCAGATAAAAGAGTAAAGAATCAACGTTATATCGAATCGAGGCCGTCGTCACCGATTGGCTCGACAGCGGCGGGCGTATTCAGGTGCCGCTTGGTGCAGCCACTGCGGCTGAATGGCTGACACTGTCAACATGTATGTGCGGCTGGTGGAGAGTAACTCGGTGTATAGCAACACGGGTGGGGAAGGACGCATGGCGTGCAGTGCCGAGGCGGGGTGCAGTGCCGCCGACGCGCCCGCCGCGGTGACGTAGCGGCCCGCAACGTTCGCACCGCCCGCACCGCCCGCACCGCCGCCGCGCTGCCACGCGCAGTTTGTGAACAGACCGCATAGCAGACATTTTAGTACCTTAAAATGATGACAAAGAAGTTTATGATAATAACACTGATAACAGTTCCATTAGTCTACAGGTTGATTTTTTTTTAGTGTGCGTGCAGGGCGCCGAAATCCGGAACTATAAGAATTAGCGAAAAGTACTCTTAGGGCCAATTTTGATGAAAATTACAACAGTCCCATTAGATATTTTTAAATCAATTTTCCTGGCTAAGAATGAAACCCGTTGATTTTGGAAAAAAAAACTGTATCTAACAAATCTGTCATGTTTTATAACAAAACAAATAGTGTGATATCCCTTCGGCAAAAATTACGAAGCTCCATACAAACTTTCATCCCCTTTAGGAGATAAATTCTCAGAAATCCTTCCTTAGTGCTCACTTATGATAAGTAAGGTACTTTTGAGCAAGAATTTTGACCCAGTGTTTTAGGGTACGCGTTTTCTGCTGTAAATGAATTTAAGATTTTTTTTAAAGAAAAACTTTAAACTCTGTACCTGATCATAAGCCTGCCCACAACTAGCGACAGTCATGTTCAGTTTCTGGCAGATTCCAAGCAA
The DNA here is from genome assembly GCA_911387795.2 of Apamea monoglypha. Taxonomy (NCBI): domain Eukaryota; kingdom Metazoa; phylum Arthropoda; class Insecta; order Lepidoptera; family Noctuidae; genus Apamea; species Apamea monoglypha. The sequence continues at coordinate 11,667,581 of OU426921.1, forward strand.
CTGTTGTCGAACCTCGCATGCATACGTCAAATTCTTATGGTTCAGATAATTTTCTTTACACCATTGCTGAAAAAAATATGCATGAAATGTTTAATATGAGTTACATCATTATTAAACAATGTTATAACGAAAGGTTCAAAATCATCTTTACTCTTGATCGAAAACCGAATATGTATAGTCGACCTTGCTTTACCACTTTTAACAATTCCCAGTAAACTGAAACTTCACTAAGGTTGAAACTGTCTAACATTAGTATTGAAAGCAAAGTAGTGTTCTATGATGTGCAAGTGACATTCAACCGTAGGATAGAAAAACAATTACGAGGTCGACTATACTACAGACCGTTATTTTTAGAGATGCGCCGAATATTCGTTTTATATTCGGTACACAGGTAATCAAATATAACCTAGCATTAGTAGTTACATAAAATCAAGTATCTTAAAAGAACAGTAAGTTTTAATTGCAATAATCCCACTAGTAAATTACAATTATATTGTAATAGGAAAAGTTTATTTATGCATAATGAATTAACTATGTTGTTTTCTCAACTAGGCCATAGTTGAGAAAACAACATAGTTAATAATAAATTTTAATAATAAATGTAAACAGATAAATCAAGAATATTTGTAATTAAAATTTAATATTTATAATCAAGCTGGTAGATTATGATGCAAGACCAAGCTTTCAGCTCTATCTGGCAAAAGCTAAACTACGGAACGGGAACCGAATTATCCGGCAGATTCGTTTCGGTAAGAACTTAACCGAATTTTATTCGGTATTCGGTTATTCGGTGAAACCACTATTCGGCGCATCTCTAGTTATTTTACCTCTGAATTTGCATCTTCTTACAATCTCATTCTTCATTTGCATGTTCTTTTAAGATACTTGATTTTATGTAACTGTCCAAATCAGTGATCTATAATCTCATTGTAATAAGGTTGCTATTGGATTGCTGCCACTGACAAGTCTGTCAAAATCATTGTGATCTTTATTCTCGTTATAAGAAAGTTACTGCTAGGTTGCTGCTGTCAGAGGTAAAATAACTGTGAGCATCGTACAGCATAAATCTTGATTTACTGTTCTATAACTGACCTTTTTTAAAGGAGCTTTACAAAAAGCTTTGAACACATTGAGGAGAGTTATGTGATCTCCGAGAGGTGACAAGAACTTTTGTTTTACTTTTATAGCTTCCTCTCTCTTGTGCATGGGAGTGTGGAACACGTTTTCACTGGACAACACTGCTATTAAGCTTAGCGCCTGGAACAGGAAACAAATAGATGTAAGAACAGAAAAGTGAAAAAATGGATGTCAATTTATTTGTAAGAACAGCATTATACACGGCCTATCATTCAATGTGTAATAAACAAAACACAAATAATTTACGAATGTACGTACTTCGTCTAAACAGTTATATTCCGGCGCACTCAATAAAACTTTAGAATATTTAGGCTCTATCGGGAAAGTCGACATCTTCTTTCCAATTACTGTCAGTTTAGGGGTGTTCTCATTGTCAATAGCACCTGTAACAGAGAGACAAAAACATTATACGTGAGGCACAAATGGCATAGAAGTTTCCGATTGAATTTTACACAAGAGTTCATTGCCTTGCGGTACAACACAACTATGTTTTTTCAAGTAATATCTAGATATAAGTAAATTTAACTAAGTAATTACCTAATTCCTTGAGTAAAGCGAGCGAAGCTTTAACAGAATCAGGTGGCGGGGTGTCAATCAGCGGAAACGTGCTGGGCTCTGCACCCGCCGCTATAAGCAGTAGCAGAGTCGATGCTAGTGGACACCTGTCGAAACCAATTAAACAACAAATTAACAAACAACAATTAACAAATTAAATGTTGAGATACGTTTAGCCCTATAAAAAAATCTATGTATTATGTATGGTACGTTCGTTCGTGTTTGTTGTATCTTTATATTTAGTGATTTGTGGTGCAAGTGAGCCTAAGTAAGTAAAATTGTACCGAAGTATCTCGGGCGTATGGTGTAGCGGGCGCGCTCGAAAGTCGTCGGCGGTGTAAAGGCGGTAGGCGGCGCCGGCCTGCGTGCGGCCCGCCCGGCCCGCGCGCTGCCAGCCCGCCGCCTGCGACCCCGCGCGCACGGCCAGCCGCTCCGCGCCCGTGCCGCCCGACCACGTCCTGCAATACGCATATATTCAGATAAAGGAGTAATGGGAAAATGGGGCCTGATAAATCTTTCTGTGATTATGCTTTTTGTTTTAGTAATGATTCATTGGTTATGTGCCTAATTGTACTACTAACATAGATTTAAGTAATTTGTAATACTAAGATGCTATGGGCCTTCTAAACTTGCAGCTGAAAACATGCGAAATCACTCACAAAACTATAAAAGCTACAATTACTGCAGGTTTTGAGGTCTGAGGGATTTGTTTATAATCAGTGGGTTTGTTTTCTTTTCAATTAGTAAAACACTGCGAAGCACTCACTAGTAAACGCACCTTTCTTTCACTACGCCAGTGTCAATGACGCACTTGATGCGAGGTATGGTGACGGACGCCTCGGCTATGTTGGTGGCCAGTATGATCTTCCGAGTGCCGGCCGGCGCTTCCCGCCACACTTGCAGTTGTTTCGCCGCCGGGAGCCCCGCGTACAGCGGACATACCCTAATAGGGGGACCTGTGGCTTCCTGGAATGTTTGATCTAGCATAAAAGCAAATGCAATGGTAATTATACTGTAGACTTAGCTCACTTATTGGAGATATAGGTATAGCTAAATAATTCACGTAATTATTACAAATATTACCTTTGCTATCTGCTTGATGTTGTACATGACTGTCTCGATTTCTTCTTGCCCCGTTAAAAATACGAGAAAATCGTGACTGAAAATATTACATGGCATAAAATAGACACAAAAATATATGTAGGCTAACGGTTTTTTTAGAACAAAGTATGGCCATACAATTTTTTGTTTGAAAATAATAATGATTGCTTACTTTGCAGGAGTAGTAGCATGTAGCTGAAATATTGTGCATACAGCAGCATATTGATAGTCATCTTGTTTCATCTTTGAATGATAAATGGTAACAGGATAGGTTCTGCCTTCCAAATATATCACCGGGCAGTTATGGAAGTATTTTCTAAAAGAGTCAACATCCATTGTAGCAGACATGATTATTATCTGAAAGAAGAAGCATTTAAAATTTAATGAAAATAGTACTATCTATAAAAAAATAACCAATGATTAACTTAAAAACTATTTTAGAATCTGGTTTTCTATCAATTCCTATAAATGGGACAAATATTTATGAGGTTGAAACATGAATCATAACTGAATAAATAAAACTAAGGAAACAATAGATTTAATATTAAGTTATTACCTTCAGAGGATTTAATTTCTTTTCAGTTCTATCTTTCTGTGCAAGTTTTACGATGCCAAACAGTACATCAGTGCTCACAGTGCGCTCATGTGCTTCATCCAGTACTATTATAGAATATTTTTTGAGCAAAGGGTCCAATATTGCCTCTCTGAGCAACATGCCATCTGTCAAGTACTTCACTTTAGTTCTTGGACTTGTTACATCTTCAAATCTTACTGAATATCTGTAAAAATTAATTAAAATTGTTAAGTAAATGCAGATAATATCTAATCTATCTACACAAACAAATAAAATTGCAGCTTTTTACTAAATGCATATGAAAGTATTCAAAGTACGTATTACGGTATCTAAAACAAAAAAAAACTTTTTTTTTGTGCTACTTAAGCCGCGGGCGGAAGCTCGATATTTATGTAATAGCTCACATAAAACACAAATTGTTAGTTATCAATTGACAATTAACATAAAGTAAATGATCTTTTTTCATAATTTATGAAAAGAAGGAGTAGTTATGTTAGTTGTATTCTTACCCAACAATAGACCCTATCGCTGTGTTCATTTCAGCAGCTACTCTCATGGCTATTGTGATGGCAGCGACCCTGCGTGGCTGGGTAACTGCTATGGCACCGAAACCCTCAAGACGCTGCTCGTGGATCAGTTGGGGGATCTGTGTTGTTTTGCCGCTGCCTGTCTCACCAATTAGTATCATAGTATCATTTTTTTTTATCTCTTCTAGGAGTCTGAAACACAGATAAAGTATATTTAAACATAAGTGGTATGAGTTTGTAAGAAATAATGTCAGCAAACAGAAGTCAACTTGATTGATGATTGGTGAAAATGACCTATCCAGTAGTTAATAGCCTTGCTTATCACAACATTGTATAGTAACATCATTTTTAGCTTTTTGATGATGATACCAAATCAATCATAATGAAGAAATAAATTCTAATTGTTTGTTATAAACCGTGGGTACACACATACCTGTTTCTAACCATATACACAGGCAACTGCCTTCTTGCTTCTTGTAAATCCTGTGCAGTTTCTTGTACAATCTTATTTTCTCTAACATTATCATGTCCGTTTGTTTCCTTAATGGTGTTTGTTTTACTGACATTATTATCATTCGATAATTTTATTTTCTTCACTTTTATGTTTTCAACTGCATGTTTTCTTTTGAGGCCATTTGATTTTAGGCTGTTACCCACACCAACAGAAGTATATTTTGAATCCATCCTTAGTAGGTCATAGTCTTCGCAGTCTGTCAATAAGTTTTTTTTTTTATGTAATAGTATATAGGTATCTATTATTATCTTGAACTCATGTTCCGATCAACTTGGTGCCCGATTTATGAATGTTGACCTTATAGCAATCAATTTAAGACATGTGTATTGTTAATTTAAATGAACTTAGGGATCTAAATAGAAGGATGTGCCAACAAACTAATATCAACTACAATTTTATGATCAAAATGTATTACCCATATTACAAAATCTTATTTCAAACTTCCAAGTTTCAACCAACATTTGATTAAAGCCATTGCTCTAGACAAGTAATGCTTGAATATTGAATGGGGTTCTGTAATATCATAGGGCAAAAACTGTAAGTATAGGTAAGTATATAAATAAACTTTTATTTTTCAAAATTTCACTTCAATATTGACTTATTGTAGTTGTATACTGAAACTTAATGCACCGCTTCGTGCAATATTTCCATGAGGATACAGGCAGACAGAATATAATGCGTATTCAACCAACACAACATGTAATATTCATAAATAAACATACGTATCTCTACAATGCGTTACTTGCATAATATTACTTGCTAGCTACTTCTGGTAGTTGGGATGTAAATAATCCTTACTTGTAACTGCCTTGAAACTTGCACCGCGAAAAACACGTGAAATAAATGACACTCTTCTATTCGCATTGATACACCATTACATTACCCAATTAAGCAATATGCACAGTTAATTAATATGTCTATGTCCTACATTATCAGCTTGATACAATTTCTAAAACACGTGCCACGAAATTCCATTCAAATTTTTTGCTTTTTGTTTTTATTTCGACTAATTTCGACGTGTTTTCTTCGACAACTGATGAACTGACAACTCTGACAAGTCCATTAGTCCAAGTCTATCAGTTTTTTTTTTTTTAATTCGCCCAATGGGCAGGGTCTTTCGACCATACCGCCTCGTCTTCCGTGTAGAATTTCTTACGTGGTAAAAGTCTAAATAGATAAGTGTAAGGTATGGTATGACTATGATAGATACTCTTGTCAACACTCCGAGTTTCGACCCATCGACGAAGAAACAATGAATGAATCAAACGAACAAATTGTGAAATATAGTGCCAAAAATACTAAGGTTTTTTGGATTTTTTGCGAAAACTATATCTTGACCACAAATATGGAATTAGTAAGTACGGACGCCAGCACATCAAGTTACTACAATCTGTCAAATTTCTCCAATAAATTTTTAACTTTATCTACAGGCTGGCCGGAACATTGACGTCCAAAAATAAAATTTAGGTCCCTCGTATCGTGGGGTATCCGAATCACCCCCATGTATGTTCCGCGACTTTTCATAGTTTTCGAGTTACGAATTTTTTTCTGATTTTTTGAGAATGATCGACCTGACCAATCTAAAAAATGGCTTTGTCGAGATTTTTTTTTTGCAACTGAATCTTCGTGAGTAGTACTTTTATGCATAAAATAATCAGCTTCGTAACTGTGATGAAAGTTATGAAAAAGTTGGTCTAAAGTGCTAATTTTTTTATGATTATGAAAGCTGAGAGTCTGGCGCATTCTTGAAGCCTACTTAGGAACCATGAAGTTTCCTGTTTAATTTTTTTAATTAAATATTAAAATCATCATCATCATCATTTCAGCCGATAGACGTCCACTGCTGGACATAGGCCTCCCCCAAGTGTCGCCACATTGACCGGTCCCGTGCGACTCGCATCCAAGTTGGTAAAGTTAAAATGCTAAGCCATAATTTACCGAACGTAATTTTTTCACTTTAGACCAACTTTTTCATAACTTTCATCACAGTTACGAAGCGGATTATTTTATGCATAAAAGTACTACTCACGAAGATTCAGTTGCAAAAAAAAAATCTCGACAAAGCCATTTTTTAGATTGGTCAGGTCGATCATTCTCAAAAAATCAGAAAAAAATTCGTAACTCGAAACTATGAAAAGTCGCAGAACATACATGGGGGTGATTCGGATACCCCACGATACGAGGGACCAAAATTTTATTTTTGGACGTCAATGTTCCGGACACCCTGTATAAAGCACTAAGGTTCAAGGTTGATTGGGAAGATTTGACAGTTTCGGGTAGCTTGACCTGCTGGCGTCTGTACTATATAAGAACCAACAACTGGAAAATATGCAACGAAACTTCAACCCAAAGAATGATGGACAAGTTTCTAAGAACGCTGGCCAGTCTATCATGTATGTCGTATGCAAACCAAACGTATACCATTATGGAAAGCCCATTTTAAGGGTTCCGTACGTCCAAAAAAAAACGCCTGAGGCGTTAAGCAGTGGTGCGGTAGATCAACTCTTCAAAAAAGATGACAATACCTTGCTGTATAATATAGTATATGTACGCGTATACCCATCTCACTTCGGAGCCACGTATACAACTTGTTCTCCAGGATCGTCTTAAACTGTCTCGCCAGACTTGACGAGTATGAGCCACTAAGGTTTTCAAAAAATTAAAGGCCCGAACATTGACAGTTCTAGTAGTTATTAAAGATCAAATTCGCAAAACACGTATTCGTTTGTATGAAACTGACAGCTGCCAAGAACGCATTCTCAAATGTCAACACTGGCCTTTTATTTTTTGACCACTTTAGTGGGCTTACCACCAGCTCTTATAGCAGGGCAGAAGTTGAACTTTAATGCTTTTTTGTTCTATGACAAGAAAAGCAGTGCAGTTCCACTTCTGCCCTGCCATAAGAGCTGGGTGGTAAGCCCCCAAAACAATCCAGTTTTCGAAAGGGCTTTTCAGTAGATATAAATATTGGGGCCTACGTCATAATATTTCTATGATGCTGCCACAATGACTATCCAGATCCGATACAGAATGACGATCCGGATTTAAAAAAACCAGCCCCCAATCAGACAGAATCACGGACTATAGTACAGCTTGGCAAAAAAGTCGTGAAAATAATGGTGGCGCCACTATCGTGCATGTTGTAACCCTAAATAGTACGACTAAAACGGTTTTGATATTAGTTTTTTTTTTTAATTAATGTGAATATTGGCGGGTTTTATGAAAACAAGAAAAGCTCTGAAACGCTTGTTCAGCCACTGCCTAGAACGATAACATTTGCAGTTATTTAATTTAATGAATTAAAAATATAATTATGAGGTATTTCAAAATACTTTGATGTCAACTAATCCCACATTATGTGAGACAATTTTATGTTTCACAAGACCCCAGATCAATTTAATAGGGTTTAGATCCCAGTGACAAGTTAGAAGCTTTACTACTGTGTGACTGTGTCCCACAAATCCAAGTTCTCCTCTAACCACAGGCAAAATGTTCCATAATTGGTGTTCTAATCAAAAACTAAAATAATAATCAGAATAATTTTTTTAATCAGAATCAAAAATTTTAATCAGAATAAAAAATGTTTTCCTCAAAGTATTCCACGCCAGAAAACTCTTCATCCATGTCTTGGTGTGAGCTTTCACCAAAACTCTGCTGGCTATGTTCAGATGTGTCACTGTTGCTGCTTTCATCTTGTAGGTTTATGATATTTTTTTCAATGTCACTATACACAGTTTGCCCCCTTCGAAAATAACCTTTTTCTATTTTTATGACATGTTGACATGAATTTTTCCAGTCGTCAACTGATATGCTCTGAAACGCTTGTTCAGCCACTGCCTAGAACAATAAAATAAAAACAACTAAACATTTGCAATTACTTAATGTAATGAATTAAAAATATAGCCTTATAGTACTGATGGATTTACCTAAAAAATACTATAGTTATTTTTGTTCAGTGATTTATTTTATGCAATATTAACAAAAAGTATCAAAATTATACGAACGCGCTGCATTCCGAATGTGTTTTGTAAACATAACCTCAAATTCGTGAATATACATTTCAATAATTGTATGAAAGGTTTATAATAGATATTGCACCTTGAAATACACACATTAGATCTGATTACATGTATAAAATATAATTTTACCTGTCATTTCAGCGGTTCTTTCATACACATCGTTGATTTCGGTTAAGATTTGTCCGGCCTCGAGTTCCGCCAAATATCTCACGTACACTTTATAAATTATTGCTCTTGCGGAGCTGCGAATAACAGATCTGTTCATTATGAACACAATGGGTCACCAGTATCACCACGATAAAGCAAATAAATAAATAATAACACGAGAAACAGTCACAGATTACAAGAAATGACAGAATATGTACCTTACTCGACGAGGCAGAGCGAGTGTTGCCAATGATTAAATATTTTAGTTCCGTTTCAGGACTTTCTTGCCAAGCTGTAGAAGTTTTTTTTTCTACTGACACATAGTACTTACTAATTCCTTGGACCGATATGACATCTGAGTTTCAGTATATTACAAAGTACTCTGTGCATCTGAGTGAAAGCAGTCCAGTCAAACGTCAGGACATTGGCTGGACTGGCTTGAACGACACAAATTTTAAAAAGTCCTACCACGAATTTGCATAGAAGTTCTAAGTATTAACGCTACTTATTGAACAATAATTATGATTTCCAAACTATTCATCAAAGTCTCCCGCAGCCAAAGAATATACGGCGTTCGCCAGTATGCAAGAAGCCACCAGAACCCCTTCAAAAAAACATTGAATATTTTAGCAAACGATATGCCGTCATTTTTTGGTTCAAAAGATAAACCTACAGTGTATCCAGAACATGCTGATATAGTTATTATAGGAGGTGGTTTCATTGGATCTGCAGTTGCCTATTGGTTAAAAAAGAGAAGTGGTGAGGGTCTGACAGTTGTAGTCCTAGAAAAAGATTTTACAGTAAGTATCATATTAAATCAATAATTCTATTAAGAATTTATTGCAAGAAAATAATTAACACATTATTCTTGTGGCTCAATTGAATCTTTTTTCTGAATTTCAGTATAAGGAATCTCAAAATAATGTATCTTTAGGTACACTGAACCAGCATTTCTCCCTACCTGAAAATGTTCAACTATCTCAGTGCTCCGTAGATTTTTTGAGGAATATCAAAGAGAACTTGGGATTTGATGCTGAAATTCAATTCACCCCTACAGGTTCTCTTACTTTAGCAAGTGAGCAATATGCTCACAGACTAGAACATAATGCTACTCTGCTAAATGAACTTGGTGTAAGAAATAAGCTTTTAACAGCAGCTGAAATAAAGAGTAAATACCCATGGCTAAACACAGAGGATGTCAAACTTGGTAAGCCCTTGTGTGATGCACTCAATTTCAATTTTCTTTCATACATACAATCCTATCTCTGCCTAAAACAAATGTCTGTCTTAAAACATTCCCAAATAATTATATGTAAAAATATTATTATTATAAATATAAAATAATTAGTCAATAACAACTATAATCAGTTTTTCTATGATGTTAATTTTATTTTGTTTTAATACAATGTTCCGATAATGTAATATGGACTAGTTAATAATGTAGTTGCATTTAATAGGATGCATGGCGATCGAAGGTGAAGGAACCTTTAATTCATGGGTTTTGTTAAGGGCATTAATAAAAAAATCCAGAGAACTTGGAGCCAATTATGTAAATGGTGAAGTAATAGGGTTTGAAATAGAAAAACAAAAAGATGTGCTCATGGAAGGTGTTACCCCTGGAGGGTATGAAAGAATTAACAGGATTGTTTACAAAACAAAAGATCAAGAAGAACATGCAATCAAATTTGCTATCTGTGTCTTAGCAGCTGGTGATAGCTCAGGAAAGATAGCTAGTTTGGCTAAAGTAGGAACAGGAAATGGGATTTTAAGTATGCCACTGCCAATAGAAAGGAGGTGAGTTCTCGAGCTCACACAACTATCATAAATGTAATACATTTGTATGTATGTATAGCTGTACTACTTATGCATAATGAGGTTTATTTATGAACTTTGCTTAAAGTAATGTAATGATTAAGGTCTCATAAATTTATTAATGTTTATGTCTCGAATATGAGCAACATTTATAAATTAACCCAATTTTAAATTATACTTGTAATTTTTTAGGGAATTTGATATATATTCCATTCAAGAAAAACCAAGAGAATTAGGCCTGAACACTCCACTGGTTATGGATACTACTGGACTCTGGTTAATGGCAAATGGTCTAGAAAGTAATCTTTTATGTGGAAACCTACCACTTTTAAAGGATGACACAAAAAATATATCTAAAAGTGACTATTATAAAAAAGTTATTGGGCCATCATTACTAAACCGTGTTCCAAGCTGTAATAACACAAAAGTGAGTATGTTTTGTAACCAACTTGAAGGAGGATGTTCTCAATTCTTCTTTTATTTCTTCGAATCTCCAACGTTTATAGACAAGCTAAGAGAGCAAATACAACAATTGTATTACTTCATTCTATATAAAAAATGACACTGTAAATAGCGTCGCCTTCATTCATCTCTCGTTTTCCCAGTCACCATTCACAAATGTTGGTATAGAAAAATGAACTGAGCGAAATGATTCTACAGCTCATTAAACACTCGACAAAAAGAGTTGAATAAGAAACTGGAGAAGGGCGGTGTCTCCCAGAAAACACTGAAGTACTGACATTGAACCTGGAAAAAAATTACGCCACGTAATGAGATGCGCAGCTGTCATTTCTGGAAGCTCTAGACTACACCATTTATTTAAAAATGAAATAGGCCCAAATAATATTTTTTTTTAATTATTTTTTCAGATTGAAAAGTTTAATACGGAAGCATATGATTGCAATGTATTCGACAACTCAGGTGTATTAGGACCACATCCTTACCACAATAACTTATATATTGCAGCTGGATTTGGTAAACTAGGTTTGTATTAATATATTTAAGTCAAGCTTACCACAAAGGCTGAACATACGAGGGTCATTCAATAAATACTTAGCCTACAAAAAGTAAACGAAGATTTTGGAAAAGTGGCAATTTATTTTTCAACATAGTCTCCTTTTAGTTCGATACACTTAGTCCAGCGATGCTCCAACTTTTTTAACCCGTCCGAAAAATAGTTTTTGTCAAACTCTGCAAAATAGGCCTCCGTGGCGGCGATGACCTCCTCATTTGATCCATATCTATTCCCGGCGAGTGATTTTTTCAGATTAGGAAACAGAAAGAAGTCATAAGGGGCCAAATCTGGAGAATACGGTGGATGGGGCAGCAATTCGTAGCGTAATTCGACCAATTTGGCCATGGCAACGGCAGACGTGTGAACCGGTGCGTTGTCGTGGTGAACCAGCACTTTTTTCTTCACCAGATGGGGTCGTTTTTTCTTTAATTCGGCGTCGAATCGGCCCAATAAATCGGCATAGTAAAGCCCTGTAATTGTTTTACCCTTCTCGAGGTAATCGATGTAGATCACACCTTGTGAATCCCAGAAAACGGTGGCCATAACTTTTCCGGCCGATTTTACAGTTTTCGCCTTCTTTGGAGCACGTTCCCCGGTCTGGATCCATTGTTTTGATTGCTCCTTGGTCTCTGGTGTGTACCAGTGGATCCAGGTTTAAACAACGAACAGCGCCAAACACGTCTCCGATGTGGTCTCACGGTTGCGCTTGTTTTCTGGTGTGAGTAAACGCGGCACCCATCGCGCCGACAGCTTTCTCATGCCGAGTTCCTCGTGAAGAATATGATGCACTGTTCCTTCTGAAATGCCTACAGTCTCAGCTAGCTCCCGAACCTTCAATCGGCGATCTGCCAATACGAGATCATGGATTTTTTTTAATGTTTTCCTCCGTAGCAGCTGTTTTCGGTGCACCTGGACGTGGTTCATCAAAAACCGACGTACGGCCACGTGCAAACTCGTTGAACCAATTCTTGACGGTGGCCATCGATGGAGAAGAGTCACCGTACACAGCATCCAAGCGCTCTTTGATTTCGATGCGCGTTTTCCCTTCCAAAAATAGGAATCGAATCACCGAACGATATTGCTCTTTTTCCATTTTTGTAAAACCGATTCGTTCGCTTCCACGTTCGCTTCCATACGTTGTCAAATTAAAACAAATGAAGGGATTGGAATGAAAATTTGAAAAAAGAATTAAAAAAGAATATGCTACACTGTGGTAAAACTCTTTTGAAACTACAGCGCCCTCTGGCGATGAGGCTAGGTACTTATTGAATGCACCTCGTATGTCTCCAATTGCACAAATTATTTAACTTGTCTCTTGGCTACTCTCAACTTTACATTCTTTTCCAATATTGAAGTATAGCTTCTTAAAATAAATACCTATGGAGATAGACAAGATAATATGATAATGTTGAGTGTGCATATTGATACCGATGTTTTTGTCAACAGGATGTCAACATGCACCGGGCATTGGAAGGGCAACTGCAGAACTTATTATTGACAGTCAATACACAACTGTGGATTTAACGAGATTCGGGTTCGACAGATTTTTACTTGACGAGCGAATAATTGATTTCAATGTATACTAAACTTGAAGATTTGTTGTTCCTTTTGCCATTAGAAAAATAGCTTTCAGGTTTAAGACATACATGAATGGCAATCCTTGTTAAGTTTATTGAAAGTTAGGGAATTAGTTAACAAAAACATTTATTTCAAAGAAAACAATGATTCACCTTGTAAATATATTAAACATTTATTTTTCACACTTAAATTCACTGCATTTATTCTTTAACAACTACATTTTACTTAAATTGAGCCGGTGGTGCTCCAAACAATGCTCCACCTTGTTTCGATGCGGCGCGAGATGGGGCAAATCCTAAAAGCTTCTGGATGTTTTGCCTAGAAAAATAACTTATTATTATTCCATACAAAAAAAATCTTAATAAAGTGAAAACACAGCTAAAGAATTCTTGTCCTTTCCTGCAAGCTGCTTGGTAAACTTCACAGTAACAACAGTACAGAGACTGGCACGATCCAAGAGTGCTTGATGAAAGAGTGGGGACATTTTTTTTAAATCAGGCGATCAAGTTTCGTGCCAGTCACTGTACTTCACAGTAAAAACACTGGACAATCAACTTGTGGTGGTGTGCATATTCAATTTTGATCGCTGTATGAATAATTATGAAAAATATACAATAAACTTATATATTTCGTTATGTTACCAAAATTTAAAGTTTTATTTTTCAAAAGGCATTTTACCCATTATTTTCATAGTAATTAAGTATGTAGATAAAAATTTGTTCAGACTCCCATTGTACCCTTTAGAATTGAAAATATTGTTAGCTATATTACAATAAAGCATATTATTATTGTATCTAAAAAGAAACTAAGAATAAGTTGTATATTTCGAAATATGTTGTGACAACTAAGATAAGTGCAGATTGCATTAGATAAAACATAAATCTAGTTCACTGAATTAATGCTAGCATTTTTTAAGTCTTGATTTTGACATTTCTCGGGAAATCCCGTCCCGTATCCTGTACTGTCGTACTGTCCCGGACCTTTGGAAGGTGTATGAGGGGCCGAAGCAAACTCGCAGAGGCCCGTTAAGGTGGATCCACACATTGCGAGCATGCGCTCCGCACGGCGCACAACGCATGCCTCGGCTTGAGGCGTGCGTGTTGACAAATTATACCAACATATGCTCGGGTCGAGCCATCGCGTGCGAAGCAAATGCTCGAGGCAAGTAGGCGCGCAGACTTGGCAAGGCATGCGCTCCGCACGGCGCACAACGCACAGCGCGTGTGCGCCGCACACGCGCTATTCGCTGTGCGCCGTGTGGCGGCCGGCTCATTGCGAGCAGTGCGTTGCGTTTGGATGGTTGTGTCCGCCTCGCTGCGGATGTACGCGCGCATTATGAACGACAAAGAAATGTTAAGAAAAGCAGTTTTATTATACGAAAGTAATAGATTATTATGGGATCCTAAACATAATCATTATTTTAATAAAAATAAAAGAGAAGACGTATGGCGTATAATCGCGAACGAAGTAAATGTAACCGTCGCTGTGTGGGTTGGATCGGCCCGAGCATGCGCTGCGCGCTGTTTGGCCCGAGCAAACGCAGTTTCATTTTCGCAGTCGAGGCGTGCGTTGATATTGTACGCGGCGCACGCCTCGAACGTGCATGCGCGGCTACGTCCACACCTAACGTAATGCTCGCACTGAGGCACTTTGATCTTGAAGCATTTGCCGACATACGTTGGCTCGCCCTCGCGCGTGCGGAGCGCATGCCTCGCCACGAATATACAGGTCCACACTTGGCGAGGCATGCGTTGTGCGCCGTGCGGAGCGCATGCCTCGCAATGTGTGGATCCACCTTTAGACGTTTTTAATTAAATGTGGCACCAACCAACGATTGTCCCTGTTCATACTATGCATGTGCACCCCAGGACAGCCCCCGCTTGGCGTAGGACTATTACAGCATATGGAAACAAAGATATTGGATTATGGATTTGGGTGGCTAAAGTGAACTGGTTATTTAGGCCTGTGGAAAGACCTGGCCTGATCAATGTTTTATATGAATTACACAGATGTTATTATTTTTAATATTAATATTATTAAAGGAATAATATTAAAAATACCCCACCGCCGTATCTCTACGTTGACGTCGTGGTGGGGCTTGCGCGCTCTAAACTGTAGGTCTGTGATGGAAGAGTTTACTTTGCCGGATCAGGTCTAGGGTGAGGAGCCAGACCAAGAGAGATACAGGAACCCGCAGGGCAGCATGTGGTGAGCTGTTGGGCAATACCGACCCCCACGGACCCTATCTCCCGGGAGAAGTCTTGTTCCTCACCTCTGGCTTGCCTTTATTGGCCGGCTGGAGTGAACAGTGACGAGGAACAGAGCTCCCACCTCATTTTTGCCTTTATTGGCTGGCTTGAGTGGAGATTCGCAAGAGCAAACTTGCTCGGGGGAAAGAAGTATTTCAGTAAGATGCTGGTAGGGATCTTGACCGTACTTCCGGGATTGTTCTGATAGCCGTGGAATACCTCTCCGCTCCTCACAAGCACCTCAGGACATGTTGCCCACTTGTTGCTACGACACTGTGTGCTAGCGACCGTTTTCGGGGGGCCCATTATTGAGTGTGCAAGTCACCCCCTACCATTTCATCTGTGAATATTATATTTCATTGGTCAGGCAGGGGACATAGACCTTCCATAGTTCAAGGTAACCGATCCACTATAGCCACCCAAACCCATAGCCTGGTATATTTTGTTTTCATGTTCTGCAATAGTCCTGCACCAACCAGGGGTTATCCTGTGGTGCAATTGCATGGTGCATACAGGGATAATCGTCGGTTGGTGCCTCCTCCTCATCCTTCAAATTGTGTAAAGGGCCTCTGCGAGTTGGCTCCGGCCCCTCGTACGCCTACCAAAGAACCGGGACCGCACGGTCCCGAGACATGTTAAAACTTAAAAATAATAATATCTGTCAATATAAATCATATTTTTAAATATTAGAATATAAAAAGTATTCAAACATTTAAAAATAGTAGCCCACCGGTATCGGGAACAGGGTCCAAGCTACTGGTGGTCAGGGCTCCAGAGAGAGGAACTTCCTGAAAATGCGACCCGTGTCCGTATTCTGAATCCCTTAATCCAGTTGACCAACGAGCTGCGAACCATTGGCTGTCACGACTATCGGCACAATGATCGCCGAGTCCACATCCCACATGTCGACAACCTCGTGAGCCAAGTCAAGATACTTGATTTGTTTATCTTTCTCAACTTTCACAAGGTTTTCATTATGTCAACAATCATTGCGCACTGCTCTGATCGATCCACCACCACTATACCAGGCTTATTGGCAACAATAGTCCTGTCAGTGATTATGGATCGATCCCAGTACAATGTGATATTTCCATTTTCGAGAACTGGGTCGGGCACATACCTGTAGTACGGCACCTCCAATTCCACAAGGTTGTGTTTCAGAGCAAGTTGCTGATGGATTAATCTGGCTACAAGGTTGTGTGTATGCAAGTACTCTCCGTTAGCTAGATGAGAACACCCAGAGACAATATGCCTGATGGTTTCCCCTGGCCGGTGGCATGCCCGACATGCCGATGTCAACAGTGCCGTCTTTCACAATTATTATTATTATTTACTATTATAAAATTACCTTATGCTCATTGTACACAATATGTACAAGAAAATAAAGGAGCAGTCTGTATAGTCATCCCCAGGCAAGTTTCTGTGACTCAAACCTTGTATCCATGATATAGGGTAGAATGGAAGTTTAGCCACTACTCTTCCATCAAATCTGTAAAACACATTTACAATGATTATTATAGCACAAAAATCTTCATAGAGATTGGTTTTAAATTATTATTAGCTAATCAATTGAGAACCGGTTAAAGTGTCAGTGCTTGGGGGCCTATGTCCAGCAGTGGACACCTTTTGGCTGAAATAGCCTTTGCCTTAGTAGTATCAATATAAAACATGTGGGTATATGGTATTGTTGCTTACTTAGGAAAGATATGTCAAACGGAGTCATTAAGTACTTATTTCAGGCCAGGTAGATTTGTTTTCTTTATTTAAATAATACTTATCTTACATGCTATTGAACATGCTGAGTAAGGCCGTGAATGCAAAGCCAATGGCAAACATTGATTTCATCTTGACTAAAGAAAGGTCTCTATTGTTGTTTTTTAGTCTTTCTTCTTCCCTCTCAATTTTCTTCTTATGTTGCTTGTCCAGTGAGTCTCCATGAGCTTCTTTTCTTTTTTCAACTACAAGAATGAACAGTAATGTTATTTCTATCTATTAGATTAAGCGTTGCTTCATATTGTATTCATCCTAAATTGCTGAGGTACCTACTGATGGCAATTGAGTAAACTACATCTCCTAAAAGTTTGTACAGTTGTTAACCATGCATAATGTACAATTTTTAACCTGTCTAACAGGCTAAAAAATTCTAAGGCCTACCTCTCCCCCCTCACTAACTAACATCAGTAGCGTTTGTCTGACTAACAATAGGGTATGGGTAAACTGGATGGCATCTTAGTAGGTTTTTAAAATTCCATACCAATTGGTTTATAATAACTAACAAGTATCTTTAGGATTTCGTAATCTTACGCTTTTTGCTTTGACGTTCCACCTCGACTTTCAGTTTTTGGTACTTTTCTGTCCTGTACACCAGTATCCATGTTAGACCTACAAACCAGGAAAAGAACCAGTGAGATGATTAAGTTAGAGGTATCCTCTCGTAGATTACTACAAAAAGTAATAGATCCAACGCTTTTCGAAAATTACGGCAAAGAAATACTAAACTTACTCACCTTCGCCTAAAAATGCCGTACATATTGAAATAAATACGATGAGCAGAGAATCACTCCACATGACTGTCTAAGACGGAAACAAGTTCAGTGAAACTACTTTTTTTAATGTTAAACGCTGACGTTACTTAATCCGATTTAGACTGAACTAGATTAATCTAGAAATCAATAATTTTCTGTAAGATCTTCAGACTTTATCCACATTCGGCGGATGACCACTTCTGTCATTCTGTCTGAGTTCTGACGCCTTCTGACAACTTATGAGTGACGTATGACGTACAATGTACTATATGGAGTGACCACAGAACATAATAACTTTTTTTTTTTAACGTGGAGCTCATGCATTCTGCACTACCACGGGGAGATAGTGCAGGTATGTGGGACTCTAATCCACTAAAACTCCACGGTGTCCTCCTCTGCTGCTTACGGCAGGAACACGGGCACGCCTTAGCACTCATCCGTGAATCCGCCGCGGCCGTCCATCACCGGACCCTCCTCTGGGGAGTAATCCCCATCGTCGGCGCACCAGAACACGTGGCACGCCGTGACCACCCCAGGGACCAAACCAGCACATGGGCGCCAAACGACCCCGTATCTGGGCACCCTTGGTCCCCCTGCGACGGGTCAGGTCATAGGCCAATTTTCGGCCGCAGAGGATAGGGAGAGCGGCCAACGTCATACCAACACTCCTCTTCCCCTGCGGCCTCACCGCGTCTGCCATCAGACGGTGGCGACCCCGTCAAGGCCGCGGAAGCTAGAGAGCGGCGCACCGCAATACCGGCACTCCTCCCCCGCCGCGGCCTCCAACCCTCAGCCGTGATGCCTCCCATACCACATCACGGCCTCGCCTCAGTTGCGATGTCACCCAAGCGGCACCGCAACCTACTTGTTGGCCGCTACGTCGTCGGTTTACTGGCAAAGGCCTGACGAGCGGCCCCTCCTCGGGTTCCTCTTAGCTTCACCGTGGTTGTCCAAGCCACGGCTACTGAGCCCCCCCGCCTCGACAATGCGGGAACCCATCGGGGGGGGAGAACATAATACCTTTTTTTTTATTACGCATCTCCGCTCGCGGGGGACGAGACGGGGGATGTGGGACTCCTGTCGAAACGGCACCGACAGTATACCCAATACAGCGGTGTTCCCGCATCGCCGTGATGGGAGGGCCATGGGAAACCGGCTCAGCCTTTACTTCCACAACCCTCCCGGCGCATGCCCCCCTAGCTGGGGGGCTATGGGAATGGCCGGGAACACCTGGCCATTCCCGTCCGAGATTGGTGGAGGCCTGTGCAATACAGGCAAGGGTGCCCCTGCACCCGTTACCCTTCCGATCTAGTGCAGGTACGATCCGAAACAACCGTGTCCAGACAGCATCTGCACCAGACGGAACGAAAGGAATCCATGCGACCGCTCGAGCCCGTCTCGCAGGACCGGCCCGATCGCGTCGATGGTTCGGCGGCCGAAGGCTGCGGTGGCGAAGTCCCCCGTCCAATGGACGACGATGGCGTCCTTCGCCTCCCGTCGGACGGCTTCCCGCTCTTCCGGGGCTGGGCGTTCTCCTCTCGCCCTGCGCCCCGCCGTCCATTCATACACTCTGGCGAGCACCCACACCTCGAGCACCCAAGGAGGGGTGCTGGCCAGAGCGCATGCTGCGCTATCCGCTGAGCTATAGCCCTTTGGGGTGCCCGCAAGGTGGCAGCGTTCTCCCTCCTTTGGAGGGAATCCTCCCAGACAGGGGCCCCATATAGGGCCATGCTCTTCAGGATGCCGGCGTAAAGTTGCCGGCATCGTGCACTGGGCCCCCCCAATTTGGGAAGCAGCCCGCTAAAATGAGGGCCGAAGCGCCACCTGCTGTCGATTACAAGGCCCAGATATTTCATCTGGACCTTGACCTCGATTCTGACGCCTCCACGAAGATGTGGGCGTCAGGTGGGTGGCGCTGCCGAGGTCCGTGGAAGAACACGGCCTTAGTCTTGTGCAGCGCCACCGTTAAACCTAGGCGGCGGATCCTCCCCGCGACCAAGGATCCGCCCGCCGAGGCCAAGTTGGCCGCCTCCCTGAAACTCAGGGGCGGTGAGGAGAGTGTCATCCGTGTAGCGTAGCAGATGACACTCGTGCCTCGGAGGAGAGTTCCCCGCAGGAGCCAATTGTAGCTGACTTTCCAGAGGAGAGGTCCTATGACTGACCCCTGCGGAACGCCGGCTTCGACGGCGTACCGCCGGACTTGGCCAGCCCTATTTACCAGGAGGATGGCCCGATCTTCCAGGTAGCTGGCCAGCAGACTGCGCAGGTATCGAGGCACTCCGTGGAATCGGAGAGAACATAATACCCTAACGTCACGTCTTCATCTTTTTTTTTTTTTTTCTTCTTTGGCAACTGAGCCGTGTCGACTCTTCTGCCAGCAGTGACGGCAACGCAGCAAGGATTGTTTGCCGCAGCCGTAGAACTTTGCACTCCGTCTAATCTTTTTAAAGTTTAGGAGAACAGTTAGTCAAGAGCGAATGGAAGTTAGTAGGAAGAAATATTTTAATTTTGGAAAGCTTATGATACAAGTCAAAGGATTGGGAGTTTAAAGGACAAGAGAAAAAGATATGGTCCAGAGTACCATCATCAAGACCGCATTCGCACAAGGAACTGTCACGAACACGGATCTTATTTAAGAATACTGGACTGCAGCAGTGACTAGGGCATGCAAAACCGGTTTTCCGGTTTTGTGCAAAACCGGTAATCGGCCAAAATTTAACGAATTTTGAAAACCGGTTTTGATAGCCAAAACCGGAGCTCAGCTCCGGTTTTCTCATTATTGAGTAACAATTTAACATTTTGATTTTTATCAACATTTTTTTCGAACACTCAAAAAATAATTAATTTTGAGGCATCAAATGTATCCGAACCGAACACAGCCTGCATCCACCCACTTACACGCCTCCCTCCACTACCCCCGCACCCCGCACCCGTAACCCGCCAGCCTGTGCCTGCGTTGTTGCAGTAATACCCTTACCGGGAGTGCAAGTGCGTGTCCGCCGCCCTCGCCTGCGACGCTAGGACAAAATGTGAGTATTTACTTAGTTATTAATTTATTATATTTTTTGTGTCTTTTAATGTACTTTAGCTTCAACTTCAACCGATTCTACTCCATCAACATCTCGGGCGGCTGATACTCCAGGAGTTTTGGAAGAAAAACAACTTGTAATGGAAACAAAGAAGCGAAACTAATGACAGACTTTTTTAAGTCAAGCGATTCTATGGAGGTGGTCGTCTCTCGAATGGCAGCATTAGACGGCTGTACCTTTAGATTGTTTACAGAAAGCCAAGACCTACGACACCTCTTCAAAAAAAGTGGCTTGGATTAAAGATACCAAAAACTTACTTGTTGTTGATTTGATCTCAGTTATTTAATCTTTATACTATTATAAGTTCATTGTTATCTGTACAATTATTATGGTTTGGATTAAAAAGAAATGTATCATACAATTTGTTTTATTTGTAGACTTAGGGGGTATTTTAAAAAAATGGTGTTCATAAGAGACAGATTTCTGGGCCATAAGAGCTTTAATGCCCTTCTGCTGACCAAGCTCAGGGCAAGCCTTGTCGTTAGCATAATGATTGCCAGAACAAGATACACAGAGGTCACAATCAATGGGAACTTGGCATCCATCACCTGGGTGGTCTTGAACATATTTAAAGCAGCGGGGTTTAGAGCAGCATACTGTACGCGTGTGACCGAAACGACAACAATTAAAACATTGGATAACTATCCAATGTTTTAATTAGAACCCCAACCGATTATGATACCCCGATTTATGTGTACCCAACTGGTTACACATGTATCGGTCGACTAAAAGGGCAGAGTAAAAACAAAAAACACGCTGGGGTAAAATTTGGCCATCAAAGGTTAGAACCACCGTTTGAGTGGGTTTCCATTCAGTAACACCCAGAGAAGTCGACTTACGGCTCATTCTCCTAGCCTTAATAACAGGGCCGCATCCAGTGGGAACCTTGATGTTCTCTTTATCTTCTTCCTCAGTCCATTCAATTGGAATGTATCTGACAAGACCTAAACGAGTGATGTTAAATTGGGGGATTGAGGCAACAAAGTTATTTTTAGCTAAAATTGGACTGATTAGAAAACTGTTAGCATCCTGGTGAGATCTGTCTGACCATCTTTTAAAGATAAAGTACGATAAACGGGGGATAATCTCTAATCGTATATACCTTTCTTCCAATAATGTTTTTAGCTAGCTTAGGAGGGTTGATTAAAACAGCCGGGGGGGAAGCAGCGGATCTTTTTCTGTTTGCAGATTCGGAGTCCAAAGTAATTGACGGCACGGTTGGTGCAGTGGTTAAGCGATTGACTGCTGCGCTGCGTGTCGCGGGTTCGATTCCCGCACGGAACGAATATTTGTATTGCCTACAGGTAGTTGTTCCGGGTCTGGCTGTTTGTGTATGTGAGTTTAAATGTTTGTAAACGCACCCACGATACAGGAGTAATACCTAGTGTGGGGCAACGTTTTTTAAAAAAACTAAAAAAAAAAAACTAATTACATTGTCGTTGGGAAGAGTAATAGCTAACACCGGAGTGTAATCAAATGGGTCAGGGGTCAAAAATGTATCATAAATCGTAAACGTCACTCAGTAGCTGTCACATTAGCTATCACTGTGAATGTAAACACAAATATTTTGTTTTTCCTTTCCTTTTTCAGCAAAAGTTATATTTTCTTGTAATCGTCAATCACATTATCAAAATCACGCAAACCAACATAAGTTATATTTAAGCACAGAAAGTTAATTTATTTGCAAAGTGAAATTAACTTTCGCGCCACGACGCCACCATCCTATAGTACATATTACTTTACTCTATGGTCTAAACCTAATAAGGTCAGACTAGCTTATGTGTTACCACTTTTTAACGAAATTTAAATAGTGATGTGACATAAAGTTGATTCATTTAAATCTCGCGACAAGCTTTTGTATCAAATAAATTGAGTAATGACGTTATAAGTTGACAGTATAAATTTTAAAGTAAAAGTTTATTTTTTTCATTTTAGCGCATTTAAATAAAAGCTTGTTTTCTTAAATTTAGAATTGCTTTTCGATAAAATATAATTCCGTATATTCATGGCTAAATATGGTAAATCGACTAAAAAATGGAGTAACATTTCATATTCAAATTTTATTGTTGGCAACATAACAACCTGCTTTTCGATCTTTCATTCAACTTGTTGTCTATTATTCGGTTTCCGTTTCCGGTCTCCCCGTTCATATATTCCCTAATGATTCTCTTCCATCCATTTCATTCTTCAATCTTCTCTCCGGCCTCCGCTAATCCGCTTGCCAGCCGTTTACTCGGATCGAACGTCTTTTAGCTGGCCCATAGCTTGGAATTCTGCCAACTCACTGAATTAGAAAGTGTTGTAGTATCCTATAAATTTAATTAAATCCCTTTCTACAAGGAGGTTATTGAAATAATATATCAGATATAGGAGTACTAAATGATTTAAGTAAATATCTTATTACACCTTAGTTACAACGGAATTAATATATTTGTCACTACTGTGATTACAGACAATTATGTAATATATTTTTAATAAATAGTGTAATTACATTGTTAATGGACATAATAACTAGAAAATAAGTGTTCCTCTGTGCAAGAATATCATTGTTAAAAAATGATTAGACGCCATGTTGTATCTGGACCATAAGGCGTGGCATGGCATACCTTTGTGCGATCGGGTGTCGTGTTATTTTTGAAGTAATATAGAATATAATAATGGTAAGTTTTGTCCCAATATAATACATCCTCTATTATTTTAGCGTATTCGGATAAATATCTTGAACATCGCAGAAGTCTTTTTTACCTTAGGTAATTACTTTGTAAGTAGAATATTATTTCATGCTAGTCCTATCAATCAATAATATGATAACGCATCAATTCAAAGAAAGTCTAAAGAAAAATGAAACATTACAAAGCTTCTAGAACATTATCACGTGATGTGGTATTTATACAGTAAGCAAGCGAGCGCTTACGTCATCAACGTAAAGCGCTTACCTACTTTCGCTTGCGCGACCATCCGGTCCGGCGTCCATTTTGATTCATTGTTAGACTAAGTAACCTAATTAACGATGAGTCTACAACGGAATTTGAACCCGGACGTAAAATTGAATACTAGTACGCAAAATATGCGCTTAGACGGAGTTGTAGACACCAACCCGTCTTACAAATACCCCTGCCTGTGTCTTTAAAAGCTACTGTGCTACAACGAGCCTTGTAGGTATCCGTCGATCGAAGTACTGGCTTGGCTTAAATGCCAGAAGCCATTATCCGTTTCGTTTCAGATAGTTGCAATCTGTCAATCAATGGCTTCTTAGTAAGCTTGCAGGAGCATAATTACGTTATTGCAAGCATCACAAGCAATGCATAATTATTTTGAGTTATGCTGAGCATGTTTGTATTGTGATCTTGTCCACAAATTCATGGTGTTAAGTGGGAGGGACTACTAGATCGTTACGGGCGCTAACCTTATAAATATCATGTCCATATAGCATGTGGTGTAGCATGAACTGCTTCACATTCAATGGTCGTCAAGTATTCAACTTGACGACCATACTAACGACTATACAACTATACAACGACGACGACGATAACGACGATAACGACGACTATACAACTTGACGACAGCACATCAAGGTAGTACCTTGATGTGCTGGCGTCTGTACAAGTCCAATCTGTCAAATTCCTTTAATAGATTTTCAACTTTATCCATAAAGCATTAAAGTTCAAGGTTCATTGGGAAAATTTGACAGTTTCGGGTAGCTTGAGTTGCTGGCGTATCTACAGTGATAAAATCAGCTGGCCCCTTTATTCTATGGAAACTGTACTGCGCTAGGCCAGCTCAAGGTCCAAGTGTTATCACCGACATGCGGTCTACTGTACGTGGACCGATTCGCACCCAACATGGTTTAACATATTAATCATCCCTGACTCAATCAGGATGCCCCTTGTTACTTGGCAGTTAACACAAGCGTTGAGAATATTACGTAATGCGTTATTAATATAGGACCATGATCGGCGTTTGCCGCACTTTATGTAGAAATAATACGATTACAGTGAATGGGTTAACTATTTCAATGTAGAATTCCAGATTTATAAACATTGTGTTATTTCTTATACAATATAGGGGTTTTTAAAAAAACCATCCCTATTATTGTATAGTTGCTAGTTCGTCTCTGGATCTAAGCTCTGCGATGCTCGATCATGTTAACTTGCACATTACAAAGAAGTAAACTGTAAGAATTATCATTTGTTAATTATTTGTATGTTTTGTTGTTTTGTATATGTTAATTATTCGCCCTAAACGCCCTAGAAGTTACACGTTTATAATTAGACGAGTGAAGTTTAATGCTAATGTAGTCAATAATTAGACAAGATGAGATGAGATAAGATAATGCGATGTTGTACAGTCGACACCATTTTAAACTTCAGCCGGCGTACTTCGTATCTATTAAGTCCCACTATTATAACTTATAACTAACCTTGAACTGTTCTGCAATTACGATTAAATATTTGTGTTTTTTTTGTCCGCTATATGAACAGTAAATGGTCTTTGTTACGGTTGCGACTTACTTTAATTGAGCAATACTATTCATTGCATTGTATCAAATAACAGTCGTCATCATTTCGACCGAAAGTCGCCCACCATATGCATAGTATTCTCTATAAATTGATTGTAGTTCATCTTAACCCTGAGTCCCTGATATTATGTTCAAAGTAACACAATAGGTTTTGAACATGATTCACAGTAAGATACAGCATTACGTGGCGCGTTATGCGTCGTTCCTTTTCATAAGCACTGTTTCTGATAGTAGTGCATTAACGAGCCTTCACGCGTGATCGCACTAAGCATTCGTGTAGCGCACTCTGGGTAGTCGGCATTTCACAATAACGATTAAATATTTGTTCTGTTTCTTTCCGCGAAATAATCATATCCTATGTCCGAGTAACTACAAAGGGCAGAACACGCGAATTACCAAAATACTATTTAATTGGATAGACCTTAAATTATACAGGAATATCAATTATAGTAATAATTCCTGTACAATTTATTTTGTTCAATCGCTTCGTGATACGTCGAAAGTCTCGGGGCTACGCTATATATGAGTCCTAGATACCTGCTGATAACACGAAAAAAAATGTTTCGACGCCCCTTTCAAAATCAAGTAATAATAATTTTGAGAACCAATAGAAACATACTATTTTTGCAAGTATAACAACTCCAATAACTTTTACTTTTCTTTGTTACAGCCGCGTATTGATCCAATTCAGTTGCTAAACTGCCTGAGTGTGCTTCTGTCACCGAATGGCGGGATCAAAAGCAGGGATGAAGTCCAGAGGCTGGCTAGGTAAGTTTTTCAAGTTTGTTCTTTGCTTTTCATGGATCAGCTTTGTTTTGACTTTGTATTACTATAATCAACTCGACAATTCGAAGGAAGGTGCTTATAAAATTTGTATTTTGTACCATAGTTTCATATTATACAAATTAGAACTCGATTTAAGACTTCTTAATAGCTCCAATAATCTGAGAGTGACACTATTTATTCCCGATTTTTTATAGAAAATCTTCAAAATTAAAAGCTGATATTTGCACGAGCAAATTTTAAGGAACTCATTCATTTTTAATATTATGTTATAAATAGTCCTTCACAAGTTTTTATTAGAAGAGTGAACCACCTCGCCGTATATTGTCTAATAATACTAGTTATTCACCGTATTCTAATAGGATTTCAACATTGTATTAGAATATGGTAAATAACTAGTATAGTAAGCAAGCATCTCAAGTATTTTTTTTTTTAATAACGCCCCTTTAGAGTACGCCTTAGAGCCGACTATACTGTTTTTTCTTTTTTCATAAAAAAAAAAAAAATATAGTCTGCTCTAAGGCGTAGTAAAATATTATTTTTGTAAAATTTTGACTTCTTCTTTCAGCCTCATGACTAAATTTTCGAAGAAATTGGTATCTAAGTGTATTTACATACAAATACTGAAACGTACTGAGACCGACCTTCTGGGGTTATTTATGGGATCGGGCGGTTGGGTTTTGGTACACATGTGGCTTACCGAAAGTATAGTCGCTAAAAACTGGCCTCTTGTGAAAGAGTTATTGGAGCTGTTATTATTATGCCCAGTTGATATAGAGCGTTTGAAAACCAACAACTGCCCGAAACTTGTAAAGGAGTTGTCAAAGGATGATAACCATTTTGGTAAGATAATCACATATAGGTAATGATAATCACAGTAGGAATTGTTCCTAGAAAATAATTAGTTAAATTATTTTCTAGGAACAATTCCTACTGCCTCGTTGGACTGATGGTCGCAAGCGCTACTGCTGAGCATAAGGTCCTGGGTTCGATTCCCAGGTTGGGCAAGGTGTTATTGGGTTTTTCCATTAGAAATTTCTCAGTAGCAGCCCAAAGTCTGGATTAGTGCTAGGTTGGTGGCAATAGGCTCGCTGTCTATTACATGGGACTTAAACATAATGGGCGAAAGGTGTACCAGTACGCCTCTGCCGAACCCCTCGGGGATTATGGGCGTGACGTAATGTTATGTTTCGTAGTAAGTGAAATTTAAAGTTTGAAAGTCGATTTTCGATTGGATACGATTGTTATTGTGAATTATTAAAGCATATTTAATTTCTTTCATTACAGCTATCAGAGCCCTAGCATCGAAGTTAGTTGAACAATGGTTAAAAACAGTAAAGGGTGAACAAGTAGTTCCTGTCCAAATTTCAGAAATACCTCAAATTATATCTGAAGCGCAATCTGATTTAGACTTAATAAAATCAGAGTGCAATGTGGAATGTAAAAATAATGACAATAATACTGAAATTAAAACAATCAGTGAAGAACGTAACAAATTTGATAAATCCATTTGTAACAATGCCGATACTGATAAGAATGTAGGTGATATCAAAATAAAAGATGAAATAGACGACGAACCGGAAACTTTGCCGGTATTAAAAATCAGTTTAAAAGATGGAAAGCAAATCATATCGCAAGTTGATGATGACAGTGAAAGTAAAACGTCTGAAGGGTTATCAGATTCCGAAAAATCTAAAGATAGATCAAAAAGTAGAAGTAAAGATAAATCGGATGATAAAAGTAATATTAGCGGGTCCAAGTCTAGCAGTTCGTCAAAACATTCGAGTAGGTCTCATTCTTCAAGTGAGAAACATAAATCTCACAAAAGCAGTTCTAGCAGACATAGTAGTAGTAGTAAAGACAGGTCAAAAGATAAGGATAGACATTCTTCTCATAGTTCTAGATCAAAAAGTGACAGTAGCAGAAAATCGAGCGATAAATTATCGTCTTCCAGTAGTAAATCTAAAGAGGATCGGAGTTCACGGTTGTCCTCCGAAAAAGATAAGAATAAAGATAAAGGAAAAGAAGACAAAAATGAAAAGAGTAAGGATACCTCTCTAAACAAATCTTCATCTGAGAAACCTGAGGATAAAATGCCGTCAGTTCACAAATTGGGGAAAATACCGAAATTGAGTGATTCCAAAAAAGAAAAACCTTCAATATCCATTGAAGTCCGAAAACCAGATGAACCTAAACCAAAGACTGTTAAAACTTTCAATTCTAAGTTTAGGAAACATGGACTAGAAGAGGAAGTTAAACCACCACCTTCTCGTGCAGCAGTATTAACAAAAAAATCCACGGCTGTATTGCCACCCACAGTATCAATACCAAAAAGACCGTCGCCAGTTCACAATGAGCCTCCTCCAGAAAAAAAGCCAAAAACTGTAGTTGAACCTGTTGAAAAACCGGGTGCAATCAAATTAATTCCTCCTAAACCTAAACGTAAGTATTCTCCTTTTTATTCAATAAGTGACATATTTTTAATAGTTTCTTTTTTTCCAGATTTACATTGGTGGTGGCAAGTCCTTCCATTAATGTCACCAAGTCCTTTCAATTGTTTAGGTTGCATTTTCTTCAGTGGTAAGTCTAAAATGTATAACTTAACGGGTTCTAAAGTGTTTTTACCACCTGTAAAGTATTTTTTTCAAATAAATATTGAAATCAATATACATGACTTTTTCCGTTTACTACTTAGTTCAAATTTAATAACCTAAATTTGTTTAGTTAATCGTGAGGTGAAAATACCAGCGCACTGGATCCTTCCGTGGACTCGACGCAGAGCTGATGAAAACGACTGGTGCTCCAGGAGTGATTCTTCAGCAATCCATGTAATCCAAAAATGACTTAATTTTCTCCATGAAAGATACAAACAATTACCTATCATAAAAACGACTGTACAAGATTATTTTACGACAGTAATTCTAGCGATATTCCTATAAATTTCAACAAAATATACAACATGTATGAATTATTAAGATGAGCTATTAGGGCACTACCTTGTTACGTTAGTTAAACAGACCAGTTATATATATATTGCATAAAAAGCCAAGAATGATAGTCTCTTATCGTAACATTTAAAAAACTTAATTTCATAGATAGGTAAAAGTCTCGATTTTTACGAAAAACCTGTATGTATCTACCTCACTACGGCTAGGAACAAACTAAGGCTATTATAATGCCAACAATCATACAAGCGCTTACATGAAGGTCTCGAGGCTTTCTAGAACGTTGGCAGCTGAAGTCTGCTAAGGTTTCGATTGTGTAACGTCATTCCATACTGTGCTTAGGTATTTACAATTTCTAGAAATGCTCAAACAAGTGGCTAATATTAGGAACTTGCTTGTAAAATCACAAGTAGAAGTTGATGAAGTATTAGTAACAATGTTTCTAATGGTGAATGTTAGAAACAGCAACAGACTGCCTTGTATTTTTTTAAGATTCGGGTTCTTTATCGTATTTTTTTAAGATTCGGGTCCAATTACTATAATGTTAAAAGGTACATTTTAATTCTAATGATGATATGAATAGTAACAACGAAATCCGACCCCAAAATATTTGGGAAAAGGCTAGGCAGATTATAAGTACTGAGTAACAACGGCAAATACTGAAAAGATACCAAGTACAGCAGTCTACAGCAAAACTTTGTCAACAAACCGTAAGTGGCAACCAGCTTCCCGCTGCACAGAACTGCAGACCACTACAAAGAACTATTTTGGGAGAACAGTATAAGGTACCTATCTACGGAAAGTAGTAATCACATTGAGAAAATACTTGTATGTACCATAAAGCTGTACCTACGCTATTGTCCTATTAACCATACCTATATAAGTAACACGGAATTAAAAATTAAAGTTTTTAGGTACTTTGCCTTTGTATCTACTTTAATTTTTGTTTCTAAAAGTTATTTAATAGAGGTAGGTATAATATATGGACATTTCCTACATTTTACTATAACAATAGTTCTTGCTAAATGGTACTTAATCGTATTAAACCCACCGCTGGGGTGGGTATAAGAGAATAATCAACGACATCCTACATCGAGTTACGAGCAGATCGTACCTACCTACGCACCCTGCTATCCACGCCGACAGGCTAAAAGTTATGCTTGAGACAAAGGACACCGCAAACTTACATAGGAAGTTGTCTATAAGCCAATAGAAATGTGGTTAATAATAATTATTATTAATAAATTAGGTCACATGTGGTCGATCACTCATTATGTCGTGACGTCATCCAAATCTGAAATTCTGAACCGACAATATGAAGAACAATGGCAATTTAAAATAATTTTATTATATTTTTCAAGTAATTTCCTTTGACTACTACCTACATTCGTTTCAAATTGATATTTTTTGTAAAATATTCTGGATTACTCTGTAATCGAAGCCCCCCCCCCCCCTTTTTTTTCGAAGGAGGAACTACCACTGAATATTCTGAACTTTATAGTCTTGGACTACATCGATAAATATCAAAAACCGGAGAGAAAAAAACACCCACATGAACCCAAAAAAAATGTTAATTTCTCACATAATTTTAACATCTTTCGTCTTCAAAACTATTAGATTATAATTATTGATGTCATAATTAAAAATGGTCGTCTATGTACCTGATCTTGAACCACATTTTCTATTGTTGCATAGACCAGTTTTGCCCAGTCTCCTTTATGCTTTAAATAATTTAGATTAGACAATAATAATTGTGTACCTACGACTATGATCTGTTTCAGTATGTATATAGGAAAAGGTACTTAATGCGTTAAATAGAATAATTTGAAAAAACAACCTGTTATGGTTTGCATCAGCAGCCACAACACTGTTGGACACAGTTGATCTATCTGTCTGGATTGTCTGAAAGTAATGATCACAAAATAATGTCGGAAATGGCACGTAGTTATTGCATAAACTTAAATGCTTAGATCTAAAGTTGCCTAATCTAAATTCTCACTAGTTCAACGATCGAACTAGTGAGAACAAACTACTTTCTGCCTCTTATCATATTACCTACTAGGTATCCAAATTCGTTCAGCTGTATCTAAGTAGGTACCTACCTAAGGCGCGGCGCGCGTACCTTCAATTTTAATATTTTTGAAATAGGGTACCTACCTAATTAGCAAATCCGCCGTGATAATTTCAAGAACAGAAATCTGTAGAATAAATAAATGAAGGTATAAACTATATTTTTATTATTCAGTAATCAAAACTTAAAGCGGGTTGTTGGTTTTCACTTTTATTTCTGCAGAATTGGATAATAAAAAATATTTACCTCACTGCACAACTAGTACCTATCTTAGATAACAAAAATCGTGTACCTACCTTATTACCTATAGCTTACCGATTATGAGAGCTGCCTCTGTCCAGCTGATGTAATAGGTAGTATGATGATAATTATTTTATTCGACGCATACCTATGCACGGATTAAATCATAGTAGGTAAACAAATAAATAGAAATTGGGCATGCGCTGTCGAGTTATATAAATAAAAATTCTAAAATACTGCTATGTAACAGTAAATACGTAGGTACGTATAACGAATATGTCCATTATTTTCCTGGATTTGCTACACTTCTGTCGGAAGTCCACAATAGGTGCCTGCGTAGCCAGACATAGCTGGCTTTATTTATACAGGAAACAAAATGTAGCGCGCAAAATTTTAATGCGAAAATTGCATTTAGCATATTCAAATCTGGTCTGCTCAACTAATGTTTCAATAGTATGTAATTTAATTGGGGTACGCAATGAAAATCTGTTGTATATAAAATTATTTACCCAACTAATTAAGTATATTTCCCCTCTAGATAGTTTGATTGCGGTTGAAAGTTTTATACCTATTTTCCTATACGCATTTCGATAAAATCTGTCGGCATCCTCTAGATATCAATGAACCTATTTTTTTTTAATGTAAGTATTTAATTACAGTGGTTCAATGTAAAAGAAGCACATCCATCAAACGATTGATACTTGGATAAAAATAATTACAAATTGAATAGACAGTCAGGCTGGAACCAATAACAACTATACCTTCCTACCTGCCTATTTATATTATTCTCTAGATGTAATTGAAGCGAATTAGAACCTACATAACGTTTTTATTGGAGGTTTTTTCATTCTGATAGTTTTATTAAAACCTCATGAATTGCCTCCTAAAATAATTTTACATGGCATTTATGTTGACCTTTTACGGTTTATAACTAGCTTCCTATTTCGCATTCTACTTTTTAAAGTTCGTAAAGTCATTTCTCAGGGTGCGTGATTTTACGGATGGAGAAGTCGAATTTTATGATGTTATGGTAAAGTATTGTAGTAAATATTAATGAATAAAAAATCCATAAGTCTACGCTTGCGCGTTTTGTGAGATGTAGTTTGATTACGTACCTATGATAAGCTGCGTGTTTATTACAGCGGAGAAGTGCTCACATTTACCAAAATTCTATTGGTGAAATAAGCTCATCTCTGCTCCAATAGACAGGTAGCCATACGCTGCTTGCGCATTCAAAATTTTACAACCATACAGCACCCAGTTGTCATCAATAGCTACCTATCTATACAAATTATAAATTGGAATCGCTTTTCCGCGTTGTACTAAACTCTACAACAGATTTTGATGCGGTTTTCACCCACGTTTAGGGAATCTATTCAAAAAGGTTGATGTAAGTAGGTATACTACATTAATATTAAAATTACACATATCTAATAAAGAAATATCCAATGTTTTGTAAAATCGTAAAAACCATGCGAAGCAGGGGCGGGTCGCTAGTCGATAAAACTCAAATTCCAATATAGTTTTATTTTTCTTATTGATTAGGTATTTTAAATAATTATTTAACTAATCCACTGTTTCCAATACTGTGGAGGGATAAAAAACTTGTATTGTTTAGACAACAATATTATTTACAACCCAAGTTACAAACGATATCTAGGCGCCTCTAGTTACTAGAGGCACCTAGAATCTACTAGAGTCTAGTAGATTTACGACGTTTACATGAAATCCTTTTAACCTACGACTACTTACCAAAGAGTTACCTACCTAGTGCCTGTGTGCGCGTACCTTATAGGAAGGTATTTGAATCAATAATTAGTTACCGATAGGTAGGTACAAAAGTTACAAAATAAAAGATTGAGTAGGTAGAGGTACCTACCTAATGCAATTGCGAGTTGATTTCATAGCGGCGGTAACTTACGATTTTATTTAACCTATTTAATATTTCGTAATATATAATTAAATACAGTCATCCGCAAATCAATAGTAACACTTGGAACTACTAAAACCGCCCTTTCTGCTGCGACATAAAGGCCCTGGAATATAACATTGTTACCATTATTGGACATTATTATTCTTTTCCATGGACGTGCGGTTGACTGTACTTAGGTAATTTGCTGAATGTTTAGTCAAATGCTTTAAAATTTTAAACGGAATTTTGTTTTTAGACCCTTTGTTTTTTTTACGTTAATTTACATACCTAATAAATTGCATGTTATGTATAATTGTAAAGGTTTATCTACACCAAAGTTACTCTTTGTATAGCAACATTTTGCAACATGATAAATAAAGGGACTTTGGTGTGGATGCACCTTAAGTAGGTAAACCAAAACGAGACATTACGGAATAGAAACAATGCCATTTATGCCTGTTTACACTAACACCAGGCTACACCTGAATGTAGATGCCTAAATATTATCGCACGTTTGATTTTAAACTCTGCGTTGAGCCTAACGTTGAAAATCCAACAGGCTTCTGTTTAGGCATTACTTGAAGGTACCACCTAGTATTAGTAAAAAGCGGGTATTACCTACTGTATTTGCCATGTTAAGTTGACAGTAGTCCAGCACCGCCTATGTCTGATGAACAACACTTTTATATTTTTAACCAACTTCAAAAAAGGAGGAGGTTACGCATTCGGGATTTATTTTTCATGTTTTTACATCGATTTCTCCGTGATTACTGGGCTGATTTGTGATTCTTTTTTTATTTGATAGGGGAAGTCTGCGCGGTGGTCCCATATAAATTGTATTAACCTTGGTTAGGTAGCTTTAATAATACGTACTTATTTAATCCACTTTGTATATTCAGGGTGTATCAGAACACTAAACTGGTACAGACCATTAAACTGAACAACTTTCTACATGGGAGCAACATCGTAACAAAGAAAAATTACGATGTTGGTCTCATGAAGAAAGTGGTTCGGTTCTGTCTGTATCACACAATTTTGACCACACCTTTCGGATACATTCTGTATAGTAGAAGTTCCTAAAAATAAAAATAAAACCATAGAAAGTGAAAAATAACTTCGAAAGTCTGTGGCAAAAAACGGAAATACAAAGACACCGACTTCCGAAATTGAAAGTTTTTTGAAAAAATCTTTGTGTCTGTGAAGTCGCTGCCGGAAGTTGAAAGCAATTCAAGAAATGTCATAGAGAGCGGTTTCCGTTATAAATCGAATGCATAAACTCCCTCTTATTTTAAATTCTTATAAATAAATGAGAAAGTAAATCTGCAGCTAAATTCACGAGCACAAAGACCTGTGGCGCGTACTGTACCTAACACTTGGAACTAAAAAAACCTCCCTTATTGCTACGAAACAATTGCGCTGTCAATATTACCCTTGTCGAGCGGTTCACTGTATGAAAACATTGTATTATACACAGCTCTGCCGATTAAATGTGTTAAACGTTTCATTCAATTCAGGTTTTAAAACACGAGAACATACTTACATATTAAAGTCAACAAAAACTAAACATTAAAGTTCGTTTATCTATATCTATTAACTGAGCCCTACTTTACTTTTACGCAAATAACTGACCTAGGCTCAAGATTTTTAAATATTGAGAGCATAATTATTATCATCCAATCTGATTTAGTCTGCCCATACTTTCTTATAATCACAAGATATTTGGCGCAAATATCAAAGGAGACTAAAAGTTGCGATTTAGGATAAATTGGTAGGTAAACAAAAGAAAATGAACCAATGAGAAGACGCCGGCGTCGGGTCACACTTGGGACGATTTTCGACATCCATATGTCGTAACCGAGTCGGTGCAATTCAATGTTAGAGAAATATGATAATGAAAATGCAGTTGGATAAAAAAAGAGAAATAGTTGTAGATAGTACAATACAATATTTATTTGATCTACAGATGGATAGGTCGCCATTTGTTCAGTAAGGGCCTGGCCCCTTAGGGCCGAAGCCTGCCGGGTCAGCGGGATTGTCCGAAAGGGTTACCGCTACCCCGGAACATAAAGGGCGAAGGTAGGAACATGGGTGGGTTTTAGTCAGTAAGAGTCTGACACTCCCTTCCGCTCCACCCAGAGCGGGAGGGGTCATTTGATGATTTCCAACCAAAAAAAAAAAAAGTGTGAAATAATAAATGCTTGTGTACCTACCATCTAACAATATTATCATATTGTAAGAACATTGTTTTGTATTGGTTCGTAGATCATTTCTCATACAAGTTTGCGCAAATGCCCAGTGTTTTTTAGCTTGGTACAATCGACCGCACATCAGTGGTATCACTACAAAAAAACGCCGTTACTGCAACGACATTAGGCGTTGTGAATGTCAAATTGTAACCACTAATGTGCTGTTGATTGGACGTAATGGCTATCAATGTAAAAGTGTAGGTACCTACCAAAAATATACAACTCCTACCGCAAGCCGCGTAAGTTACAAAACATCTCCGTATCATTATATTTAAAGTCGAAGGTCATCAAGCTAGTCTACCAAAAAGAAACCGTATTTACCAAGGTAAATAGATGTTTTTTGTTGGTATGTCGTTTGCAAGGTGTTGACCGTTTAAAACAAGCACGAACAAAACATTCAGAGAATTAGCTAAGTAATCAAACTGAGACAATTCCGTAAGCTTTTCACGACGAAACACTAGCATGTTTTTGGTCCTGATACTCTAAAAAATAAGTAGGTATCCTTAGAAATTCCAAGCCTCGGGATAAAATCGTGCGTTTTGATTGTAATAATAAAATATTGATCCAATTCCACACGTTTTTGCCAGTAAAATAAACGAATACCTATCTAGTGTCGTTTGATTAGTTACCTATATAGTTAGAATAATGAATGATGCGCGACTGCAGCTTGCAACGCTATCGGTGTCGCACTGATTTTACAGATCCCGCACTCATTCGTAATAATAATACACAATGAGAATAGCTCTCGCGAACACTCCACCTTCACGGGTGCTTTATTCTTACAGAATAGCATTGGTGAACAAGTCACGCAGTATAACAAATTGCATCTTTGTATCTCAAACTATTTCAGAGATTGTAATGACCCCTCCGAAAGTCACGCATTGAACTATTTATTATAGCCCAGTACCTAACCAACGGGTTTGAGGTACTAAAGTCGCATTGTAGCTGCATAAAATACTTGTGGTTGGCTACTTAGCACGTCATAATGATGACACATATAAATTAATTCCATAATATTTCGTCTAATATGCAGTGTATATTATCCCTACCAACAATCCAAAGGGTAATAATACTTTCGGTACCGATGACTAAAATTTTTTGTCGTGTCATCACGGGCTAAATATAACATACGATTGTCAGTTAATGAGAGAGGCGCAGTAAACAAGTTAGCAAAACATTAACCTACTTTTGGGCTTCGCCGCAGTCGAGTAAAAAGTGAAAGGTACACGCTCGCTGACCGGCAGAACCTAGGAATGTTTTTTTTTTTATGTACCTAATGTAATGTCCCGTTTTAATAGACATCTTAATACGAGAGGAAGTGAGCTAGATCTAAGTTAAGTTCTCCAGTGACCTCATTAAAATAAAATATCCAGGGAACTCACAACCTCATTAGAACAAAATACTCACCTACGTAGTTTTAGATAAAATTTAACAAATTTGTAATTAATTGTTTGTATAAAGTGTTAGTTATAGTAAAATTACAAAATAATTGTTGTTTATTACTCTGTATTTGCAGAGCAGTGGTAACAGCACAGGCAGTGGTGGTGGAGTTGTAAGGTCGTAGGTTCGAACCCAGTTACGCGCTTGAATTTGTGTAAATTATTTCATAACCACTGCTCTCAAAAAGGTGAAGGAAAACATCGTGAAGAAAGCGGTATGTTCTAGAACCAAAATTCGAAGACTTGTGGATGTGACATCTACCAACCTGCACTGGGCCCGCGTGGTGGGTTACCTCCTACTCCCTCTCACTGAGAGGAGGCCCGTGTCCCAGCTGTGGGAACATTCATAGCCTGTCTATGTACCTACTCTGTATTTACATATAGCGTTCCAACAAATTATGATTTAAAAAAATTAGACTTGCTGACCGTACGTCGGTCCCATTAGAGGTAGGGAGGAACAGTAAGCTATACCATTTTTGTTACCTTTTAAGGTACCAATTTGTTTCGTTTGCGAGTGTGATACAGTAAGCAGTAGTCCCTTATGGCTAACTTATAACATCACGCCTGTAATCTCCGACAGTTTAGGCAGAGGAGTACTACCTGTAGTACCTACACGCTGTTCAATTATTTTATTTTTGTTAAGTAGTCCAAGGGAGGCCTTTGCTCAGCAGTGGGACAGTAGGTGTGGGCTAAACGTAGCTACGGCTATAGTAGGTACGGTGTATAACGAACGGCTACAACGGCAACAACTATCATTGCGCATGCTTATTATAATAAGATTCTTTGATTGACTAGGTACCTATTTATCGGTAAAGCGCCGCAATCACCATTGCTGTACCTGATGGGTATTTTCTTTCGTTCATAGACGACCTATCTGGCTTAGTTTTATCAAATAATATGATAATTGTAAAACGTTTTCAGTCGCCTGCTCTATCCTTAAACTTAGGTAGGTAGGTATCCATTGTTATATATCATGCAATATTAGGTACCTAAATATTTCTGCTTACTTGTGTGCTGTTACCGTATCTTGTGCGAAATTGTATTTTTATTAAACTTTCAAATTACGAGAACCCGTTATTATACATTTTAGTCGTTATCACTAAATTAATATTACTTTCGTATTTTTTTCTCATTGTATCGTACAAAATATGCGTTTGTTATGTTTATTTATAGTAACATACGTGTTTCTTTGTTTCAGCAATTCTTTTGTTAGAAAGTGACATGTTCATGGATGCGTTGAATGCTTCAGCAACTAACAAAAGAGATCCAAAGAAAAGAAAACGACGAACAAGTGTATCTAAGGATGGAAATTCTGGAAACGATGCTTCACCGCCACACACACCCACTAATATGAGCAGTCCAAGTAGTGAAAGCAAATCAGTGCCACCTAGATTCTACCAGGACACTCTTGAAACAGAAGAAAGCAAAGAAAAGGTTTCAGAGAAAGACACCGATAGCAATGATGTCGATGAAGAAAAAGATATCAAGAAAGAGATTGAAGAGGCAATGGACACATCAGAACCTCATACTTTAACAATTAATGGAATTAAAGGAGTTTTATGCTACCATAAACGAAAAGGACCTAAAAAGAGTATTAAATGGAAACCAGACTCTGAACTGGAGGAAATTCAGTACTTTGAACTTGATGAAACTGAGAGAGTTAATGTGACGAAGACCTTTACTGATATGAAATATTTAGAAAGGATCCACGAAAGAGATGCATTTCAGAAGGGAAGGAATATTAGTAATGATGACGTCATGGAAGAAAAGACTAATTGGAGGCCACTAATCCTTGTCGACGCCGACGGACAAGTGCAAGTGGAACATGGTAAGAACAGCAAAGAAAAGGAAATTCAGGCAATACGTCAAAAAGGAACTTTACAACCTCTTTATTTCTCCAAATCAATGATACCCGACTCTGCATTTGAACCTGACCCTGAAACACATCCTTATACTGAACCAACAATTATACCCTTAGAGGATGTTACCGGCAACCAGGATAATATAAGTGATTTTAGAAATATGCCTTGGCCTGAACCCAAGGGCAACGCGCCTCCAGCATCTGCTACCATGAATGTTCCTAACATGTTCCCACCAAACATGAATCAATTTCCTAATGCTTTTCCAAACCCACAATTCCCTGGCGTACCTGGATTTCAAGGTGGTAATATGGTTCCCGGCGAATGGCCAAGTGGAGTCCCGCCGCATATGATGGGCAACGGTATGCCAGGTCCCATGGCGCCTGGAGTCATTCCTCCCGGGAACATACCTCCAGGAATGATGATGCCTCCAGAAGGAATGATGATGTCCCCAGAAATGTTTGGAGGACCGAATCCGATGTTTCCTGTTCCGCCAGAAGGTTTTAATATGCCGCAAAATATGTTTCCAATGGATTTCAACATGTCGGGACCCCAAGGGCCTCCACCCGGCCCTGATAATTTTCCTGGTATGCCTAATTTCCGAGGAGCTATGCGAGGCCGTGGCAATGGCGGACACTGGCGAGGTAAAAGCGCTGGAAGCTGGGAAGGCCCTCCGCGGGGTAGAGGAGGTGCTCGTGGTGGTCGCAAAGCAGTTTGTATATATTTCCAGCGAAAGGGATCGTGTCGACAAGGTGACAATTGTACGTTTTTACATCCAGGTGTCAATTGTCCATTTTAAAAATATGTACATAAAGATTAAGGTTGTTGTTAAAAAAAAATAAGTCATTAACATTAATGGGCTGCACTTACGCAACAGCTGCGAGTATAGTGTGGGGTTGTAGGAAACTGAAACAGCTATTCTAAACTTCATATCTACTTGCCGCCACTGCGCTGTAAATATGTAAGCACAGCCTTTGTTTAGAGTTAGACACTCAAAAAGACTGATAAATGTAAATAAATATCTAAGTAATAGTTGTATAAAACATGTATATTTGTAAAAATACTTATAAGCGTTTATACGAAATATAAATTCAATAATTTAAGCAAATTTGTTTCATTTAATTTTACCATGTATGATACAATAAAATGTCTGTGGCACACACACGGCACTGCTCGTACCGTACTTTTTTATATTATACAGGGTCAAATTAAATTAGCTAGCGAAAGTCTGCAGACGCGATGGGTATTTTTTTTTATCGTGTTTAAATATCGATACCTACCCATCACATCTGCAAAGTTTTCACAAAAAATAACTGATTTTTATACTGATACTTCCAAGTGATTACACTACCTGCAGTTGACGACCTCAACATAAAACTCATCAAATTAATTTATTTTTTGTTTCATCGCGTTTAGATATCGACGATACCCATCACGTCTGCAGAGTTTCGCTAGCTAACTCAATTTGACCCTGTCAAATAAAAAGTAATCAATTATCAGTACATTACATTGCCACGTATTGCCACTAAAAAATTGGATGGCGGCGGGGTGTTGGTGGCTTTTCTGCGAACACTTAAATCGTCTGAACTTGATATTTCTGTCATTCTTGCTAATTCACAATCTCGCAATCTTATTGAACACATCCTCATAGATGAAGTGCCAAGTGCACTAGGTACCATCCAGGCGTCATATCATCAGTGCCGCTTATATACCTCCCAGAATGGCTGCCTCTGTATATGAGCAACAATTTGAAGTCTTACAACAGGTACTGGGTGACCGTGGTGTTGACTGTTTCTACATAATAGGCGACTATAATCTCCCAGAAATAACTTGGATTACACTGGGCTCAGCTGGACCTCTTAACGGCGGTGGGCTGGGTACAGGTACTTCCGTAACCTGTAGCCAGTTAAATAACTTAATGTCATTACTTGATACTTCGCAATATAATGTAGTAGCAAATACTAATGCAATCACCCATGTATGGTATCGGCTGCGTTGTTTCCTCTGCTTCCAATCGACTCATAACACCCACCTTTTATCTGTGACATAAGTCTAAATGTGGATGCTCAACCTATGAGAAAACGACCGCTACAAAAATACAACTTTTACAAATCTGATTACGAGCACATTAATAGCAAAATTCAGGAAATTGACTGGACGGACCTTCTTGCCCCTTTGGGATCTGAAGAGGCACTAAGCACATTTTACAATAAGATTGACGATATAATTCAACAGCACACACCACTATCGGCATCTAGGACCGCTGGTTATCCGGTTTGGTTTTCTAAAACATTAATTAACACGCTCAATAAAAACAAAAGGCATGGGTTAAATGGAAGAAATACGGCAACATTGCAGACTACGAAAAATTCTCGCAGCACAGAGCCTTTTTTAAGGAAAATTGTGATACATGCTTCTCTAAATATATTCAGTCTATTGAGGATAGTATACATAAAAACATTAAGGATTTCTGGACATACATTTCCAACCGCAAAGATTTCGAAAGAAACCGAAGTTCAATATAAAAACAATGTATCCGACGACCCTCAGTCGATTTGCAACATGTTCTCTGATTTCTTTTCTTCCGTGTATGAACCTGCTTCATCTGCACTCTCTCAATGGGAGTTACCTTCTGAAACAGTGTCTAACGACATTGTTGTTTCTAACCTACACTTTAAGGAAGAATCGGTTTTGGCCGAACTCAAATCCCTTGATCCATCTAAGTGTCCAGATGGACTGTCGGCGTTTTTTCTTAAAAATACTGCTTCCTTTATCTGTAGACCCCTAGCTATAATCTACAATAAATGTATTACAGAAGGTGTTATGCCAACAGTGTAGAAGCAGGCTAATATCACACCTGTACTAAGCGTAGTGTATCTGCAGTATAACCAGTTGCTCAGTAAGTACAAGCTTTTGACGCTCAGCTCTAGACGTAAACAATTGGAAGCAATGACATTGTATAACGTTGTTAATGGCAATTTTGACTGTAGTGATTTAAACAATGTATTGTGCTATGCAGTCCCCAGAACGGTCCATAGACGGCGGGTGCGTGCCAGCGAACTCTTTGCAGTAGGCACCTGGCGATCTAACACTTGTCTACGTTCGCCAGTTCGGCGAATGGCAGCAACCTACGTTCGGCGTTCCGCCAGGGATTACTCTCGCTGTTAGTCCGTGGCGTCCTTAGTTTACAACATGCATGGTAAGCTTCGTAAGATATTCTGATAGCTTTGTCAAAGTGTATTCCAGCTGTGCTTGTTCTCTTATAGTTATGGTTATTTGTGATAGATCACGGGGCACTGCTCACTAAACAAACATTTTCACACGATAGGAATGACGGACAGCCCCCGTGACAGACAGTGAACACTGACGAGGAACAGAGCTCTCACCTCATTCTTGCCTTTATTGGCTGGCTTGAGTGGAGATTCGCAAGAGCAAACGTGCTCGGAGGAAGGAAGTATTTCAGTAAGATGCTGGTAGGGATCTTGACTGTACTTCCGGGATTGTCCTGATAG
The DNA here is from genome assembly GCA_911387795.2 of Apamea monoglypha. NCBI lineage: Eukaryota > Metazoa > Arthropoda > Insecta > Lepidoptera > Noctuidae > Apamea > Apamea monoglypha. The sequence continues at coordinate 11,709,949 of OU426921.1, forward strand.
CCGTGGAATACCTCTCCATTCCTCGTAAGCACCTCAGGACATGTTGCCCCCTTGTTGCTACGACACTGTGTGCTAGCGACCGTTTTCGGGGGCCCATTATTGAGTGTGCAATTTAAGTCACCCCCTGCCATTTCATCTGTGAATATTATATTTCATTGGTCTGGCAGGGGACATAGACCTTCAAGGTCCAATCCACTATAGCCACCCAAACCTATAGCCCGATATATTTTGTTTCCATGTTCTGCAATAGACCTTGGGTGACCAGCCCCCTAAACAACCACACGTCCTGATTGACCATCTAATCACGTGGAGGGCGGACACACGATAAAAAAAATTACTGGCGTGGCTAACGTGGCTCTGGAAACCTCACTCAACATGGAGACTAGATCCAAGAAAATACGAATAGGACCGCTACCCGAGGGCAATCGTCGGGGCGCACCCGGGGCCGATGCTGGGTGTCTCAGCATGCGACCCATCGGCGGTGGAGGACTGAGCAGGCGGGTTCTCCCCGACAAAAATACTACAGCCGAACAAACAGACAGACTAGACGATAGTGATGACAGTAGAGCTGTTACATCCGCCTTGGATGTTTCGCAGGCGGCGTCAGCTACTCAGCCTGCGACCACCAAAGCGGGAAAACCCCGAGTGCGCATGAAATGGACTGAAGATATGAACATATTCATCATGCGCACTTACTATCATATTACGAAACTTGAAGAGGACAGAACCAATTACAATACCCAGAAATTAATGTAACAGCCGGTCGATTCTGTAAAAATCTCACCGTGAAAACTTAAGTGAAGTGAGCTTGATTGAAAGCTTGAAGAAATTCCGTTTGAGGATATAGATGCTCTTGAAATAAATACAATTATAAATAAAACGCACAATTGGAAAGCAGCGGGAATAGACGGCTTACATAATTTCTGGATAAAAAGATTACATGCACTACATAGAATATTATCTGAACAAATTAGTGATATTTTAAAAGGGAACCAAAACCTCTCAGAGTTTTTGACTAAAGGAATCACATATATGATCCCAAAATCAAGTAGAACCCAGGATCCCTCGCAGTATAGACCTATTACTTGCCTCCCAACTATGTACAAAATCATCACATTATTTATTACTAATAAAATTAAACATACCGAACAGTATAACATTTTAACTGAAGAACAGAAAGGCTGTAGACGAGGACATATGGGTTGCAAGGAACAATTAAATAATGATTCCACTCTTTTAAAACACATTCAAAAAGCAAGTAAAAACTTATACATAGCATACATAGACTACAAAAAAGCATTTGACAGCGTGCCACACTCATGGTTGGTTCAAGTACTGAATATACTCGTACATATATAAAATCAATCCATTACTAATATTTTTTTTAAGAATACCATGGGGTCCTGGAAAACTACACTTAAACTACAAACGAAAACCGCAAACTTATCCATAGATGAAATAGAAATTAAAAAGGGTTTATTTCAAGGGGACTCACTCAGCCCTCTTTGGTTTTGCCTAGCCCTAAATCCACTCTCTCGCGCATTAACTGAATCTAGACTAGGCTTTGATATCAAGAACAATAGATCGATATTACACCAAATAACACATCTACTTTATATGGATGATTTAAAATTATACGCCAATAAAAATACGGATTTACATAGTTTATTAGACATTACTACATCATTTTCGAAAGACATTAGAATGGATTTTAGACTAGACAAATACCGAAAACTTAATATAGAAAAGGGTAAAATTGTGGGAGGAAATTACTCAACAGATTCGGAAGAAGTAATAGAAGCAATGAAAAATGACGAACTTTATAAATACTTAGGATACAACCAAGCAGGACTTTTAGAACACAAAACTATTAAAGATAAACTTAAACAAGAATATTATAAAAGACTTCATTTATTATGTAAAATGTATCTAGCCAGTAAAAATTTATTCAAATCCATAAATACTTATGCTATACCTATACTAACATATTCTTTCGGCGTGATAAAATGGTCCAACACAGAATTACATGCACTCGAAATTAAAACTAGAACAATTCTTACACAACATAGATATCACCACCCTAAATCAGCAATAGAAAGGGTACCTACCTAATTATGTCCAGGAAAGAGGGAGTCAGAGGGCTTATTGAAATATCACACCTACACAAAAGACAAATAATAAACCTAAAACTATTTTTCAATAGGAAAAAGTATACCAGCCAATTGCACAAAACCATAGTAGAGATATATAAAAAGTATACACCACTAAACCTTAGTGAAGACAATATTGAAACAATAGACCAAGCAAGATACATAGAAGAGATACATTAAAAATGGAGGCAGAAAGAACTACACGGAAGACATCCAAATGATTTATACCAAACACACGTAGATAAAGAAGCTTCAAACAAATGGCTGGAATTAAGCGGACTATTTCCAAAAACAGAAGGATTCAGGCTGGCCATTCAAGACCAAATAATAAATACCAAGAATTATAGAAAATATATAATTAAAGATAATACGGTAAGAAGCGATTTATGCAGAAAGTGCCACAGCAAACCTGAAACTATACAGCACATCACAGGAGCTTGTAGCACATTCACCAAAAATGATTACACTCACAGACACAATCAACTTGTTAATATTATACACCAAAAATTCGCAACAAAACACAATCTCATGAAAGACCCATACACACCATACCTACTACAAATACTCACCTAGGGCTGTATTAGAAAAAACAATCTTAAAAATTGTATTACGACCGCACTATAATTACAGATCATACAATATATAACAACAGGCCCGATATAACACTTATTGATAAAGAAAACAAACACATACATAATAGATATAGCAGTCCCAAACACCAATAATATACAAAAAACTATCACCGAAAAATCAGGAAATATACAGAACTACAAGAAGAAATTACCAGAGTCTGGAAAATGAATAGAGTAACAATAGTCCCAATAGTGGTATCAACGACTGGTATCGTCCCGAAACAATTATTTATCAGTTTAAATGCAATTAATCTTTCCAAATATACATACCTTACACTACAGAAAGCAGCTATATTAAACACATGTCGCATAGTTCGGAAATTCCTACAATTAGATTTAGACAATAATCTCAGTACAGTACAAAACACCTAATCTGCTCAAACTTAAAATCTCACCTTGGTTTACACCCGTGAGATTTTACAAATACCAGGTTCTAGGAACCTGAGAAAATAAATTAAAAAAAAACATAATAATAATCATTTATTTCAGGAAGTTATTCCCATATTAAACACTACAAATTAATATAAATAAAACATTACAGATTAAAATCATTGCATTAAAAATAAATAAGTTAGTTAAAATAAAATCATAGTTATTAGGTTAAAGTTAATTCGATTACATTTAATTATAAAGATAAAACAATTATCACTTAATAAATGGTGACCACCAGGCATGCAGATGCATACTTAGGTTATTTTTCTCTTCACTGGAAGTAACTTGGAAAACAACAGCTATAGATTCTGACGAAAAAGCAATGTATTGTTTTGTTTTAGAACACTGCAGATTTAGCTGCTAAGGCTTATGCGACTAGGCACACAAAGGGCTCCGTACCACCCTGAACCACAATACAATATTTCGGTTTAAAGACATTTATTTATTACAAAAAAAAAAAGAACATTATGGTTCACTTACATATTGAGAAATCAATAGAAAATATGTAATTATTACACTTTAAATACATACAATACAGTCAATTAATAACGCCTGCTAAACGGCTTTGCCTGAACATGCCTGCTGCAGCAATGCAGCATGTAGGGGCAGTCCAGCCTGTCAGCAATCATCGCCAGGACTGCGTTGGAGCTGGCCCGTACTTTGCGAACCAGAGAGATGATCCGCCTGCGCATAGTCGCGTGAAAACAGGCGGTGCGCTCCTCCGCGAACATACCCGAGGCGCTGCAGAACCGAGGCAGCCCCACCACAATCCTAAACGCATTATTGTAGAGAACGCGGAGGTCGCTATAGCACTTCTTTGAGTCCACAGGCTGCAGGTATAAAGGGATGTACAGACGCCAGCAGGTCAAGCTACCCGAAACTGTCAAATTTTCCCAATCAACCTTGAACCTTAATGATATAGCAATAAAGTTGAAATCTATTAAAGAAATTTGACAGATTGTAGTAGCTTGATGTGCTGGCGTCCGTACATTAAGCAGACCATCAAAAACTTTAGCCGCTGTGGCAGCGACAGAGATAGGCCTGTAGTTACCGGTATCAGCTAAGTCACCCATCTTATTTTTAACTACCGGCACTACCACGGTTTTCATAAAATCATCCGGCAAATAGCTTTGGCTCACACACAGGGAGTAAAACATTGCTAATACTCGCGAGATGTGAGGTCCAGCATGCAGGAAGTGCTCAATACTGAGGCCATCGTGACCCGGAGATTTACCTCGAGTCATGTGCGTTATGACACTAGCTACCTCTTTCCAACGACCATACTTTCGCACTAAATCTCGTTTTGACAACATGACCACTCCTGTCAGCATTGAGCATCTCACTGTCTGGACCATGCGGCGATTTAACAACAAAATGCTCTTTAAAAAGATTAGTAATGCCCTTAGGCTCACTCACCCCACCAACGCTCGCAGGAAGTCCAGGTCGGACGTTGATTTTGGCAGTGCTCTGCCAGAAGCCACGGAAATCGCCTTTACGGTGTTTATCGGTGAGGGCATCAATCTGATCTTGGTGATCTTGACACCACTTCAATCTTGATTTGAATACCCTTCTGTTAGCACACATCATTATAGACAGAACCGGACCTAGGCCTACCGCACAAGTCCCATTCCATAAACTTAGATCGGGGGCTTACAATGACCTTTTAAGAAAACGTTCAATGTTCATTCAGTTCAGAAGCAGGCCTTATTTAGTTCTGCTAATAATCGTACTATGAGAGTAATAAAAGTGAACAACTATTGAACGAAGTTCAGCGAAGTTGAATGGTAATGATTGTCTGTGGCCTGCTGTAATGTCATTGCCTTATTAATAGGCATCGTTCAAAAACTTAAATCTAATTCTAATTTTACTTTACCGGTTTTTGGAAAATAATAGAAACATGAGTTTCTTTCATACATATTTTAACTATGATTATGTATAACAAGTTACTTTGATAAATTATCTAAAAGCACTACAAAGCTCAATTTCCCGTCCAAAACAACTTTGTAACTTTTTATTTTCCAAAAACTAGAATTAGATTTAAGTTTTTGAACGATGCCTATTAAAAAGGCAATGACATTACAGCAGGCCACAGACAAGCATTACCATTCAACTTCGGTGAACTTCATTCAATAGTTGTTCACTTTTATTACTCTCATAGTACGATTATTAGCAGAACTAAATTAGGCCTGCTTCTGAACTGAATGAACATTGAACGTTTTCTTAAAAGGTCATTGTAAGCCCCCGATCTAAGTTTATGGAATGGGACTTGTGCGGTAAGCCTAGGTCCGGTTCTGTCGATAAAATGGTGTGTGTTAGCAGAAGGGTATTCAAATCAAGATTGGAGTGGTACGTGTCAAGATCACCAAGATCAGATTAGAATATTGATGCCCTCACCGAACCTTAACTTTGAAGGAATCAACGTGATTTTGAACGTGTGTGGATAAGTCATGCAACAATTTAAAAAAAAAATGTATTTTTGCGCGCCAAATAAAATGTTTTATGTTTGTATACCTCTTCACAATGTCGTAACTTCGTACGTTTGTTTACTTACATGAAAATATCATAATCGTGTAATTACTTCACGCATTTTTAATTGGAATGTCGCTTCTGAGATTTATTAGAATGAATGTGGTGAATTTATTTTTAGTGAAACATGAACAAGTCATCGTAATAGTATGACCCAACTGCTTCGCCGGGAGTTCTTAAATAATCATATAGAAATTGCATTTATGTATAACAAATCCACCCAAACATGGGAACATAGCAAGCTAATGTGGAAAATGGTGGAAAAGAGAGAATATACTATTTTTGCCCCCCTTGTATTGTAACGTCTATTATTCGTATTACATAAGTTTTAAAAAAGTAACCAATTTATCATTTAAAATGGTAATTTTTTTAAATAAAGCTTAGGCTTTATTTAAATCACGGGTTCACGAAATCGAAAAAAAAGAAAATGTATTGATAATGTACTCAATTGATTCAATTCCCGATATGACCATATCGGGAATTGAATCAATTGAGTACATTATCAATACATTAATGACCGTTAATGTAATAAATACATGACATTGAAGCGTATTTAACGATTTTACATTAAAAAAAAATATATACCTAATTACAGTTTGAGGTGGTAACCAAATCTATTTTTATTAAGTAAAACAATTTACCATTGACGCTGCAGCGGGTGCTCCTGTGTTTAATCTCATTTTTAAGTTTGCTTACTCTCGCGTAAAGTAGTGTAAAACTCATCGTGAAACGGATTGTAGTTTTTGGTTTCTTGTCAAAAAAAATCCTTTTAAATTCTACTGGCAAAGGAGCAGTTAAGTCTGCATGCGAATGGTCAAAGGTATTTTTACCATATCACTACAATGTTCTCATAGTGTAGTTTTTCTGCTTAAATTATAAATACCTACATCAGAGCAATGCATGATAAAAAAGGCTAGTGAGAAGCAAGGGTTATGAGTTTGATTTCATAAAATACATATATTGGCCATTGAATCCTTGTTTGATCATTTCATTTCATTTATTTATTTGCATACCATAATGTCATTATAGGTGTTACAATTTCAGGCTTAAAGCTAAGGTACAATTATGGACCCTGTAGGGGCACAGCAACCTAAGGTAAATTTAAATCAAAATTAAAATACATAAATTAAAATCAAAATTAAAATACAGCATTAAAATTAGTATTAAATGACAATTTACACATTCAAATTAATTAATACACAATTTATTATTAATTAATTCAATTAGAATGAAATAACAATTTATAGATTAAATAATACACGTTTTTTCCTTTGCGGGTAGACATAGGAGTAACATACATTTTTTGTGAGCTCCTGGTAAAATTAATTTAAAAATATTTTATCTATTTGAGAAATGAAATAAATCAGTTCATTTTACATTAGACCCCCCCACACCCGCTATCTATTGTTATCAAGTCTGTAACACTTGTACCTGGTTCACTTTCACAACACACTGAATATGGACACTAAACTTGCTGCCAACTTGGAGGACCTCGAGCAGCTGTTTGGCTCCCGAATGCAGGAATATGAAGCGAAATTGCAGCAGGCTACCACTGGTACCACATCAGTGTCACCAGACATTCTATCCATTGCACGTGAGTTCTCTGAGTTTAAGCAGTTTGTCTGTCAAGCACTCTCAAAGTTAAAAACTCAAATTGAGCTGCTAGCTGCTGGATTCGATAGGCATGAGACCATCATGCGAAGAAAGGTCTTGCTGTTCCATGGTGTTCCAGAGAAGGATAGTGAAAAGTTACTTGATGTGGTCCACAACATCATATCCAACCAAATTAAATTGACTGAGGTATGTAAGGACAAGAATATTATCCATGTTTGTCATAGACTTGGATTCTCACAGCAGAAAGCCCGACCCATACTGGTACGATTCTTCAAAATGGAGCACCGACAATTGGTATGGGATAGCAAGAAAGCTCTCAGGGGTACCGGGATCACCATCTCCCGAGTTCTTAACACGAGTTCGGCATCGTGTGTTTGCAGCTGCTCGTAAGCATTTCGGTATACCAAATTGCTGGTCCATGGAAGGCAAGATTGTTGTTATTTGCCCAGACAAATCCCGCCGGAAAATCGAAACGGCAGGCGAACTTCACGATCTGATAGCCAAATTCCCGTCTTGTCCAGCCAACACTGAGGATTCTGCGCAATCTGAAGATCCTGGATCTCCTAGTCCCGCAACCTTGGCTACTGCCGCTAAGAAAACGAGGAGGACGCGTCTGCGCAAGTAGCACATTCATTGTTATTGTTTTGTCACTCCATTTTTCTCCCTAATTCACTACTTCTCAACTTGGGCGCTTTGCTTAATCACAATCAACTTGGGCCGGTAGTTAAATTTGTAATTTTTATTTGTATCACCGCTTATCATTTCACTTTTTATTTTTATTATTGCCGGTATGTATGTACATATTACGTTCATTTGACGGGCTTGGAACTTGTTTTGACAATGTGACAGATGGTAATGTAGTCTGATGTGGACAGATGTCAGTGTCATGTTCCTACTCAGCCGTCATTACGTTGCGTTCCATTATACGTGCAGTTCGATGTTTTCGTTTTGTTTATTTCTTTTGTTTTTATTGCTACTTCACTACTGTTGTTGTGCATCTTTGTTACATAATATTGTAAAATTCCTGCCAATATACCAGCGAGTGGGGGAGGTTTTTCTCAAAGGAAAATCTTTATATTTTTTGTGTTTTAGTACCTAGTTAAGTTATTTTAAACATTACTCTTGTATTTTAGATATTTATAATATTTTTATTTTACATTTATATTATAATTTATGCTCATAGATGATGTAGCTGACCTTAACGACAGCTTCTTCTCGTGCTCTTCTTCTACTAGTTTTGTTAGTGCGGACAGTGACTCTTCCTTACCACTTACCTTACATGATAAAATCTCTTCTCTTTTCTCCAATGACCTTAAGAATTTTCATATAGCTCACATCAATGCTCAGAGTGTTCCTGGTCACTATCCTGACCTTCTGGCATCCTTTAGCAGTGCTCATCTGGATGCGCTCTTAATATCGGAATCATTTTTGAAGCCATCACTCCTCTCTACTCAGTACTCACTCCCCGGCTTCGTCTTGATACGCAACGATAGGACCGGCAAAGGTGGAGGAGGTGTTGCCATGTACCTGCGTGCTGATTTACCCTACAGGGTGGTCAGTTCATCTCCTTCACGGTATTTTGAGTCGGCTGAATACTTGTTTGTGGAGATTACTGTTCATCACACAAAAGTTTTGCTTGCAGTGCTCTACAGTCCTAATCTTCACATAGACTACTTCAATTCTCTCGACTCCACACTCAGTGATCTTTGCCCCATGTATGAGCACGTTATTTTAATGGGTGATTTTAATACCTGCTTGATTAAAAATGACACTCGATCCCTTAAACTCCTTTCACTCCTATCTTCTTTTAATCTTCAAGTTTTGCCTCTTTCTGCAACTCATTATTTTCCTAATAGTACACCCTCGTTTCTAGATCTTATGATTGTGTCCTCTCCTAGAAATGTTTCTTACCATGGTCAACTTACGGCTACATTTTCTTATCACGATCTAATTTACCTTTCGTATCGTATCCGTGTTCCCAAGCGTAAGCCCCAGGTTTTATATCTCCGTAACTACAAGGGCATAGATCTGAAAGCTTTGCAGCGTGATGCCGGCGATCTCGACTGGACCTCTCTGGTTGAGTTCGATGACATCGACGATAAGGTGAATTGTTTTAACGCAACCGTTCTCGAATTATATGATCAGCATGCCCGTATCCGACGTGTCAAAGTTAGACATAACCCTGCACCATGGATAACGCTACAAATTAAGGAGCGTATGGCTCGCAGGGATAAAGCTAAGAGCAGATATAAGCGCAGACCTTCAGAGCTGAATCTCTCTTACTACAAATCGTTACGCAATCGCTGCAGTCATCTGTGTCAAGATGCTAAGAGACGCTATTTCCACGACCAACTCAATAACCGCAGTTCTTCCGATGTATGGAAATTTCTCAAATCTGTAGGTATAGGCAAGTCACCTGCCAACCAGTGTAAGGATGTGAACCTCAATGATCTCAATAAGCATTTCTCTCTCCTTCCCTTTTCTCTTGATCCGTCTGTCAAGGCTGCGACACTGGAGAGTCTTGCTAGTTTGCCGTTACCACAATATTCTCACTTCGAACTTAAAGATGTTACTGAGGATGACGTTAAGAAGTCTATACTTGCGATCACTTCTTCAGCAGTTGGTAATGATAAGTTGTGTTCAAGAATGATAACTCTTATCCTTTCCTCATTACTTCCTGTTCTCACTCACATCTTCAATCACTTATTTTCCTCTTGCTCCTTTCCGTCAGTTTGGAAACAGGCTCACATAATACCTTTGCCTAAAACTAACAATCCTATTTTATTAACCCACTTTAGACCCATTTCTATTCTCCCATTTCTCTCTAAAGTTTTTGAGCACATAGTTCATAGACAATTATCATTTTTCTTGGCGTCGAACTCGATAAAATCCCCTTTTCAATCCGGTTTTCGCTCGGGTCACAGTACTGTAACCGCGCTTTTGAAGGTGACTGACGACATCCGCTGGGCAATGGAGAATAAGTTACTTACTGTTCTTGTACTGCTCGACTTTAGTAGCGCCTTCAACTCAGTGGATTTCGACATTTTACTAGGTTTCCTCAAATCTATCAATTTCTCTTCTTCCACTTTAGCCTGGTTCAGTTCTTACCTACGAGGACGGTCTCAGTGTGTTCGCCTGGAGGAGTCCTTATCTGATTGGTGTAGTCTCACGGAGGGTGTTCCTCAGGGTAGCGTTCTCTCTCCTCTTCTTTTTACAATTTTCATAAACTCTGTTACCACAGTAATCTCCTCTAGTTTCCATCTCTATGCAGATGACTTGCAGCTTTATCGAGATTTCACTGTAGCTAACGCGGGTTCTGCAATTGCTGCAGTGAATCATGACCTGGCTTGCGTCAGCGTTTGGGCTAAGTCATTTGGTTTGCAAATTAACCCAAGTAAATCCCAGGCTATGATCATCGGCAGTAGATTCGTTCGCAATGTGGCTGATGTTACATCTCTCATGCCTTTATATCTCGACGGTGTTCGCATTGAGTATACTGAAACCGCTAAAGATCTGGGTGTAGTTATTGACTCCAATCTTTCGTGGCGTGCTCAGGTCAATGAGGTCAGCCGAAAGGTACATTTCTCCTTTCATTCGCTGAGATGCCTTCAGGGTCTTCTGCCCTTGAAGACTAAAATTTCTTTGGCACAAACGCTTATTCAGCCGATCATAGATTATGCCGACGCCTGCTACCTGGATGCTACTGAGGAGCTATTAAACAAGCTTGAGCGCTTGCAAAACCTGTGCATTCGCTTTGTTTTCGGTCTTCGAAAGTATGACCATGTTTCACACCTTCGCAAGGAACTCAAGTGGCTCCCAATCCGCCTTCGTAGGAACACTCGGATTTTATGTCTACTCTTCAACATCTTACACAACCTGTCTTATCCTTCCTACCTGCGTGAGCGTTTTTCTTACGCTCGCTCTAGCGGTGCACCATGTAGATCTCACCTAAGATCTATACTTAAATCTCATCCTCATAAAACGAGCTACTACTCTTATTCCTTCTCTGTCCATGCTGTAAGATTGTAGAACTCACTTCCGCCTAGCATTCGTGATTTGCAAACTATTTCTCAATTTAAACGTCGATTAAAAGAGCATTACCTTTCCTCTATACCGTGAGTATTTATATATATATACATATATATATATATACGTTTATATATTTTTGGATTATGTATTTATTTAAGTATACTTATGTATTTATTTATTTTTTTGCATTATATGTGTAGGTATATTTATATTTTAGTTTTAGACTTCACACATTCATATTTTTCTCTTCTTGTTCTCACACACTATTGTCTACATTTCTTTTTTACTTCTCCTTTCGCAGGTCTGCTGGAAGAAATTTCTTAAGAAATAAGCAGTACCTTTGTACTCATATTTTAAATGTCTTATCTTTATGTGTTTTACTGTGTGTACATAAATAATAAAATAAATAAAAATAAATAAATAAATACACAGTTTATCATTCATATATTCATTTATATCATAGTAGCTTTTATTTATTAGAAGCTGCTTCAACTTATTACTAAAAACAGGATATTTATTTATATTCTTAATTTGTTCCGGTAGTTTATTATATATTTTAATTGACATTACATATGTACAGACGCCAGCAGGTCAAGCTACCCGAAACTGTCAAATTTTCCCAATCAACCTTGAACCTAATACTTTAGCGATAAAGTTGAAAATCTATTAAAGAAAATTGACAGATTGTAGTAGCTTGATGTGCTGGCGTCTGTACTTGATGAATGCATCATAAGTCGTGATGAAATTAGTCAGCGTCTGACGTACATTGACGTATTTTTAGTCGCCATGTTTTTAATCAGCTTTAAATGTCTATGGAGTATCTTAATTTGACAGAAATAAACTAATATTTATCTTCTGTCCTTTTCTTAATGAAATAGAAAGAAAAAGATGCACTGAACTTAAATTTAGTTTAGTTTGTGAACAAGGGAATCGGCACCAATGTTGAAAAAGCTCGTATATTAGTAACTTTTTCAAGATGGTTTATTTTGACGTTACAGACGTTCAATATTCGTTTTGTTGCTGTCAATTAGCAGGTCATGGTATGAAATTCTATACAAAAAAGAAGGTTAACAGTTTTTGTAAACGTCAACGTAGCAGGCCTGTTGCAGGCCTGCTAATAAGACGTCATAGTACGGACGCCAGCAGGTCAAGTTACCCGAAACTGTCAAATTTTCCCAATCAATCTTGAACCTTATTGACTTAACAATAAAGTTGAAAATCTATTAAAGAGATTTAACAGATTGTAGTAGCTTGATGTGCTGGCGTCTGTACAAATAAGCAGTTTAGTTTAACTTCTGTCATGCTATAACAGCTCATGGTGAGCTCCCAGATCAGACCATATGGGGGGAAAGTTGAAAAAGTGTCCATGAATTTTTTCCTCTCCAAACATCTCTACCCTCCAAACCTTGGTCGTATTATTTTGGTATCTTGTTCTAATCTGTGGTTCGAGAGTTGTCAGGTTGGACCATGGACTTGGTTGGACACGACAAAAAACCAGACAAAAGGCAAGAGCGCCCAGATTGTATAATTGGATAGGTACAAAACTTGTATAATTTGGTCACATTCGATTTTCTGTTTTTTACTTGCACTCCCTCCGAAAGTTTGCTAATTTTTACAAATAAATTTAATATAAATTTGGAGATAACGCTAAATCGGGTAATATTCGGTTCATTAAGAGTTTTACTGAATAAGCCTTAGCTGTTTTTTGTTTTTTAATAAATTCACTACCTTACTACCTGCTACCTATTTTGTTAATTACGCTGGTTACGTAAGGACAGTGCTACAAGGATCTTTTGGCGCACGATCGTTTTTGACAAGGTGGCGTGGTTGGTAAACATTTTGTGAAAATTGTTTGAAATGAATCGAAAATGGAGTTAGTTCCGATTTTGGCAATGTGCCAAGAGACCAAGAGCCTTGCACAACTGTACGTATTTTTCTGACGGGTTGTGTTGTGTTGACGTCTCCGTGTCGTGTAGTGCTAATATTAATACAGTAACATTAGTAATAGTAGTAACAGTGAAACGGTGAGAAAAGTAAAACTTATTGTTCAAGTCGATAAAATCGATTAAAAAACACAGTTCTTCATACAACCTTAAACTTATTTATATTCATTGTTCTTTTTTTTACTTTCAAAGGTCACAAGGACGTTTAGATTTTATTTCATTCATATACATTAAAATTATTTTATACAATATATACAAGGTGGCCTAACGATATCGACGCGCAAACTGAAACCATTCAGTACATGATTCTGAATCTCTCTTCTCCTTCCTGAAAATTTCAACGCAGGAAGCGTTGGAATTTTTCGTCTGTTATTAAGTGTAAATACACAAGATAAAGTCCTCCAGATCAAATTTTGGCCATGGCGACCAATTTCAGCGGAGACCAGTCTTCGAGGCGGGATATATTATAGTACGCATGTGTGTGCGCAGAGACAGGTGCACTATCTCTTCCTGACTCTCATTGTCCGATGGGACGGCAATCCAACACGACCGGAGAGACATCAAGTGTAGGTACACCTCCAACTTCTAAACTCCAGATTGTTACTAAGATATCCCAATGGAAAAACGTAATAACACTTTTGTCCGACTTGGGAATTGAACAGCAGCCTAATTGCATAACACATTTTCGGCAAATCATCATCATCATCATCATATCAGCCGCACGACACCCACTGCTGGGTATAGGCCTCCCCTAAGGATCTCCACGACGATCGGTTCTGCGCTGCCTGCATCCACTGGCTTCCCGCGACCTTCACCAGATCGTCGGTCCACCTTGTCGGGGGCCTACCCACTGAGCGTCGTCCGGTGCGCGGTCGCCATTCCAGAACCTTTCCGCCCCAACGGCCATCGGTTCTTCTCGCTATGTGTCCCGCCCATTGCCACTTCAGCTGAGCAATCCTTCGAGCGATCTCGGTTACTTTAGTTCTCCTGCGGCAAATGATTGAGATTAATTGGTTTCGTTTCGATCGCTTTTTGTTTCATTTTACGATTTTCGTATTGCGTAACTCCACTATCATGTAATAGCAACAGCTGATGGTTTGAAACGCTAAAGAGTGAACGATATGTGCTTAAAAAAATCGTAAAATGAAACAAAAAGCTATCGAAACGAAACCAATTAATCTCAATCATTTGCCGAAAATGGTTACGCAATTATGCTGCAGGACTCCAAGGTCAGCCAGGTCAGATCAACGAGGTAGTAAAAACACTAGATACGACGTACGCGACGATGGGAAAAGACTAGACGAATGACCACAATGCCTTGGAAGTTAGGTAGGCTTTTGGTGTGCGATGCAACATGTGTCGACACCCTTGCGCCATCCCATCTTCTTAGCAAGGTGGGCTGTGCGGGTACGGCAGCTGCAGGTGCTGTAAACCTCAAACGGAGCAAATACTTTAATCTTATTGGAACTTAAATATTATGTTCGAGCCGTTTGAGATTAAAACACAAGTGCCATGGGGTCTGACAGCTCAAGCATTTTTCCAAGACATCACCAAGCGGTTAGTCGACTCTTCACGTGACCAGAGAGCTGGCCTATTTTCGGGCCTAAGAATCAGCATTTCTATACAACGTGGCAATGCCCTTTGGATACTTTTAAAAGTCTTAAAATAATAATAATAGGTACTTACAAGTATTTAAAAAAGGAGGGACAAGAATATAATAACTATACTATTTTTTTTTTTTTGTATAATAAGGTGGCTCTCCGCTCTACTCTAATAGCAGCATAAAACGTCAACTAACGTCATCGGTCATCGCATCCAATGATATTGACATTGACACCACTTTGTTTCTGTGAAATTGTGAAGCTGGCTGGGTCGGGTCGCAGCTTCGCGATCGAAACCGAGTAAGGAAAACCAAATAGATTAGGAAACGATGTATATTTAGTGTTTTAATATTCTGGTGTGTATTTTTTTATATGCTTAAATTTATTTTTTGCAATGTTATAAAACAAAATAAAAAAACCTGTCATAACAAGATGCAACGCTGGTTTTTTTTAGAGGACCCGAAAAAACCAAAATACAAAGCCCCAAAAAAAATGGCAGAGAAAAAATCAGAATCTGTACTTTTACTAACATCACAACAATGGAAATTCTCGGTAAGGTCACCAGATGTTGGACCCAAAGAAACAATGTTCATCACAGGAAGTATTCCAGAGCTGGGTGAGTGGAACTATCACAAAATAGTTATGCTTGACCGTGAAGAAGGTACAGATTTGTGGAGGAAATCAATTACAGTTCCAAACACCTGTGACATATTGTACCGTTATGGTAAATGTATTCTGAATGAGGCTAACCCAAAGGAGATATCCATTCATCAATGGGAAACACATCTATCGCCACGCATTCTCAAAGAAACAATACTACACCCTTATATTGATACATATGGTAGTTATGATGGCAAACAGTTGGTATCTTCTGGTTGGCTCACAGTAGCTACGTTGCTGCAGTTCCAATTCATGAATAATCCATTAAAACTTAAGAGTTGTCTGGCTAAAAGAATTATGAGTATAAAAGTTACACCTGTAAAATTATCTTTTGGGACCGACATGCAGGCTGATGATTCATCCCATAGCATGGATGTAGGTGGAGCTGCATCAGGAGTGTCTGTTGAGGTTTCTACTCTCAACAATGATCCATCTGTTTGTGTTATGAAGCCACAAGAGCAGTTTGGAAGAGATTACAAACCAGATGATGTGTTACTCATAAATGTTATGGCTCCAGATATAACATCTTTAGCATATCTCGTAGACATCTATTGCTACAGCAGTCGTTCTGTATCTGAAGACCCGCCATGCCACGTGGGCTATACATATGTGCTGCCAAATATGTTTAAGTCATCTGAAGGTACGATGGATCTGCCTGTGACATGCAATGTGAAACATCGTCCTTTAGGAACAGTAAATATTGGATTTTTAATTGTGAAGCCTATGCCTGAGCAGCTATGTAACCTTAAGGTATCATTTGCAAAATATTGGGATCCGGCTTGGACTGGTCTGGAGGTTGGACATCGAGGATTAGGTGCCAGCTTTAAAACCAAAGAGTGAGTAGCTTTAACCATTTAATTTGAGACTCGAACTTGTTCTATTGTTTAGCATTAGTTTCAAATAATATAATTATGATAATTTTCAGTGGAGATGCCATTCGTGAAAATACCATAGCTTCTCTTAAAAAAGCAGCTGCTAGTGGTGCAGACTTGCTAGAATTTGATGTTCAGCTAAGCAAGGATATGGTGCCAGTTATTTATCATGACTTTTATGTATGTATATCATTGAAAAAGAAGAGGGAAGTCGACAAATTAGAAATGTTGGAAGTACCTGTGAAGGATTTGACTTTGGAACAACTACAGAAACTTAAGGTATGCTATCATATCATTACTAATTTTCTCTGATTTACATCTTTAAACATATTATTATTCACTATGTTCATAGCTATTATATGATGCAGACAATGCAGTTTCTGTTCTGTTGTTGCATACAAGTGAGGTTACCAACCAAAACTTCAAATTTCGAAATGGTAACCCTGCATGCTTGGTGATATAAGTATGACGTCAGTGGGAATAAAATGTGCTGCACTACAGCACTTACTTAAAATAGTTTCTTTTAGGCTTAACACTGACCAAAGAGAGGAGCATAGAGCTTTTTATAACGTTTGTACATTCCATTATAACTTTTGTAACAAATCTCACAATCTGAAGTTTTACGAACATCGACACAGATATCAATCATCATTAGTCGACCAACCAGGCCGGATGACGCCCGAAGGGGCCGTTTCATGTCTGTGTCGATGTTCATAACACTTTACACTTTATTTCACTGAAAATAAAGTGCAAATTCAATGTTATCGGAAAATATTCTGTACTGTAGGTACCTCTCTTTGTAGTACGCGGAGATATAGGTAACTTTAAAATGTGCTAAAGAAAAGGCGAAAATGTCATTCCTGAGATTACCAAAAATTTATCATTCAACATGTTACACCATTGCAACCGAAACTATAAAGTTTTCCCTCAGCATCGCAATTGACTAAAGTACTAATTACTGACTGGTTACGTCGCTCCAATATCCAGACATCTAGAAATGAGTTGACGACATCGTCTATTCAGTCTCATTGGTGATTTCGCAACAACTCTGTAGGTCGCTATCTACAAAGTTAAGCTGAGCTTATCGCAATTGTTTCGTGGCCCGTTCTTTAGACATCGCAATCTTGGTCAAGTCTCAAACGACATAAGAATAACTCCGACAGTCATTATAGGCAGGTAGATAATACCTAACTCCAGTCTTAAACCCGCTTAGGAACTATGATATCAGTAGGTATTTCCCAGTAACAAAGTCGAAGTGGTCTGATGTTTAGAGACGGTCGAACCAAGGCTAATTGAGTGGAAACCATCGGATAGAGACCAAGCTGAAGAAGGCATAAGGCTGAATAGATGAAACAAAGGAATCCTATGAGCAGCGGCAGCCGCGATTGATAAGAAAAAAAAACTACTCAAAGAACTATCATCACTAAATACAGAAATCCTAAAATGGGTTTGCAGGTAGATCAATAGAACCCTACGTGTGGCAATATCGCTCCTTTAACTAATTCTGTTTGTAGGTTTATCACTTAGTTGAAGGTCGTAATCGGGAAACACTATTTTTCGATGATGACTTAGACGAACATCAACCTTTTCCTACTTTAGAAGAAACACTGAAAAAAATTGACCCTCATGTGGGTTTTAACGTCGAGTTGAAGTGGACCATGCAATTGAAAGATGGTACCTTCGAGCTGAACAACCCGTTTGATATGAATACTTACGTTGATAAGGTAAGACAGAGAATTATACTGAGTATTATTGCACAAATGTTCATTGTCTTGGTCATTTTTATTTGCATATTGTTGCCGGACTGGCCGGAGTACCGAGAATACGATGTTTGTAAAGTTTGGATAAATGAATCTTTTCTTATTTCCAGGTTTTAGAGACTGTCTTGAAGCATGCCGGTGATCGTCGTATAGTATTTTCCTGTTTCAATCCAGATATTTGCACCATGGTTAGGAAAAAGCAAAATAAATATCCTGTCATGTTTTTAACTATTGTAAGTATACTTTTATTACAAACTTTGTGTTATTTATTTGGTTTAGTAGTGTACCTATGTATGTCCAACAAAAAAAATTCGTTCTATTTTCAGGGCTTATCAAAAAGGTATGATCCGTATCGTGATCCTAGATGTTCCTCCATACCGGCTGCTGTACAAAGTGCAGTCAGTACAGAAATATTGGGAATTGTTGTACACACTGAAGATTTGCTCAGAGATCCTTCTCAGGTGATGAATCTTATAATAAACCTTAACCTTGTTTTATCGCTAAAAGCAAATACAAGTTAGGTATTGTTGGCTTTCTGCCAAAAATATACATAGAACCTACATACTGTAATTTATTTATCTTAAACTCGAAATATACTTATGATTAGATATCTATATTTCGACTTTCACATCACAGAACACAACAGTAGCAGGGGGCCTACTCCGAAGTGGTATCGGCCGAATGTTCGGCCGTTTCCTGCTACGAACTTACTATTTGGTTCGGTCAGTCCCGATCCTACACTCCTATACTCTTTCGAATATTGACTATGGTCCCGACCCAACTGAGCCGACCCGAACTTTTTTCGCATTTTTCAATAATATTCGGTTCGGTCGGTCCGATCCGATCATTCGTACTTTGTACTTCGTAGTAGACCCCCTGGTTTCAGTGCAATATACTTACTAAAATAAAAGTCACCGTACAAACGTACAATAAAGTGGCGACCTCGATCCATATCTGATCTGTTTATAAATCGATGTTCACGTGACTACTCGCAATGTCGTCGACTGATGACTGCATTCTTGGACCGATTATTTGCCAGCGTCACGGTCGTATCGCGTGGTTATCAATTATTGTATTACTCCTTTAGTAGTTCAGTTAACACTTTTATTGGTTCATATAAAGTCTTGACAATGTCTCTGAATCATATTATGTTAATTAAAGTACCTAATATGTTTTTAAATTGAGGATAGCAATATAATAGCTAGCCAGCCAGTTTAGCGTCGCAGGCGTCCCTGACATCCTTGGCTTTACTACTATAGTATTATTTGGATTGCCTGTTTGTTTGCGCACGCATCGCTTGAAAATTACTGGATAGATGAAAATTAAAATGTTGTGTTGCCATAGACAAACCATATTAATTTAGGGATGGAATATTTTATACTCCGGAAAAGTAAAGTGGTTCCTATGGAATAGACAATAATACTTTACCGTGTCATTACAAAACGAGCTCTAATTACCATCCAAGCTTCAGGTCTGTTTTTGCATTTTGAACCGACGAGGAACAAAGGTAAAGTTCTTAATACAAAAACTAGCTTAAAGTTCTAAGCTTGAATTTAAGAGAACTCTATTTATAATGAGACGGTTACTGTTAGTTAACATCACGTAGCCTATTGACTATTAATGTTATTAAGTTTAGTCATAACAAGACAGGCCACCCTTATCCCCTCCCAACCTCCCTCCACAGACACGTAAAATAGATGATTCGGTAACGTCGGAGTAAAAAAGTGAGCCCCTATCGTTAGTAAATTACAGCGAGACGATATTTAATTGCAAGTTCTCTTTTCTCAACAGGTAAAGCTGGCAACAAATGCCGGTTTGGTGATATTCTGTTGGGGTGATGACATCGACAATAAAAACGTCGTCAAGAAGCTTAAAGACATGGGACTGCATGCCGTTATCTATGATAAGCTGGACCAATATACCACCAAAGAAGTAAAGGTAAATGAATTAATTGTTTTACTATAGCAGTGAGACATAAAGAATCACCTACTTATACTCTCTTTAAATAATTTAGATTGTCTCCCATAGTCTTTCCATAGTTTATTTGTATCACGTTCTGAATTCCATGTCTCCTAGAAAGAAAACTGAATTGAAATTTAATTCTTCCTGCCTACCCTGATTTGATATCCATGTCTCCTAGAAACAAAAATAAATTGAGATTTAATTCTTCCTGCCCACCCTAGCCGTGTTTCAATTAAGGCGAAGATAAAAGCTATGGCAAGCTTATATATACAGGCTGTAACAAAAACCCTGTCCGATCCAATAAAGGCGTATTCCTGGGTCAACATACGTACTAGAAAAAATCGTTATAAAAATGTAACTCATAAAAACCAAAAGTTATTGATTTTTAATTTTTATAATCCATGCGAAATTTAACACTGAATATGGCAAATTTTCATAAGTTGACAACACTCCACCCGCCGGCAAAATCTTTTTATTTTTACCTATTTTTATTTCAAAGAACACCGCCCTACACTACCGCGTCGTAGACACTCTTTCAACTAGTCGCCGACTCTTTTGATATCGCCGCCTAGTTACCTACCGACGCGATACTTGTTGCTAGTCTTTCGTGGAGATAGCTTTCGATCTGACGTCCGTACGTATCAAGCGCTGTCGTTTCGCGAACAATGTCGTATTCTAATCAGGAATATTTTAATATGTTGATGTGCTTAGGCAAGACCGACTGCAATTATGCAGCTGCGCGTAATACGTAGGTACGAGGTGCGTTTCGCTAATAGACCAGGTGTGACAGTACCGTCGGAGCGTGCGTTCCAACGCCTGCATAACGGTGTATACACCACAGGCAGTGTTCATGGGCACGAGTCGCAAGCCACTGATGCTGGAAGACCACGAGAGCGCAACGAGGAAATTGAGGAACAAGTGCTGGATATGTTTGCCGCGGACCCCACGCAAAGCACACGCTCTGTTGCGCGACGATTAGACACAAACCACAGTGCGGTTTGGAGTGTGCTGAAGGGAGATGGTCAGCACCCTTATCACTACCGGCGGGTTCAATCCCTTCTGCCCACTGATTACGAACCAAGAATGGAATTTTGTAAATGTGTTTGTGTGTGTTTTTTTTGTAAATTTAGCAAAAAGGTGTCGAATGTGTATTAGTGTTGGAGGTGGACATGTGGAGCATGATCGCCGAAGTATGCAACAACAACAAGTGAACGTTTTAATAAACTAACACCTGGAGTCGGTAAGTACATTGCCAGAAGCACATCACATTTAAAAAAAAGCCCTTATCAGGGCTACATTTAATTCAATTAATTGTTTCTTGATAAACAGAATTAAGTCAAAAACACAAAATACAGAGAGTATCTGAAATCCGGATTACTATGCCTACAAAACAATATCAGCTGATACCTACGCGCACCGCGCGTAATGTAGGTATGTTTGGCGGCACGCGACAAAGCGCGGTTAATGACACGGGCGGCTTCTTTGACACAAAACTGTAGGTAGTAAGACGTGAACTTTGTCGAGCGGTCAGTGTTGCCTTTGGTCAGTTTTTATTTTTTATTTTAATTTAATGATATTCACTGGGGAAAAATAATAATCTCAAATCCATTAAATGATTACGCATATGTGTACGCAGTACGATGCCGAATAATACTCTTAAGGATCGGACAGGGTTTTTGTTACATATTGTATAGAATATAATTAGAATTTTTCTCAAATGTTTATAACAGACGTCCATAGTGGTTGGTATTTGTTAAAATAATAACAGCAATGATCTTTTAACTGTATAAGTACTATAAACGTGTGAAGTTTGAATACGCCATGCCATAAAGTGCTCATTAGTATAAAACAATAGAAAAACGGATTATTATTATTGCTTCCAGCAAACCCAGAAGTCAACCTTAACGACATGTAAATTAAGTTCATTTTAGAATAACAAAAACATTTAATTTCTTGATTTTACAATACGGCCTTGGGCTTAGGGCTGATTTTTCAATCGACAGATAACTTTCATCTGTGGAATAAAATTGACGTCTGACAGTTTTTGTATGGAAGAAATGTCAAAAATTCAAAACTATTCCTCGGATAAAATTATCTGGCGTTGGAAAAATCAGCCCTTATTTTCGTAAAAGATTTTAGAAGTTAAAACACAATAAACAAAAAAAAAGATATTGAAAATCCTTCCAAAGCTACCTGATAACGTTCATCGGTAGGTATGTCTCTATGTCTTACTGCTTGATAACCCGGGTATTAATCGCTTGGAAATTACCTACATAGGTACAGGAAAAGACGGCTGAATTCATAATTCAAATATAATGTAACTTATAATCCCCGCAAACTAACATTCATGGACCAAATCTTCAGATAAGTAGTTGCAGCCAACTAGCTGTCTAACAATTCTCAATAAATAATAATGTGCTTATTTCGTGTTCGATTTTTCGAGTTAGTGTGGTAAATAGCAAAGCTAGACTATATATTTAATAAAATAACACAATCCAGGAGAAGACGGCCATAAGACTAAAATGTGCACCAATTAAATTCTCAATTAAAGTGTGTAAGTAACGCTAGCATTTTTAATAACTATAACCGCATGCTTGTTTTATTGCTTTATCATGGGTCTAATCAATTTGCGATATTTAAACAAATTAAACAAATAGCTTTTATAATTATTTTGCCCGCATTACCTAAACAAAATTTAGTCAGCCCCATAAATAAAATAAACGCTTGGAAGTTGAAGCTAACTGGGTATAAATTCGATTCTCTGAAATTAGAGAAAACCCTAATGATTATGTGTAGATCTTCTTAGTCTATCTACTGCGAAAGCGCAATAATATATTATAATCTATAATGAATATATTTTATCTCGTTTATTAGTCGAGGCTTGATAGGTAACGTGTGCACCGAGCCGACTTTGTCGGTTGCCCAGCTATTTTATTTTTTACTATTGTTTTAATTGTGTTGTGGCAATAAACAGGAGAGCATATTCCTGGTGGAGGCGCGAGAGTCGCAGCGTGACCTCATGGAGCAGGCCGCTCTCGAGGACGCAGCGCTGGAAGACGACGCTCTCGCCAAGCCCACCACCTCGGAGCACAGTGCCAGTGTCGAGGAAGTGAAAAACAAACCATTCCTTGATCTTGCTGTTCGTGAAATAATACAAAACCAGTCCACTGCCACATCGCTGGCATCGCTTGCATGTCCTGATGACAAAAATCAGCTTGATGAAGATATAATTGAGCCTGTCGAAAAGGAGTCCCAAGTTAAAGCTCAACCTAACAACTTCAAGGGTGTCTATGTCTATCCGTATCCATGCAGCGACATGTCCAAGACACCCAAAAAAAAGAGAAGGCATTAATTTTGTATAAATCTGTAATTTAATTTTAAAAATGAAAAGCGCAGTCCATGTATTATTCATTTGCTCAAATAGCCGTTGAATGCTAAACGAAACACTCGCCATGGCCTTTCATACCTATGTATCTAAGTAAACATTTATTATTATTGTCTACACTCGTCACATTGTTTCGTGATTTTTTTTTTTAATAAATCTGCAGCTCCGTTCTGACTAAGGGATTTTTAAGGGATATTTGTGTTAAGAAATACGAATTTATTTTTTTATCATAGTATTAATAATTTGTTAGATTTGAAGGTGTTTTTTATTCGTAAAGTTAATTATCATCTCTCGGTTGTTGTTGAATTTGGGCTTGCGACAATAATAAACAAATACCATAACCTAGTACCTAACAAAACAGTATTTACCTAAAGAGTGAATTTTAGAGAGCAAGAGGGACAAAGTAATCATGTACTCGCTTTTGGAGAAAACTAAACTGGGATATCGCTTTTTTACAGCTCTTGGAGCTTTAAAAAAGCGTTGTCCCAGTTTAGTTTTAGACATGCAAAATATATTTTTTTTACTCTGTATTATTTTATACCTACCCAGCGATGGTTCTGCTAAAAAGGATTCAAAACTCGTGATCAAATCCCGTAAATGTATATGTATATTATAATGTACGCTTAAAAGTTCAGCCTACTTTTTAGCGCTATTTCGTAAAGTGTCTACTTATGTATTGTCCCCAGCCCAATAATACTGATATACCAATATAAACATTAAATATTCTTTAGAATAGATGCTATGTGAATTAGCTAGTGAT
The DNA here is from genome assembly GCA_911387795.2 of Apamea monoglypha. NCBI lineage: Eukaryota > Metazoa > Arthropoda > Insecta > Lepidoptera > Noctuidae > Apamea > Apamea monoglypha. The sequence continues at coordinate 11,734,275 of OU426921.1, forward strand.
TTAAGTTATTGAGTTATTATGTGTGTATATTATCAAATTCAACGTAGTTGAGAGCTTCAAATTCAATTCAATTCCAGACAAATTATATGCGCGATTTCAAACAATTTGATATTTGTTATTAGACATTTTCTGTGATATTGTTTTTTATTTGTAAAATCAATAAGTCAGCCGAAAAAGTAAATGTTATGTTAACCATGACCATGCAATAATTAGATAAATAAATTATATTTTTATAATAGTAGGCTTTGATCATATCTCAATGATACTAGGCGTTGACACGCCTTATATTTTCATAAACATTATTTTAAAAATAAATTGTGTCTGTGATCAAGAATTTTTTTTATTGGCAACTGCTATCCTATGCTTCCTTTTAATAATTTGGCAACCGCAAATTACTACCTATGTATTTACGGGTTAGTAGACGAAAAGTTTTGATTCGTCAATAAATGTTGCTCTATATTATAATAACAATTTAGCATAAAGCCACAATGACAGATTTGACATAACTACGACAAAATATAATTCTGTACCTACTTCTTAATTGCCAGAAAGTTCTGTCTTGTCTTCTGCATAATTATTCATTTACACTAAATTTTATGTTTTTGTAACATGTCTGGACGCAGGATCTAGAAGATTCATCATTAAGGTACCGGTTTTTATAGGTTTAAGAATCAATTACCTATCTGCTTCAAATTGTCTAGGAACTTATAATAACTTATTAGAGTTTCTAAAGGCTTGCTGCTAGAGCAAAGTATATACCTATTAATAAATTAATAGCAGTTCACGTAGAAAGCTCAATTTTTGTCCATTAAAATGGACAATACCTACTGTTCCGTGTATGGAGTGCCTACGTAAAAGTCAACCTTATTAGTAACGGTTCTTGCAACCATTAAGATAAAAGGGGCAGTAGGCATTAGGTAATAAAAATCTGTTTATTACCTTTCGACTTGAAAGTATTGCCTGCCTCGACGAACAATGTAGAAATACAGTTAGGAAACAACAGCAGTCACCATCCGACTTGATAAGTAGGTACCTCCTACTGGGCAATATTACAAAAAAAAAAAAATCTTAGCACTTTCTAGATAGTGCAAATCTCTATCACCTAAATGCCTAATTTTTGTTTTATCACTTCATTTATTTTGAGCATGGCTTTATAGTTTAATAATTATTTTTCGAAATCGGGTCCCTATAATCAAACATTATCCCACTAGGACTATTTTCCTGTAGATACCGTAGGTATACTAACACGCACTAATCTCGCATGTAACGCAAACAGACAGACACAGAATATCTATCTGACGGCCATAGGTAAGCACATAATAATATTTATTCTCTCACATCGACACCATTGCCATAGAGGAAAATAGAGAGAGAGAGAATATTTATTCTGTGGGGGCATCGAAACTGTCAGACGTAGCGCAGCAGCCAATTTTTGCAACAAACATATTTTTTCCTCAGAATACAGATTGTTCTGTATTCTGAGATTTTTCCATAAGAACGAGCTCTAGAGACTAGTAGGTTTATTTGCACGTCAACCAGCTGGGTAATTGCGTAACACGCTAACAATAGCAATGGCTTCCATTTTGACAGTCAACAACATTCATTGAGTTATTTACATTGTTGAGCAGACAAATTTTTCGAACATATGAAGCAATGGATCAGCAACATCCTTCAAAATCATTCAGATTGTGATTGATTTACGCAAATAAGGTGCAGTTTAAAAGCTGGCCCTCTTATTCTATTGAAACTCCATACGCGTAACTACATAACGCTAGACCAGTTGAAGGTAGTCTGCACAAAATATTAGTTGAAAGCTAATAAAAACGGACATCAAAATGATATAACTATTAATTGCTTGGCTATTTTGTTTTATCGCCATCATCATTGGATATCGATACCCATCTTTTAGTTTAACCAACTAATTTAATTTGACCTTGTAAAATCTGTAGTAGCCTCTGGGTCAGACACGATGTAATGCGAGTCAAATGCAAATGCTTCGTTACGTTACCATTATGCATTTTTTTTTCTGGTAGGTAATCATCAAATGACCCCTCCCGCTCTGGGAGGAGCGGAAGGGAGTGTCAGACTCTTACTGACTAAAACCCACCCATGTTCCTTCCTTCTCCCTTTATGTTCCGGGGTAGCGGTAACCCTTTCGGACAATCCCGCTGTACGATTATGCATTAGAATAATAACTCCTAATACTCCTAATGCTTATGCCATTAACAGAAATGAGGATCATCGGGCGTCACCCCTATGGAACTTATCTCATTCCTCCCCGCTTCGCCTGCTATCACCATTCAATATCGTTAAAAGGATTTTGTAATCAACTAGGTAGTTTTGTTAGTTGCATAGATAAAATTCCTGAAGAATTTTGTAGGTTTAATTTTTTCTTGTAAAACTCGAATAAATATCTTGATTAAGTATAGGCAGTTCTTTTATTTACCTCCTACACCTGATTTTCCATCAATAACCGATTAATTGACGAAGGGCTGATTTTTCAATCGACAGATAATTTTTATTCGTTGAATAAAATTGACGTCTGACAGTTTTTGTAAGGAAAAACTGTCAAAAATTCAAAATTATTCCTCAGATAAAATTATCTAGCGTTGGAGGAACAAAAACGACTCTTTAAAAAATATGTATATATTATTCAACGTAGTTACACAAAAATAATAATATGTAGGTAAGTAAAGGTATACTTACTGATTTTTACGACTAAGTACCTATACTTAGGCTTAATATTTAGGACGGAAAATGTTTACATTAATCACAACGTTACGAATACTTTCTTAATTTTTACAAAACATACTTACATTGTATGTTATTATTACCCAGATTCGTTAATGAGAAGGATGCGTAACACTTGCTCTTTATTCAGATATATATTTTTCAAATTCAGTACATACACTCTTTTAATATGAAACACTAAATTCCTTACTTTCGATCCAAACACCCTCGGTGTCCGTCAGACCAAAGAGGACTGAAGATCGGAGGTTAACGATATGTGAATGATATGCAATAACCAACCTTATTTTTAGTATTTAATAGGATAGCGGCGTACTCCCAGGAACTTACTGATGTCATGTCAGGTCTGTGCATTTTAGCACTTAATTTATTATACTCATTATTATTATTATTCAAAAAGCTTCCAGAAAAGTGTATGTATTAAGATTTGAAGAACATTTTTATAGAGAGGAAACGAAAGGCAAACATTAAGATGTCAGCCTTATTTTAGTTACAGTACCACCGACGTTTCTGTAAAATGGTTAGTGCCAGAAGTAGTTAATATTAAAATAGGAAATATGTGATGTAAATTTGAGTAATAAGGATCTCCATTATTTGAACAGCGAGAGAAGAAAAGAGATTTCTATAGCAACAAATCCGTAGTTTTAAATTATTCGTGTTTGACCCTATAATACATAATTCTTATTACGAGTATTTCATACGGTGCATTGGAGGTGCTTACAGATAGGTTTTGGAGCAGTGGTGACCCAATTGTATCAGTCCCGACTTACGAGTTGTAGGTCGTTGGTTCGAATCCAGGCAAACGCTTTACTTTGTGCAAATAATTTCATTACCACTGCTCTCAAAACGGTGAAGGAAAACATCGTGAAGAAACAATAAAAAATTCGAAGACATGTGACATCTACCAACCCGCACTGGGCCCGCGTGGTACATTACAGCCCACTCCCTCTTCGTGAGCAGGCTTGTGTCCCAGCAGTGGGAACATTATAGGTTGATTATGACAGATAGGTTTATTTCAATGATTGATTACATCTCTTTTTTTATAAGGTAGAGTTATCTGGCAACCCTTATTACAGAATAGGTAGGTGGCATTTTTATAATACTTATGTATGTACTTATTTTTAGATGCAATATTAAAACCTAATGTACAGTACATTACGCGTAAGTATTGTTTTTAAAATAGTAAGTATAATGCTTTAGGTAACATTATCCCTAATTATATATATTATATCATACTCTGTAATCTTAATTAAGTCTATATTATTTTTAAATGATTAATGATGAGATATAATAAAAAAAAATAATTTGAAAATAAATAGTTCTGAAACAATTTCACATTTTGAGCTTTGGTTTTACTATGAATCATTACAGCACACACAAATTATGTGTGCAGTTTAGCTACTGTAGATGACTAGTCTATGCGATTGTGATTCCATTGTTTCCAGATCTTGTATTCTTAAAATAGTGATTATTTGTAAATTTTAGACAGATCACATATTAAAATTTTGCAATGAGATGAACAAGAGTTATTATTAACCAACAGGGTTTAAATTAATAATAAGTAACAATATTTTATACTGCTGCTGCTTAAAATACAAAATCTGTGTAAATTAAAAAATAAGTAATATAATAATCGAGTACTGTAATAACCATTGTTAATTACTAATAATATGAAAGAACTACAAAAAAAAATGATTTTATGATTTTACGAAACTAAAATATTCTCCATTAAAACAACTTACATCTGTACAACAGTAAAAGCTTAAATGTATGGCCACTCGACATGAATACTCGTTAAAAACATTATAACTACATAAATCAGGTATATTATCTTCCTTGAGGCTTCCTTAATTTGAGATTGCTTTTTTTAAATTAATTTACCTAGCCCATAGCTTATAATTTCTCTACTTTTAAATTTTAAGCAGCTGTGTTGACAGAAATAATGAGCAATGATGATGATACAATACTTTTAAAACCTTGTTTCCCACTGAACCTTGAGCCAAGTGGAAATATGGCAAAGCGTTAAGAAAGTTTTTATTTAAAAAGCTCTCGCTGTTCGCCGTTTTGCTTCGGCAGCTATCCGTCTATTTATTTTTTTTATTTTATTCAAATTAGACTTATACTTGGATTATCTTTTTTTTTTATAAAAGCCAGGAAAAAGTAAATCGGCACAAAACAGCGTTGACGTTAAAAGAGACAAATAATTCATAATCGATAGATCTATGTCGTTCGATATCCACCGCGCACAGTATGGATGGAAAACATCAGATAAAGAATGATATGCTCCGTTGGTGTGATTGTTGTATGGCGTTCCAGCGCGAGGATAAATAAATAATAGATAGTATAAGTAATACGGACGGCAAGTAATCACGTTTTTTACGCAATTAAGTACCAAAACAACATCTCTGGTCAACATAGCCACTTTCATAAATAGGTATCTCTCCAGAGAATAAGATTTCTTTCGGTCTACAGTTGACCTATTACAAATTATGTTTCATTCGAACTGAACGACGAGAGCTAATTATCATTCTCCCTTAAGCTACACATGCACAAACTTACATGTTAATCTTATCAACTAGAATAACAAATATGTATTTAAGTACGTTTTTACTTATTGCTAATTATAATGATATGTTATCTATATACTATAATAAGGACGGAAAGGTTACATAAGTATAAGTGGACGAATACATTTCAATAATACGAATTTGTATACCATTATGTTGATTAATAAACTTGAACATTCTGGTTAGGAAGTGTAAAATATTTTGCAATGCCCGCGGGAGGTTTTACCTTTAGGTGCTCTTCTATGAACTGACAAGGACAAACATATTTTGCACCATGGCGTCCAGGCACAATACTGCTCAAGTTAAGTCTGTTTTTAACCACCTGCGATCCCCAGCGTCCTGCATACCGTAAATATAGAAGAGCCCCCCTTTCCTGCGAAAGATGAGAATCAAATATAAGATAATTAAAGGTAAATAAAATTAATTAATGGTTTCGTATACAATTACAAATCTGAAGACTTGCCAAAAGTGAAGACATTTGGTCAATCAAGACCGCGACGCCTGAGCCAATCGTTGCAGAGCGGACAACAAGCGCGTGTGTCTCTGGGCTCTTTGTTCCGCAAGACTTCCTCAACATATTGACAAGGGCAGAGCGCCTGTGTTAAATGTCGCGGGGCAGCGGGGTTGCCGCCTTCCTCATCAAGAGTCCAGTCGAGCCGGCGGCGCAGGAAGTCTTTCCCCCACCGCTGCAGGTACCGGAGGTACACTTGCTCTGCCATACCCTGCACATTCGTATGCCTTGCTTACCCACCAAAAACTACATAAGTGTCTACCAACCTACTTATGTGTTAACACTAAGTTCGTTACGGTACAGTAGGCCGCACGCCAGTGGTAACAAAATCAGTATTAGCTGGCCTCATTCTATTGAAACTCCGCGGTATTCTAGGCCAGCCCAATATCAAAGTCAACCACCGATGCGCGATCGACTGTACATACTACATGTTAATAAAAGAAGCTAATAAAAAAGAGAAGGATCCAAAGTTAAATTTTCAGGAACTGAAATAATAAAGGGACAACATGCATTAAGTATTTAAAGTAGATTCACAATAATCTGGAGTGTTGCGCGAATGGCAGACTTTCACAAAGCAATGCAATCAATTATGTATACAGATGGGTAGCACACCAGTGGAAAACTGCACCTAATTAACTAACAGAATTCACTTAGCACCTAACTTGGATTATTATTATTATGATTGGTTTAATTTACTACTACAATCAACATTAATTATATAATTACCGGTCAATTTTAGAATATAATGTGCAATGGTTCGTTTCATTTTATTTGTTTTTGCCATTAATCAAATTTTTGTTGATTTGCTTCAAACAACTGAATTAAACACTGACAGTATACAAAATGTAAAGTGTGGACGAAGCTGGAAAAACCATTTTATCCAAACGAAACAGTTTTCTTTTTTTAAAGATGCATTGTAAACCCTATAATAGCCTAAGTTATTTCAAAGAATAATATTAAAACCTTGAAATAAGAGGTTTACAGACTAAATTAAGAAAAACTAGTTATTATTATAGATACTGTTGGCGTGACTTGGTGTCTGAGTAGATTACTTTGTGACTTTAATTACCAGTGATAACAACTACAACGCAGATTGGGGGGAGCACGTTTATTGGCGTGTTTGTCAACATGTAGTAATCGCTTTTTAATTTTTAATTAATTGCTCTTTAAGTATTACATCATTTCTTTTTAATTATTCATTAATTTCTTTTTAAGAATAATTATTTAATTATTTTTTAATTAACAATTAATTCGTTTTAATTTTAATTATTAATTAATTGTCACCTCGATTCAGCCCTAGCGCTACGGGAATTAAATACAACATATTGTTACCTATTTAGATCCTTCACTTTTTTGGGCATTATAACAATAATGAATGAATGGGGAATACTTAAACTATAGATATTTGAAACTAGCAGAGCACAGCAAAGCGAAGATCAACTCCCTCCTCCAATCAATAATGCAGATACATGCAAAAATACAAGATTCTAATTAGATACAACCTTATGCCTTTAGTAAGTACAGTCAGTCACAATTTTCAAATTTTGAAAGATGTAAAAAGCAACCTCTGTCTTTTACATGTTACATGAAAAAACATTATAAGGCAATGCATAGAAAATTTGTGTGTCAATAATTAAGATGATAATTATGTATAAGTGAACAGAATTAATTAACTTGTTTCTGACCGTACTACAAGATCAAAATAAGAATAGAATTAGGTCACACATACAGCTTCACATTGATGTCTCAGAACATTAAATTCACAAATTTAACTTTAATTTTATGTAAGTAAAGTTAATTTTACAGCTAAACCACCAACATAATTATTGTATACAATGTAGAGACAATAATATACGAAAACACTGGCAATGCTAATGCACAATAGTATTTTGAAACTATAAAAAATACTAGCATCGAAATTAAAAAAGTGATTTTAGTGATTGGCCGTCTATGGGTTTTTCCAATATTTGATTAGCTATAGTGACTAACTATTGGATATATTTGATTGAATTTTCGTATACTCATTGGAAACGTCATTAGATATATGCAGTTTAATAATTTATTGTCGTCTCCACCTTGTATAATACAGTCCTACTCATTCTTATTTTGATTACAGTTTTATAGGAATTTCCTATCCAGTTATAACTAAAACCATGTTTTATTGTTTTCTTTTATTGAATAAATATTATAAAATAATATTGAATAAGTATAAAGCAAAATCTAACCCATGTACAGCATATTATTAAGCAATAAGACAGCATGCATAACAGTTCCCAAAAATTATGTTATGTTGTGTGTCTTGGTAAACTCAAATTTTAATAAGTGCTGTTAATTCAATTGTGTTGGATATTGGGATATTGGGTGAAGTTATTTGAGTTTATAGCATTAGAATGCTTAGGTATGGCAAAATTAACTTCAAACTAAACACAGATAAGTACCCAATTTACAATGACAAGTTCTAATAACTATTTTGTGTACCACCAATATTTTAAATATTTTATCTCAGCTGAACAATACAGCACCCCAATTGTATAACACATTAACAATCTTAATCTGAACCATTTTGAAGGATATTGCTAATCCATTGTTTCATATGTTCAAAAAATTTGTCTGCTCAACCACGTAAATCACGCAATGAATGTTATTGAACTGTTAAAATTAAAGCCATTGTTACTGTTAGTGTGTTACGCAATTACCCCACTGTTCAGTGTGAACTGTAGTGTTCAAAAGGAAATGTATTCAGAGGGCTGAAACTCTTATGAAACTTTTTAGTTACTGAACCAACAAAACATACATACCTGTCTTCTGGAAAGTCTGGTTGACTGTGATCCTTGAATCACAATATCATTTGTGGGTACATCAAGCCTCTGTTCCCAGCCTTGCATTATTGTTTTACCTTCTTCACTTTCAATGAACTGTTGTATGTGTGCAATACAAGGTCCAGCATCAAAGTATATAAAGCAGAGATTCACTTTATGACATGAAATTTTTCCTCTATCATCAAGAGCTAGGATCAATTTATGTTTACTGAGCAATTTATTAACTCTGCCCAGACATTGTTCCAATCCTTTTGATAATCTCAACTTTATCCACATGCATAAAAATATTGCAGCTGCATTAAGAATCAGCCATAATACACCCAGTGAAAATAACATAAGGCCAGTCAGGCCCGAAAACAAAAGTGCTAACAGCACAAGGAATGCGAGTGTTATCCAACAAACAAGAACACGCTTGTAGCATATGTTGTACAATGTAAAACGAGCATCGTTAATAAGCAGTTCCATCGCATGAACATACTCCTCAACTGTGAGCTGAAATTAAATAAATAGTTTTTAATCATGCGAAAACACAAACAGAACAGTTTTACAAATGATACATGATATTAAAAACTTACAGTTAGACCTTGCGCCATTAACTCCTCAGGTACAAGTTCTGGTCGAAAGTGTGCCGCTGTCACCCAAGGCCATTTTGTATTAACAGGCAGTAGAGTGACAATAATGTCACCATTAGCTATAAGGACCATAATTTGTATGTTTAGCGTTAACATTTTTATGTAGTGTGATTATAATCGGGTCTAGAATATGCACAATACTTACAGAAACCTTGACGAACATTGACAAACTCAACATTTTTAGACAGTGTCCCTAATGTTATGGGCTCAACATTTTTGTCACCTCTTTCCAAATTAATATGGACTGTTTCTGTTTTTAGAACAGCGGCAGATTCACTTGGTGCAGATGTACTCGCTCCCGCTGGGGGTAAACTTGGTACTGGTAGTACTTCATTTTCTGTGGTTTTTGGAGATTCGTCGTCGAATTTCACCCATCCTTTGCGCACTTTATCTTGATTTACGTTTCCATTTAATTCGTTAACTTCAGATAAATCACTTTTAATTTCTGCATTACTCATGTTTTTATTTATTTATTTCGTTTGACTATAATTGCGTAGGGTGGTAGTTTATCCAATTTATAATAAGCCTATTGGTAAATAACCCTAATTGCCGTGTTTTTGTACTAAGCGTGGAATTTGAATTGCAGAAACTTATTGGATTTGGATTTTTGGAATGCAATGCAACTGGAATGGAATCGAAAAACTTGTACAAATAAAGACAGATGTTATGTCATTTATACATGTCGATGTCATTAGCGTATGACTTGCCTATGTGTCTATGCTTCTTTGGATCGGGCATTAGGTGTTAGTCATGGAATTAGTATGTACTATTTAGCACATCTAAGACTGCCTCGATAGTCTGGATTCTGGATATATGTGCCCGGTTGATGACAATAGGCCCGCTCCCAATTACATGGGACTAAAACTTAACTGGCGAAATGTAGGTATACTTTAGGAACACCTAAAGCCTCAGCCTAACCCTTCGGGGATTACAGGCGTGATGTTATGTAGTACAGACGCCAGCAGGTCAAGCTACCTGAAACTCTCCAATTTTCCCAATCAACCTTGTACAGACGCCAGCACATCAAGCTACTACAATCTGTCAAATCTCTTTAATAGGTTTTCAACTTTATCGCTAAAGCATTAAGGTTCAAGGTTGATTGGGAAAATTTGACAGTTTCGGGTAGCTTGACCTGCTGGCGTCCGTACCTTAATGATTTAGGGCTGAAACTGCGTTAAGCGGACGCCCGCGCGGTTCCATACAAAATTCCTCCGTCGCGGCGACCCGCACGGGCGTCTGTCGCGGGTAGGTGAGACCCGCGTCCGGGCTACGGAGCCCGCGTCCGTTCGACGGAATCCGTTGCGGGGGCATGCGCGGGTCTTTAATAATAATATTAATAACCCCACCGCCGTATCTCCACGTTGACGTCGTGGTGGGGCTTGCGTACTCCGAACTCTAGCCCTATGCCGGGAGAGTTTACTTTGCCGGATCAGGTCTAGGGTGAGGAGCCAGACCAAGATACATACAGAAACCCGCAGGGCAGCATGTGGCGAGCTGTTGGGCAGTATCGACCCCACGGAACCCATTTCCCGGGAGAAGTCTTGTTCCTCTCATCTGGCTTCCTTTAATGGCCAGTTGGAGTGAACAATGATGAGGAACAGAGCTCCCACCTCATTCTTGACTTTACTGGCCGGCTTGAGTGGAGATTCGCAAGAGTAAATCTACTCGGAGGAAGGAAGTATTCCAGTGGGATCTTGACCGTACTTCCAGGATTGTCCTGATAGCCGTGGAATACCTCCTCAATCCTCATAACCACCCCAGGACATATTGCCCCCTTGTCGCTACGACACTATGTGCCAGCGGCCGTTTTCTGGGGCCCATTATTGAGTGTGCAAGTAACCCCCTGCCATTTTATCTGTGTAATTTATACAAAACATTGGTCAGGCAGGGGCTGTAGACTTTCCATAGTCCTCAATAACCAGGTTACTTTAGCCACCCAAACACATAATCCAATATCTTTGTTTCCATGTACTGCAATAGTCCTACACCAACCGTGGGTTATTATCACTTGCAAAGTGCGAACAGGGATAATCGTCGGTTGGTGCTTCCATTTCATTAAAAAGTCTAACGGGCCTCTGCGAGTTGGCTTCGGCTCTTCGTATGTCTTCCAAAGGTCCGGGACCCCAGGGTCCCGAGAAATATAAATAGAAAAAATATTAATAAATCCCGGGTGAAATCCCCATCGTGAAATCCAAGGAGCCAACCCCCTACACCAACCGTGGGTTATTATCACTTGCAAAATGCGAACAGGGATAATCGTCGGTTGGTGCTTCCATTTCATTAAAAAGTCTAACGGGCCTCTGCGAGTTGGCTTCGGCTCTTCGTATGTCTTCCAAAGGTCCGGCACCCCAGTGTCCCGAGAAATATCAAAAGGAAAAATATTAATAAATCCCGGGTGAAATCCCCATCGTGAAATCCACGGAGCCAACCCGCGTCACCACGCGCGTGGTCACGCGACGGGTCACGCGACGGGTCACGCAACGGGTGCCCGTCGCGGGTGCCCGCTTTACGCAGTTTCAGGCCTTAACGATAAAGTTGAAAATCTATTAAATAAATTTGACAGATTGTCGTAGCTTAATGTGCTGGCGTCTGCACACAGTACAAACTGGAATGCTTGCAAGCGCCGAAAAGTCAGGGGGTCTACTACGAAGTGCAAAGTGCGACTGTTCGGATCGGACCGGAATTAATATGGTTTGTCTATGACAATACAAAATTTTAATTTTCATCTATCCTGTAGTTTTCAAGCGATGCGTGCGCAAATAAACAGGCAAGCCAAATAATACTATAGTAGTAAAGCCAAGGATGTCAGGGACGCCTGCGACGCTAAACTGGCTGGCTAGCTATTATATTGCTATCCTCAATTTAAAAACATATTAGGTACTTTAATTAACATAATATGATTCAGAGACATTGTCAAGACTTTATATGAACCAATAAAAGTGTTAACTGAACTACTAAAGGAGTAATACAATAATTGATAACAACGCGATACGACTGTGACGCTGGCAAATAATCGGTCCAAGAATGCAGTCATCAGTCGACGACATTGCGAGTAGTCACGTGAACATCGATTTATAAACAGATCAGATATGGATCGAGGTCGCCACTTTATTGTACGTTTGTACGGTGACTTTTATTTTAGTAAGTATATTGCACTGAAACCAGGGGGTCTACTACGAAGTACAAAGTGCGAATGATCGGATCGGACCGACCGAACCGAATATTATTGAAAAATGCGAAAAAAGTTCGGGTCGGCTCAGTTGGGTCGGGACCATAGTCAATATTCGAAAGAGTGTAGGAGTGTAGGATCGGGACCGACCGAACCAAATAGTAACTTCGTAGCAGGAAACTGCGGAACATTCGGCCGATACCACTTCGGAGTAGACCCCCAGGTCTCAAACCGTCTTTAAAATTACAGAGTTTAGCACATTACTACACTGATATGGTTGAAGGAGGAACACCAAACGAAAAGCCGTTCTAAGGATTTCAATAATACGTTTATTATCCTTTTATTTATATATTGGAAGGTGTATTCATTAATATTACGTCGCCAATGTGGTGTTCAATAGATCACTTATTTGGGGCTTGAGGCATAGAGTAAAACCACCGAATTATTAGTATATTTCATGGCATTGGCTGAAAGTTAATAGTTTTTTTTTTTTCAGAATTCCAGCTAATAATCAGCTATGAGATTTCTTTTGTGTTTGGACGTGAAATCTTGGAATCGCCAGGGAGACGATGCCGACTGAAGTCACTGCATGTGTACGGACGCCAGCACGTCAAATTACTACAATCTGTCAAATTTCTTTAATAGATTTTCAACTTTATCGCTAAAGCATTAAGGTTCAAGGTTGATTAAGAAAATTTGACAGATTGTAGTATCTTGATGTGCTGGCGTCTGTACGTAGCATAATGTCTTAAGAAAGAGGCCACAAATTTTGTTAGCGTTAGCCGCTTTTTCCATAGGTAGGTAAAGATAGAAAGAAAAATAGAAGATTTGGGGTGAAGAAATACACTTCTGGACACATCTATTGGCCCACCTTAGAGTTGAGGTTTCGATGGCCCCTACCGAAATATGATTGCTAGATTGAACAAAAACTGTTGATGCAGTTTTAAACCTGATACATTTTACCATCTTTTTCGATCGTATTGTTTTAAATTTGAATTCAGAATACCATACGACATGGAGCTACGCCTAACAAGTCGGATATGCGCCTTGTTAAAGGCAATTGATTTTTGAATAAAAAACATGTTTTATCAAATAAAGGTTTAATTTAATAACGCGTGTTGCCTCCATGGGCATCTACCACAGCTCTCATACGATTAGGCATAGAGTTTATCAACCGCTCTATGAAATGAGGGATCATCTCCCATTCCTCTTCTATGGCAGTTTTCAACTCCTGCATCGTCTGGGCAACTGGCTGACGAGCCCTAACACGTCTTTTTAGCTCGTCCCACATGTGCTCAATGGGGTTCATGTCTGGGCTTCTGGCTGGCCAGTCCATAACTGTGATGTTCACATCCCGAAGATATTCCCTGACGATGCCGGCCGCAAGGGCTCTTGCATTATCATGCATAAAAAGGAAATTTGGGCCCACATAGTCCGCGTATGGTATCACGTGAGGTTCTAAGCACTCACGAATGTACCTTTCAGCATTTAATGTTGGCAGCCGTGGTCCTGTAACAACCTCAAGTTGAGTTTTGCCGCTCGCGGATATACCGCCCCAGACAGTCCATGAGCCACCGCCATAAGCAACCCTCTCTTCAAAGCAGCATTGTGCGAAACGCTCTCCCTTACGTCGGTAGACCTTCTTCCTTCCATCATTGCCATGTAACACAATTTTAGACTCATCAGAAAAGAGTACATGGCTCCAATCTTGCTGTGTCCAATTTAAATGACTGCGTGCGAAATGAAGGCGCGCTGTTCGGTGGGCTCGCGTTAGTTTGGGCCCATTAGCTGGCTTGTGTGGTACCATATCGCGTTCTTTTAACCTTCTCCGAACAGTTCGAGCGCTCACAGATACTCCGTGGAAGTCGCGAAGTTGGTTTTGTATCTCAATGGAGGTAAGGTGACGATTTCTCAAGCTGGTCGTCACGATGAATCGATCCTGCCTTTCAGTTGTGACCCGAGATCGTGGCCTTCCTTGGCGACGAACAAAGCCGCCAGTCTCTAGGTACCTCCGATAAACATTTCGGACCGCAGATCGACTTAAATTAAGTTGAGCACTCACGTTTCTTTGGCTGTGTCCGGCCTGAATAAGTGCCACAGCTTGGGCGGCGACTTCAGGTGAAGTATCCATAGATTATTGATAGAACCTCACCTTAATGTTAAGAATAAGTAATGTTTGTTGCAAAACCAAAGATATCAATCACTTTTTCAAGAATTAAATCCAAGTAAACCAATAAAACCAAGTTTTCTTAGTATTCGATTGTTTGATATCAACAAACAGGCTCCAAATTGTCTTTTGTTTCTTTAAATTCTGTGTTCGAAATTCAAAAAAAGACTATTGAATGAAATTGTGAATGTGCCAGGTTCGAAACTGCATAAAAACTTTTTGCTCGACCTAATATAAAATTTTAGCTAGGACCAAACGAAACTGAAAATACAAGGTGGGCCAATAGATGTGTCCAGAAGTGTAGTTTCTTCAAAGAAATCATTAGATATTCTTATGTAAAATTGTCACGGTTCGAGTAATATTAACTCTTAGAGCGCTAGCGCACTGGGACGCCATGGCGACGTCGCCGGGTACGTATCCAAATATGTAATTCATATTGAAACGTATAACAGTTAACACACTTTTAATTGTATTCAGTAACTAGACAGTTGAAGGGTTACGAGATTTTGACAAAAAAAGAAAGTGAGTTGGTGCAATAATGAACGAAATTGAATGAACTTAAATGCAAACTTTTTATTTTTTTAATAAATTGTCTTTAAAACACGATATACATTATTAAAAATTGTAGAATTTGTTATATATTTTGTTTATCAGTAGTACAACTTATAATGTATTGATTATTATTATTATTCAGCCACTCTCAAAAATTTTTTTTCTTCCAGGACATCTTGGAAATTGGTTCTATTTTTCGAATACTCGACGAATTTCGAAAATATTACGAATATTTAAACTTTTATTTAAATAAACCATTTTTATCATTCGTTCTTAACACAAAATCGTTCCAACACTATTTTTTTGAGTATGGTAACATTATTTTTCTTTGATCTGTCAGGTTACTGAATACAATTTAAAACTCGAAGTCTCTCGTATTATTACTATACTCTTTGGTTGAAGTATACGTAGCCAGCGACATAGACTAATATAGGTATATAAATGAGGCCAAGTAAATCACAGAGCACTTTCTATTACGGGGTAAATTCCCAAGTACATTCTCCCCCCCGGCCCTTGCTAGATGAAGTGCCAGTCCGCGCCGTAGCTGAGCGCGTAGCTTTAAATCCCCAACTATGACCTCTGAGTTTGTTTTAGCCTTTCTTCTCAGAGATAGTCCTAGGAAATGCCGTGCTCATCAAAGCATAAATAATAAAATTTCAATTCAGCTTATCCCATTTTGCTGTCTTCTCCCCAGTGACGCCCTAAGCCGAGGTTCGTACCCCACAGGAGGTGCACTTAGCGTGTAGTCGCTTAGTTTTAATTAGTTTTACGCCCCTGGCTGGAGGCTTTGAGTTCTCTTAAACCACAGGATAGTCCGGTTAAGTAGTCACGACCTCTCTAGGTCAACTACGAGATGCCATTTATAAAAACAAAAACAAAACGACGTCGCCGTAGCGTCCCAGTGTGTTAGCGGTCTTTAATCTTCTTTAATGATGGCAAATCTCGGTTTAATTCAATGAATTCCGTGGCAAAACAACGAAAATATTATCTGAGGTCTCCCATCTAAGTTTAGTCATATGAATAAAGTTAGTTATCTAGTCAAGTGCTATTAACTTATATTTAATTAAATAGTTTTGTTTTTGACGCCCCGTTATTCGCGTTGTTCACCTCCAGAGTCGCTACTCTGGAGGTGAACAACGCGAATAACGGATAGCGAGCGACATCGGTATGTCGCTCGCTATCAGCGACATTTTAGAGTGTCAGCGATTTATTGGACGCATCGCTAGCGCTTAAATCGCTGCTAATAATCACGACCTCACACTGCTTTTGAAATCGCCCGCAAGTCGCCGGCCGGCGACTAAAGTCGCTGCGTCTATCATTAGGGAGATTACCACGAAATAATCATACATTTTTAGTTGTATAAGGGCTGATTTTTCCTACGTCAGATAATTTTATCCAAGGAATAATTTTGAATTTTCGACAGTTCTTTCATACAAAAACTGTCAGACGTCAATTTTATTCGACGAATAAAAAATATCTGTCAATTGAAAAATCAGCCTTCAATCAGATTGACAACAGCGTACATTTTAGGAATCTAGCGGTATACCAGCGAGATTGAACGTCTGGTGCATACACACGAGCAGTAGGTACGTTGTTGACGGCTGCAGTTTACTGTATATTAATCTATGGCTGCAGTTGCCTCCAAAGACTACAATAGTATACTGGCTAGTTGCCTCGGCCGTTGACGCGTGTGTTAGATATTTCATTTTGATATAATTATATTATTGGAATATTGTTTGTTTCGATAATGGCATCTGTCACATTTAGGAAGCTTGGGACCAACGTAGTAGTACCTAATTTGACTAGATTGTGTTTACAAAAAACAACAGTCTTAACTTTTAAAAAACACTTAAATGTTATTTCTTTAAATGATTAAGTAATATTTGATTATACATGTACATACAATACAAAGTCCAAGATATATATACATCTTGGATACATCTTGGACTTTATATTGCTATTTTAATATAATAGGTTGTTACAAATGATTGGCACAATACTGTCAGTTGATGTTGATATACTTACCTATTAAATCAAACTCAAACTCAAAGTATTTATTTCAATTAAACCACAGAACAGATAAAATATCTGTTCTGTGAATTAAACCAATTACAGGCACTTTTGAATTGTCAAGGGGTCGGTCAGTCAGAAAAATGAAGCTAGTTGCCCATTCCAAAACGTAGTAGGTACCTATGGAGAAGAACGGGCAAGAAACTCCATGGGGACTCTTTTAGATCAAAATATGGTTAAAAAGTATTAGTTACATCATTCATGTTAAAAATTATGTATGTGAGAACGATGCAGAACGTTAAAAGCATCCGTAATGAAAAGTTTAAAACAATTCAAATATTTAATTAAATTAAAATAAGCCATGGCAGCAAAGAGATGACCAGTCCCTACTGACGGCGCCCGTTCACGAACATGACGCATGGATTAGCACCATTCAGCTCAACCCTTTTGAAGGGAGCTAAATGATTCAACACATGTGCCATCATCAGCGAGACATTTGAGTGGGCATGACATAGTCTCAGCCGCCGGGGCACATTCAAGTCAATGAAAGACGTACCCAGTTACCGTGGTCCCTGGCATAGGCAACTGAAGGAACATGGGTGGGTTTTAGTCAGTAAAAGTCTGACACGCCCTCCTGCTCCGCACAGAGCGGGAGAAGTCATATGATGATTTCCCACCCAGAAAAAAAAAAAGACGTTCCCAGTAAATGGTAGCTTTATAGTATGTACATAGTACATACACACATAGTACACTTACATAGTACACTTTAGCCAGCCTGAAACCTGGTTGAACTAATTGCTCCCTATTTCTAGTGATATAATTGTGTCTTTCACCTCTTTTACTAAAAATATGTAGATTTTACCTTACTTACATAATGTTTTCATATACACAATATATTGACAAGGTACCGTCATGTTGTTAATTTCTTTAAACAGTTCTCTTAGAGAGTCACGCCTGCGGAGGCTATATATGGCTCTGGTGGCTCTTTTCTGCAGAATAAAAATAGACTCGATGTCTGCAGCCCGTCCCCATAGTAAAATACCGTACAACATAATACTATGAAAGTAACTAAAATAGACCAGTCTCGCGGTATCGACATCAGTAAATTGACGGATTTTTCTCACAGCATACGCTGCTGAACTTAGTCGTCCTGCAAGGGATGTTAAATGAGGACCCCATTGAAGCCTTGAGTCGAGCGTGATCTCCAGGAAAACAGTTTCATCGACGAATTCTAGTTTCTCTCGATTCAATTCTATCTCACAATGACTACTTTTGACATTTGGTAAAGAAAATCTTATACACTTCGTTTTTTTCCCAATTATTACTAAATTATTAGCAGTGAATCAATTTTGGATTTGCAGTAGGGCGTTATTTACGTCGTCAAGATTTGATGCACGTCTATTAATTTAAAAAATCAAGGAAGTATCGTCAGCAAATAACACCATCTGTGGTTGGGTTTTTAACAAATGGGGTAGATCATTAATATATACTAAAAAGAGGAAAGGACCTAATATCGAGCCTTGCGAAACACCCATTTTTACTTTCAAACCGAGTGAATTGACACCATTTATTTGAACTTGCTGTTGTCTATCATTTAAATAAGATTTTACTAAACTGAACGCAAGTTTTCCCAATCCGTAATAAAATTCCTATGGCGTCTTGGGACTCTTCCCACGCCGTAAAAATGTGTTTTAATAAGGTGATACCGGCATCAGTCGTACAAGGTCCCTTGGTGAAACTACTGTTGGTCGTGTAATATTTTGTGGGTGTTAAAATGATTGAGCATTTGGTTCAGCATCACCTTTTCAAACACCTTGCTGAAGACCGGTAACACGGATACGGGTCTATAATTATTGGTAACTTTACTGTCCCACAATTTTAAATTGATTGATGAAATTGATTAATTACCTTATAATATTTTAAAACGGTTTCACTAGATAAGATTTGTTTATTACTACCTGTGTTAGAAGATATTAAGCCAAAATATATGATGATCTGTGATTGGTTCAAAATGGCGGTAGATATTTGACGTAAAAGACGTTGGTAGTATATAAAAAGTATTGTAATGACGTTATCAAGTCAGTTGCTTGGTAGATGTTCAGTTGGTTAGTTCTAGTGCCGCTGTTAAGTGGAATAGATCGACCAGATGTCACTTAAGTTAAGTAATTTGATATTATACCTTAATTATTGCTTATTATGACTATGTTGTTGTTTAAGTCATATTATGACCAATATTCCTAGCTATTGGACCGATGTCCAAGAGATATAATTAATTGTTTTTAAAGATAACGATAATTTATGACAACGTAAGAAATGTATTGATAGAAATAGAATACTTTAATACTGTTTCCATGGAGTTTCTTGTCTTTCTTCTCCATGATGACCTAGTTTTACGAACGGACGACTAGTTTTCTGATTAATTACTGACAAGCCTAAATTTAAATAAATGTTTAGACTTGTCTATTTGTGGTTTACTTCATAAAACCCTTCCCCTTTAAACCATATTCAATAATAACCTTCACACACAGTAAATAACTAACTAGTAACCATTCTGACATTCAAAGCTTGATAGCTTGGTAATACATAGGTACATATACTTCTAGTATATACTGTAGAATCTAACACGTGCCGCTCGTGTGTATGCACACTTAGGTGCCGCTAAGACCTTTACAAAGTGCCGTGGGGTTTAAAGGCCTATTACATTACACGATTTCTCGGGCCCTGTTTGTCGTGTACCCTGCCTACCTGCACGTCTAGCAATAAGGCGCCGACTTTATCTAAACGTCAATAAATTGGCTACCTATTTCCCTGTCTCTTATTATGCTACAGGATCGATAGCGCGGCAGAGAAGAGAGGTCGTAACCTCTCGGTGGCCCTGTTTAGGGACCCTGACTCCTTATTTCTTTTAAACTACCCTGGCCCTGCAAGCTGAGGCAGGGCCCGAGAAATCGTGTAATGTTATTACATTACACGATTTCTCGGGCCCTAGGCCAATAGGCCTTTTACCTATATTTGAATAAGATGTCATTACTTTATGAACCAAATCGGGAAAAGTAGTGTCAAACTTACCCAACTACGTACTATGATTTATTTATAAGATTAAGATTATGAGGTTAAAAAAAAACCTTTGTAGCCTGAGTATACTATTTACTTCGTTGTACATTCCTAATAATGTAGGTTCCTTACCTATCTCAAATAAGTACTTAAGATTACTGGCACAGATGTGTGTACAAATAGTCATAATAGTGCGCCGTATCATTTCTGCTACCGTAACTTTGGCCATCACGATGACATTGACACATTATAGTGGACCAGACTACCAATTATTACAATAGTCTTACTATGGCGTTTCAATAGCACTACAGTCACAGATTACTGAATAGTTACTACGTAACTACAGTGGCAAGTCAATGAACATAAATAATTTGTAGAATACCAAATGTCAATGACTATTCTATTGAGACACTACCGACACACTATTGACAAGTTGGTTATTTTACAGAATTGGGCCCCTGGTCTCGTGGTCGCAAGCGCGACTGCTGAGCGTGGGGTCCTAGGTTCTATTCCCCAGCCACTAGACATGGTAATGCGTACCGCGAGGTCTCTTGGTGCCGGGACTTAAATAATTAGGTAAGTACCTATCAATCAAATGATTATTATAATATAGGTATATTATATTACTTATACTTAATGGTATATATCGCCGCCGCCGCCAGAACACCCCGGGTAACTCAGGGTGTTCCCACGCGATTGTTATCGATGTGTATATTAAACAGTTTCTATGCCCACGCGTATTTGAGAATAATAATTCTCAATTATTGAGATAAGTGAGAGCTCATCAAAATGTTTTTAGGAGGTCATACCTACATATTATTACTTAACTTTTAAAGTTATTTTAATCTATAATACTCATGCAATGAGATAATGGTACGGGTAGCAACAAAAACGGCTTTCCTCACATTACCTTGTGAGGCCAATCAAACGCCAATCGTTCTCTCTATCAAATTTGTATTCAAAAGACTTTGTATGTTGTCACCCAAATGAGGTTTTCGTGCGATTCTTCCAACGCATAATTACAACATAAAAGTACCTATTAATAAGTAGGAACCTATACAAAATGCGTTGAGACTAGGTCAATGTCCTCGATTGACACCTACATGGAAACATAAGGCTCATAGTATGTACTAACTTATAAGCACCTAATGTAGGTTTACATTAACTAGGTACATACATATCTACTGTTTTATAGTTTAATGGAACACAACATAAGGTATTACTGTATTAATTGTACCTATAGTGTACCTAAACTAGGCCACCGACTGTATTAAAATAACTTTATTTCACATAATATCACCATGAAATAGGTACAGACTACAACAACAGACCTACACGTGCCGTCCTATGCTCAGCTTACCTGCCTGCTCGGTGCCGAAGTGACCGAAATGTCGTTTGACCGGTTCTCCTGCTCGCACTCGTGGGCTATTATCTCTCGCAAATTCCCTCCCAGCGGCCGATTGGTTCGCCCACCATACACGTACCGTTTGACAAACGGTCAGATTTTTGTCCTCATGTGGCCAAACAACAGACGGCGATGGTGCTCCGTGCGCTTTAGGTTATAGTGGCTGCCTAATCGAACCCTCTGTAAAATTTACGTTTTTTTTCATGTTTACTAATACACGTATACATAAATAGGTAGCAATAGTAATAAAGCAATTGGAATCCGATTTTAAAATAATGTCCGCGTAATAAAATGTTTTCATTCCGATAGTTCAGTGTTAAGTTGAAGTTATGCACTTTTGGTAATATTTATTTGTTGTGATTTAGTGAAAATTTAATAAGTACCTAGAAGATAGACAAAGACTGTGTGAAATTTAAAATGTGAAAAAGGTACCTTCCTAACTACTTTGGTGAGGACTATAACATCATGAATCGTGCTTCTTCCAGAAATATGGAATCTTTACCAAAACAATTTGTCTCGGCGATGCGAACTTTGTTTGATATTATGGATGACAAACACACCGGATATGTAAAACTCACGGATATAGAAAATCGTTGGAGGGACGATCGCACCAGAGGTTTGCCTCGCGGTGTCATCGAAAGCTTACAAAAGGTAGCGTCTCACGATGGCCTGCTTACATTCGAAAGGTTCTGTACTGGCCTTAAAATATGCCTGTTACGTAATCAAGTCGACGGCTCTTGTGGCAAAGAGGATCGATTTAGTGATGATGTCGATGGCACAGGTTTACATGCTCAATTAGTTTCCCAAACACACCGACCACCTTCTGCACCGTTGTTGGATGTAAACGATACGCAAAACATAGACCGAAATTGGCTAGTGTTAAAAAGCTCTGAAAGTTCATCACAGCACAGAACTATAAGTATGCCTCAGTTAACAGGACGTAAGGATGTGTTGGTTCAAGAGCCTCGTCACCTCGGAACGGTGTCAATTTCTAAACATGATGGCTCTCGGAGAGTTTATGGTCCCCCAAAACCACCACGACTTGAAAAGCAACCTACAGAAAGAAATGAAACATCAAAATCTAGCTACAAATCGGAGGAAGAAACTGTGTTTGACACTGAAGAAATATCGGTAGACAAGATTGATTTCGAAGAAATGTCTCGAGCCGTAGAAGAACAGAGCAGAGGCCTAGGTGACGGGAGATCAGCTAACGAGACACAATCTCAATTGCGTCGCGTCTCTCGTCGGCGGGAACCTCGTCGTCACACATTACACAACGGTGTAGACTACAACCTTTTAAAACGCATGAAACAGATAGAACAGGAAAAGGACGTTCTACTGCAAGGCTTATCGGCAGTAGAGGAAGCAAGAGAATGGTACTTAAAGCAGTTAGCAGAAGTTCAAGAAAAAATGCGTTACGCAGGCAGAATGGGTGCTTATGTGGTAAGTAATTTATTATTTTCAATGTGGTTTAGGTTTTTTCTTTTAAATATAAATAGTAACCACTTACGTAGGTGCTAAACATGAATCACTATTTCAAACTGCTCGTTCAGAGTATTACTTTATTTCTTCAACATTTTGTGTTTGCCAGCCAATTCAAATTCATATAAATACGATACAAGAGGAGGTGGGGTGGGGGGGGGGGGTATGTTTGTATTATTGAATAGTTAGGTATTAATAATAATTATTATTAATACCTAACTATTCAATAATGATAAATCATTATTTAATAGTTAGGTATTTAATAGGTACAAATGAAATAATATTGCATAGTTTCGAGCTTTAGCATTACCTAGGTATTACCGGGTCATGTTCATGGCCAAACAAGTTTTTTTGCTCACCTAGTGTAACATTTTCGAATGAATTGTAATTTATAAGTTCTTACATGGACAAATTAATTTGTGAACGTGATGTAGGAAACTAAAAAATTATTAATTATTATAAACATGATCAAAACCTAAAATTTGATTAAACTGACACTTTGAGTTTGAAAATTACCGAGATATCGCGTAAGTAGGTGCTCGCGTGTCGTGGGTACGATTCCCGCCCCAGACAAATAGATGTGCGGCCTTCAATACATATTTAGACTGTTGAGACTTGAGGTACAGACGCCAGCAGGTTCACTTGCACCAGCTGGCAGCAGCTTGACCTGCTGGCGTCTGTTCCTCAAGTGTCCCGAAACTGTCAAATTTTCCCAACCTTGAACCATCACAGAATAAATAGTACTTATTCTACTATTAAAGAAATTTGACAGATTGTAGTAGCTTGATGTGCTGGCGTCTGTACCTACTGATGTCTGAGCGTTGGTATGTACGGACGCCAGCACATCAAGTTACTACAATCTGTCAAATTTCTTTAATAGATTTTCAACTTTATCACTAAAACATTAAGGTTCAAGGTTGATTGCGAAAATTTGACAGTTTCGGGTAGCTTGACCTGCTGGCGTCTGTACAATACCTACGATAGATACAGAAGTGATCCCGGTAGCGGGTTTTTTTTTTCAAATTATCGTTGGTCATAATCGTATTTTTTTTTTATCCTTTATTAAAAAGAACCAGGTTCTTAATAATTAATTACAATCTAGCCTATAAGACTAATAAGCAATTTTAATCTAACTTACATTTATTACGTGATAATTATTTTAAAACTTAGAATAGTGTTTATTGTACAGACGCCAGCACATCAAGCTACTACAATCTGTCAAATTTCTTTATTCGATTTTCAACTTTATCGCAATAGCATTAGGTTCAAGGTTGATTGGAAAAATTTGACAGTTTCGGGTAGCTTCACCTCAGACGCCAAGCACATCAAGCTACTACAATCTGTCAAATTTCTTTATTCGATTTTCAACTTTATCGCAATAGCATTAGGTTCAAGGTTGATTGGAAAAATTTGACAGTTTCGGGTAGCTTCACCTGCACATCAAGCTACTACAATCTGTCAAATTTCTTTAATAAATTTTCAACTTTATCCATGAAGCATTAAGGTTCAAGGTTGATTGGAAAATTTTGACAGTTTCGGGTAGCTTGACCTGCTGGCGTCTGTACTTTACACAAGTCCGTTCCACTTTCTTAGAGTCTGATATGATAATATAAGCACTTTGTTCATGTGTTATTATATGTATCATTGGCACTATTATGTATACACTTTTTACACTACTTCGCACTATATTTGTTTGGTCTAACAGCTGAATTGCCTCGATGCTCACATGTCGGTGGAGTCGGTGTTCATGGGCCTCGGCAAATTTTTGGATTATGTTGGTGACGGGTTTCATTTTTAGTGTCACGATGGATGTCGTCATTTCTTATATACCAGGGCGCATTAACAATACTCCTGAGTACCTACTTTATTCTGAAATGTTTGTATAATTTTGATGTTGGTCGGCTTAGTACAGCCCCATAGTTGGATGCCATATGTCCATATCGGCATAAGGATATGCTTATATAATAAAATTTGTTATGTATCGATAGGCAGGAATTCCGTCCAATCAACCAATACATGTTTTTAAAACGCATGTCTATTGTCTAGTTCCTGCCTTTTCTTTTTGACGTGCGCTATCCAGCGCAGTTTCGCGTCAAGTGTTATGCCATTTTAACGTTCATACCAAATAGTTTATTCTGTCCACGTATCGATCACTACCTAAATCGTTACGGTAGCTACACGAATGAAAACTAAAATAAGCCATCATTTATAATGGGATCACGATGCCCACCAAAATTACCAAGTGCTGCTAAGAGTATTAGTTACCGTTCGTGGAGAACCATCACCGGGCTATTAAAAATTACTTCCCTGATACTCGTAGCTCTAAGTAATAAGAATTAATACCTAAGCTAAAAATCAGACAAGGCCGAGTTAAGGACTAGCAGAAGAATCTCCTACCTCATTTTTCTATCCAAACGCATTTAAACTTTTATTCCGTACAGGATTCGAACTAGGAACCCGTATAAAAGCGGAGTGCAAAGGACCAATCTTGAGGCTTTTTCGGGGGAACTGAGGACCCTCACTCCTAGACCACCGAATCATTTGAAAACGTAATGATACCGAACGTACCCATAATATTTGTTCGTCTTTCAGGAGCCTTGGAGTGAGGCACACCAAGAGCGGCTTGAATTATTAAAAGCCCGGGTGTTGGAACTCAATCGACAATTGGGAGCGTTAGCCGCAGGTTGGCGGCATGGGCAGCTGTCGCTTCATATGAACTTAGCGTTACCCGCGTCATCGCTGTCAGCGACTGGAACTACCGCCACGCCTAACAATGCGGCAGTACTTCGCTCCCAAAATCGTATGCTGTCAGAGGTATGTATAAAATGAATGGACCACTAAACCGTTGGCTTCACGCCGGGTAAACATAGCTTTGAGTTTAAAAGATCGCTTTTAGCGATAATACCGTCCATTGTGTGACCCTATAGAAAATTTCTACATTTATATCTGTAATTCGCATGGATACATAATAAAGAGTATTATATTCTAATATGAGAATACTATGGCGAAAGAATGGGCAAGTCAAATTTTTACCGATACGTGCGAAAACTTACTTAAGTATGGGGAATTATAAAACGAGCGATTAAAAAAAAGCTTTGCGACTGATGATGACATACTGTATTAATAACTTGAGCGGTATGAATTTGAGTAAGCGAAAAATTAACTAAACTAACGACGAATATTGATTAATAATAAAATCCAGAACAAGCTTACAAAAAGTGGATTGTGATAAATCCATTTCATATATTAAAATTTTATCCGAGCGACTACATTACTAAGTGAGCGACTGGCGTGCCGCGGCAGCGGCCGGCGATGTGCCAGAAGCGAATCGCTTTTGTAAAAGGAAACAGTTAGGTTAGGTTAGAGTATGACAAACAACGCACGAGCCGAGCGAGCGAAGCGAGCGTGCCGCGGCAGCGGCCGGCGATGTGCCAGAAGCGAATCGCTTTTGTAAAAGGAAACAGTTAGGTTAGGTTAGGTCACATTAAAGATAAAGTAAAAAAAATGTGAGCTCCTTATACTCTGCTCATTAGTGTATTTTTCAAAGTGGTTTTTGTATTCGAAACACTTCATTTAAGATAAAATGCCGCTCAGTATAGAAAATACATTTGCCAAATATTGAACAAAATGCAGGACGTAACGTTGACACTCAAACAAATATTAAGTCGCTCAAATATTATGAAGCTGCTCATTTTGTATTTTAAGTAACTCAAATTAATGTTTGTAAGATACTATTCTGTTGATTTTTCGTCACTTACAGTCAGTCGCTCACTTAGTAATTATATAACCCAAATTAATTAATTTTGACACTTAAAATTGTAATTTACAGTCACTCGTTTTATTGCTACCCCTTAAGTATTATACGTACCCGAAACACTTCGCTGCCGGGTATCGGGTGCCGACTACCCCGTGGCCGTAGCGTGTGGAAATGCAAAAAGGCCTTAAAGAAAGGCACTCCCTGGATGGAAAGGAAAGGGGTCGACCAAGTGTGAGGGAAGATATTAATAATAACGCAACAACAGCGGGAAAAATAACTGTTCACAATTTAGTTGTCCACTGTGCCCCACTAATTGATTTTGCCCACTCGCCTAAACTCAGTGTTCACTTTTTCTAACTTGGGCTGCCACTGTTCTACAATAAAATATGGCGAAAATAAATTATTGTACTTAAAAAAAAACAATATAAACTATTTGTGTTAGATTAGGATGACTCTGAAGCAATTTAAGTTTGGCGCACCAGACTAAGTGGAATAATCCTAAACAGGGGAGAATTTACTAATATTTTGCGCCGGTCGCAAGTAAAATAGGACATGGGCACTTGGGCAAGCAGAACAATCCTAACTGAGCAAAACTAGCACTTGGAGACTGGTATTTTAATCATGTTTACTTCTCTTCCAGGAGGTCAACAAAAAAAATGAGAGAATAACAGTTTTGGAACGAGAAAAATCAGCACTTATAAGGGAACTGCTACTTCAAAGAAACAGATCGAAATTAATAGATACTTTTACTTAACTCAAAAAAAGTTGATATCTTTGACTACAGTGTGCATGTATGTAATGATTGCAGATGAAATATAGTAATTCACTCCTTTCCCCTTATTCATACAGGTTGTGCATCATAGGTATTACTAACACAGATTGTTACAATGATTATGTTGTGCCATACAAAGCCAAAATTAATCTGAATCTAGCAAGATGTATTTCTGCCACAGAATACAGTTTTTGTAAATAATGTGGAAAGACTACCCTTGGAACCTGTGTTTGAGTTTATAACAGGGCAGGGTCCTTTATTCAAAAGTTCAAAATAGACATAAATGCAATGACAGTATTTCCTCAGACTAGACTAAAGGAAGCTGCTCACTAACAGCATATGCCATATACATACAATACAAGTCAGTTTATCAAAAAGGTAATTGACGGATTTTAAATAACTCAAAAAGATTAAAGGTTCTGCTTTGAATTAGAGTAAGAAATTAATTATTTACAACAAATAACATTTATCTAGTTTTAAAATAGTGCCATAAGATAACTTTTGGGCTTCCTATTAAATAATCTGTGCAATGAAAAGGCTCAATCAACTATATATCTATATTTATGAAACTAAAATATATTATTATACTGATTTTAAACAGAGTTGGCATTTTTATTATATAATTTGTAATCATATTCCCTGAACGGCACATCATAAGTTAGGTGCCCATGGTCCCAGGCTCTTTCAATGGCCACTAATAACTCCTTATGTTTCTTTTGGCAAAGTCCAGTTTTGAAAGCATCCAGTATCTGGAAAAAAAAATGTATGTCATACATTATTGTTGTTTACATAAAAATATTAACACAAAACAAGTATTTCCAACAAACTCTTTGTTGGAATAACTTAATATAACTCCTGGAAATATAAGAAAAACAGAATGCCATTGATGTATATTTTACATATGAGCCAGTGTCAGTGCAATAGAATATTCACAGTATATAGTCAGTAATACTACATAATCTATATAATTTCTATGTTTCAATATAATAGTTATGTTTTACATTAAATTAAAAGTGCCACCGCCAATCTATAGCTTAAAAATTGTTACTTACTGAGTTTTTACACTAGGCTCTTTAATGTCAAAAGCTTAAGTCTCAAGAACTTGAACATAGACCACTCTTATTTGTATAACTTGCAATGGTATGGTTGTTCATGTAAAAAGTGCTTCAACACATATTTTCAAAGTTTTGGTTGATAATATTATGGATGGAGATTGGCTCAAGCAGAGACAGGTCTATAGCAGCAGGTTAAGTTAGGCTGTGGATAGTGCCCCCCGGTGGTTTCCCGCACTGTCGAGGCGGAGGGGCTCAGTATCCGTGGCTTGGTCACCCATGGTGAAGCTAAGAGGAACCCAAGGAGGGGCCGCTCGTCAGGGCTTTGCCAGTATGCTGACGACGTAGCGGCCAACAAGTAGGTTATGGTGCCGCTTGGGCGACATCGCAACTGAGGCGGGCCGTGATGTCGTATGGGAGGCATCACGGCTGAGGGTTGGAGGCCGCAGTGGGGGAGGAGTGCCGGTATATCGGTGCGCCGCTCTCCCTACCTTCCGCGGCCTTGACGGGGGTCACCACCATCTGATGGCGGACGCGGTGGGGCCGCAGGGGAAGAGGAGTGTTGGTATGACGTTGGCTGCTCTCCCTATACTCTGCGGCCGAAAATTGGCAGGCGACGGGGCAAATGACCTGATCCGTCGCAGGGGGAACAAGGGTGCCCAGACACGGGGTCGTCTGGCGCCCATTTGCTGGTTTGGTCCCTGAGGTGGTCACAGCGTGCTATGAGTTCTGGTGCGCCAGTGATAGGGATTACTCCCCAGAGGAGGGTCCAGTTACGGACAGCCGCGGCGGGTTCACGGATGAGTGCTAAAGCGTGCCCGTGTTCCCACCGTAAGCGGCAGAGGAGGAGACCGTGTAGTTTTAGTGGGTTAGTGCAGTTATGTGGACTGCACTATCTCCCCGTGGGAGTGCAGAATGCATGAGCATTTCTCCAAGATAAAAAAAAAGGCTGTGGATAGTAAGGATGATATTAGTAATAGATGACGATGACATACCTGTCCAGTGTACTCAGATATGAACTGTTCCAGGAGTTTTGTATTTCTGTGATCCAAAACTAGATATTCGTCTCGACAAATGGGGCAAGGATTCCCGGTAGATATCACACCATTTCTGACGCAGGACTTCCTTGTATTTCTTGGGGCAAACCCACCCTTGTGGTTACGTCGATACAAGGCCCAAACTGTATTCTCGCCGTAAGTTGTCTGATAAGCTTTACTCTGCATATATTTTATGCTAGTTTCAACAGGAACTATTTTGGTTCTATCTTTGGCAGGATCAATTTCTTTTTGTTCTTCATTAGATCCCTCTTGTTGCTCTGAATAAAAGCGAATAGAGGGCCGAAAATCAGACCACACTAGTCTTCTGACCAAAGCACGGACGTTAAAAGAAAGTGCCATAGCGATATAAAACAAATGAGGAGATTGTTTTTCTTTACAAATGATAGAGATTTCTTATAGAGTGCTCTGTGCTATAAACATAGGACTCGTAACCTCAAAATTTTCAAATGACAGCAAACAAAACAACCTGACTGCAGGTTGACAGTTGAGTGATGTTGACAGCCACTAATATTCTTCTCTTTTTTGTAATAGGACAGCGTACTTACTAATTCCATGAAGGACGGTTCAAACGTCACGTCCACACACAGGTTTTGATGATAGTCACTAGCGACGTCAAAGTCTGTGTGGACGAGTTATTCCGAAAACGCCAGTGTGCCGGTCTTCGGAATAAATCGCGAAGTCGCTGCGTGTGTATCGAGCATTAGCCAAACTGCTAATTTTTTCCCGCTAGAGAGCACCGCACGATAACAGAGGGCCAATAATTCTCGTAAATTTACGAACGTTCACAGTCTGAACGCCAAATCTCAATATAAAACGTTGAAAATCTAGTGAGATTGATGATTGTCGCTGACATGAGATTGCGACTAGATTTTGAACGTTTTTAATTACGGAAATAGGCGTTCATAAAGGTTATATTAAAAGGGTTTGTATACGAGGAGACACTGAAAGTTTTTAGAACTCGCCATTTGTAAACGATATAATAAAAAAATAAGTTCAAATTTTGATAATGGAACTCTTTGCCAATATTATTGGTGGGAATATCGGGATAAAAATATTCTATAATGATTATTCCTGGTTATAAACCAACCGTGTGCCAAATTTCATCCAAATCCGTTCAGTAGATTCTGCGTGAAAGAGTAACAAACATCCATCCATCCATCCATCTATCTATCCATACAAACTTTCACATTTATAATATTAGTAGGATTTGCGCTAAAATGGAGTGGACTGACGATCCAACTCTTTAACTAATTATTTGTATCGGTTTATTAAGGGCTGAAATTGCGTTAAGCGGACGCCCGCGCAGTTCCATACAAAAGTGTTCCGTCGCGGCGAACCACACGGGCGTCTGTCGCGGGAAGGTGAGACCCGCGTCCGGGCTACGGAGCCCGCCCCTGTTCGACGGAATCCGTTGCAGGGGCATGCGCGCGTCCTTAATAATAATATTAATAACCTCACCGCCGTATCTCCACGTTGACATCGTGGTGGGGCTTGCGTACTCTGAACTCTAGGCCCGTGCCGGGAGAGTTTACTTTGCCGGAACAGGTCTAGGGTGAGAAGGAGCCAGACCAAGAGATAGAAACTCGCAGGGCAGCATGTGGCGAGCTGTTGGGCAGTATCGACCCCACGGACGCTATTTCCCGGGAGAAGTCTTGTTCCTCACCTCTGGCTTCCTTTATTGGCCGGCTTGAGTGGAGATTCGCAAGAGTAAATGTGTTCGGAGGAAGGAAGTATTCCAGTAAGATCCTGGTAGGGATCTTGACCGTACTACCAGGATTGTCCTGATAGCCGTGGAATACCTCTCCACTCCTCATAAGCACCCCAGGACATGTTGCCCCCTTGTCGCTACGACACTATGTGCTAGCGGCCGTTTTCGGGGGCCCATTATTGAGTGTGCAAATAACCCCCTGCCATTTTATCTGTGTAATTTATATGAAACATTTGTCAGGCAGGGGCTGTAGACTTTCCATAGTCCTCAATAACCGGGTCACTTTAGCCACCCAAACCCATAATCCAATATCTTTGTTTCCATGTCCTGCAATAGTCCGTAACACTAACCGTGGGTTGTCCTTGGGTACACTTGCAAAATGCGAACAAGGAAAATCGTCGGTTGGTGCCTCATTTAATTAAAAAGTCTAACGAGCCTCTGCGAGTTGGCTTCGGCCCTTCGTATGCCTTCCAAAGGTCCGGAAAAGGAATGATACCCTGATGGAGTTTGCTTCATGCTTCATGTTTGCATAAATGCTGCTGAAGCTAAAAGCACGCCCTCTTCTTCGTAAACCTCGAAAGCAAATGCGCAAGGCGGGCCGCAACACCACGAGGCTTGAAATTGCTAGTGAATCCTCCGCGATCATGGAATTAGTAAGTACTATATCAACCCTCTTGCCGGGTTTAAAGTTGCTGCGTGTGTATCTAGCATTACGCAAACTAACGTCTTGTTGTCTGTTTGAAAAGTTGAAAAGTGAACAGTGAAGTGATTGAACAACGGAGAATTTTATAAAGGTTGATAAATTACACCGCTTTTGTTAGTACTAGGGCGTAAGTGCTTTCGAATATATCATTGGCATCATTATACTGATGTGATTAGTTCTTTTTCTACTAACGTAGGGCAGTTTGAAACAGCTTATTTTTTCAAATAACAGTTTTGCAAGGCCTATTGTAAACGTTTTTATCAATCCTGCGGGTTTTTCAGCTCTACTTGCGGCATTTGACTACCTATATTAATAAAAACTGAAACATCAAATGGCTGAAATAATGCCTGCGGAAGTTGGTGCTATGTGAGTACTTAAATTTTATTATAAATATTAACGTCAGAGGGTCATCTTACAAGTCTACGTTAAGACGACCGGCCCTAAAGACGAGCCTCTTACCTTATTAGTAAGTAGTATTCCAGAGAAAGAAGGGTTCTAGTATCTTATTATTCTATTGTACTAAATAAATCCATTATGAGAATAGATATAATAAGACCACCCTCTGACTGAACATTTGTACAGACGCCAGCACATCAAGCTACTACAATCTGTCAAATTTCTTTAATCGATTTTCAACTTAATCGCTAAAGCATTAAGGTTCAATGTTGATTGGGAAAATTTGACAGTTTCGGGTAGCTTGACCTGCTGGCGTCTGTACATTTGGTTTATAAAAAAAATTATTTTCTGCGATGTCATTCTTTGTACTATATTTTATATCCTCAAAACATAAACCTATCAAGGCTTTCTTTCAAAAAACATTGTACACATCCTGCTCATGTAATAGTCCAATCCACAAGAAACTTAGCGAGCATCACGATAAAGAGTGAAGTGTTTCAGTAAAGGGATTTAGGAAGAGATAGCAAATTTCTTGATTTCCCATTGATCATTAATTTCTCAGATGGTTTCAAGACCATGGTGAACAGAACCTTCAAGAGGTTGAGAGGAGCAGAAAACAGTTAGTTTAGTAACCACTAAACTAACTGTAGTAACCACTAAACTAACTGTTCTGCCATAAACCCCATAGTTAACCAACTATGGGGTTTATTTATAAACATTGCTAAGTTAAGTAATAATTAGTGACTTTATCCATACAATTTTGCCCCTTTATTCATATACATTGCTTAAAGTTAAGTAGTGATTAGCACCTGTTTAACCATACATTTTTGATGTTTAAACTTTCAACAATATTTTTAGATAAAGGAGTTTATGTGCAAACAGTGGTCTCCTATATATGAAGGAATACACCTACTTGATACCTGATCTTGCCCATTTATGTGTTATGAGTACTAGCTGACAGACTGACATTTTCAATAAAATTTTAATTGTAAATCAAATCTCATTCAGAATATTACAAACATTAGAAAAATACAACAAACAGACAAACTTGAATCTATGCTCCATTGCTCTATTGTCTGATATACATAATCAACCTATAATTTTCCCACTGCTGGGACACAGGCCTTTTCTCTGATAGGGAGTGGGCTATAATCTACCATGCGGGCTCAGTGCAGGTTGGTAGATGTCACATGTCTTGGAATTTTCAGTTCTAGCACATACTGCTTTCCTCACAATATTTTACGTTACAGTTTTGAGAGCAGTGGTGATGAAATTATTTACACACAGTAAAGCGCCTGGCTGGTTTTAAACCCATGATCACTCATAAGTCGGGGCCCTTACCACTGGGCCACAATTGTCTGATATACTAGACTAGAGCTATTCAAATAAATTAAGCACAGTCAACCTCATAACTGCTTTACCACTTTTGACAAACCCTCATAGAATTTAAAAAGCAGAAAGAAACATTTTATGATGTGCATATTGCATTCTAGCTTAGGGTGGCGAAGCAATTATAGGTTGACTATACTACATGATTTCCAAGTAAGTAAACAGTAAAACGCAAAGAAAGAAGAAGTATTTATTTATTTATGTTGTTGAGCAGACAAATTTTTCGAACATATAAAATCATTGGACTAGCAATATCATTCAAAATGATTCAGATTGTAATTGATAGTATGTTACGCAATTAGGTTGCAATACGAAACAAAAGTGTTGAAACAGCCAGAGAAAAACAACCAAAACATTTATTTTATATGAATTTTATGCCAAGTGTGCACTTGCCCTCAGCGCACATGTACTTACTTTAGGTACTCTGTAGAAAGCCCAGTTGCTAAAGCATCCTTTACCAGTAAAAAGGCATGATCAAAGTTTTGTTTTCTTTTTCTTGGCAATAAACAAAACTTTATATAAAATAGTAGAAGAGCGGTCAAAAGAACTGCGAGGCTGATGCTGGAGAAAACTAGGAACCTGAACACTTAATATTTCCTTTCAATACTTCATGTTTATGTTGAGGTCGTGTGAGAAACTCCGACTCCAGTTCCGCAGTCGGTCTTTGATCCATCAGTGTAAACTCTCAGCTCTCTCGGGCCCGAGTAGTCGTGCTGCTCCTCTTCAAGCACTATGTTGTAATGCTTTCGGAAGCAGTATTGCTTAGACGTTTTGTCGCAGGGTGCTGCCATCATTGGCTGTCGTTTGATCGCCTCATCCTTTAGGCGCGTGTGTTTGATCCTCGAGTCTTTGCTCAGAGTTCCTGATAGATGGAGTCTGAAGGCGGACAGGGCCGCCTCCTCCCGCACGATAAGGTGTAGGGGAGGCAGTCCAAGTATAGCCTGAAGGGCAGCGGTGGGTGCAGTTCTCATGCAGCTAGTGATTGCCACACAGGTGCATCGCTGCAGCTTTTCGAGATAATAATAATAATAATAATAATTGTCCCCCTTTAAGGGCTATTCCCATAAAGGGGGACAACAGGGGCTCGTGGTTACAACAGCCGCATGGGTCGATTGAAGGTTAAGCTGTGCTTGCCGCGGTCGATTCGGGGATGGGTGATCATCCATTACAAAGTGGTATCGTGCAACCCAGTAACTGAGTTGTTAATTCGACCGTATTTCAATATTGTCACAAAATGTATGATTTTTTGGCTGAGAAACCGGACTGCGCCTCGCCAGATCTGCGTTGATCTGCTTGGAGATGGGGGTGTGCAGAAATGCTATTGATGTGAACACTCACTGATAGTAGTACCTAATCAAGTCTAATGATTGATGATGATGAAAAAAAACCGGCCGCGTGCGTGTCGGACCACGTATGGAGACGGGTTCCGTAGTTGGGATGAAAGTTTACGCATGCTCAGTAGGTATCGATTTTATCGACAATAAAAATAAATAAGTTTATTTCATAGTATTTTTCGAAAAAACAAAGTTATTTCTGCGAATTAAACCGAAAATACTCGTATTTTAAAAACTATTGACTGCAATAGCAAAGTTATTTAGAAACATCATACTTGATCTTTTTAATTATGGAATCCAACAATACGCACATGCATGGATGGAAAAGAAACCAGCCAATGACATAGCATATGCAAAATTCAATGACCATATTATGCTCGGTAACATGTATGGGTAGTGCCACCGGTATCTATTTTTCCCGTGATTTCACTACACCATTGTTTAGCAGTGCACACACACAATACATCTTTCCAACTTTAATCGATATAATGCAAATAGTCTCCGATTAAAATCCGGATGAACGAACAGACGGTCATACGAAATTAAAGGATTCTGTTTTTCCCATTTTGCTACGGAACCCTAGAAAGAGAGTACCTATTTACATTAAAAGAAAAACTTCAGGAAATTATAACCACTAAGCCATATAAGCGTAATGAAATATTATGTATTAATATCAAACATTGTCGCCTAACATTTCGTTAAAACGCGCTGATGCAGGAAGTAAGGCATAAATTCAAAATTTGGAACAGAGCATACTTAATGGCGCCACCACTTCTATTTCTGTATATCGTGTAGTTCACAGTATCCGCCTTCGGTCCATTTATCTCTGTCTAACAACGCAGCGTCTATCTCTTTCTTTTTTCCTATTCCCCCTTCAATATGTACCAAAATGCTGGCTATCTGTGTAACTCGCTCAGCTACTCCCGATGATATGCGATCGTTCCCGAATCCCATTCGGAGTCCCGTATCCCATTCGTCCCAAATTCAGTAACCTATCGTGTACCACGTCAAATATAATACAAAGTGATTTACTAATTACGCCATTGTTTATTTACAATTTGTTGAGTTATTTTGTCACACTTGGAAGGGTTTTGAAGTGCAATCGTGTTACATACGCATAATAACAATCGTTATCTGTTACTTTAATAGTATTCGGGAGAAATAATTTCCAGTAGTCGTCGATTTGCGTTCGTTATACATCGTGTTTTGTTCTGTTTACTCTGTTCGGTACCTATAGTTGATATGCGTTGTATTGTTGAAATGTGAAATGTGTATTTAAAGGTGTCGTTACATAACAAGTCTTTCCTCAAATAAAATGGCAACATTGCCTAGGATGCATAACTCTAAACAGGGACCTGGTATTTCGTCCCCCTTTAGGTAAGCATATAAATTCTGAGTATATAGCTACCTGTGTATTAACATGTCGGAATATTCTTCTATAAACGACTTGTTACAAATTGAAATAACACACTATCTTAAAATATTACTACATTTTCCCCCTGCTCGGTTGTAATCGTAGCGGCTCGAAACTGCGCAGCGATGCTGCATCGCTGTTTCAAATAAATAAATACAAATGCAAGTTGGGCTCACATGACGAGTGTTTCTGAAAAAAAATCAACTAACGTCTTAATTATGCGGCAAAAAGCATCACAACGTTTATCTACTAAATAAAAACGGCTAAGTGCGAGTCGGATTGGAGCAATTAGGGTTCCATGATCCATACCACAAGTCCTGTTTTAATTTACCTTCTTTTTATTTTTATTATTTGCCATGATAGAGGCCATAGTAGCATGTAAGTATTCTTTGATAATCTCAAATGACTGCCTATTACGGTTATAAACGTCCACTCCTGTTTATAATAGACTGACGAACATAGAGATAGAAGGCAAAAGCTAAGTAATAAGGTCCCGTTTTCAGCGTTTAGTCACGAGCATAAGTCTTGTATGTACATACACTTGGCTTTATTCAACAGCGATTTACTCCTTTATTTTTTAATGAAATTGTATGTTGTTACGAACATAGTATTTTCGAACCCCTAGGTTTCTGCAATATGTCGTATTTCATTGTTGTCTTCGTTATTTCACGAAAAAATTGCTATTGAAAGTTTCCAAGTGTTGACATATTAGTGCTCGTGACTGTACAGAATATAAAATTCAACAAAGATGTCCAAGTGTGTTTTTGTATTTCAACTTTAACATGAACCAATGATTTAGACACTGTATCAACACATTTTACTTTACAACTAACAACAAAAGGATTTTTCAATTTTGTTGGGAGGAAGTAGTCTGTTGTACATAAAGTTTTACAATTTGCGTATCCCGCCACGCAATTAGTCGGTTTTAGGAAAAGACCAAACCATCTATATCTACGGTATACATAATATAATGAAATCGTATCGAAGTAAAATCTTTACATTGTTTTCTTTTATTAATCATTTCTACGAGGACTGGGGACGATTCAAATGCCTAAAATATAGTTTTTAGAATGTTTGTCTGAATGTATGTTCCAGCATCACGCAAATACTACCGCGTAGATTCTGTTCAAATTTTGCATATACAAGCTGCTGTTTTGCATCCTCGTCAAATTTCAGGAGCAGCTTCCTGAAATACATAAATAATAATATAAAATTACGATCCCTGGTAAATAATGAATACATACTTGTTTTTTAGTTATTTAAGTTTGACAGTATTTCAGAATATACCACTTTCAGAGAACAGAATCGCGTTATGGTATTGTATAAGCGGCCGCGTGCTTATGTGTGTGTAAAAGAGCAGTTACAGTGCGGTCTCAAACCGGCCGCGTTTTAAAATGCGTGCCCCACACAAATAATTAGAAAAAAAACCTACTTGTTTTATTGATTGATTGATTCGTGTCGAGAATCAGTAGCATATTTACGTCATTGAATTTGACGAGGGTACTTAACGACACCTTGTATATTCCCAATAAGTCGGATCTAGTCTGTAGGCTATAAATTATCACGCTATTTGCAACATAAGATGAATAATATTGCATTATGTTCGTATTCTACTATAGTTTACCAAAACTTGTAAAAAAATTACCCTAAACAGATATAGACCTTTTAAATTATTATCATTACGCTATAATTTTAGAGTTAAGCAGTCAATCATCATGTACAATACAGGATGGATTTTTAACTAACTTTTTGAAACATTTTGATCTGCATTCACAGATTTCGATAAAAATGCCAATTTTCACAAAAACTTTTTAGTTACCAATCAAGGATCGTTTGGTATCAAAAAGAGTTTTTGTTTCTTATAGGGATCAAACAATGATATCGGAGCATCTGAGGTTAGAAAAGTCAAAGTCGCAAAAAAAGAAAATTCCCATACATTTTGTAGGAAATGAGACTGAGATGAGAGACAATATACCAGTGTATGACAACAATCGAATTATTACAATACTTCACTAAGGGCTGGTTTTTACATCTCCAGATAACTTTTTTGACAGTTTTTGTTTGAAATAACTCTCAAAATTTCAAAATTATTCTTCGAATAAAGTTATCAGATGTGAGATTATTGAAAAATCAGCCCTAAGTGAATCATAATCTGCCTAGCGGCAAGGCACTGACTAATAATAGTATCATCTGTCAGTGTATCTGTGTTGTGCCATTAGGTAGTATACCTATGCAGGAACGCAGGCGTTCATTAATTCACTATGAACGAAAAACTTCGCAAGTAATTGGAGTTTGCTTCATAAGGCTACGGGTGTTGACCTCAAGTCGAGTTTCCTCTCACACGGGCAACTGTACATCCCTTGCTCTGGCGTCACCAGTTCTGATTCTTTTTATATTTTAGCTGCTGAGACCAAAACTACAAGCGTAGTATACAGGGAAGTCTTATAAAACATGTGACTGTTATTTCAGTATATTATCAGTCTTGCGACTTCCACGCGAAAGAAGACGCGGGCAGAAGCTAGTACATTCTAAAAAGAAAAATAATACAAACCCAAGGGTTTTTAAATACAATCTAGAAAATACCTGACGGACAATTCTCGTAATTTTAGAACGTTCACAGTCTGATCTCATCTGTCAAAAAAAAACCTCAAATTTCCCTACATTTTGACAAGTTTTTGACATTTGTTTGTCGCTGAGATGAGACTGCGACTAGATTTTAAACGTTTTAAATTACGAGAATTGGCCTTTGAAGGCCAATTCTCGTAATTTAAAATGTTCAAAATCTGGTCGCAGTCTCATCTCGACGACAAACAAATGTCAAATTATAGGGAAATTAGAAGTATTTTTTGACAGATTGAGACTGAGATTTGAACGTTCTTCAAATTACGAGAATTGCCCCTGCAGTGTCCTGAAACACAGGTTTCGGCCTAGCTTAGGCACCAGTCTCCCACAATATTGTAACGTGTATTAATAGCTTATTACTAAGCAGTACTTGTTAACTTTTTAATATTGTGGTGAGAAAATAAAATTGTATTTATTATTATGTCCTTTATTTCATTTAAATACCTACAAATTACATTTTTAAATATTTTTATAAACAAAAAGATAAAAAAAACATTTAAAAATATAAAAAATAGTAGCCCACCGGTATCGGGAACAGGGTCCACGAGAGCCTCCTCAGGTGTTGGTCGAGGCTCTTGGCTATTAAGCCATTGGCTGTCACGACTATCGGCACAATGATTGCTGAGTCCACATGCCACATGTCGACAACCTCGCGAGCCAAGTCAAGATACTTGATTTGTTTATCTTTCTCGGCTTTCACGAGGTTCTCATCATGCGGGACGGTTATGTCAACAATCATTGCGCGCCGCTCTGATCGATCCACCACCACTATATCAGGCTTATTGGCAACAATGATCCTGTCAGTGATGATGGATCGATCCCAGTACAATGTGATATTTCCATTTTCGAGAACTGGGTCGGGCACATACCTGTAGTACGGCACCTCCGATTCCACAAGGTTGTATTTCAGAGCAAGTTGCTGATGTATTATCCTAGCTACAAGGTTGTGTCTATGCAAGTACTCTCCGTTAGCTAGACGAGAACAGCCGGAGATAATATGCCTGATTGATTCCCCCGGCCGGTGGCATGCCCGACAGATGTCATGTCATTATTATTATTATTATTATACTTAAGTTAAAACTCAGGGTCACCTAAAAATATCGTCTTTGCGCATGTTGCAGTAAATTCGAAATAAATTTATAAACTTAAGAGTATGAATTTTTATCTGTAACCATAACCACGCACCGTGGACAGTACCGTTGTGAGGATGAATATTTACATACGGTGGAGGTCTGCCCGGCTTGGGCGGAGCACCGCCGCGTCCTCGGGGCGGAGATCGGCGGCGGCGGCGATCTCTCGCGTCCGGCCCTGGTCCAGGCCATGGTACGGAGCGAGAGTGCATAGGAAGCCGTCACCTCCTTCTGCGAAGCAGTAATGCTCGCAAAGGAGGAGGCGGAGAGGCAATCTCTACGCCCTCACACCCCTAATCGGGCGGTCCTACGGTGGGCGGGAGTCACCAGCCAACTCCCGGCCACCGTAGGCGCGGGTTTGCGGGCGGGAAGGACCAGGCCCGGGTCGACGGCGTGTTGTGTTCCACGCGCGCCTCAAAGAGATGTCAGCACGAACTGACGGGGTCCGCTAGGGCCGATGCCTGCCAGGGCCGCGGGTTGTTCGAAAGAGATACCGTGGCCCCTGGCATAGGCAACTGAAGGAACACGGGTGGGTTTTAGTCAGTAAAAGTCTGACACGCCCTCCCGCTTCGCCCAGAGCGGGAGAAATCATACGATGATTTCCAACTCAGAAAAAAAAAGGATGAATATTTACGCTTGCACGATATTCTTTGCATCGTCAGCAAAAATAAGTATGGATTGCATAGTATACCAAAATAAGTATGCATTGCATAGTAGATCAAATAAACTGAAGAACGAACGAAGTAAGTACCTCAAATATCTCACTTCTCAAGCAACACACATCTTATTAAAACCAATTTTCGTTGAGATGTTTATTTTTAGTTCTACTACCTTTTTTCCACTAAGTTTAAAAGTTAGAGTAGGTATGCACTTTTTTATAAGGTTCTTGCGATGTTGTCTTTTGACTTATCTTAATCAGGAACCCTAAAAAACGGTGAATTATCAAAATACTTATGACTTGTTTTATATTCTTGGCTTTACATACATTATTCGTTTTATTTGCAGTACCAGCCCGCGAAAACTACAAGAAATGGGGTTACCTTCTTCTGAAGGACATGGTTTGTATACCTACATAATTATTTAGATACAATCAAATTGTAATACCTCCTAAACTATCTTCTAAAACAATTTAATGGAAGTGTACAGAAATTTATCAGAAAACGTACCTGTGGAAGGCAAATTGTATTGGCATTTACTAATTGAGTCATTTCATTATTTGAATCCTTAAACCCTAGAACCTTGTTTGCAATCACATTAAATATGTTTGCAGTTTTCATTTAAAATTTAATAATCTTATTCAAACAATAATAGCAATACCTACACATTCAAAATTTAAGGAACCAAAGGAGTTCCAATAGTCTCCGAGGGAGAGGACACGGTGGAGCACACGGTGGAGGTCTGCCCCGCTTGGGCGGAGCACCGCCGTGTCCTCGTGGAGGCGATCGGCAGCGGCGGCGGCCTCTCGCGCCCGGACCTGGTGCAAGCCATGGTCCGGAGCGAGAGGGAGTGGGAGGCAGTCGCCTCCTTCTGCGAAGCAGTCATGCTAGCGAAGGAGGTGGCGGGACGGATGAGGGAGAGAGCCTCCCGTCCAAGCCGCCGCGGGAGACGCCCCGGGCGTCGGGAGTCGAGAGACGACTACCGGCCACCGTAGGCGCGGGCCTGCGGGCGGAGAGCAATGGGTAGCTCACCGCCCGATCAGGACCAGGCCCGTGCCGGACGGCGCGTAAGTGTTCCACGCGCGCCTCAAAGAGATGTCAGCATAACGAGGGGCCCCTCAGGGCCGAAGCCTGCCGGGGCAGCGGGATTGTCCGAAAGGGTTACCGCTGCCCCGGAACATAAAGGGCGAAGGAAGGAACATGGGTGGGTTTTAGTCAGTAAGAGTCTGACACTCCCTTCCGCTCCACCCAGAGCGGGAGGAGTCATTTGATGATTTCCCATCCCAAAAAAAAAAAAAAAAAAAAAAAAAAAAAAATAGTCTCCGAGGAAAATGACTGCGAAACATACGGACGGACAGGACGAAATTATAAGTGTTTCGTTTTTGTCATTTCGCTACGGAACCCTAAAAAGTTCATACAAAATGTACGAAAGTGATGCACGAGGATTTTTGCAATAAAACGCGGCCCGCCCTTATTAGCACTGCTTTAAAAAATTTAACATGTTAAAACCAATAAATTTTTCGACAGATGTTACCGCCGCTAGTGGTATAAGCATGAAACAGTATGAAGAACAACTCAATGGTTTAAGGAAAGAAAACTTTCATTTGAAATTGAGGATATATTTCCTTGAAGAGAAATTGGGCACTGGATCGCCACCAGCTGTTCAAGTAAGTACCTATTTATTACTTTGTTTTTGTACAATTAGTCTGACTATAGCAGTGTTCATAAGATCAGATAATTTAAATTCCATCGCCACTTAATCAGTTATCTATTTTAGTGAAATGTATTCTAAGTTAATTTTTGAGTGACCATTTTTAACAAAAAGGTCCTAATAAGTTAAGTTTTTGGTTGCAATGAAATTTGATCCTTGTCAAGGATGACATTCAGTTTGTTGTTCCATAACTTGAAAATTATCTCAAATTCTTCATTTACATAGACTCTAACCCTAGTCCATAGATATATCCAACTGTATGTTCACTGATTATAACATGTCTCACAAAGCGCGACGATATAGTTGGCAAACACTACCGACCTACTTAAAAATATCGCATAATAAACAAATCTAATTACCATATAAATAAAATATCGAGTATATAATATCTATATATCTGTTTAATTAGCTATTTTTTTTCCAGGGCCTCTTGGAACACAATGTAAGACTACAAGTGGAAGTGGAAGAATTGAGAAGGCAACTGAGTGATAAACAAGAACTACTTGCTGCAGCTGCAGAAGCCATTGATGTGTTGGAACAACAGGTATGGTACGGACGCCAGCACATCAAGTTACTACAATCTGTCAAATTTATTTAATAGATTTTCAACTTTATCTCTAAAGCATTAAGGTTCAAGGTTGATTGGGAAAATTTGACAGTTTCGGGTAGCTTGACCTGCTGGCGTCTGTACCTACATTGTAAACATGGTTTTCCTCTCGAATACCATTTCTTTTTATCCCTTAAAAAGTATCAGGATCTTAATAATTCATTTCAATCTAGCCTAAAAGGCGCTGCTCAAACGATGAACTATTGTTCGCCGGCGACGGACAACAATGACCGCAATGAAGTGGCAGAAATGTCCGGCAGTCTATTTGTCCTACGTCTGCGCTATTGCACAGATTCGCGAACAAATTGTTCATCATCTGCTCAGCGCTTATACTAATAAACATTCTAATGTAACCTATTTTTTTACGTGATAACGTGATAATTATTTTAAAACAGTGACGATTTGCAATTTATCTATACTTACCATTTCTTACGAAAAACTCGACTGAATTTTAATTTTTTTTTACAGGGTTCCATATCTACTGATAGTGTAGAAATATCCATGAACAATAGCAATTTAATAAAAAAAGAAATCGCATCACAAGACCAGGTAAATGATCAAATCTTGTTTAATTTTTACCCAATCAATTCTAATCTCATAAAATAAAATAAATATTTATTTCTACCTTGGAACTTGCATGTCGATCGGTGTTGTGAGCTGTCCTTAAATTATTAGTTTTTAATACCTAAATCCCTTATATTTTAGGAAACTGAAAAGAAAGAACCGGTTGATGATACATGTGCAGAATCTGAATCGGCTGGGTAAGCAACTTACTAAATATTACTTGTGCTATATTTTTGTATTTTCTCTAAGTGCTAGTTTTAATTTGTAAATTGTTTTCAGTGACTATTTGGCTGTTACGGTTAATAACGATGACTTGGTAAGTACCCATATCGAAGAAGCAAATCATATGCTGTTCTTATTAAATATTATTTTGAATAAAGCAGTTTGAACTACTGTTCCAAGGTGAAACTGGAAATAGTTGTCACTACCCATATCTATGATAATTTTTCTACTGGTCACAGTTCACACAAGGCACAACACTCCGGCCGCCGACTGCGTGGTGCACCTATGTTGGATTTCAGTTATTAGATTTAGCATCAAATTGACAACATGCAATATGACAAAATATGTAACATGATATACTTTCTTGCAGGATGAACTTGTCAAATTACGCAGGGAAAACAAAAAGGCTTTACAAATGATAAAAGGATGTATGAAAAAAATTCAACAGCAAGACAAAGAAATTAAGAAAATTAAACTAGTAAGTTAACTATGTCTATTCATATTTTAACAGGCTTTAAATAGCCAATAATATGTTTTTTGTATATTTAAAAATATTATAATCTTTTCCAGGACAAGGAATTAGTTTACGCGCATGTAAGCGACTCACAATTAGAAAAATACGAGGAAATACTGAAGTGTAAAGATGAACATATCAAGGACCTAGAAAGCAAAGTCAGGGATTTGCAGAAACATTTCGAAACAATTCAGAATGTCGACGCGGGGTAACAATAATTTCTAATACCTTTCTAATACCA
The DNA here is from genome assembly GCA_911387795.2 of Apamea monoglypha. Taxonomy (NCBI): domain Eukaryota; kingdom Metazoa; phylum Arthropoda; class Insecta; order Lepidoptera; family Noctuidae; genus Apamea; species Apamea monoglypha. The sequence continues at coordinate 11,779,241 of OU426921.1, forward strand.
TATACACGTTTTTAGGGTTCCGTAGTTCACGTCTCGGAGCCCTTATAGTTTCGTCATGTTCGTCCGTGCCTTCATCCGTCCGTCCGTCCGTCTGTCCATCGTCGGCTTACCTTCCAAACGGTTAGTGCTAGAAAGATGAAACTTTGCATGGATATTTGGATTTACCACATCGACAGTGCTAAAAAAAATCACGAAAAATATTTTTTTTGGGGTACCTACCTCTCCTACACGTAAAGTGGGGATGATTTTTTTTTCTTGCGTTTACCCCATTGTGTGGGGTTTCATTAGATAGGTCTTTTAGAAACATTGAGAGGTTGCTAAGACGATTTTTTGATTTAGGTATCCTTTTGAGAGATACAAAACTGAACTTTAAAGCGCATTTTTTTTTGTTAAAATATGGCGCCCCCCCACTCTAAAAGTTAAACGGCTGGCTCGAAAAATCTGAAAAAAATCATGATGGTAGTCCATTACAAAGTTCATCACTTTTGAAATAAAACTATAACGGCTTAGATTACTTTGTTAGTTCAGGAGTTATAGAGGCTTAACTTGTTAAATGGGTGACTACGGAACCCTATTCTATGCGTGGCCTGACACGCACTTGGCCGGTTTTATTTAAGTGTTTTAATATCTTATTGACCTAAACCATACTTTTTTATAATTTCAGAAATCTCCAACAGCTGCTTACTAAAAGACTACAAGGATTGGCATATTTCCTCGATAAATTACTATCACACAAGTTAGTATTATATTATACATATCAAAGATCCCAATTGTGTAGGTATTTAACATAGGCCGAGTTCTTGACACACTTTAAAAAAAATGTTGATGTGCTATTCTTATTTAAATATAAGTTAAGTACCATTAAATCTAAATGTGAAAACTGCCTTTTGACTTGATTATTTATTATTTTATAGATGTGTGCTTGGTGAGGATAAGAAAAAGTTGGCTGAAAGTATACTAGAGCAAAGTCTCGCCTTGCCTGTCGGTTTGGAGTTGGACGAATCTATGGCGCCGGAGGAATTCACCATGGACGAGAGTAATATGGATATATCGCAGTCATTGAGAATTGAAGATTTAACTTTGATGTTCGGTCACCATGTGGGATGTAGCGATGATAACAGATATTCGGCACAAAGAAAAGCTTTATTCAAACATTTCCCTCAAGCGGATATCATATCAGAGTCTGAATGTTGGTCAGAGCCAGATAGGAATGTATCGCTCGCCCGCGTTGGTCTCTGTGATACTGGCGTCGGACTGCGCGAATCTAGTACTGATATTAGCAAAGTTCGCACAAGACGAGCGCGTCTATCGAATGGATCTCGATCAGAAGACAACAAACCTAGCAGTGAAACCTTGATAGAGGAGCTGAACCATATCACTAAGCGAACTGAACAGTTGGAGGAAGAAAACAACGACTTAAATAGTAAACTTGAGTTTTCAAAGGAACAAATCAATGAACTGATCACAGAAAATAATGAATTAAAAGAACGTTTAATGTCTGAACAATCAAGTTTGGCTGACGCTAATAAAACCTTAGATGATTTAAGGAATACAGTCACAAGCTTGGAATCTCGAGTTAAAGATGTCGATCAAAAGCTGTCTGAGTCTGTTCAGACTGCTGATAGATTACGATCAGAAAGACAAGAGTTGGAAGCCACGTTTATGGAAACGGAACGTTCCTTGAGGCGCGCCGCAGACGAAGCTACTGTTCAAGCGTCGCAGGCTGCATTAGAAAGAGCTCGCGCCCAACACGACAGACTACGCATTGAAAGAGAGTTAGAAGAGACACGTGAAAAGCTTTCCGATGCATTAGAAGTAAACTCTCAACTTGAGATAGAAGTTACACGCAAAATGGCTTTAGACGTCAATAATAAAGTAGCTATTGTGCATGAAGGTCTTCACTCTGAAGAAGAGCGACCTACTTCACCAGACCAAGGTATCGATAGTGATAGGCTATCAAGCTTAGAACAAAACGATCCGGTTGCTTTGTCACCTCGTAAGTATTACATTAATACTGTTATTTTGAACATTTCCTTGGTTGCTATGATGTCAAAAGTGCCTTTTAAGTGCCTAATTGAAATAAATGATTTGGCTTTGACTTTGCCCCCGTGTCACAAGCTTTAAGAACAAGAGTAGAAAGTAAGATTAAAATTGTCCAGAACTGCAGTCAAATATAATTTCTCTTTTTGGTACTTTAATACAAAACACCTTTCTTTACAGGTTCATTATATGAGGAGAATGTAACATTGAAGCAGAAGCTCGCACGGACCAAGGCGACACTCGCAGAAACTCTGATGCAACTGAATGCCGCTAATTTGCGCAAGAGAAGTGTTCAACGTGCTATTTGTAGAGAGATTCACAAGACTCAAGGAGTGCTGCGCAAAGCTCGTGATCAGTTTGACACTCAAACTAACAATTAAAAAAACAATTATGCACAAAATCATGACTGTTTTAAAATTCTCATTAATTACCCACCTCCAAGGGTGCCTAAAAAAGTGATGACATGTAAGATAAATAATGTTGATTGGTAAAATTAATTAATTGAATTGACTTCCAAATAAACTCAGGTTGAATGGAATTATGTGTCAAACGAATGACTGAATATTTTTGTATGTTTATAATCATTTTCTACTAAGACTTAGTGTTACATTTACAAAATAATGAAATTTAAGCGATACATCTTGCAATAATTAATCATTTAACTGGCTAGCCCTTAAAATCCCGATGGGATCAGCTAGTTAGTATAGCAGTTTTTTTTTCAATTGTTCAATGGCTATCAATGGATCTGTGATTAAGATTACGTCTAAAATAAGCTGAAATATGTATTTGACTTGATGTTTTTATATTTGTGTACCTTAGTTGTGTAAAATGTTTACCGAATTTAGTTAACCATGTCTAATATTATTTTAATTTGATTAAAAAACTAACTTAAAGATTGGTTTTTATTTGAAGAGATTTCATACAAATAAAAGTACTAATCTACATTAGTTGGTTAGCATGTTGTCCTGGTGGTATACTGAAGAGTTGAACTCGACGATATTGTGTACTCAAACATGGTAAGTATTTATTGACTGCAAACATTTAGAGGAAGTTGAGGTTGGGGTAAATTAAAAATAAGACGCCAGTGACTACATAATTATGAAATAATATACATAGGTAGTTATGCTAGTAACTTTCGCTGTGAAAAAATAAACATGGGAAGGAAGGAAAGACTATTAAAGGGGTTTGAAGATTTTACCTACTGTCTCACCAACGTTCACAGTTGATCATGAATGACTTTGAACGTATCTCGGAAATGTGAACATTACGGGGTTTGGTATTATGTTTTCCCGTTTGCATTGATTTTTTTTTATGTAATTGGCATCTCATAGTTGACCTTATGAGATGCCAATTACATAAAAAAAAAATCAATGCAAACGGAAAACATAATACCAAACCCCGTAATGTTCACATAGAGAGGTCGTGACTACTTATCCGGGCTAGCCTCCAGCCAGGGCTTAAAACTTAGCGACTGCACGCTAAGGGCGTCGCTCGGAGAGGGCAGCAAGATGGGACAGGCTGGATCGAATTTTGTGTTTGCATTGACGTCAGCTATCGATATAAATATAGGTCACATGCGTCGCCGCCATTTTCAAAATGGCGCGGCAGTAGGTGTGCCACGGATCTTAAAAGCCCCTAATCAAATTTAATATTTCGGACGTGCAAAAACACATAGGGAGAATCCCAGTACGTACTAGTAAACGCTCGCTGGTTATTTTCAAAATTGGTACCTCTCGAATGGATAGCTGACACACAATTTCTAGGGGTTCGCCTCGTTCGTTTTCAATTCCATATTCGAATCTATCGTTATAATATTTTACATACCTACCACAAATTGATAGGTCAAATAGTGTGTAAAATCAATTCGCGCTTGGCTGTTTTTTAATAGAATATAATAATAATGTAGGTAAGTAACCGTTTGCCACCCAAGCCTGTCGCAAATTGTGTACGAAATTATAAATAGAAAAATTATTTCATTTGATATTATTATAGTAGGCATTATAAGATTTTTCCACAAAGGCATTACTATAACTTTCCAAAGGTTTCTTGATCTCATTGTAAAAAAAAAACTTGGCGCCTTTTTGTTGAGGTTACTGAAACTTTATGATTAATGCAGAACATAAATCAAAAAAATATTGGCAAAATGAGAATAAATATAGTAAATCCTGATATAAATAAGCTGGGTTACGTTATAGCTATTGCCAATATCAGTGATAAGCATGATAGATCTACGCCATCAGATTATCATTGGAAAATACTTAAATGTAGGTAAGTACAACCTACTTAGACTCATTTTTCATCATTGAGCAAAATTTAAGGTACTTATACTAATTTTTCATTGTTTGACGAAAACAAAAATATGCGATGACTAATGGATACCTCTAACTTCATATTTTCAGAATGATAATCTTCTCTCATTCATCAATATTGGCTTGCCCAGACAAGAGGGACGTAAGACAAGTTCATGTAATTTTCAATAAGGCAGGAGATGACTATGATAAATTAAACTCGCTATTTGTCAAATTTTCGCTAATGCAGGTAAGTTGCATAGTAAGGCAGCTTCGCGCTTGGCGTTTGTCCAGCATAGGCGCCAACGCGGTATCAGCGCCTACGCTAGGTATACCTACTTGTAATAGGTACGTGTACGGTGTAACACTCATGATGAAGAAAGATAGAATTAATCTTCAATGATACCCTTTATGTTCCTGTTTTAAATTGTATCACAATACTACAAAGTTATTGTGAAAGCTTTATTGTGGGTACCTACTGACTGACTACTTTACGCTTTAACATTCAACAACGAACTACCTAATTGTTGATTTAGTACCATAGAAATATGCTTCATTCTTTTAATTATTATCTATGTTTAGAACTTTAGACCTACCTACTTACATTTAGGACGGTGGAATTAAATCGGCCACTACAGAAATATATAAAAAATGTTTCCATTACACTATGACTGCAAGAATCGCACCTATTTGGAATACATTGGGAGATAATTACCTCATAAATAATAGAGATTTTCTAACTGCAAATGGACCTCAAGAAGGTGTTAAATATAATGTTTCAGTTAACGGTAAGACCTACCGCTATCTTGTTTTATCAACTTAATGTGCTAAAGTAAGAGTAGTATCGAAATATAGTACAGCCCGATTTTTGAATCAGACGAGATTCTGCTTTTCTTTCAGACAACTACACTATTATCGAAATAAATGCTGTTAAAATAAACTTAATGATATCGGAAGAAGAATTTTTGCCTGGCGAATGGATAAGAGTCCTGCCAAGGTCTGGGTACTTATTTATTTTTCTGCCCTATAATATTGTTAAATATCCTAATCACTGGTAATCATTATTTCACAGATGGTGAGCTGAGGAAGGACTATAAATATTTGATTATATTACAGCTAATGTTTTTTTCCTGTTCTAGCCTGAACAAGGCTATCATTGAAGAGAGTCATAATGATTGTCCCGGAATATCAAAATTTAAATCTTATAAAGACCTACGTCGCCATTGGAAAAATATCGTAAGTCCTAAAGCTTTTATTTTCGTTACCTTATACTCCTCCTAGACCAGCTTTGTGTGGTCCTGAATTGATTAGTTTTTCAGTGCCTTAGTTCAACGAGTGTCGGTACTAGGTATGACCACTAGTGATGGACTGTCTGACTGGCAGTAAGTAACCTACCAAAATGGATCAATGGAGGGCAGTAAAGTGTGCTTTTTGTCTTGTTAACAGCACGGATATCGTCTGCCCGAAGAAGAATCTTCGTATTACTCAGTTCAGTTCTGGCGCGGAGAGCCGTTACTTTATCCAAAGCTATGTGTTGTCAGAAATTTTCCTATTGTGATTCCAACTGCAAAACCATTAGAGGTAAGTGTTACTTCTATACAGGGTGGCAGGGACATCGACGCGCAAACGTCGATAAAATTACGAAAGTCATTCATCTCGGAAATGACCGGTTAAAAAAATTGTCATTTTTGAAACGCTCCGCGGATGGCACGCGCGCGCGCTACCTATCTTTCGAGTTTTATTTACATTGCTGTTTTTAAGTGAAACAAGTGAATTTACTATTTTTTAATTAAAAATCTCATTGGGTTTGATAGAAACGATTTTATACAGTTTATAGTAAAAAAAATTGCAGAAAAAAACGTAAAAATTAAGAAAAAGCTGACGAAAAATTTCAACCCAGGGGGGTCCAGAATCATGTACTGAATCCATGGTAAGCGGTTGCGCGTTGATGTCCCTGCCACCCTGTATAAGTAGAAAGGTGGAATCCTTTACACTGGATAACTTCAACCACAGATCTCGAAACCTCTTCCTCAAAGAGTAGGTATAGTCGACTATATATTTGCTTTATCACTTTTGACAACAATTCACACTATACTGAAACTGTCTAACTACTAAGGGCCGGTTGCTTCAAACGTTGATATACGTACCGTCAGCTGCCCTGATTTTGCCTAGCGTCCTGTGTTTGCCTAAAATGAAAAAATGGTAATATCTTTTTCAATTTACTAGCTTGACAATCGAAACATTTGTCAGTTTTTAGAATTATTAAGTGGCAAAACTAAATTGGTCACGTTATGTTGGTAACATGCATAATTTTTGACAGATGTGTGTCAAACTAGAGAGCGCCAAGTCTGATATTTTTAGTTTCGGAAAAACTTTTCAAGTAAGTCATTAAAATATGTATATTTCTATCTTGTTCTGTACTTATTCTATAAAACGTTGATAGCTTTATCGTTTGTCATTGTAATTGATGAAAAAAACACGGTATTTAGCGAGAAATGTCGAAATAGGCAAAGTCAGGCAATTTTTTTGAACGAGTGATCGTGACTTTGCCTAGGCTAGGGTTGACACCTTTGTTATTTACCGACATCAAAAAAGGAAGATGTTACGTGATAACTCAAACAGGTTTTCATAGGTAATAACTAAGTTGTGATGTTGAATTTATTTATAAATGGAAGCTTACTATAGGGTTAATGAAAAGTTAATCTTATGTTATAATGTCAATAAATAATTTAATTAATAGTTAGCTACCTATCTACCTACCAAATCATGTTTGTTTCGTAAATAGTTCCTGAGTAGCTCACCGCTAGCACGAGTGAGTGACGTAAACGTAAAGTAATTACGCTCATTTTAAAATAAAAAAATACAAGTATCCTTTAGCATGTTGGTCTATTTTTTGGAAACATGTACAATTTGTATTCCTCAAAGATATAAATAAATTCAAAACATTGAGTAAATAATATTTATTTATTTCTTTGAGGAATACAAATTGTACATGTTTCCAAAAAATAGACCAACAAAAAAATACTCGTTTCCCATATTATATTATAATATGGGAAACGAGTATTTTCAATTTTAAAATCGAAGTATTTACTTTAAGTTCACGTCACGCACTCGTGCTAGTGCCTCTGATTGTTCCTAATAATACTTCTCGAAATACCTACTTAAAAAATAAAAACAAAAACATATTTCGTTTCATTTTCTTATGACACAACCCTACCCATTCTTTGTCAATGTATGAAGATTGTATAAAATGGTGTCCAGACATTGCCTAAGTAATTTTACCTACTAAAATACTCCCAAAATCTGTCATTTAAAATTGGATTGTATTCTCTATGCATTAAACTACATTTTACACTGTGCCAGCATAAAAATCGAATTGTTTATTTTGGAGTAAATGTATTAGGCAATGTCAGAGACATGAGCCATTACTTTGCCTAATTTTAAAAATACCTCAAAAACTTTCATTACCTACGAAAATTTACTGAAACAAATTAAAATTACAGAATTCTTGAGTTTTTTATAAGATTATATGTGTACACAACATGGAAATCGGGCTTATTTTAATTTTTATTTCACGTTAAAGGCTAAAAATATCAAAATCCGGGCAAAGTCAGGGCAGTTGACGGTACGTCAAATAATAACGAGTACGTACCTACCTACTCGTTATTATTTGACACTAGCTTCTGCCCGCGGCTTCGCCCGCGTGGATGTCGGAAATTATCCCACGGGAACATGCTACCGAAACAAAAAGTAGCCTATACAGCCTATTAAGGCATTAAGTCAGCCTTTGTACCTTTTTTGTATGCAAAAAGTTTAAATAATTAAATCTATGTTACTCCATAACATCAGCTATCTGCCAGTGAAAGTTCCGTCAGAACCAGTCCAGCCGTTTCGAAGATTAGCCGCAACAAACAGACAAACAAAAATAAAAAAATACTTAGCGTGTAGGTATATTTTCATTTTCATACGCATTTAGTCAAATCTCTCTTCAAAAGGTTGAAAATTGTTTTTGAAAATAATGATTAATATCTCATAATTCATTCAGAAATGAATGAATTATGAGATCTTAGTCATTATTTATTATTTACGTCTACGCCTTATAAAAGTAAACCTAAGTAACTACCTAATTAAAAAAAAAATAAACTCAATAACAGAAAATAAAATACTTACCTACCTAAATAAACCTATTTCTGATGATAACTAATCTAAACTCAATAAATAAGCAAAATCCCTAAAAACTAAGATATTAGTTTTTAGGGATTTTGCGATATTGTATCTTAAGATAAAATATTATAGTATCTTAGCCGTGTGCAGCGCCCCTTAGTGAACTCCACTGCGGGTGACATAACCTACGACAAACTTATTATTTGCGGTTGGTACTGTAATCGGATCTAGGGATGGAACCGCAAAATTAAGTTTGTTTTTATTGTATATACTTTTCCGGGATAAAAAGTACCTAGTGTGGTGCCCAGGATATTAAAGAATAATTATACAAAGTTTCATCGTAATCGAACCGGTAGTTTTTGCGTGATGCCTGAACAAACAGACAGACAGACAAAAATTTTTTTAATCACATTTTTGGGTTCGGTGTCGGTCTAGTAACTCCCCCTGTCATTTATTTTTTTGATATTTTCAATGTACAGAATTTTTACTTCTACAGATTTATTATAAGTATAGAAATGCCAAGGCCATAATTTTGTAATTGTAATTTGAAACAAGGTTTTATTAGCGCCATTTTTGACGTATACGCGTGCGTCAAGTGGACTTGAAACAACCCGCCCTAAGTACTTACCTATTTGTCACGTTTATTACGTGCTAGTGACATTCAACGTTAGGGTGATAGATAAAGCGTTACGAGGTCGACTATATCTAGTGGAGACCAGTCACCTACCTAGATCCTAGATGTGTTACAATTAAAGTAATACTTCCTTTCTTTCTTCAGAAAGTAATAGTCTCAAAATTTGTGAACTGCCTACACAGCAAAATGGCCAATGTTCTTGGTACGCCACTCAAAATTCAGATACAAGACACACAGCATGAAAATGAAAACATTATTGTAAGTATACTACACTGTCTCGTTAGATAGATATTGGTCCGTTCTAGTTAGATATTGATAAAACCTATAGGGATTCAATTAATTAAGGAAATTAGGTACTTACTGTTCGTTCTGAAGATCCCGATTTTCGTACCGACCCGCTGTAATTTCCTAGGTACCCTTCTGAGAATACTATCAATTTATCACATCTTTTGTTTTAGGTACCAAATGATAGTCTATCAGAAACGCAAGCAGTGAGTCTTTGCACACCAACACAGCAATCTAGAGTCTACAGACATACTTAAAGTGAACCTGGTTAAGTGGCTACAGAAGATTTTAGTCGGTATGAAGTCATGTTCACAAACATCCGTGGCGTGTATTGTACGGTCAGCAACGAAACAACTTGATAAGTACACGCCTTTTCTGCATATAATGTAATAGTTTAGTTAGTGTTATTGTAATTTTAATTCAGTTTTTTTTCTACCTACCAAAGAGTTTATCGACTTTCGTGGCTTAACTGTACCAGGTGAACCTCGTGAAGTTACTTAGGTATAGGTACTTACCTACCTGTACCAGTCGTTTAAAAATAAAATAAAAGAAACTAGCTATTGTCATCAGTGTCTATAATTCTTATTGATTAATAATTGGTCATCTTACATAAGTTAGTATTAAAATTAAAATTCATTGTGGAAACAATAGATATTTTTTAGGATATTATTGAATATTAAATAAAAGTCAAGGGATAGTCAATCAATTCTTAAAAAATACTTGTAGTAATTATTATCTATCAAATGTAAGTAAAATAGTAGTAGGTAGTGTAGGTACCTATTACATTCCCACCAATTACCTAGTTACATCAGTAGCGGCCCTAGAGCGGTGCGACGGCACCGGGCGCCGGCATGGGGGAGGCGCTGAAATCAACCGAAATGCGACCACCGGGCACCAGTCGACCGATGATAGTAACTTACTATAAGGGACTAACCACAGTTATTCAGCTCTGTTCAGCTTTTGTCCATAGAAAACAACGATTTTGTATGGAATGCGTACGCATCCGTAAAGCTGAACGGATGCGTACGCATTCCAAAAAAAAACGTTAAAGCGCGGACGTGGAGTATCGACCGATTTGGGCGCGCGATCTTTAGTCGCTCAATTTCAACAACTGTCAAAAATCTAATCCATGTACAGACGCCAGCACATCAAGCTACTATAAACTGTCAAATTTCTTTAATAGATATTCAACTTTATCGCTATAGCATTAAGGTTCAAGGTTGATTGGGAAAATTTGATAGTTTCGGATAGCTTGACCTGCTGGCGTCTGTACAATCCGATAATTTGTTTAGTCATACTTACGAACAGACAAACTAAAGTTACGTTGCGTTTTATGCGGCTGAGATAGATCCCCGCGACTTCGTCCGCATGGTCAGCGTTGCCAGATTTTTTTGCGGGCAAACCAGGATTTTCAAACCCTTTGAGTATAAAAACGGGATTCTTTCTTCGAAAGTGGGACAAACGAAAGCCGGAAAATACTTAATTGATTGCCCGACCGTCGAGAGAATACGTTCCTTACGGCAACGTTCCTTACCTATCATTGCGACAATTCCAGTACCTAGCTAATAAAGATCAAATTCGCAAAACACGTATTCGTTTGTATGAAACTGACAGGTGTCAAGAACGCATTCTCTCGACGACACTGTAGATTAGTTATTTTTTACTACTTATTATTTTATTTGAGCTTCAAATTAAGTTTACAATGATGATAGATAGTCGTATAGACAATGTATTTTAATGAAAATATGTTACTTTACTATTCAAATAACAATAAGTGTCTGGTTTACCCTGTAAGGCAATTAAGTCTTCAAAGGAAAATAATATTTAAATAAGTAATACAAAAGGGAAAGGGATCGATTACCGAGATGACGACTAATGGAAGAAAATGACATTTTATACCGACCCCAAATAAATTGGGATGAGGGCAGGAGAATGGTGGTAAATAAGTAATAAATACACTAACGAATAACTTATTTACTTTTCTAATTAATTTTACGCTAAAAATCGGGACGTCTGGCAACGCTGACTTAGGTTCATGCGGACGAAGTCGCGGGCACACCTAGTCTATGTAATATCCCATTAATCCACGTAAGCAACTGCATATGCGTACATATCATTATAGGAACATTGTACCTACATAAAGGGGCGCCACTATAAGATTTTGCACCACCTAAGAATTGTTCTAGGGCCGCCGCTGAGTTACATTATGAGCGAAATATTTCAAGATCCGTACTGTGGATCAGAACCTAATCTAGTGTTAGTGTTAGATACTAATAAAGTCAGGTAAAAACGTCACTTGGGCGAGGACGCCAACAAAACTCCTCTTGTAGGTGATAAGGCTGTTTGACTTGCTGTTTGATGAAAAAATCGGGCTACTGACGGTGATAAGTTTCTGTTTGCGTGATACGGAGATAATGTGGTTCTAGCCGGCTCCTGTAAAAGTACGCAAAAGCAACGTTCATTGATAGATTTTGTTTCGAATCACCAACCACATTCATCAACGAAATTATCAAGTTATCACTGCTCTTCTATTTGTTACCATCCGCATACTTATTATAATACCGAGAGTAGATAGGTACCTATTACCAACCCGCACCTGGACCTAGACTTTTGGAAACCTGGAAGCTACAGTAGGAACCTAAACGAAAATATAATTTAGTTACCGATAGTCGATCTGTCTGTCTTGATATCCTTGGTGACATTGTTGGTACATGTTCATTATAATTTTGTATAGTAGGTGGGTCCATCAAATGAGTTAATTTGTAGCATTTTGCCAGAAGTTCCAAAGTTTTACCTGAAACATTCAAAAGTTATGGAGATTGGTAGGTACAGTAAGCGACAAAAGCCGTTGTTCATGATTACAGAATTTTGATTAAGTCAATAGAGAAGGGAACAGTAAAGTGGCAGTGGTAATGGCCACGACTTACATAAATAGGTATTAGATGGGTCCTGGGTTCGTACCTATCAAGAGTCAAGCAGGAATTATTTACCTACCAACCTGTATAGTGCATTTTTTATATTAAAAGAACCTAATAAAACTATAGGTACCTGTTAAGGTTGTAGGAATGTTAGTATTACATCTCCCAGTAGCCAAAATCTTCTTCAAAGCCGGGACGTTATTAAAAACAATTGCCACCGCAGCTCCGTCAGCTAGTTGGGATGAATCGCAACACGACAGTAAAGACGACCATTTATCAGTGTTCCAGTTGTCACCAGAAAATACTGCTAATTGTAAAGTTGACGCACCTGGAATTATGAACAGAACATCACGCCTGTATACCCAAAGGGTTAAGCAAATGTGTTTAGTACCTACACCCACAGTCGTTTATCGCCAGTTATTTTAAGTCCCATGTAATAGATGGAAAAACCCAATAACACTGCCCGACCTCAAAATCGAACTCACGACCTCACGCTAAACATTTGCTCTTGCAATTCCTTTGATCAACTGTGATGATATACGTATATTAGTACTTATCTAAATATCATATTAAATTAAGTAGTGTATTGACAGCTGTAGGGCGATCAATGAATTACAATAAATTAGTTCCAGAAAGTCCAAACTCTTATCACAGTAGGTACTTATAGCACAGAGGGCAATTTTGGGGGATACGGGAGTTAATTTAGGAATCTACCCCGAGGTGGGTTCCCGCATTGTCGAGGCAGGGGGGGGGCTCAGAAGCCGTGGTTTGGTCACCCACGGCGAAGCCAAGAGGAACCCGAGGAGGGGCCGCTCGTCAGGGCTTTGCCAGTAAGCCGACGACGTAGAGGCCAACAAGTAGGTTGCGGTGCCGCTTGGGCGACATCGTAACTGAGGCGGGCCGCGATGTCGTATCGGAGGCATCACGGCTGAGGGTTGTTCCGCGGCCTTGACGGGGTCGCCACCGTCTGATGGCGGACGCAGTGGGGCCGCAGGGGAGGAGGAGTTGGTATGACGTTGGCCGCTCTCCCTACCCTCTGCGGCCGAAAATTGGCAGGCGGCGGGGCCAATAACCTGACCCGTCGCAGTGGGACCAAGGGTGCCCAGACACGGGGTTGTCTGGCGCCCATGTGCTGGTTTGGTCCCTGGTCACGGCGTGCTATGTGTTCTGGTGCGCCGGTGATGGGGAGTACTCCCCAGAAAGGGTCCGGTGACGGACAGCCGCGGCGGGTTCACGGATGAGTGCTAACGCGTGCCCGTGTTGGAGGAGGACACCGTGGAGTTTTAGTGGGTTAGAGTCCCACATAACTGCACTATCTCCCCGTGGTAGTGCAGAATGCATGAGCATTTCTCCACGATAAAAAAAAAGGAATCTACTAGATAGAATCCATTTTTTGCATGGTAAGTCTTAGCAATTACAGAATCTGTACTAATAATAAAGCTGAAGAGTTTGTGTGAACGCGCTAATCTTTGGAACGACCAGTTGGATTCGAAAAATTATTTTTGCATTTGAAAGCCCAATCCCAATCCCAATCCCAATCCAAAGGGTTACCGCTACCCCGGAACATAAAGGGCAAAGGAAGGAACATGGGTGGGTTTTAGTCAGTAAGAGTCTGACACTCCCTTCCGCTCCACCCAGAGCGAGAGGGGTCACGTGATGATTTCCCATCCGAAAAAAAAAAAAAAGCTATAGGTATATATATGTATCTTAACATCACACATCACCCTTACGAGCCGAGTAAAACCAAAAAAAAGTCAGACAGGATGCTGAGCGAAAACGAAGTAATATTGCGGGCAGGCGATGCGATGCGACGGAGGGACGGAGCCGAAATTTTACGCGGACGAAGTCGCGAGTAGAAGCTAGTACTGAAATAAAAAAATCTCGTTTACCAAATATTAAGTGGTTAGGTATGAACGATCATGTGCTATGAGTATATTTCAAGGTTTAAAATATTAGATTCCTCAGTTGCTTGTGTTATAGTAGGTAGGTACAGTACCGGATTGAGCCAGCGCTTGTAGCAAATTTTATTAAGGGCCCCTTGGTTTGCTTTAGATTATCAAGTTTTTTTTTACTAGCCTATTCTTTCCCACTCCTGGGCAAAGGCCTCCCTCCAGTCCTTCCATCTTTTGTGACCAGCGCGACTAGCGTGACTTCCTTCCAGTTTTTACGGAACGTATCCAGCTCGTCCCGCCATCTCCTCCATGGTCTGCCGCGACCTAGCCTCACTGTCGCAGGGCACCAGTTCTGTGATATATAGGCCCACAGTTTGTCCGGCATGCGGCAGACATGTTCTGCCCCATTTAAGTTGGGCAGCCTTTTGAGCCACGTCAGCTATCTTTCTTTTGAAGCGCAGTATTGTGTTTCGAACACGACCCGTTAATTTAACGCCTAGTATACTACGCTCCATTGCTCGTTGGCAGACCTTGAGTTTGGACTTCTAGATGTTAGTCAAAGACCTTGTGCCCCTTAAGTTAAGACGGGAAGAATACACCTCTATTTCTTTAAGCGCGTCTCCACTAGGGCCGCCCGGCCGATTCTCGAGAGTGAGAGATGTGGACGTGAAGACGCGTCCCCACTAGTGCCGCGCGACCTTTTGGGGCCTCGAAGCCCGGCCTCGCGAGACATTTTGTCTTTTGGAAATGCGTCCTCGTTATACAACAGCGAACAAACAACAAACAAACAGCGCAAACAGCGTCACTCCTGAGGAGAGTGAGAGACAGTCGCAACAGCATCCTGAGAACTGTAGCGGAGAGTTTCGGCTCTCCAATTGTAAAATAGTTTGTGCAGAGGGTGATGGGTACTAACACTAGATAATAAGTTGTTTTAATATTATGTTATTAACACTCTATGGATTCTTTGGTCCGAAATAAAAATCGTATTATTATTATTATTACAAGAGCCTCGCGGCCCGTTTTGCGCAGTAGCTTTCGAGCTTTACGAAGAAGAGGACACGCTATTAGCTTCAGCAGCATTTATTGCAGTGACAGAATGCCAAAATAGGTGGACTGACGATGAAACTCTTTTATGAATGATTTGTATCAGTGTTATGGGACTGTCGGAGTTGTTTTTATTAAAATAAAAGCAAAAGGAATGATGCCCTGATGGAGATTGCTACATGCTTATTACTATAAATACTTCTGAAGCTAAAGCCACCTCCTCTTCTTCGTACATCTCGAAAACAACTGCGCAAGGAGGCCGCGCGGCTCTTATAATGAGGAGGGGGAGGACGCGTTGAAAAATACATAAAAGCCTCGCGAAACCGGGCCTAGAGGCCCTAAAATGTCGTGCGGCCTTAGTGGGGAAGCGCCTTAAGACGACCCCATCGATAGGTAAAAGCGGAAAAAAATTATATAAGTTTTCAATAAAATCAAAGAAAATTGATGCTTCTGTACAGCAGTATGCAGCGCACTTAGCAACCAAAATGAGTGTGCAAGACACCCTGTAATGTATTCTGCTTATTATATACAAGACTTATTATACTGCATACTTATTTGCTTAACACGTGCTTGTAAGCCGCTGTATTTCCCACTCATATTGCTGGCGTTATCATAACTTTGCCCGCGACAATCTTTGATACCAATGCCACTCTCACTTAAGGAATTTAATAAGCTTTGAGCGTTGTTCAGCAGTATGGCCTTTAACATGGATGTTACATTGTTGTACAGACGCCAGCAGGTCAAGCTACCCGAAACTGTCAAATTTTCCCAATCAACCTTGAACCTTAATTCTTTAGCGATAAAGTTGAAAATCTATTAAAGAAATTTGACAGATTGTAGCAGCTTGATGTGCTGGCGTCCGTACATTTTGATACCAACTCTTTCGTGTTAAGTATTGTAACCTCCATTGATATAAAAAATATTTTTACGCTTCTATCTAAATTAATATTTTTTTACGGTCAGAAAGTGTTGGGCACCCCAAATGCGCGGGCGGGGCCCGTAGCATTTGCTACTCTTGCTACGTGGCTAATCCGCCACTGGGTAGGTATCTAACTAAATATTATTTTAATCCTGGGTGTGTCTAGTGGGAACACGCAATATTACGGAAAAAGTAACTCACCAGATTCGCTTAATAAATGGGGATTTGCTCCAAATTGCAGCAATGTGTCTACTATAGTGGTACATCCATATCGGGCCGCCAACCTGATTGCCAAACCGCCTTCGAAATTAGGGTCTAAGCCAGACCGCAAAAGTTCAATAAAATCGTCCTCCTTATTACAATATATTAAACTTTTGATTTGGCGCGTGCCGCTTTCCATTGTAACGAGCGTGGAGAAACTACTAATTTTCTCGTTATATCTAACTACCCACATGTAGCGGATAGTAAATTCTGTTGCAAAATGATTTATTTTTCACATACCTACTAATGCTGGATACACACGCAAATACTTTAAGTCACTGAGACACAGAGCACTTTATAATCACTGAGAGATTTTGAATAGCTACTGATAATTCTGTCAAACTCACACAGAGTTTGGACATGAGATGTTGAAATCGACGACGACAACTAAAGTCACTGCCTGTGTACCTAGCATACCCTGCAGGTGGATACATGCATACTGCTGCGCTGCTGGCTGCAGTCCAATATCCGATAATAATAGGTGAATACATTACTACGAATGAATTCTGGGCTCAAGGCGGATTGGCAATTTCAGAATTATATCAATTATAAGTTTAGGTTTCGTTACGATGTTTTCCTTCGCCGATGTCAGCGATATCCAAGATAAACATAGAAAGATATGAATTGCAAAAATAACATTGGTACGGACGCCAGCACATCAAGTTACTACAATCTGTCAAATTTCTTTAATAGATTTTCAACTTTATCGCTAAAGCATTAAGGTTCAAGGTTGATTGGGAACATTTGACAGTTTTGGGTAGCTTGACCTGCTGGCGTCTGTACCTACCCAGAATTCGGGATTCGAAAGGGATTCGAACCCACAACCTCGTGCTTGAGAGGCGGGCTCACAGAGTTTTTAGGCCACTGACCATCACTACATAGAGCATTTACAGATTTATTTTTATTATCGGGTAGGCCAAAACTTTTACTCCCAGGTTGACTCGACCCACAAAGTTTTCTGTGAAATGAATATGGGCACGCTCGCTATTATTATCACGGTGAAGCCAGTGGGTACAGGCTAGTCTCGGTCTGGCTCTACCTTCTGGTGGCACTAAAGTATACCAGACGAACGTGGACAAAAGGAATAATTATTGTTATTGTGTACTAAAATAATACCGTATTATGTACCGTACTTACTATTTCCATGATTCAAAGAGAAAACCAATGGTTTATTTTCTTGTCAAATCTGTGTTAAGGTAAGATTTAAGAATGTCAAAAATGTCAAATTGTCAAGTTTGTCAACAAGCAAATGGATTGTGCATGTGGAACTAGGGGCAGAAATATTAATTTGTTTTATAAATGCAGTTAATTTTCCTGGGCGCAGGCAACAGTATTTCTATAATAAATATGGGAAGGCAAGTAGGAAAAGTAACCTGACAAACACTGCCTTATTTATTTATCCATTCACATTGTGTATATTTTTTTACGTAATATCTTTATATTTATCAGGCACGCAGAATGGAGGAAAATTGCGAAAAGGGAAAGAAGAAAACGGATCCGCACAATTCAAGCTAAAGAAAGAGGTATGTCAACAAGAATCATGGACATTCATTTCATTTAATAAAATAGGTGAATTCTAGTATACACAGGTACTGCAATACTGTTGTAATTGTTTTTTGCCAGATTAGCCTTCCTTCTTGATTTTTAGAGTACCATACCCAATGGGTACCAACAGGACCCTATTATTAAGGCTCTGGTGTCTGTTTGTCTGTACAGTGAGTAAAAAATTAAAAGGATTTCCCCATACAAGAAAGCTTGGCCACTTTTTCCATTATTCTAGTTCTTTCAGTTTATGTACCTTTCCAGCCACTGCATGGGCAGCGCACAAGGTCTAGTTCCAGTCTAAGCATTATTTTCTTAAAATTAGAAATAGCTTTTATAGGAGAGCTATTCAAAGATGCAAAGGTGGATAAAATGCCTTTTCACAGGTACTAATGAATATTGTAATCATTTAAATTTATTTATGGACTTCTAGATAAAATTTTCTTTACTGAATGGTATATCAAACAACAAGAATTAGAGGAAGAATTGATAGTTGAACAAATTAATAAACAGAATGATGAAGAAAATGAAAAATGGATTCAAGCTGAAAAAATTGCAAACGCACAATGGAAAAAACTTCAAGAAGAAAAAGAAAGACTTAAACAAAAGCGCCTTGAACAAGAAGCTAAGCTAAAGCTGGTAAGATGGAATTGCAAATTTTATTCTTTTATGTCCAAGAAATCTGTACAAAAATGATAATTATGATTTATCACTCTGCTATCTATTGTTCAATAATATTGTTGTATTTTGTACCACAAATGTTGTATTATTGTTCTAAACTTAATGGAGATCGCTGGCTGTCTTATAGACACCATAATAAATTAATTATTACAAATTATTATAACAATAAAATTATGGCAGGAATGGGAGTTAGAACAGAAGAAAAAACAATTAGAAGAAGAGAGGATAAAAGTAGCTCAAGAAGAATTGAAAAGAAAACAAGACATCTTCATGAATCACTTGGATTTGTTTTTATCTGGAGATTCAGTTGAGCCTCCCGCCGAATTGAAAGTGATGCATGAGACTAAACCTGATGCTGAAATTTGCCCATTTTTCTCTAAAACAGCATGCTGTCGATTCGGTGATCTATGTTCAAGGAACCATCAATACCCTGGCATCAGCAAAGTATATCCTTTTCATAAATTTTATTTTTTATTGCTAAACAATGAAAAAATTTTGTTTACAGGCCATTCTGTAGGCAAATTACTATTTTATGTTTCTCTTTTGCACACCAATCTGTATGCATTTTGAGTAAAATGGCTATTAATACAAACTTTTTATTTTAGGTGTTATTAGGTACAAATTTTTATAACCATTTTGGGTTAAGTAATGCTAATGTCAATGAATATGACACAGATATTATGCTAGAATTTGAGGATAGTGATACATACAAGGAATACAAAAGCTTTTTCTTTGATGTATTATCTGAATTTGAAAAATTTGGTCGAATAACACAGTTTAAGGTGAGTAATGAAAAAATATTCCAAAAACGCAAGTTATAATCGACCTTGTCTCCTAAAGCCTACACAAGTTGTGTAAATTAGGTAATCAGCAAATCTTGTGATAGCTCAATATATAGATTCAAGTCATGACAGATTGTTGAGCACTTAATACATAATTTCTAGAAACATGTACTTAAATATAAATAGGCTTCCATTATGTAAAGATAATAATGGATTATTTTTAGAACTATTGAATAAAATATTTTTACTCAAATCAACTTCAGATTTTTACCATCTACACACGGTTGACAATTTTGTAATGAACAAAAGGAGGTTTGTATACAAGTCTTAAAGTTGTATTCTTTACGTAAATAAGAGATATCCGTGTCATACTTATTTAAAAGTTGTTATACTGAAAATTTAATCTGGTTGTAGGTCTGTAATAACTATGAAAAACATCTTCGAGGAAACACATTCATAGAATTTGCTGAGTTACGATGTGCTGTAGCGGCATATCGATCATTACATACACGCTGGTATGCCGGCAGACAGCTATCCTTACAGTTTTGTCTTATAAATTCCTGGAAAAATGCTATATGTGGTAACTAGTTTTTTTTTGTGTATTTATAATTTGTATGCATTTAATAAGGTATTTAAATTAATGTGAAATTATTTACATTACAGGCCTCCAGTTACGAAGGCGTTGCCCAAAGGGTCGTGCTTGTAATTTTTTACATGTCTTCAGAAATCCAAATAACTTATATAATGGATATTATACTAAAGAAATTGTTCAAGAGAAGGATATGTGAGTCACGGATACACGCACATGCGTTTTATTTAATATCTTGATCGCTTTTTTGGTAGCTGTAGGGGAGGTATCAAATAAATTCATCGTTATCTGCCTATAGCCTTTTCCCAGCTATGTTGAGGTCAGCTTTCAGTCTAACTGGATGCAGCTGAATACCAGTATTGTACATGGAGCAACTGCCCATCTCACCTGGAGGTCAGATAGGCAGTTGATATCGTATTACCCAGTCACTGGGTTGTGGACAACTCAGTGACTGGGTAATACAATATCCCTTGGTAAGACTGGTTGTCAGACTGTCAGATCCACGAATGCCAGTCGGGACCAAAGGCTTAACGTGCTTTCCAAGGCATGGAGAGGTCACGCGGTATGTAAAGATAGTAAACCCATCCACGGACCAACCGCGGCAAGAATAGCTTAACTTGATCGATCGAACCGTGCGACTGTTATTACTTAGCCACAAGCGCCTCTATGAAATAAATTAATATACTTAATTTTTTTTTAGGACTTCCCGTTATTCAATGCGGTCATGGAGGTGGTCCGAATCACCGGAAACGGACGTCTCCAAGAGAATGATATCAAGACGTTCTGAAAGTAGTGACAGACGACGTCGGAGATCTCGACACCGCGACGAAAATGATAAACATTCCCGACGAACCTCATCTCGACGAAGTGACCGTCGTTAGATGCGTGTTATTCGTTTATGTGTGAAATGTATTTTAAGAGAAAATGCTCCAAAATAAAAACTTACGTATTTTCTTAAGAAAATACGTAAGTACGTTTTTTTTTTTTGTATAGTTACTTAAAGAAAATACAAAGCTAAGTAAGTTTGAAAATTACCTTATAAACTGGCTCGATTTTTGATGACCATTATTGTTGCTCGATAAGTCGATATGCTGTTTTGACGGTCTATAAGAATTATAAGATCGGTCAGTTTTATTTTTATATAAGTACTTACGTTCGTTAAAAAAAGGTTCGATTTCGATCATCGAAAATCGAGCAAACCTGTAGGCACCTTTAGATCATAAAAATAGTAAAAAGCATAAGTACCAACAACAGTCGAATTACACTTAAGATAAATGTGTGCACTGACTGGACAGGTCCCAAGGAACATATTTACTCTAGGGAGACAGGTCCACTCAAATCTGTGTAGTTCTTCAAAAGACCATCTTAGACATAAATCTAATCTAGAGCGTAAGGGCGCCGTGGCGCCTCTCCAGCCACTCCTTATAGAGGGGACTTATCGCCGCAATTGTGGCGTGCCCCGCACTGGGTTGCCACAATCACACTCTCCATGTCGCCATGAGATCCCGCCGAGGAGCTCTGTCCGCTGTACCATGATTTCTCGCGGCAGCGGAGTTACGCCCCGGCGTTTTGCCTCCTCTCGCCACTCCCATATGTGGGCGGGGGCTTTTGCCTCCAGATCCCATGGCGGCAATCCGGCAAGGAGGGTCGCCACCTCAGCGGAGACCGTGCGGTTACCTCGGATCAGCCGGACGGCCATGACCCTTTGGGACGCGTTCAACCGGCGGACTGGTCACCGCCTCAAGGAACGCGCCCACACCGGTGCCCCGTAAAAGGCCATGGACCGCACGACCCCCGCATATAGCCTCCGGCAGGAGGCGTTTGGACCCCCTAGATTGGGCAGGAGCCGCCTCAAGGCAGCCCCGGTCCGCTCCAGTCTGGGAGCCAAACGTCGGAAATGCTCCACGAAGTCCCACCGGCTGTCGAGGACGAGTCCCAGGTACTTCATCGTCGACTCGACTCCGATGTGAACCCCTCCTACCGTTATTTGGGAACCCGACGGTGGCGCGTCCCGAGGACCATGACAACACATGGCCTCGGACTTGTGCAGGGCCACCTCGAATCCCAATTGCCGGATCCTTTCAACGATTGTCGCAACCCCGCGTGTCGCTATTTCGGCCGCCGCCTGGTGATCAGCACTCGCCTTCGATTAGAACAAGTTAGTTCGTCTTCCCAAGGGTCTCACAACAGCATTTGTTCTACGCGCTGACTTCTCCGCCCCACTGCTCGGGGTCATGTTAAACAGCTGAGGATATGTTCGTAAAACTCGCGCAGCCCAAACTGCTAAAGACGAAACTTGAATTTTAGACAGTAGTTGTAGATTATAAACGAAACGGGTGTACCTACTAAGAAAGGTTTTTGGGAAAATAACCCTTGTGGGGGTGAAAAGGGGAAATTCGTTTATATGAAAAATCTAAAAATTATAAACTAGAAACTTGGCACGAATACGAACCGAAGTAAATAAAAAAGTTTGATATCATTCGTTTTTCAAAATTATTTTCCTAAAGTTTGACATTATTATTAGTTTTTCAATAGAGGTTTGGGGGGGGTATTTAAGTTACAAATTTATTCTCCTAAAGTTTGACATTATTATTAGTTTTTCAATAGAGGTTTGGGGGGGGGGTGTTTAATGAATAATAATCATTATAAAAAATGAGAATTACGTGATTCAAGATGAAAAAAGGTACAGACGCCAGCAGGTCAAGCTACCCGTAACTGTCAAATTTTCCCAATCAACCTTGAACCATTAAGGTTCAAGGTTGATTGGGAAGGCAGAAGGCACCGCGCCTTGCACCGGGGCCCCGGTGCTGACCTACCAAAAAATGTCTTCCACCTTCAGAACATACATATAATAAATTCTTTCTGTTGTGTTTTATATGTGCTTGTGTTTAGCCACTTCAAACAATCGACTTATGCGACCGATTTATGAATACTAGCTTACTCTACCTAAATATTAGTAATGAACTGCACTCAGTAAGAGTCTGACAGACCCCTCCGTCTCCCCAGGGTGGAGGACATCCATGAGGACTTTCTACCCGAGAAAAAAAAAGGATCGTACGGACGCCAGCACATCAAGTTACTACAATCTGTCAAATTTCTTTAATAGATTTTCAACTTTATCGCTAAAGCGTCAAATTTTCCCAATCAACCTTGAACCTTAATGGTTCAAGGTTGATTGGGAAAATTTGACAGTTTCGGGTAGCTTGACCTGCTGGCGTCTGTACGTTTTTGCGACCCCCGGCGCGGGCGTAGGTGTGAGATGGACCACCGGGGTGGTTTTTAGTCAGTAAGTTTGACAGACCCCTCCCCCCAGGGCAGAGGACATCCATGAGGATATTCCATACCGGAACAAAAAAAAAAGTTAGGTTAGAATTTAGAGATTAGGCTAGAAAAAATAAAACCTAACCAGGTTAGATAGAGTCCCAACTTTTTTTTTGCACCAGTGCCCCGGCGGTGTAATTGCGTAAAACACTATCAGTAGCAATGGCTTTAATTTTGACAGTTTAAACTACATTTATTGCGTTATTTACGTTGTTGAGCAGATACATTTTTAGAACATATGAAGCAATGAATTAGCAGTATCCTTCAAAATGATTCAAATTGAGATTGATAGTGTGTTACGCAATTAGGGTGCTGGTCTAGCTACGCAACTGGCCGTAATGATTATTATTTTTCAAATGTACCCTTTAAAGGGGGTGGAGTTTGTAGAGGATTACGAAATCCGCACGTTGTCGCGGGCGATGTGCTAGTAAAATCTAAAGGAATAGTAGTAAACATTTTGGTAAATAGGACAGAAAAATTGAAATTTGTTTTGGCTTAATTATTTTAATAACTTCGCTCGATGGTTTTAAAATGGAATTATTAAGTACTTAGTTTAGTGTCAAAATCTCCCGTATTATTAATAATTATACTCTTTGGTCAAAATGATTGTCACTAGTGTCAATGTTATGTCATTGTGTAACTGTGACTGTTGTTGTTCTTGGTTCTTGGTGTTGTATTTTAAATTACTACTCAATAGTTATTTACTTTCTAGCGGGGTATCTTTTTTTAAATATACGTATAATGTTCGAATACGTGTATTTTGCATAATCATCTATCCATCTCCATAATGGTTTTAAGATCAGTATGTTTATTAATAAGACCAACCTATTTGTCGTATTACAATGTTTACAAACTTGCTTCTGCAGCAACTTTTACAAATATATTGAGGATATCTCCAGGCAGTGATTTTACTAGTTCAATAGCTCCATATAAGACTAGAACAAGGACTGTAGAGAATACTGGTAGATACATTTTATAATCTCTGAGTTTGTTTTGTCTGTGAGATATTATGGTTTTGCTTTCAGCAAGTGCACTCCTATATTAATTTTATACCTTGTTTTTTTTAGGTTTTGATGCCTCCAAAGCAAAAATCGTTTTAGCTCTCAATTTTCAATCAGCTGAAGATGCTTTACCTTTTTATAAATTACCAGTTAAAACTTTGATTCATATATATAAAACTTCAAAAGATGATGAAAGTAAAGGATTCTGCCAAAATAGATTATACTACATGGCATCCCGCCTGAAGGTATGGTCCTTTTTTATATTCTCTATGAAATATAATTCTTCTGTACATCATTGAACTCCTCCTAAACAGCCAGATTGTTTTTGATGGAAATTGTTTCCTGGATGCTTTAATTTCTCAATTGAGCCCAGTAGGTGGTGCTGTTGGGGCAGGACAACATCTGACAGGTCCGCTAGTATAGTTAGTTATAAGTAACTCCTTGTGACTCAGTGAATTTATATGGTTTTTACAGGTACCACCATCAGTGCTAAGTGAAAAGCTTGCCAAGAGAACTTTCATATACAGCTTATCATTTAATTGGATTCAGAAAGCATTAGATGTGTTAATAGGTAAGACATTAAGATGCATTGCATTACCCAGTACCCCAGTGGTATTTACTATAATGTGCATTTTAAATAGTTAAACATAAAATATGAATATGATTTCAGATATGGATGTGCCTGCTGATAGAATACTGAGGGACCTATGGGTGCTGAAGTACCATCACGAAACAATCTCTGACAGGCTTGTAAGAGTAAGAAATATGGGTATTGAAAATTTATATCCATGGATGGTTAGATGTTCTGAAGATATATTGAATAGGTATGAGAGCAAAACAAAAGGTATTCATTATTTTTGGTTAAATTAAATGGCACTCAAATTTTATATGAATAAGCCAACCACACTGACTGTATGAAAACAAATAAGACTGGTACTTACGAATTTAAAAAATATATATTATTTAATTTGAAGGGTTTACTCATGTTTCTTTATTGTTTTCAGATTTATAACTATTTCGCAAGAAACTAAGACCATCTTGGGTGAAAGCAATTCAAAACAGACATATCTGGCTGGTCGGTTAAATGTGACTGTAGACAATATTCAAGAAATGTGCATAAAAATACCCGCACTGAAAACCATTCGTGTAACAAAGGTCTCCATAATAACTGAGATAACATTTTGAAACTAATATTATTAAGTTCCTCCTAATTTATATAATTGCAGTGTAATTTTAGGTGAAGCATTTCCTGGACTTCCTCCTAACTGAAGGTTTTGATGTGGAAGACATTGCCAGGAAACCTAGAGTTTTGTCAGCATCTCAAAAGACAGTAAAGCAGAGACTGGATAGACTACGTGAATTGGGATTAAGTCAAATCAATTTAAATGTCCTTTGCAGAAGTAAGAAAGATTTCAAAAAGTACTGTGAATCAATTGAATCAATATCTAAAGAAAGTAAGTATATTTCATATCAGAGTAACACACACAACACAACATACTCAACATACACAACATTACACAACACAACATACAATATTACACAACATTTATATTCATTAGACGGTTAGTTAAGTTTACGTACTTATGTACAGCAGCCTCCACTTCGCACTAAGATTTCAAAAAACTTTCGTAATTCAGAGCCCTATAGTGCGCGAGTCCAACTCGCACCTGACTGCGATTTTTTCAGTTTGCCAAGAAGTTCTCTAAAAATTGCATCTGCCCGCAATTCAAGGTTCGCCACGCGTTACGTCGCGTTTGATGTATGGTACAGTCAATCATCTTGAACGCATCCGATTTTTGTCTTTCTCTAGGTGCCTTTTCTACGGCAATTGATAGGAACTAAAGACCTCTACTCGCTGCGTAAGTGTTCCACGCGCGCCTCAAAGAGTTGTCAGCATAATTTGAGGGGCCGCCTTAGGGCCGAAGCCTGCCGGGTCAGCGGGATTGTCCGAAAGGGTTACCGCTACCCCGGAACATAAAAGGCAAAGGAAGCAATATGGGTAGGTTTTAGTCAGTAAGAGTCTGACACTCCCTTCCGCTCCACCCAGAGCGGGAGGGCATTTGATGATTTCCCACCCGGAAAAAAAAAAAGACCTACTCACTCGCCAGTGAGTAGAGGTATTTTTTTTTTTTGGACGGCACGTAAAGAATTTTTATGCGGCGAATAGGAATATAACTCAATAGTATAAATTGAAATTTCTATGATAATCAAAAAGGACGTCGCGGCTTGTCTAAGGATGCCGCGGCGTCGTAGCAGTCAGTTTGCGCTTGTAGTGATATCGAAGGATCGGAAAAAAGGATTGAGAATTAACCTTACGATCCTTAAGGCTGAAAATAGTGTACCTACACCTACCTCACGCCGCCGAGGGATATCGGTCTTGTTCGTGTATCAACCCCACCACGTAATCACAACCACTACAATTCCTGAAAGCCAAATTAAAAGTCGGTGGTGAGTGGTAACCACCAGAAAAGCGCAGAGGCAATGAAGCGGTCTTGGACCTGTTGTAGAATTCGCACGAAATGAATCAGAAACAAGCGCGCCTGTTTTTCTTACTATTACGCTGTTCTGCGTAAGAGTAAGAAAAACAGGCGCTCTCTTACCGCACCGCGTGATACACACGTTCATTTACCGTAGCAAGCTTATTATTTTGAATGCATGATCGACATCGCGTAACACTATTTCAAGGCATAAAGCGAAACACAGGACTTGTTCGACGTGAAGCTACCAAGCATTTTATACAATGTCAACTTAAATTAGCTAGCAAAGCGCAGACGTGATGGGTATCGATATCTAAACACGATAAAACGACTGCTGGTAAGGTAATGTATTTACTTGATGTAACAATGAGTCAACCGTTTATTTGTTTTTTCAAGTTTAGATACTGATACCCATTAGAGCTTCCAATATAGGGATCCCGATTGTCTTGTAGACTGAACTAAACTATCACTAAATTCCTTACTTTTGGCTATGAGAATCTTAAAGCTATTCTGCAAAAAAAAAATCTCTAAATTTAAAAATAATTTGGACAAAACTAAAATAAAATTTGACATTCGCGACTCCACGTGGTAGGTACTTGTTTGTCCTACAACGCGATTTTTTTTTGAGCCGGAGTCGTGCAGGAGCGGCCAACCTCTGCGTGTTTTATATGGAATTTTTCATTTTATGTACGGAAAATGTGAAAAATTACTACCTACATGAGCTTTAGGGGTTTATGGGTTACTGAAAGGGGGTCGAAATTTTCATTATTTTTGCGATAGGACACCATTTTCGAGATATAAGCAAAAGAAAAGAAAAAAAAGGTACAGTACTGTTTTTGCACCCGAAATCGAGGTGTTGGTGTGAATTTTAGATCATGACAACTAATTCTATTCCACACTTTTTTAATCGTGATTAAAAATACTCATATTTAGTTAGATAATTAAAATTTTAGATGAAAAACGTCAAATTCAGAATATCAAAATTGCCATTCGACAGTTAGTTACATTTTACTACTACTTGAGCAGGTAAAGAATGGGATTAAAAAAAAAAGGTGGTCTTTGTATTTTGCTTTCGGTCAAGGCGAGAGGTACCTACATAGAACAATAGAAGTACTTTTCTGAGATTCCTGAGGTGAGAAGAAAGGTGGGAGAACGGCAGGGGGATTCTCCCACACGTTAAAAGGTGCATCCTACAGAAAAGTCACCCAAGAAATTTTTAAACTATGCCAAATTTGAGCGCTGCCAAAACTCTGTAGGTCCAATAAAACTCGAGATAGTTTTGTATACTTTAAAAATGTTTTGGGCGACTTTTCCGTAGGATGCTAGAAGTTGTAAGTCAAAAACTGAAAGAAGTCCGAAAATTTCAAGGTTTTTCGAGCACCACGCAGTTAGCACAGGTCTTTCGATATTGCAAACTTGGTTTTAAACTATTGGTATCTATCCTAACATCGCAAAAAATCAGTACCTTTTTTTTTTTTTTTTTTCTGGTGGGAAATCGTCAAATGACCCCTCCCGCAGTAAAAAAAATCAGTACCTACAGTGCAATTTTTTGCGACTAAACCCGTACGCGCATTTTTGTCTACGTTGACTGGCCTTATATTAAAAAAGTGATTTTACATTTAAAAAACACGGTATTTTATTGTTTGTGGTGAACCTTAGCAGTTATTTAATTTAAAAAAGAACTTTGGAAAAAACCGTGTCATACCTTGTTGTAATTGTATCACTAACATAATTGTAATAAGTGTATATTATTGTTACTAACACTACGAGTCTCATGGTTACTCTCAATAAAGAATTTATTATTACTATACGGTATTAATACCGGTATTCGAAACCCCTAATACCCATCACGTTTCCGGAGTTTCGCTAACTAATTTAATTTCACACTGTAATACTAGGTGTATTGTGTGTAGGTACTAGGTACCTTGATATATACAGAGACCTCCGTACAACACAGGGTACCTACTCTACATAATATAATGCGTCGTCATAATAAATACGTATTGCTAAAAAAAAACTCTTTTTTTTACAGGTAATGTATAGTGGACTGGAGTGTTCGTTCTAATGCTGTTAATACTATAAATATTGTTTTTGTAATTAATTATGTATTTCTAACTAAAACGAAAAATTGTTAAGGATATTTTCTATGTGGAACCAAATAAAACAAAAATATATTTATAAATAAAAACCTTTACAAAACCTTCACAAATGTTGTTGAACTTTTATTTTGCTAAAAGCAACATTTCCATGATACAGAAGTTGTTATCCGCTACCAATTCATTTTGAAAAAAATAAGCTATCTAAAAGTCTTCTAGTTGCAGTCTAGTGACTTGATATCTAAACTTTAAACATGATTTAATTACTTAATTTTCGTTTACTGATTACATTATGTTATCAGCATTTGAAAAAAAAAAAATTTTTTTTCTGCCTTGTCATGTTAAGTGGACAATAAGTGAAGATAAATATTTAACTATACATTTCGTTCAAGCATTTTAATCAAAAATGTTTAATTGATTTGTAGTTTATAATTAAAATATATTCATAAGGTATCACTAAATTTTATTTTTCATTTCATATAATACATATTATTATGGAATCCAATAACCCATTAATGGATTAATACTATTCTAGTGCCAAGTTTGAGCCAACTAGTGCAGTTGAAAGACAGGTCCAACTCAAACTGCTCTGAAACTCAAAATTACCTAGCTCAATTTGTAAATAACAAACAATACAATTTTAACACCACCTAGAAATGATAGCAATTAGACCTATGAGGTATCACAGGCAGGTTATTACTTGAAACTGAACTTTAATTTCTAAATCTAAGTTTTTTGGATATCATAAGCCTACAGCCAATTTTAACAACAAATTAACTGCACCATCTTTACAGTACATTAGACAGGACCCACAATATACATTGCGGCTCAAGCTTACAATTTCCTTGAATTCTGCAACAAATTTAACTAGAGGCATAGGAATACAATTACTCCAAAAAGTCAATACACTGCATACAATAGTCAAATAATTCTAGCATTCTGTGAACTAAGTATAACAGTATAGTGTATACCTACTTAGTATAATTTATATAATAACCTATGATAAAATTATTTAGTGTGAGGTTTGAGTAAAAATCCAGAAATGTGGACAATTGAACTACTGGTGTGCACACTGCACACCAGGTCCGGTGTGCATGTGTTCTTCATCATCACTGGCATAGGCTTCCTCTCGGCCCCTGCCACGTTCACTAGCTGTGTACTCCATCAGATTAACTTCCTCGACATCCTCTCCAGTAGGCATCACAAAAGCTGGGCGTGGTGGCAACACAGTTTCTATCTGTTTCAACTGGTCTTCAGTAGCAAAGTTGTTTTCAGGGAAAACCACATCAAACTTTATGTAAAGATTACCTTTCTCAAATGGATTTTTAAATTGAGGCATTCCTTCGCCTTGTATGCCTTTGAGATCTCCAGGCTTGATCACTTCTCCTGGAGTGTGTCTAACGAGTAAATCCCTGCCATCTAAATGCTTTATAACAAATTCAAAGCCACACAATGCCTCAGTTAGTGTAATTTCATGTTTAATCACAAGGTCGTCACCAGTTCTCTGGAATATATCATGAGGTTTTTGTTGCAGCACAATAATCACATCTCCAGGTTGAGTGTCGGGCTGTTGATCGCCCTCTCCTCTGAAGAAAATCTTTTGGTTTTCACGCATTCCTTTCTCAATATGCACCTCCAAGATTTTTGTTTCATTCAAAACTTTCTTACCTTTGCATTTTGGGCATTTGTCTTTTTCATTAATGGTTTCACCTTGACCATGGCAGGTGGGGCAGCGAGACTGGAATTGACGAGTCATATGTGGTGCAATCTGCTGATAAGACACTTTGACACCTTGACCATGGCAGTCCTTACAAGTCACAACAGATCCTGGCTTTCCACCAATACCTTTACAAGGCCCGCAAATGATATTTTTACTTAGTTGTAACTTAGTAGTTTTACCCATATACATGTCTTCTAGAGAAACTTTAAGTGGATGCATGGTATCTTCACCACGAGCGGGTCCTCGACCCCTGCTGCCTCCTCCCATGCCAAATATATCACCGAAAAAGTGTCCAAATAGATCATCAGGAGGGAATCCTCCACCCTGGCCACCCTCTTGTAAACCTTTCAACCCGTACTTGTCATAAATTTGCCTTTTCTTCGTGTCCGACAAGACTTCATAGGCATAGCTAATTTCTTTGAATTTATCCCCTGCAGCAGGATTTTTGTCAGGATGGAATTCTTTGGCTAATTTATGATAGCTCTGAAACCAAGAAATAAGGGTTAGATACTCAAAAAAAGACCACGAGATGACGACGAAGAGAACAATGGACAGAAATCATGCAACGAATAGATGACATTACATGTGCGATCTGTTCATTGTAGGGACTTACAAAAGTACACTTACTCGTTTTATTTCAGATTCACTTGCACTTCTAGAAACCCCCAAAATCTCGTATAATTTATTATCAGCCATTTTTCCCAAGATAAAAAGGAAAGAAAGAATGAGGAACAAGCTGTGATTAATGTGCACTAGAAAAGGTTTTTAATTTTTCAAGCACAAAGGTCGTATCTACATTCAGCCTACGACAGACTCAAAGAGCATGGACAGACTACTATGTAGCGGGCAGCGGTTACTATTATCGATTTAGTCTATGACACTATTAAAACCTATTTTTTAAAAACCCGAACATATTATTTTAGAATATTAAACATTTTTACACAAAACTCAATCAAATAATGTAACAACGAATTGAAAAATAATGTTAAAGTGGTTCTCTGATATGCGGAAATTGAGGACGTAAACCTGAAAACACATTTTATCCACGCTAAATAAGGGCGCGATTTTAATGTATAGGTAAAGAAAGACTGACCAATACCTAGTAAAATAAAAATATTCAGTTTTAAAAGTCCTGCTTCTCGTATTTTAAATATTAGACATTGTTCACCTGAAAATCTCTTGTGTTGCGTGCCGTGAGTGTGCGCCCGGCCTAAAAAGAATAGACAATTTTACTAACAAGCTTGATGCAGAAAGCCAGAAAGCGGTGCTTCTCTTTGACACAGCTCCAAAGAGTATAATAACTATACGCACAGCTCTTATTGGTGAGAGGATTCCTGTGGAAGATTCTTTCTGTGGACTGGAAGTAATAACCCTGCTCCCGATACTGGTGGACTATAATAATCCTTAAAAATATTTAATTAAAGTAACATGCAACAATAATTTAAGTATTTTTTATAATTTAAAAGTATTATCAATAAGCAACCCTAAATTGGTAGATGATTCCGGTATTTGTGTTCCGGTGGGATATTTAAATCAAACGACGCGCGAAATTTAAATTTTTATCTTTCAAGAACGAATGCTAGCCGCGCTTTTTTGAAATAAAATATCAAATTAGAAGTCCGTTTCCCGAAAGAAGTCCCGCGGCAATAAGTGAAACTAATTATTATTATATAGTTAGCAACATTCCAATACCCCAGACACCTTTCTCTATTTAAGAATGTGCATTTTATTAACCAATAATCAAGCCTGCTACTCATATATGATGTCGAGATAAATAAATAAATCAATATTTATGATTCCGTCCTACGACAGTGGCGCCGCGTCTACGAGACTTCTTTTGTGAAACGGACCTAACGTAATGGTTGGTATATTTTTGAGTAAGAAGATAATTTATTGATGACATTGTATGTACGGACGCCAGCACATCAAGTTACTACAATCTGTCCAATTTCTCTAATAGATTTTCAACTTTATCGTTGAAGCATTAAGGTTCAAGGTTGATTGGGAAAATTTGACAGTTTCGGGTAGCTTGAGCTGCTGGCGTCTGTACATGTTTTGCTGAAAAATTCAACGATGTCTGAAAATAAAACGCACGTCAAATGATCCGATTGGCTGTTGAGTATTCATATTTTTAACCACCGACGCAAAAACGACGGGGTGTTATAACCCCCGACGCAAAAACGACGGGGTGTTATAAGTTTGACGTGTCTGTGTGTGTGTGTGTGTGTCTGTGGCATCATAGCATCCGAACGGAGAACCGATTTTGATTTTATTTTTTTTGTTTGAAAGGTGAATTAGTCGGGACTCGGGAGTGTTCTTAGCTACGTTTGATGAAAATTGGTCCAGGATGGCCGCCGCCACAAAATAGCCGATGACATATTTTTTCACAATTCCCTCAATATGGGTATCAAATGAAAGGGCTTGACTATAGTCAAGCCCTTTCAACTATAGTATTCTACTGGAGTCCGTTTCCCGAAAGAAGTCCCGCGGCAATAAGTGGAACTAATTATTATTATATAGTTAGCAACATTCCAACAACAACTCTCCTACCCCAGACACCTTTCTCTATTTAAGAATGTGCATTTTATTAACCAATAATCAAGCCTGCTACTCGTATATGATGTGGAGATAAATAAATAAATCAATATTTATGAATCCGTCCTACGACAGTGGCGCCGCGTCTACGAGACTTCTTTTGTGAAACGGACTTTATAGTAGAATACTATACTCTATGATAATTTCTACTATAGTAGAATACTATACTCTATGTTAAATTCTACTATAGTAGAATACTATACTCTATGATAAATTTCAAATCCAAGATGGCCGCCACCACAAAATGGAATTAATTACAAAAAACCTGATTAAACACCAAAAAACCTGAACCTTAAAACGAAGAAAATAAAAGAAATGAAATAAAAAAATTAAGGAGTTCCTATAAAAAACATGAAATAAAAAAAATAAAAAACCGCCGACACAAAACAAAATAATAAAAAATATGATAAACGTAAAGAGTAAAATAGTAAACGTGAAATCCTTTAAAAAGAAAAAAATAACCTTGAAATTATGACCCTACGTAAGTAAAGTCCGTTTCACAAAAGAAGTCTCGTATACGCGGCGCCACTGTCGTAGGACGGAATCATAAATATTGATTTATTTATTTATCTCCACATCATATACGAGTAGCAGGCTTGATTATTGGTTAATAAAACGCACATTCTTAAATAGAGAAAGGTGTCTGGGGTAGGAGAGTTGTTGTTGGAATGTTGCTAACTATATAATAATAATTAGTTCCACTTATTGCCTCGGGACTTCTTTCGGGAAACGGACTCTACGTAATGTTGTCGCGTCGGGGGACCGCTAATATTTTAACCTTTAACAGAACGTTAGGCTAATAATTAGAGAGAAAAAAAATGTTTTAGGGTTTTTTGTAAAATCATCATAATCAAAAGGGGTTAGAATAGGGGATGATTCTAAAATTCATATGATTATTAAAATTGTGTACCTACAAATTTTTAAAGAATTGGAAATAGTAGTGAGAACCCGTATCTTGAGTTATTATTTACTCTAGTATTTATTTCATTTAAATCTGTCCACCCGCTCAATAGTTATTACAAGTTGAAGTTATTAAATAACTTAATTAATATATATGTGTGCGAAAATCAAAGTAGTCATATAATATAATCTCCCTAAATCCTACTTTTATAGAAATCTATAAAAATAATTATGTGTACTTACACAAACGAAATAGGAATGTTTGATTGAAATTAGGTATATGGAAGGTAGGTGGTACCTAGCATAAGTGAGTAATTACCAAGTAGTTAACAATCTCTCTATCCCGTGCTATTGTTTGTTGCATGGGAGTAGGTAGTGTCTCAATTTCCTTGTGTCTGCAAATGTACCTATGGGTAATTATAATGGTACCTAACACTTAACAGGCAAATGAGTTTCCTTTGGAAATTCAGAATAGGTAGGTATACTAAGGTAGGCAGTACTGCAGTGGACACCAGGGGCAAGCAAGACTGGACAATAAAATTGAAATTTCTACGATAATCATCGTAGGTACAAAAACAAAGTTGCGGTATGCTTAGGCATGCTGTGTCATTGAAATTTCAATTTTATGTTCATACTGTTAAGTTATATTCATATTTGTCACTGCCGTGCCGTGCCGTAATACCAGTGGGCAGTGAACAGCAGTCAGCAGTTCAGCACTCAGCAGAACAGTAGTCAGCAACGTAAGTCTCCGCGAGTAACATAGCAGATATTAAAAGTACACTGTGCGCTAAGCTGTTACTGCTTTTACATAGCACCTACATATCTAAATATTGATACACTCATTTCATGTGCTAACTGCTAAGAGTTTATATGATCTTCATTCTATGAGATCAGAGTTTTATATTATGCTCAATTGATATTGCTCAATAAAATTATTATTAAAAAAATTTGAAAGGATACCCGACGTTCGACGTTGCCGACTGAACCTATGCAAACATTTTGATACTTCTTGATAGTAGCAGGTACCTATCTCCAGAGCCTTGGTAGGTATAGCAAATCATTGTGATTTCAATACTTAGGGTACCTACTTAGGTACTTACCTCCTTATAATTTCTGGGGGTCTACTACGAACGGCAAAGTGAGAATGATCGGATCGAACCGACACATGGCCGAACCGAATATTATTGAAAAATGCGAAAAAAGTTCGGATCGGCTCAGTTGGGTCGGGATCATAGTCAATATTGACATTAAATTAACTGAGATAATAATGACATTTAGGCTCATTGCAAATGACATAAATTGTAGTAAGTATGAGATTATAATGTGAAAATGATAATTTATTTATTTTATTTAGTTTATAAGAATGACATAATGTATAATAATAATTAATAATTTTTAAATTAATCTATATTAACAAATTATATGAATAATGATAGCATGTTAAATTAATTAAAACCTATCGCCTATACATTGCTGTGCCCTAGCAGGGTTCATTGTTTGGAACTATCATAATGTAACAACCTGTAAACAACATGAAATGCAATAAATGAATGATTATGATTATGATTATGATATTGGAAAGAGTGTAGGAGTGTAGGATCGGGACCGACCGAACCAAATAGTAACTTCGTAGCAGGAAACGGCCGAACATTCGGCCGATACCACTTCGGAGTAAACACCCTGTACTCTAATAAAAATTACCTAACCTAACTTATGGTTAATTTGAGGCACGCAACAACTAGCAGGATGGCTGGTAGCAGCTGGATGAGAGTTGCCGAAAATCGAGTTGAATGGATAATCGTGCAATAGGAGAGGCCTATGTCCAGCAGTGGACTGCTATAGGCTGATGATGACGCAACAACAGAACAGAACAGACCTATCTTCGCGTTAATTGCAGAATTGATGATATAGCCTGAACCTCTAAATATAAAATTGATGCGCAATGTACTTATACCGAGCAGGTACATACATGGAATACAAGGCCTACAACATTCACTTATTTTATTTTATTGTAGGTAGGTAGGTAGGCTAAGGCAAATAAAATACTAAACATGTCTGTCATGTGACTGGGGTAGTATCTATATCTGCACAAGGACAGCGACGCCTTTTGTTGTCAAAGCTCTCGTTGTAATGCAAGATGTAACACTATTCATCATCATGAGCCGAGCGGGGTAATTGCGTAATGCACTATCAGTAGCAATGGCTTTCATTTTGACTGTTCAACAACATGGATGGATGGAAGCAATGGATTAGCAATATCCTTCAAAACGATTCAGATTAAGATTGAAAGTGTGTTACGCGATTAGGGCGGTGCTGAATCGCTTTAGAGCGAGTTTACCGAAGAGGCAAGTGGATAATTTCGGGCTGATCTTATGTTAGAGTCCGAGTGTACAAGGTCAAATTAAATTAGCTAACGAAACTCCGCTGACGTAATGGGTATCAATATTCATACACGATGAAACAAGAACAAAAACGGGAACCCCGGCAAGAACGAAGTTTAATTAAAATGAATATCACCCTCGAAAACCATGAAAACGACACCCATACACACAGTGAGCGTTTTCGTAGAACAATCGTAGGTACGGAAGTTCGGAGGAAGTGGAAATGAAATTGTTTATTCTGTAAAGAGGATATCGGAATCACTTTTACATGACCAATTATTATTTAAAAAAAAAATAATCTAGATGACGTCGGCAGAACTTATGTCGCAAACTGCAAAAAGCAGTTCTTTATCTTTTTTTGAGATTTGTCAGGTTTTGTTAAATTGTATGGACCATGAACCACTGTAAGTCCTAACGCTTTCAACGAAAGAAATAAAGAATCATTTATTTGTAGAAAATATAGCTGTTAGGTACCATTTGTAAAAGCTATACGCTCGCCACGGTTGGTCCGCGTATGGATGACCATCTTTACATACCAAATACCGTGCGTGCCTCGGAAAGCACGTTAAGCCGTTGGTCCCGGCCAAAGAGTATAATAATAATACGGGAGGTCCCGGCTGTCATTCGTGGATCTTTGATAGTCGTTACGGGTCGTCAGAAGCTCAAAAGTCTGACAACCAGTCTTACCAAGGGGTATCGTTTGCGTAGTACCCAGTAACTGGATTGTGGAGGTCAGATAAGCAGTCGCTCTATGTAAAATACTGGTATACTCAGCTGCATCCGATTAGACTGGAAGCCGGCCCCAACATGGTTGGGAAGAGATGATGATGGCCCCGTTGTAAAAGTAGGTGGTTTAATGCTTACAGTCTTAGAGTGTACAGTCCATATTTTGTCTGTTCAGGGTACATGCAAATTAATTTTACAAGAATACATATTAGATTCTTATTCTAATAAAATAACTAGATACCTAATTAAATAGGTAATATACAAATACTAAGGCTCTAATAACATTATTTTAAGGTAAGTTTTAAGTGACCTACATATGTATACATATACACACAGTCATTTTCCTCCCCTACACGTAAAGTCGGGAAGATTTTTTTTTCTCGGGTCTACCCCTAGTGTGGAATATCATTAGATACTTAGGTCTTTTAAAAACATTGAGAGGTTGCTAAGACGGTTTTTTGATTTAGGTATCCGTTTGCGACATATTAAACTGCAAAGCGCATTTTTTTGTTAAAATAGAAAAGAAAAATCTGAAAAAATTTAATTCATGATTTTAGTCCATGTGATGAACTTTGAAGGAAAACTATAACGGCTTAGATAACTTTGTTAGTTCAGGAGTTATAGAGGCCTAACTTGTAAAGTGCCATTATGGGTGAGGGTATGGACTACGGCACCCTATTCTATGCGTGGCCTGACACGCACTTGACCGGTTTTTTCTTTATCTATCTATATAAATAAAACAAAATCGGGTTAGTTACACCATTTATTTATAACTCAAGAACGGCTGGACCGATGTTGATGATCTTCGATTTGTTGGATTTGTCCGCCGCGAATAGTAGAATAACTATTAAAATATGGGAAAAATTCACGAAAACAAAACATTGAAGATAATTAATTTTCTTATACATTTTCTATGGAAAGGCTTTTTTGATGATGATTTCATTTATTGGTTCTGAGGTGGTACGGAGTTCGCCGGGTCAGCTAGTGTAACATAAATTATTTCAAGTAAACACGCACTACAAGACTATAGGAAGCTTTAAACAGGTAAGTACCTAGGTAACATTTTTCTTGAATGTAGGAGCCGTAGGAGGGGAAACAGATTTTGAACTATTTTTTGGTCGTGGTACCTTATTACCAAAATCTATGTTTCTCAATCGAAGTTTTGAGTAGATAGGTGAATACATATACCTATATAGGTATACCGACTTAGATAAACTTAGAAGCAAGCGTGCACCATCGTCGACCGCACCTTTTATTGATTACCTCAATAACAATATAAGATTCCAACATCCTTATCCTAATGAAGTAGGCCTTTCAATACAATCTTTAATTCTTGGAGAGATTAGCAAGTGTTTACCTATTAGATACGTGAAGAGGTCGCTCGCTGAGTCACTGTTCAGCTGCAAAGAATAATATGGTTGATTTGTATTATTAAGTTAAGTAGTATGCCGTTATTATCGCCTATCCGTTTCGGTTTACGCTTGAAGAGTATGTACATCACAATACAGTACATTGTGTGTACGCATACCTACGTAATACCTACCACTCAAACATTGTCATAAGGTAACACACATACCTGTCTGACGTCATGCAGTGAATATTTATGACACTATACTTACCTGTGAAAGTTCGCCCCGAGCGAGCAACTTGCATTGCAACCCGCGGTTGACACAAGACGCTCCGGACCGGAAGGCATCTGGCATTCCTTATGTATTTACTTTTAACAACCTCGTAATAACATAATAACGTTTTGCACACAGCAGCATACCACACGTCGATGGTGGACTACCCGAAACTTGGCTATTATGCTGTCGTGTTTGCTTAGATTCTTCGAAAGTGATATGAAAGTGTTAGGTTTATGAGTAAATCAAACATGCTGCTCCCACACTTACATAACATATTACATAACTTTTTAAATTAATTGTGGGCCCTGATGGGCCCGTATATTGCAGCTGATGATAGTTATTGCATTTCACGTCCTAAAATGGTCACTAGTCACTCACCATCGATAGTTACCAATGGTATTTCCGGGTCGTAATACATAATAATGTTTATTATGCGCTATTCTATTTTGAAATCATTGTGCCGCAGACTACTTACCAATAACAAGCGAGTAATTTAAATAACTAGTGATCCGACTCGAGGGAGCTAGATTTTTGGTAGGCCTACTTACGACATACTTAAATTATATGGTGAAAATGCCTGGGATCTCAATAAAAATAAAAAACAAAAACCCGACTGCATAAAAAGGGAACTAAAAATACGGAAACAAGATTATGTAGAAAATAAAAAGAAATAAAACCTCTAATCATAACAACCATGTTCTTAAATCATATAACACGCAGTCGGAGTTTACGAACTTATGATTTTGGTGAATTAGTTTGATTTGAACATCAGCTGCAGAGCGTATATCTATTATCTATTTTATTGCCTAGGTCTAGCTTAGATACAGCTAGCAGCTACCTTCTTGTTTCTCTCTACATTCTACTACCTATTGTCAATAATCAACATTTTTCGTTGATTGTCGTCAGCGATCCCTTTGGTGATAAGCAGTCCGAAAAAAAATTCTATTAAAAAGCAGCAGCACGTCGAATGTTCGCGCGAGTTTTTGGGAACTGCTGTGTAGTGAAAACAGGGATGATTTTATGAACCGGATTGTGACTGGAGATGAAACTTGGGTTCAGCACTGTAAACCTGAGACAAAGCAGTGGCACAAAAAAGGCTCAGCACCGTCTAAGAAGTTTAAGATGTCACAATCGGCCGCAAAGATTATGGGTACAGTTTTCTGGGATTCAGAGGAAATTTTATTGATCGATTATAAAGATAATGGTGTCAATATCACGATCAATACTACGCTACGCCCCTGGAAAAATTACAAGCAATTAAAGAAAAGAAAAGGGGAAAATGGTCTCGAGGTGTGCTCCTTTTGCGCGACACACCCCGACCCGTTCACACGAGTCATGAGTAAGGCAGCCATCGCAACATGACTCGTGCGGCTTCGGAACTTTAAACCACCCTCCTATAGTCCAGATTTGACCCCTTCTGATTATTATTTGGTCCCAAACATTGAAAAAGAGCTTCCTGGAAAGAAATTTACGTATGACGAAGAAGTGAAGTCGGCAATTTCTGCTTATTTTGAAGGTCTTGACAAATCATTTTTTTTTCAAAGGTATGAAAAAAAAATAGTGGAGTGGTGGTTAAATGGTCTGAAAAGTGTTTAGGGTTAATAGAGAATATATTGATAAGGAAAAATAATTTCATGTTTAATTTCCCTTTCATTCCGCGAACGTTTTGACCTCCTCTCGTATTTTTAACGGTAAGAACAGTAGGCTGCACGACAGTGAGTGACACTTTAATCTTGAGCTGGCCTAGCAAAGTACGGAGTTTCAATAGAATAAGAGGCCAGCACCCTAATTGACACAACACACTATAAATCTCAATCTGAATAATTTCGAAGGATATTGCTAATCTATTGCTTCATATTGCCAATTTGCCACCAAAAAAAAAAACAACAATTCCTGAACAACTTTTTAAAATTTTTACTATCTCGTATAATATTAAGAAAATCACGTGTCATAGACAACGTAAGGAAGAAATACCTATTTAATCATATCGATGACATAAG
This sequence comes from Apamea monoglypha, assembly GCA_911387795.2. Lineage (NCBI taxonomy): Eukaryota > Metazoa > Arthropoda > Insecta > Lepidoptera > Noctuidae > Apamea > Apamea monoglypha. Next base: position 11,820,122 of record OU426921.1, read on the forward strand.
TAGGTACCTAACTCATGATATAATTATTATAATTCAGGCACGACTACATACGGAATATGCACATTTTAAAATCTAAAATTCTAAATTCACAGAAATAGTAAAAGGTGGAATGCAACTTCTGCAAGGGGCAGGGGGCACCAATAACCTCACGGTTTGGTCGTGTGGCCGGCGACCGGCGCGGGCGTTACGCAACATACGGCACTCGACGTTCATCTTCTCCAAGCCTTTCGATAATAACCTCGTGGGTAATTATCTAAGTCGAGGATATCGCTGGGAACGTTTCGAGAATATTGCAAGACTGCAAAATGAGCAGTTAGCCTCTAAATACGAGATGTAATGCTGCGAATGATAACTACTCGTTAAAACATTACGAACAAATTACGAGCATGTTGCTTGCTTGCTTATTTTTCGCAGGATGAAGGTTTAACATTGCTTCAACAGGAGCTTGAATGCTTATGTACAGACGCCAGCACATCAAGCTACTACAATCTGTCAAATCTCTTTAATAGATTTTCAACTTTGTCGCTAAAGCATTAAGGTTTAAGGTTGATTGTGGAAATTTGACAGTTTCGGGTAGCTTGACCTGCTGGCGTCCGTACATTCATTTGCATGTCTGTAGATAAGTATTTACGTAGATACTTGTATTAGTATTGGTACTACAGCGGGTATGGAAGGTTCGAGTTCAGCTAGGTTTCTTTTGTCCAACACTGCGATTTCTCCTGTTTAATTTCCTTTGTTTTTCTTCAAGTTTGTTTTGCGGACATTACCCTCACAAAACAGGTCTCTACATTCCAAAATTATTATAATCTATGATTCTGTGCCCATTATTTCTATGATAATTTATAACATACTAATACGGTAATCGAACCCGCACCGTACTTATAATAGCGGCAAAGCCAATGGCCGCTCGGCCACAACGTCAAGCAAATAAGTTAGGTAGTCAAAAAATCAAAACATACACAACTATATTAGTGCTTTATTAATTATAGTTGTATTTCAGAAAATGATAATTTCTATTATACTTAACCTTCCTACTTACATGAAACTTTCTCGAAATTATGCCAAAATACTATCTCCGTCGCTGGTCATGAACTTCATGCACTTACGTAAGTACGGTTAAAAACAAGTAAACGACTGTGCTACCTAAACGTAACAAATCATTTCTTATAATACGTTTTTACTTAGTATATTTATTATACTATCTCTGTTTTATTTGACTTTCACTCGCCGTACCACATAGTTAGTTATATCAAAACATTCAAGTAAAACGACCTCGCATCCGATGCTATTGCATTTGTATATTGCACAAATGCATTGGATGTTGCATACATGTAAATCACATGTTAGTAGTAAGTAGACGGTTGCAAAATATAAATTGTAACTTAAATAAGTAGGCACTCATTCATTCAAAGGTATGTATTAAAAATATTATAAACAAAAAGTTTTTTTGTTTTTATTCTCGCGTGTAGTATTTAAAGGTCATCAATCTCATGCAACGATTAAAAAAGTAATGTTACATCTCGTTTCTTTTTTGGCAGGCATTCACAAGAACTTACGCAACACATGGGTACATACATGTATACTATCCATTCTATACACTAAATAGAGGTAAAAGAGGAAGTGTAATAAAATACTACGTAATTTTCGACATTTATTTGATATTCTACTTCGTCATAATAGCAATCTACACATTCTTCTCATGACCCGTCCGACAGTTTATGCAAATCTGTATTTACGGGAGTGTCCGTCGACTCTTTAATTAATTCTTGATTGAATATAGATATTATTATTATAAAGCTTATTATTATGTAAGTAATCAATATCTAATCAATAAATTGCTAAAGATCTGATCAAGACTTCGGATATAAAGAATTGAATCCTTTAATTAATACGTAACGAGATCTAATAGTCATACTACCCTCTCTACCCTGTGTGAGCTTTTATACCTAATTTGTAACGTGGCGATATTATCATGGACGTCGTAAAATGTAGGGAAATATGTGCACGTTATAATAACGTTGTCGTGGACGGAAAAAAAGCGTCTTCAATTATATTTCCATACTTCCCTTTTTGCTTCCCTGTATTAGGTATCGTGATACCGTGGACGTCCACGAAAATATCATCACTTTAGAAATTCTCAAAACGCCTTAAGTATGTATACCTTTGAGTATTTATTTACTACAACAATCTTTAAAAAAAGTTGTAAACGTATGGACATAGCTTGAACCTTGATTAGATTGATCGCTGAGGAAGGACATCCAGGTACTTAAAAAAAACCTTAAACAACATCATTACATTTACAAACCAGCTATTATTCATATAATTTCGATAACAAACCGAATCGAATACCTAAACAAATTTATAGTAATTAATTCGTAATTTCTACGGTATTATGCCAATGTCAATTCAATAAACAACAGTAAAAGTTGGGCAAACTAAGTACGTTGTATGTCTATTCAAGCAAATCGAACGTAAAAGGAGTTATCGTTAGGATTTTTGAACTAATCCCTGTAACGAGTAAAATTAAAGCATTCAAGTTCATTCAGGAATCCCGCAGTTAATACGAGGATGACACTGAAAGTTTTTAGAAAGTTAAAGACTATATAAACTAGCAAGTTAGGTATTGGTTTTATTATATCTTTTCAAAATAGTGTCCATTTACATCAATACATCGCTGCATCCGATGAAACCACTGAGAAAAGCACTTTGCCCACTCGTCCTTAGGGGTCTCTTCGACGGAATTTTGAAACGCAGCCACTGCTTCCTCGGCGTCCATAAAACGTTTTCCTCGAAGTTTTTATTTTATTTTCGGAAATAAATAAAAATTGCAAGATGCGAGGTTGGGGCTATAGGGCGGGTGCAGCCCCGGATCTTCAATTTTTTTTAGGCGGGGCAAAAACTGAAAAATGCCGCTCCCGCCCACTTATATTTATTTTTACCTTTATCATCCATATAATTTCAGCTATCAGATGTCCACTAATTGATTGAAATTTGGACATAGCCTATATAGGCCTTCCGGAAATAACGCATTCATCGCTGTTCTTTCTGTGTTAAGCCCATTTATTTACAGATATATAGACATAAACGTGTAGGATATATATTTTATACACAGCACAGGATAGGATTGAAAATAAAAATAAAAATCAAATATACTTGCATTTGTGAATTGAAATTACAAATTTAACTCTTCGAGCTTTTTTTTCAGCAAATAAATCTATGGCCTTGTCATAATTTAACTCGTGTGCAATTCGATTTTCTATCGCTAAGATTGCAAGACTCGATAAGCGTTCCTGGCTCATAGAAAATTGCAAATAATTTTTAATTAGTTTTAGTTTACTAAAACTCCGCTGCGGATGTAGTAGGAAGCGTAGAGTAAATTGGCAGGGCAATACAAATATTAGGAAAAGCATCCTGCAAATCATGCGCATAGATCTGTTGCAAGAGATAGAAACCGTTAGCCTTTTCTATATCACCAAATAAAAGCGGAGCTTGCTCTTTAAAAACGTACAGTTCCTGGCAGAATTCAACGGCGCTTAAATCTCGCTCGTATTTTCCAGCCAGATCTGCTCCATACTTTTGCAGTTCTTCAATAAACATTTTCAAAATATAAGTACAGACGCCAGCAGGTCAAGCTACCCGAAACTGTCAAAATTTTCCAATCAAGCTTGAACCTTAATGATTCATCGATAAAGTTGAAAATCTCTTAAAGAAATTTGACAGATTGTAGTAGTGTAATGTGTTGGCGTCTGTACCATTAAGGAAAGCAAAATTCAAATTCAGCATGGTAGCACAATCAAAGCTCTTTTTAATTTCTGATATGATTCGATCAAATACCATCATTATTTCTTTAGAAAATAGTTGAACAGGTTGGAGTGTTTGTAATTCGTCTTCACACATCTCATCGAAATGTTTTTTACGTTTCGGTATTCGTTTGTTTTGCAAAATAGGGTCAACACCACTTTTTTCAGCAACTTCTCCAGCCTCTTTTATCCAATATTCCATTGGATTTTGTCTCATTTTTTGCAAAGTTTTGAGCAGACCATCCATTAGTGCGACGGAACGGGCAAGGATAATATCTTCTTTCTGAATTTCTATATTCACTCGATTGATTTCGCGGAGAATATTCGCCCAAATAGTTAAATTAAGAATAAATTTAAAATCCTTTATAGCAGTTAAGAGATGACCTGCCTCGTACTTAGCTTCTGGAGCACGAGAAGTTTGCTTAACTTCTTCTAAGGCTTCCGCTATTTCTGGCAAATTATTTAATAGGGCATTCACAGCAACATGTTTCGCCGACCATCTCGTCTGACTACTTCCTTTTAAATTTGTTTTAACGTATTTTTTCATAATGTCCCACCTAGTAGTGGAGCCAACAAAAAAGCAATATACTTTTTGAATTAGTCCAAATAGGTTAATAGCTTCCTGGCATGATGAGGCAGAATGAACACCTATAAGTTTAAGGAGTGAGCCAAGCATACGTACGAACCCGGTCAGCTCATTCCTTTCTGCAATCCTGGCTTGTACTCCTTTATGGATGCTGGCCATATTGGACCCATTATCATAAGATTGGCCACGACATTGTCCAATATCTAAATCATCAACTGCAATTTTTTCTAAAATCTGTTGACAAATGTCCTCTCCTGTCTTTCCAGCAACTTCTATAAAATTAATGAAACTTTCTTTTATTTCTCACACATCGCCAGTTCTTTTTACATATCGAATTACCTGGCTCATTTGTTCTGTATGGGATACATCCGGAGTGCAGTCGAACATTATCGTGTAGTATTTGGCTTCTTTGATGTCATTTAAAATGCTATTTCTAACTGTTTTTGCCATTATGTCAATTATTTCATTCTGTATTGTCTGATTAATATGATAATTGTCCCTTTTTTAAGTGTTCTAATTGAAACTTAAGATTAAGAGTTGAATTATGTTTGGCGAGCAGGGAAATTAAGTTCAAGAAGTTACCTTACTAGGCTGAGGATATTGCGTGATGAGATTGCTAGGAGTTTCGTGGGACCCGCGAAAAGATAGGCAGTTTATGGATAGATACAATACAGCATCCATTACAATACGCAGGATCTGTCTCCATTTTTCTTTCTCTGAGTGAATTACTCTCTCAATGTCTTGTTCAATACCCTGGCATGATTTCATTTGTTTTACCCGTGTTTTCCACTTGATCAAACACTCTTCTCTAAAACAAAACACTTTCGTGGAGAGAGATCGACGCGGGAGTTTTCGAATATAGCTTCATCTCTTTCGCACGCACGGTAACCAGAGGCGTGCTGCCGCGATCTGCGATTCCTGCGGGCGAGCGGGCGCGTATTTTGAACTATGCCTACGCGCCTCGCGATTAATAAATGTTCGTGCAGCACGTCTCACTCCGCGCTCTGGCTATCGGTCGAGTTGATATTATGGCCATGAAATTTCTTTACTTGTACTATTATTTATTCCGTGGTCAAAGGCCGCCCTCTGAACTTGCCGCCCGGGGCATAGGCCCCGGCTTGCCCCCCCCTAGATCCGGGGCTGGGCGGGTGACCCAGTAATTCCACGCCTGACGTCGCCAAGTAGTCGATTGTTTGCTTGGCGGTGTGCGACGAGGCGTTGTCGTGGTGAAAAAGGATTCTACTGCGAGGCCGTTTCTCCCGAACTTTTTCCAAGACAAACAAATAATTGTTAGTGTACCACTCTGCAGTAACTGTTTTTCGATCCTCTAAAACAATTTTTGCGTAATGACCTGTCCTTCCGAAGAACGAGTCCACCATCTTTTTTCCCACGCTTCGACCTCTCTTCACTTTAGTTGGCAACTCCTCGGAAGGAAACACCCAGACAGCAGACTGTCTCTTAGTTTCAGGATCTTAACAATAAATCCAGCTTTCGTCACCCGTAAGTATGTCGAACACAGCATTTGAATCAGTCATCTCCGTTAAATCTTTGAAGCATTTCACGACACCAATCAACACGACGGAGCTTTTGGGCCTCTGTCAAATTATGAGGTATCCACCGGGCACAAAGCGTCCTGACCGCTAAATGTTCATGGAGGATTTAGTACACTTGACTCATACCGATGCCTAAGCTTGACCGAATCTGCTGATAAGTCACTCTTTTGTCAGTCTATCATACACCGCACAACACTGATGTTATCTTCAGTCGTCGCCGTAGACACCCTTCCCTCACGCAGATCATCGGTGAGATTAGTGCGACCACGTTTAAACTCATTAAACCAGTTGTAAACAGTGGCACGAGATGGGGCTTCGTCGTGAAAGGCCCATCGAAGTCTATCAAAACTTTCTTGTTGACTTATCGAGAGGCATAAAAAATCATTACGAAACTTTTCTCGCGTTAAATTCATGCTGACGTGACGCAGACAATTTTCAATTTGCCGCCAAATCGTAAACAATTGACAAATTAATAAAATACATACACAATAATATTGGCAAAGAGTTCCATTTTCAAAATTTGAACTTATTTTTTTATTATATATCGTTTACAAGTGGTCAGTTCTAAAAACTTTCAGTGTCGCCGTTATACATAACATAGCATGACACTATGTGGGCATCCAGGGACATACAAGCGCTATTAGCATTCCCGAAGGTTTAGAATTTTTTCGGCAGCGTCTACGTAGCATAAACGGCCCGCCGACAGGCACTGGACAGTGGACAAACACTGATTTCATTCGAAGTAAATAATATACTAATAATCTCACCTTTGTTTCTTTATAGTTTAGCGTTTCTTCCTGAACCCAGTATAAAAAGACACCCTTTTTGTTGTAAACAACTCGTTTAACGTGTTTGACAATCTACGTTTACAGCTTTACACCTGTAACTCCTTCCTAAAATCATCAAAATGATTCTGAAACAAATTATTATTAAAACACACAGTGGCCTGATTATAGTCATCCTGTCAGTCATCGTCATCCTTCTGTCGGTGCAATAAAACATGGCAGCAAAACTCATGTTTTAGTGGTGTAATGCTCAAACAAAGCTCTTGTTTTTACAAGTTATGTCATAAACAAAGCTTTTGTTTTTACAAGTTATGTCATAAACAAAGCTCTTGTTTTTACAAGGTATGTCATGAACAAAGCTCTTGTTTTTAAAAGTTATGTCATAAACAAAGCTCTTGTTTTTACAAGTTATATCACAAACAAAGCTTTTGTTTTTACAATTTATGTCATAAACAAAGCTCTTTTTTTACAAGTTATGTCATAAACGAAAGTCTTGTTTTTACAAGTTATGTCATAAACAAAGCTCTTGTTTTTACAAGTTATGTCATAAACAAAGCTCTTGTTTTTACAAGTTATGTCATAAACAAAGCTCTTGTTTTAACAAGTCATGCGCTATTAAAACAAAGCTAGTTTTACGAAAGTGTACGAACATTAAGACTAGCATTTGGTTCTCTATAAGACTACTTTTTTATATTATAGTTTATAGGTAAACAGTACTCGATTTGCGGTCACCTATCCGCTTGCTTAATGCTTATCGTGCTGATTTTGCGATGTGCAGTGAATGGCGTGCGTGCGACATAGTCATGCATGAGACCGGAGACTTCTTCGTTTATAGGTAACATATCAAGGATCCCTAATTATCACCCGGTCCTTAAATATCTGCAGGACTTTAGTTAATAAAGTAAGCTTTATTACATAATTGAACAAACTCGAATAAAATAATAAGTACCTAAGTACCAACCATTAGGTAGCTGGTAGGTACATAGCCCCTGAAGTTTTCTACGGAAAATTCAAAACTTTTATAAAACATGCTAATATGTTATAGTATGTGTATGTTAATATGAATAGTACCGACGCCGACGTGGAGGACTCCGATTCTAAGTGCATTTTAAAATGTTAAGGATGGTTTAAAGTCAAACGCAAACGTTGCAACACGTTTAATTTTGGGGACGAAGGTCGTTTTTGAAGTGAATCTTGGTTAAATTAAATCTAGCATTGCATTCACTACTCACATAAAAAATATTGAAGTCGTTCTTTCCATTTATCTATTTTCGGTATAGTATTTCAAGAAAAATATGTCATATTTATCCATTTTGATAAAAAGAGTTGAAAGTTTAGGATAGGTTTCTTATACCTATCCCAAAACTTTGAACTCCATCTAAAATGCTTAACTTTTTCACCACCATCATCATGCCCAATAGTCCTATCATAGGACTAAGTGTGGCGATGGTGCTATGGTGCGCTGTTTGTGCCTGAAGGTTTTTGTTGACTCTACAATGCCAAACTAAGCTTTGTTAAAATGAGGTCACGAGTTTACTCAAAGCTGAGCAATTTATTTAATTTGAGTTGTAATTGTGTACAGTACCTACTCGTATTTGTTATGTAAACTCACTCTCGTATCCGGCTACGACCTCCAGAAGGTCTTCAGGTTCTGTATGATGAAGAGGTGCGGCGTAGCGGGTGGGTCTTCTCTGGTATTGGAAGTGAAAGTGAATGAATGTCGGAGGCTTAATTAGAGAGGAGAGCTGCCGCTGCGTCAGTCCCTCCGACACCGTCGCACTATACACCTGTGCCCCGCGTACCGACACAGCCGCACGCGCACCCACTCAGCCGCACGCAAGCGCATCATCAACTTACTCCGTTCGACATAATCTCAGAGGTACGCGCTGCCTTTATCGACGCTATCATTATTTTTGAAGTGAAATTAACTTATTTTGTATTGTTGTGAGTGGTTTTTTTTTTATTGAAACAGCCCCGATAGCATTATTTACATGTTGAACAATAGATTATACCAACAGAAAGTTCTAACTTTTCGTAGTGAAATCGTGCTTTTCGCGCTTCATGAAAACCACATTTTTAACGGCATATTTGCACTAACTAATTGAAATATGATAATATTAATGTGTACCTAGTCTTCATTTAAACTTAATTATTAAAATTGCTATAATAAAGACTACACAGAACTTACAATAATTAAAAGAGCTTCAGTGAACAAGTTGGAACTTTTATACAAAGATTTTTATTGTACTAAACTGAAGTAGGTATCTGTTACTAAAAAGTGATAAACAAATACCTGAATGAAATCGATTCCCAAAACAGACACGACTTTTACATAATAATTTTCTCCATAGCAGGTGTCTAACTAAAAGTGATTCATGTTTGAAAAACAAAAACTTGTGAAGTTACATAACAAGACGTTTTCATTTTTATATTTAAACAAGCTTCGTGACATGAAGTGAACGACACGGCTTTCCGTTACCATAAAATGCGTCCCAAATCGACGATTTCTCGCACTGAGTAGCTTTTCACGCAAACATTTAAACTCGCAGCAAGGAGGTCAGCGAGGCGGGTTTTGCTTTCACAAATACAACAAAATAAATTCATCTCACGTATCGATTGTCCTCGAGCATTCGTGCTCTGCATAACTAAAAGAAAGCGAACTTGCAATACGGGCTCACCCGTGACCACTTTCGTCAAAACGAGCGCCCGACACCGGTATCAGTAGCACCAGCCGAGTGTCGGCGACTCTGCGTCGAGGGGCGGCCCAGTCACTTCGCCAGCACAGCCGCCACAGCTACTCGGGGCCATCGTCTCGCATAATCAGTCTCGCCCACCGCAATTGCATACAATCAATGACATCTTTATTATGACACGAAATATGACTTCTGATAGTTTTTCTCTACACAGATGAGCCGGCACGTGTGCCTGGCGGCCGTCGCGTTGATGGCCGTACTCTGCGTTGCTGATGCCCAGAGGCGTCTAGCTCTACCGGACCCCAGGAGCTGCGCAAACAGTAAGTATTCCGTAGACTTGAGCAAAACCAAGTGGTTACATAATCGAAGGGGTTATGACTTATGACACGGACATGATTACGAATTACACGGTGCCAATTTGCCAAATCGAACATCATCGGCAAGTTACCGAATATTCTTCTCTCGTGATGGTTTGCTGTAGCCACTAAAGGTTCGTTGTTCTCTTTAACTGGTGTATTGAGGTTGCATTCAATGGACGTGCCGGGTTATAGGACACCATGGATTTAAAGTAGCATGTGCCATTGTCCATTATGTATCAAATCACGTCCGCACGTAGCAGGCGGCAAATTTAGAACATGCCATTTGAACTCCTACGCATAGGTACGCGAAACAGAATGCGGCAGATGCAAGACATTAGACAGGTCCAAAATAATAAGAAGATACGACGCAAAGAAACTTATGATATGGCTGGCGTAATGTATCATCACTATTTTGACCTGACAATATACAAGTTTTAATTAAAATAACTGAAAAACTAGAAAGGGGTTATTGTACTCATCATTATGAACAACTTTTTAGTATTCGACAAACCCTGAAACCGGGGAGAAAAATATCAACTGCTCCACACATTTACGTTCGCATAAATCGACAAAATTTGCTGTTTTAAAAGTTGTTCAAGTTTTTATGTATTCATTTATTATGGACCTCCAAGTTGTTTGTAAAGATGAATACAATTACCCCTTTTCAGGTTTTCAATTATATAAATTTTCTTTCCTAGGAGTTTTCGCTAAGAACTTTTCGAAAAGACGATTTCGCACCTGCGTATAAATCACGAATAAAGTAGGCCACTACACGTTGCATCTCACGCACCTCTGTAACGCATTCTTGCTCAGTGCTAATTGCAATGTTGGAAAAGCACGGCCTTAAAGAAAAATCGCTATGTTTCTTTAACGCCGTGCTTTTCAAACATGTTTATAAAATATTTATAGAATTTTAGCGAGAACTTAGAGAATTTTTACTTAGGCTTCAGTAATAAGTAGTTTTGATATAATAAGATGCATGACCTATTATTTACGACCAAAGACAATCCCTGAAGGAAGCCCTTCGAAATTAGCATTCTTGATCGCTTAGCTCGCGTGTATCCTAATCCGGTGCTGCAGAAAACTATAGAAACTTGCTCTGCCCACGACTATTAACAATAAGTAGGTAACTGAGGGTAATCTTATGTTTATGATAAAGACTTTTCTTTTAAAGTTGTTTTTTATTGGGTAGGCTCTGACGCATGACCCCAATCATAATATTTATCGAAATTGAATAACTTAATTTTCATGATGAATTAATAATTAATTAAAGCAATATTTGTATTGCTTTTCGCAATAAGTTATGGGTACTGTATGCATCAACCTTAAAATAACTAAAAAACTTCTTAGTCGTGACTGAAAGATAGATACCAATCCTGAAAAGATTGATTTAGATAACTCCATTGTCGCATTATGTGACCGCTTGATTATTATAATACGGAGCTTAAAGATATAAGTAGGTACTCTAAGTCACGGAGTCATTGGTGAAGTTGGATATTTTGAGGCTAGAACTAGTTTTTATTGTTTGCTGGAAAAGTGTCAGTTATGCGAACGTTATAAATTTTACTGGTTCACCGAATCCTGCACTCGCATATGTGCTAAGTAAAGTACCGTTGCGATCGGACTCGAGGGAGCTATTTCGGGCCAATGACCTCTTCTTCTTTTAAACCTACAAATCACTTCCAATTTAAGGATAATATTTAACAAAATGTCTATATCGTAGCTTCATGTCACAAGAACCAAAAATAGCACAATTAAGTTCACAGATTTCGAAAAAAAGTTAGTAAATGGTCGCAGAATTAAATAATTTGCATAAAATTAGATTCATGCCATTGTCTAGCACTAGCAGCCTAGTGTGACCACTTGTGGACCAGTGTCAAAGGTTAACATCGGGCTGAAGCCAGTCACCTCACCTAATGACTTGTAAGTATTTCTTAAAAGTTGTTACATCAGGCTGGTTCCTGTTATCGGATAAAATCTAAATAGCGCAAGATAATTACGGTAATAACCTGAGCTAGGCGAAGAGGTTTCAAACAGGTTAGGTACTAAGCAAATGAACTAGTAACCTGTAGATATAGATAAGAGATTATCACCTTATGTATTATCGAACTAGTTAATCTTAGGTGCCATGCGATGCTGACATAAGTACCCAATTATTATAAAGTAGGTATTATGACAGAAAAAAAATGAGAATCAAACACCAGTACCTACCTATATGACCTGAAACAGCTTAATTCGAATAAGCTAACGTACGGTAATGTTGCAGTAGGCACAGAATGTTTTAATACTACAGAATGATGGTACGAACGTAGTAACTAGTGGCTTGCCTTCAAAGTAATGATTATCCTAATATGTAAAAAGGATTCTTAGGTCAGTAGGTGTTAGTTGATTCTAGCCCCCCGCAGTAAGTACCTACTATCCTCAGACATCTATAAAAGGAGATTCAGGAGATGATAAATGGTTAGGTTAGTTACGCTCTAAGCTGCCTAGGTGATACCAGCCAAGCTGTTATTTTGTAGTTGTCAACTTTGAGAATACACGAACAGTTTGTCCTTATGGGAAATCAGTGGATATTTCGTAATTCAGAGCCCGCATAGAAGGCGTGGCGCGTCCCATGCGATGTCATTTGGGAGCGCACTGACAATCACAATCGAACGATGCATTCATGGCGAACTCCCTCACAAAGCGAACAAAGATTCTTTGTTAGTTTTATGTGAACGCATATTACGTAGTACCTACGTACCTACCCAAATAAAAGTTTGCTCGTAGACTCGTTCTCAAAAATACTAGGATTCAAATATTGCATCAACCGAACGTTTTTTTATTTCTTCAAAATACCTATTGGCCAAAATCATCATAATTTGAATACCTACATAAGTAGCCATTTATAATAATTTGTTTTTGAATAATTTTGCAATCATATAAAATGAAAAGCTAGACACGTTGGTTTCTTTCAAAACTTTCTCTCCTCAGAAATGCGAAACAACAATGCTCGTTTTACATGTTTGGTATACTTACACGTAGGTAGGTACAAAGATAAACAATAATCATATAATTTCATAACTTAGCTTTGGGAAGTTCCTATTTAAGAGCACATACACACCTACTTTAGACAATTACATAAGTGCACTTCCACGGGAAGTACCTAACCACTATGGAAACATTCACCAATGATCTATGACTTTTAATTTATCTATTCACGCTCAGCCATTCACTGTTATGTAAGGTGACATTCCTAAAATTACGTTCTTCACGGAAGATAAGCAAAATGGTTCCGGTACAAAATACCCGTTTGCTGAATGAGTGTATGTCAATATAACTAACGCGAATTTCATCTGGTAGGTAATTAACCATGTGAAAATACATAAATGAACTTTCTAGTTACGAAAGAATCGCTTCATTTAACGACATGACGATGGGTTCATTTTGATTGCACACTTTATGAACGATAATGCCTCGCATTAAAGCGAGAGTTTTAGTACCCACGAACATAACGTATTTATAACCTTTCACGGGCAAAATGTTTGTGATAGTCATTACAGCAATTTGACAATCTACTAATTAAATTGACGATTGCGCTGTACCTAATTTTGCACCCCAGATCCTATCAGAATAATTGATTTGTTGGCAGATTTATGAATGAGAGTAAATTGATCGATTCGTGAATCGCATTATTGATCTGTATGCCTAAGTAGTTTGCTTAATAAGGTCTTAGATAATAATAGACATGTCTGAATAGCTACTCACATAGATTCACCGCAATGGTTGTGTGAATCAGGACAACGTGCGGTGTTGTGCAAACGGCAAACTTGTGAACGACAAGACGTTTTAGATAAATACCATTTCGAAATTCAAAGTAACTACCTACATCTGTCGTCATCGACTGTTCAATAGGTGACATGCTTTTGTACTAAGTTCTTAGTAGTTCAGTGACTTACATGCGGAATGTTGCACAATATCTGCACTCTTCCTCACGCGATTTTACTGTCATTGAACGTATGGGAAGGACCCAGCTTGCGGATATATGTTTGTATATTGAAAACTGTTAGAAGTGAAATAATTACTCTACTTACCGAATGTATTTTGTATCCTCATAGGAGTCCGTCACTCAACGTACCGCGACGCCCGAGGAGTCCTCCACTCGTACTTCTTCAGCTGGGAGCACGCCCCCACCCGCAACCTGGAAGTGGACTGGCTCGACGCGAGGAACATCTGCCGTCGTCATTGCATGGACGCCGTCTCGCTGGAAACTCCACAGGTATGCGAATATAAACCATAACATTAAGCAAAAAAAAAAAAAACTCAGGCTACACTAAATGAGCTAAGTAACCTGAGATGAAGGTGAAGTTAGAAGGTCAAAACATAGAAGATATCCTATTAGTTACATGTTCAAGGTTGTCTACCCATTGCAAAATAAAATACAGTCTATTAAGTACGCACACATGACTGGGTCCATGTTTAGAACAATCGTACACATCCCAGCGAATGTAGATGAACCTTGAGATAATCATCTTCATTATCCATGTGGTCATTTAACGCGAACAACTGGGTCGATCGTGATGATATGTACCTATTCTCCCCCGCCATCATCCACCTGCAAATTGTATGGCCGAAACGTTAGGTATCTAGGACTAATTTAATTTTGAATAGCAATTTGTATTTCATCATGATGAAGTGGTATATCTGCTACAATCAAAATCGTATTTCACAATGATGAATCTTGGGAACAAAGCAGCTGAACTCTCAGATTAAAGTGATGTAGGTGTTGCATGAAACAGAATGGTCATATCGTGGAATTGCCTCATTTCATCATTTTGGATTGCAGTTAAACATAGCCAGGATTATTAAGAAATACCTACTAGGTAAGTATATAATGATACCTAGATCGTAATGAATTCTTCTGTATACCTACCTAAATGCCTACGCACATGAGAAGTAGAGAACAAAGGAAAAATGTCTGTAATTTTGTCATAATGTATAAAAACTAATAGGCTTTAATGAAAACATTTAACACATTGTTTTAATAGACATCTATTGTTAAAGTTCATCCGGGTGAGTTATCAATGGAAAATACGCAAGTTTTCTCTAAACACTTCCTGTCGGTTGTAAGATGGCAACGAACGCGCACCTCTATTGTTATGAAAGCCCGTCAAACAACAACCGTTTGAATATTTTCTTTGGGTCGTTTTTCTTCTATCCATACAATTGTACAGACTTCGATGCATCCGCAATTCTTGCAGATTAGTGTAAGTTCCTACATCCATTGAGTCATTAGTGAGCATCAATATTCATTAGGATAGATTGATTCGATTTGTAGAGCGTTGAAGACGTCGCGTGAAAGGGGTGCAACGGCCGAGTGCGTCAGTCGAGTGCGCGAGGCGATCGCTCCGCAAGTAGCACGTGGCACAAATTCCTCCCGCAGCCGTATTGCCCACTTCTTGTGCCGGACGTACGCGGCGGACGTGGACTTCCCGCTACTGACATTAACACACATGACACCATGCCTTACTATCGAAACCCTTAGTACTTACCGGGGTACCTAGAGAAGATACACCTAACACTTTTATTTTATGCAAACAGGTGAAAATGCAGCAACATAATTTATTGTTTTATGGTAAGAAACAAGCTTGGTTGTGTTAATCGGTCATCGATCGCGTCCGTGACACTTGTTAGTTTCAAGGTTCCATGTAAATATGCAGGCCGTGCGCATAATACCAAATAGCCGATTTACATAGCATAAAATAGATAACTTTGCAAGCACTTTGCAAGCTTTAGCATATGTCAGCACTAGTCAGCAGTCATTGGAGAAATCAACAATTAAAGTTTAACATTGTAAAGTAGGTTCATATTTCTCAAATTTTTTAGAAATCAATTAGGGATTTACTTTTAAGAGAACATAATATGTATTATGAATGTAAATAAGCTTAGCTTTAGGGCAGCATTGCTTTGCATATCTGACATTTATCTTACGTCTTATAACGGTTCATCTCGCGATCAAAAAAGAAAGCCCATCGTCAGTAGTAAACCTATACCTACCTACTTATGCGCCGTGAAATATGTCTTAGACTCCGCCAAATATGGACACTTCACGCATGTAAAAAGACAATTGCATTTTCGTGATTTCGTTAATTATATGGACATCTCACGCATGATACATATAAAGAAATCGCAGTTTCTAAAAAAATTACTACGCAATAATTCGTGATAATTATGGTGGTTCACAAAAATAAAAACAACTTGCGTAATGTGGGTGAACTAGGTAGGTAGGTACACACCTCTGCCTAGCCTTCGGGGATTACAGGCGGGATGTTATGACATGTGTACAAAAATGATCCTTGAAAACGAATTCACCTGCATTGAATATTATTTCATCCGGGCCCAAATCATTTAAATCTTATAGGTACTTGACAAATCGATAACAGTTATTTTATTTTTATAGGAAAATGAATTCGTCAAACAAAGGATCGCACGCGGAAACGTCCGGTATATTTGGACATCTGGACGTAAATGCAACTTCGCTGGTTGCGACCGCACTGACCTGCAGCCTCCCAATGTGAACGGCTGGTTTTGGTCGGGCTCCGGCGGTAAGATCGGACCCACCACCCAGCGCAACACCGGCGACTGGTCCTACACTGGCGGGTACGGACAGCCCCAGCCTGACAACCGTGAAGCCGCTCAGGTCAGTTAAAGACGACTTTAGATTAAATATCTATCTTCAAAATTGTAAAAGCGTCTTCTTAGCAGAAATACGCAGCGGTATTTTTCCTTATTCTAAATTGATGTTTGTCGTGCAGGGTAACGACGAGTCGTGCTTGGCGATCCTGAACAACTTCTACAACGACGGCATCAAGTGGCACGACGTAGCCTGCCACCACGTGAAGCCGTTCGTGTGCGAAGACAGCGACGAGCTGCTGAACTTCGTGCGCTCGCGCAATCCCGCCCTCCGCCTATGAGACAACAATCATATCGCACTCGCGCCCTCTAGTACTTTAGATGGCTGGCATTGTACAAAACCAAGTGTCTATCTATAATTAAGTTTATTAAGTTATTTATTAAATCAAAAAATTGTTAACAATTTGGATATTTTACTCAATCATAGCCATAACTACATCCTCAATACGACAGAGTGAAATAATATATGAACAGAGAATGTATGAAAGCCACAAATAAGTAGGTTTGTAGTTTTTTGAGCAAATAGCATGATTGAAAAAAAAAGAAAATGGAAAGCAACAGGCTCAAAATTTATCGTTTCGTATAAAAAAAGTTTAATTTAACTATTTAGAAAACAAGTCATTACAAATTCTTGTAACTTGAACTCAATAATTGAAACCAATTTACACGGATACAGAGAAAACGTTTCTCTTTCTCGGTATTATCAGTATTAATATTTACTTTCGTCAGTCATCCCCTCCAAGCTACACACTTACTTAAAACTATAATTATTTCACTCTAAGTAGGTGTTTAAAATTTGTAAAAAGTATTATTTGCACGAATAGGATTAACTTTTAAGTATTAGCTTTAATAAAAAGAATTGAAATATGGTGTTAAAATTATTTTTATTGAATTATACCACGCATTAAAAAGTCATACATGCAATTGACGTCACAACCAATCAAACTTTGAATCTCCTTATAAAATTTAATTAAATACTAAAACAGTATACGTCTAATTATAAAAATAGAAAATCTTAGGCACAGAAAACTTAAACATGTAATTGAACTTTAAAAAACCACTTGAAACTCTCGTTTAAAAAATGCGAGTACAAAAAATATTGAAACATGATTAATATAGTAGATTAAGAAGTTTTTTATGAAAACACTATTCGACACAACACAAACACAACATTACATAATTGGAAACTTTCGTCACGTAATAAAACTGTACCTAAAACCGGATTTGACGGCAAAACAGTAGACCTGCTGTTCAAAGTATCCATCCAATCACCGGATAAAGAAAGTTTTGGTAACTTTTTTTGTAACAAAAGTTATTTATGAATCAATTTTTTTTTACTATGCACATAATATTGTGTATACTACACAAATCTGTCGTCCTGTATGATAGTTATATTCATTATAAGGAAATTGGGTACATAACATAGAATTAAAATGTATGCATATGGAGCAATAACAAAATTAAGTACTTGTAATTCTAATTATATCTAGTTAGCTAGCCCACAGTCATCCACTGCTGAGTACAATTGGCCTCCTCTGCTGTATGGAAACTTATTTGGCCATTTAAAACCTATCAAGTCTAGATGCTAAATATGATTTGTATAGCTGCAATATATTTAGGCATCAACGAATTTTAGTTTATTTGTTGCAGTTTACGAGTGCACACAATCATTGTACAATAAACCTTATGTCATTGACAAAACAGCTACATATCGCGGTTTCCAATAACTAAGCAACCTAATTTCTGGTGCCTTTTACTAAATGTTGTAAATCCAAGTCCTCTTACAAACAAACAAACATGGGTTGTTCTTACCACACAGCTAAAGCTTTATTTTGACAAAATTCGTCAGCGTAGTCGGGAAAAATTTATAAAATACTAATACTGCTCTTATTTTTTTGCCTGTATCCTTTGACTTCGTAATAAACCAACAAGGCACCTAAAATAATAAGTACTTGAACAAAACGATGTGACCTACATATGTAAACAAGAGTAACAGAGGCAAGCAGAGTTGAAGCATGGAACACGCAATAAAGTGTAAAACCGTGAGAAACGGGCTAATTTATGGATGTGTAATATTTTAGCTTTTATTACGCTCTTCAAATCAGTGTGCCAATATCACCCCATTGTAATATTCTTCACATCTGCCTGTTTACCTTAGAGCCTGGCATACCTACCTCTCCGCCATTTTGTTTTTTTTTTTTTTTTTAAATGGCGGCCGCGCATCTTACCTATATAAATCGATAGCTGACATCAATGCAAACAGAAAACATAAAGGACCAAACCCCGTAAAGATTTATCGCTGTATAGGTATTTTATAGGTATGACTCGTGGCCGAAAGATAATAAAAAAAAAATTACAGACAGGTATGGTCAACAAAGGAGATAAGTAACCAGGGACGACGGATATAGTTGAAGTTTAGTAAGAAACCGATGGATGTTTTCTAACAAAATTTAATTATATTAATAGAAAACAAATAAAACATTTATGAAATTAAATTTCCTTCGAAAACATCCATAGGTTTCTGCAATCCGACACGACCGGAGAAAGATCAGGCGCAGGACCAACGGATTAAATTATAGCAAGATATTAAAGTAGTTAAGTCTTAGAAATAACAGTACAGACTGGCGGCATGTTTGCCTGTTATTTGAATTTAATATTGATTCCTACCTACTGGCTAAAATAAATAGCTAACGAATACATGAGCATACAATGTTTTTAAAGCACACACATGTCTTATGAACTAGCCTATTAGGAAAACTTGTGCATTTTAATGCCATCAATACTCTTAAACATCTAATACAGTATTTCAATTTCCCTGACCACAATTACTATAAACACAGCCCAATATTTTATAGTCTTTCTTTAAATTTACTTATCCTGATTTCATGCAGTCAATAAGGCCAACAACTAAGTATGTAAATATGAGTCCATAACAATAACACTTAACTGTTAACAAACATTTGAAGTCCATAATCAAACAAAGATTTAACTTTAAATCTTAACTTCAAACTTGCATTAACGCAAGTCTGTCAATTAAAATAAAAACACAAACTCAATCAATAAAACCGAAATAAAAGACTAACCGAAACAACTGAGCGTGTCGAAAGGCTACAAAAATGCATAGTGATAACTGACCTAAAATAGGTTTTCTTTAACAATGAGAGTTAGAACTGGGTGCTAGGAAGGTAGACAGCTGACGTCATCGAGTATGGCGGATAGTAAGGGCTTGTCCCTAAGCGCGGCGGCAAGTTCCGCGCGGTCCCACTGCAGGCGCACGCGCCGCGCCCGCGTGGCGCCGCGCCCCAGGCGCAGCGCGCCGCGCGCCTCCAGCAGCGCGCACGCCGCGCACGTCTCGCACATGTCCAGCGGCACGATATTGCGCGCCGTCGCCACCCTGACAACAATAGAACATTTAATAACATGTACTCTTAACCATGACTCATTTCAGTACTTACTAGATCAGCACTTTGCCAGCGACATCGTCTACCGTATATTTCCTATCCCGTGGGAATTTCGAAAAAAATCCGGGCACCAAAAAAATATAAACACTTGATCTCTCAAGTTTTTTTGGTGCCCGGGTTGGGCCGGGCGTCCCATGGGACAAGATGAAAGAAAAAGGAGTGAATGATAGAGTGAGGTTTGACAGTGGAGAATGGATAAAGAAGACGCGTTGCGACGACCCCGGGTACCATGGGACAAGGACAGGAAGGTGACCATGACTTGAGAGAAACTTACTTTTTATACACATCGTGCAGCTTCCCCATTACGATTTCTTTCACCTTCCCCTTCGTCAGCATTAACATTATACTACAAAGTATCAATTTCTGTTGCAGCGGGAACCCGTCGTCGGCGTCCGACTCGATCTTCCTCGACCCGCCATAGACGTTGTTCAATACTTCTAGTACTTGCTTCAGTTCTACGGTTACTGTAGAATCATTCATCATGCTGTCAATAGACTGATTATCCGAAAACTTTGTCCTTCTCGCGAGCTCTATAACTCTTCTTCCTATGTCTAAAGCTCTCCTCATGTCTCCAGATATCGCTGAGATTTTAGCTGGAATAAATTACAATGGGAAGTTAGATCATCATCTGCCTAGCCTTTTTCCAACTATATTAGGGTGGTTTCCAGTCTAACCGGATGCAGCTGAATACCAGTATTTTACATTTAGCGACTGCCAATTTAACCTCTACAACCCAGTTATTGGGTAATACGATACCCCTTGGTAAGACTGGTTGTCAGACTTTTGGGCTTCTGACGACCCGTAACGACAGTCAAAGATCCACGAATGACAGCCGGGACCAACGGTTTAACGTGGTTTCCGAGGCACAGAGGGGTCTTGGTATGTGAAGATGGTCACCCATCCACAGACCAACAGCGGCAAGCGTAGCTTAACCTGATCGATCGAGCCGTGCGGCTGTTATTACTTAGCCACAAACCCCTCGCTACATGGGAACTTCAATATACTTCACTTTTAACTTACAAATCAGGGGAGGCGAAACCTTTTCCTAGCAGGGGGACAGAACAAGTTAGGGATAAAAATATGAAAAAATAAAATAAAATTACCTGCAAGCATTTGTAAAGCGACAGGAGAAAACACATTGCTCTTGTCTTCATTGGCCAGTACATTGGTGAATATATTGATGATCTGTTGCTTTGTGTAGGGCGCGAAGTGCAGCGTTTGGGGGCGCAGCGAGCAGCGCGCTTGCAGGCGCGGCAGCGTGCGCTCCGTGAGGTCCAGCGCGTTGGCCACGCCCACCAGCACCACGCGCGACTCGGCCATCGCCGGCCACTCGAATATCGTGTACAGAACTGATTGGCGCTTGCTGTCCAACTGGTCTATCTCGTCTAATACTAAAAGTCTGCAATCAATTATCAACATTTAGGCATGCTTGCTTCACCAATCCATTTAGCGCTAAATAAATTTTAAACTTCGTTCTATTTCTGTCAATCATTTAAATTTGACTGAGACTGAATTATATTTTAAACTTGTGTTTAGTGCTAAATGTATTTTAAGATTTCTGGTGCAAGCAGGCCTTGAAGTCATGTTTTGTAAATTTCTACTGAATAGGCGGTGGGGATACCAATGTGTTACTTACATCATTTTATGTTTCTTTTTTAAATATTTTTCAATGGCATTGAAACAAGCTTTTTCAGTTGATCCAGATGTTGGTACTTGAAGTTCCTTACAAATTCTGCTATAAATACTAGCAGCTGATTTCATCATTGTGCAATTGATGTATACTTGTTTGTAACCTTCTCTAAACTGTAACAAAGCAATATTCTTAATTACATTTGCGGCGCCAAAGGAACCTAGCTGGGGTTAAAAAAGTCTTATGACTTTAACAACACTTCTAAAAGCGAAAATTGTGATTTAACTATCCCTTTCAACTTCATAGACATAAAAATTACCAGTTGTATGATGGTAGAAAGTTGTGGCAAAGGTTGATGTGGGAAAATTTACATATATGTGGAAGAAAAATAACATACCTTAGGCAGGTTCAAAATGTAAGATAAACTTGCAGTTTTCCCGGTGCCTGGCTGTCCTGAGACATACAGAGATCCAGACTGTTCCTTCTCAAGATGTTCAGACAAAAAGTTATCTAACCATTCGATCTCTTTCTCTCGACTTGTGAGAGGCTTTAGGGTCTCCTCTTCACTGCAACCAATAAAAAACGTTAATAGTAAAACGTTATTTAAACAAGCTAGGTAACAAGAACAGAGTCAAAAAGTCCACTAATTAGCAGTAACAGAGGACCTTAGGAATTCAAACAACCTACAATGGGAAGTTGGCAACGTCCCAGAACGCATTTTACTTAGTTTATTTTTTGGTTGGATAGTTTGGAATTGGACAAGAACTTGCATTCGTGTTGGACAAACTACCACTATACTAGATATCAACCATAGATATCAATATGGTTATAACTAAAAATGGTGTGGATCTTTAAGGCTCAATTTACATCGCAGCGAAATGGAATGGAAGCGAATTTTTGTAACGATATTATACATAGCGTAATGAACTTTATTTCAATGGTGTAACATACAAAATAGATAGGTACGAGCCAAAAAGCAGGTCACGCGTCTTCCGGAGAATCTTCGCGCATTCTAGCGAATTTGCGGGCCTTCTCGTGCAACGAAGCGGTATTGACGCGTCGGTTCCATTCCGTTTCGGCCGCAATGTAAATTGAGCCTTAAGGACCAACGTCGGGACATAGGACGGACGATGGGTTAAAAAAAGTGGTAAACATTTAAGTTGGTAAGTACCTGTTAATGCTTGAAATGAGTTTGTTCACCTTTGTATCTTTTCGGGAAATCTTTACAGGCTTGCAATCTGAAAATAACGTTAACCATTATTATTATTCAACTACTCAACTAGTTAGTAAAGAAGCTACAAATCATTTAAACGTCTAAGTCTATCGCGAGTCAGCTAACCAACACAAGAGCGTTTGCTAATAAATAAACTCATAATTAAACAACTGACTGTGGTCTAGTTTATTTTTTTTCGCTTCAATGTATGAAATAGGTTTTTTTTTATTGCGGAATGGGCCTACTCTTAACAATCTCGCCTGACGGAAAGCGACGGATGAGGTGTACGATGAGACGAGCGTGTCCAGAAAGTGCCTGTTGACTCCTATTATTTATTTATTTATTCCCAAATTTCGGAATTTCGTAATTTTGTAATTTCGTAATTTCTTGATTTGAAGGGTTTTATGTCGAAAGGTACACAGACATTCCACGCTTCTTAATTTTTTGTATTGGTATTAATACATGCGAACCGATTAGAATAATATAGATATAATTTGACTCAAATGTCAAATTTTATTCAAGCATCATTTTCTCGATAACGGCTTTGGCAAAACAGACTTACCGTCATCAGTATTTTTCCTTACATCATGTTCTGTATAATGTCTTTTCAATTTTCTTTCGCTAGATCTTCTAATATTCAACATGTCTTTATTTTCGTTTGAGGCGACATTATCATCATCCACATACACCTTCTTACGAGACCTGAATGGAATAGTCGCCTGGAGACCAGCCATCTGCAATAAATAGATTTTTTTTAAATAAAGGTTATTCATAGACTTAATTACAGTAAGAAGTCAATGCTGAATATATGTAGGTACCTTTTCTTTATGATCTATGTTCAATTAAACAGAATCGTGGATTAGAAATTCGATTTCGATTATTAGGAGTAATTTCCAGGACTTAAAAAAAACAATCATGCTGGGATCTTATATTTATTATACAAATTAAATTACATTTCCAACACACCTTTTGCATAAAACTTAGTCTTATGAATATGATTAATTACATAATTAATTAGATATTAATGATGATGATGATTGACGGCATTGTACGATCTTTCTGAAGCTAAATCAAATGCGGCCTACTACCTGTGTTTGGCTAAGCCTACGGAAATGAATAAGTTAAATACCGTTGCGTCAAAAACCGTTTCTCCTGGTGTATATGAGTTTGGGTTATCGTCACTACATACCCGCATTAATGTGATGGAATGTCTTCTAAACATAGCTTATCGTCTCGATTTCAAGAAGTGGTCTGAGGGAAAAGAAGATCACAAAGAGTTGTTACAGTCAAGGAAAAAACTTATCCAAGATCAATTTAAATATGAGCCCAATCTTTTGATCGAAATCGTTAAGCAAGGATAAAGCACAACTAACGATGGTAACACAGCGAGTAGCTTTTTTGAGTTTCCTGATAAAACTGCAGCGATCACTGGACTAGATGAAGACCTGATCCGCAGGTTTGCTGTGATTCTGCAAGATATCACATCTGGAGAGGTTATAGATGTGCCTAAATTTAAAGAATAGGTACACTAAACGCAAAGAATATACAAATAACCGCGGAAAAATACGTGGAACTGTGTAATTGGTACTACATGCATGACATCGACCGTACACAAATTATTAATTCACGGAGGGGACATAATCGCAGAAAATGCTATTGTGCCAATTGGGAATCTTTCGGAAGAAGCTTCAGAGGCCCGAAACAAAGATTTTAGGAGGTTCAGAGAACACCATTCGAGAAGACCAGAGAATCATCAAACAAGGATGTCCTCAATATGCTTATCATCTCTTCTGATCCGCCGCCGCTCCCCGCGCCGCCGACGATCCCCGCGCCTCCGCCGCCCCCGCCCCGCAATCGCGGACTTCCAAGACCGAGGCCTTATTGTGAGAAATATCCCATAGCTGACATGCAGCAGTTGGAATTATTCAGTGACTTGAGTATGTCAGAAAAAACTGCAAGACCGCAAACAAAATTTCTAGAAGGCTGCTATACAAGTGTTTTAGGCTTGTATTTACGAACCCTGCAAAAAGCTGTAATATGTTCCTAGCATTCAAAACACACGCATATGGTCGACTAACAATACTACTGTTACATGAGTATGTTTGATGTTGACTGTAATACGGTCAGCAATGAATGCCGATTTACACTGCTACTTTAATTTTTTTTTTTCGATATAAAGCTTTTGTGAGTAGGGAGGCCTTTGCCCAGCAGTGAGACATTAACGGCTAATAAAAAATAAAAAAAAGGCTTTTGAGCATTTTGTGTAGGGAGCCAAGAGTTTGCTTTATTACAATTCTACGTATGGTCCAAAGGTGTGCGTTACCCTGGCAAAATGTTGTGCATTTGAGAGGTGAGACCATAACAAATAATTATTGTACCATGAGAAGCAATTTGTTTACTAATAGCAAAATTTGTGTGAATTGTAGTTTTAAAGTTATTTGAAAACACATTTTGCTGGAGTAACGTTTGAAACGTTATCCTGGCAAAATCGATTTTCAAAACTTCGTTCAGCCCGGAACCCGGAAACATGAATAGATAGTTTTTGTTGCATAGTAAATGTTTGTAAATAGCAAAATTTGTGTGTGATATGGTTCTTGAGTTATTTAAGATGTTGCTGCGGTAACGTTTTGGGATTTCCCAGATCTCGAAAACGGCCCAACGCAGAAGATTGAAAAAAATAGCAATACTCTACCTACCTTAATTTGTTTAAACATTAGTTTTTGATTTGGTAGTCGTAAACCAATGGAATTAAATTAATGGTTTCAAAAATCAGATAAAAACGGATTTGCAAGTAAACCAAAACACTTATAACAAAATAAACAGCTGTAAAAAATACCCATGGTAGACGCTTATAACATCAAAAATATTAAATTTTGTATCTTTATACGATAAGAAGAAAAAAAACAAATTTTAACGTTTACATAAGTTAATAAAAAATAATAAACAACAATATAATAAAAATCTTACAACAATTATATAAAAATAAATAACTTTTACATGTATGTACCTATTTAAAAAAAAAAACAATAACAATATTACACATTTTGCGCGATATTTTGGTAAATTCCATGCTAGCCATTGAAATTATTAAAAAACTATACCTATATTTTTCAAATTATAATAAATTAAAATAGCAAAGTGTTTTTTGTGCTTGTTGAATATTTGGGTCACATTTGCCGAGTTTTCTTTATTCTGATTCACACCAAAAAGCGTACCTTAATTTACACTGAATGACTAATTTAACGAACAAAATAAAAACATTAAATACTCACATCGTTCAAAGACATCGTCGCACATAAACCACAAGCAAGCACTTCACTCCAAAACACTTGGTTTACGACTAACTGAACATTGGTTCGCACTCTGGTTCGTGTAGAACAAACTAGCTGGACAAAAGCAACTCTTCAATTACTAGTAGTTATTTACTAATATGAACTCATTAGCCCTATACATTAAGTAACTACCCTCACTAGGACCGTCATTAAGGTAAGTATTCAAACTGATAATTCACAGTGCATTCATTTGCATTTTTACACCATCATTGATAACATTATTTAAGTAATTAAAAGAAATTTGTGATAGTTTTTTTGTGATGGATTGTGTACATAAGGGTAAGTAGTTTTGTTTCAATTCATTTTTATCACAGGAACTTCATTCTATAATTTTATTAAATTAATTGTTTAGATAAAAGTGGACTTTTTCACCCATATTTTTGAATTCAATGGTCAAAAAATTAGATATCCACTCATGTCCACTCTGTAGAATCTATTTTATATGATTCTCACAAGTATCTAGTAGTAATTAGTAAAAAAAAATATTGCGAATTATTTGCACAACAATTTTTTTTCTTTTTTTTTCATTAAACTGTATTCACCGTCTCAAAAATGGATTTTTTCGAAGAATGGCTAAAACACCCAAAGGAAACGCGGAATGAGGAGCTGTTTCGGTTTATATCTTTGAGACATGCTTTTGACGGTGTTACGGAGCAGTCCCTGAGAGATGTTAAGGTCATCATCTCAAAATATTCGTCAAAATTAGCTGAAAAGTGGAGCAGCTGTGGAAGAAATCGAGAGCGGCTCCTAGAGAAGAAGTCGACGTGGCTGAAGGGAGTTGACATATCTTTCGATATGTCCTTAAATTTACCCAAACCAAAAAAGGGTTCACATTAGCTACCTATCTACTTAATTTAAAAAAATGGCAACTTAGATTAGCCGAAGACAAAGCTAGTGTGAAGCAATGTTCAGATGACATTAAAAGACGTTTTAAAAGTGAAATGTGCTTGATTGTAGACATACCAAAACCAGGGTTCGGTAACACTAATGACGGAAATATAGCGCGAAGATTTTTTTGAAAATCCCGAGGCGGCATTTGCCTTTATTACAGGGTTAGATGTTTCACTTATACAAAAATTTGGCATACTGCTTCGTGCTTTATCATCAGGATATGATATAAATATTGAAAAATTTGAAACCTTAGCTCAAGAAACCAGACACCTTTACGTAAATCTCTATCCATGGTATTATATACCCGCGACTGTTCACAAAATATTTCTGCACAGTGGTGATGTAATTAAATCATCACTTCTGCCTATCGGGCAGATTCCCGATGAAGCACAGGAAGCTCGGAATAATGACTGCAGAAGATTTCGTGAACACAACACACGAAAACGATCGCGGATTGCTACGAATAGAGATTTACTTAATATGTTATTAATAACATCTAACCCTGTAATAAATGGTTTAACAGAAGTTCCCCTGAAGAAATTAGGTTCGTTCCCTACCGAAGTCCTAGATTTAATAGTTCAACCTACAATGTAAGAAACAAAATGTTAATATAGTTTCTAGTTTCCATAGTTTTGCCACTCATGATCATGACTATTCAATGGATGATTCATCTGATAAAAGTGATGATAATGAGTGATAGATTTAGTTATTAAGTATTTTTATGTATCTGTTATTAGATTGTATAGTTACATTTATAGATAAATTATTTTAAAAAAATATTATGTTTTTATTTGACTATAGGTACCTGCTCAAACGACATGTCCTCAAAAAAGTATTAAGACCTTCCTATCTATGCTTAATAACCTCATTTATGAATAAAAATCGAAACAAGTAATTTTGTCAAGCTAGCTTGTTCTACGCGAACCATAGTGGTTCGGTCGGATGAGCGAACGTACTTTATTGATTTAAATAAAGATCATCAATAGAGAGGATTAGTTAGTAGTGTCTAATGATAAAAACTTACATTATATTCCCTTCCCCTTATATTTCCTATATTGCCTTATTCATATATATGCCTTTCTTATATTTTTAAATAGGTACATACATGTAAAAGTTATTTATTTTTATATAATTGTTGTAAGATTTTTATTATATTGTTGTTATCTCACGTAAACGTTTTATGATTTTAGACAATTGTGCAAGAAAGATAGACAAACCTATAAAACCTATTTTGTAAAAATTTTCATTGAATGTGCTCTAAGGTCTTCGCACATTACATCGACGCAACGCAGACTCCATTCAAACTCAACTCACATTGTGACATTGAAATGTAAGCTTTCTATCGTGTTAACTTGAGTTAAAAGAAGTGCACGACGCGTGGTTCACGCGCTGATCACCTGTGACAGTCACATGTAATGTTGAATTAACCACTCAAGTAACATGTACAAAGCTTATATTTAAATGCCATACTGTGAGTCGAGGTGGAATGAAGTCCACCTACCTACCTACGTTATTAGTAGGTGTCTATCTCCCTCTTAGGGAAAATTGTACAAACTATAAATCAACATTTAAGTTTTAAGCATTGGTTCAAACAGAAAAACATATGTAACCAAATATTAAAATTAAGTAGGTAAGTACTCACCTTATCTGTGATTTTGTCCTAAAAATGTTAATGCTAACGCAAAGATATATATAATTTGTATGAGACTGATTTTTTAATTATAATAATGAATCGTGACCATTTTATTATTTTTACTAACCTGACCAGTAAACTTTTGTACAGACGCCAGCACATCAAGCTACTACAATCTGTCAAATTTCTTCAATAGATTTTCAACTTTATAGCCATAGCATTACGGTTCAAGGTTGATTGGGAAAATTTGACAGTTTCGGGTAGCTTGACCTGCTGGCGTCTGTACTAACAAAACATCCATATTATCCCATTCATTTAAGATGGTTACGCTTATGTATGGTGCGGCCGCTTTTTCGTGACCTTTTCGATTTGGTCGGCTTGTTAGAGAATTTCTGACATATTCTTTTTGATTTAACTTTCAATAATTGAATCATTTTAATTTGTTTAAAGTATGCCACGTGTCTTAATGTTTTGGGAACTGCGTATTTCATCGCTAAAGTACGACCAGTCTAAAATTAATCAAACTTGTTTTTTTTCGTAATAAAGATACAAAATTTAATATTTTTGACGTTATAAGTAGACACTTATAACGTCAAAAATATTAAATTTTGTATCTATAATACGAAAAAAAACAAGTAAAAATACCAATGGTAGACACCATTGGTATTTTTTGCAGCTGTTTATTTTGTTATAAGTGTTTTGGTTTACTTGCAAATCCGTTTTTATCTGATGTTTGAAACCATTTAATTCCATTGGTTTACGACTACCAAATCAAAAACTAATGTTTAAACAAATTAGGGTAGGTAGAGTATTGCTATTTTTTTCAATCTTCTGCGTTGGGCCGTTTTCGAGATCTGGGAAATCCCAAAACGTTACCGCAGCAACATCTTAAATAACTCAAGAACCATATCACACACAAATTTTGCTATTTACAAACATTTAATAAGCAACAAAAACTATCTATTCATGGTTGGTGGTTCCGGGCTGAACGAAGTTTTGAAAATCGATTTTGCCAGGATAACGTTTCAAACGTTACTCCAGCAAAATGTGTTTTTCTCAAATAACTGTAAAACTACAATTCACACAGTTTGCTATTAGTAAACAAATTGCTTCTCATGATACACTAATTATTTGTTATGGTCTCACCTCTCAAATGCCCAACATTTTGCCAGAGTAACGCACACGTTCCAAAGAGGTTTGTACTTTTTCCTATGGAAGCTCTGCAAAGTTGCTGCGCGGTCGATGTAAAGATCTGATTTAGATTATCTGATATTGATTAGATTTAGATATCTATATATAAGATAACACAAGATCATATACCAGATATTTGGAGGTAAAGTTCTCATACTTAATCTTTGCCTCCAAATGTCCCGACGTTACGCTTTAGGACATTATATCCCATCATCTTCTGTTTGCCCTTCAACCATATTATGACAGTTCCATAGTGCGTCGCAAATGTGATGTTTAGTTTCTCTTTAACTTTGTGTTTTATAAAACTGACGTGTTAACAGACTTTCGTTGCTGTCGGTATCACATTGAAGACTTTTATTGCTATTCATGTAGTCAGTCCCAAGAGTGTTTAAAACATAAGCTACTATTAAAAAACTTATTGTTAATATTAATAGGGCACAAAGCTCATTAATCACAAGAATTTATTTGTATTAAAATAACATTACAGACCCAAAATTATAAATATGAAATTTAACATTAACATACAATTTGTCAGATCACATGTTATATAAAAATATCAATTAGTCTGGTATTTACATAATGATAATTGATGTTATGTACAAAAAATAATAATTTAAAAACTTGTTAAACAGGCCGGTAAGCTTTCTTTTCTCATTCATCCTAGATAAACACATTATATGATGAGTACATAATTCATTGTAAGATAGAACATAATTGTTAACAAAAAAGATAGATTTAAAAACTGTAGGTACATTTGTTTCCGTAAATCCTTCCCAAAACATGCATATGCATTTGTAGTAAATAGTAGATCTATTTGTCAATAGTGTCAGCCCTATAATGAGATTATTATTTCAAAAGTCCCTGAAAACAAATCTTGACTGCACTATGGACAAAGTCCTCAAATCTCAAAACAATAATTTGTTTTAATTACCTTAAGCATGTAAGTATTATTAAACTCCATTATTTTAAAAGTAGATTCAAAATAACTGATCAGTACCCCTTAATTAAATTGTACTACACTACAATTGAACCTGCATTTTGGATCACTCTAAGGATAAACTGAGTGATTACAGCATCAATAAAACATTGGCCTAGTCATGAATGAAATAAACGAATAAGTGCATAATACTGCCTATACCTAAACAAACAGATAATAATAAAATATGTTAAATCGTCATGAACTTAATTAAAACCGTTTTTCTTCTTACAATTAAACAGTTTGCCAGACACTAAATGAGACACAATAAAAGTTTTATTGCTGCATTTATGTGTTAATTTTCTGTCAAACAATGTGTGTTATAATTATGGATTATTAAATTAATACAAAAAGTAATATATCACTCACAATAAAACTTCACTAGGGATTCCTGTCCCCTTACAAAAATGTTTCACAAGTGTATATTAACTCTTATTATCACTGTTTGTCTTTATTGTTGAAGTCATTTTGAGGCTGGTGGGCTATAGTTGTTGATAAACTCTTGTATAAGTCTATTTGCCGTTTAGCTTCTAGCCATGCATTCACTTCCATTTGATGCCGTAGTAGCGCATGATGATGGGGCATCAGTTGCGGTTGCGTTTGAGACAATCGATAATCCGCCGAAGCATTCATAGTGGGATTTGTTTTTTGATTTGTTGTTATAGGCTGTCTTATTCCTGGTAATTTTCCTGTTGAAGGCATAAGTTTCAATCCAGGCTTAGAAGTCCCTGGTGATGCTTTTGATAGATCATTATTTGCAGAATTCATATTGGGTATCTGAGTACTAGTAATCTGGTTAGACTGGTTTATGTTTGGTTCTGGAGCAGAACTACCAGCTTGTTTTTCTTCTGCTATTACTAACTTTGGAGAAGAGCTAGGTGAACGAGTTTGCGACCTAGGGGAAGGTTGTGCTGCACTGGGAGGTGTATGAGGAGCAATGTGAGAACTTGGAGAAGCAACATTGGGACTCCCACCGGAAGGCTTCATTGGATTTGGTTTGGTACCAGCCACGTCCTGTCTGTTATTAATCTGCGATCCACTTGGGCCACCTTTGTCCAATTTTAGTTGATTTATATTAGATGTTGAAGGAATTCTTAATGGGCTGACACCAGAAGTCAGAGGTCTGTTTGTAATGCCACTAGGAAAAACATTACTTTGCGGTATAGTCAGAGGCATACTCTTAGTTGGAAGATTCTGTTTCTTAGCTAAATTGTCAATAGATTGCATAGTTTCAAATGCTTTATGAAAGGTTTGTTGTTGTGCTAGTTGATTTTGGATGTTGTGAGGAGTTGATAAGTCCAGAGCAGTGCTTGGCTTGGTCTCTAACACAGGCATGTTATTGGTACTTGACTTGTTCACAGGATTGTTCGACTTGTTTGCTGCATTAAATGATTTTGGAGTGGCAGGCATAAGCTTAGGAACCTGTGCCTTGTTTTTTGGCAACTTGGATTTTTTATCACTTTGCAAGCTTTGTAACTGCTGTTCAAATGTTTGCTGAAAAGTAATAGGAGCTGAAAGATTTCCACTTTGTTTCCCTAATTTAGTATCAGAAATAGGCTTCAAGTTAGGAACTGGGCCTTTAGCAGAGCTTTCTGATGATTTAGTTGGAGGTTTAGTTGGTGCTGTGATATTATCTGTTTTACTTGGTTGACCTGACTTGGTTTCATTATTACTTTCAAGTTTTTGTTTTTTTGTTTCAGTGTCTGGTAATTTTAGTATTTCTATATAGTTATGTACTGGCGGACTTGGAACTTTATGGGATGTGTTACTAGCACCAGCCAAGTTTTTATTTACCATACTTTTCTTGGGATCAGGATTTGTTGTTTCACTAGGATTTCGAGAATCTAACTTTTGATCAGTAAGTGTGATAGATAATGATGATGGTATATTAATTTTACATGAATCAAATAGAGATTTTAAAGGATCACCAGATGGTTGTGTTCCTGTGATTGGAGAACCAAGGGAGGATTTAACCTGAGATAATATTTTAGTTCTATCAATTGTAGGGTCACTGTTATTTGCTAATAGATCCATTCTTACTTTATTAACAGGTTGTCCTTTGTTTGACATTGGAACACTAGGCTTTAAATCAGGCATCTTTTTAACTGGAGGCTTTTGTACTTCATGTGGCTTCAAATTTGCTGTTTGTTCAGGCTTTGGTATTTGGAGTTTAAGTGGAGAAATTGTTTTCTGAGTTCCAGGGTGTGGCTGCATAGTGGAAGGAATCTCATTTGGGGGTTTGCGTTTAGGTGATGATATATTCTGAGGCACTGAAACTGTCCTTTTGACTCCAGGATTTTCTTGCTGCTTTGTAACTGTGATTTGCTGCTTTGTGTCTTTTGTGGGAACAGGCATGGGGGAAAGTACTTTAGGTGTCACCGCAGGTACTTGGGAATTTTTAGGGGATCCTTCCAACTCTTCCCCTTTTATTGCAGTGTCCAGTACTTTATTATTTTGGCTAGTAATAGTCACATTTGCAGCACCAGGAGGACTGAGTAAATGACTTATCTTTGCCTTTTCAAGTTCAATTTTTAGTTTTTTTAACTCTGGTGTATGCGGACTTGCTTGATATTTTCTTTTGGATGGTTCCCCAATCTTCTCGTCTAATTTTGGAGTATTCAATTGATTCTTAGATGCTGCATCATTAGAAGTGATTTGTTCATCAGAAGATTTTACTGGTGATGATTTAAGTGGCAACATACTTTTTGCAGTAAGCTCAAAAGAATTTAGAAATTGAGATTTTTCAACTTCATCATCATTTTTCTTAAAAGATGTGTCAGAATGTTTGACAGGATTTATCGTCTCAACCAAATCTTTACTTTGTTGTCCTGTTTTCTCATTATTCTTAGACATGTTACTTGCATGGCTTACCACATTACGGCCATCATCGGGCATTGGACTATCAGTTCCGGAAGAAGCTTCGGAGCCTTGATCATTCAAATGGGGAGCTGGACTACTTGCATTTGTATCTTCAGTTGAAGCAGGACTTGATTTTCTGTCGCTTAAATGACAGGAAGCTGAGCCTTTCCTATTGATTTCAAAAAGCCTATTTCGAATAGCTACATAATCTGTTATTTGGTAGAAAAAGCGCATTGGCTCATTCCTCTTCCAATTGTATATGTAAGCTATGTCCATCAAAGTATAGTAATCTGGTAAAGGAACTCTCTTGTACAAGATATCTATAGCAAATTGGGTGCTGTCAATATCAAATTTCATACTTAAAAATTTCTTGAGATGATTTATGTTGACAACAGCAGGGCATTGCAAAAACCTTCTTGGTGTTGCTGGTACAGGTTGTGGTTCATTGCTGTCAGATGATTTGCTAGATATACTATCAGTGTCAGTAGCATCAGCATATTCTAAAGAGAAGGATATCACATCTTCAGGACTGAAAATTATTCTTTCAGTGTCTTCTCCTCTCTGTTCAGGAGTAGCTGATGCAGCTGGGCCAGGTCTTGAGGAATAAAACTGCTGTCGCCTCTCCATTTCTTTTTGAAAAAGTCCTGGTACAAGTTTATAAACTATGTCTTGAAGTGCTTTATCTAATTTAATGTTTGGCTTGGCAGAATTGATCATCATTTCACATACAGGGCAGTAACTCTTTGCTCGCAAATGTTTGATGATACAACTTCGACAAAAGGAGTGTAAACATTCCACAATCGTGGTTGCATCGATGTAATAACCCCTACATAGAGGACATGTTATGTGTTCGTTGACTTCACCAAGTAAGGTTCTCTGAGGCACAACTGCAGCACTATTCTGCTCAGCCATTTTCACTACTTTTTTCTCTGGTTGTTTATTAGACGTAACCATTTTCAGGATCCACCGTTACTACAATATTATTGTATGGGCACACGTAGCTGCTAATAGTACAGCTAATGAACAGAGCATAATTTAACGTGTTTGGAGAATTTATCACTACCGCACTATAGATTCAACGCTTTATTTATTTAGAAACTCATTTTATATGGAAATCAATCAATAATATTACGGACAAAGCCAATAAAAAGTAGAGGACTCAACTTCGTCGCATCGCATAACGCCATGAAAATCGATTATGTTGGTAACACTGTTTTATTTATGTTCATTTAGCACAACAGGATCATAATTCTTTGATTACACGACTAATTATCAACGCTAACATTTATCTGCAAACACTTACCGTGTCAATATCTTGAGAGAACCAATTTAAACTCTGGAACAGTAAATAATCACTTGATAAAACTTTTGGCGCGAATACATTGACTGTATCGTCTTTATTATGCAAATGTCACAGTAAAAGTTCTATCAATTTGCTTCTTGAATCTTGATGTTGGTAGTACAAACTTTTTTTTTTTAATGACCTAATCCAATCTCCACAAGAAAGGATCTAAAAGAGTTTTAAGTGTTTACTTTCGAATACATCTCATAATTTGTATTAAAATGCTGGTCGATTTTAATAAACGGGGTTTGAGGCTTAGATCAAAAATAGATATAAATAAAGCCTGGTTCACACAAGACGATTTGGTTTGGACTTGTATCATAGTCATGCTTTGGAAAGCTGAGGGTTCGTGGAAGTTTTAAAAATACTGTGGGGTCATTACCATCCTTCTTTTTTTATTTATCTAAAGTCTGAAATATAGAACAAATCTTGTCGAGTAAAGTTTTCCATTTGAGCTAAGTTTTTGTCACTTTGGGTAATGTTTAGACGAGTCCGCGTAACACTTGTCAGTTTCCCTCATTCATCAGTTTATTTAATTCGCCAGTTTCGTTGATTAGTCACTGATTCGTCAGTTATACTTAAGGGAAAAGGTTTTACTGAAATCTAAATATAATACCTAACGATATGTCGTAAATTCAAATAAAATAAAATAGAACACAATTAAAAATGAAATTAAATTAAAATTAAAAATTAAAATTCATTTATTTCGGATAACTAATTGATCCATAATTCCATTCACTCCGACTTAAAATAAAATAAATAAATATAAGATTAAATTAAATTAAAAATTACAAATGAATTAAAAATAAAAGAGATTAAAAATTAAACAAATTAAATAAAAAATAAAACCTAGAATTACAAAATTAAATTAAAAATAAAAATTAAATTAAAATACATTTAAATTACTCGCTTAATAAAGGATCTCCATATCGGCGAAGAGATCCTATCAGCTACAGTCTTCAGAATTCCGTTGCAACTGCCACGCATTCTGCAGATCAGGGATCCGGTTTTCTTGCGGATGACTGCATGAAAGCCATCCGTGCGATACAGCGCAAACATCCCCGATGCACTACAGAAGCGAGGCAGCCCCAACATCATCCTGAATATGTTATTATACTGGATGCGCAGGACATCCAGCGACCTTTTGGTGTGACTGACCCACAGATTTCCCGTATAAAAGCTTTGACAATACGCCTTGAACAAGGTTACCTTTACTTGTTCAGAGCAGCGGGAAAATCTGCGGGCCAGCATGTTACCTCTGATCGCCAAAGCCCTGCGCTCCCTCTCTATATCCAGGTCGTCTTCAAGACCCTCGGTAATTAAGTGCCCCAAGTATTTAAATTTCGTGACACGATTTATGCACAAGCCATTTAGGGTTATATTATGTGAATACTCGGGGCATCCACCGGTGGCCCTAAAGATCATAAACTCCGTTTTTTGGACATTGTATACAAGGCCATGTGCACCAGCATATGCCTCACACACCCGTAACAAATTTTATGAACCCGAAATTAATGCGATCGAAGAATTTAAAAAAAACTTTAAATCTCAGATTTCAATTTATTTATGCTTTTTAACACGTTTTTTTGTTAATTTATGTTAGTAACTCTTAACCGACTCAAACACGGCCAAACGTAATTATTTTCGGGTTCATTTTTTGAAGTTGAAAAAATATCTTAATCGTTTTTTTTTTTAATATTTCTTTAAAATCGGCAGCTAATTTTAATGCTTTAGGCTTTAGGTGTCATAAAAAATTACATCTGTGCTAAAAGCTGTCAAATAGATCTCAATATCTATTTTAATTAGCAGACGTGTGTGCAGTTTTCTACAGACTATACTTTGGCTGAGAAATCGACGAAAACTGGCGAACACTGGAAACTGTCGAGTTAACGCAACTGTATAATCGGCAAAACTGACGAATCGGTGAAACTGACTAATCAACAAAACTGGGCGAATTAAATGAACTGATGACTGAGGGAAACTGACCAGTGTTACGCGGACTTGTTCAGACGGATAGTATTGTCGATCTTAGACCATAATTTAAGGATTTATAATTAAAAAAATATTTCTAAGAAATGCAACATAGATGAGAATGCTTCGAAAAGCCCTCGGAGAGGCTACATTTTTTTTTTAATTTGAACGTTGTTTCACGGGCCTCTCTGTATATCCAATTTAAAAACAAAATTAAATGTAATTTTATGGCACAGAATAAATTTTATTCGCTCGGAATACCCTTTTAAAATTGAGTCCGCGTATCACTGCCCACTGCGAAAAGCAAAAGAGTTGTTGTGTTTTTAAATTCTTCGATCGCATTCATTTCCTTTTTAATTGACTCTATTTTATTTTATTTGAATTTACGACATATCATTATTATATCATGTTATATTTAGCTTTCAGTTACGTAATCTTAGAAGGTGAGTACAGATGCCAGCACATCAAGCTACTACAATCTGTCAAATTTCTTTAATAGATTTTCAACTTTATCGCTAAAGCATTAAGGTTCAAGGTTGATTGGGAAAATTTGACAGTTTCGGATAGCTTGACCTGCTGGCGTCTGTACATTTTTTGAAATAAAGTGTGAGATTTATAAGGTTAGGTATTCCTTACAGCAGCATAAATTATCCACAATACGTGTTTTCCATCTCGTAAAAACTTTTACCATTGTGTGTATACATATAAGACTGACAAGTCGGCAAAAAATGGCAAACATTGGAAACTGTCGAGATAACGCAACTGTCTTATCGGCAAAACTGACGAATCAGTGAAACTGACTAATCAATGAAACTGGCGAATTAAATAAACTGACGATTGAGGGATACTG
Source organism: Apamea monoglypha (assembly GCA_911387795.2). NCBI lineage: Eukaryota > Metazoa > Arthropoda > Insecta > Lepidoptera > Noctuidae > Apamea > Apamea monoglypha. The sequence continues at coordinate 11,857,919 of OU426921.1, forward strand.
TAAACTCGTCTGTATGCGTCAGGCCGCACACGATCATTTCATAAAGCAATGGCGCTGAAGATCTCGTTTCTTTTTGTCCTTTTTGTAAATGAAAGTGGATCTCTGATCGTGAAGCTCGAAACAGAAACATTACGTGGTTTTTTTGGTCCCTTCTTGCCGCACCTACTCAGCTATCAACTTTCACCCAGTATATGCTTGCTAAAAACCCACTGGGCTACCAAAACGGTTAATAAAAGATCAAACACGTAATCCACACCGTTTGGCCGTCTCAGGGGGCCTTTTATTTTAAACACTTTTCTGTGATGGCAACATCAGAAGACTTTGTCAAACTCTCTAGCAACTTCGTTGTAGACCTTCTTTTCATTCAACGGAGTCTCGAGCACAGACCGATATCTGCATCGTGAATTATATTAAGAATCAAGAACTCCTTTTGAAGGAGGAAAGTTAAACCCTTTCCTTCTTAAACATGAGAGCGAAGGTATATATCTATTTGTGTAGTAAAATAACATTTTTAGCAAATTGTTTTCATCAACATGTTATGTTTGGTTGAACCGCGTTTTGATTTGTGGTGTGTTTCAATTGTTTCAGTGGCGTAAGAAGCGCATGCGAAGGCTAAAGCGTAAAAGGAGGAAGATGCGTGCGAGGTCCAAATAAATGGTATGAATATATAATAAATTTTCTAGCACAGCCACAGCGCCTTGGCTTGTCTGCAAGACTCCCGAGCTATTAACCGGCATCCTCCCATTGTTCATGTGATGATTGCTCTAAAGAGATCGATCTCAATATTAAATACGGTACTTTAGTAAGAAATGTATAATTTCAACCTCGTGTCTAAAAAAATCATTTCCGAACTGCCCAACCCAAGGACGTTTTTTGCATTATTTCTTGTGTTACTGCAATCGTCAGATAAAACTATTCAATTCATCGAAAAACATGTGCTCCGACTTGAACTTACTGGTAATAATATGAATTTATTATATTTTTCTAACTTCATTGAGTGTTTCTGGTAGGTAACAACTTTGTTGCATTTAAATACTTGAATAACTTTGATTGTTGCCCATATAAAGCATTTGGATTCGCAGACCTGGATTTATCTGAAAAAGATGTTCATTGGTATAGCATGTGCTTTAATACAGCACATGCTAGTGCAGTTCATATTCAGCTCATATCATAAACATTGGAAACATGAGGCATTCCGCATTAGAGGTTGTCTATCATGGCATAAAATGTAACGTTTGTAATTTGGGCACTAGAGGTTATGTTATTGAATTTAATTAAAAAAACTGTGTGCTTAGAGATAGTGGTTAATCATCAACTATTTTGTTTACTACATTGCTTTTCTGATAGTAAATGATGATGGGTATGAAACCATTAGGTCCATTCTAATTGATTGGTTTTTAAAACCATTTCTGTAATAACTTGAAAAACGCTACCTAACTTGCCTCTTTTGATCAGTTGGTATTGTAATTTGGTACCCTTACATTCAGTATTTTCTGTAATTCTGTATAAGAGCAAAGGATTCGTTTTGGTCCCAAGAAAGACATGATTGAACTGGAGGTTATGCTCCTTTTAATTCAGAACTGCATTCAAAACTTTCAGGTAGTTATTTTCATTCATCTTGCACAGCCAATGCTGGGCACAGACCTCTTTTCTTATACCAACCCCCATGCTCCAGTCTCTTCCAGACCTTAGATGCCACTTGATCACTGTCTTATTCCACCTGTCATCCCTGCGCCTAGCCATGTGTCCTGTCCAACTCTATTTGACTTTCATAATTACCTGTCTCTCACGTTTTTTTGTTATTTCTCTTGTGTATAAGAGAAATTATTGGTGCCACTAGCTGTATAATTTATACCAAAGTATCCATCGGAATGCCATTGGACAAACTTTCTAAAATGTTAGTTTTGTCTGAAAGTACCTATCCAAGTTGAGTGGACATTTCAGTTTATCCCTGATAGTTACTTTTTTTTGTCTGTCCATGTGGCTGTGTTGTTTTTTTCTGCAGTGTATTTTGATGCGGTTATCAACATCAATAGAGCCCAGAAAGATTAAGTATTTGTATAATATAATTAGTTAACTCTTCTGAAAAACCTTGTGAAGCAGGGTAGGTCACTAGTAATATATATTTTGCCCGCATGATCTGAAATTATGCATCAGGAAGGTACTACTGGGATTAAAGCATTGTATGTGTTAATTTAATGGTCTACCTGTGCCTAATTTGAGCCCAATCTGGTCAGCCACTAAGGCGTGAAAAGGTAACGGACCAAATTTTCATGGTGTTACCCCTCTGAGGCAGTCGTTATCTCATCATGAGACAAACGTAAAGAATTAGAGGGCATATTAGTATGCTTGCTCCACCCTTGTAATATGAAATTGTATCACGAGGACTATTAAAAAGCATACAAACAGATTATATTACAGTAGTAAAGTCAATTGCATGTAAGTGCTTAGACTTAAGATGGCTTTGTCCTGTTGCACATAATATGATGAATAAATTAATTTTAAATATAAATTTTATGACGAATCTTCGTGGTGGGCAAAACTTCTTGTTGACTCTTTATGTGATTGCTTGTGTTGATTAGTGGCCTTGTATGGTGCAAAATATAGACCATAGATGCCACATGATCGCTTAAACAAGTATGCCTCGACACTGGGGCAGTAGCTATCATACGGAACTTGCTTCAAATGTGATGACGCTCGGAGATCCAAAGCTAGTCAGAGTCATCTTTTTCTATGATTACATACCCGCGCTAAAGGGCGCATAACACTAGTAGAGCGAGTGGCCGACAAAACAATTTGAACCTTATGTTTATACAGATGAGTTGCAAATGTTTTTGAGTTTTTCGTTAATAGTTCATGTTTTAACACTTAGATTATAATAGATTTTGGAATGTGACGTCACGAAATTTAGGACACCTCCCAGCCCCTTGTCACACTTTGTCGACCCCCTCCCTCTCCCTTAACATGTGACGTAATATATGGATGGCCCCTAAACTGTTAGAAAACTTATGTTTATTTTATTGTTTCAGGTACACGGGTGTGGAATTTAGATTCATCTAATATTACTACTAGTGTATCAAATAAAAACTAAAAAAAGTAACGATTTTGTTTAATTTCCTAGTCGTACATAACTCAACTACAATAAGTCATACCATCAATAAGTACAAACCACTGAATACATTTAGCACTAAACGAATTTAAAATGTAGTTTTGACGGGTGTTTTACATGCTTCGTGGTGTGTGGTGCAAGAGGGCGATATTTTGTGCTTTTGCCCATCCTCTCTGGCATGCTCTAGTTTTGGACCGACATTACAGCAGCGTTACCTTACCTACCATTGATGGATAAAAAATACCTACCTAGCGTTGAGCAATGGGGGGAGGCTCTTGATTCGATCGAGCTGTTAGGCGCCTATTCAGTTGCCAGACTGCAGCTGAAAGGAAAGGAAATCTATGGCTAGGATAGGACCGACATTTTATTAATTTTGGTTTTGGTAGTTATATAATACGTACATTATTAGTGTATGTTGATCATAATGGTTATATGTAGGTAATTATTTCCTGTCGCTTGTTTTCATGTGCAATTTTTGGATTGTAATTTTTTATTTCGTGACAGAATGTGATTGTGCATTTAGTCAAAAATAGCCTTTCATCCCAGAATACCAGATTCTCAAAATATCAGATTTATAATAATTTTATAAAAAAAAAACTAGCTAGTTTTACCAAACCACATAAAGTTGTGAAAAAATAAAAGGCCCGTTTTGACATTGACAGTTCTAGTAGTTAATAAAGATCAAATTCGCAAAACATATTTGTTTGTATGAAACTGACCGGTGTCAAGAACGCATTTTCAAATGTCAAAACGGGGCTTTTATTTTTTGACAACTTTAATGAGGTGTCCGTTACCCTGGCCAGATGTTGTCGAAAATGGTAATTTGAATCTTATAGATAATTAGATTTGCGGCTTCTGTAATTGTTGCGCACATTTTTAAATTTGTTGCGCTTATAGTTTTTTAATTATTTCACAAAAACATTTCCTGCTGCGGTAACGTTACCCTAGCCAGACCTTTTTCTTTCTAATGGGAATATTTAAATAAAAACTAGCTATAAAATTAGTTGTCTAGATGAAGTAAATGTTGTGCCTTATTTTGTATTCAAGTTTTCTTCGGTTGCGAAGTTATTCGAGATTTTGCTGGAGTAACGTTTCTGGTTTTGCTAGATCTTTGAAACGGTTAAACGGATTCTTATCATATTTTGTACATGACTTCTTAGGAACTAGTTTAAATTTGTTTTTCAATAAAAAAACCAAAATAATGCATAGCTTAAAGGTTATTTCATTAACCTTTTGAACGCCAGAGTATAAACGTATCGCCGTACCCCTGACGCCAGGCCACTTTTCTGTCAAATGACCTTCATAAAAAATAGGGATTTCAAAACTTATATCGATATACAACTGAGTTTTTATTTTCGTCTTTAATTTTCTAATAAACCGTACTCACGACACTGAAATTTTATTTAACCTGCCACTATATTCCAATATAGTAATCTTTACACAGCATTTAACAGAGACTATCAATGAAAAAGCAGATATTAGAAAACTAAAAAAATATATTTATTACAATATGGTTACAACACTATTCAACATGACTTGTCATGGTATTGTGACAATGGCGTTGCTTGCCAGTCAATTTTATGAAATTCTCGCATCGAATTAGGGATGTAGCAGTGTACACGTTGGTTATCGATTCTAATAAGTAAGTATTCTTTTCTAATATAATACCTATCCATATCTAAAATACGCAAGGATTTTAATGTAGTAATAAAAAAAAATTGAAATCAGTATTTTAATTATTGTTTTTTTTTAGATGTAAAAAATACGCAGAAATAATTTAAAAATCAACAGTTACATATACCTAATAATTATTATTACGAATCAGTCTTAAAATATCACAAATCTTTAACAAAATGTACCTAATAATATACTAGGAAGAACATCATTTAGTACCTAATAATAATAATATCTATTTTGGGTTCAAAATTAAAATCACAAAATTCTATAAAGCTTTTTATTTTTCCTTATAATTATTATCAGAAAGCAAAAGTTATTATAGTTCTAAACTTTATGTCCGCTGTTTGTAAACGACAATCTATGTACCTATATACTTCGGAGCGGCCATATCGGCCTGGCCACGACTCCGGTCTAAGCCAAAGCGGTAAAGTGTGTAGAATAATAATAAGTACACTAACTGGTTCCGTCTTAGTAGTATATTTAAAATTAATCATTTTTTAATTAGGTTAGCTTACATATTAGGTGCATACTATGATTACTACCTTTATTAATGCATACCTATGTAGACAGTGTGCGCTGGTCTAGGTACGACATTTTACTCATTCGTAAGAGTTATATAAAAAAAAACAAGAACAATAAGGTCAGATAATATTTTCAACGATTGATTCATATCATAAGTAAATCTAATAAAAGAGAAAATATTTCAGGTGCTTATCAAAGCCTGTATCGTTCTTCTATAATAGTGTGAGTTATTTTTTGAAAAAAAATCGTTTAAGAAATTACTGACCTGTTTTTGTCCCTAATAAATAAATTAAAATGTTGATATAACATTTTTGATCAGTTTTTAAAATAATTCACTTCTAAATCATCTTCTTGTATTGATTCCGCTTCCGAGAACTCTTCGCCATCTCAAATTCCCTCTAATATTCGAAGAAGTTCTTCGGTAGTCATTACACTCATGATCACGGTTTATACTATAACTAACTTACACGATATTTTAATAATAAACAAATACAAAAAAAAAATTAAAGCACTTCACTAAACTTAATCGCCTGCGCTTACGACGTCACCGCTGTGTCATACATTTATGACTATGGCGTACAGGGGACTGATAATATTGGTTTGCGCTAGGGATGCGCAAGAGATGAGTTTAACAAGTGTCGATATTAGACATTTGCATATTTTATTTTTGATTGTGTAGCTAGAGGCACGGTAGTATAAGGCTAAGTAGTTTTAAAAATACGTTTTATTTCTCCTGATACCAACTTATACACAAATAAAATACTCTGGACCAAAATTTCATATTCATCTTCTTAAGTTTTTATTGATTTTACAATCATATGTCACAACACTAGCTGTCACATATAGCGGACTACGGCGTGTGGGGGACTCCTTTTATACGCGTTTAACATCTACTTTTAAAACAACAAATTTCTCGATATTGGTGGTTTATTTATATTAGTTTCATGCAATACAATATAGACGGAAGCTTAAACTTTTAAATTATATAAATAAAAACACACAAAAGTAATGATTAAATAGTTTATTTCATAATATGGTGCGACGTGTATTTTGTCATCTATTTGTGACGTTGGCGTTCAGGGTAAGATTTCGTTTGTCACGTATATGTGACAATGGCGTTCAAAAGGTTAAATAGAAAAACACTTCAATTGGTCCCAGCACTCTCAATAAGAGGTCTAAAGACTTACTTTAAACATTATTTTGAAGCTTGTAACTGCCTTCAAATGTATCTGAAGTTTCATTAGTATCCTGTAAGTATTTAACAAGTTATGATGATATTCAGTTCCTCAGGAGCACGGTCTTGATGCGTGCGGTGTTATTTGGCCACTGGATTGGATATATGAACTGAATGTTATGTCAATTATTAGTTTTTTAGTTCAGTTGTATATCAGTAAAATTTCAGCTCAGTACATTGGATAATTAATGAGATAATACGATTAAAGTCATTAGGAAGTGAATGACCGTGGTAACCCGACCAAGTTTAGGTGGTTATGAAAAAGCGAAAACGCAGAACATTATACTATCTTTTGAAATATGTAGGATAGTGTTGCAAATTTAGTACAGACATGTACACAAGTTTTAAAAAAAACTACATGATTATTAAAAATGTTTATTTACAGGTAAAATAATCATTTCAATTGAACTTTTAAAGTATTAATAAATTTATACTTAAAACAATCACAGATTAAAATTACACATAGTAATTTTGCTAACGGTAACGGTAAAAATCGGTCGCTAAGTCATGAATTTCATTAATCAAGTTTCAAGTCATATGTTGACAATGTACTACACAAAAACCTTCCACTTGAATCAATCTATTAAAAACCTGCTTCAGTATCCGTTGCGTAGTTTTAAAGATTTAAGCAAACAGGTACCGACAAACGGAAAGCGACTTTGTTTTATAGGTACTATGTAGCGAAGGATAAATATGTCGTTATCATTGTTGAGAATTCCAGTCCAGGTAATAACTAAGTACGAGAAAAAAAGAAAATAATAAGAAAGGTTCTAAAATCAAATAATTAAGCATTAAAATAAATACAGTTTTAGATAAGTACCTAACAGTCTACATATTATTAATAATATTGCCACTATTTCTGTAGTTACATTATGCAAGCTTACCTTGTTCGTGAATTCAGCAAGCAGCCCGCACCATAATTAATATGATCATCAATAGAAGCACTCCACATTAGCAGCAGTAATTCGCCACACTTGTTATTATAAATAGCTCTCACGCACTCGATAAATATTTGCAAAAACAGGAAACGGAACTGCCGAAGCGCACGCGCACTCTATACAAGATGAATTATGTGATTATGGAGCATGTTTAGTGCGTTATGCAAACAATGTATTATCCCTTCACCCCACCCCTCCCGCGTCCCACCGAACTACATGTTAAATCGGTGATTTTTGTTATGTCTGTGCAACTGGAAGATAATAATAATGTTTTCATAGTACAGAAAATATTATTATATTATTGTGTATTTAACAGTGTACGCGTCTGTACCGAAATTGTAAGGTGTATTATACTAAACATTTCAAAAGATAGTATAATGTTCTGCGTTTTCGCTTTTTCGTAACCACCTAAACTTGGTCGGGTTACAACGGTCATTCACTTCCTAATGACTTTAATCGTATTATCTCATTAATTATCCAACGTACTGAGCTGAAATTTTACTGTTATACAACTGAACTAAAAAACTAATAATTGACATAACATTCAGTTCATATATCCAATCCAGTGGCCAAATAACACTGCGCGCATCAAGACCGTGCTCGTGAGGAACTGACTATCATAATAACTTGTTAAATACTTACAGGATACTAATGAAACTTCAGATACATTTGAAGGCAGTTACAAGCTTCAAAATAATGTTTAAAGTAAGTCTTTAGACCTCTTATTGAGAGTGCTGGGACCAATTGAAGTGTTTTTCTATTTAATGAAATAACCTTTAAGCTATGTATTATTTTGGTTTTTTTATTGAAAAACAAATTTAAACTAGTTCCTAAGAAGTCATGTACAAAATATGATAAGAATCCGTTTAACCGTTTCAAAGATCTAGCAAAACCAGAAACGTTACTCCAGCAAAATCTCGAATAACTTCGCAACCGAAGAAAACTTGAATACAAAATAAGGCACAACATTTACTTCATCTAGACAACTAATTTTATAGCTAGTTTTTATTTAAATATTCCCATTAGAAAGAAAAAGGTCTGGCTAGGGTAACGTTACCGCAGCAGGAAATGTTTTTGTGAAATAATTAAAAAACTATAAGCGCAACAAATTTAAAAATGTGCGCAACAATTACAGAAGCCGCAAATCTAATTATCTATAAGATTCAAATTACCATTTTCGACAACATCTGGCCAGGGTAACGGACACCTCTTGTCTCTTTCCGACTTGCTAGACAAAAGTTATGATAGCTCAGCTAAAATACATGATGTAAACATAATTTATAGCCTATAGTACTCACACATAAATTAGCTTTCTACCTACCAGTGAAAACCTTTTTAGAATTGGATCATTAACTCCAGAGATTACCTACCCTCTACATACAAACAAACAAATTGTACCTCTTTATAATATTAGTGTAGCTAAAATAAAAACAACAATAACATTTCTGTTATACAGTTAAATAAATCTACCTTTTTATTAAAAATAAATATTATTACATACTTATTAACATAAAATCAAAAAATTCTTTTAATGTGTAAAAAATATTTTGGGGAAGCCAATTTTTTAAACTTTTTTTTGTAAAAATTAAATGATAGGTAGCTCTCTTATTAGTTTTGGAATATGGCTATATATTTTAATGATCATTAAGATAGCTGTTTCTGTAGTGGAGTACTATTACAAAAATGGTTTTTTAACTTGGTGGGGTCTCTTTTTGCAAATTATTGTTTTCGGCTACAGTGGAGAAGAAGAGAGTTTTCCTGACAAATATGGCTATTTCTAAGAAGTAAGTAGAAGATAAAGTAAGAACCTTTAACTATTAAAAATTGATCTACAGCTCTCGTATGGAGGCGCCCCAGTTATTGCTCGCAAGCATTTTTTTTGCGCTATGAAAGCTCTTTATATGTGTGATGACTATGAGTTACCCCTTAAGAGTAATTCGTACCTCAATACAGACGCTACGTAGCCGTGATAGGCGTTTATTGCAGTTTCTTCATTCGCTGTTTTGCATAGTTCTCTTAATGCATATACAAATCTGTTTATTTTTTGACATAGATTTTCAATGTGTATTCCTTAATTACAATTTTCATCTAGTTATGCGCTCTATCTGACTGATTGTCGTCTGACGGTCTTATAATTTGCAACGATACACGCATTTTATATCGATGTTATCCAACCGGATTTTGGACTCTAATGGAAGATGTTCGTGACTGGATCGTCGCTCCAGTCCGTGATCAAAAATCAATCAAAATAAATGCTGTCAGCAAGATTGAGCGTCTAATCGACCTTCCCCATTGTTTCTTGATATCTCTTGAAATTATGGAATTAGTATGTACAGACGCCAGCAGGTCAAGCTACCCGAAACTGTCAAATTTTCCCAGTCAACCTTGAATCTTAATGCTTTAGAGATAAAGTTGAAATTTGACAGATTCTAGTAACTTGATGTGCTAGCACATCAATCTACTATAATCTGTCTCTTCAATAGATTTTCAACTTTATCTCTGAATTATTAGGTTCAAGGTTGACTGAGAAAATTTTAGTTTCGGTAGCTTGATGTGCTGGCGTCTGTACTTTAGACTTGAAATATAGGTATTTAAAAAACCGGCCAAGTTCGTGTCGAACCACGCACAATGAAGGGCTCCGTAGTTGGTATAAATTTATCCCAAGAACTAACCTAACATAGTAGTTGAACGCACGTACCAGGCGTTCTTGAGAAAGCAAGATGGTGGCGTAGGTTCCGATTTAGGCCACGCGCCAAAATAACCTTGTAGCGCAGTACTTTAGTTTTCCATATACTGTTCCATTGAATAAGGGATTCTTTTTTCAAAGCTTGTAGACAATTTTCAACGACATCCATTGAGATCGCTATCGGCATGCTTCTTTATTTGTCACATTTTGAAGTTAATTTATTTCAATAATTTTTATTTTATTTAGTGCACACATGGACATATAAATCAAAATCGGAAATGGGTAGAATGGGCGTTATTAAATGGGAAAAAACCACACAATGTCGACCTGTGCATAACATTATATCGTCGGATTTCCCCAAATACAATCCCCAGCCATGGAAGTTTATGGTAAGTCGCACCCACGAAAATAATGCGGGTAGTCGACCAAAAGTTCAGCTTAGTTAGCGCTAGCTAGCTCACAGCTACCCTAAAGTCCCATGTATGTAGGTATGTGTGCATTGCATTATTTTATAACAGGGATTGCTGGAGTCATGTTTTTCACTAGGCCCTAGGGTTGCTCGGGGCCCCCAATGATATTAACAGCAGGGAATTCAAAAAAATAATATAGCAAACATCCTGAGAATTTAAAACCCTCTAGCCTTGTCGAGTCCGAAGCTATGGGGGTTTGAAAATACGACGAAACGCTTCGAGAAAAGGTAGATCGTGCCCTCCTGCTGTTTGTTTTTGGAGCGTCGTGGCGGGGGGACCGATTGTGAAGAAACTTTTGTAAGTTGTTGCGTGCGCACCGCGGAAGGTTCCTAGCAAAAATGAAAAAGGCATTGCACATGTTATTATTGATAGCAATACCAACAAAGATCGCGCTGCTATACCTACTTACGAAAAGGACGAAAATTATACCGTGGTTACACTTACGATGCTACACCTACAATACATTGGGTTTTTTGTGGGAGATAAAGATTAATTTGCTAGGTTTTTTGCTTTTTTGCTAGACTAATTTCGTATGTTAGGCAAGCTTATTAAGTTCGTTAATAATAGAAAAAGTAGGTACGCCCTGGGAGGACATCATAAATTGTATCTTATTAGTGACTAGCTGCTGCCCGCGACTTCGTTCGCGTGGAATTTTTGGTTCCTCGGACCCGAGTACCCGACCCGTCGCAACGCGGCGCCTGCCCGCGCTATTACTTCGTTTTCGCTTAGCGGACTTCTTCTTTCGGACTTTTTTTCTTTCTGCTCGGCTCCGAAGAGTCGTAGCGAGATGTTAACTAGCCTTTCTCAAGAATTGGGCTATAAATCAAATGCAAAAATGTTTTTTCATATCAGACCGGTAGTTCCAGAGATTAGCGCGTTCAAACTCTTCAAACTCTTCAAACAAACACTTCACCTTTATTATTACCTCAACTTGAGGTAGAAACAATCGTAAACCAGAATTGCTAAGAGGAGAATGAACGAAGTATTAAAACAACCAAAACCAATAGAAATCGATAGAACGACATCCAACCAATTTACATCACCCAAATGACTACCTACCGACAATGTCATCAATCCGCGTAAAGTATGAACACCGCGAGTCAGAACAAAGACGTACCTAATGCATAACGCCAACTATGGGTAAATGGATAAAACGTCTGCACGAAGCATTGAGCACTGAGCGGTATGAATGAAAGTTGTATTCGTGAATGTTTTAGCAGCATTTTGCGTTTTAGTAAATTTATAATTATCTCCGAAACTATACAATATGTATCTAACAAAGACCCTGTTGTTCATTTTAAGGACGTATACATTTACCTACAAGCACAACATTGATGAAATTATAATTTAAAAAAAAATAAGCATTTGCTAGTTGAGAGGTCAAAATCAAATAACTATTAAAATCAACACATTCAAAAAAATAAGCGGCGGCGGGCGGTGCAGCGGTACCGAGCCAAGAGAGTGGCTCGTTTTATCTCTTTCTGGTTTCGCGTCATCGCTTCATGCAGAATTGCAGAGGTAAGAAATCGGTTAAACATTACAAATATTAATAGGTAATAAAATATTTATTTTAATTATTTTTGTTTTGTTGAACAGTATTTTATAAATGACTTGCTTTAATTACGTATGTATACCGATTTTTAAAACGTAGGTAGAAGGAACAACAGGGTTTTTGTTACATATTGTATATGACCAATTAACATATTGTAAAGGGTAAACCTTATCTCTATCATGTCCTTGTGATCATAAAATAATTTATTTTGATGAGGATTCATATTTAAAAATTATGTTTTCATCCAAACGTAAGCATGTCAAAAAAATACTTTTTTAAAACATATAAGCGATAATATGTCGCGGACTTTTTTGTAGAACTATTTAAGGATTGCCATAAGTAAGTACATTGTTTTAGTTATACAACGTGTAACGTTAAATACGCAAAACCTGAAAATAGTTTGATCAGAATAACGAGCAGAATCAATTGAAGCACTTTTTAATATAGGACACATTTTTCAAAAAGCCGCGGTTTCTCCCGCATAAGTTTCGTTCCCGTGGGAATATCGGGATAAAAAGTATCCTATGTGTTAATCCTGGTTATAAACTATCTGTATGCCAAATTTTATCCAAATCGGTTCAGTCGTTTTGGCGTGAAAGAGTAACAAACATCCATATAAACTTTCGCGTTTATAATATTATTATATAACTAGCTTCTGCCCGCGGCTTCGCCCGCGTGGATGTCGGAAATTATCCCACGGGAACATGCTACCGAAACAAAAAGTAGCCTATACAGCCTATTAAGGCATTAAGTCAGCCTTTGTACCTTTTCTGTATGCAAAAAGTTTAAATAATTAAATCTATGTTACTCCATAACATCAGCTATCTGCCAGTGAAAGTCCTGTCAGAACCGGTCTTGCCGTTTCGAAGATTAGCCGCAACAAACAGACAAACAAAAATTAAAAAAAATGTTTTTTATATAAGTACTTAGCGTGTATATTTTCATTTTCATACGTATTTAGTCAAATCTATTATTTTTCAAGACACCACTTCACTCTTCAAAAGGTAGTTGTTTTTGAAAATAATGATGAAGATCTCAGAATTCATTCAGAAATGAATGAATTATGAGATCCTCATCAGCAAGCATCATGAGATTCAGCGAGCAATGGACAAAAGTGTCAACATTTTTATGCATGAGTACGTGTCTTTTGACTATGTGTATCTTATGTCTTTTTCGTTTTTTTAAATTTATTATTATTATTTTTTTACTTGTAATTGTGCGTTTTGTTTGTGCAGAATAAAATATTTTTCTTTCTTTCTTTCTTTTATTATTTATTATTTACGTCTATGCCTTATAAAAGTAAACCTAAGTACCTTCCTAATTAAAAAAAAAATAAACTCAATAACAGAAAATAAAATAGCTACCTACCTAAATAAACCTATTTCTCATGATAACTAATCTAAACTGAATAAATAAGCAAAATCCCTAAAAACTAAGATATTAGTTTTTAGGGATTTTGCGATATTGTATCTTAACACTGCAGACCCACTGTACCCCTAGTAAGATAAAATATTATAGTATCTTAGCCGCGTGCAGCGCCCCTTGGTGAACTCCACTGCGGGTGACGTAACCTACGACAAACTTATTATTTGCGGTTGGTACAGTAATCGGATCTAGGGACGAACCGCAAAATTAAGTTTCTTTTTTATTGTATACCTATACTTTTCCAGGAGTTTCATCGTAATCGAACCGGTAGTTTTTGCGTGATGCCTGAACAAACAGACAGAGAGACAAAAAAATTTTTAATCACATTTTTAGGTTCGGTGTCGGTCTAGTAACACCCCCTGCCATTTATTTTTTTGATATTTTCAATGTACAGAATTTTCACTTCTACAGATTTATTATAAGTATAGATTATAATTATTATAAATCATATTAGTAGGATATAGTAGGAATAGGATAGGACAGTAGGATTAGTATTAGTATAGATATATTCGGAAACGATATGTACCTAAACGAGGCAAAAGGAGTATGTAAGGATCGTAGAAGATGGTGTTCTGTAATTTCTGCCTAGCCCCATGGGAAGAAGGCGTGCTTAAAATCATGGCTTAGTTAGAATTTAGACTTCAAAAATTTAGAACTAGGTACCTAAATAGATCCCAAATCATGGCTACCTAATAGATACTTATGTCCTATATTAAGTGTCTTTCTCGAAAAAAAACAAAACGATAATATTTTCCAAACGAAACAGCAGCTATGCGGCGGCTATTAGATAATTCATCAATCAAAAGCTGACCAAGCTAAGAATGAAAGCGACGTTTCATTCTGAAATATTGGCAAATCCATTCAGGGTTATTCGGGTAGGTACTTATTAGGCAGGCAAATCACGATATGTATTTAATTCTAAAGAATAACTTCCTTAAAGAATGAGAAAACTCTGTCTGCAAGGGCCATAGCAAACACACGGGCAACCCAACTTGTTTATTATATCAACTTAGTTTGCCCGTCTGTAAGCTATCTAATAATAATAATAAAATAAAATGATGTTTGGAAATAATGTTCACTTAAATTAATAGGAAGGTAAATCACGTGTCGAGTGGTTACTCTCAAACGAGTACCAGAGAATGTGGATGGACGAACTCGAAGCTTGGAAAAAGAGGATGTATCCAGAAAACACAACGGTCAACGTAGATGTTGTCAAGCGTTACGTCCTAACTTTCAAAACTGATCACCAACCTCCGAAGCCAGAAAAAAAGAAACCGTTCAAAATGAAAAAGTAAGCACTTAGGTGGTTTTAGACTTTTACATTTCGGCAGGACCATCCAGGAGCCGTACCCACATAAAAGTCAGAACATATTCACAGTTCTCAATAACATAGATAAAAAGTTATGTTAATTTAATTTTATCGAAGAGGCAGTCCTGCGATTACTGTGGAATCGCGCGGTGCGAAGCAATCA
This sequence comes from Apamea monoglypha, assembly GCA_911387795.2. NCBI lineage: Eukaryota > Metazoa > Arthropoda > Insecta > Lepidoptera > Noctuidae > Apamea > Apamea monoglypha. The sequence goes on from OU426921.1 coordinate 11,873,004, forward strand.
CTGCTGTACGCTTGAGCATTTAGGCGCATTTTAGCATACAGTGGTTGTTGACGCGAGGGAGTAGGCAATTATCGTAATAGGTATAGGAAATTTTCTACTGAGTGAAGTATCTGTTACGTAGTAACTATTCAGTAATCTGTGGCCGTACCTTAAGTGGCATCTGCATCTACCCACCGCACTGGCTCCGCGTGGTGTATGACTATCGCAGAGTAATAATGCCCTAAATATCGCTTGAAATGATTGATACCTAACTTTACTTAACCTAGAGGTTACCTACGTAAGGTTTACGAATAAAAACTAATTAATAATAACGTTATTAATTTCAGATTTCAAGGTATAAAAAGCAAAACTGAAAATAAACGTCCCCCTAACGATAAAGCATTAAGAGATCAAGAGAAAACCAAAGAATGAATCCAAATAAAAAAAAGTACTTGCACATTTATGCAGACAAAGTTTTCCAAATGTGACTACCGATTGAAAAAAAATATTTACAAACTATTAAGTTGTTTTATTATAATAGTTTTAGGGTTCCGTATAAAGATAGTGCATCCACACCGAAGTTTATTTTTATTGTAGAGCAACATGATCAGCCCCGAATTTCCGCTTAGGCTCCCATCAGACGGACTGCATCGCAGCAACCGCGCGCAGTCGATATATTCAATTGCATGCAGTTGTATGTTCGACTTCGTTCAGTCATGATATCAACAAAAATGATAATACTTAAAAAGTGTTGAAACTACGATCAAAAACGTGTGTGTAAGCTGGAGTGACGTCACCCCAGCTGCTCATGTCATATCTTCCAAACGAAAGAAGATATGATTATGTATTATAGCTCAAAAAATGAGGCGTAATAGCTGCCATTAGCAGCAAAATTTCAAATCTCTATGAGTTATTAAACCGATAAATATCATGTGTGACCCGTGGTCCCTCCCGTAGTCCCTGGAAGGGACCACGGGGATTTTCTTTACCCGTGGTCCCTCCGAAAAATACAATGCTGCCGAATTAAAATGGTAGTTTCTGCAGTAGTCCCTATGTGTAAGCTGGAGTGACGGCACCCCAGCTGCTCATGTCATATCTTCCCAACGAAAGAAGATATGATTATGTATTATAGCTCAAAAATTTAGGCATAATAGCTGCCATAGGCAGCAAAATTTTCAAATCTCTAGGCCTTGTAGTTTCCACGTAATAAACAAAAAAACAGTTTTCGCGCCAAAAACATGAAATTATTGCTTCGGAGGGAGTAAGGAGCGGCGTCGCCATTCCGTGCGCTACATTATCAGTTTGAAGTATGTAGTTTGAACTAGATTATAGACAGGGAGCCAACTACACACTTTAATCGTTCGACTCGGTTTAATAGAAAATAAATTTTTACGATTTTTTTTTGTCATATGTCGAAAATTAGGTGGCATAAATGAATATTAAAAATAAGATTCATAAAGTGCAAATGAAGCCCTTTCATGTGATATCCCATTTGAGCTATTTATCTCACATTAAACTCCCATTTAGCCCCTGTTAAAATGAGACTAACAATATTTAAAAATAATAAGTATTATTTCTATTATTATTAATTCCAAATTTCAAGCCTATTTAAGCATTAGTAGTTCCTGAAAAAAGCAGCTGTGATAGACAAACGGGCTGACAATAGAAGTCACCAGAAGTGTTATTTTTACCATTTTAATACGGAACCATGAAAAGCCTTGAATGATACTCGTGTTATAAGATCTCAAAAAAAAGTGAATAAAAAAAATGTAACCGAAAAAGGTTTTCCACCCGTGAAATTCGTGCTTCGGGAACCCCAAATTTTTTTGAAAATAAAATTGCTTGATTTCAAAACCAAGGCGTATACTAATAAATCCTGTTAAAATACACAACTAATTTTATTTTTATAGTTTATTATGCCGTATTCGCTAAGAAAAACCTACATTTATAATAAGCCCTCCGCGAGGGCTCCCGGCATCACATATGCGATTGGAGTGAGCCCTCCAGGAGGGCTCCCGGCACTGAACGTTTAAGACTGAGAATGTTGGTAGTCGGGACCAGCAAAATAAAAATTGTCATCCAGTTAAAGGATTTATTATTTCCATTCAATAATTATTCAAGTTTCATGTATTAGATTAAAACTACTGTGAAAGTCCTTGATTATATTTTTATATCTATTTATTTGTTGAAACTTGTTGATCATTTCATTTCAAATTAATCATTTCAGTAATAAGACATAACTATAATATTTTATTCTACTTGATGATTGAACACAATACCCAATCGTAAACAAGCGATTAAACAAAATAACTCCAAACAAAATAACTCATAAGTTTAAAGTTTTCTTTCATATTTTCTTAGTTATATACATAAAACAGTAAATATTTTTTTTTGATTTGCAACTATAAATCTTGTGTCTACTTACACGTACATAAATATTACAATCAAGTATTTGCGATTCAAATAAATAACTGAGACGAAAGAGGCTGGGCCACTCTACTTATCCAGGTTACAAAGAAATATTAAAACAACGTTTGGCAGAGTTCTTCAGCTTTAACAAAGTAAAAAGAAATTACATTTATCATAAATTATACATTTTCTTTTTTTTGCGGTCTTTTTGTTTATTTCAGGTCTTTATTTACCTTCGGGCAGACACAGGGGCAATTCATTAAAAATCCCGAGGTAGTGATTGTTATTTTCTAGTTTTATTAATTATTATTATTTAATTACATAAAGCATGTTCACACATCTCCGCATGTGGGGCGAACAATCAAAAAATTACTTAACCAAATCAGTCATTATTATAATAATTAGGTACTAAAGTTCTGAACGCAACACCATTAATGCACAGTTATTAGTCCTATGTGCCCAACAACATACTTGGTCATAGTTCGTTGTGATATTGTATGGCAATCAGGTAAATATATTTTAAACAGAACACTTCTAACTGTTCGAATATAGGAAGAAATAAAACCAAAAATTTTGCCAAATATCAATCACTCTTTCAGAAACATTTACATTTTAATGTGGAATGATGTATATGTGTTCAGCTAGAACTATTCCTTTTAATTCTATAAAGTACACATTCGAATTTATTAATTTATGCATAACAATTGTTGATTGTCGAAATTATATTTTTACGAAACGGAAATAAGGAAATTAACCGAACTGAAAGCTGAATGCGTTTCCGGGGAACCCGCCGCCCGAGTGGAAATCAAAATGTTGTCCCCCACGGTTGAAGAAAGTCTGGAATACTACGTTGGGGTCGATGTCTGAAAAACAATAAAAACATAATCAGAATTATTTTTCGAACGTTTTACCCACGTGCATTTCATGTTTGGCCGACACGACAAGTTGAATAAATCATATTGAGAGCGGTCTACGCAATAACAATCTACACTCGGCTCACTTTTATTTTTCTAACACAGCTCTATTTAGAGGCAAAAGGTTTAGTGATAAATGTGACAACACTGCATTCACTAATTTCTCATTAACTGTTGGATCGCGATCGTGGACTGTCAGGAACGAGGCGATAATAATCGATGAACAAAGTCAAGGCAGTTTTTTTAGTTCAATCTCAAATTTGATGCCACCAACTGCATCAGACTGCCTTAACCCCATTTCTAAAACACATGTGATGTTGTTCTAAACACTGTGCTGCTGGGGAGTTTGTTGCACCACTTCTTCCTACTAGCGAAACCACTGGGAAGTGGTAAATGGCCGGCGTTTTTGGGGGAACTGTCTTATGTACTTTTGACGTTCGGAAAGTGCTGATTCTCAGCCTAATGTGAATGTGAAAATCAAAAGTCATTTATTCAAATGACTTTTGACTTTCACTTGATGGACCATTTCTTGAGGAAGCTTTGTGTTACAAATTGCACCCATGCAAAGCAGAGATGAGGTCGCTACATAATCTTTTCACTGACGAAGACGGGCTAGCTGTGTAATTATGTTGAATATTTTGGTGTGCGTGGTTTACGGCTGGGTCAATACGGATCGCTTCCAATGTCGCGCACATAGACAGAAACAATGTGTGCGTGCAATAGACGCATACAATATTAAGATCAACCTGCTTTCGTGAGTAAGAAAGTCTGTTATAAATATTTAGAGACATTGTTTTATTTTTCCTGTAATATTTACATAATTACTTCTATGACATAGAATAATTTCAGATTTTTCTCTTTGCAAACTTCGGGAGGGGAATAGTATTTTTTTTTTTTTTTACATTTTTCATCTAAAGTCGAAAACTATGCGGCCTAAAAAAATCCACCCAAATACATCCTCCATCATATGATACCCCACATGCCCTAGTAGCCCCACTTCGAATTTTTAAGAAACCCTTTCAGTACCCGTTTCAAAAAAAAAAAAAAAATCTGTCTTATTTGAAAAATAGTTGGGCAAACGTCACCTAAAACTACTCCAAATTTCAAGTTGACAGACTGAGTCGCACCATTTCCTTTTTACCATTTTGGTACGGAACCCTAATAAAGTGGAATATTTTGTACCAACCTGCCATGCCGGAGCCGTCGTCGTCGAGGTCTTGTCCGTGGTCGTAGCGCGCGCGCTTCTTGGGGTCGCTGAGCACTCCGTAGGCCTCGCCCACCTCCTTGAAGCGGCGCTCCTGCTCGCGCCGTTCCGTGTCCGGCGCACCCGCGTGCCGGTCCGGGTGGTGCACCAGGGCACGCTTCCTGTTAGGTCACATTATAAGATAAAGTTTTACATGTTGCTTCACTATTATGAATAGAAGATATAATTTATGGCATAACCAATTATTTAACAAGTCTTAAATATTTAGCAATATCTAACAAATAAACGCATTCTTAGTTTTCTTAACTTTATCAATTAAAATAAAAAAATAGCAGTCAATCAAGTTAAACACAATATATTAGAATAGAAATCGGAGGAAATACCTGTAAGCTTTTTTGATTTCGTCTTCAGAAGCATTTTTGTCAATGCCAAGAATTTTGTAGTAGTCTTTGCGTTTCGATTTCTTAAGAGCAATTTTGGCTTCATGCAACAATTGCTTGTTTTCCTTGCTCTTATCAATCTTATAGAGTCTTTCGTAATCTTTGACAGCCTCTTCAAAGTCACCAAGTTCAGTGTAACACTTGGCACGTCGAAGCAGTGCCTTCACGTAGTTGTCGTCTAATTCAAGGGCAGCAGTGCAAGCTTCAGCGGCTTCTTTTATTTGGTTCAGTTTAGCGCATACTGTGGCTTTGTTGAAGTACAGCTTGGCATTCACAATCTTGTTGTTTGTGTCAATCGTCAAAGCTTCATTGTACAGGCTCAGAGCTTGTTGCCACCTGCCCATTTTGAATGCTTCATTGCCTGTGACCATGAAATAAAACATTTAAATCTAAGTGATTTACATCAGATTATTATGTATTAATGCTAAGTAATACAAATCGGAATTGTGTGACTTGATGTTTTGATGATAATTATCAAAAACTAAAAAGAAAATAAAGGTTTACCTTCTTCTTTCTTTTGTTTCAGCAATTTAGCCTTTTTGTAAGTTTCCATGGCTTTCTTATGATCTGGGGCAAGACGTAAAACTTGTTGAAAATGCTTGAATGCTTGTTCGTCTTTATCCTTCAACATGAAATATTTTATTCATTAAACTTGTAAATCCGACATATACTTTAGTTCAAATAATGTATGATTGATTACCTCGAAATACAGGCAGAGACCACGCACGTATATAGCCTCGGTATCGAAACTATCGAATCTTAATGAGTCATTTGCAATTTCCTGAGCTTCCTGGCAGCGTCCGATCATGGCCAAACATTCTGCTTTTGTGAGCTTCGCCCTGGAAAACATGAACACGAAAACAGTTAACATTATTTGTGGAGCTCGGAAGGTCCTCTAGACCACATACATTGTTGCTGTCTACAGCTATAGTGTACTTTATGCAATACAGGTTACCATACTTATGCCAGGCACATATTAGTATTTGAAACATTAACTAAGAGCTAACAACATCACATAAAATCCACAACTTTCCCTCATCCTATTACTATTACAAAACCATGTTTTACAGTTGTTTAACCAAAACAACTGTACAAGAGTGCACAAAATGCTTGAATACGTTATCAACGCCTGAAAGTACTTGGGAAATCGAATGAATCATGTGACTTGAATGTACGTGCAGAAATCCTAACATAACAGTATTATTAGCAAGAAAATAGTTACTAAAAATATGATTACTGACTTAGTGCAAGAGGGGCTGTAGTCAAGACAGCGGTCCATGCAGAAGACCACGCGGCGGTAGTCGTTGACTTCCATGGCGCGCTGTGCGTCATCGTGCAGCTTGCGCAATGTCTCGAGAGCGCGGCGCTCGCTGCTCGCACACTCCGCGCCACCCAGCTCGCTCGCGCGCCGCACCGCCTGCTCGCCTCCCGCCAGGTCGCCAGGTAGTTAACAAAATAAAAAATCAAGTCATTTATTCAAATTAGGCTGAGAATCAGCACTTTTCGAACGTCAAAATTACAAAAGACAGTCCCCCAAAACGCCCGCCCTTCACCACTTCCTAGTGCTATCGCTGGGAAGAAGTGGCGCAACAAACTCCCCAGCAGCACAGCTGTCTATTCAGTTAGAAAATACTAGTAATACTATTATGTATACAATACTAGGTACCTATGTTAAGTAAATAACATTACAAGACACAGAACATAAAATTAAATTATATGCCATATGTCAGCTAGCCACGCCAATATACCAACAAATATAATAAAAAAAACTATACATACTCAAGCTAAAAATTAATTAATTAAAATTAAAATGTAAATAAAAACTTATACTACCTAAATAAAAGCCTCCAGGCATAAAGGGCGCGACAGCTTACATATTTATGCATTGCTGGGTCCTGTTCACATAGCTGTCACTTGAAGTTACAAATGATGAACCAGGACCATCGAAGTAAAATAAATAAATAAGTTAATACTAATAACAATAACCTGTCAGTAAGCTAATTCTGGAGAAAGAACATAAACATTGTCTTGGGTTAATTAAACCAACTATTCTTATTGTGTAAGTAGTTGTTGATAGAATAGTATGCCTTTGAACAAATGTTGGATTTTACTTAGCTTTAAACACATTAAAAGGCAAGTCTATCAAAGAAGAGGGTATCTTGTTATAAAAGGTTATACCAAGCCCAACAATTGAGTTATAAAGCCGGTGAAAGGGGGTATGTAGTTTGTCCTTATTTCTAGTGTTAACACTGTGAATATCACTGTTTTTAGTGTACAAGTGTAAATTTTATAAGATGTTGGCGAAGATGAATTGTGACGCAACCGTGAGAATACCAATATCTTTAAAAAAATCTCTTAGAGAAACTCTGGTACCTAGCTGGTAAATTGCTTGAACAGCTCGTTTTTGAAGGACAAATATATTTTGTATATCAGCGGCTTTGCCCAACAACAGAATAACGTAGGACATAACGCTGTGAAAATAACTAAAATAAGACTAACCAAGCTGTATCAACGTCAGTGTATTGTCTTACTTTCCTGACGGCGTAGGCAGCCGAACTGAGCCTTCCTGCTAGACTTGGTATATGAGGTCCCCACTGAAGTTTGGCATCTACTGTTAGTCCTAGAAAAATTGCCGAGCCTACAGTTTCAAGCACCTCTTTATCTAAGACGATGTTGGGTCCTAGATTTCTAACATTCGGAAAGGCGAACTTTACACATTTCATTTTCTAGGCATTGAGAAATAGGTTAATTGACGTAAACCAATCTAACTATTGAGAGTGCAGTTTACATCGTCAAAATCTTGTCTATTCCTGTCTACTTTTAAAAATAAGAGAGGTATCATCTGCAAACTGCACAACATCACAGACGCCCTTCAAATGGAATGGTAAATCATTGATATATACTAAGAACAACAATGGACCCAGTATTACATATAGAGCCTTGCGGAACACCTAACTGAACTGGTAGCAAGGAAGATTTCACACCATTAACATCTACACATTCGACCCTATTATGTAAATAAGAAACTATTACGAGAGCTTCGTTTTGGACACCATTATGACGTAAATTTATGAATCCTAATCATTGATGACCTGGACGTGTACACGTAACACCTTGTTTTTACATATAGAAGCAATAAGAATAATGTACCCAGGATTTTGTAATATCTTGATTTAAGGATAAATGATTTTATTTTGTAAGTAGGTTTGTACAAACACTTTTAGATGTAATTCATATTTTAAAAGAGTATTCTTGGAGTTTCTTTCCTGTTCTTCTCCATAGAGATCTACGTTTTGGAATGGGCAACTAGCTTCCACTTTCTGACTAACTGACCAACTTTTGGACACTTCAAAAGTGCCTGTAGTAAATGGTTTAATGGCTTCGAATTTGACAGTATTTGTTGTTGTATGAAACATGTCAGTATGTCAGAAATACTAAGACTATAAAATAAATAAAACTAAATTAAAAACATAACCTTTGTCGATTGTGGAGTATGCCAAGTTCAAATTAATGATAAAATACTATTGTCATATGACTACACAGTTTTGTATCAGTGCTCACAAATATGATACTGGAAGAATAAGTAGCCTTTTTGAAATTCTGCATAACTTAAATGTTGATGTAGTAACAGCTGTTCTGTGATAATATAATTTTTAGATCATTATTATAGTAATATAATAATAATATGATCTACTAAAGTTTTAGTAAACACTGGTCACAAGGCTAAACAGCAGAACATATCAAATTATGATAAGTAATTTATCATTCAGTACCCACATAGTTATAACAATTTGTATGTAAGGTTCATTCCTAGGCTGATAAGGACAATCTGATGAATCAACAGTCCATTATGAAGACTTATAATAAACACCATTCAATACTGATTATACAATGATGTGATTTCAACAACAGATGGGACAACTCTGTCATGAAATGATTGGTACCTTGCATGTTTAAATTATGTGTAATACTTTCAACTCCCCAAGAAAATTCTTCAATTTGTTAAAAGTGCCCAATATATCAGTAGCAATAGCATTCCACTGCCTTTTGTTTTGCGTTCACTGGTCCAACTTAATAGCTAAACTCCTCGCTTAAATTATGTTAAGAATAAAATGTAAACATAGTTACCTAGTGCAATACAACATTTGGCAATGCGGATGTATCCTTTAGTAAATGTTGAATCCAGAGAGACAGCTTTCTGAGCATCATCCAGGGCTTTCTTGTACATGCCTAGCATCATGTAGCATGCAGATCTGTTGCCATAGTATGCTGCATTCTCCGGACACAGCTGTATAGCTTCATCATACATAGTCAGGGCACCTTTGTAATTTTTGAATTTGTACAAATGATTCCCACTTTCTTTCTTTTCTTCAGCCACTCTAGGGAAATTGTTAAGAACAAAGAAAGAAGTTAGAACCTATTATGTAGAACATTAACTTTGTATTATTGATTATTATTTATAATATATTATCATGCAAGTGTTATCTTTATCTATCATTGCATGTAAATTTGCACTCACATGCACAGCTGATTGATCCTGATCTTTAAATTATTCTTTAGTAAAGATAGAATTAGGAATCAAGCCTTAGTAATGTTTGGATGAAGATCAAAGTTGCAACAGTAATTTAATAGTATTTATATGCGTCATAAATTCAAAATACGGCTTTGATATAATATGCATATCCATGCACTCCCACACACACGATCAGGCTATTGTACTTTATGTAGGTCATAAGTCAAGGCACCCCCTATTGTAACAATTTTAGACTTATTGATTACCTATAGACCTACCCAGCTTGGTATATATTTGAGAATTTCTAACTATTTTTATGTTCAAAAAACATGAAGGACATATTTTCACATGCAATTACACAAACGTTCATAAATATTTACCTTTCGGGACTCTTCGGAACTAAATTATCGATTGTTAAATCCAAGTCCACTACATCAGAGTCTGCCATTTTATATTTTGTAATTTTTCAAGTAAATTCCAATTTTTCAAGAATTTTAGCCCTCTTTATTTTGACGACGAATTCACAAAAGAACTGTACAGGGTTGCCAGACTACGAATCCCAGGAAAAATCATAGACTACTTTTCTGATTGGCAGCATTGAGCATTTCACTAAATGCAAGCCATAGAATTAGTAACCCATGCCCCCTATAAATGTAGTACTATCGCTAAAATCTACAGAATGATTGGAAGATGGGTGCAAAGCTTGAAAGCGAAGATAGTACAGGCAATATAGAACCATAGCCATCGTTGTCTTGGACGAAGTTTTACCAATTTTACCTAATTTTTGTTAATTTTTTTGAAAATTCCCAACTCCTTTCATTTATTAAATGAGTTAGTCCCGCTATGCTCGACTCCTGCTATTTACAGTTAAGGTCAGAAGTGGAGTGACATTGTCACGAAGCAATAGATTGACCCTTTTGTTTAATTTACGACCTTCTTCTAATTAGTAATTTCTATACTACTCGTATAGACACACATTCTCACATTCGTTTGCAAGTGATTGTATTTCATAAATTCAATCATTAGGGTATATGGCATAACAGTCTAGCGGTTATGATTTAATTATTTTATCGATTTTTTTCTAACTCAAGTATAACTGCTGATCCTTTTAGTTATTTTTTTAAACGTTTTATATTTATCATAAAGCCTAAATAGAAGAAAAAAAAAATAATGATGAATATAAAATATAATTTTATGTATAACTTTAAATATAACTTTAAGTATATGTGTTGATACATCACTTAAGCACACAGACGTAGGTACGGCCTTTACCGCGCGTTCACAGCAAACAGTCCTTAAGGTGATAATGCATTAATGACCTTGACGGTAAGAATCGATATACCAACCAAAAAGTTTAAGTGAACATGAAAAATAATTAATTTCAATTCAAATGTTGTTTTAATTAGCCTGCTTATATAAGTTTAGTGCATCTTTTTCTTTCTATTTCCGTGACAGATGTTACGTCATTAGTGATAGGTACTTGACTGATGAAATTACTCTCAGCGGTTTTAACGATCGATAAAGTTCATAAAAGCATTTTTATATCGAAGGATATGTCCCATCTCTAATATTACTTCCACGTACGCTAACGTTGCTATCAGCGCCAAAAAGGCGAAAATGAAATGTCTTCATTTTGTCAACGATAGTATGAAGTCCAGCGTACTTGTATAATACAGGTCACTGATGTAAGTAGTACGGAATAGCCTTATTAATACGTCAACGGTCCATCAATATGGCTGAGCGTGCCCGCCTGCTGTGTTTGGGAGTTGGGCCTCTGTCTTCAGACGCCACCCTCACCCTACATACGCACTATGCTGGGTGACACCATCTTCCGGCTCGCTACTTGTCTGCATCTGGGTGGTCCTTGCGTGGCTCCGCATCGCACATTGCATAACATCACCGCATTGGCTACTATGACCTATCCTGCAGCGCGCGCGCGTGCGCAGGTTGGATAGCACGGCACGCCAGCACAGATGACATGATCCGTCGTGCTCTTATCAGCGCCGGGGTGCCAGGTGCCAGCTGTTTTAAAACTCAATGGCTTTGCATTCAACGATGGGAGGGGATCAGTCGGAATTACCATAATACCTTAGAGGGTAGGTAGGCCTTTGCAACATGTGTCGACACTCTTGCGCCATTCCATCTTCCTAGCACGGTATGCTGTGCTGGGGCGGCTGCTGCAGGTGCGGAAAACTACCAAGCAAACGGCGTAAATACTTCCATTTTTTGGGACTTATATGTTCGAGCCGTTTGAGCCATGGGATTCGAATGCCCACTTAGTTTTTCGAGACATCGCCAAGCGGTTGTCCACTCTTCATGTGACCAGTGGGCTGGCTGGTGGCCTATTTTTTGGTCAAAGAATCAGCATTGCCATACAACGTGGCAATGCTGCCAGCCCTATGGCAGTAACGATTGTGAAGTGCCCATAGGCATAGATTACTATCTGTGCCTATAGGCACTTTTCCTGTTGCAGCGCCACCATTCACGTTCATTTAGGTCCATGTCGCGAACTCGTGATGAAAACTATCTCCAGCTTGCATCTAGGTAAGTGAACTTACACTATTTAATTATTGACCAGTGTGAGGGTGAGGACCATTAGTGCTCCTCACCCTCACACGTCAACACGCAGCCACTTTGGTCGCCGACGACTCACTAGCGCTTTTATAATTTCACATCTTCACTCAGATTTTGACAGCAGATTTGTCGCTAGCAATTTCAAAATCTGTGTATGGGTATGAGATTTTGAAGTCAACAGCGGGTCCCAGTCCACAAAAGTGACTGCGTGTGTACCTAGCATTAAATTGGTAATCATACGTGACAGATCACATTCACGGAATATTTGTTTACATTGGCAACACATGTTAATGTCATTGGTTTGATTGATTGTTCGCAGATTGTCAAAAAACTTGTTTCGTGTCGTACTACCTGTCGACCGTGTTGTGAATGTGAGTTTGAAGTCTTGGTTTTAATATTTATCGTTAGAATTTTATACAGGATTTGTACTAACCTGATAACTGTCTCAGTTTTCTAGCAAATGAAGCAAAAATGGAGGATGAGGCTGTGTCTGTGAGTGATGTTTTGCATAATAACGGTGATATCGAATGGCAACCACTGGCACTCACTTTAGTTGAGTACCCAAAAGGTAAGTTTAACATAAATTAACTCGGTCTCATACTACGCTGTTCATGATCCAATTGTGATTCGTTATATCTATGTTTTCAGGAGACTGGCTTGGAAAGTTCTTCGCCCTTATAAGCTTGTCCCCATTTGGTATAGGCGCTGGGTTTGTTGCCCTTATTTTGTTTCGTCGAGATCTTCACACTGTAAGTCAAGATATTTATTTTGAAACTTGGCAGTGCCATACAGAATATCCATTTGAAACTATGAGTCCCACTGCCTCTGATATTATCTGAGCTCTCATTGACTTTGTTCTTTAATGTAACTTTAAAGCGTTATTCATTTATGCTACTAATAATATGCAAACTTGATTTGAATAATGGTTCCATTAACTAGATGACACTTATCCATTCACACTTCCTTTGATTGAGTATTCATAATTTAGGCAGCATTGCAGTAATATATTATTTGTGTCAATAAATTACCTATAATTTAAATATACGTATAAGTATATTAATTATTATGATATGAACCTTTTTTGTTGCATGTCATAGTTATATGTAAACGAGTTTGGACAATGAGTGTAACTATAACCATGGTTGCACTTTTGGTTGCACTTTTAGATAATAAGTAACCTTTATAAATACTTTTACTATTGTACAACTTCCTTACGCATGCGGAGTTTACCTTTAAGTGATTGTTGCACTGTTATTTTCACACATTTTGCATGTTACCTCTACCATAGAACCTGTGTAAACAATTGTTGGTAAACCAATAAAGTAAAATAAAATTAAATAAAAAAATACCTAAGTATACTTTTTTTACAGATAACTTTTTTCACTGGCACATTGGTGAATGAAGTATTGAATATAATTCTAAAACACATAATATGTGAAGCCAGACCACTCTCAAGGGGGAACTTATACAATGAATATGGAATGCCATCATCACATGCTCAATTTATTTGGTTCTTTAGTACTTATGTTCTATATTTTGTATTAATCAGGTGAGTTGATACACTTTCATCTTACAACCAAATGTTTCTGGTCTTCTTCTAAGTTAATAAACAAAACCGGGGCCATTTTTTCCTATGCTATTATGAACAGATGTATTTCAAGCACCTACAATATAAATATAACTATTTTCGAAATTAACTTGTTTAAAAGTATTATAATTTGTTTTCAGATTACACCACATAAATAATAACAGTATAATATCTGCACTATGGAGAGTGATAATTGTGGGCGGCTGTATGTTCTTATCATTGCTAGTGTGCATTGCAAGAGTGTATCTACACTACCACACAACATTGCAAGTTGTAGTTGGAGGCGTAGTTGGATTAATTTTTGCAACCCTATGGTTTGCAATAGTTCACAGAGTATTCACCCCACTATTCCCGCAGCTTGTGTCACTGTAAGAAGTTTTATTTTTGCCTAATCTTGAAGTGAAGTCATCACATGTGATTTCATTCTTGATAATTATATTTAATCATTATGTTTTCAATTTTTCAGGAAACTATGTGAATTATTAATGATAAGAGATACAACACTGATACCCAATGTGTTGTGGTTTGAGTACACGACTTCACGGCAGGAGGCACGAGCGCGCGGACGCAAGATGGCAGCTCTGAAGCCGTCACAATGACGGTGCGCCATGGCGCGCCCGCCCGGCTGCGTGTCGCGGCCGCGCGCGTGACGCTTGGCGGCCGCTGCGGCGCTCGCGCTGCTCGGCGGCGTGTTACTCACTAAATCTGACCCTGCTCGGTCCCTCCTCCCCTAAAGATCCATCTAAACTTCTCGTGTGATAGGTAGGAGTTGTTTTCCAGTGTTGATCATGGTGAATTCTAGCTTACATAATACATTTACTAAATAATGACGTTGTAATCTTAATGATGCAATAATAATTGATTTGAATGTTAATTATAGGTAATGTGTAGTGTAAATGTTCCTTTGATGTTGATTTGATGTGTTAATTGTACAGTTGAGAATTTTATAATAATTGAGGTAGAATTAGTAAATGGTATTGAATACATACATGTTACTGTTGATGTGTTGAAACCAGTAAAGTGTGTAATTCATAGACAACCTTCAGATTAAGTTTGGGAAGTGTCAGCTATCTGCACACACACACACCTGTGGCCAATAATGACTTGAGGCGAAATAACATAATGCTAAAATATAGATAGTGTGTACAAATTAACAGTAACATTAATTTTTATACATTTAACTTTTAGACCCACACCTCGTTAAATTAAAGCGGCATGTTTAAAAGAATATAAAATATAATTATTAATACACTAGGAAGAGTATTAAATTATGATACAAAAACCTTCTCACGGTTTCCACGGTTGTGTATAATGTAGGTGTACTTGTGTATGTACTAGCATAGTTAAGCATTCAAAAACTTTAAAATTGTATTTTTGAATATAGTAAAGAAACATGCTTATACAAGATACTTTTTTATGCTCAGACATGAAAAAAATCTATGATAAACTTATAATACTTCGTGTAAGGGGGTCTATGCAGACAGGATACTTTTGAGATCGAGTATCGAGGCTTCGGCGCAGGCGCACTCAAATTTTGAGCTCTGCCTACTAAAACTATTCTTGTCCTGCCAAGAAAGTGCGTTGTTCATCGTCTTCATAAACCCTTAATGTAATAAAAATAAAACAATGTTTCATGTTGAATGATATGTGAATAAAGTTCTAAATGGGGATGCAAAATTACATTCGGTATTTGAAGCCTCGATTGGCACTTAAATCTGAGTTACAAGTTCAATATTACGGTAGAGTAGTTTTTACTATTTCGATCTTAAATAAATAGGAACCATTGAACAAACATAATACAAAATCGATAGCAGCCAACTGTTTGATCAATAGAACGTTGTAGGATTTGCTAGAAATATTAAAGGGGCACTCCTTTTACGATTTTAATATCTAAATGTTTGTGGAGATGTTAAATATAATTTGTGTAAAATATTTCCTAACAAAACATTTCTATATGAAATATCTACTCAATACCGCATATAAATGCACAGGCATCGTATTTAATTATTCATATGTAACAACAAAATATATTACTTTTTTAAGCGATCTTATAAGAATATTAATAGCCTGTTACAACCAGATCATCAAAGTGCAAACTAGAATGCTGGTTCAGTCTTGTTTTTTCTGAGGCAGGATGGAAATATTTATGTACGGACGACAGCAAGTCAAGCTACCCCAAACTGTCAAATTTTCCCAATCAACTTTGAACCTAATGCTTTAGCGATAAAGTTGAAAATCTATTAAAGAAATTTGACAGATTGTAGTAGCTTGATGTGCTGGCGTCTGTACATCTTGACATATTTTACGTTGATTCTACATTCGCATCAACGATAGTATTAATACAGGGGACATATAAAAGAACATAGTCCCAAACGAAATATATTATGTCAGAACATAGATTCCATTTGTTCCATGTTGTGTGATGTAAATGGATGTCTAGTTTAATAATAATACGCTTAAATTGATATAGGTACCCACTTATTTACAATAAATATGAATATTTGTACAAGATACTAGCCAACCATCCAGAAACCACTAATGGGATGAATGAATATGCTTAAAGTAAATAGTATTTATGAAACGTAACAGTGCCTGCTTGCATGAATATATATAAATACTAAATGCCGCTCAATAAAAAACTTTTAAAAACTAAATCTCATTAGAGCTTCTAAGAATTTAATGTAAAAACGGAGCTTGCTTCAAATATTCGGAAGTGGTTTATGGGTGGCACCTCGAGTGTGATATTCTTTTCTCGTAAAAAATATAGACTTATTGTATTTTTGTAATACGGTAGTGATTTATTATATCATAGTCGTGACTAGCGAATTGGAAAATTGAACGTAGTATCTATAGCATATATTAGGAAACTTATTGTCGGCTAGCGGTAGCTCCATCTGTCGCTAGGGGTTAGGGGCGCGACGACCGCTGCTGGACTAAGCATAGAGAAGAAAAACTTGCAACTCTTCATTAGTGACCTAAACCTTTAAAACATAATAAACTTAGTATCCTATGTTTATGCCTAGAAGCACTCATTCGGGATCTATTCTATACTTCCAGGTAACTACCGCGCAACAGACTCTGCTAAAGAATTTCGCTCCTCAGCAGTACGCATTATAAATGTGACAGGGAAATGCTTCATAGGATGCGTATAATAACGATGGCAATTCGAACTACAACAACGTAATTGGTTAGATACTCCATGTTTTGTGAGTTTTAGAACGCCGCACATAGGGGTATTTCATTAATCCAGCCGGCCAAAAATATTTGTGCGGGTTTTTTGATTTAAAATGACGGAAATAAAACAAGCAAAATATTATACAGACAAAAAGTTTTATTATTTCTTAAAAAAAGCAGCAAAATAAAAATACAATAAAAAAAAATACTGAAAATAGGCCATATATTTCCACATTCTTACAAACACTTATCTACATTACACCATATATTTACATACACACACTATATATATGTATATATATTCTTACATTAATTAATTTACCAATAACAAACAATACATATTTTTTAAATCAATTCACCTCCACTTTCTGATTCTGCTGGGTTTGGTGTAGCTCTTTTATTGTTGATAAGGCCTCTTCTAAGAATGCTGATAAGCGCCTAATGGTAATGTCAATTAATGGTTGCAGTTGGATTTCGGCGCAGGTACTCGTTACCGTGCACTTTTCTGGAGGAGGATAACACTCACATGGAAAGAACTTTTTGTTCGTGTTTGTTATAATTTCATACTGTCCTCGTGTGAAATCTGCATCTATAAACATTTTTAATGCTTCCATGGGGGTTAGACGCGATGGTTTTTCACATTTAGAGGAATCATAAGCTTTTTTGTATTTCGTTGCACGGGTTGGAGAGCTCGTAATATCTTTGAGTATGTGGGAAGCATCACGTTTTCCTGATTTACTCAATTCAACTTGAGCTGCGTGAAGTATTACACCATCTTCTACATTAGATCGGATCTCTTCCGTTTTTTCTTCTTTTGCTCCTTTCGCTAGATTCCCCAAACGATTTACGAGGGCGACCTATACGATTTGCCGTTGTGAGTGGAATTTCGAATGTAAGGTACATTCGAAATTCCACTCACAACGGCAAAGTTGATTGTTTTTCAAAAAAACTTCTTCTTTTTTGTGACATTTAATCCACCGTTGCTTCATTTCCGATTTAAAATGTGCAAAGTTTGTTTAACTGATTTTCAGTAAGATCATCACGAATAAAAAGGCGGTCTCTCAAAAAACTTAGTTTTTCTTCCAAATTGCGTAAATTTTCATTTTTCATACTTAATACCAAAAAGGGATTTACGAGTCACTAATCTTACTCCGGAAGTACCCACTGTATCTGGAACAAGTAAATATTGTTTTTAGACATAAATACTTTTTTGATCGTGAAATTCAATGTTCTACGTTTTTGCGCATCCGCGCTATTCCGCGGCTAATTTATTTAGTATTCGTTACTTAAGGATCTATACGTTTTATATAAATTACAAAAGTTGCCGGATCTATCCCGATACTTAAACAAAATAGCTTTCTAAACACAAATTTATTAAAAAAAAAAAAAAAAAACAGACTTTATTTCTCATCCTCGTAAAGTATATTAAAATAAAACAGATTTTAACAAATATATTAGGTACATTTGGATTGTTACATACCTGTAGTCTCCGAATCCATTAGGTACTATTTTGCACCAGGTCAACACAGAAAACTTCAGTTTAACACACAAAGTTAACGCTTTTTTAAATCGCCGAAAAGAGACACGTAGGTACACAAGGTTCAATGATCAACTTCCGACTGACTTTACCTGATAACGCGCAACGGAAGAAGGGTGGGGGTGGCGGTCTTTTGTTCGTTGGAATGTCTCCTGCCTCAGGTGGTCAATATAATAAGCATTCCTTAAACTTTGTTGTTTTGACTTTTGGCCGCCTAGATAATTAAAATACCTGTATGTGCGCCGCCTTTAGGTATTTATTATTATATTCAAGATGATAAACGTCTTTTCCAGCCCAGTGTGGGCTGGAAAAGGCATTCTAGAACAGTTACTAGAAATCATTACCCAGTGTCACCAGAACACCAAATACGTCGCGAAATGACATATCTTCTATGATCAAATGGTCATTTGATTATGATAAATTAAATTGCGCAAATCACGAAGGGTACCTACGCGTCCATACTCGATTAGGCTTACAGCTCTGTGTCGATTTCAAGGCTCTGCAGCTTGACCCGACCATTGCAAGGCTGTAAGAGCCAGTTAGTTAGCTCCTTTGGCTCCACTTACAAGCTGGCATGGCAAAACTGACCATTAGCTAAAATAAAACCATAGGTAGTGAGGGAAAATTGAAAGGACTTTAGTCTCAAACCACCAACTAAAAGTAGTTGGGGGCTTAGTACGTTATTTTTGATCAATCATGATCATGAATCATGCCAAACGCAAGCTTCGCTTAGGTGATTAGGTGGTCGCGCCCCTGGGTGGAGTCGCCCCTTTAGGATTTGCGGTACGGAAATAGCTTTTATAATAGAGCGCGTAGACGGACAACTTTATAAAAAAAACATAATAACAATAGATGTAATAAATAGCCTTATTGTTATACACTATTTAAAAGTGATCACCTCATTCTTAGACGCCTTATTCTTACTTCTGGAAAAGCAGTGACTGGGATAAGACAGGTGGTCGGGTAGTCAGGCAAGTGAAGATATTATTGTAATTCTACTTATCCGCTTAATATTCTTAAAAATATGTAAAGTATGTATATGTAATTATGTGTATATGTATTTAAACGAGCGCTTGATTATAGCAATTGGCTGGGGCGCTGCGTGATTACTACGCTTTGGTGTCGGTTATTCCGTTTATCTACTCCAAAAAATCCACCCTAACTAAGGTGGATACGCGGAAACGGATGTCGAGAATCCACCCTAGGCACTAAAGTTGGATAAACGGAATTTATAGGCGTAAGGTGGTATAACCCTTTGGTGTGCTTCGCGCGAACAATTTTAGGAGCAGCTAGAATATACCAACCACTTCGCGCGTCCCAGGTGATTTTTATAATTAGTGCCTACTGTCGTATGCTCATGCAATAGAAAAAGATGTAAATAGGACATTTTATTACAAAAGGAATCAGTACCTATATGTATTCTTAATAAATAATGTTTTTGCTCATGTGTTCGTAGTGATTAAGACGCTAGTGATATTTTTTAATAACCTATTTATGGTCTGATTATGCAGCTACAAGTTTGCGTTATGAAAATGCTTGTCATGTAATGGATGGCTTATGTCTCTTTACTTTAGCAGATACTTATTGCATTTTGTTTAACTTCAGCTGTATAACTATTTGAAGCTTTTGAAGGAAGAGCCATTTATCTCGTTCAGCAGTCCCAAATAGTATGGAATAATCCACTTTAATAACAGTCCAAAAGATTTTGCATAGGTAAGGGATTTTGTTATAATACTTGAGTTACTCTACTGAATCTATAAAATACTTGGGTCTACTGGTTAAGACAAAGTGAATGTATCTTTAGTCATTTATTTATGCTAGAAACAAACGGCAGGGACAAGAAAGATATCGGTTATATTTAACATTTATTAATTAACTGTGTAATCTGAAAACTAAGCACAAATTACTGTGGTGTTAGTGTTCGTGGCCTGTTCGTAGCATACATTAATAATTGAGGTTATTCCGTTTATCCACCCTAAGCCTATAAATTCCGTTTATCCAACCTAGGTCTAGTATGGATTTTCGGAAATTCGTTAGTACGTAATACCTTAGAGTGTCAGCGGGATTGTCCGAAAGGGTTACCGCTACCCCGGAACATAAAGGGCGAAGGAAGGAACTTGGGTGGGTTTTAGTCAGTAAGAGTCTGACACTCCCTTCCGCTCCACCCAGAGCGGGAGGGGTCATTTGATGATTTCCCACCAGAAAAAAAAAAATACCTTAGAGTGGATTTTCAGGGTGGATAAACGGAATAACCCAATAATTATTTCGCAATATTTAACAAATAATGTATACCTAGTTCAAATACCTATTACATTTTAATAATCTAATAATAGTAGGTATTCTTACTTACAAAGTATCTGTTATAATGTACATACTATATTGTTTTGATATTAAAAAGTGGTGTCTGTTGTATTTACGTACTTAGTAAACCAATTGAATGTGTGTTGTGTTAAGAATTGACTCTTAATAATGCCCCTTTTTATATGTCGGGGGTTAATAAGGATGAGAACGCACTGTGCAGTATAAATCCATATTTTGTTCTTATATTCTCTGTACTCAGGCAATCTGAAAGCGCGATGGGTATGCGGATCCGCCGCTATAGCGTGGCCTTAATATTACTGTGATGCAGATAAATATTAATTGTGTTAGCCACCCAACATCAAGTTATGCTTCGCGAGGTGTGCTGTGCGCGTATCGTCCGGCGCAGCGCACCGCGGTTGTTCCCGCCAGTCAAATATCAACATTGCGTTCCTATAAATAAAGTCAAAATTATATAACCTAACACTAACCTGAATCATGCAACTCTGTCCGCTTTGATGCGCACTCGGGGCTCTTAGGAAGGAAAACAAAAGCTTTAAAACAAAGCATTACCATGGAAATGCGCGTTTCGATCGGTTCCTCATTATAATCTAAGAGGAGCGAATTAAATATATAAAGCACCGCACAAAATAGTATAGCTTGAAGTGGACTTGACAAGTCCACTTCTCATAAGCTGAAGTGTGTTTTCATCCAAAAACATAGGAATATTCGGTTCGTTTTTAAATGAAACAGTATGCAATTTATACATTTATATAATGTTAATAACTTTAAATTGTTATTTTGTTTGATAATAACTAGGTAATTGATTCTTGGTTCAGTTTCTTCTATTCTTCAAATTTATCTGCAAAAATGGTGGTACAATTTTATGTATCTGCTCTAGCGACTAGAGAAAACTTTTGAATATATTTCGCCTTACTTAATGAGGTACCTTGCGTTTAATGTATTATGTGAACTCAAATCATCCGCGGCTATTTGATTAGAGCTTCCAATGTGCTTTCGTTTCCTCTTTGTTTTATTTGCGCTCAATTCTCTTTCAGTAACTTCGCTGTCTGCTTCATAATCACTTGATATACCTTTCAAATAATTAAGTTATAACATTATAAATAGTATTGTTAAAAAAGAGAAAGGCGAAGAAATTGAGTAAATATTTATTATTGTTTGTTGATATTACAAGAAAATTGATAAAATTAGGTACTTACAATTGCTAAGTAGTCCAGAGTCTACAGACCCATATGAATTGCTGTTTTCAGTCAAACTTTCCATCCATTGCTGTAAACAACAATATAATATTATAGAATAAAACTGTTTTTTATTTAACTAAAAGCTACACATCCGCATCGGCAACGACGGAACCTACGGAGCATTTACATAGCGTCTCTATGAAGTCTGTGCGGAGCATACGGGTTCGCTTGGTTTGTCTTGATACCCGTTTACATGAGTAACGCCACACGATTGGCTAATTCGTGCCGAACGTCGATCACGAGAGACATGACCATTCCCTTACACCTGCTTCCAGTTATGGAGGTAAAGAGCCTAAGGCTTCAACTACCCCCTCGAAAATGATCTAAAAGCTGAACCGCCGATGCCATACACAGGACACGAGACTATAGGCCTCTCATACACAGTACAACTATCTTGAATTTAGACAACAAATCCTCTAATGTAATCTTCGAAATTAATGGGGGTACCTTTTCAGGCGGAATCAAGCGGTCTGCTTTCTTCATGAACGTAAAATTAGCCTTTTGTCCAAGATCCACCAAATGTCTTGTTACTTCTGTTGTTGACATGGCCTTGGTCAGCATGCCTTGCAGTGTTTTGGGATCTTTGTCAAGTAACCCCGGAAACATAATAGCCAGTGGTTTCATTTGAGGCCCATCTTCGCATTCTACCTAAAAATATTATGCTGTTTTCATACGAGTCTGGTACATTTGTAAATAAAATGATGAATCATTATTTACAAGTTGCAATACTTCCTCCTCGTCAGACACATTGGTAGAGGAAGATCTTTGGTTTTCTATTTGGGATGTCTGCAATATGTCTACCCATTCGGAGTCTTTCGCTAACAGAGCACATAAGGGTTGAGTTGGTTTTTTCACAGCTTCATTTCGTCTATTTCTTTGCCTCTGTAATACAACTGTTATGTAGGACAAACAGATTCGACTTTTCAAAAGTATTCTGAAATAAAGAACGCCCGTCGCCTGGTAAGTAAATGCATTTTTTTTTTTTATATTCGCTTCGGTTTAGAACTATTCGCTTTGCTTCAATGGTGGACGGTGAGGGCTGGGGGGCAGAGAACTCTTAGGGCCGGCGCCCATTGGCGGCACGGCACGGTAAGGGATTGTTATGCGACGATTCGTGTCCCTTCGTCCAGCATACTCACCATGGAATCCTGATATTTCATGAATGTCAAAAAACTGTTCTGAAATAGTGCTAAATAGTGCCCAAAGGAAAAAAATAGTGCTCTTGTACTTGCGAAGTTATAGCCATAGTTCGATGAGTATGCTGGACGAAGGTTTCGCCCAGCATACTCACCTCCGTCCGGAGAATCTGTATACGCTTCAAACATAATTCATACTTCAAAAAATAGTTCCCAAATAGTGCCAAACGGTGCCCAAAAAGAAAAAACAGTGCTCGAATAACTTCGGAGTTATAGGCTTCGTTCAGTGAGTATGCTGGGCGTAGGTTCTACGCCCAGCATACTCACCTCAGTGCGCGAATATCGAACGAGCTATAGGTACAATTTACGTCTCAAAAAATTGTGCTTGAAATAGTGCCCAATATCAGTCCAATTTTTGCTTGACTTTTGACCTAGAAAACCATTAAATTTGATTGTAAACTTCTACATACATTACATTGAGTACAGTCGAATACAATATTATTAACTTTCTTTCTAACAATTTTTGTCTTGTGTAAATTATTAATTGTCTATGTAAGGGAGTATTTACTTTAGAATCGCAATATTATTAATTACACATTATTTTAATAATACTTTATAATAATATGATTAAGCCTTCGCGCGTCGCATGGGACCCCGGTAGCTAGGAACAATGATTTTATATATTTTGTCTAGATCACGGCGCTTGAAGGATTAAGATATCAAATGAAGTAAATCATGCATGAAAAATAAAGTTGCTGTTATTAATGCTTACATTACAACTGACAAAATTATTCAAAATAATCATTTTCCGGATCAAGGACGGTACCACAACGTTTACGGAATTGACCTGTATTCCTCATGTGATAAAGTTCAATATAGTGTGGCAGTAATGGATGCACGTACGGTCAATAGGTATGGGGCTTACGACGCGCGGCGCCCGCGACGCAAATGAATATGTTTATGTTTAAATACTAGATGGCGCTGCCCTAACATCTTACGATTATTAGACAAGACTGATCTGTATTTTGAAGGTGATAAGGGTCCATTTTGTGTCACAAAGCGACGCGCGGCGCCCGCGACGCAAATGAATATGTTTATGTTTAAATACTAGATGGCGCTGCCCTAACATCTTACGATTATTAGACAAGACTGATCTGTATTTTGAAGGTGATAAGGGTCCATTTTGTGTCACAAAGCAATCGAAACGAACAAGCGCTTCTCAGTTTCTTTGTTTGTTTACTTCGTCGCACATCATTATAATAACGCCGGCTTTTGAGTTTGACTACATAGTGGGTTGCAAAACCAAACAATGTGTTGGTGATGTCATTATTTACCTATATAAAATTGTGTATCTAGTACGTAATCAATATAGGAGCTGCACCCAAATCAGTAAGTTTGTATAACTATGTCACAGTACTAGTTTTGACTGGTTATAAGTTTTGCCTGCAACATATATACAAAAAGAAACTGTATAATTTCCTTTTTACAATTTTTCAAGATATTAATTTTATTGGCTGCAAATGACTGTTTTTATTCAGACAAACACACAATGCAATGAAGTAATAGACTTCATTTACGCTTAAAGTTTCATTCATTTATTATTATTTATAAAATATATAATAATGCATTTAATCGAAAGTTTTTGACATGTGAGAAAATACCATAATTATTTCCAATAACATGAAGTCTACAATTAGAAAGTTTAATATTTTTGTCCAAAAACATGTGTCGACGACTGTACCCCATTTTACGTTAGTATGTAGAAGTTTACATTAAAATTTAATGGTTTTCTAGGTCAAAAGTCAAGCAAAAATTGGACTGATATTGGGCACTATTTCAAGCACAATTTTTTGAGACGTAAATTGTACCTATAGCTCGTTCGATATTCGAGCACTGAGGTGAGTATGCTGGGCGTAGAACCTACGCCCAGCATACTCACTGAACGAAGCCTATAACTCCGAAGTTATTCGAGCACTGTTTTTTCTTTTTGGGCACCGTTTGGCACTATTTGGGAACTATTTTTTGAAGTATGAATTATGTTTGAAGCGTATACAGATTCTCCGGACGGAGGTGAGTATGCTGGGCGAAACCTTCGTCCAGCATACTCATCGAACTATGGCTATAACTTCGCAAGTACAAGAGCACTATTTTTTTCCTTTGGGCACTATTTAGCACTATTTCAGAACAGTTTTTTGACATTCATGAAATATCAGGATTCCATGGTGAGTATGCTGGACGAAGGGACACGACGATTCGTCTAAGGGTCAGTTCACACCGAGCCGCGACGCGACGCGACGCTGCGCGCACACTTTAAAAGAGCGACTCAAAATACTTATACTTTCTTTTCTACACGAAAAGGTACACATTGAATTGTGAGAGTTCAGAATACGTTGCGCGGTGCAGCGCTGCGCCTCGTGACGCCTCGCGGCGTAGACCGACGCATCGCGACGCAGCGGTACTTCGCCGGTACGCGTGGCGTGCGAGAGCGGCACTGCGCAGCGCGACGCCGCGAGGCGCAGCTGAGGCCGCCGAGGCGACTTGTCTCTACTATTTGCGTCCAGACTTCGTGCAGAATTGATGCAGTACGGTCGAGTGATCGAGTGATATTATAATGATAGACTGGGATCTTGTTATAATCGGACTTCTTGCAGAAGAAGAAGAGGAAGAAGAATACAAAAAGAAAACATAACACAGGAGTATTTGGGTGCATAATTTATGGAGAAATAGATTAATTCATGGTGAATTTCATACCTTGGCTTATGACCACATTGCCAATTATCCAGAAAATTTTTATGATTATTTGAAAATGGATTACAAAATGTTACGATCTCCATAATGCACCCGCCAAATATACGTCGTTCTCATGCGCTTGCAAATGGTAGACTGCGGGTGGACGCGGGGCGGGGCGGGAGCACATAGCGAATGTAGACACGTCCCACTGCGCCGCGCGGCGTCTAGCTGCGCCGCGCGGCGTCTTGCTGCGTCGTGTTGCCAACGACGTTGCGCGGCGGCGCGCGCCGCAGCGCGAAATCACCGGCCTCTTCCAGTATCGTCGCGTCGCGTCGCGTCTCGGTGTGAACTGACCATAAGTATGACAATAAAATTTAAATTTCATCGGCAGCAATGACGCCGCGGTATCCTTAGGCATGCCGCGACGTACTTTGGCATCATCATTGAAATTTCAATTTTATTGTCTTACCTTAGATTTTTGAAATTTAAATATTTTTATAACGAAATAATCCATCATCCGATTTGGACACACGATCTACCCGCCTACGTGGTAGGTTCTTGAATTATTTAGGTACGTACATCGATATGTGTATATGTACATAAGATATACTTCAATGGGTACATATTATTATACAACAGATTTCTGTAATAATCAAGTCACCAAGATACCGTTTAACGACTGTTACCTACTGAGGTTCCTGGATTTGTAGTTGCTAAAGTATTTTGTTTTGGCCTTTTGTATTTCTTATTAGAATCACTGCTCATTTTGTAGATACCATATTGTGAAAATAATGAGTGCTGTTTCAAGCCAAAACAAGCTGTGTTGTTGTTGACATGACAACATATTGACAGCCAGAGATATTCTGAAAGTGGTGGACAATTTTTAATAAGTAAACAAAAAGTTTTGCTGCTGTTATTTATTATCTGTATTAAATAAAACACAAAATATATGTTTAGTCGTCAATAAAATTTTAAATTATCCTTAATATAGGTACCATTTACAGGTCAATCTAGTGGATAATTTACTTTGTTATTAGATCTATGAGTAATCATCATCCTCTTCATCATCAATTCTAGGACCAGGGGGAGGCGGCACATATGGCTGTGGAGCTCCTTCAGCTCCCACTAATCCTTGTTGCTGTAACAACAACCATTGTTGTTGCTCTTGCTTTGCTTGTTCTTCTCGTGCCTGCAATTAATAATTAATACAAGTAAATAATAGAATAGCTTTGTTTCAGATTAGGTATAAGACATTTAGGTTCCTGCACCCTAATTGTGTAACACACTATCAATCACAGTCTGAATCATTTCGAAGGCTAAAAATAGCCTTGCTAATAAAATGCTTCATGTTTGAAAAAAAAATCTGTTCAACAATGTAAATAATTCAAGGAATGTTGTTGAACTGCCAAAATGAAAGTCATTGCTACCATAGAGGTATGAGGAACAGGGTGTAAAGTTCACTCATCCTCCAAAGAAAAGGGAGGATCCTCCGACCAGACGGGTGTTGTGTCTGGCGGGCAATTGTCCAACGATTGATGTTGGGAAATTGTATCTATGCTAATTGCGCAGCAAACTCTGCTTGCGAGATGCAGGATTAGCGGGACGTCAGTATGACGCGTTGTTCGCATGTGGAGTTGTAGATACCGCTACACTATTGATAGCGTGTTATGCAATTACCCCGCTGGTTTAGGCCTGGAAAATAACATTTAAAACGGAATTTCGACATCTAGTATTAGCTACTTAGTTACCTTGGCAAAAAGTTCTTGTTGTTGCCTTAGCAATTCTTCTTCTGGTATACCAAGATTCTCAAGTCTTGTGCTTTGTCGTCTTCTCTTTGCTGCAACAGCTTTGCAATCTTTCAATACGGCCTCTGCTTCAAGGGTATAGTCACTAAAACCTAATCTGTCCAGTGCTGCAACAAAATTATTTGGTTAAGCTTTGTTCAGATTTAAGACCGCTATGAAGTAGTAAAAAAAAACACAATAGTTAAACTATTGTCAATTGAATTATGTGTTTTGTTTGAAAACACTTAGATAAAACTTAACATGTCAACTCACCTGTGAGTACATGTTCTGCATTGATTGTCTTTTTGTTACTCTGATTGCAAACTTCGTTGGCCTCTGAACTTAATAAATGGATAAATTCCGTGCAGCAGTTAAGAATTAATTCCCGCGACTCAAAAGCTACGCGCACGGAAGGGACCAATTCTTTTATCATTTTATTGATGCTTGCTCTAGGTAGAGTTAGTTCGTCTTCCTCTGAAGGTGGTGGGCACAATTCTCTTTCTGGACTTCCCATTTTTGGCTTGATTGGGACCTCTTTAAATTTGATTTCGTATTTTCGTTACCTACACTAAAAGTAATTGTAGACAATTGATTGTTTATTTTAAATGTCATTGTGATTTGTTGTCACTGTCACTTGTTGGTTTTTTTTTGTTCTAAAGATTGTGCCGATCTGAATCATAGACTACTATTTTAAACTAGAGAATCAGAATACCAAGCTCGTCCATCATCATCTGCCTAGCCTTTTCCCAATTATGTTGATGTCTGTTTTCAGTCTATCCGGATGCAGCTGAATACCCAGTAATCTGACTACCAAGCTCGTCCATCATCATCTGCCTAGCCTTTTCCCAATTATGTTGGGGTCGGTTTCCAGTCTATCCGGATGCAGCTGAATATCAATATTTTTACATGGAGCAACTGCCTATCTGACCTCCACAACCCAGTTACTGGGTAATACCCCTTCTTGATAAGACTGGTTGTCAGACTTTCGGGCTTCTGACGACTCGTAAAGACTGTAAAGGATCCACGAATGACGGCCGGGACCAAAGGTTTAACGTGCTTTCCGAGGCACAAAGGGGTCTTAGCATGTAAATATGGTCCCCTATCCACGGACCAACCTTGGCAAGCGTAGCATAACCTGATCGATCGACCCGAACTTTTCTCACGGGCGATATGTGATGCAACAATAATTGATTATTTCAGTTTCAATTATTGACTAGTAATGTAAGCTTGTGTATAAAATATTTTGTGTTCCGACTGCTTATTAGGAAATGTGTTACAGAGATTGTTGTATTCGAGATAGGTAAGACATCTCAATATTTTAGGGCGCGTGTCGCAATAGCGTGTGCGTTGATAAAACGCTTCCTTTTCTTCATTATGTAACTCTGTAATGCAATAAGTACAGACGCCAGCACATCAAGCTACTACAATCTATCAAATTTCTTTAATAGATTTTCAACTTTATCGCTACAGCATTCAGGTTCAAGGTTGATTGGGTTATGGAGGAGGTGGAGACCTACTCCGATCACCGGTATATCCGGTTCGACGTCTCCGCCCAGACCTCTAGCGCGCTGGTCCGACAGGCCCCGAGTGGTCCGCGGTGGGCGCTGAAGCAGCTGGACCGGGAGCTCCTCCTGGAAGCCTCGATCGTGCAGGCCTGAGTGTCATCACCGGACAGGCCTGCCGATATCGACAATGAGGCGGAGTGGTTCCGGGAGGCCATGTCCGACATTTGTGACGTGGCAATGCCCCGAGTCCGGCCGGGACGCGCCCGGCGTCGGGTGTATTGGTGGTCGCAGGAGTTGGAGTCGCTACGCAAGGCGTGCGTCGACGCGCGACACCTGTACACCAGGCACCGCAGGCTCCGCATTCGCCCTCCGGATGCGGAAGCCACGGAGGCGGAGCTGTACGAGGGGTACAGAGCGGCGAAGACCGCCCCCGCAAGAGGCTGTCCGGCGGGCCAAGGATATGGCCCGCGAGGAGACTCTGAACAGAGATCCATGGGGGCGCCCTTATAAAATGGTGCGGAATAAACTCCGCACCTGGGCCCCCCCGCTGACGCAGAGTCTCCGCCCCCAGCTGGTGGAGGAGGTGGTGATCGCTCTGTTCCCCTCACGGGGGCTGCACACACCCCCGCCCATGGCTCCCCCAATTGTGGTGCCCGAAGCGGACCACGCGGACGACGACGATATCCCTGAAGTGACCGGGGTAGAACTGAGAGTGGCGGTAGGAAGGCTGAAGGCCAAAAATACCGCCCCAGGACCCGACGGCTTGCCAGGTAAAGCCTGAGTCCTGGCCTCGAGGGCTCTCGGGCCTCGACTGGAGGCGCTCTTAAGCGCATGTTTGGAGAGAGGCCAGTTCGACGAGGTGGGCAAGCTCTTTGAGAGAGTGATTGTGGACCGCCTCGTCGGGCACTTGGTGAGGACGGGGCCGGATCTTGCGGACAGCCAGTTTGGCTTCCGCAAAGGGCGCTCGACGGTGGACGCCATCATGCGCGTGAGAGCCCTCACGACGGGGGACGCGGTGTCCCGGGGTCGGGTCGTCGTGGCGGTGTCACTCGACATCGCCAACGCGTTCAACACCCTGCCTTGGAGTTGCATTGTGGAGGCACTCCGGTATCACCGAGTGCCGCCCTACCTCCGTCGAATAGTCGAGGCGTATCTGACGGACAGAGCCGTCACCTACCCCGGTCGCGATGGAGAGTGGAACCGGCGAGAGATGTCGTGCGGTGTCCCGCAGGGATCGGTTGTGGGGCCGTTCCTGTGGGACATCGGCTACGACTGGGTGCTGCGGGCCGACCTCCCTGATGGCGTCAGCGTGGTTTACTACGCTGACGACACGCTGGTCCTGGCGCAGGGGAAGACGCATCAGGCGGCGGCCGACGCGATGACACGCGGGGTTGCGATAGTCGTGGAGAGGATCCGGCAGTTGGGTCTCGAGGTGGCATTGCACAAGTCCGAGGCCATGGCGTTTCATGGGCCCCGGAACGCGCCACCACCGGGATCCCAACTAACGGTAGGAGGGGTTCACATCGGCATCGAGACGACGATGAAGTACTTGGGTCTCGTCCTCGACAGTCGGTGGAACTTCGTCGAGCACTTCCGACGTTTGGCCCCCAAACTGAACGGGCTGGGGCCGCCTTCAAGCGGCTCTTGCCCAACCTTAGGGGGCCAAACGCCTCCTGCCGGAGGCTTTACGCGGGGGTCGTGCGGTCCATGGCGCTATACGGGGCCCCCGGTGTGGGCGCGTTCACTGCGGCGGCGAGCCGCCCACTACCTGAACGCGCCCCAGAAGGTGGTAGCCGTAAGGCTCATCCGGGGCTACCGCACGATCTCGCGCGAGGCGGCAAGCCTCCTTGCCGGACTGCTGCCATGGGATCTGGAGGCGATAGTCCTCGCGCGCCTGTATGAGTGGCGCGCGGAGGCACTACGCCGGGGGGAAAGTCCGCTCCGGCGGCAAATTGCTGCGGAGCGGACGGACCTCCGGCTCGATCTCATGGCGACATGGAAAGAGCGACTGTCGCAACCCAGCGCAGGGCACGCCGCGATAGCGGCGATAAGACCCCTCTTTGTGGAGTGGCTAGAGAGGCGCCACGGCGCCCTCACCTACCGCCTGACGCAGGTCCTCACCGGACACGGAAGTTTCGGGAGGTTCCTGCACATCATTAGGCGGGAGGAAACGCCCGGGTCTCACCATTGCCAGGATCACCCAGAGGACACGGTGGAGCACACGGTGGAGGTCTGCCCCGCTTGGGCGGAGCACCGCCGTGTCCTCGTAGAGGCGATCGGCAGCGGCGGCGGCCTCTCGCGCCCGGCCCTGGTGCAAGCCATGGTCCGGAGCGAGAGGGAGTGGGAGGCAGTCGCCTCCTTCTGCGAAGCAGTCATGCTAGCGAAGGAGGTGGCGGGACGGATGAGGGAGAGAGCCTCCCGTCCCAGCCGCCGCGGGAGACGCCCCGGGCGTCGGGAGTCGAGTGACGACTACCGGCCACCGTAGGCGCGGGCCTGCGGTCGGAGAGCAATGGGTAGCTCACCGCCCGATCAGGACCAGGCCCGTGCCGGACGGCGCGTAAGTGTTCCACGCGCGCCTCAAAGAGATGTCAGCATAATCCGAGGGGCCCCTTAGGGCCGAAGCCTGCCGGGTCAGCGGGATTGTCCGAAAGGGTTACCGCTACCCCGGAACATAAATGGCGAAGGAAGGTACATGGGTGGGTTTTAGTCAGTAAGAGTCTGACACTCCCTTCCGCTCCACCCAGAGCGGGAGCGGTCATTTGATGATTTCCCACCAGAAAAAAAAAAAAAAAGTTTGATTGGGAAAATTTGACAGTTTCGGGTAGCTTGACCTGCTGGCGTCTGTACATACATAATATTTTAAAAAATTGTAATAGCACCCTAAAGCTACGGCTACGGTTTCCTGGAAGAGCGGTGGCCGCAGTGATGGCCGTCATGAAAATGATGGCAGCGGTTTGAATTTACGGTGTCAAAAAACTCATAAATAACGTTTCAGTGATTATGGAAGGATGATTATGATGACCTTTATGAGCAACGCCGTACCTCGTTTATTTAGATCAATGTCGAACTATATATCATTTGCAGGGCTCGGAAACCGGTTCAAATTCTTAACCGGTTACGGTCATTGACCCCAAACCGAAATCGATTTAGGTTAAGGTTTGCACTTTACCGGTTTTTACCGGTTTTAGCGGGAAACCGGTTTTTCATGAATTTTGGTTTTGATCGTTAAAATTAACCGGTTAAAACCAAACTTGAACCCCCCCGCCCCCGCCACACTCGCAAGCACGGTGTCTGTACGTTACGATGTCATTTAGTTACAAAATAGTCGCATCAAAACGCATGCAAGTTCGCAACGTCGCCGCCACCGTCTTCCTTCACCAAATTTCGTAACTTCGTACTGCAGTTGATACAAGGACTGTAAATAGGCAAAGAATGGTGAAGAACAGAGGTGAGTTTTATTTGAATTAATAATGTTGACTTCATTTTAACTAGCTTTCGTCTTTTCTTTACTTAATTTACTTATTCTTTCCAGGATTAAAGCGAAGTAATTAACCATTTCCTTTAGAATCAGAAGATAACGATTTGGAGCGGCCTAAGATGACGATTTGGAGCGCCCTTCATCTCCGTCTTTGTTAAAACCAAACATGAGCATAAAGTAGATACAACTCTGCGCACCTTCCTAATGACGTGTATGGGGCAATGGAGGACAGTCCTTCGCTATCCAGGATGTCGAAATATCCAGAGGAATAGCGAGCCGATAAGGATCGAGCGAGGCATATTCCAGGGCGACAGTTTGAGTCCGCTTTGGTTCTGCTTAACCTTGAATCCTCTAAGCACGCTGCTGGAAGATTCAGGTCTAGGCTATCGGCTGAGGAGAGGTGGTCAGATTATATCTCACCTCCTCTACATGGACGATTTAAATAGAAATCTGCCCCCAAAATTTTGATGAAGCTACTGAAAATTACTGAAACTTTCAGTAGCGCCATCAGGATGGAATTTGGTGTGGACAAATGTGCGGTCATGCATGTAAAGCGAGGGGAGATTGTGGAATCCGTGGGAACCCAACTCTCGGACTCCACAAACTTTAAAGCCCTCTTCGCAGCCAAAACCTATAAGTATTTGGGTATGTCGGAAGCATTGGGCATCAATGTTACTGACATGAAACAATCGTTGAAGGAGCGCTTCTTTGGTCGCCTGAAAAAAGTATTTAATAGTCTTTTATCAGGCGGAAACAAGGTGCGCGCCTTCAATAGTTGGGTCATGCCGGTTTTGATGTACTCTTTCGGCATACTCCAATGGACACAAACCGAACTCGAAGCCCTGGATAGAAGGGTCCGTACACTGATGACTGCAAATCGAATGCATCACCCACGGTCATCGGTAATAAGGCTGTATATCCCGCGAAAATGTGGAGGTCGAGGCTTTTTAAACGCTAAGACCCTCCACAATCGCGAGATATGCAGTCTCAGGGAATATTTCCTAGAAACCGACGTGAGGATGCATCGAGATGTGGTCGAGGTGGACAAGTGCTTCACCACGCTCTCCTTGGCTAAACAGAACTGGCGCAAGCCACTAGCTTCATTTTTCTGACTGACCGACTCCTTGACAATTCAAAAGTGCCTGTAATTGGTTTAATTGAAATAAATACTTTGAGTTTGAGTTTGAGTTTAGTGCTTGATACTAATGATCGCATGGAAGTATGGCAGAGTAAGGAGCTTCACGGACGCTTTTACCGGGCCCTACATGGACCCGATGTAGATCTACTAGCGTCCGTAGCCTGGCTGCGTTTCGGTGACCTCTTTGGAGAAACCGAAGGTTTTGTCTGTGCAATTATGGTCGAAGCTATGATGACAAACAATATCCGGAGATTTATTGTGAAAAACGGCACGGTTGACATCTGTCGGGCATGCCACCGGCCGGGAGAATCGATCAGGCATATTATCTCCGGGTGTTCTCGTCTAGCTAACGGAGAGTACTTGCATAGACACAGCCTTGTAGCCAGGATAATCCATCAGCAACTTGCTCTGAAATACAGCCTTGTGGAATCTGAGGTCTGCCCGACCCAGTTCTCGAAAATGGAAATATCACATTGTACTGGGATCGATCCATCATCATTGACAGGACTATTGTTGCCAATAAGCCTGATATAGTGGTGGTGGATCGATCACGGCGCGCAATGATTGTTGACATAAACATCTCGCATGATGAGAACTTCGTGAAAGCCGAGAAAAATAAACAAATCAAGTATCTTGACTTGGCTCGCGAGGTTGTCGATATGTGGCATGTGGACTCAGCAATCATTGTGCCGATAGTCGTATCAGCCAATGGGTTAATAGCCAAGAGCCTCGACCAACACCTGAGGAGGCTCTCGTTGGGCAGCTGGATCAAGGGCTTGATTCAGAGAGCGGTACTTCTGGACACGGCTCGCATTGTCAGGAGGTTCCTCTCTCTGGAGCCCTGACCGCCGGTAGCTTGGACCCTGTTCCCGATACCGGTAGGCTACTGTAGCGGTATCTACAACGCCACATGCGAACAATGCGTAATACTGACGTCACGCAAATCTTGCATCTCGCAAGTAGAGTTTACCGCGCAATTAGCATAGATACAATTTCCCAACATCAATCGTTGGGCCAGACAACACTCGTCTGGTCGGAGGATCCTCCCTTTTCTATGGAGGATGAGTGAACTTTACACCCTGTTCCCCATACCTCTAAACTGGTGACCCCGACGTGAGCGTCAGCACAGCCTTCGTGCAAATACTTCAGCGTGACGTCATCATCACTCCCGCAAGCTTTAGCGGCGAGTCACCCAGCCAGCCAGTATCCACGGCTCCAACGGGTATCCTGACCACGAGCAAGCAGCGACCGCACATGCCTGGTCATCACCCTTAGCCTCATCAGCAATCTCGGCACAGCACACTGCACTTTCGGCCGGTCAACAAGAAGAGCTTCCTCTCCTGGTCGACGCAGCAGCCAGCCTCAACCCGGCGCTGTACGACATCCGACGCACTGGAGTATAACGCAGCGCCACCCCGACTCACTGGGGACATCTCCGCAGACAGTTCCGACTCACCGTGAACTATGCGGCAACCGGTTCCGACTCACTGGAACCTCAACTGGCCCGGCAAGCATCGCAAGACACAAAGATTCGGCCCACTATCGACCTCCGGTCTTCAGAGGGGAGTGATGTAGCGTTATCAACAACGCCATATGCGAACAATGCGTCATACTGACGTTTACCGCGCAATTAGCATAGATACAATTTCCCAACATCAATCGTTGGGCAATTGCCCGCCAGACACAACACTCGTCTGGTCGGAGGATTCTCCCTTTTCTATGGAGGATGACTGAACTTTACACCCTGTTCCTCATACCTCTAAACTATTTTTATTTTTTATTTTTAAATGTTTTTTTTTATCTTTTTGTTTATAATAATATTTAAAAATGTAATTTATGTGTACATACTTAGTTGAAATAAAGAAAATAGTTATATCTCCGCTTTGAGTTTACGAATTATCCAAACCAAACGCAATGAACGAGGAGTGAGTAGCAACTGGCGTAGGTTTGCTCGACGCTTTGTTTGCGGGCGCGCAAAGAACTAAGCAAGTCGAAACATGAATCTACCTGCACCATTTAAGTTCTACGGTTGTATTTGACGTCCTCAGATCTAACATTTTTTTTCCTAATGTTTTCTGGGGTACTAATGTCACTATAACTTGTTGGAAGTGTTAAAAAAGTAGACGAAAAATATTTACGAATTATGGAATTAACCGGTTAATTTGGGTGTCAAAACCGTTTGTGCTTATATAACCGGTAACCTTTATCATTTGGGTTTCATAAGAACAGTTCACTTGTTTAACCGGTTAATGAAGGAACGATATATTTACCGGTATTTAATCGAAATTAACCGCTCTTTTTAAACCGGTTCAGAGCCCTGATCATTTGTTCCTTTAGCGCATGTTAAGTCTGTTCCTATCCTAAAATCCTAATATACAAAGAACTCAGGGCAGCGGCTCGTACGTACCCAAAAACTTTAAAATTGCTCATCTCTATTTATTTTTATGGCAATTATTTTCATCTTATGTCAGTGTCACTTGCTGTTCATCAGACTGACAAAGAAATTGTGGTGTGGCGGTGCCTTGGTTGTAAAATTTTAGAATAAAACGTTAACCGCTACGTTATTTTGTTTATTGGACTACACAAATACGCAAAAATGGTTTTTTACTTCACTAGTAACGCAGTAGCTCCACCAGTAACTCTATTCATGGGTGCTGATAAACATGAAAGTAAGGAACTAGTCACCCTTTTCATAATATTGGATTTTATCACAACTGCAGTATTGTATGTTGAATAAAATAACACGATGTTATACTTTCCTTAACCATGTTTCATTTGCAGATGAGGATCTGATAAAGTGGGGATGGCCTGAAGATGTGTGGTTCCATGTAGATAAAGTATCATCAGCTCATGTGTATCTTCGCTTAGCACCAGTAAGAATAATGTTTTGCTACTACATATATATCTATGTTGCTTTTTCAGATTCCAGTGTAATTCAAACCTTATTTTAACTTTCAGGGTCAAACTATTGATGCAATACCAAACGCGGTTTTGGATGATGCATGCCAATTAGTCAAAGCAAATTCTATAATGGGTAATAAAATGAACGATATAGATATTGTCTATACAATGTGGTCAAATCTTAAAAAAACAGCAGGAATGGAGGTAATTTATGTGAAATAAGTTCTATTCTAGTTTTCTTTGTGGCAAAAAGACAATTTATAGTTGGTATAAGTAAATTTCCTAGGCGTTTAATGGTAAAATTCAAAGTTTAGTTCATTCAAATGACGGAATTGAAGAAATTGTAGCAAAATTTAGTTATATGACCTATAGGAAAGCATGATTAACCTTTTGAACGCCATTGTCACATATATGTGACAAACGAAATCTTACCTTGAAAGCCAACGTCACAAATATATGACAAAATACACATCGCACCATATTATGAAATAAACAATTTAATCATTACTTTTATGTGTTTATAGTTATATAATTTAAAAGTTTAAGCTTCCGTCTATATTGTATTGCATGAAACTAATATAAATAAACCACCAATATCGAGAAATTTGTTGTTTTAAAAGTAGATGTTAAACGCGTTTAAAAGGAGTGTCTCACACGCCGTAGTCTGCTATATGTGACAGCTAGTGTTGTGACGTATGATTGTAAAATCAATAAAAACTTAAGAAGATGATTATGAAATTTTAGTCCATAGTATATCCGTGGCTGGCGTGAATATGTTGACATGTCTAAAACTGCAATTTGTCAGGACGGCCATTTTAAAGTTTTGGCGTCTTCTGGTAAATCGGTTAATTAATTTTACATATGTGTTTAAGTTGTTTTAAAGGTTATTTTGTGCCATCTTTTCAATGATGACAATAAATAAACGAAATTTTCCATAGATTGCAAAATAATAGACTTGTCAAGTCGTTCACCAACGAGTTATCAACTTATGCACCGAGTTGTCAACTTGTTCACCAACAGTTATCAACTTATTCACCTTCTGAGTGGGAAGTTATAGTAAGTAAACAATGTAATTTAATGACAACCACATTATTTTAATTGGATAGCAAACAGATGACAAACATAAAAAAAATATTTAATTTGCTGCTACTCACTCAAATCAAGTAATGTTGTTTTAACTGAAGAAATATTTAATTCAAACACCACGAAACTATCAGTTTAGTATTTTCGCAATAAAAAAAATTATAAAAAAATAGAAAATTGCTTTATTGGACCACAAACAACGTCATCAAACAGATACAAGTATGTTACTAACACAAATAACTACGTTGACTCCTCAACCTCGTCGCAGACCATTCGTATTTTATTAGACCTCAGAATCCTCTTCATCTGGGT
Organism: Apamea monoglypha; assembly: GCA_911387795.2. Lineage (NCBI taxonomy): Eukaryota > Metazoa > Arthropoda > Insecta > Lepidoptera > Noctuidae > Apamea > Apamea monoglypha. Next base: position 11,910,963 of record OU426921.1, read on the forward strand.
TGTCTTCGTCCAAATCTGGATCAGTAGATGCAGAGACATCACCGACAGTTTTTATATTAATATAAAACTCTTTGAACGAATCGTCAATCAGGTCAATCATGTCCATCAAATCCTTTTTTTTTCTCTGCACTGATTGGCAAAGCTTCCTTGGAGATTTGGCTCAACCTAAAGACATCTATGGTGGTTTTTCCTCTTTTCCGAAAGTTCACTGACTCGAAAGTGGGTTCGCGATCCAGGCTTTTCTTGAAATTTATTTTTCCTACGCTGTTTTTATTATATTGCAGCCATTTAATAGGTTGCCATAGAAATTTGTCCCCAGAATCGTCCAGTTTTTTGATAGTAAAGGGTCCTTTCTTGGCTTTTAGTTCAGCAAAATCCAAGAAATCATTTACCGTCATCACCACGACCTTAAATGGTTTCTGAACTTTGCAAGTCCTCACCAGCTGCACCCAATCATACAAATGATTTATTCTCATTTGTGTTCTCTTTTTTGTTTTCTCAATAATAGCGTGGTCAGAGTCACACTCCATATGTGTGTGCCCACTGAGGAGAAATTTGTGATTTATCTTTTGCAGCGTCGGATGATTATGTAGCAAAAACATAAACATCATTGCCACGACATTGTTTTTGTTTTGACCACCACAAGTATCCGAATAAAAAATCAGTTCTTTTACTTCGGAGGACAAATTGTTGCAGAAGTGCCACAAACATGAGGCAATTTGGTTTGCACCTCGAGCTCCTATTGTCTCGTCCCACATGTAGCAGGTAGCCTCATTAGTTGCTAAATCATGCACTGTTAAATTAAAAGACCAAAGCTGTCGTTTGTAAAACGAGACAGATGTTTTTAAATATGGAGTCGGCAAGCACTGCTGGAGGTCGAATGCAAATTCCCTAACAGACGAATCTGCTTTGACATTCTCTTTATCCACACGTTTTTCAGCATAAGCTTTATCAGCTTGATGTTGGTGTTCAGCTAATTCAGCAGTTAAATTAATTTTGCGATCTTCATCTGCAACTTTAATTTTAGCGTTCAGCACATCGCACGTGTTGCATGTGTCTTTTGATGGTTGCTTAAACGACAGATTGAGGTCGTGAAAGCATTTGGCATATAATTTTAACGAGACAGGATTTGAAGAAGTGTTTTTATACTCTCTGTACATTTTGGCGATTGACAGGTCAGCAGCTAAATATTTCTTCCCAGTCGAATTTCTACAGTAGTGACTCTCATAACTTGGAAAACTCAAAATGTGGTGATTGACAAGCGAAATGTCTTCGATAGTCTTCTTATTTTTGGGAGGTTGACGACCTCTCTGATCCTCATCAATGATTCCGTTGGGAGACATTTTTTTTTTTTCTATTATAACATTAACAAATCCCTTGGTCTCTCCTACAATTTTACAAAAACACTCTTTACAAACCGGTTTCATCTCATTAGAAATCTCTAGCATGTATTTACAGTAGCACTCTCTATTTAATGTCCTGCTGCCCGTTTTTTGTGATTTTTTCGGGAAAATCATTACTGACTTAGACACAAATGCTGCCCGTCTATCTCTATCTCCTAGTTGCCAATAATTTTCAAAACAATGCGTCTGTTCAGCCGTTGTAATTCTTTCAGCACATTTTAGTCTACATGAACTCAACTCTTTCGGTTTTCTGTCAGGAACTACTTTACCTTTTTCCGTTATATAACTCTTTCCTGTATTCCGACGTGTTTTGCTTGCATTTCTCTCCACTCTTGATCTTCCTTTTTTTGTATTATTATTAGTCCTTTCTTCACTAGTACTTTCGGTTTCCATAGTTAAAGTTAAAATCTCATTTCTTTCACTCGTCTTTTCTAGGATCACTGTTGGTGTTTCTATCTCATATATAGTAGGAGCTGCATTCTCATATTCATTCATTTCAGGTGAAACACTTCGGTTGGCCGTTTTTTCGTCTGTCACACACGTTGAGCTCCCCGTTTCCTTGTTCTGTGTATTATCCATAGATGAATTTTGTGGTGTTTCTTTCGTATTTAAGGTAGGTGCTATATTTTCGCATTCGTAGTTGACTTCGATATATTTTTCCGGATTTCTTGTTGCTTTCGATATTTTTCCGGAGATTGGTATCAATTCTTTGCTTTCAATTTTGGCATCATCACATGATTCGCAGTCAGTTTCTGAATCATCTACTGTGACTTTTTTTATGTTAAAATCAGGATCACGAACACTGTCGTCACTGTCGCCATTAAACGATTCATTTTCTTCAGACGCTTCACTGTTTTCGACAATGTCTGACGTATTATCTAATTGTAGGCTTGGGTCAGTAATTAATACATTATAAATTTCTTGGGTTGCTGGGGACATTACCGGAAAAGGAGATAATGGATCATCGTTACTTATGTTCCTCAATAACGAAGAGTTTGACAGTGGAGTGGCAAGATTAGGGTAACCTGAAGCAATAAAAAATAATAATCAGACAGATAAACACAGTTACTCTCGTATTTATAATATTAGTTTGGGTGAATAACTAGCGGTGTCTAACTGCTGAGTCCTATTCCTATTACAGGGTCTAGATTATCTACACACCAAGGTTCATCCAAATCTGCCCAGCAGTAACAGATGCAAATCGTTTCAAACACACACACACACACACACCCACACATAAACTTTCAGATCTAAAATAGTTCAGGTAAAGAAAGAAAATAATCATTATTACGATAGTAGCCAAAGTTAAACCGTTATACTACACACCCTTCATTTCTTTTAAATAGTTATTTTTGTTTTGATTTCAACATTAGAGGAGCAAGTTACTCATAGAACAATTAGGCTGACCCCACATTAGGCGTGCGCGATCCTCGGGCGTGTGAACGCCCGAGGATGAAGCGAGGATGAGCGCCGCGAGCACGTGTGAGTAGCGCGCGCGGCGCCCGCGCTACTCACACGCGCGCGCGGCGCTCGAGTCGCGTTCATACCCCTTCGACTTTCGACTTGACTGAAGGGTTTAAACGCCAACGCGAGCGCCGTGTGCGCGCCGCGCGGTCGCTGCACACACGTTACACGGTGGCAACACGTGACGCTTACGCAGCGCGCTCGCGTCGCGCACGCGGCGGACGCGTCGCTCATACGCCCGAGGAACGCGCGATCCTAATGTGGGGGAGGCCTTACCCACGACGGTGTATATCTACCTACTACAGCTAGATTCCCATCGTCTACATACATCTAAGTTCACAGTTTCAAGTAAACAATCAGCTGACCGCGACGTTCGCACGGACGTAAACATATCGCAGCGGGATTTTATCGCGCACTGGATTTTCAACTCTCGGTGTTGAGCCGAGCATTGAGAATCCAACAGAGTGCATTCCAACGCGTTGAACAAACACACTGGTTGGATTTTCAACTCTCGGCGCTAAGCAGAGCGTTGAAAATCCAGTGCGCGAAAAAAATCGCCGCGATATTTTTACGTCCATTCCGAACGTCGGCTTACAATATGTTACTTACCTAGATAACTAACTCCCAACCTTCATCAATATCTACCTAAAAAGTGGCAAAAAAATATTTGTGAGTATAAGATCTGTATCTTACCGTTTTCGTCCACTTCATTCATTCGTTGACGAGATGAATTTAACTTAATGTCACGAAGTTCTGTTAACTTGCGTTTCCTAGCCATTAATTCGGCAATCGTCGGATTCTGCAAAAACCAAATATTGAAATACCTAGATATCACGTCACATAATCAGGTAGGTATTCCCTCTGTTACGATAATACACTAAGGTAGACCGTAAGGTTTGGTCGGTAGGTACTCACTTTTTCCTCCATTGCAAATCACAAACTATACACCCAACTTATGAATTGAAACACTGTAGTAATAAATCAATCAATAGATACACTCAAAAACAAACGAAATCAATTTGAAGCACTCACACTCGTTCGCGGTTCGCGCGCGCGTGGCTTCTGAACTCTAAACTGACGTTTGTTTACCAACACACGAGCGAGGGATTTGCCGCGATATTTGAAAAATTATTACTTCTTACGAAAGTTTTTTGATAACTCGATTATTTTTTAATACAACTTGGGTACATAAGTTGTCAACTAAACATATTAATTTAACGTTACAAGTTTTTTATAACGGACATGTAGTGATACCTATACTTATTACTTTTAGTGCTCAGAACTTCGTTGGCCGTAACTGGACATCTCAATATATCGCAATTTCAACAGAAATTCTTCGGTGGGCCATAACTTGATATCTCAATTTGTCACGATTTAATCAAAAAGACCTCAGCTGGCAATAGCTTGACACTTCAATTTGTCAATTTAAAATAAGTACTTAAACAAAACTTTTAAGTGTATTAATTGAGATATCAAATAACGAATATTATTTTGGGTGCTGAGTATAGGTTGATATAACAAAATATCAATGTTCGATCACAAAAACATGTGAATCGTTAATTTGACATGAGGTTTTGTTAAGTTAGACATGTCAAAATGCGAGATGTCAACATATTACCAAAGTCGATTGCTCCAAAAATTATGTATATCTATAACTGTCAATTTTTTTCATATAAATTCCTAATGCGTAGGATGTAATAAGCCAATAAAAAAAAAGTCATAGAAGTCGACATGTCAATGTGTTCACGCCAGCCACGGATATTATTTGTGTATAAGTTGGTATCAGGAGAAATAAAACGTATTTTTAAAACAACTCAGTCTTATACAACCATGCCTCTAGCTACACAATCAAAAATAAAATATGCAAATGTCTAATATCGACACTTGTTAAACATATCTCTTGTGCATCCCTAGCGCAAACCAATATTATCAGTCCCTTGTACACCATAGTCATAAATCTATGACACAACGGTGACGTCGTAAGCGCAGGCGATTAAGTTTAGTGAAGTGCTTTAATTTTTTTTTATTACTCCATTAGAATCCTTGCGTATTTTAGATATGGATAGGTATTATATTAGATAAGAATACTTATTAGAATCGATAACCAACGTGTACACTGCTACATCCCTAATTCAGATGCGAGAATGTCATAAAATTGACTGGCAAGCAACGCCATTGTTACAATACCAAGACAAGTCATGTTGAATAGTGTTGTAACCATATTGTAATAAATATATTTTTTTAGTTTTCTAATATCTGCTTTTTCGTTGATATTCTCTGTTAAATGCTGTGTAAAGATTACTATATCGGAATATAGTGGCAGGTTAAATAAAATTTCAGTGTCGTGAGTACGGTTTATTAGAAAATTAAAGACGAAAATAAAAACTCTGTTTTTTATCGATATAAGTTTTGGAATCCCTATTTTTTATGAAGGTCATTTGACAGAAATGGCCTGGCGTCAGGGGTACGGCGATACGTTTATACTCTGGCGTTCAAAAGGTTAAGAAAGAGCTCCTGTTTCGATCATAAAACTTTTTTGTCTCTCGTAATTTTAACATTAAAACAGTAAATGATCCAATAAGTACTCAATAATGCTGTATTTTTCAGGCTGGACAAGTAGCATTTCATAAAGACAAAGATGTCAGAAAAGTGAGGGTAGCTAAAAGATGTAATGACATTGTTAACAGACTAAATAAAACAAAAAAAGAATCCTTCCCAGACTTGAGAATAGAAAGGGAATCTAGAGACAGGCTAGAAAGAGAAGACAAGAAGAAGCTACTAAGAGACAAGAAAGAGAAGGAAAAAGAGGAAGAAAAGAAAAAGAAGGAGGAGGCAGAGTTGAGAAGTTATTCCACTTTAATGAAAACAGAAAACATGTCTACTAATTATAATGATGGAAACGATTCAGATGATTTTATGTAACAAAAACCAATAAAACATTTACAATAATTTCTAAATAATTTTTTTCTTGACAGATTTTGTGATATGTACTTACTTACAAAATGTAAAAAAAAAATATAAGGATATTATTTTCTTTACAAGAAAACAGTTCATTACTTTTTAACTATGTTTATTCCAACTGAACTTAATGATTCAACAACCCAAGTTGGGTACTCACTATCGGTATAATATTCACTAACAAAGTTTCTCACAAACTGTGGGAATGTTCCATTTTCAATGTTCTCCCTCATGTTTCTCATTAGGTTCATCTGCAAAAACGAAAATGTAGTATAAACACATAACAATCAATATTGCTTTTAAAATAATAATTCAGTAGGATATTAAACTATTTAATTAGATAAGTTGGTAACTAATTACAGTAAAATAAAACATTGTATTGGTTTCATTATTTCAAACAGGAGAAATAACACTACCTGATATGCAATGTTGTGCACAGATATGAGGTGGCAAGCTACAGTCTCCACTGTTACTATGCTGTGTAAATAAGCTCTGGTGTAGTTTTTACAAGTTGAGCATGAACAGTCCTTGTCAAGGGGATCCAAATCGGCTTCATATATTTTTTGTTTCAAATTCAGTTGACCATTTGAAACAAGAGCACAGCCAAATCTCTGGAAAGTTAATAAAAATCATGTAAAAATGGGACATAGGCATCATAAAATGTTTCTGTTTTCATTCAACTTACCGCAGTGCGAGTTGGGAAGACACAGTCAAACATATCTACTCCAAGGGCAACACAGACAACAAGGTCTATTGCTAGACCAACACCCATCAGGTATCTAGGTCTATGCTTGTCAAGTATTCCTGTGCTCAGACTGACCATTGGCCAGAAATCATCCTTTGCTTCACCTCCACTAAAACAATGAACAATATGCTGGTATTATTTGAATGTTTTCAAAATACAAAATATGCATTAGGCTGATTAGGCAAACAAAAATATGTATTGCTGTTTCTTTTTTTGCTAATTTTGTGCTATAGTTCACACTTTTGCAGCTATCATCGTTTTACTTGTTGTACAGATTGTCAGCACATCAAGCTACTACAATCTGTCAAATCTCTTTAATAGATTTTCAACTCTATCGCTGTAGCTTTAAAGTTCAAGGTTGATTGGGAAAATTTACAAGTTTCGGGTAGCTTGACCTGCTGGCGACCTTACTTAGGGCTGATTTTTCCAATGCCAGATAATTTTATCAGAGGAATAATTTTGAATTTTTGACAGTTCTACCATGCAAAATCTGTCAGACAACAATTTTATTCCACGAAGAAAATTATCTGTCGATTGAAGTCTTGTGTTTTTGTTCCGAAATAACCTTTATTTATAATTTTTCCAATATAGAGCTGTCATTTTGAGTAGAACGGATAGTTTTGTTAGAGAAAACCCAAAAAGTGTCAATTCATCTGTCAAACCTCAAACCTCCAATGGCGAATCCATTGACATCCTTGGTCATGTGATCATTTGCACTCTGTTCTCTTAGTTCTTTGTTTAGTAATCCTTGAACAATTGGAAATATGCTTTGTTCTGTAGGTCTCTGATGAGCAGCCAAGCAGCGATCCAGCCACCTGCTTGTCCTCTCTGTGGCTTCCTTGATGCGGTCATAGTCTTGGAATGTTGTTTGAACAACATCATCCAGTTGCATGATGATGTCAGCACCTACAAGTTGACAAATCAATTTAAATGAATATTATCTGATCATAAATGATACGACTCACATAAAAAAAAATTACAATTACATACCAATACAATTTTGAATTTCAATTGATTTCTCTGGAGTTAACATGATTTCAGAATCATCATAAGGAGATCTAAATTTAACACCTTCTTCAGTTATTTCAGCTAATTTTAAAAGTGAGACCATTTGAAAACCTCCTGAATCAGTAAGAAGTGCTCTATTCCATCCCATAAAATTATGAAGGCCTCCAGCTTTTGTCAAAACGTCGGTACCTGGACGATTGCCTAAATGATATGTATTGCCTAAAATTATTTCACAGTCCAGACTTTCAAGTTGGTCAGGTAACAGTCCCTTCATTGTTCCCTAAAAGTTTTCATCACATTATTACAAGTTATTTTTAAACAAAATACGATTACAGGCCTATATCCAGCAGTTGATTTGCTCTGGCTGAAAAGATGAAAATACAATTGAATGAATAGCAAACAACCTCACCTGTGTTCCTACGGGCATAAAAACGGGTGTTTTAACTTCATAATGAGGTAATTTCATCAACCCAGCTCGGGCTCTGGATACATTACATTCAGCTTTTACGTGGAATGATAATGCTAATGATTTGGCACCCATTTTAAGTAATAAGTTCCTCTAGTACTTAATGGCCAGTTCCAGATTTTATGTTATTTTTTTGTTCACAATTCCAGTTAAACTAAAATCACTTAATTCAGTTAATAATTCTCCAGGACATATTTCGGCCATGGTGGCCAATCTTAACCTAGAATAGCCTAGCTCGTGATATATTGTAGTACGCAAGAGTGTACACACACAAGTACACTCCCTCTTCCCTCACTCTCACAGTCCGATGGGATGGCACGCAATGCGACCCGATCGGAGAGAGAGCAAGTGCAGAACCAACAGCTTAAGGAGCTTTCCGAGACAGGATTATCAAACCGACAACTTCCACACTCCAGGCTGTTACAAAAAAATTCCTAATGGAAAAACCCAATAACACTTTACCCCTATGCCCGACCTGGGAATCGAACCCAGGACGGGGACGCTCAGCATTCCGCTTGCGACCACGAGACCAACGGGGCAGTCACATTGGTGGTCACAATATTTTGTTTTTAACTTTCTTCATGTTGGCTATGAACTCGGAGCTGAGGCTTTGTATATTATGAACTCCAAATGATTTTTATGATAAAGGTTTTGTTTTTATAGCACCACTAAATCCGCTCCAAGCTCTCATACAAAAAGTAATGATGCTTTAAATAATTCACAGACTATGATATAACCTAACTAGGTTAAAATATTCGTGAACCTAACCTTATAAATAAATAAGTTAAATATTATACGTTGTGGATGTGGAATAGTGAGGAATAATAATGTACTTTTTGAATAATAATATTGATAAAATCACATTGACCGAGTTGTCAAAATTGACTGACACTACACTACTGACAGACATGTGACATGATTATTTTGACATTGGACGACTGGATTGGGCTGCAATGCAACCGACGACAGATAACATTATTTAGTGATGGAATGATGTGATAATCAAGTGGCTCGTGGCTATGTAATAACTCCTGCGTGGGGCGAATTCCCCAGGTTTCGCCCGTGGATGGACTGACGATCCACTACATACTAAAACCCCTTCGTGCCTCAGAAAGCACGTTCAGTCCTTCAGTCATTGTTCCCGACTGTCATGCATTCATAGATCTTTGGCCACGGGCACAGGCCAAGTAGTACTGCCACAGTGCGACGGGGTATCGTTATCATGTTACTCAGAGAATAGGTTGTGGATTCGGCACGAAAGCGTATCTAATCAAACATCAATCAATGTTATCGAACGAGTGCTCTAGACGCTGTTTACAAATTTGACACCCGATGTCAATTTAAATCGAAAGACATTATTTGCGGTCGGGGACTAGGTAGGCAAAGCAGGTAACCGAAGCCGAAAATGTGTAATTTTCAACTCGGAAGCCTGTCGAATGGTCATGAACAGCTATGCAGATAGAAAGTCGCTCCATGAAAAATATTAGTACTTAGAACTGTATCCAGTGCCGGATTAAGACTATTTGATGCCCTAAACAATCCACGCCTGTGGGCCACCTTGTCCACTAGTAAACTAGTACCAATCTTTTTTTTTTTTTAAATAACGTATTTATTAAAACGAGATAGATCATTACATTCCATAGAATATGATTGAAATGCGACTTGCTACTTTTACGGGAATTAAGATCAACATTTTTAGCATATCTGCCTCTATACAAGCCCTGTGTTACAGGGTATCTTGTAATTTGTCGTATTCCTTCCAGGACGTGATAGTTAGTTAATTATCAACAATTAATTTGCAACCATTAACTAATTATCACTAACTGTCCTTGCAGGACATGATAGTTTCTGATAGTAATAGTTAAGTTATTTATTAACTAATTATTATAATTAATTAATGAATAGTGGTTCAGTGGTGGAGCAAGATAATGTAGGTAAAATACATTTTGCGAGGCTTTTTTAGAACCCAGGATGCAACAGAGAGCATGAACATTTTATTACCTCGGATAGGCTAAATACGAAAGAACTCGTCGTCAAATAAACGCGAACTACACACGGTTACTTCGAAACCGGAACGAACGACTTATTGTCACCCGGGCTTCAAACCAGGACACGTCCCAGTGTAAAGTCCGTTTCACAAAAGAAGTCTCGTAGACGCGGCGCCACTGTCGTAGGACGGAATCATAAATATTGATTTATTTATTTATCTCGACATCATATACGAGTTATTGGTTAATAAAATGCACATTCTTAAATAGAGAAAGGTGTCTGGGGTAGGAGAGTTGTTGTAGGAATGTTGCTAACTATATAATAATAATTAGTTCCACTTATTGCCGCGGGACTTCTTTCGGGAAACGGACTCTACCGTGTACAGTGTATGTTTTCGGTATAACCTCGAACCAGGTTTAATTTAAAAAAATCTCTACGAATAGCTGTAAGACACAGTTTTCAAATTTTAGGGTCTTTCTGAAAATGGTGGACCGCAATTTCGGAGTATAAAATTTACGCCATTTTGACAATTGCCTTCGCAGTTGTATTTTTATTGAATACTAAAAAGACTTAATCTGTGGTTGCAACATAAGGCGAGTAATCGAGGAATTGGTTACGGCGCCATCTATCGCTCATCGGTGATAAGGTTCCCCACGACTACTACCACTTACTTTTACGGTCATTTTTTACAAACTCAACCTTAAATCTATAGCATTAACGAACTTCATACTTCCAGAATAATTTTGTAAATATGTAAACTTCACTCTTCAGTCACTTCAGATGAGCGATCATAACCTCAACGATTTTCAATTTTCGTGTGAATTCGTTTTCGTTTTGCGCGGTGCCTGTTGTAATTTCGTACAATTAACGGAAGTGAATTACGATCATTTGTAATCTAGTTGGCGTATGAGTGACAGTCGGTTTTTAAATATTAATCTCGAATGCGTATCATGTGTATGATGAAAAATGTAATGTCAAGAATTTTCTTCGACGTGTAGGCTGAGTATCTAGGAGTGTCGCAAGGTTCGTAAGTTGTTTTTTTTCTTTAATTTTAGTTTTACAGATTTCAATTTTCTAGATTATATTTTTTTTTTCTCACCAACTAACTGAAATAAGAAGGGAACGCAAATTACAACACTGTGCAAAGCGGTTCCTTTAGCGTAGTTAAGAACACGTGTGATCATTGATTTTGGTGACCACGGTTCGATTCTGGGTTTCTGTATTTAGTTTTTCCTAATCTTTTGTTTTGCTTTTTGTATTTTTAAATTCATATTTAGTTCAGATACCATGTACAATTGATGTAAAATCGCTGATAATGGTGCAATTTCACTATGTTTGTTTTTTTCAGAAGTGTTTTTTTTTGTTCAGATTTAATAGCAGTTTTATTATTATACTTATTTCGTCGTAAATTATTTATTATTTTGTAAATTTCATACCTTTGAACCTTTGAAGTAATAAGAATTACCAAAGTTCATTCCTGTAACTTTTAATATAAAAGTAGGTACTCTGTGAACATATGCAACTTTCTGTATAAATATCATTAGATTAATATCTAATTATTTTTAGTGTAACAACTTCATGAAGAATTTAAAGTTCAAATGACAATAACTTTAAATATTTCTAAAAATGGATACTAAAAGTCTCCATTGTAAACATCCAAAAAAGATGAAATCTGGCATGATTGTACCTGAAGCAGTTATGGTGGTGCCGCCTGATCTTTTGAGGACAATTGCCTTAAAATTTACAAATAAAAATGGGATACAAGTAGTTCCTGCCGATGCGATTGGTTCACCCAGTAAGTCTGTCCTTTTTTATTCTTTATAAGTACTATGTTTATTTTTTTATTGCTGTATGGGCCTGCTCTTGGCCTCGATCACACCTGATGAAAAGCGATGGATATATAGTATAATTTCGTCATGTCGTCTGTTCCTCCGTATGTCCCACAACCATTTTACTCAACTACAATATATTGATGGAAATGGTAAAGAAGGTGTATTCCGTGCACTGCTAAACAATTGTGTATTACAATAGTAATAATTAGGGGTGGCACTCCCCAACAGAACCCATCAATCTGCATGGTCGACACGCAGGACTGATTTTAGTTTGCTATGATCTACAGAACGATCCGTTGAGATGGGACAGTATACAATTTATTCTCAGGGACATGTCTTTAATTTTAGCGTTAAGTATTTTATTTTATTTTTTGTAGTATGGTGGTGGACATATTTAGATGACTCCAAAAGTTGCAGAACTAATTCTAAAATAATGAAATCTATTATAGTTTAAATTGTAGGTGATGTTCCTTGAAAAAAATTGAATGTAATTGCAAAATAGCAAAATTGAATTCGCAAAAATAAGAATTCAATTTTGCTATTTTGCAATTACATTCAATTTTTTTATACGAAAAATAACAACAAAACATAAGATCACCATGATCCATTATACCTACTTTTATTTGATGTCAAAAAATATTTTTCTAGGTACTGCAGTTATACACCATGAACACATAGAAAATGTTCCCGCATCAAACTGTAGTCAGATACCATCTGATGGATCAATTTTGGAAACTGCAAGCTTGATGAAGAAATCTGTTTTCTTGAGTCCTACCTTTGTTTCTACCACAGCAAATGCGATTTCAGGCGAATTTGAAATTTCAAGCAAAAATATCACCAAAGACTCGGTTGCTGTGACAGACTTGGTAGAGCCACAAGACAGTGCTTTTGAACCTGCAGATATCATCGACGTTACAGACCCACCGGAAGAATGTCTCAAAGTAAATGAATATAACATTGTTCTGAATGGAGAATGGATATCTCTGTCAAATATTAATCAAGAAAACCAATGCATGCCCCATGATGGAAATGAGAAACAAGTAGTAGATATTAATATGACTTTTGATGAAAATCTAAGGAAATTAGAAAGCAGAGTTAGTAATGGTTTGGATGATGATAATTCATTTGAAAGTGACAATTGTGTTGAATTGACTTCAAGTTCAGCAGTCACAGATTCTGCTAGTATTTCTTCTGATAATGATCCATATGATATTCCTGTACCAAAAGCATCTAAAATAAACATTATCTCTGAAGAAACAATCCCACTATCAAAACTTAGAGAAATGAAAAGATTACAATCTTTAAATGGCAAAAAATGTACGCTAGTGACAGTACAGTCTATCATTGATACTAAAATAAGTATTGAAAACAGTAACTCTGGGCTACAAAGTATTATGGAATCTAACTCTACAGTGCCTTTAGTAAACACTGAGATATTACATTCGGATTTATATCAAGTAAAAAATGGAGAAGATACAAATGAAAGTAATATAAAATCCATGTATAGCAATGAACAAATAGAGACTACTGCTGTTCCTAGTCTTGTATCTTCAAAGCAAGTTGAAGAGGCAAGAACAGATAATACTTCAACTATGATTAAATATGTTAATTTGTTGGAAGATGAACAAAGTTTAAAAGACACCAGTAAGAACAGAACTCTTTCCTGGGAATCAACTGATAAAGACAGCACAGATTTCAATGAAGCTAACACTACCAAGGCAATGGGTGACTGTGAATTAAATGATCAAAATAAAACTTCAGAAGATGATATATCAGCAGTAGCAAATGCAACAGTAAATGGTTTTGATAGAGATGAAGTCATGATGATTGATGTAGATAAAAGTGTTAAGATGTCCAATGGCCAATTAGATGAAGGCACTGAACCTGCAGAGGAACATATAAAAAATTATCGTTTCACGGAAAACGAGCACAAATGTATTATGGATAACGCGGAAACAGTTAGTCCTATGCAAGAAGCAACTGGTATTGCAGAACACAGTACGATGAAAGAAAATATGAAACAAAAAGTTAGTCCTATAACTGGTATTGAGGAACACAATACGGCCAAAGAGAATATAAAACAAAAATCTAATACCAAGCAAAGTAGTAATTCAAAAGCTAGTCTTGGTATCGATAGTGGAGTGAAAAGATTAATAGAACACAACATTTCTTCTAAAAATGTAGAAGAAAAAACAATAGAACATGATGAGCTGGCTACTATTTTGAATGCCACCAAAAAACTCTCAAGCAGCATTACAGATATAAAAGTAGATAAGGTTAAGGAAATAGCTGCATATTTGCGGAAATTTTCTCACATATATACAGATAAAAAGAAAACAAAAAGAGCTCTTAGCAATGATATTATTAAAAAAGAAACAATAAATTCAAATACAAATACAATTGAATCAAAATTATGTATTCAAGGAGTCGAAAAACCTGGAGGAAACGTGGAAATAGATAGAGAACACACTGGTGAGTGCAAAGTTCTTAAAACTTACGCTAAGCGCAATCCGCCAAGAGCGTCTAAACTATCTACACATATTTTACATAAACATGAAACATGTAATACCGTTGATGCTTTGGATCTGGATCTTGATGATGTAAACATTTCAACAACATGTGAAATGCAGGAATTCTGTTTATGCGATGATTTTGGCCGTTTAGCTTACTATGATTGTGATAACTTGTATGAGCATATACATTTCTGGCACCATCAAACTGCACATTGTGAATTAGATTTAATATTTGCCATATACAGTGACGAGGCAGTTATTAGTAATAGTGAAAGTGGATTAGAAAAAGAGGAGAAGACTGAAGAAACAATAGAACCGTATAATGTTTGTTGGAATATATATAAAAGTGAGTTTTTTGAAAATGTAGACAACTCTGACATAGAGCTAATAGGGCATAATTATGTAATAGATGAATTGAAAGATGCTTGTTCTGGTGAAAATTCACTGGTGCTTGTGTTGAATCATGTAGCTCAGAAAGTAGATGATGGAATTGTGTCCAAAACTCATGAAGAAGTTCGTATGGAAACTAATTCAAATTTTGATATTATTTTAGAAACCATTGACCATGATATGGTTGGAACAGCTGAATCCAAAAATAGCGATTGCATAACAAATATAGAAAAGACTTTGAATACTGATATTAATGCTAATAACAGTGCTGCAGGTAGTGAGAATATAAATACTGGCCTTAGCTCTTCGCAAACCAAACTGACCGTAAGTATCTATATACATACCATAAACAGGGTTAAAGCAGACCAACCACCAAGCCGAAACCTACGCATTTTTTTAAACATAGACCAGAAATAATTGCTGGTACCTATTGCTGGTGGTATTATTGTTGGTATGAAAATCAGACTGTCCTGCCCTTAAGAAAGGGGTCATATATAAGATCGGCTCTCGGCTTGGTGATGGGTCTTTTTGTACCCGTCTTAATAACCATGCAGATAAAGTAATAATTAACAGTAGTAGTAAGCAGTAATTAGTTACCTCTTTCTACCGCCAAGCAGTGCAGCAGTAAATCCACGGGCACGTGACGCATTTCAACCTTGTCTTTAACTTTTTTTTTATTATTTATTTATTTAATTTTGTGACTATTTATTAATTAATTCTTATCTCTATATTAATTTTATTGTTTTGATTATTTATTTTAATTTGATTTCATTTAATTTTATTTATTCTGTTTCCGTCTAATTTGATTTGTATTGATTTTATCTAATTTGAATGTTATCTGATTTTATTTCATATGAGTTTATACGTGTACTATGAATGGGTGTTATTTACCTGAAATAAATAAATTTATTATTTATTTAACAATGGAAACGCATTATTGCCACGACTCGCTAATGTAGCTAACTAATAACTACCTACTTCAAAGGTGCTGCATCGAATGTCTGTCTCATGCGCATTGTTCAACTATTTTATATTCTATTAATGTCATGCGGAAAAATATACCACATATGATAATAAAAACGCTTCAAACTTTGACAATGATATGAATACGCATATCGCTAAATAAAAATATTTTTGTGCACTGGCATATCACGTCTTCGCATCTGGCAATAAAATTCAAAATAGTTGCCATACATAATTTTTCATTGCATGTGTTATTCAAGTAACTAGTTACATTGAACTTGTCTGATTTATACTTTCTGAGGTACTTAATTTTTTTTTATTAAACTTCAGCCCACTTCAGCGTCAAAAACAGGGTCGTCAGAGATAAGTAACGTATTGGAAAAGATGTAAAAAAAAAAAAAAAAATTTAACTAGCTGTGCCCGCGACTTCGTTCGCGTGGATGACGAAACTTATCAATGAGTTTTTTGTGTAAAGTGGTATTTGTGTAGAACTTTATCTATCGAGCATACCGGTATTAATACTTCTGTCCCGGCGCGGGCCCCAACCTATACTTGAAATTAAAATCTATACGGTCTACGCCTTATAAAAGTAAACCTAAGTACCCACCTAATTAAAAAAAAAAATTAACGCAATCGGTCACTACGTACACTATCAAATATACTACCTATACTTTAAAATTAAAATCTATACCTACGACTTATAAAAATAAACCTAAATAACTCTACCTTAAACTGTACTTAGTAAAAACTAAAAGGAATAAAAAGGTCGCACTGAAAAGCACGGTTAAGAATTGCAAGTAGCAGTTAAAACATACAATATATAGAATGCTAATAAGAACGAACGCTCACCACTCGACACGTCCGTTCAAATCAAAGTTAAATGTATGATGCGCGCGCTTAGACTCCGTCCTTATATACGGTAGCGATCCGTGGCGGCCGCGCGTCACGCGTGTGTTGCGAACGGTGCAAGCCAAATTCAACATTCAGCACTACATTTACGGCATAACTTAGGGGCGCTGCACACGGCTAAGATACTATAATATTTTATCTTAAGATACAATATCGCTCGCCATACAAATTCATCTTAAGATACGAAAATATGAAATATTATTTATTATCTTCGTCGTGTGTGATAGTCCATTGAATTGTATGGCGAGCGATATTGTATTTTAAGATAAAATATTATAGTATCTTAGCCGCGTGCAGCGCCCCTTAGTGAACTCCGCTGCGGGTGACGTAACCTACGACAAACTTATTATTTGCGGTTGGTACAGTAATCGGGTCTAGGGACCGAACCGCAAAATTAAGTTTGTTTTTTATTGTATATACTTTTTCGGGATAAAAAGTACGCATTGTGGTGCCCAGGATATTAAAGAATAATTATACCAAGTTTCATCGTAATCGATCCGGTAGTTTTTGCGTGATGCCTGAACAAACAGACAAACAGACAGACAGACAAAACATTTTTTAATCACATTTTTGGGTTCGGTGTCGGTCTAGTAACACCCCTTGCCAATTATTTTTTTGATATTTTCAATGTCCAGATTTTTCACTTCTACAGATTTATTATAAGTATAGAAAACGTTGCCCCACACAATTGCAACACACCATTACAACATTGCCTAGTTAAAGTGCCTTACTGTCGTCAGATTTCATTGGAAAATGTTTGATTTACCTGATGTTGAACTTAAAAATGATTTCTATTGTGCTTTATTGCATTCTGGTCATAGTTGGATGGGTAATGGTTTTAAAGAATAGCAGTTTAATAGTATCCTAATTAGTCCTAACTTAATATTATAAATGCGAAATGAGTTTGTTGGTTACGCTTTCACGCTAAACGGCTGAACGGATTTGGATAAAATTTGGCACACGGGTAGACTTTGGCCTGGATAATAGGACAGGAATTATCCCGGTAGTACATTCCCATCGGATGATTTCCGACATGCACGCGGGCGAAGTCGCTGGCAAAAGCTATTTAATATTTTCAAATATTTAAAATCTGCAAAACATAAAATAACTATACTTACGCGTTTATTTTACTGCCAAGCAGGAATTTTATCGACTTTTTTTTTGTTTTGTTTTTCAGACTTCCTCAGAAGATGGTGAAGCTAAAGACAAAGCCTATCAACGAAGACAATCTTCTAGCAATGAAAATAAATTCTCAAGACAAGAAGTCAAATTGGATTCATCTAATAAAATCAATAAAACTGCTAGAGTACGTCCCCTGAGATATTTATGGAAAAAAAAAACGAATCTTTGTAGATTTTCAATAATAATTATTTTTTACCTTTTTCAGAAACGCAGCTTGTCAGGAAACACGAAACTTTGCTCTGAGCCATCCTTCAAGAGAAGTGTAAAGTGTGGATTATGCAATAATATATTTTCTGGAGTGGAGTGGGAGCAACATGTTGCTGAACAGCATCATTTAATCGCTTGGCGAGCAGGTGGTTCCATCGTAAGTGTAAAATAGAAGCTGTTCATTATTTCTTCTTCATCGTAGTATTTTCATAAATAAATGCGCGAAACGATGTGCACCGACGCGAACAATTCGGACTGGCAAATTGTACCCGAAGCCCAGGTTTGCAGAGGCGTTTTTTTCCTGCGGTCATTATTATTCCATTGCATTTTCAATGAACTGCCTAGCGCCGAGAGTTGATCCAGTGCGCGATAAAATCCTGGCGCGAAACTTGGAAATTATAGCAAAATATCTATTTGTTATTTGTCTTTTAGCTCCAAGACACGCCGACTTAATACATTTTCCAGACTTTCCTGATTTCCCAAAAATGTATGTTTGAGGTAGTCACTACCTCAAACATACATTTTTAACCGACTTTAATAAAGGAGGAGGTTCTCAATTCGGATGTTTATATATATATATTTTTTAATATACTTCCTGTCTATTGCTGTTACAGAAATTGGACGACCCTGAATTAGTGATTAGGCTGAAAGATAGATTAAAAACTCAAGGTATGCTGGAGTGCAGTATATGCAACATGCAAATAAAGAAGTTTAACCGATTCATGGAACACATTAAGTACTGCATACGAAAGAAGGTAGCTTATGTTTCTTACTTTGTACTGAGATCTCCCTATAATAAATTAAAGAACCCTATGTTCATGTTGCCTGTCACTTGTGTCTCTACCCGACTGCAGAAGAAAAGGGTTCATAGAGATAGTTTGAAAAATAAAACAGGGTGCCAGAAACGGCGACGCGCAGTCTGTTACCATGGATTCAGTACATGGTTCTGAATTCTCGGGGTTGAAATTTATGCAGGTTATTTTAAAAAATATCTGCTGTTTCATAGAAAAGTGCAAACTACGCGGTCAAAGTGTATGGAACAGCTAATTTTGTTTTTATAACGGACGACAACATGCTACGCTAGTGGGTATCAAATCATGTGCTGAACTCATGGTTACAGTTTGTACGTCGATGTCCCTGCGACCCTGTATATATTTTCCATATTATATTAATTTTTGTTTATTCTAGCTTTCAGACGCTGACAAAAAACCAGATAAGGCTCCGCGCAAATCAAGAACAGCAGTAGACGAGACTGTTACATGTGGCGTATGCCAGAGAATTATACTGTCTTCTAAATGGCTTCAGCATATAGGAAGTATCCATGATTATTTAGCTTGGAAGCAAGGACAAGAGCCTTTGGTGAGTTTAATTGTCTATGATAATATTGCTGTGAGTGTGCATCCGTGTAGTGTGCCCGCCCAAAACAGTACTCGGCTGAAAATATGGCACATCGACTTTTAATTAAAAGTGCGGTTTTGTAGAGCGCTGTCTCTGTCACTCATACCTGTGTGAGTCTCTTTCTTAAGCTTAATGTGTCATATTAATGCCCGGGCATAGTATTTTTATATCACAAAGCGACGCGCACTTTACTTATGGTTACCAAGTGTACAAGTACGCTGTGGAAATGTAGTTGTCGAAATTCTATCGATGGGTATCAATCGATATCTAATTATAATAAAACAAAAATGTTCGTTTACCTTTTCAGAAATTGGATAATGAATCTGAAGTTTGGCAACACCTGCAGAACATTATTAGGCTGAATGGAAGTTTGACTTGTTACAAGTGCGGGTTGCAACGCAGTCGTGTCAAGACGTATCAGGCGCACATTAAATCTTGTGATGGTATTGGGGTGAGTAGAGATAATAATGTACAGTAAAGGAATGAATAGGTTGAGTACCTTTAGGTAAATTTTTACTAGCAACATGTGCTCAATATCCAGAAAAGGTCTCCTTAAAAATTGCCTAATCCTTTCGTTTCACGTGTGACAAATTGAAAAGATCCTGAAACTGCATAGGAAATAAGACAACGCTATTACTTATTTGCATGTATTTTGTTGCAGTTACCTTTGGATGAATCCTCAATAATCGTCGATTTGAACTCATCAACTATTGCTGAAAATAAAAGCGCTGAAGCAAGTACTGTGAAGTGTGGAGTCTGTGCGCAGGATGTTGCACACAAGGATTGGATTGAGCACATTTCCAAACAACATAAGTATTTGGCCTGGAAGGAAGGTGAAACACCATTGGTACGTATTTATAAATTGAAAGTCTCGTCAACCTACTTCACTACTGCATAATAGGGATGATGATGATTAATATTGGAAATGTTCGAACAAATAATGTAAATTCAAAGAAGGAAAAAAAAAAACTGAAAATATATGGAGAAAATATGTACACGATTTAAAAGTATTTGTAATTATTATTCCCGTCCTTGTCGCACGGTACGGACAATGTATGGCGTTAATATGAAGTTGCATCATTATCATCTCTATTTGGAAAGTCAGAAATTTTGTTTTTTTTTTTCGAGATTCATATATGCTTCGATTGATCTTCTCTTTTTTGAAGTTAGTAAACACAACTTACTTTATTTATGAGTTGCGGCCTAGCTCTGCCCTAAAACTTAAGAATGACATAACTCACTTGTGTATTCCAGGATTTAGAAGAAGAAGAAGCAGTGTGGAATCACTTGCAGCAATTCATCCGACAGAATGGCGGATTAGCTTGTCACAAATGTGGCTTAGTGCGCAAACGCGTCAAGTTATATTTAACTCATGTTGACATGTGTGATGGGACAAACGTAAGTAGCGCTCACGCACATAAGTAGATATCTTAGAAAAGCGACGCCTCTTATTCCAGTTTTTAGTAACAGTAGGCGACATCTAAATTAATTCCTAAAAAAAGCGCTGTTGGATTTTCTACTTTCCGCGCTGAGCCGATCGTTCAAAATCCAACAGCGCGCTGTTAAATTAGAAATTCATCTAGGTGTCGGTTGGTGTTAGTGAAAACGAGCATTAGTGTCAGAAAGAGATAAAAAAAAAATGCTGATCAGTGCGTTTATAGCCCGATTGAAACTTTATGGCGGCTTGGAACATGAGGAGAGTCGCTGCGCAGTAACGAGTTCACGTGTCAGCGGGGGTGAAGGGTGAGGCACTGCGCAGCGAGTAGCGCATTTCAGAGCCGCCATGAAGTATGAAGCGGGTTGTAAGTATGATTTCACCTTTAAATTATGTTTTTAAATCAATTTTACTTTATTTTTCAGAGCCAAGTCGATATTTCGTCTAATAATATCAGTTCGAACACTACAACTAGGACTACTGACTTCAACACTACAGCAAGGTCTACTACTGACTTGAACACTACAGCAGAGTCTACTGACGAATGGTATGATGTGCCAATAGAAAATGAAGATAGGAAAGTTGTCAAATGTGGAGTTTGCAGTGAAGAGGTGCCGATCTTGGAATGGATACAACATATCGGCAAAGAACACGATTACTTGGCGTGGCAAGATGGGGCTGCACCATTGGTAGGTATTTACTTGTAGAGTCAGGGAAATTAATTGATCATCAAATTGACTACCAACTAACTTGTCCGTAAATTGACAGTTGTATTAAACGTCTTTAAAATAAGTTCATTGTTGTTATTTCATTTTTTTATTCATTTTCCTTAATAACATTTTTTCTGACCGTACTTTTAAATGGTAGTCTACATAAATAACCTAAAAATACCAGTAGGTGACACAAAGCAACAGTTGTTGATTTTGTAGTTTTAATAACAGATGTTGTTTTTCGAAATTGCTCAAAGCAATATTAATTATTTTTAAAGAAAACCCTAGTCCGTATTTCGGAAGTTGGTATATTTATAGTTTTATAACACACTTATAAAACATGTTTCAGAACTTAGAGAACGAGTCGGCGGTAAAAATGCATCTCCTTGAAGTGTCTCGGCAGGGCGGCGGGCTGGTTTGCAACAAATGCGAAAAAAGGTTGAAGTACCCCAAAACGTTTCAGATCCATATAAAAGAATGCACTGGGCCTAGCGTAAGTACACAAAAAAAATATTTTAACAATATTTAATTGTGTTTACACATTTTCCATTGAAGATATTACAAAGTGCAGTATACTTACACGCTCGAGGTCTTCAGTATTAGGGCCTGAAGCAAAAGCGGGAATTTAATTTATAGTAACATGACCGCTACCATATAACCTTCTCATTGGTCATAAATAAAATTTCCTGTAAAGAATAAGGGTACTACTGATCTCGCGTGCGTACAATCAATTGCATGTCAGTATGTACTTGATTTAAGAATGCTGTCCTTACTGCTTATGTAATAAAGACTCCGCCAATGTTAAATTGTAAGCATTGCCGTTTGGTTGATTGCACATTTGGTCCATAGGACAACCACTGCAAACAACTTTTATTTCCTTTACAGGCGTCTCCTGACAAAAAATTGGATACTTCAACCCCGAGTTGGATCGAAATATTAAGTAACAATAAAATTAAAGATGAGGTTTTTACGTGCGGAGTGTGTGCAACTACAGTAGAAAGTGAAAAGTGGATCCATCACATAGAGGCCAAGCATCAGTACCTGGCGTGGGCGGAGGGACATCCCCCTCTTGTGAGTATATGCATGTGATTAAAGATTTATCTAAATACGGAGAAGGAAACATTTTCATCTCACTAGACATGGAAACGGCGTGGCACGCTAGATTGACGACCTGACCCTTTTTAATATAAATGACAATGACATATTTACCAAAACATAAGAAAATTGACACATTTTCACGACAAGTGCTGTTTAATAAAGCAGAAATTTCTGAAATAAATTTTTTAAATGGTCGGGTTTTCATCTATCGGTTTTATTAAATATGCCCCCTAGGGAAAGTCGCGGGAAATCGCTGTACTGCTCATTATGGCGATGTTTGTGGACGCCTATGACAAAAAGAAATGTTTCCTTGCTCATTTGTCGCTGTATTAATGACATGGGATAAGTTAAAATTTCCAAAAACAATCTCTTGACTAAAACTCACAATTTCAGAACCTCGACGACGCTGTAATGGTACAAAGACATTTGAACGATGTTTCTAAAATAATAGGAGGTCTAATGTGTATGAGGTGCGGCGTCAAGCGGAAGTACGTCAAGTCTTACCTGCTTCACATAGACTCGTGCCAGGGGAAACTCAACAACGGCGAACTTTCCTTCATGTTGATGAGTCAAGGTAAGAAATGTTATTTATTTATAGAATTAGCTACTGTATACGACTCTTTTTACGTTTATGAGATAAACTGCTGAAAAAGTCGCGGTTTTAGAAAATGCGCTTGCGCATGTGTGCCCAAACGGAAAGCTCGCGTCTTGTTGATCCTACAGTATTTACATTTTTTCCTAATGTTATGATATATTTTTTCTTCCAGATATCGTTGAATGTGCTATCTGTGCTGCAACGATGGAACCCAAAGACTGGCGGGCTCACGCTATGGGGCAACATTACAACATTGCCTGGGTGGTCGGGGACAATCCCATTGTAAGTCTTGATCATCATCATTTAAATGCATTCCTTTTTATATCCATCCTTACTTATTCCACGAACTATGTGGGTCGAATCAAATGCGCAAAAAACCATGACCAATTTTTGTCTTTCAGGAAATAAATAATCCGTATGCAGTTGAAAGTTATTTGAAGGAGTATCTGCATGCACACAATAAATTAGTTTGTAAAGTGTGTAAAGTAAGCAGGGTATCGTTCGTCGGATTCTATGCTCACATCATCGTTTGTGGGAAATCTGAAAAGGTTAGTTTAATTAAATACGAAATAAAGCAAGCAATACTTTAATTTGATGTTGTGCCCTTTTGAGCCTAGAAATCAATTTTAACTTTTGTTTTAACAATAATTTCAGGAAACGGAAATATACAAAACCGTGTGCGACATATGTAACAATAAGTACTTGCGGATATACAAGAACCAGCACATGACCATGCACAGAGAGAAGGAATATGCCATGGAACGCAAGCTGCTGGCAGCCAAAGAGCAAGCGCTGAAGAAAGAGGCTGACGAACCTGTCGAAGTCATTCTGAAGGGTCGTAGAAAGGCAGCTGAGAAGTAAGCTTTTTTATTAGATTAATGTTCAAACCTGCGCTGTCATTCGTACATCTTTGACAGCAACCAGTCTTGCCAAGGGGTAACCAAAGACTGAATTGTGGAGGTTAGATAGACAGTCGCTCCATGAAAAATACTGGTATTCAGCTGCGTCCGGTTAGTCTGGAAGTCGACCCCTAACATAGTAGGGAAAAGGCTAGGCCCATGATGATTTCGATCGGTTATTGTGAAAAAACAGCTAAATGTATTAGTTCAAAATAAAATTATTCGAACTCTTGAATAACTAAACTCGCTAATCAAGATTTCATATCTCTGTTATTTATTTACGCCTAAAGTTGCTTAAAATTAGTGTTGAAATACGGATCTTTCGAGGCTGATAACTTGCTTTGTGATTCTGCTGTCGTAAAGGCATCGATAACAACGAGACAAATCGATATCATGTCACTTTGGACCTATGATGTCAGTGGACTAATGTCCCTATAATGTTTGTATGGAAAAATGCCGACTAACGCAGCCGTTACCACTTGCCTTAGCCCTCTTTTAACACGACCTAAACGCAGTAAAATAATTAATTTGACATAAACTCACACCTTCTACCCATGGGTACCCCCATGGGTAGAAGGCGTGAGCAGAAACTTCATCAATTATGATTGTAATATTTTGTTTTTTTCCTTTTTAGAGCGAAGAACGTTATCGAAAAGTATAAAAACAACTTCCACGATGTAAGTTAACTTGTAACTATGCTTTACGTAATTTGAGCTTATAATAATTAATATTTCTCACACATTTGAATAAACGATTTCGATATTTTGTTCATTCTCCTAACATTATTATGCTTTATTCTTCAGGGTAACTACCACTGTTCAAAATGTGGTTTTAATTCGGAAGTGGAGAAAGAGTGGTCAGACCACGTGTGCGTAGACGACAAATGGGGCGACGCGACCGATTCTGACGAGTCAGTCAAGTTAGAAAACTGTTCCGCTGACGAATCTGACGAGTCTGACATTGATTCTAACGTATCTGACGAGGAACGAGAAGCGCGTGAACATGCCCCTAGTAAAAAGAAAAAGCATTCGGATGCCAGTAAGTGATACAATACCATAGTTTCGAAAAAAAAAACACGTCATCTTCTTCGTTGACATTTTTGGTTAAAACCTTAGAAACCTCAAGTTTCTCAGGTTTTACTTGCAGAAACGAACTCACCGAGGTCTTCGCATTTTCCAATTTTATCGACCTTGCCCTTTGACCACATACCACGACCATGATTACCATTATTAATATAGATATTTAGTTATTTTCATCATTTCTATTTTCAGATTCAGCCAAAATATGTCGATTACCTTACCAAATCAGTAATTTAAGCACTTATATGAAGAGAAGCACTGAAGGATTGTGAGTAACAAGATCCATCATAATATCTTATACATACATATTATAAATTGAAGCCGCTTTTCGTGTCTGTCTGTGTGACTGCGTTATTCTTCTAAAGTACGCGATTGATTTTTATGCGGTTTTCACCATCATTCATAGAATTTATTCCGGAAGGTTTATGTGAATCATAAATTAATATTAAAAAGAATTAAGAAATGTTCAAGTCGTAAAAACCGTGTGAAACACCGCATCGCTAGTAATTTTATAATAAGGCTTTAATACAAAAGTATAATGACTGTATGTAACAATGTAGATAACTAAATATTTGCCTTGTCCTTTTCCAGTATTGACACGTATCTGACTGACGAAGATTTGTTCCCACTGTGGCATAGTTGTGAACTTGAACAAGTGCCTGAGAACGAGGTGGTGTGTTACATGCCGCCCGAAGAAGAGTCCTGTAAAGTTAGATTCGATGAAGATCTGGACTGGATGACGTTCAATCGACTTGAATCTAGCAGAGTAAGAGGTAAGACCTATAAAACTACACAGTGATTGCAGATTACCTTTTCAATAGATGTTGATTTTATCGAAAGTTTTATTTCGACATAGATTGGCTAATACCTCAAAACAGATTTCATGCGTAGGCATTCACAGGTATTCACGAGTAAATGTATCAATCGCGGCGTAAGTGTCGCGTTTACGCTGCATCTGCGTGTACGTTCGACGAACACCTGCTGGACCAACTCTATAAGCTAAGCCTCCTTCCCGCTTAGTTATTTTGGATTAAACATGGCCATATAATTTCTTGTTCTCATTGTTTTCTCATCACCAGGCTGCACGAGTAAGCGCAAGATAGATAGCGAAAACAATATCCGTACGGTATAGATAAAATAAATATATGTTTCCAGGAATACTGTCTCATTGTGCCTGCCACCACTGCCTGACCCTTCGGGGATTACAGGGGTGATGTTATGTGTGTGTGTCCGGATTTTCGACTTCACTATTTTTCCTTTTCCAGATACAATGGTACTGTTCTTGGGCGCGAGTATCCAGTGCATGTCGTGGGTCCCCGCGGCGGCCGAGCAGGAGCGCTCGGCGCGCGAGCCGCAGTACCTCGCCGTGGTGGCGCACCGCGGGCCCGACGCGCCGCGCCACGCCTGGGACGCCACGCTCAGCGAGAGTGGGCTCGTGCAGCTGTGGGACTGCGGGAATTTGATTGCGTGAGTTTGATTACACGGAATTTTTATGTGAATGACCCAATGAGCACATGACCTCAACGTTCGCCAATTGTCTCTCACCCCCAACATCAGTCATCGTGAAGCCTTAATGACTTTTGATCTCTGCATGGTCAGTGGTATCCTTCATCGCGACCTAATCCAATAAGATGCTATACTATTAAGTTTTATAGTTTCGAAAAACAGTAGTTTAAAAAAAATGCTGATTTGATCCTTATCATCCCTTTTCTCCACTCTAAACGGATATCGGACGTCATTCGTTACATACAATATGCGCCTGCGCCGCCCGACATCAGTAGTAATAAACATGTTAATTTCAGGACTACGCCAAAATTCGCGCTAGGAATAGCGCACGATTTCGGAACGGTGTGGGCTATTGACTGGTGCCCGTCTGGAGCAAGGGATGTTTTCGACCCCGCGCCCGCATCAGGCAATATGCACAGACTGGGTTTAATGGCTGCAGCCTGCTCCAACGGACTGGCTTACATCTTCGTGGTACCTTACCCAACATCTATTACAGAAAAGTAAATACAGTTTCTATATCAAGTTATACTTCCTTATTTGTTGAAAAGTGTAAGCTAACAAATATGAATTTTGTTTACAGGGAAAAACCATTTTATAAACTGAAGCCGGTTGCGGAATTAAGGTTAACAAGTAAGGAGAATAGAAAGGTTTATCAGGCTACTGCTATCAAGTGGTCTATGGTAAGTAAAATATATTTCAGAAATTATATTTATTTGTTGATCTATAGTCTTTTGCTGGTACAGCATAGCATCCATGGTACTCGCTATTTTCCACCTTGAAGATATATTTTTTATAGTGTAAGGCTAAGTGCGCACCACGAAACATAATCTGTGAACAATACCAATATATGTACTAGAGACCGCACAATGCGGTAAAAAATGGCTTGAAAAATTATATTAGCGTTAACGATTTTATTTTGCATGAAAATGCGCATCGCAGTGCGCGCTTAGCCTAATAGCTAAATAAGTGACCTTATAATAAGTAAAAAAAAATATTTCAGCAAAAAGGACATTCTCACGTGGTAGTCGGCTACGCAGATGGAACCACGGCGTACTATGATTTAAACGGAGAATCTCCATTACTGAAGACCACAGAGAACAACCTTACAGTCTTTTATCCTTATCACGACGAGCGTGTTCAAAATTCCTGTATCGAGGGTAAGTAGAACTTTGGCACGTACGAACAATCCACGCGCGCTGCATATAAAGTTTTATGTCGGTGAATTTTACGCCCGAATGTAATGGCTGCATTCCGAGACTTATAGCCCGTTATGGTCGATGCCGTAATCGATAATTTTCACTTTAGTACTCGTTCATTGTGATTACTTGGCACTGGTGCCGTTTTCACATTAAAAAGGGTATGGTTCAAACAGTCATGGATTGATTTAAGGCTTACTGTGGGTGGGGCCTGTCATTGTCTAAGTGATATTGCGCATCTTTTGGCCCGCGTATCGTGAGTCTATAAAACTTTGGTCAAACCGTGGTGGTTTCAAATCGTTTTTTGGTTATAAATGGTTTATTTACAACTACAGTCATAGCTCGCAGGGCACTGCAAGCAATTATTCTTTAAACGCGATACTTAGACAATTGGTAACTCTGGTAAGTGACAATATAGCCCCAAATAACTAACGCTAATGTTACTAATATGTTTGCGTTAGCTCTATGTAAGTTGGGTAGCGCTGCTAGCAACAAAAATTTTATTCAAATCCATGCCACCATAAAATAAACTTAAACACTTCTGCCTAACCTTTGGAGAATTCAGATGTTCTGTTATGTTGCGTGTGCATTGTTACTTTGTTTTAAGTATCCAGTAGTTTTGCGTCTAGCGTAGTTGGCCGTAACACGAACGTGCGAAGTAAACGTAACGTTTGGTAAATTTTAACGATTTTTAAATCGAAAATACAACAATCTCATAGCATTTGGGTTTAAAGTTATGAGGCAAGCATAATTAGTATCACTCATAAGTATGAGTGATACTAAGTTTTAGAACTAAGTCAATATTAAGTGCGAAAGGAAATGTGACTACTGCTACAAGGATCTTTTGCCGCTCTAAATGACAGGGGGTTGACAGGGGGGCGCTGCTGGTAGGCATAGCCTCTTGAAAAAACAAGATGGCGACGTTAGTTCCGCTTTTGGCCACGCGCCAAAAGAACCTTGTAACGCTTTATTTTCAAATTTAAGATCGTTCGAATGTACCTTACGTTTACTCTGCGCGTCCGTGCTAAGACTCTCCGTTTGTGTGTCCAGACGTGGACATGTACCCGAGCGCGGCGGCGCGCGCGGGCGGCGTGCTGTGCGTGGGCAGCGCGGGCGGCGCGGGCGGCGGCGCGCTGCAGTCGCACGTGGCGGCTGCCGCAGTGCTGTACCCGCCGCACTGGCCCGCCGCGCTGCTGGCGGGCGACGACTGTCTAGGTGAGTACTGCGTGTTGCACTATACTGAAATAAAAACTTTGAGTATGTACAGGGTCGTTGCACATGTTTAAGACCCTATTTCCATACTAATATTAAAAAGGTGGTTGTATGTTTGTAAAGGGTTATCTCTGGTAACACTGATTCGAACATAACCATTCTCTCACCGATAGAAAGTTGCACTATTCCAGAGTGACATAGGATACTTTTTATGACAGGGTTTGCAGTGTTCCTCTAGGAACACGAATGTTCATTTCATCATTAGTCTCTTGCCCTTATCCCAATTTATTTGGCGTCGGTGCAACATGTCTTTTTCTTCTATACTTCTCTATTAGTCATCATCTCGTTACTAGTACTATCTGAACTCGTGTAGTCTCTCAAATACTTAGTACTGATTAAAAGTCATTTGCCAATAGATCTCGATCATGTTTCTTAAGAAAACCAACCGATATTGTTCTGTACCAGTGAACCAATCCATCAACGAGCTGGAGTGGTGGGGCGGCGGGCGGCGGCTGGGCGGCTCTAGCTGCGCGGCGGGCTGCGCGTGGTGCGGCCGCGTGTGCACGGCCGCGCTGCCGCTGTTGCGGCTTATGCGGGTGCATCCGTGCTTCCCTGATGTTCATAAGCAGGTAGGCAATTCGTAGTACTGACTACTCCTTTATTATTTATTGTATCCACTATCCAGCATGTGTCCTCATGGCCTTGTGGATAACGCCTCGCCAGTTATACAAGAGGCTATGTGTTCAAATAAGTACCAATGCGACTTTTTCAATTCTTGTACTTTCTGCGTTTATCTTGGATTTTACTGACATCGGTGAAGAAAAACATCGTGTGAAACCTGGACTTATAGTTGTTAAAAGTCTGAAATCACGGACCCGTCTTAAGCAAGCGTGGTGATCAATGCTTGTACCTTCTCTGTGTTAGAATAAGCCTTTGCCCTGCAGTGGGACAACAGGAGGCTGGTATTATTACTACTATCCAGCATACAGACTCATAACTGAGGAGAAGCAATCACTATTGCACATGTTTTTCCGAAAAACGCCCATGGATGTAGGGAATCCCGTACCATGTTGCATCAAACTCAAACTTGGTTTTTTATAGACTACACTTATCACATTAACTCCTACAAAAGTTTTTTGAAAGACGTGATCATGACTCTTTCAAAATTCAAGGTTATATTAATCATATCATTTGAAACGGAACGTCATGTAAAGGGAATAAAACAATATAAGCACTTTATTACTTTAAATTAAATTCCCTGTTCAAAAATCAAATCCCCGACGCGTAATGTCATAAAAAAAAATATGAAAATAATTACTATAATACATTGATCTTGATGCATGAGACTTTTTGGTACGACTTTTGGTCATTCTCCTTTATTAATTGGAACGTAATGTACAAAACGTGGTATCGTGGTATCTCAACCGCCTCACGTACATTAAGTTCGAATGACAGCCATCTCAGTCCACTGCTGTACGTAGGGCTCTCCCAAGCTTCGCCTTCCACATTAAGTCGATAGCCCGGCCGGCTACGCCGGCTACCGTCTTGAACATACACACACAGTTGTGGTATTTGTGGACATATAATTAAGAACGACTAATACCGAAGTCACTTTTCGATAAACAAGTTGCTGTTGTTTTTTTTATCAATTTACTGATAATTTTAACAACATGGTTAAACATCAATTTTAATAGGTTTTGATACTACATACAAGATATGCAAAATAGTTGACTTCTATTAATAAATTATAAGTTTTGGGACAACAAACTCATCATGACATACGTGACAAAGTTCAAATTCAATTGCAACAAATATAAAAAAAAAAAAAAATATTTCGAGTCGAAATTTTTTATCTAGGTTAATTTTTGAGTGACCTTAGCGTAATCGCTTAAACATTCAAATTTTCTTCTTTCATGTTTTTATACAATTTGCAGGTCAGTGTCATGTTGAATGTTGATTAAAATATGATTAAAATTTATCGTCGCCAATCATATTTTAATCAACATTAAATTTTTTAACTAGATAGTTGAGTAAGTAGCGTTGGAATATAAAAAAAAAATCTGAGATTATAAATTCATTGTTAAGGGCCCCGCAATGCTTGCAGGGTACGATAATTGATAACTATAAAATGTAGGCACACTCGATAAAAAAAAAAAATTAGCCTAGATCCGCACGGCATACCGGAAACAACTGATTGACCCGTATCCTCAACAGTCTAATGTAATTACGCTAATTTTACGCGTTTTCAAACGTAGGTAAACAAATGTCAAATCAAAAACTAACATAAACTAAGAGTGGTTAACATTTTATGATAAACAGGTCATAGCCAGAATCATGATGATTCCTTTTGGAGGTAAACGTAAGCGGCAGAACGACGAGCTGGCCATGATAGTGGAACCCATCACCTACAGCGACGCAGTCAAGAAGTACGGCATCGAGTTTAAACAGATAACTGCCAGGGATCGGGTAAGGCACTTCACAAACTTAAATAAATACTTATTTATAGTAACAAACGAAATATCTAGAGTAAAGATCACTGTTGAGATCTTTATGTGTTCAGCTACTAATAATAACAAAACAAATGCAATGATACAGAATTTAAAACAAAATGACAAAAAATAATGCGCAATTTGCGGGTAGCAAATTAGGATGGGATTCAATGTAATTCATTAGTTTTTAGCTCAATTGGACTAAAATATTTCCTTATCTTTGCCAACTCTTTTTTAAATTTCTCTTAGAGATTGACTTGTTAATAACTTTGAAGTTTAAAAATTCACAGAATTTTATAAAAGTGAATGTTAATACGTTTTTGCTCTAGTTCAGTCGGTTCATTTATACAAACAGAAAGTTGTTGTTAAATATTCCATTTGGGTTTAGGCCAAATAATCCGTCTGACGTAAATGAGTGTCTGAGCGAAATGGGTAAAAAGTTAAAAAAAAAAAAAATACTGTAGCATAATTTTCTTTCTTTTACCAAGTAAATCGATGCACGAAGAAGCCTGACTGATGTCATATTGAATAATTCCATCCTTTATAAAATATTTGACAACGTTCATCAACGAATGAAAACGTTGTTTTTAACCTTGACCTAAATGGTAGATATAAATTCGCGCAGTGTCTCTAGAATGAGGAAAAGCCTGACAGACATTATAGGCTAATATTATTATTACTATATTTTCATTAATAAACCTTAGATCGAGAAATTACACGGCTTTTATCGTCAACAGACCACACAGCAGAAGTTATCAGCAACTCCTCGAGACGTGTACCCCGAGCGCTTCCCTCTCTCGGACGTGGCAGCCATAAAGTTCTGCCCCACCTTCAAACAGCACCACAAGCTCGCGCTCGCCATGCACGCCGGCCTCGTCTTCATCATCACCGTATGATACTTGCTCCTATCTTATTTTACAAGCACTTATTAATACGAAAACATGGTAGTATAGTGCCACAAACCTATCTGACCCGGTGGCTGAAACAGAAACTAACCAGATCACTATGATAAGTGGCAAAATCTGTATTTTTTTGTTCACCGACAGCGACGCCAACGGGCCAGATGGGGTTGTTTGACCAAAGGTACAGTCCTCTCACAGTTATTTTACCTCTGACAGCAGCAACCCAATAGCAACCTTATTGTAAGGTAAATAAAGATCACTGGGATTTTGACAGACTTGTCAAAAGCAGCAACCCAAAAACAACCTTATTTTAACGGCAGTAAAGATCATCGTGATTTTGACAATGATATAATATCAGAGATAAAATAATTGTAAAAGGACTGTACACCCGGTTTCTGATAACCTGATCAAGTCTCTGTCAAAATTCATGTAAGTTTTGTGATTGGCTGAGAAAAAACGCCGTCCAATCATTTCAGTTGATGTGTGATTTGACAAGGGAATTAATAGAATTTGGGGGTCATTAGGCGAATAAAACTATTCATAAGAAATGTAAAGCAACTGTTATCGAAATGTATGAAAGTAATTTATATACTAACTGTAAGAGTAAGCTTTATATTACAGATGTAGGTTGTGTCTTAATTGAAATGACATTATTGAACGAACGAAAATGAATGAAAGGGATTTTATATGTCGTGGCGAATACGATTAAGATCGGCTGGGAGTGGTTTATCTCAATTTTTCTCAAGTTTATTTGTTACTAGCTGCGCCCTGCCGCTTCACCCGCATAAGTCTCGATCCCGTGGGAATATCGGTATAAAATGTTATGTCCTAATCCAGGTCATGGCCTACCCATGTGCCAATTTCATCCAAATCCGTTCAGCCGTTTTAGCGTGAAAGCGTAACAAACAAAATAAAAAAATAAAAAAAAAATCTTTATAATATCAGTTTAGATTTTTAATGAGGGGCCAAAATTAAAAAAAGCCTTTAGCCACAAGCACAAACATTTGTTACTTTAAACAGGCCCGTCTATCAATTTTTTTTAAATATTTTTTTTGCAAGGATGGTGATGTGAGAATGATTTCAGTTTTATTGATTCCATTATGTCAGCAGGTCGATTCTGTAAAAATCTCACCGTGAAAAAGTCACTCAAGTGAAGTGAGCTTGATGTGAGTTGTCAGTAATGTCAATCCCTAGCATTATTTGGAATGACAGCTCACTCCACGCTCACTTCACCTAAGTTTTCATGGTGAGATGGTTACAGAATCGCACTGCAGTACTACTACGATAGTGATAGTAGTATTGAATGGTCATCATAAAATATAAACTTATTTTAATAAATAGCAAGAGCCTAGCAGAGAGCTAATATTTAGTACGAAATAATAAATAATTGTTTTATTTTACTAAAATCATATTTTAAACAAATATCATGAGGCGAAAATTTTCTTTTGTTTCGGCTTTTCGCCGTTTCGACAGCCACATATTAGACGTTCATATACCAAAGAAAATATATTCGTAGATAAAAACCATGACGCATTTTGGTAAACATGTGAGTGCGACTAGAAAATATTGGTATTGCCTTAGAGTTTTTATCATTCGTTACTTTATTTTTAAACCAGAACAAAGTAGGAAATCGTGAATATAGAGTTCTCAAGTGCAAATTAAGGATTTATTCGTATCACATGTTTATATAGGATTGCTTAGAACTGTAAAGCAGATAGACAAGATCTTAGAAAGAAGGCTAGAGGCGTTTTGTTTCTGAAATATACGATTTTATTAAATTAATATTCGCATGCGGTTTGATCAGTGAACAGATATCTCCAATCTCCAAATATACGAGTATTTCTGCGGACACCTAAAACTTTGAGTCGAATGACATTCGAAATTTTATGTCCAAATTATCAAATGACTGACGTTATCTTTATGAACGATTGTGTTGTTTGTGGCCGATATAAGAGAATCGTCATGTTAGTAGTAAGCTAGAGAAATATATTTTTCTCATTAAAAGTAACTAATTTAAAATAATCAGGAAAGTAAAACATGGTAAGTATATTAGATAGACACAAAACTATCAAGAATTGGAGAATGAAGATTAAATGTTTGTTAAAGATCGAAAATAATAAAATCATGACTTTCAAAAACCTGTTCTAGAGGAAAGGATATTATGGTCTATGGATGAAAAGAAGAATGTAAATCATAGAGTAATATTTGCGGTAAAAAGATCAAATGTATTGTTAAGAAGGATATAGCGTAACTGCGTACTAGCTAGGAACTAATAAATATGTAATATTATCCACATTCATTATGTATATAGTTTCCTTTAATATAAATAATAATATTTTTAAAGTTTTAACCTTGTTTTATCTATCTTAATAGAATTCTTGCAATAAGTTGTTAGTTATTTTGAAGTAGTCGTTACTTTGATCCTGTTTCGCTTCTAAGACATTTGACCATTAAAAGTCGCAAATTGCATGTATTATCCTGTGTTGTATCTATTAGCTTACAGATATTGTATAAGGGTTTTTTATGTTATGTGAAAGCACATACAAATGTAAATTTTATTTTTGTTAGGTATGTATAATAAGCGTTTTATGTATGTATAAATTATGTAAGTCTCAAATTATACAATTCCAAGTTTTTAACAGTGAAGTTTGAAGATAATTTTAATTTGAAGGAAAAATCTTTGAAACACGAATGTTTTTCTTTACATTCTGCGCAGTTTTGTCGCATTTACATCATTTCTTCTAAAACCGCAAAGTGTGCGTCAAGGCATTGCGTAGTATTGACTGTGTCCACACAACATGACGCACTTGCAACTCACACACAATTTTACTTAAATTTTTGTGGTGAAATGAACAAGCTTTTACTGACTTCATCGGAGTTGCTCACTTTGAGTTTTTTGATTAGTGAATAATGTAAATGCGTCATTAGTAACTCATCTCCTACATTTACAGCCCTTTCTCTGTGTAAATATTTTCCGGTAGCGTCATTTGACGTAGAGATAGACCCGTCTCGATGCTTTATTTTCGACAACAATGGCGATAATCAAATTAAAAAATCAACTTGTTACATCACATTCCCTTTGCTATACACAATACGAAATCGGGATTACAATGTTATGTAGTATTTTTACTGGTTTCGAATTTAAGGCATCGGGATGGGTCAAAATAATGGGTAAGTTGAATTTGATGAGCAAATTGTGCAGAAATATTTTATCTTGTTGATTGTTTTTACTCGACTGTGACAAAGCCCAAAAGGAGGGTAATATTTTTTTGGTACGCACTGCCTACAAATCTTATCGATTTTCATTAACATCACAAAAGTTTTTTTGTGCCTACTTTTAGAAATCATCATTTTAACATCGGCGTACCGATGCTGTATCTGAAAATGTATAATGTTAATCTCGATTGCCATTTATAATAATAATAATAATATCTTTATAAGTTTATAAAAAGGGGCACTTATTTACGGGAGAACTTTGTAATTAAAGTAGTTGTAGTTTATTTATTCTTAGGTAATATCAGAAACTTTATATCGGATTCTACAGTGATATTATTATTTAACTTCCTTGTATATCTTGTTTGATTGTGATATGCTTGTTGCAAATAAACTTTTTAAATAAATATGGCCTTTTATTTATATTTGATCTTTTTTTTTTGATTTCGCGGTGGAATTCCTCATGGATTTCCTCCATCGTGGGGGTGACAGAGGGGTATACCGGAATTTTACCGGCTAATACCACCGCGGTGTTCCACCTCTGCCTATGGCCGGGGGTGCGGGATTCGCATAAGCATTCACCGCTCCCCCGACAGGCCTGGACCTCACCTCCCCGTGCGGCCATTCGCTCAATGGTTGCAACCACTCTCGAGTGGCGCGCGTGGAACACTGCGGCGCCAATTCGGGCCTGTCTGGTCGGACGACGGACGCTCCTAGTCCGCCGTCCGCAGGCCACCTCTCATGGAGGTAGCAGATCGTTTTGCACCCTTCTCGGGCGCCCGGTGCGTCTCCTGCGGGAGGGGAGAGAAAATGCGGCTTCTCTGTTCCGCTCGGCTGCCTCCTTTGCAGACATGACATCCTCACAATAGGAGGCAACCCCGTCCCATGCGCTCCCGCTCTCGACCATCGATTGAACGACGGCCGGGAGCGAGAGATCGCTCCCGCCTATTGCCACGATGTCTCGGCACAGCCCTGCCCAAGCTGGGCACTCCTCCAAAGTGTGCTGCGCCGTATCCTCCTGGCAAGCCTCACAGTGGTGACACACCGGTGTCTGCTCCCGACCTATACGACACGGGTACTTTCCAAAGCAGCCGTGGCCAGAGAGTACCTGCGTCAGCCGGAAGCTGAGGGCGCCATGCCGCCTCTTGATCCACGCGTCCATGACGGGTCTTACCGCCGCTATATCGGCGTGCTCCGCAGTGGGTTGCGCAAGTCGCGTCTCCCATTCCGCTCTCAGGGCCCGGTGGAGCTCAGACTGCCGACCTTTAATAACTCGAGGCAGGGGTCTCTCGCCACGCTCCAGCGCCTCCCCGCGCCACTGATATAGCAACGCGAGTGCTCTCACCTCCAAGTCCCAAGGCGGGGATCCGGCCAAGAGGGTTGCCGCCTCGAATGAGATCGTGCGATACCCGCGAACAATCCTGACGGCCATCGCCCTCTGCGGCCGTCGCAAGATTGCGATGTTGCGAGCTGTCAGGTTGTTTGCCCACACGGACGCCCCGTAGAGCGCCATCGACCGCACGACCCCCATGTACAGCTTCCGGCAGGACGTGTCGGGCCCCCTCAGAAAAGAAAGTTGCTGAAAGTTGTGAAAGAGCTTAGTTGAAGTCGTGAGTCATCAGTAGTTCGCATTGCGACTTTTAAGCTTTAGTGTATCAAATTAAAAAAATAATGACTAACGTTGGATCGGATACGTGAGCCTTCTTGGTATTTCTGAAGTAGGTACCTATAAAAATAAAAGTGATAGCTGCTTCTGCTTTGAAGACAAGTTTATTAATATTTCAGCAAAATGATGACCTTCGAAGATAATACATCCTACACCGTGAAAAAAAAAATCATTATCAAGCTTCTTCACGAAGAAACTGCTAACCGGTCACGTAAAACACTGACCGTCTGTACAGACAGTGAACTTTTGTGGACTTTGCTGTTTACATTTCTCGAAATTTGAAATCTCACTCTCCTCTAAATTGTATTGTTACACCGAGGGACACGATTAAAACAAAGCGTCTGCAGAAATAGTTATTTATAAAGAAATATGGAGAAATGCCGAGTTATTTATTGAGGTGTTATGTAGAAGAAAGGAATATATTTAGACAAGTTAATTTTATTTACAGTCAAGGCTTCTTATTGTTAGCAGGTCAAGTGGTACTCGATCATTTAAATTATTGTTGTAAATACGAAGAGCATCGTCGACTTTGTCGGCAATATTGCAGAAACAAGAGTTTGTCAGCGTTTATTTTATCGTGGCCGTCTCGTCTCGCGTCTCGTTCGGCTCGGCAAGTCGGCAGTGAAGCGAGCGAGGTCGCCTGCCCGCCCGCCAGTGAGATTCTAACCGCTGCGCGCACGGAACGCCTTGCGACTGTTGTCGGTAGCGCGCGTATCTTCACGATAACACAATTTAATTTAATATTCTTTTAATACCAACATACAATATATAAACAAATATTTTATTTAATAATAATACACTTAAATAATATTGTTAAGCGGAATTAATAAAATAATTAAAACAAACTGCGATGTTTATGTTCTTCGGAAAACAAATATATGAACTGAGGAGCTCTTAATCGAGACTTTTGAATATTAAATTTCGATTGTGAGAAACTTTGGAAAATGATGATGGCTAGTGCGAAACTGGTGAGGGACTGCAGCTCGGAGCTGAGTTCTGACGTGCGGTCCCTGTCGGTGGCCTCTTCGACGGAGGAACAGGATTCCACCACAACGGAGTCAGAATACACCGAGGAAGAAAAGGAGTACGAACTAGAAGACCTCCAGATATTGAAAACTATTGGTAAGTGACATGATACCTATCTACTTTTTGCAAATAACGCGCGAATATTTTTTAAAGAGAGCTGAGATACCTACCGTCATTTCACTCATGACGAAATTAGATAAATAATGATCGATCTGTCAACAGATAATATTGTTATCCAGCCTATAATTAAGTGCGATTTCATATAAAATAAGCAAATTATAGTCCAGGAGTCTGCGAAGCAAACTTAACAACACTTGTGCGTTTTCCATGACTCCAGAACTCTATAAATAGTAAAGACTCACATTTTGCTAATTTTACAAGATAGTCATCGTCATTTAAAACCTCCCGATATAGTAAAAGTTAGGTATATGAATCATTGCCCGTCTCTGCCCACATGAGTTAGAGAAATATGAAAATGTCGTTCGCTGGAAAATATAAGTATTTTTCTTTTCAGTGAAAATCAATAAATATCGAACTTATTATTGGCCATTTGTAATTGTCATAACTTTTAACAAATTACAGTTGGCGTGTTATTCTAAACTAAACCATCGCTTGTTTTCCGTCATTACATTATCCGTCGTTATTATAAGCGCTGTCTTAGATGTCCGTTATTTGCAAATGATTTCTTGGGAAACACGGATATAAAGAAAGATGATTAAGTCTTGATAATAAATGACGCCGATCAGTTTAATTAAATGTTTATATATTTCCCACGAATTCTGAGCAGTACAGTTATAAAGGACTCCATAAAATAATTTCTCATAACATTATAATATTTACACAATTACTTAAATGTTAATTGCAATTGTAGCTTAGCTTTCTCTAAACATTTTCTATAGGTAGTTATTTTATTATTTTATCCAGTGATTGGGTTGTGGAGGTCAGATAGGCAGTCGCTCCATGTAAAGTATTAGTATTCAGCTGCATCCGGTTAGACCTGAAGCCGACCCCAACATAGTCGGGAAAAAGCTAGGCAGATGATGAGTTATTTTATTCTATTACA
Organism: Apamea monoglypha; assembly: GCA_911387795.2. Taxonomy (NCBI): domain Eukaryota; kingdom Metazoa; phylum Arthropoda; class Insecta; order Lepidoptera; family Noctuidae; genus Apamea; species Apamea monoglypha. Next base: position 11,950,479 of record OU426921.1, read on the forward strand.
AGATATTTTTTAAGAATTGGTTACGTGCTGCGGCTGACACTAGGTATGTTTACATCAGGGGTGGTTCCGGAATTGGTCTTTTAAGAGGAACCGGGACCACCCCTATGTGCGGATGGTGATCAACGGGGTGGTTTTAGTGAGGTAAAAATCCCACACTCCCCGACCTCACTCCCCGGAGGTCGGGAGCCTTTTGAAAATTTTCCAACGAAAAAAAAAAAAGGTATGTTTACATGAACTGAGGTAACTTTTAGCGGGTTCCCTTAATCATAAAGATAAAAGTTTGGTTCCACTATGCTCTGCTGCCTCTGCAGGTAATTCTTGAAACTGCACTGACACAGTGGAAAATTATTCTGCAGTTCAGGCGAATGGGGAAAACTGTTAATCAAGTTTAGTGTAGTGGTTTGTTTTAACAGACCGCACGTGGTCCGCGTTACGTTTTGTCATGGTGGTCTTTGTTTTGACACTGAGTGTTACAAATCGAGGATTCATAACCTAACCATTGATCATTCTAGCGATATGCTGTTTTACAGTATAATAGAGACTATTACAGCTTTTAATTTCGCTTAAATCGAAATAAAAATAAAAGCGATGCCGAATGACATAATAGCTTAACGTAAACACATTAATATTCTGTCTGTAGGTTTGTATGTTTCCACTTGATCGGACAGTTTTAGATCTCTTATTTCATCAGTACAGTACATATTTTCAGACAAAATCGCTCTTATTCTCTCATTATTAAGACCACATCTGTTCTAGGCGATTATACAAAACGCTGTTTTATTGTTTGACCATGTAGTAGTAATTCAAAAGATGTCATAAGATTATTTTCTTGTCCACTTTAAAAATGTTCGACGTAATTTATGATGAGGAAAATGAGAGAAAACAGGTTTTTTACGAGTTTCTTTTACCGGCTTCAAGAGTGTGTGTATCTATGTTTATCGAAAGCTCTTTTCATATCTGTCAGTCCGTGATGGATCGCGTGGAAATTGTGCATACCTATTATCTAAACGTATCTGCTTATTTCTTGTCCATGCCTCGCTGAAATTGATGAAGTTTTAAGTCCTATGTATATTATTTTTCTGTAACGCATAAATTATAAGGGACTGCGACACGCAAGGAGAACTCTGAAGTTGTTAACAGCATAATGACTATACTAACTATATTTTTTTCATAATATATCTGATGTAATCTTTGTTCCTATATTGATCGTGATGATACTCATCATAAAGATGTTTTTAATAAATATGCGACAACAAAAATAAATGGATCAAGGACATGAGTATGTGATTATTGATATCATTATCGCCGTGTATAATGTGAATGCAGGTGATAACACCTCGACCCAATTCTAGGAGAGTGGAAAATAGGCCAAGGGTGGCCGAGCCACCCGTGACCCAGTAGGATGCGGCCCGGGGATTAACATTTCCTGTTTTCTGTGTATATTATTTTTTATTACGTTATTTAGATAGTATTGTTTGATTTTATTTGGGAAAATGTAAATACAATTATTGACGCTAGGTTGCCGTCTACTGTACCCACTTAACTGTGTAATTCGAAATTCGGGGATATCGTAGTGTTTGGTGTTATAATAGACCTGGTAGTAGTGGTCGCTGTTAGGAAGCGTTTTCATTCAGAATTTACATAACAATACAATGCATTCATTCATTCTATTGAATGGAAAAAATATCAAGGAATGGAATAGGTGTACTGTACTTTAATTATAAATTTAATCTAAGATTTGAAACGAACCATAAACTAACCAAGATTACATGAAACGGTAAAGCGAAATTAAAACAAATGTAAGTAAACCGAGTGTACAAGTTGTAATAATATACCCACAAGTAACTGCAGGAAATCACAAATTAGTAGTTGGAAAAAGTCAGTGCAGAATGGTCTATGTACCTAATAACTGAGATATGAATGATAAATGATAATGCTAAAACTGCTGCCTACTTGTTGACCCAGTTACATATTAAAGACACACCTAATAAAGTTCACTGAAGTCCGCAATCAAATCTTGCAATAACTGTAACCCTAGTAATAATAAAGACATTATTAAGAATCGAATGAAATTAAATGGAAACTACGAATATCGGGGAAAGTTTAGAGACGCGATAACACATTACACATGTTCAAACTCTGATCAGTATTCTGGATGAAGACTACAGATTTGTATTGCACTCATATCGACAGAGACGTGAGCTGCTGTGCATTAAAAGTTGAATTGTACTTGTGATTTAAGCAAGTAAAATGCGTAAACCGTCACCATAACAGAGAAAAGATAATGGGTTTCAACGGTGCAAGAAGGAAGGAGTCTCACCAAAGATCATGTTAATATTTATGTTGAACTTTAAAACAGTCTACTTACACGAACATGTGGAGCTTTTAATAGATCGCTGTAAGGAACCGTTGAAGGAATGGAATCCACTGATCGTGTTGGCATGTAGAGCTATCAATAATCAGTGTCCGGATTGTTGACAGAAATATGTGCTCGTTGTTATTAGCGTACTCTAAGATGCTGCTGTCAATCAAAAGTATTGGAAAAATCCATTAACACAACCGCTACATGAAGATAAGGGTTTATTCTACGCCGCTCGCTGAAAATGACACGGTGTATTTGTATCTAAGAGCTCTCATGGTTTATGTAATGAAATTTTCTCAAACCACAACCGCCTTTGCTTGAGGCGAGAACCACATCGTGAAAATGAAAAATCAATTTTACGTTTGACGGTATCTACTAGAAAAAGTTGAAGAAAACTGCCTACTGAAACTCAGGAACTTTAAACACGTTCTCTGAAAATATGGATTCAGAATGGAACATGATTATGAAATAAATAGAGTTGTGTCGTTGTATTATTGTACAATTATACGCTTTGTTATTACAGGGCGGGCAGTAGTCCAAGCGGTATAATTACAAGTGTGAAAAACATGTACAGTCTAAAGATTGGAATGGTGCATAACTATTTGGACTAGTTAATTGTACATCAAGGATGATTTAGGAATGGCTTAATTAGTCTCGGGCCGAGACTTGAGTTCTAGGGGTCTACTCCGAAGTTGTATCGGCCGAATGTTCGGCCGTTTCCTGCTACGAACTTACTCTTTTTTTTTCTCTTACACTCCTACACTCTTTCGAATATTGACTATGGTCCCGACCCAACTGAGCCGATCCGAACTTTTTTTGCATTTTTCAATAATATTCGGTTCGGCCATGTGTCGGTCCGATCCGATCATTCGCACTTTGCACTTCCCTATGTATTCTTTTTCGAAATTCTAAGTTAGGTACCGATTGGTCGTGGGATGGGATTTTAACCTTGCTTGATCAAAACTTGGAAAGTTGCGACGCTAAAATGGAATTGGGCTGGACACACTTGCCGCTTGTATGACAACCAATGGGCCAAACTTGCGACCCAATGGGTTCCTCTTAATGACAAGCGACATTGTGGTAGGCCCAGACGAAGATGGTAGGATGAGCTGGCCTCCTTCAACAAGAACTGGTCGTTAGCAGCTTTAAATATCGAGAAGCGGAGATAGAGCAGGGAAGCCTCTGCTCTGCAGTGGTACATCGCAGGCTTTTAATAGAATTATAACTTATCAATACCTAGTATCGAAATCGGTCAATTGTAACTTTGTGCGCACAGTAGTAGATACACTTCTCCCTAACCCATAAATACGAGATTACAGTCGTTTTCGTAACGGTTAGGGGTGTAGGTACGTGTACCTACAAGGTTTCATATTCTCTGTTCTCTACAATGAAATTGGAACGACGAAGGTGTCGCATGGCTCGCATAGGTAGGTACCTAAAATATATTTGTACAGCGAGGCAGACAGTTAATTGTGGAGGTGAAACAGAGCACGAAAGTCTCTCGGGTAGGCAGTAGGTACAGGCACACAGATCTAGTTTGTGCATTATCCTCGCGGTGCCATTCGGTGCTCCAGTTACCGTGCTAACGACTCCATCACGCGCCCGCGCCGCATCGTCCGCCGTGCCACCGCAAACATACAGTTTGAATGAAATACAACTATCTTCCATAACAAACATGATGACGAATAATATGTAGTAGCATAATATAAATTAGGTATTATAATCACTTGCTTGCCAGAGAGCTATGGAACGGAGTATTCTGGGTATTAAACTTGTGGACCGGGTTAAGAATACAACAATCCGTTCCATCACTAAAATAACTGATGTCACTCGGAAAGCTGCCACGCTTAAATGGAATTGGACTGGACACATCTGCCGCATGTCAGACGATCAATGGGCCAAACATACGACCCAATGGGTCCCGCTTAATGGCAAACGACATCGCGCCAGGCCCAGACGGAGATGGCGGGATGAGCTGGACTCCTTTCATAAAGATTGGTCCTTGGTGGAAAGAGAGTAGGGAGGCCTTTGCCCAGAAGTGGGAATTTAACGGCTAATAAAAAAAAATATAATCACTACGTGGAACGGCGGTTACAATGAAATTAAACACCCATGAGATAATGATGAAACAAGAAATAATGAATAGGCTGATGGTTACAGAATCATCCACCACAATAATACATATATCTACAGGTAAGACGGGCAAAGAGGATGTAACCATACGATATTGTTTATAATATGCAACGTTGCGAGACGGTTAGTAATTGAAACGAATAGCACAGACAAAAGAATTCATTTGTGCTTATGTTTACGCACGCGAACGATTGTGTTTGTCACGCGTGATTAACAACAGATATGTAGGTTAGTGTGTCGCGTGCCCGCTACCATAATGGTAACCAGATAATAACTAAATTGGCTAATTAGTGCATTTCATGACATTTTTGCCATAGCCACGAGGTTAAAATGGCAAGCGATGAATTTAAGATAAGTTAAACAATGCGGTTTAATCCGTGCTGATTATAATGGTAGAAATGATATCTGTAGTCGCTTATCAAAACGTAATCGGTATAATTAAAAGAAAATGTATAATGCAACAACAGTTACCGTTGTTAATCAACTACATGCTAGAGCCGTGAAATCTGCGAAATGAGCCGTTCCCATACTCCATAGTGCACTCGTGCACAATTGAAAGTAGATACTTGTGCGTGAACTTAAATTAAGAAAAGAAAGTTGTTAAGAACAATGAGGCAGTCGGAGTGGTGCGCAGAGGCAGGTCCAGACGGAAATGGAACCGGTCACACACCGCATGCGCCTAAATGTTCCCACTGATTGCCAACAAACCTAGCAGTAAACGTGACAAGACCTGAAGTTTATGAGCTTTCGTGGAACAACAATGATCAGGCCAGCCACTATAAATCTTAGTGCCATGTCCTAGTCAAGTACTGTTAAAGTCCATAACGGTTCCACGCCAGAAGTCCACGACCAATTTGCAGGCTGACTACAAATAGTTCTTGGACTTAGACCATTATTAAATTTTACCAAATTCTCAACGCTAAAAAAAAAACTGTTGGAACAATAAACAACACCGAGGAAAATTATCAAGATCAATATTTATGTACTTCCATAAAATCGGTGCAAAAAAATTACTGACGAATCGAAGAGATCCATAAAAAATTAAGATTACTTTATTATGTCGATTGTAGTAAACAATTCGCGCCGGCCGGCGGCATCCATTCCTACAATAAAATGTAAATTTTGCGGATAAGTCTATCATCAGATCTTTAGTTCTGTCTTTGTTGATTAACTTTACGACCATGAATCTCTGGAAATACAGCTTTCTAAGCAGGCTTCGTGAAAACACAGACATGTTCTTAAATTAGCAAATCTTTACCCATAAACCTCTCTGAATAATGCATGTATCCAGCCATCATGAAAGTGCCAAGGTATGGCACATGGATGCACTGCCCTTGACCGTTTTCCATCGTGTCGTTATTAAGTGGTCATAATTATTAATATTCATGTAAACTGGGATGCGGGCGAGGTCGGTGAGAACACTCGTGACTGGTCCCATCTTTTATCCCTCGTATTGTGTCTGCTAACCAGCATTTACAGAATCAATTGTTACACGTTGTACGACACCGTCTGGGCCTAATCTTAGTTTACATGGGTGATCATTATCTGTTTGATATGTTCTATGTTCATCGTTTTTTCCGAGTTCTAGTTCCCCGTTATAACACTTTACTATGCGGTTAATAATTTACCAATTTATATCATATGCAAATATTGCAGAATAGAAATAAAATAAATGAATATATTATTTTAAACCTACCGATTTTTTGCTTTCTAGAAGTAGAGTTCTAAAAATATTCGTTAGATCAGTGCAAATCTGAATCTCATAGTTGTAAAACCAGATCTAAACTTGTAAAAAGATTTGTTGGTCATCAAGAGATCAGCTCGGACGTTTATGGGTTATTAACTTGTTCTTTTTGCTACATTGTTCACGTTTTACCTTTAGAATCGTGTAAACAGTCTAATTGCGTAGTTACACTGGTAACAGATCGATGTTCGACTGTTTTCCTTGTACTTGCTGCTGGAGTAAGTCCAGCAGACGTAGCTCGTTCACGTGCCAAGACATATGTCACAGATTTTGTAAAATTTTATACAAGGAGAGATTCTACGACACTATATCTCTCATAGCGAGTGCGTGCTAGGCTGCAGTCGTGAACATACAACACTCGCATGTACTTTCTCCATCACGAGTCAGTATATGGCAACCGTGACATTGCGTGCTTATCGGTTACACAGTAAAAACTCGATAGAAATAACTAATACAATACCTATTCGGAATTACAAACAATGGGTTTGTGCAGCAGCTGCTTGATAGCCTCGCTTCATTTTAAATGGTTGCGATTATTACTACTTTTCATTTGAGAAATAGCATTATTTTGTTAGTTTAAGTATATTATCTAAACCGTTAATAAAGTGCACCTTGAAAAAAGGTGGTTTTATTTACTGCATTACGACAAATTAAATCCTAAGCTAATTAAGTAATATCTATGAAATGTAGATACTTAAACTGACAGCTAAGATACCTACTTATTACAGTCGCGTTACAAAATGAATTTATGCATTTTTTGCACAATACATACCTAATTACCTAATTTGAGTGAATTAATAATAAGTCTTATCTAGATTACATACCAACATACTTAAATATTTCCTTTTTTATATTTGGGATTAAAATACTAAGGTAAACAAAAATAAAGTGTAAAAAATTACATAAAACATAATGTTCAATCGATCCAAGACAGGTTTGTTTATGCAACACTACGTAATCGATAAGATTTTCGGCACACCAAAGAGCCGGCTCAGAGACACGAAAAAAGTGAAATGTTGTCTAGAGTCAACAAACTCGAAAGTGGAGACGCGCAGGCGCAAGCAATTTAAGGCGAAGTAAGTATTTGTTGGCGGAAACTTGATTGCCGACAGATTTCACAACTACCGATTCCTGTATCTCACAATGTGACTGGCATGCTTCGCTGCTTTGATTTGTTACTCTAGCCTCGTAACAATAAACAGCGAAACTACAGGGTGCCATTAACTAGAGCCACATTAATCAGGTTTTGATGAAACAAGATTATTGGATAGCTCTTTTTGTATTGCTTATGACTCATTATTATCATCATGTTACTAATAGATGACCCAATAGTCTGATTATAATAACTATAACGTCTATATCCGATAACGTAGGTGAAGATTTTCCTTTTTCCGGTGAAGACGACCTACTTTCAGCACCACATCGCAACACTCCCACGCTTCTGGGAAACGTCCATTTGCCGTTTTGACAATTTAATAAAACGTCAAAAGCGACGTGAGAATTGATTTTGTGTCTTTTCCACTTATTAAATTATGTTATTTATTTGTCACTAGCTTCTGCCCGCGGCTTCGCCCGCGTGGATGTCGGAAATTATCCCACGGGAACATGCTACCGAAACAAAAAGTAGCCTATACAGCCTATTAAGGCATTAAATCAGCCTTTGTACCTTTTTTGTATGCAAAAAGTTTAAATAATTAAATCTATGTTACTCCATAACATCAGCTATCCGCCAGTGAAAGTCCCGTCAGAACCGGTCCAGCCGTTTCGAAGTTTAGCCGCAACAAACAGACAAACAAAAATTAAAAAAAATGTTTTTCTATAAGTACTTAGCGTGTATATTTTCATTTTCATACGCATTTAGTCAAGTCTGTTGTTTTTTAAGACCTCACTTCACTCTTCAAAAGGTAGTTGTTTTTGAAAATAATGATTAAGATCTCATAATTCATTCAGAAATGAATGAATTATGAGATCTTAATCATTATTTATTATTTACGTCTACGCCTTATAAAAGTAAATCTAAGTACCTACCTAATTAAAAAAAAATAAACTCAATAACAGAAAATAAAATACCTACCTACCTAAATGAACCTATTTCTGATGATAACTAATCTAAACTCAATAAATAAGCAAAATCCCTAAAAACTAAGATATTAGTTTTTAGGGATTTTGCGATATTGTATCTTAAGATAAAATATTATAGTATCTTAGCCGAGTGCAGCGCCCCTTAGTGAACTCCACTGCGGGTGACTACGACAAACTTATTATTTGCGGTTGGTAAGTAATCGGATCTAGGGATCGAACCGCAAAATTAAGTTTGTTTTTTATTGTATATACTTTTCCGGGATAAAAAGTACCCAGTGTGGTGCCCAGGATATTAAAGAATAATTATACCAAGTTTCATCGTAATCGAACCGGTAGTTTTTGCGTGATGCCTGAACAAACAGACAGACAGACAGACAAAAAAAATTTTAATCACATTTTTGGGAGCGTTGTCGGTCTAGTAACACAGTGCCATTTATTTTTTTGATATTTTCAATGTCCAGAATTTTCACTTCTACAGATTTATTATAAGTAATAGATTATGTAGGTATGTACATTCACACGTGTTCAGTTCCGTTCTTTAATGTAATATACATCGTTTGCCGTAATGTTAGTTCCTAATTTGAAAGTGACGTTTCGTACTAGTGATTTACTTCACTCTCGTTTTCTTTTGTGTGCTGCGCCGGCGCCGGTAGTTCATTACGAGCACAACTTAACGCTACGAGGTGTAGCAACAGGTTAAACAGCTCTTATAAACAATGGGACACGTTGGTGGCACAGCTACATTGAATACAACAGTTAGGTAATTCGTTAAATTATGTTCAATATTGCTTACATTGATGGACTACATTGCTGGCATTAGGTAAGAGAACAGAAGATCGGAGTATACGGAGGCTCAGTGATATCTTTTGAAGACATTTCTTCAAAACAAGCCGTGTGAACGGATTTCCCATCGGCAAAAATGACTATCTTACATTTACAATTTCATCCCCTATTTAACTCCTTTCCTTCCCCTACTTTCGTTATATCTTGGGCAACATTTCATGCTTCTAGACTCAGCGGCTTAGGCTGTGCGTTGTCAGTGAATAAATTAATTTTAGATTTTTATTAAGTATCTATATGCTATTGCTAAGTTAATGAGTTGTTGTATCTACTCTCGTGTTTTTTTCCTCCGTTCTTAATGGATTTCAGGAAAATCATTATTACAAGAAAACGTTATTTTATAGAACTTTTATGAGGGATATTATGGGTCATTAAATACTAGCTACCAAATAGTGTTATCTAGAGGTTTTATTATTTATTTACCCTTTGCGTAATTACGCCGTTGTGTTACGGGATAAATCTCTTTGATGTGCTGGACGTCATAAAACAATGCTATAAAATATGAATTTCATATAATATTTACTTATAAACATTACGCGTTCCGTCAAAATCATCTCCAGTGTAATGCTGTTGTTCTTGGAACGGTTATGGTATGAGTGGATTTGACTTACCTACGTCTTATATCAGTCAAAAGCATAATGTACGTCATAGATGCCAATAATAGATGTTCAATGGGTAAAAAGTTTTGATAATAATGCCACGCAAAACGACCTCAGTATGGATTCTGAAACAAAATACAACTAACAAGTTATTTTAGGTTTGAAGTGAAGAAATATTTATGACAGAAAAAATGCATAGATCTCTGTGTTGTAAACGATATCACTCAGATGATGAAGACGTTAAAAAAGTGTCTGGCACAGACTCGATGCGGAAGGAGGAGGAACAGAGTGTTGTGGCGCAGCGTGGCTCAAGGTATAGTTTTGTATACTTATAGGTGCTCAACACATTAAATACTATTTTTACAAGCTAACACTTATATATATATATTATATACAAATATATAATAAAAAAATAAAGAAAAAGGCAGGAGCTCTTTGGACATCAAAAAATTCGTCAGCATCGCTGTCAATGGGACGCCACCGGTAGGCTTACACTAGAAATTTTGTGGACGCCGAGCCCACCAAATCGAATGGGTAGTGTGGCTTGAAGCCACGCGCGGTCGTCCAAAGCCACAGTTAAAATAGATGTAAGAGTAATGCGAATAATATGATCTATTTTGTTCAAAAGGGGTCTGCTTCCATAAGAGGCATGATCTAAAAGATCAGATCTTTAAGGGGGATTTGCTAGGTAGCCCGCGAAATCAACTTTTTTGCAATTTGCCGGTCGGTTGTATGTTGAACAAATATGATTCGCAAGCGTAACAAATATGTATGTCGGGTTCTACATTCAGGATGTATTCACCCGACTTATGTATTTCCGCAAGACCTGTAGAAGTCGTGCTAAACCTATATCACTACTGAGTAATAATTACTTTACTGAATGGTAATTGTAGGAACACTGCGAGGTTAACCCATTGTTAACAATGCTACAGGTTAACGCCTTCCGTATTCTAATTTTAACTTAACTATTTTAGATTTTCTTGCAAACGAAAAAAAAAAGTAGTTGTTTTAACTAATAGCCACTCATTTTTTGTAAGTAACTAAAATTGGTTACACCGACCAATTGCAACAAAATACGATGCTAGCTATGCTTGATTTTGTAAATAAACTTATTTATTTATTTATTTATTTTATTATTTATGTACACACAGTAAAACACATAAGGATATGACATTTTAAATATGAGTACAAAGGTACTGCTTATTTCTTAAGAAATTTCTTCCAGCAGACCTGCGAAAGGAGAAGTAAAAAAGAAATGAAACTTCTTAACATTTTGCAGTTTTCAAAATGTTAAGAAAGACTTCTTAGAAAGTTTAAACTAAATTATGGAAATTCAACTTAAAATTTGATAAAAAATCACCGAAGCTTTCGGGGAATACTCACCGAATGCTTCGAGTAACTGTGACATCGATATGTCTATCGCAAGATCCGTTTATTACGAGTATTTTTAGAATCTTCGCGACTTTCTTCAGCTTGGTCGACGTCAACGTGTGACGTTCGACTTGAAAGGTTTCCCGATGATAGAATAATTCACCGTGCGTCAGTGCCCACGTCACATGGCCGGTTACATTATAACCAGATCAGTTTTACGATTATTTAGATTATGATTTCAATGAGTGATATTCTAATATTGTATATTTAACCTTTGTTTCGAAAGATTATTTGTATCGGATGCTGCCAAAACGTGGCATCCGTTAGGAAGTTAAGTGAAAACATATCTACAATGTTTTGAGGATTTTACATTACCCGCTGACGTCGGCTGTAGTATGTGGAATTTACAATATTTTGTCTAGTTAATAGTACCTGCCTCTGAATGGTACATAACCAAGCCAACATTGTTAAACTTTGCGAATAAACGCGCTCACCTAACGCGCGCTTCGCTCTTTTCGAACAGTAAGAGTCAATTATTTATAATCGTTTGGAAAATGGTTAGTAGGCGGTTTTTATGAATAAGAAATACGTACCGACACGCATTATGAAGTAAACATAGACTTTGTTTTTTTTAAATGTGGTGCCAATTTTAAACTGGAACAAGTGCCTAGGTTTAATCGCAGTCTGCATCTACAAGATGGTTTGATAGAAAAAAACCTAATCAGATTTATGCCGAGATTTTTATCAACGCCCTCAATTCATTTGTTTATTGTACGCTTTTCCAACCTAATTGATAAAAAAAATAAGTACAATAACAAACTCGAGTTGCGTCTGACAATAAAACTCATCAAATATTCGCAAGTCTCTGATCCATAAGTATAATTAACCTTTGTGTGCAACAAGTAGAATAAAAAGATGCTGAACAAAACCGTTATGAGCAACATCTGATTCCGGTAGGCGCGCACAATGTAACAAAAAGCGCGCGTTGAAGTGGAGACGCACAGTAGAGCCGTAGAGTAGAGCCGTCATTAGCGATTACGTGCATCGCGATCAAAGACCATTGAACCATTTGAACTTGCTCTCCATGAATATAAAATACCTACTATGTCCACACGCATTAAATATTCATTGCTTACCTGCAAGAAATTAGCATAACGATTGCTGCCTCGATTAAAAACGTTATTTTCTTGTCGCTGTTGTCTTTATTAAAGGTTTTTAGATCGTGCTGAGCGCTTTGATGGGTCTATCACCACAATAACCCAACGTTCCGTTGGGTATAAAACCTCAAATATACACGAAAAAACGGAAAACGGAACGGGAAACGGTTATACATATATGTACAGTTGCTGATCGTGATCACATTGTACAAGCGAAAATATCTACGAATGTTTTTTTTGCGAAACAAAACAAGAAATAGACGTAGTTAAAATACCCAAGATGTCTGTTTCATTGCCAACATAATTTCTTTATTACAAACAACGATAAATTTGACGTAGTCTACCGTTTAAAAACGTATAGTTCACTTATTACGTATGCTGGGGTGATTAATATTTGTCGTGATCCCGGCGGCACGCGATTCAGGGAACATGCTTCAATTTCATGTTAAAACCTTTACCTTTGTCACGAACGGGCTTTGTTTCCGTATAAAAAGTATGTATATTAAATTGTAAAATAGGTTTTATCGGAGATTCGTGTCGTGGAAATTTCAGCATATTAAAAATCACTTTTAAACCATTGAATATTTTTGCTCAAACCCAATGAGAAAAAATATTCAATGGTTAAAAAGTGATCTTACAAACTTCCACATCTCGTCTCTGAGTAAAGATTGCAACATTGTAAATAGATTAATTAATAGATACCAGCTCGCGTCGGTTCAAGCAACCTGTTAGCCAACATCCAGTTTAAAGTTAAACTACCGGATTTGCTCAATTTCTTTCCTTTTCCGAGCGTCGAAAATCACTGGAAAACGTAAACCAAATATTAAAAACGTAACCTTATCTATGTGTACTTTGCGTGTCGCGTTGCATTTCGCCTTCGCAAGTACTTACAATATTGTCAGGTTCCGGAATCTACAACAATCAGAACGGTTTGGTAACTCTAAACAGTGACTTCAATTGTTTTATTCAAGGATCTGTAACGGTTGCAAACACTAGGAAATTACGAGACCGCAATCATGTACGACGAATCGATAAACAAAGGAAATGATCTAGAGAAAGAATAATATAACTTTGATTATTTGACACTCCTTTGGATTTTGATGTAAACCTACAAATCCTACAAATGGTTACCTATCCAATAAGTTAAATGATTATATTAATAACAGGAAGCTTTAAAAGTGATCGAATAAACTTTTATTGCGTTCTCACTAATGATCGGCAATTATCTTGCGCACTCGTAACTCGTAACACGGCTCTCAAATATGTTTAATGTTCTAGCAACATTGTATGTAAGTATGCCCGAAGGCGGATTGACTTCGCAAAACTAGTTTACAAAATGATTGTAGCTCTTATGTCATCGAACGTAATACTGACTCGTGAATGCATCTGTTTATTAAACTTGAAATATACTGTTACCATTTGGCAATAATGGGCAAACAAATACTTACAATATTGGCAGTTTAATGCACTATACAATAGTAGGTGGCAAGTATAATTTATGGAGATCTCTATCTTATAGAGAATTACTAACACCAAGGAGAGAAAATTACATTTCTTCTAGAGTTTCAGCAGTCTGTACCACGAACCTGTCCTATAAATAAAATTTCATTAATTAGACAGTGATGCTAATGATGATGGCGGAAAATCAATGTGTAAATCTACGACAAAACTATTTGGCTTCTGTGCCTCTCAGCATTTGATCAGAGTCTAGCGATTGGAACGTACGGTCGTGGGTTAACCTTCACTTGAATCTATATCTATTCTTGGGTCACTAAATTACTTGTTCCAGTAATTGTCAGTACCTTTATCGGTTGATTTGATAATTGTAATTTACGTATTTATAGTTAGAGCTTAAAACAGGGCGATAAAACTTTAGAATACATTAAAATTTTCATAAGTCATCGACCTATATTATGATAGGCACATAATTATACTTATTATATCCATCAACGTTGAAAGTTGTAAAAATGACACGTCGTATGAATATTACTTTTGGCCACCTACGCGTGTATGTTTGGCGTAGGGCGACGGTGACACTCGGTTTCCGTCGTGTGATTCGATACAGACTCGTATGTTTATATTGTCTACGCCTTTTCCGCGTAAAAAGTCGAGTGCGTGACATAAAGAAAATCTTTGCACTTCCCCGGGTAACGTTTAGTACGTTCATTCATAAATTAAAGTAATGGAACCGGTGACACTTTGGGTATCGTCCAAAAATCACAACTTTGACTTTCATCCTTGACACGAGGTAGACCGACTCTATAATATTATAAAATATGCATGGAGCCATCATACATACATAAAGGGCGAAGGAAGGAACATGGGTGGGTTTTAGTCAGTAAGAGTCTGACACTCCCTTCCGCTCCACCCAGAGCGGGAGGGGTCATTTCATCAAAAAAAAAAAATCCATCATACATTCATACAGCAGCAGTTAGGGTTTAGTAAAACGAACGAAGTTTATTATAGATCTCGGTATTCTAATAAAACAGTACTTATAACGAGCTGACTGTGACTAATGACAGCATCGTTTCTCAGAACGTGCAATATGGTCGGTGTTGTCCACTTAACGAGAAGAATAAATAATTTTTTTAAGAATATCAACCTAATTTTTTTGTTACTTTCCAGAATTTCCAGAATAATATCACAATTATATATTTAGCTTTTCTTGAAACACTGGTGCGTTGTCCCAGTTTGGTGTCAGGACTCGCTTTATGGGAGACTTTACTAAAAATAAGTTATGTGGTTGTTCGAACACTCAACACCACCAGCTGCAGGAATGAGTCAACCTATTTCAAAACCACATTCTAAGATCAAACAAGTTGTTTGTAGTGAACAGCTTATTGAACAATAACAGGAATCGGAGGCTTTCGGCTTCAGAAAAATGCCATCCATTGTTGTCTATAACGATTTCTTTGCGGACCATTAGCGAAATATAACGCGGTCGCAGGCAACCAATACAAATATGTATAGTTATGATCGATAGGTTTGCTGGCTTGTTTATACACTATGGCTTCTGTTACTACCTAGCGGGTTATAGCCGTTTACCTTAAGTTTATAATAGCCCTTTATCTGTTAAAACCTATAGTATGTATACTGAAAAATATTGTATTGTTATTGATATCAATAGTGTTATTATGGTTACCTAGCCATGCAAGCAGGCACCTGTCATATATTACTGTAATTGATCAAAATATGTAACTACATAATATACGTATGTAATTACATATGTACCTATTACATATGATTACATATGCAACATTGCTTCAGTCCACTTTTTCAACTCGCGTGATCTGATTAGCAATTGACATAGTTTTTTATTTTCTCAAAAAACATATGCAAATGTATAAATATATAATAGACTGGACGAAGTAGTCCTCAGCGCAATCCATAATTTATGTACGTCATAAAAAACTGTTTCTATGTACATATAGCTCTGAATATGGCTATACCGTTATGGAACAAATGCAGTTGTTTAATAGGAATTTGTAGCAAAGATAATTCTGAAATTGTTGCATGGATAATCAATTTCATTGCAACTTTGCATTACAGCGACTGAACTTGGTTTTTATGTAGATGTTTTTATGTTACCTTCGTGTGAAGGTCGGAGCTCGTGGGTTGGTCTGGCAGGACGTCATCAAGTCACCCACCAGCGCGTCGCCACCAACGGAAGATTAATGCTGATAAAAGTGTTTAAGATTATAAATAATAGTGTGAGTGTCAAGTTCTCGACGCGACGGGAGGGACAGCTGTGCTCTGACGTCACGGCTTGTGAAAACACCTCTCAACTCTCATTCTCTTTTACAATGATTTATTCAATATAACAATCTTTCGGGGAGGCGTGTACCCGTCTGAGGAGTTAAACAAGCAAGTTTAGAGCATGATTGAATGTTATGTTTGTTAGTATACTCAATATCAGAGTTATCGTTTATATATTTTTATTTTGTTTTTAAAACTTTTATTTTTATTTTATTACCATACTATGTCTAGGTTTTTACGACTGAATTTCAGCAATAAATATCTTTATTAAACTGAAATATAAATAAAAGATAGTTACTTCTCTGAAGTCCCAAAAATGCGTGTGTTGCTGTATAGCAAAAAAATAATCGAATTAAAGGAGATGAGGGCAAATAACTAAAAAAGAACAAAGTGTTGAAGAGATGTTTGAACTTCAAACGTCTTCTTTTACATTAGAAAGCCGTGAGGCGGTTGGCAGAGGACAAAAGTTTAGAATCAATTTGTTGAGACATTTGCGTCAGAGGTGACTAAACGATCCCGACCGTGACAGACTAGGAAAGCAGGAACAGAAAGAAACATGAGCAGATAAGTAGTTTTTTTCTCAGACACTTGCCAACGTACACAGCTAACAGATTTAATTGCTAGAATTTGGCATGTCACTACATTTATATTACTTTCTTATTTATCGCGAACTTTTTGAATAATGGTATTGAAAGTTTGTGGTTGCTTATGCATCGGTGTATTTCATTTAGTCTATGAATAGTTATTTTTTGTGGCGATTTTTTTTATTTTCGTAGCTAATTAACAAACCACTTGACGAGGAAAGCTACAGCGAAAGTTAAAAGTAGCCCACGTAATGAACTAATGTAGGTAACGATGCACTTACACGAAATTGGAGCAAGGCTCACTCCCAAATAAATTTTATTATTATGGCCATAACGTAAACCAACATATTTTGACCGATCGGCTCAATATTTGCGTATAATATTTTAATATTCAGGTTTACAACGAGTGTAAAACTGCGATACTTCATTGAACGTTTAACGAGCAGTATATTTTAGGGGTGATAAAATATCGACAGCTTATGTAAGAAGTATGACGATGTGCCTAGAGTTGGTTGACCTGTTAAGTGATTGGTTTAAATAAGGTATGTCTAAATAAGTGACTTTACAAAAGAGAATGTCTAAAATAAGATACTAAAGTCGCTGGTTACTGCTTAACCAATCGCATTGTTTTCAGTTTAGACATGACTTGTGAACATGCTCCTAAAACGAAGGAAAATAGTTGGTATATAACAAAAGACTGAAGATTGTGATAAATGCTGAAGCGCGGAAGTTTTATTCTGCCAAATTAAAACAAAAGAAATGAAAAAAAAAGACAGCCGAAACGATACGAAAACTTCTCCTATGGACACAGTTTCGTATGACGTTGAAGAATGATATAAACTACAAATTCAGAATGGCAGTAAAATATGAGCTATGTGTCAGTATTACTGGCCGGTCGAAGATATCGGGCCGTTGCGCTTATGCACTCAACACTACCAGTTTTATGGATGACGTTATATCAATTAATTTGGATGTCACACAAAGTGAAAACCATTATAAATTATAATCTGATTTAAATATTAGAAAGTAACTAAGGTTCAAGCGGTTAAAGGTGGTGAGTCTTTGGCCGTTGAGAGATCCATTAGTACTTTTAATAAGACTTGAAACTATATTATTAAAACAGATTATTAATGTTCATGATGAAAGTGCACAGTTCAGATACCATATTGATATACGACGACGGTACCTATGTGGGAAAGTGGAAAGTCATGTAAGAAATAGGTGACGCTCCTACGCATAATATACATTACGTTACGGAAATGCTCTTTCTTCCTGTCCTCTTTAAACGTAAGTGAAATATCAAAATTATTACGACTTCTATTTACAATTGGTCGTAGTAGGTTTCATTGCCAAAACTGTGCCGTGTTTTAGACATAATATTTATCAGCATCTCAACACCTGTATCGTGTCTATCACCGATTGCGTAATCTCTACATACACCAGAACTTGATTTCGGATGCGCGTACTACGTAGGCCGTACGTAGATATAATATTTTGTATTACATAAATGTCACCCATCACTTTTATATTTGTAATAGAATCTAATATTTCAATTCAATTTGCTTAGCTTTATGATGAAGACATCACTGGCTGCCGTGGCGTTGTAGTGCGTCAGGGATGTTTGCGGATAATAATATTAATGGTTTTGCCACCATTATTAGGAGTAGATGCGCATCCCTGATGACTCGTGTTCGCGGCGGTAACAACAGTATTCTCACTGTGTTCGCAGATCGGTGGGTGGGATTCCGCGATGTTGCGGAGGTGGATGCAGCTCCACGCTGAGTTTTAATTATATTTACATCTGTGTCTGTAACCTACTAACACTAGAAGTTAAGTAAAATTGTTACTAACCCTATGGACTCCTGTCTGAAATAAAAGTTTTCTATTCTATTCTATGGCTCGTAGGCGTGGAAAGTTTTTGTTATAACAGAAAACTTAAAATATATTTATCATAATATAATTAGGGTATAGTGAGTCGTGTGCGTTATGCGCAGTGTCAGTGAAAGTGGTCAGACGAGTGCGCCCGCGGCGGTTCAACTGTGAACGAATAAATTAGTCGCAGCGCCCTTCACTGATACACAGATCTAAAACGTCACTCGTCATGGGTTTGTGAAAGAAACTCTTGTGTAACCAGTGTAACATAAAGGTCATTTGGTTGTTACTTGCAGTGTTGGTGGTTTCGTTCCTTAAAGTTCTCGTCGAGTCGCATAATGCCTGAACTCAGTTTTGAGAATATACTGGTCTATACGACGTTTTTTTTTTTTTTTGTTGGTGGGTAATCATAAAATGACCCTTCCCGCTCTGGGTGGAGCGGAAGGGAGTGTCAGACTCTTACTGACTAAAACCCACCCATGTTCCTTCCTTCGCCCTTTATGTTCCGGGGTAGCGGTAACCCTTTCGGACAATCCCGCTGAGTCTATACGACGTTTGATATACGTTTTCAGTCTCACTTAACAGTAAGTGGAGAAGAAGTGGTGAAGTGTTTAATGTATTTTATATGCTATGTATTTTTGTGGTGTACAATAAAGTATATATAAATAAATAAATAAGTGGTTTCTGGTGCACAAGTGCCGAGAACTCTCATATTTACTTTTGTCTAGAACATCTTCTCGTGTTTTCAGAGCTTTCTTCACAACGAAATGTACCACTTATGAAAACGGAACAAGTAGGTAGTTATCAAATCTCAAAATGTAAACTTTTCGTATCTTTTTCTAAGATATTTAAAGGGTCCTAAAAAAAAAAAAAACAATAGTCTAATAATACCTAAACATATCTAATATTATGTATTAGTAGTAATTTATTTTTGATATGTCCATATCTGAATACAACTGAAATAATATTTTCATAATAGAGCCTTGACAAACTAAAATTGTTGACATATACCTAGTCAAAGGGCAGCGTAGGAGGAGGGGTCAGAACTAGAACAAAAATGTAAAATTATAATATTTTAGATCCCGAATCTTAGAATAAACCTACTCGTATTTTCACACCGGACCGTAAGACGCTCGACTAAGATTGTATGCTAAACAACGGCTCCTACTCACTACGTCAATAATATACAGAGATACGAAATATTTTACCATAATTCTATACTTTATAGACAAAGATAGTGAGGACCTAAGCATTGTATTTTGTTTGCAAGATTCTTCATGAAACAAACTCGGTCCTAAGACGACATAGTGCAGTCGACCACACATCTGTAGCAATGGGTTTCATTTTGATAGTTCAACAACATACATTGCGTTATTTACGTTGTTGATCAGACAATTTTTTTGAACATATGAACCATTTAATTAGCAGTATCCTTCAAAATAATTCTGATTGAAATTGATAGTGTGTTACGCAATTGGGGTGCAGGCCTACTGTAGTACGGAGTTTTCAGCATAATTTGAGTGGGGGGCTTAGGGCCGAAGCCTGCCGGGTCAGCGGGATTGTCCGAAAGGGTTACCGCTACCCCGGAACATAAAGGGCAAAGGAAGGAACATGGGTGGGTTTTAGTCAGTAAGAGTCTGACACTCCCTTCCGCTCCACCCAGAGCGGGAGGGGCTTGATGATTTCCCATCCGAAAAAAAAAAAGGCCAGCTTATGTTTTGTTACCACTGACGTATAGCTTACTGTACCTATAAAACCAGGTTTATCGGTGACGGTGACATGTTCAGGCACCATGTTATTTACAACATGAATAAATCTAAATATAAACGACACTATAGTGAAAGTGGCGTTTCAAAAAAGGCGGATCAGTGATATTCTAAATTACGAGGAACGCAAAAAGATTTTGTAAATTTGATGTCAACCAAGCATATTATTTTCGATAAACACTTTCATGGCTGATTAATTATACCTAATATACTAAAACGTGTGTTATTTGATTTTTATATCTAGAGTTTCTCAGTAACAGCCAGCATTCTTTGAGCGCGATTAATGGCAATAGGCTCTCCCGCTATTACGAGTACATGGGACACAAACATAACTGGCAAAATTTGGGTGTACCATAGGTACACCATTGTTATTTTCATGAATATCGCAGTCTTATCGTATTTGGTAATTATTGAATCTGACTCAACATACCTGTACCTACGTACAGTCACCAAAGAGATAAGTAACCAGTGTTGTCGGATATAGTTGCAGTTTAGTACGACACTAGCGCCGATTCCCTTGTTCACAAACTAAACTAAATTTAAGTTCAGTGCATCTGCAACCATGGGAAATAGGGAAAAGTAGTCGTGTGAAGGGAACTAGAACTGCCATTTTGACCACCGGTAGCTTGGACCCTGTTCCTGATACCGGTGGGCTACTATTTTTTAAATATTTTTAATTGTTTTTATACTTTTTATATTCTAATATGTATTTAAAAATATAATTTATATGTGTTTACATTGCAACAAAGGAGATAATAATAAATTATTTATTTCGGACTCTCACACATTCATATTATTGTTAGTAGCACAAAAATACTTATAAACTCAGTATACAGAACAAAAAAAAAATAAACATTAAAAAAAATTAGAAACAAGTTTTCGGACAATCTGACACCAGTAAACCTGTTTACTTGACTGCATGCAGTCGTATCCAGGGCTCAAGCATCGGAGAGTCCCATCGATCTGCCAATACGCGCAAGATGCTGTTGGAACTAGCACGCATGCGTGCTAGGATGGAATTGCTAAAAAAAATTGCTGTTGCACCTCCAGGTGCAACAGCAATTTTTTTTATAATAACTCGCGAAATATTGCAACACAGGGGGTGTAATCCATGGCAACAGGTTTCGCGTCGTGTCCCTGCCACCCTGTGTATATGTTTTAAACGTTAATCTATTAATGATTTGACGATGCATTTTAAATTATGTCTTTAAATATTTATTACCTGCTTAGATATAAAGCAACAAAAATAAGGTGACTATGCATGGGCTGCTTTAGTCATAATAGGTTACAATACTTCTAGGGGTACCTACCTATCCACTGCTGGCAATGTTGGTCACATCTTTACAGTCATTTGTTTGGAACATTGAAAATATACTTCTCAAAGTCAACAAGACTGAAGTATCTACTGCTTAAAGGCTTTCGATAGGATTATTGAAGCTAAATCTAATCTGTCTTTCTTCAAGATTCGATTCCATATGAGCCAAGTAATATATTTATGAAAGAAATGTTTGACCTCATTTTAGTAACTGAATCATCCCTTTCAAAGACGATATTCGACGGTGCGATAACCTCATCTACGCAATTAGTATATGTACATGAACATGTTTGTGTTCACCCTGTATAACTTCGTCGCACGCACATGCACACCAACCTGTAGTGCGATGCGGCTGTCGGAGTTGTGATAATAGAATTCAAGTTTAGATAAATAAACACACCTATAAAAGGTGCAGATACGAAGACATAAAAATGATAAGATATTATAATCAAGCCGTTATGGGATGGATCATTTTTGCAACAATACCTACTGATGAAATTTGTTTAAAACAAAAGAGCATCCGCTTAAAAACCGCTCATAAATCGTATATCCTCAATAAAGCAACAATAAAATCAATATTTATAACCTAAATATAAATATTTACAGCACATTTACATGCAGCGATGGCAGCACTCGTGTTTCCCTCGCGCCGACGGTTATTTTATGGCCTCTGTTCCTATTTTCCGAGCAGTTGGCTCGCCTGAACCTTGCGCAAAAGACAGCAGAAAATAAAGTGCGTGGAAAATTGAAAGATGCTGCGTCACGCCGCGCTGTAAGTAGTGTTACGCAAATTAAAGCGCCAATTTAAGATATCGGGCCGGCCTTCTGACACAAATACGATACTTTGGTTCGACACAAATAGGATACTTTGGTTCCGTGGGTGGGCATAGAACCCGTTTACTGGGCCATCCTAATTTCATCACGACTCGTGTTTAACTCAAACGCGTTCAAGTGTTCAACTTCTCGGAAATAGGATATTTCAATTCTAAGTTTCTAATAAACAACGAATACCTACGGAACTTATTGTCACCGAATCAATGACCTTTCTACGTTACGCCTATATCAGCTAAACATAAAAGTTTTACGTTTCCATCAATTTTCTAGTAGGTAATTGCCTAAATATGTTTGAAATCATTCTGTTAATTGATTTATTTTAACTAATGATCTGATGATAGCCAAACGGATCACCATAATACCTCAAACACCAACTTTTCCACTCAGAGCGGATTCTATTCGTGTAAATGAGGTGATAAACTTTTTAACAAGTTAAGTATAGAAAATATAATATTTTGAGAGATCACGAATCTGTATAAGATACAACGTTTCATAAATAGATGTTTCACAATAAGTGAGTTGGCTCAAGGCGTTGAAAAGAAATATAATATCGTTTGTATATTAGTTACAAGTCAAACTTGATTTTCTATCTTACAAAAAATAAGCGTATTTAATTTTGAAACCCGGCTTCTAGATAGAGTTGAAACGAATTTCATTTTCGGTTACCGGCAATTTTCGGTCGAAATATTCATTTTCTTTTAGATCGACTAAAAATATATTCGGGGTGCCGGCAAAACAATTCTTTAGCTAGGCTAGGAAACTTGGCGTTCTTACAAAGGTCCGGCGGTACTTCACACCGGGACAGCTGTGATGTTATACAAAGCGCAGGTCCGATCGTGTGTGGAGTACTGCAGCCACATATGGGCTGGTGCTGCAAAATGCCATCTAGCAGCTTTGGACTCAGTGGAGAGGCGTGCGAATATGCTAATTGGTGATACAGGTTTGGTTAAGACCAATCTACATAGCCTGGAGCACAGGCGTAGGGTAGCCAGCCTTTCGATATTCTATAGGATGCATTCTGGAAAGTGTGCGCGGGAATTACATGACTTAATTCCGCCATCACCTTTCCATCATCGGAAAACCCGTCCCACGGCGAGTTTCCACCCTTACGTTGTTGAAACTGCTACGATCCGGACGAAGCGTTTTGCCTCGTCGTTTATACCGCGAACATCGGAGGACTGGAACAATTTGCCTGCAGCGGTTTTCCCGTCCTTCAAGGCTAGAGTGAATAGGCTCATAATAAATTAGTGCGCTTTACCACCAACGATTGCATCACTGCTTTCCATCAGGCGGGATCGCAGTAAAGCACTAGTTTATATCATAAATAAAAATATAATAATTAAAAGATGGAAACTATATTTATTTTTTATTGCGAAAGAAAAACCTATCAAAATACAAAACAAAAAATATTCGTATTCGGTTTTTGAACGAAAATAAAAATTATTTTTCGGTCGGACTCTACTGTACCTGCTGCCATCCTACTTAGGGTAGCATACCACAAAAGCGATGCAATAAACAGACAAAACAGTTACCAGCAATGTAGAACATGCTATTAAAGATGATCATGCGGATATTTAAAAGGTCAGAGACAACCACAGTTTTCAACAAAGACCATGATCAACTAGATCTACGATCGCGTAGGTTCAACAGCCTATTGTTCTGAACCTTGCAGGCTATGTTCTGTGACATTGATATTGAATTCTATCGCATGTAACCCACGGCACATGAATATTTAAAGAGGTATTACTTAATATTAAATTTTATTATGAATGAAGCCTTACATAAGTAACGTATAGAGTTCGATTTCCGAGAAATTACATATGAATTTTATAGATAAAACTTATTATTTAGGTTTTCAGGAAGGTTCTGGATTAAATCGTTTCAAAAACCGAGCTCGTAAAAGACAACGCTCATTGTGCTATTTTAAGGTATAATATGTATTAGGTACAGAATAAGAAGCTCGTGAAATAAAAATAACAAATATATTGTGGGAGAGTCATATATCGTTTTAATTGAATTGGAACAAATATCGAAGATCATCATGAAGTAGCAGCCGCACAATTTTTTAATAAGCTTGAACTAAGGACAAGGCAGGAGACAAGGAAGAAATATAACTAAGGAAGGAAACTTGGTTTATGGCCTAGACAGAATCTGAAGTAGATAGTTTCCATAAAGTCGAAGTGTTACTAGTAACCGTAACATGCGTTTGTTATGACCGTCTTTAAGTTTACTCTTCTTGTTAAATAAATAATTATATGTTTATTATTATTATGTGGTTTTCACGTTAATAGGTATAGAAGGAAAAGTTTCAACACCACTCACGAACTAAACGAAAAACAGAGCTCATTACAATAACAATACAATAATTATTTTAGAATCATAATTGGACATAGTTAAACGGAAAGGATCCAACCCACACTATGAGCGAAAATGAGTTGTGTATACCAAAACATTCTTTGTAGTTAAAACTTTAATATCACAAAAACAATCCAAGTAAAATTCCAACGCATCATGTTATAATGACCATACGTTACCAACCCACATGAATGTCAGGTCATTATTGTTTTTTATTGGTAACGATCCGAGCTACTTAGATCGTTATTGAGAAAATTTTAATTACGAAAATATGCCAAATCACATATTACTAAAACGATCCAAACTACTTGGACCATTGTTATTCTAAAGATATAATTAAACGAAAACAATCCATGTCACATGGATTGTTTGGAAGACTTTCTAAGTACCAATAAAATAGAAAAAAAGATAGTAAACAGAAAACTTTTTATAACTAAGGATAAAGTCAACTGGCTTAAAACCAAAGAAATACAAATCAATAAAGAAAAACCATACTCTATATATATGAAGACTACAGATAGTGAAGAGTTTCAGGAGTTAAACATAGAAAAGAGAGTTAAAGGCAAAACTTTAGAAATTTTGGAAGATGATTTAATTTTATTATGGCCAAATGGTAAAGAGATTCCGCAAGCAAAATTGGATGACCTTAAATCAATGTTTGATTTAATACCAAAAGATTGCTTATCTTTTTATAAATCACTTACAGGCAATAAAAATGTTATTGATGATGTTGATGGTTACGGGGATGGGATTGATTTTCCAATTGAATATGAAAATGATAGTTAAGTTAAAGCCAAAAATATAGAATTTACTTAATTTTGAAGTCATATTTGATACTATTATTATTAAAATATATTTCTAATTTGTATTTACATAATTATAAATATATTTATTATTTTAGTGTTTTGGTCTAAGATCTATATACTTACTAAGCTAGTAATTTAAGGTATTGAGTGACATGGCAGTGATTGAAAATTAAAGATATATTAGACTATAATGAAGTTTTATTTTTTAAAACATACAAATCTGTCATAATTCCTTATAAATTTGGCGTTTTTGTTTTATTTTAAAACTTGGATCCTTAAGGCTTAATGTGTTTATTATACTGGGCTTTTAAAATAGTATTTTAATGAAAAGGATCCATCCTCGTATTTTGTAATTATCTCGAAAAATATGTCATAAAGTCGGACTTCAGATTAATAAAATTAAAATGTATCTATTTATCCTTTACTTAAAACCAACACCAGGAAGTTAAAGTAGAGAATCAAAGACGAAACACGATCTGAACTTAAAACTTGAATATCTCAAAACTAAGTCTATGTGGGGTGGATCCTTTACGTTTAACTACGTCCAATTATGCGGTAACTTTCTGTGACTCACAAAATCCACCACAGAGCTTATTTAGTAGTTCATATCATGATTCACTGTGTAAAAGAATAACCTTGAATGACACATAGTCATGTCCTTGGAAAACTTGTGAAATAATGAACTTAACCTTTACTTACTTCGGCTTTCTTAGAAATTGAAATGAAGCCCTACACGTCAGGTGTAAAAGTATTAAGCTAGTTAAGCAGTCAGCACGTGTATGATGTAATCATAAACCTAAATAAGTAGGTATATAACAAAGTGGGTGACAGCACAGTAAGTCTTGACTTAGGTATTACATCAGTGGGATTGGCAGTACCTATTAATTACTTAAATTTTCTTCGAAAACCGTATGTCTCCAAGGGTTGCCAAAATCATTTCAAAATCACTCTCATAAACTAAGTTTGGGATGTTATAATTATAGCTAGCCTGTACTATTCCACTGTTCGGCAAAGTCCTCCCTCTATTCTATAAATCAGTCCCGGTTTTACGCCACTATTTGACAATTCCTAACGAAGACAGGCAAGTCGTCTAACACACACTTTCAATGTCTTTCATTTTGGCAATTGGAACATTCATTACATTATTTACGCTATCGAGCTGACGAGTTTTTCAAACATATGAAAATGGATGGATGAATGAATGGATGGATTAGGAAATTCTTTCAAAATCTTCCGGATTGTGATAGTGTGTTATGCAATTGAGGTGCAGGTTTCTTCCGAACGAGCTGTGAAACCGAACGTTTGGAATATTATCTAATAATAAATTGTACATGCCTTAAATACACTCAGTGCGGAGGTCCAAAGCAGGATATGTTCTAAAAGATGCTATACTAATTGATAGCTTACGTGCACTAATTAACTCAATTATTATACAGGGCACTACAAGGGTCAATTACAGGATCACTTGTTCCGTGAACGTAATGGGAAGATATCATTATCGACCCACCTTGCCTCTATCCAGGCTTTTGGTTAAACCTCCATAGAATATTTAAACTCTGAAGTATCTGTTTTATTTCTATTATCTATTTATATTTGTGTAGATATTTCAATAACAATCCTCTGAATGATCAACGGACTTGAGCTTTTATTTCCAGCAAGGTCTCACAATGCAATATGTTAGTTTCGTGGTTCAAGCCTTCAAGGACTAACCAAAATATATCCTATCTACTGCAGTGGTAGGAAAAGTCGAATGACTAAGTGAATATCGAAAGACAGACAGAAAACATTCTGATACATTTTCGATGAGTGAATTTTGTTTATAAGTAATTTATTTCTCAATTTGTTTACGTACTACCACGAAGGCATTAAGATCATTTACATCATGTTTGCACTGATCTCTACCTTATACCATTGACTCGGGAATCTCCGTTAGTGATTCATTTATTTGTATCATTGTACTCGGAATTGTTTTCATGAAACACGACTTATGAGTTTGTGTTATCATATCAATGATTTCCCAATTTAACAGAATGATAACCATGTAATATATTTCAATGCACAGGTTGGTAAACAAGTTGCTTTTGCGTCTGTTATTGAATTCAATTGTTATCCTGCAATTGCTGGTTATTAAGTATGTTGTAGTTGAAGAGCAGTCATTATGAGAATGTTTACAAACGAAGTAGGATACCAAAACAAGTAAATATTTATAATTTTTCAGAGTACAATGACATAACGTTCTAATTTCTATTGTTTCAGGTACTGGTACGTTCGGTCGCGTGTGCCTGTGTCGTGACAAGGCTGCTGATGAATATCTGGCAATGAAGATATTATCCATGGCCGACGTCATCCGTCTAAAGCAAGTGGATCACGTCATGAACGAAAAGAACATCCTCGCCGAGATCAATCATCCCTTCATAGTAAATCTGTAAGTACATCACTTACCAAGTGAACGTATTCAAGTCCCCGTCAATCATGTGATGCAATTAATATTCTTGGTGGTTATCCAAAGCGTCCAGACACTCTAGACTGATGCGACATGTCTAAAGGGTATCATTATTTTCGCGGGATCATAACAACGATGTTTACCATTGGAACACAGTTGGACGTTTAATTAAACGTGCATGGGTGCATGTGACGCACGTCAATTATGTGAGCGCCAAATGTCGGCGTTGAGCCAACGTACTTACTCCTGTTTTCATTCCTAGCGTTCCACCTTCCAGTGAATAGCCTACCAATCGAAAACAAACCTATAATAGTCATTCTGCCGTCTCATTGGCAGTTGTAGCTATTGTAGTAAAGTTAATTCATTACCATAATTTTGTTAGTGAGTTCGCTATTAAGATTGCCCCACATAACTTCTTTGTTAGACTCTCGAGCTCTTTCCGTGTTGGATTCATTTAACCCAATTACCTGTTAAAACGCGCCAGTTACACATATATCGATTACTCTTTAATATTTATTTTAGTATGAGCTAATTTGTGGAGAGAATTGTAGGCGCCGAACAAGCGCCAAGTGCGAGTCTCGCGAGCCGGCAAATTTCAGTGCGCGTGCCCTATTGATGACGATCTGGCAACTATCACCATGTCACTCCTGATCAATAATCCATGATATATTGATTTACGTAAATTTGGTATTTATAAACAGCGTAGGTATTCGTTTTGGAGTGACGTTATTGTTTACTAGGGATTTCCAACCGTCTCTTGGAAAAAAACAAGAGGGAATCTAGGAAATATAAATAACTTTTCTTTTGTAGTTTATATTTTCTAAAATCGTATCGGCTTGTTTATTCGAGACTTCTTTTACTATGCGCCGTGTAGTAGAGTTAGTATCTGGCACGCATCTGTAATTAACTCACAGAAGACTAATCGAAGTTGTCATAACTATGGACTTCCAGTTCTCTTGAGCTTGGCCTTCGCGTCGTATGATGATGATGTTACTGATTACTTGCAGGCGGTGGTGGACGCATGACGACTCCTGCATCTACATGCTGTTCGACTACGTATGCGGCGGGGAGCTCTTCTCCTACCTGAGGAATGCCGGCAGATTCAGCAACAGTATCGGTAATGACACGTTTTATTAAAGAAATGCTATTTAAACGACCATGACCTTTTTATCGCTCCACAAATGAACGTCTACATACAACATTATTAAAACTACGACATCTAAGCCATACCACAGTATCTTTAGTTGTCACAACTTTTCCTTTGATGACTAGATTTAAAACAAAAATCAGTAACAATTTTGCTTATTAATCGTTGTAAATAAATAAACTGGAGCGGAATAAATAAATAATGGTTGGAAACACGCCAACACAACGCAGGCAGCCGTACCATGCCGTACGATTTGTGCGCACGATGCTCTGCAATCACCCACGATGTCCACTTTTCTACTGAATTTTATCACATCACTGTATAAGCCAAATCCAATATAATTCCTATACCAAGGGACAATAAAGCTGAATTTCAAACAAAGAAAAACGGCCCGTGGTGCCTTTTAGACAATCATTTGACGACAGTTACTGAAACGCTACCTACTATATTTTACAGCCGTAAATGAAAAGGTGACAGATGTTTTTTAGTATTACATTTAATATTTTATATATATGATTAGCACATAAAGTTGCATAATGTTTGGTGGCATAATAGTACAATTTGATAAATAATTGGAGTGTTTGACGTGAGTAAGGATAGTATAATTAGAATACATAGGGTTTGTGCTCTCGTAGTTTTGCACGCTGCACGTTTATCTAACGTATGTTTTTAATTTGGAATTACAACTTTAAAAGAAGTCGATTTCTTTTCGTTGACTTAGTCATTATACTCTTTACGAATTTACCGGTCGGGAAACCATTTGTGGAAGATGATGTCAACATGGTGCTTGTTTAGGACATGGGTTCTAAAACAAGGTAATAAATATTTACAATATTTCTAAATCGAATGATTTATTTTTGGAAAAAAATGGTTTTCTTTTATGATACTAAAAGATTTTTGAGAGGTGCAGAGTAAAGTTGAGGATGGATACGCACCTACCTATTTCATTAATTTTTGGACGATCTATTTTATTCCTAAAATATTGCCTGAATGTTACCATCGGTAGGTTAGATTAGGTTTGTTATGTTTGAGATTAGATAAACCACAGCAACAGGGAGTCGCGATCTATGCAATATGCAAAGCGTAAGATGGCTTCTGTTCTTAATTATGTCGTATTTTTAAATTAAATTGACGTAATGTGCATTGCACACGTGTAGAATAAATAGATATGTATCTTGTAGCTGTAGAGAAACAGAATTGCAAAAAACTGAAAAAACACACGGCAAACGACCGCCTCGTATTTCTGGAGAAAAGACAAGACAGAAATAGGGGCTCATGTGGGTTCAGTGACGCGAGGAGTGAGCGAATAACTGTCGGGCTTCAGTCGTAGATTAAGTAATAATACTACGTGCTGGGTGCCGTGTGGCTGAAGGTGGCTCAGCCCATGTATCATGGGTGTCAGTTTATGTAGCGATGACGTCGGGATACAGCGGCCTGACAATAAAAATGTCTGCGCCATTTGGCCATCATTTGGCGACTGCTGCTGAGCCAGACATCTCGACGCCCGCGCCCGCGCCGCCGCGCCTGCCTCGCGCTCCTGCGCGAACCACATGTACTTATAAATAATTACGTTGTGAAATTATATACTTTCTACGTATTTGTTTATTTGATGTTGACAAATATTTATAATGTATAACAGAATTTTCGACAGAACCAATTTATGCAGATAAGTTGCACTGATAAAATTTGGAAAGCGGTTTTAGATATCAAAGCTAAAAATACTTATGTTACGTAAAGTATCGATCTGACAGGATAAGACGTAGCTATACCAGCGTCGGCAGATAGAAGGATGTTTTTCAAGTGCATTCTGCACTTGAAAAACAGAGTGATGACTGCAATATTATGTGGATGAAATGTTATTTTAAAATGTCGTGGAAAATAAATTAAAAGCTTTTCTAAAGTCGTTTTAAAAACATTTGAGACAATTGATAAAACGAGAATTGTGCCAGCAAAATCCATCTGTGTAGTAAATTGCATTTCGAAGAAAAAGTAAACTTACTTTTCACTCTATAATACGAGGCGGCCTGCCTAAGTGACGTGCTCTGACTTAGTTAAAGTTTACGAGAAGCGGGGAGAACTTTTATTATTTTTAAAATGTAGAACAGTCTTTTTTGTGGGGATCACACATCGGGTTAATGGGTTTATTATATGAGTATTGTCTGGGAAGTTTAGTCATGGTGTGATGTCATGCGACGATCACGAAGACTCCGTATTCGACATGCTTCCGCGTGGCACCACGTCGCCCACATGGCTGGCGTTCTCAAGTATCTATATGGTTAAAAAAAACAAAAGTTTAGAACAAGAACAAACATCAAGATATCAATGACATCGAAACATTAAAACAAAGCATATTATAAAATACCTACAAGAACATGATGAACATCATGGCATTGAACATTTTGCGGACATGCTTGCCTCGTAAGAGATTCTTGTACCTATAGCTTGCCGTTCGAGAAAAGAATGGAATGCAATCCATAACTATGGTACTAGAAACTTTGGAATTGAACGCGTTGATTATATGTTGCAATAAATGAGTATCATCAGTTTCCCTGCACGAGAGTGCCCACACACACGAGAACGAAGTGACGACGCGCCTCTTCCAGCTGGCATTGACTTTACACTTGATAAAAATAGACGTGATTTGGCTAATCCTGGATACAATTTAACGTTTATATACTACTGTTACGTATGATGCATAGGTATATAACGAAGCAATCACATGTTTTAGAATTTGCATTTTTAGTCGGATTACATTTTGTAACATTTAGTGAAAGTGAAGATAAAGATTTTGGGGATGTGAAGAATACATAATTATAAATGTGAGAATTTCATTAAAATTGCAAAGGTAATACTGTATTTCCAGGAAGCTATTCAACGGTCGTAAAATTTTATGAAAACATGATCTATAGTTACAATCTATACAAATAAATAAAATTAAAGTGTAGGTTTGTAATGTCAAATTAACAGCTTTTTACTAAATGTATATGAAATTATATACGATACTTATAACAAAACAACAAATTTTAAAAATTTTGTTTCTGTCTGTTTGTTAACCGGCTGGACCGATTTTCGATTTTACCTACTCTGAACCGTAGGAAAGAATATAGGCTACTTTTTATCTACATACCACGTGGGCGAAGCCGCGGGTGGAAGCTAGTCCGCAATAAAAATGCTCGATAGAGGCCCCTGTTCAATAGTTATTTGTGCAACAAGAGAGCAAAGTAGTTTTTTGCTGCGAGTGCTGATTTTGAATCCTGAGTGTGGCGAGGGATTCAAAGGCACGAGATGCAAAAAAACTTTGCTTTCGTGTAACACACATAACTTTTCACTTCAGCAGCGAGAACACTTTAGGAGATAAAATAATAAACAGGAATAGATTGAAATAACTATTTATTGTGAATCAAAATAATTAACAATGTAGGTAGATACCAATTCTATAAAAGTGAAAATGTTAATTGTATAACTGGAAATTACTTTTGATTTATGGTCAACCTTTAAAATATTATTCTTTGTTTAAAAATAAAATGAGTAGCTGTCACTCATTTAAATAAATATCTCATTTTTAATAAATTAATGTTCATGGTTGTATCTTATATTAAGCTTTCTGTAATAAATAATTCTGCCATTTTAAATCCGGCGAATAATTAAATAAATAATTTCATTATTGAAATAAAAGATTGCTTTATTTATTGCTTCTGAGGGCTACTTTATTCATTGCATGAAGTTAATGTGGGGTGTGAGAATGATTTTACTGAAGCCTGAAGAAGATTAAGTGGATACCACCGACTCTCATAGTCAGCTAGATTTTGTATTAAATTGAAAATTTAATCAATTTAATACAAAATCTTGCTTAGTACAGACGCCAGTACATCAAGCTACTACAATCTGTCAAATTTCTTTAATAGATTTTCATTTTTATCGCCAAAGTATTAAGGTTCAAGGCTGATTGGGAAAATTTCACAGTTTTGGGTAGCTTGACCTGCTGGCGTCTGTACAAACGCTTCATTCTTGAACAAACAATAAAACAAGTTACCAAAGTAAAAGCCAAATTGATAGGCGCGAAAGATATACCAAGAATTTAATGAGTCAATAAAACGGAACTATAAAATATTTAACGTTCTGAATCTCGTAAATATCGTAAACAAGAGAAAACGATAAAACTATCGTTTTCTCTTGTTTGACCCAAACTCTTCTTTATTATATCTATGCCTAAACAGGCATAGATATAATAAAGATGCGTTTAGGTCATAGTTATGAATGTTGAGTTTAGGTTTTAGATTGGAGAAAGTATTGTGGCAGACATGAAATTATATGCAACTGAAGCAATCGATAGCGCCTAGAATACACATCATTATGAATACATAATAAGAATGTAGAATGGTATATTTATTTTTTGACAATGTTAGCAACATTCACATTTTACACATGTAATTATGTGCTTCTGTCTAAAGTAAATGGTTTTGCGCAAATGCGGTCAAGTAATTATTGTTTTCCCTCGGTAGCTGCTAGAAAGTAAGGTGGGCGCTGTGTTTTCTTATTCCTAGATCTTTATGGCAGCTATTTTCCTTAAGCTTCAACAAAACAAGGTCTACGTTATCGTTTCCACAAAATATAAAGTTAACTGTTAATTGTTAAACCCGTGTTATCGTTCCAACACAAAATGAGGCCACCTCGTATAAATTTATAGGTCGAAGTCATAAAAAAATCAATGCATTTTAAAACGTTATGTTCGCAGGAAACTTCTACGCATCAGAAATCGTGTCCGCGTTGGAATATCTTCACGCCCGGAACATCGTGTACCGAGACTTGAAGCCAGAAAACCTACTCCTCGCTCGGGATGGACATTTGAAAATAACGGATTTCGGATTCGCCAAAAAGCTGACAGATAGAACTTGGACCTTGTGTGGTACTCCTGAGTATCTGGCGCCAGAGATCATACAGAGTAAAGGACATAACAAAGCCGTCGATTGGTGGGCCTTGGGTGAGTACAAACATTGTTACTCACGATAACGGTATCATTTTGTGTAAATCACGGAAATAATTATACTTCCTAACAACCGAATTGCCTTTCAGAAAACAAATATAGTATTTCGTCGTCATAAATGACATTGCAGTAATGAAATGCAAAAAACGGGCTCTAGTCACGCCATCAAAGTCTTTGTATTCGAGGAAAGGCTTCGTTATTATTGTTAATGTTTATAGACCTCGTAGAATTTAGAGTTTATAATTGTCAAGAACATTTTTAATACTATGTAAACGTGTGATAATATATTAGATACAATTTCAAATCTCACGGAAATACTTTTGTCACGCTACAAAAATATTTTATTTGCTATTGTTTGTGCGCAATTCGGAGTGTCCCAAGTCTTAATTAAGTCTTTTAGAAGGGACTATAGTTAGTATAGTAGATGATGATCTGACGAAGACAACGTGCGAATTAAGGAATTAATCTCAGAGCTTAAATAATTAGTCTCATGATTCGTTCCTAATTGTCATTGATGACTATAGATGACTATTATTAGTCAAAGATTTTATTTATACACACGAACGCATTATATGTTTACAGTAATTTATTGTTTGTATTTTCAGTTGATTCTTGTTATGCATCTCGTAAAGTGTCTCTCGACACTTGTTATTGTTTGCTCATATATATTTCATAAGCACAGTTTCTGTGGCGTCATTATCATGAATTGTGTACATCATTGCTATTATTTAGTATTCTTGATTTACTGGTGTCACCTCCATTTGGGTACAGCGCCTCCTTGCCAATTTATATACTTACATTATTACACGTTGCTTGTATCTTGTTGTTCCCGTGCTTGGCACCATGCTCTACAACATTACAACAATAATACTTAATATATTTCCACTTCGCCACTGCTCCGCAATTTTCAAATATCAAGTTACTGTGTAGTCTAAACATACCAGTGCTAAAGTGAGTTTTAGTTCAACTCATTGTGGGTATTCTATTTTAATATGAGTAGCAATATTTTCAGTGCTAATTACTGAACTCGTTTGTTGGTGGCGAAACAGTTTGTATTTTCTGCGCCCCTCTTGCGCACTCCTTTTAAATGCTGATAAATGTTCATTAAGGTTTTTCCAATTTTCTCTAAGTACTAATTGCTAATTATTGGCTGAGTTATAAAATTATCAACTTATTATAGCTTTGGCACACATATCCTAATGCGCATAATGCATAGCTTTTACTAGTTAATTAAATGGAACATTAATTAAAGACCTTGACGTTGATCATCTCGTGAGAATTGATTTTACGACTATCTACTATACATTGCAATTATTAACATTAGGGGCATTTATATCTGTGTAAAATACAACTTAATTGTTTCCGTGTCGTTGCCGATCATAAAGTTATTTTGATGATATTATTTATCGATTTTATTAATAAACTTTATGTTTTTAATTTTCAGGCGTGCTCATTTACGAGATGTTAGTGGGTTATCCTCCGTTTTACGACGACAACCCGTTCGGGATTTACGAGAAGATCCTGAACGGTCGCGTGGAATGGCCGCGTCACCTGGATCCCGTCGCCAAGGACGTCATCAAGAAGCTGCTCGTGCAGGACAGGACCAAGAGGCTGGGAAATATGAAGGTATGAATCGAATTTTGGCTTTCAGTCTACTTACTTATTCGTCTAAGGCTCGCTTGCATAACACACCACTAAATACGTTTAGCGCTGAAAGAATTTAAAACATCTGTTCTGTTTCTGGTAATCGTTTGGAGATGCCAGAGACAGAATGATATTTTAAATATGTTTAGCGCTAAACTAATTTAGTGATTTGTGGAACAAGCGGGTCTATGAATTTTAGCAAGTTGCAATCAACGATAAAACAATTGTTTTGAAAACGAAAGAGTTTAATCTCCGATAAGAATTTGTATAAATCTTTTCTCCGGAGGAAAATTCCCACTTCACGTTCTATTTCCATTTTTCATTGAAAACGGTTTTTGATTGCTACGAGTACAAGCTTAGGTATGTGCTACAACTTTCTGTCACGCGCATACGCACATGGGGTTGCGTTGCTCAAATTAATTACCACTTATACATGTTTTGTTTACTTGCCAAATTGGAATACATTACATTTTTTATAATAATTAGCCGGGACTAGCAATTAACATTACTCGTGGAAGGTTTTATTTGGAAAGGAATCAAACACGTCACTAATACGTACTTTAAAATATTGTAGTGACATTTAATTCCACGTGTTTTCTCTACTCACAAAATGTTATTAAGGGTTTATAATATCAACAGGAAATTCGTTTTTTTCTTGAACCTTTTAAATACCGGTATCTGAAGGTAGTTATTACATAATGTAGACCTTAGCGTATAAAACATTGATACAATTTTGATAAAGTGCCGGTATAATGACATTGAAGGGCGATGCACATAATACATACGAGTATAAACTGCAGATATTGTTTCAAAGACGCGGACCGGCTGTGGTTTACGCTTACGCAAACTGAAAATACTTCAGCCTTGCGCTTGACCCGTTTCGGCACCAGTTTTGGATTATACACGCGACGGACTGCGCACGAGTACATTCGATATAACTACATGTCCAACAGAGCATTGCGTGGGCCATTCAATTGTTGTTTCAGCTCAGACATGACAAGATAATAAGATCCTCAATTCAAGCAAGCACCTATTCCTGTAACTGAAAAGATAAACGAAATTTCCACATCGCCGAGCTGTACGTTGCGTTCCTACTTTTAAAATTCTTTTCTTTCATGCACTTTAAATCGAGTGGATTGTGTCCAAAAAGAAAATTTATTTAACTTTTGAAGTTGGCCGTGCTCCAAGATGTTTCCATATTTATCATCTAATCTAACTCACTTCAAATGTTAAAGATTTTTTAATGTAATTTCAAGTTTTTAGATGTTTCGATTCAATTTTCCTCAACCATTTCAGTTCAAATACAGTAAAACGAATTAAATGTAAAAGTGGGACAACTTCAGATCGTTGTGCTTTGATCAGAATACATCTGAATTCTTATTACATAATACAGATTGAGCGGGATTAAAAAAAAATGGAATCACCTCGAAAGTTTGTTCAAAAACACTGGACAGAGAAGAATGGAAATAGAAATAAAAATTGAGTTTTTTCTAGACAATTGACCAGAACCATTGTTTACTGTTGTTTTATGTTGTATTAACGTAATTATACGATTCATTTTGTAATAAACTGCGGTTGTATTATTGATAATGGGAAAGTAAACATTTCTAGCGTTATTGCTTTGATTGATCTGACTCTGAACTACATAGTAATAGTTCCACATACTAGCGATAGACAAAGCTAGAAGAGCCATACGAGGAACATGCGGATCGTGGAATAGAAAGTCCATGTCATATTGTTTATAGTACAGTAGACTATGTTATAAATATCCCATCCTCGGCCGTGCCTATGTGGTCATGGCTAAAGCGAGAAATCGGGATGCGGCGTGCCCAATAAAGTGTCGCGCTATCACGCTGAGAATGTATTTTTAAACGGTTGCAGTTAGTGGTTGGTTGTTTTCACCGAGCTTTTTACCGCGATGTCGCCGAGATGTTTAGAAAGCCATCAGTCAGGTGTCTGCCGGCGACTTCAAAAGCCGCTGCCCGCCGCTGACTTATGTCGCGAGTGTCGCGACGCAAATACGACACATTGCCGATGTCTCGCGCTGCGCTAGAAACTGGGTGCCTTGTTAGCCGCGGTGACTCGTGCACATTGATTCTGTTTTATGATCCTAGACTGTAATAATTTTGGCACGCATTTTTCTTGGCCTACATAGTGATTAGATTACCTATGATAGCCTAGTGCTACAGCAGACACCTAGAGCCCTAGATAGTTGTAACACGGTTTAGCTATCAATTGATTATATTATATTGATGCCAGTTTTGATTGAATGGGTTACCTACGCAAGTACATGTTACTCCATGGTTATCGCGAGTCTTCATAAAATGGGCATCAGCTACCTAACCTTTGCTACGTTAAGGTAAAGGTAAGTGGAACTAGAATAGACTCATTATGGGCCCTATTATTAGGTCAAGGAATTGCTAAAACGAGAAAGTAGATTTAGGTCAAAGGAATCACGAGCTCTCAAACAGACGCAACAAGTGTTTTGATTTAAAACGCTTTGTTATCCGGCAACACCGCGGATAATAGCACAACGGCTGTAGGAGCGGTAATGATACTTATTACAAAACCTACGTAATATGAAAGTGGAAAGTGGGTAATGTTAGGGGCGGCCTTTCCATCAATACACTTTATTATATTGGAGTAATAACGATATTGCCGCAGGTTTGGAGGAGTTATGGGACAATTCCCTGCTGATATTAAAGCGAGTGGCCCGCTTGGCATCGTCGTACAATAATAAATTAAGCTCCGATATGCTCTGCTAACTCTAAATCTGAGAATTTACGATGTCTAACCGTTGAAGAACATCGCGAACGCCAATATTAACAAAGTTGCTCTAATTCCGGACCCACAAATGCGCATTATGCTCGTAGTCAATATCGCTGTTATGATTGATTGATCTTTCACTGATAATAATCGTATACATTTCAGTAATTGTCGGTTGAGTTCTTCGATGATCTTTGTACTGGTTTTCTTTGTATATTTATTCTCGTTAATGCAATGTTTGTTTCATTTCCAGTGCGGTACCGAAGACGTCAAACGGCACAGATGGTTCAAGCACATAGACTGGGCTGACGTCTTCATGAAGAAACTTCAGGTATATATTAGCTCATCAATAATGTGTTTATGTTCCCACTATATTATCGGATTCAAACTAGATCGAAGAAGTCTGGTAAATTATAAACGCCCACTTATATGGAAAAGTAGGTATAAAATTGAGCACTGTTTAGTGTTTTGTTTTGGCAAATACTGTCGGAATAATATTATGAGAAAGACTTTTGTTTTATGTGGAACAATATAAAGGAGTACGAGTTCAATATACTTTTGCGCAATACCACCGAAGAACGATTTAGGAACCGATTTAAATTAGGTCGCGAGGCCGACATAGATTCACGAAGTTTACGTTACCTAATTTCAATACTTTACGTTAATACTACTGAATGTTTATTTATGGGTCGGTTTACATTGTACAGGAAACGATACTAAATAGGCACAACAGATAATTTAACTAAGTGTTATTGTTATAGTTGGTTGAACTGTGTTTGTGTTGTCCACAGCCACCGATCATGCCGGCAGTGTCGTACGAAGGAGACACCTCCAACTTCGACGAGTACCCCGAGACGGACTGGAAGGCGGTACGCGCGCTGGACTCCGATGAACTCAAGCTGTTCGCCAACTTTTGATCGCCCAAACGTATGACAGTGGTTAAAATAAGTTAATAGATAAATATCGCTACAGATGCGAGGTGGAGAACAGGTCGCCTAATCATATTTATGAAACTACTTACACCAAGTATTTTTTCATATTATATTTAACATCTTAAGTTAAGTGTAGGTATCTTTGTTAGTTATTGAGGCCAAGAGCGCCGTTGTGTTTGCAGAGTCGATAGGAAACCGTCCGTATTTGAGTAGAGTAGAGCGAATTTGTATTTTATGAATAACCTATTTGATTGTTTAATTGTGTTAAGCCGGCGACTGGCTGGAGCCAAGTGATCTAGAAATTCCTGAGTATGTAAGCAAAGGATTAATAACAAAACGAGGAGATTGAAGGAGTAACTAATCAGGGCGAAGAAATCATTCCGGGGTTGAGTCATGCACTACTTTCAAAGGTAAACCGAAAATAGGATCATCAAAAAGGAATGAAATTTAAGATAAAGCTAATATTGAAGACACTAATATAACTTAGTACCTATTATATCAATGTCTACAACTAGTAATCATAACTCTTCGACATGATAAAGCGACACATGTTCTTTCGTATTCCTTGTAAACAGCCTATTATTGTACATACCTTATAAAATATCTTTGTAAATGTGATCCAAGTCTAAAAAATGTATGTTCTTCCTAGTTTTCTACGTTATTTCACCCTTCTGGTAGAATATGGTGTCGTGTAGATACCCAATTCCTTTCAGTAAACTATCAATTTGGCTTTGGTCAGTCTGGTATCAATCCTTCCTGTGTGTGCATTTATGAGGACGATTGGCGTTTAACTTAGGACCTGAAAGAAAGAAATCATTACAATAGAATATATCGAGTTACATTTTCACCCCCAGTTTTCATGTATGTTTTTCTACCTATTACTAAGTAATGTACATGCCTCAGCGAGTACCTAAGTGCACCCAGAGGCTTAATTAGAAAAGTGTAAATATTTATTTGTAAGTTTATGCATTACATTTCCAATGCTTTCTAGTTCAAATGATAGTGATAAGTTGTAAGGTAGGTCGCCATCAATGGCACATAATGTTTGTGATTTTAAAGTATGTCATAGTATTTTCCCTTAACTTAATCCTCTAGAAATAAATATGATGTCTTAATTTTAATATTTGATTTTTGTTTCCCGAATACATTGATTGAATATGAATCTTGTAGCGCCATCTAGTGAGTGAGGCTTAAACAATTAGTCTAAATTTAATTTTAAATAAACGACTCTTGCAATAGGTTATTTATTAAATATGACATTTTGTTTAAATCCTACTTCATTAATTTGTTGGTTAGGCCACTAAAAGAAGATCTCACACAATTTATATTTGTAAAGCAAAACTAAAGCATAAAAGGTCACTATAGTATTATCTATTTATTGTCATGTTACTGTAATTATGAGAAGGGCAATTCTCGTAATTTAAAACGTTCAAAATCTAGTCGCAGTCTCACCGAGGTGATTTGTTTGTCGCCTCGGCGACAAATGTCAAAAACTTGTCAAAATGTAGGGAAATTAGGAACATTTTTGATAGATTGAGACAGATCAGACTGTGAACGTTCTTAACATTACGAGAATTGTCCCTCAGGCCATACAGTATTTCTGTGATCTTTTTAGTCTTGACAAAGATAAATTATTAACGTTGTTTACTAAGAAACAATTGTGTCATAAAATCAATACAGCCAGTAATTAAAAATAATGTAAATGGTACTAACCAAACCCGATTTTAGATAACGCGGAAAAAACCTAGTTGATTATCAAGTGGAAACTTTTCTCTGATTAATGTCTGAAGTAATGTGACATTTGATTCGTCCCATTGAGATAAAAATGAACAATAGCGGAGGGCGAACGAGCGACATGGAAAATTATTATTGTGGTGATTATGGTTAATCAACCACAATAGCATAACACTAATGTTCACTTTAGCAGGCATCTAGGAACTAGGCTACTTCTACATAACTGCACTAAAACGAAATCAGCGAAATAAAATTCAGGTTCATCATAGTCAGGAATAACTGGACTAAACTGAGTTTTCCTGAAATCGGATTTGGCTAGTAACATAAATGTTTAAATTAATGTAACAGGGTTGTAGATAATTTATAATAACTGTAAATACACAAAAATAAATGTGTTGTTTAAAACAATTGGTGTGTTTAATTTAATTGTTGAATGGGTTATGAAAGGTGTTCCTGATTATCATCTATAAAGAAATATTATTAAAATTGTAATTAATTACCGTACTGAAAACCAGAAATTCGATGCGATTTGTTGCTTCCAAAGAGCGTGGGTGGTACAAATGTGGCTAGAAATGAGAACCAATCAACACCTCTTTAACATAAAACTACATAGAATCTAGATCTTCTAAAGAAAAGAAAATATTAGTACAGACGCCACGCCAGCAGGTCAAGCTACCAGAAACTGTCAAATTTTCCCAATCAACCTTGAACCTTAACGCTTTAGCAATAAAGTTGAAAATCTATTAAAGACATTTGACAGGCTGTAGTAGCTTGATGTGCTGGCGTCTGTACATCAACTGATATACATTGTT
Source organism: Apamea monoglypha (assembly GCA_911387795.2). Classification (NCBI taxonomy): domain Eukaryota; kingdom Metazoa; phylum Arthropoda; class Insecta; order Lepidoptera; family Noctuidae; genus Apamea; species Apamea monoglypha. The sequence continues at coordinate 11,992,517 of OU426921.1, forward strand.
ACTAAGCTCTGTTTCATATAAATAATAAGTAGTATTACATTTTCAAACAATTAAAATATATTTGGACTCGTCTTGGCTCCTGAATGAGTTAGTGTAAACAACCCGAGCAAACATAAAAAATGATTCGATGTAAACAATTGTGGCTTTGTGATTTTTGCTTGTACTATCTACGGTGAGCCAACAAACAGATTTCGAAATAGAAACTATTAATAATGGAGATGAAAAATAAACTATTCGGTAACGAAATAGAAATGAGCTATAAATTGGTGAACGATGGGTCCGAATGTAGGTAAGGAACAGTTTCCTACTTATATATAATATTAGAAACGTGAAAGTTTGTATGGATGGATGGATGGATGGATGGATGTTTGTTACTCTTTCACGCAAAAACTACTAAACGGATTTGGATGAAATTTGGCACACAGATGGTTTATAACCAGGATTAACATTTACGATACTTTTTATCCCGATATTCCCACGGGATCAAAACTTATGCGGATGAAATCGCGGGGCGCAGCTAGTATGTAATAAAACAACGTACTGCGCGCTATTACTTCGTTTTCGCTAAGCGTTCTTTCTTCCTTTTTGCTCGGCTCCTAAGAGTCCGAGCGTGATGTTAAATAGTCTTCCTGAAGAATTGAATCAAATGCAAAACGATTTAATCAAATCCAACTGGTGGTACTCGTACCAGCGATTACACACGAACTTACAAACAAAAACAAATTGTACCTCTTTATACCTCTTAAGATTATTATAGTTTATTATTGTCACAGTTTTTGACATTTGTTAACTCCTAAAAGGTTAAACGTAACTCAACCCGAACACGAACATTGAGGCTGGCAAGCAAGCAACCATCCACCCATCTTTAGGAGACAGGTTATCTGTCACTCTAAATGCAATATAAGACCATCAAAAGTACGGCTTCACACTGTCAAAAACTTTATCTTTTTAGTAAATAGGATATCTACTTATTTAGGTTTATCAGTCATTTTGAAGCTATTTATTACCATCTACTGAACAAGCACCTTTCTTTACGAGATAGAGAGAAAGACATTCGTTTCCAGAATAACGTTGACACGCTAGTGATCTAGCTTAGAACGGGCGTATCATCAAGCCGGAGGTGACAGCTGAACTAATCTTATCAGAATAAAATAATCTGAAGCATCATCAATTATTTAAATGCCTCACAAGCGGCTTCCCGTCTTCAGATTGGAGATCTACTTAGGAATCAGAGACTCGGCCATAAAGTTAATATCGTAAAGCTCCTAGAAATGCTACCTAAGAAAATTTTCCTGCCATTATTTATAGAAATAATAGGCTACTAATAAAATAAAATATCTTCTTGGTATCAACACTGTTCTTGGCACTGGGATATTACATCGATTTTTCAACGGGTTATAAAAAAAATTCTAATATAATACCTACGTGTGCGGCCGGTAGCCGTGTTATTTATGAATCAATAGAGGACATCGCCATTTGTGCTATCACCACTTCACATGTATCTAGTCACGAGCTGTTAAAAGATATGAAAGATAATTTTTGTGTAAGTACTAGCATACAAAATGTATTTCGTACACAACAAATAAGTTTCATCATGTAAGGTGTTCAACTTCAACTCAACTTGGTATTACTAAGTGACGCTGTGGTAACTAAATGATTTATTTATTTATGGTCTCCAACAAAAGATGTACACGACACATAAAATAAAGGTTAACAATTTTAGTCGACGACTTAATTGTAGTGTGTCGTAAAACCTCACCCAGTTTAGCAATAATAAAGGAAGTTCAAGACATCGATGATTAGATTGAACTCAAACTTGATAATAACGATAGACACTAAATAAAACTAAAACTTAAATATAAAATTATATACGAAGAGATTAGATGAAGGACGAAGGCAACGCAAAACCTAGAACCTGATAATGTTATAAAACACACAGCAAATATATTGCGAGGTGGATTAAATGGTAGATAACTAATCAAATACCATGTACAATTATCACACTATCGATATATTATCATTGTGGAGTTAGGTTCTTTGTGTGACAGGACGTTTCTGTAAAAAATGTCCGTGAGGCCATTGACTCCCGCTCTCGCGGAGAAGGCTCGAGTGGAGTTGAACGAGGACCCGCAGAGGCTGCAGGCTGATCTGCAGAATATTAAGGACTGGATAGGCAAGCAACCCCATCTTAATGCTAGGACAGGTGAGTAGTACAACAATGTTCCTAGTAGATGATGTAACAGATTAGTATAAAGTATTAGTAAATAGATTTATTATTCTAAGGGCTGATTTTTGCAATGCCAGATAACTTTATCGGAGGAATAATTTTGAATTTTTGACAGTTCTTCCATACAAAAACTGCCACGCATCAATCGGAGGATCGATGAGATAAATAGCATAAGTTGGATCTAATGACGAAGAAGTATGTGAGTGAGGTGTGTCAACATTAAGCTGAAATGCAAACCATTCACAACGTTTTTTATTTTTTTTTGGGTTTTTAAGAGAATAGAGTAGGGCTCGATATTGGTTTTCCCCATGCACCCATTTTGACTATTAGTTTAAAAAGGGGTTCTATGTTATGGGGTTTGGTTTCCGCACTTAGTCCTTCATGTGGACCTTTGTGCGTGGGCTATGGCGGCCGTGGGTGGTTATTCCAACCAGCCCACCTCCCTCAAGAAGTTGATTACGTCTCCTGGCCTGTTGAGAACATCTGTGTAAGATCTGGGTGTCCCGAGGGTTTCTGACCTAATCTGGGTGACGCACGTGCACTCAAATAGTAAATGCGCAACGTTTTCCTCAGCGAACATATAGGCCCTGCTTAGGGGACTGTCCGTTATACCTATTGTGTGGAAGTGTTTGTTTAGCGACCAATGTCCCGTGATGGTCCCCGTCACCAGGCGTTCCTGTCCAGACGTAGCAAACACCTGGTTAGTTTGCCATCTAATGATGGCGTGATGATCTTCCTTGGACTACCTGCAGCCCGGTGACGAGGTCTACCAGCTCTCTGCTTGTGTGTGGGTATGCTTCTGTAGCCACCTGCGTAGTTGGTTGAAGGGGATGGGCATGACGGGTTCAGGTCCTCACACTGACGTGCTGGATGCCCTTCTGGCACGCTCGTCCACTGCGTCGTTTCCTACCGATCCATTGTGTCCTTTAATCCATTGTAGTGCCACTGTGTTGCGGTTCGATACAGTTACCCGTTCTAGCGCATTGTGACATTCTAGTATTAAGTTCGATGTGATGCATTTTTTCTCTTGGGATTGGATGACTGAGAGTATGCGGATTTCAGAGAGTATGCGAATATGGGTGTATGTAACTCTACTGACTTCTATAGTATAAACCGCTTGTATAATGCCCACACCTTCTGCTTGAGCATTCCCAGCGGGCTGGATATGTTTATGTTAAGGTCGTGTGAGAAAACTCAGACTCCAGTGCCGCAGTCAGTCTTTGATCCGTCAGTGTATACTCTCAACTCTTTCGCGTCTGAGTAGTCACACTGTTCCTCTGTAAGCGCTATGTTGTAATGCATTTGAAAGCAGTGTTGTTTTGGGGCTTTGTCGCAGCGTGATGCCATCATTGGCTGCCGTTTGATCGCATCTTCCTTTATACGTATGTGCTTGACCCGGGAGTCTTTGCTCAGGGTTCCTAATATATAGAGCCTGAAGGCAGCCAGGGCCACTTCCACCAGCACGATGAGGTGTAGGGGTGGCAGTCCAAGCATTGCTTGTAGGGCAGCGGTGGGTGTAGTTCTAATGCAGCTGGTGATTGCTACACAAGCGAACATCTGCAGCTTTTCGAGGTCTCTTTGGGCTGTGCTCAGGTCTGTTCTGGGCCACCAGACTAGTGAGCCGTATGTAATAATTGGTCGGATGACTGTGGTGTATAGCCAGTAAGTGACCCTGAGGTTAATCCCCCAATTCTTGCCAAGCATTCGCTTGCACTGCCACAAGGAAATGCTGGCTTTTGTAGTGATGTAGTTGATGTGTTTTACCCAATTTAGCTGTTTGTCCAAAAAGATACCCAGATATTTGGTTTCAGTTGCTAAGCTTAGGGTAGTACCAAAGAATTGTGATAGTAGTGAAGAGAATCAATTCGGGTTTTGTAGGATTCACTGATAGTTGGCGTTTAGTAAACTAATTCTCTACTATTTTCAGGCACAGGTTGCACAGGGTGTTTTCGTGGGTGCTATTTATTATTATGGTTATGTCGTTGGCGTAGCCTACTGTGAAGTAACCTGAAGTATCTGTTGAGAGTAACCAGGTTCCATAGAAGCGGCAAGAGGACGCCCCCTTGCGGGCAGCCTTTCGCCACGATGGCCTTTGTGGTGTCATTTACGGTTACAAAAAGGGGTTCTAACAGCGTAAGCGTTTCAAGTCGTCGCGCTTTTTACACATTAGGAGTGGTCACATACCAAAAACACATACGTGCACAATACATATTTTTTAAGAGAAAAATCACATAAAATCACATTTCTTTAGTAGCACACTGGCATTTAAATACAAGTTGTACTATTAACGTATTTGATCTGTAATGCGCTTAAAGTTGTGTTTATCAAATGTAATCTAGCAAATATTAGTAATAAGGCGCCTTAAAAAAAGATAAATGATTATTGAAAGTTATCAATCAGTTATCAACAAAACTTGTCTGTCGTTGTCGCAGGTGCCAACCTGCGATATCTTCTGTTGATCGTGGTTTGTTTTATAACAGTCAAGTTCTATCAGATAATTGTTTTTTAATCAATAGATAGTAAAGTCGTCTAATAATGTTATTACAATTTTCTACTTCCTACAACTACTTAGTTTCAAAATTATCATGTAAAATGTTTCAGCACAAGTCTTTCAATTGACTAGCTCTGCTGTATAGAAAACACATACCTACCTACAATCTTGATTGTTGTATTCTTTTCTATGGTCAAGGGACTTCCTTTATACTCTTAAAGATTTGACATAGGATTTCATTATTATTCAGTAAACCCTTTGTTTTATGGCTATGTAATGTGGCGTTTTAAGGAAATAAATAGTTGCCTGGAAGAGATCGCAGAAAGCTTTAAGGCCGCCCATAGTATATTTTGTAGTTTGATTTATTTTTATATAAATGAATAATTAGGTCGTCTATTCAATTACTAACTTAGCTTTTCTCACTATTAATTAAATGTCTAATTTGGTATAATAACCTGCGACATTCAAAATTTCCAGACGATCAATGGCTGGTGGCTTTCCTCCGTGGTTGCAAGTTCAGTCTGGAGAGGACGAAAGAGAAGCTGGATCTCTTCTACTCCCTCCGCACTACGGCACCAGAACTGTTCCGGATCAAGCACACCGTTCCCATTTTTGACGAGATCTTGAATCTGGGGTAATGCATCAAAAGTATTTCTTCGTTCTCCAGTCATAATCCTGATTGACTTGAGGTTAACGCAACTTGTTGGCGTTGTCAGCCATCATCTTAAGTATGCAGCATCTTTCTAGCTATATCATCTTTCACACAAATCATCCATTGTTTCCTTAGCATAAGCATATCAACTCAGCCTATCGCAGTCCACTGCTGGACATAGGCCTCTCCCAGGCTGCGCCAGCTTTATCTAGCTGGTTGATTACAGGCTGATTACATTTAATTAAAACGCAGGCTGATTTTAACATAATTAGCCTATAGTGTTCCCACTGCTGGGACACAGGCATTCTGTCTGTGAAGGGAGTGGGCCGTAATCTACTAAGGTAAACGTACCAATTCTCGTCGGGTTTCGAAATTCACTGTCTTTGAGGGAGTGCTGCGTGAAAAGTGTTTCATTTATAATGAAACTTTTTACATAATGAAATAGATAATTTATTCGTTATTCTAAACAAATTGTTAATTTCAATAATTTTCCGTGATAATAAATACTAATTTAAGCAAATGTAAAAAAGGGTAATTTGTACCAGTAGTCGTTACATTTTTACTATTACTCATCAAAAGGACCCAGTAGTCGTCAATTTTTGATGTTAATATGAACTCTCATGTCTTTTTAGAGGTATGAGGAACAGGGTGTAAAGTTCACTCATCCTCTATGGAGGATGGAAAAGGGAGGATCCTCCGACCAGACGGGTGTTGTGTCTGGCGGGCAATTGCCCAACGTTTGATGTTGGGAAATTGTATCTATTCTAATTGCGCGGTAAACTCTGCTTGCGAGATGCAGGATTTGCGTGACGTCAGTATGACGCGTTGTTCGCATGTGGCGTTGTAGATACCGCTACATCACTCCCCTCCGGAGACCGGAGGTCGATAGTGGGCTGAGTCTTGTATCTTGCGATGCTTGCCAGGCCAGCTGAGGTTCCAGTGAGTCGGAACCGGTTGCCGTATAGTTCACGGTGAGTCGGAACTGTCTGCGGAGATATCCCCAGTGAGTCGGGGTGGCGCATAGTTCGCGGTGAGTCGGAACTGTCTGCGAAGATGTCCCCAGTGAGTCGGGGTGGCGCTGCGTTATACTCCAGTGCGTCGGATGTCGCACAGCGCGGTGTTGAGGCTGGCTGCTGCGTCGACCAGGAGAGGAAGTTCTTCTTGTTGACCGGCCGAAAGTGCAGTGTGCTGTGCCGAGGTTGCTGATGAGGCTGAGGGTGATGACCAGGTATGCGCGGACGCTGCATGCAGGTGGTCAGGATACCCGTTGAAGCCGTGGATGCTGGCTGGCTGGGTGACTCGCCGCTAAAGCTTGCGGGAGTGATGATGATGACGTCACGCTGAAGTATTTGCACGAAGGCTGCGCTGACGTTCATGCTCGGGGTCACCAGTTTAGAGGTACGAGGAACAGGGTGTAAAGTTCACTCATCCTCCATAGAAAAGGGAGGATCCTCCGACCAGACGGGTGTTGTGTCTGGCGGGCAATTGCCCAACGTTTGATGTTGGGAAATTGTATCTATTCTAATTGCGCGGTAAACTCTGCTTGCGAGATGCAGGATTTGCGTGACGTCAGTATGACGCGTTGTTCGCATGTGGCGTTGTAGATACCGCTACATCTTAAACATAGAGTTCAAATTAAGTACACATTTAAAAAAATTGTGAACGTCTTTGATATGAGTAAGTTTAAGGTAGGTAGAAGACCAAGTCCCAAGAAATTTTGTAAGCTCTTAGCAGAGCAGGTAGGTAATGCAAATGGCAAGGTAACTTCAATTCTAATATATTTTTGCTTTAAAATCGTCAATTAACGTGAAAACGTCGTTTTGGTCGCTGTTCTGCCCGATGTAAATATTGAACTTGCCACAAATTCAATATCTCTGACCGACAAAAACATGTAAGACAATTTAAATGCTACAGTAATGATTGAACATACAAAATAAAGGTGATATTTGTACCAATTTTGAGGTAAGGTATAATTTACCTATCTTCTTCTTAACGTGTCGATAGCAATCTAAATGGACTCGGCCAAGAATTCGGCTACTTGTTTGGTGCCATCACCAGCGTCCATCAGTTCCTGTAATGTGCAGCTGACATGACACGCAGGACACGATATTAAGTATCTCATCGTTTGTGGAACAGCACCACATTTACACTCCAAGGAGGAGTCGTCTATGAATCTCCACCTGAACAAGTTTTCGTTGCTTCGGCTAACCTGTGTACGGAGTCTGTGCAAAGACTTCTAGGTTACCCAAGGTAACTCATGTCCAGGTGGGAGGTATTTTAATTTACCTATAACGTCACATCGCAAGTGCAGACGCATGTGGGCAACCCTACAAAACAAACCACTACCACAAAGCAGTACCAGAACCTTCTTCTCCTTCTTCGTTCTGGTATAGCTTTGTAAACAAGGCAAACAACAAAAAAAGTTGGCCGAAATCCTACTTCCTACTAATATTATAAACGTGAAAGTTTGTGTGGATGGACGTTTGTTACTCTTTCACGCAAAAACTACTAAACGGATTTGGATGAAATTAGGCACATAGATGGTTTATAACCAGGATTAACATATAGGGTACTTTTTATCTCGATATTCCCACGGGATCGAAACTTATGCGGGTGAAACCGCGGGGCGCAGCTAGTAGGGTTAAAATGTAAAAAATACATTTGAAGTTGAGTAGCAAAATAATTTCAGATGTCGTCTCAAAGTATGTTTGCATCATAATTAATGCAACGAGCCTCACAAGGCCACTGCTTAGCAAATACATATAATACCTAACTACGACAGTATCAGAAAATAGTTATATAAAGAAAAAGTTTATGTCGTCTCATATTGGCCGTAAATCTGCTTAGAACTGAAAAATATCACATACGACGACGGTTACTTCAAAAGGAAGGAGTTTTATTTTTACAAAAGCCTATACAATAATGAGATTTCGCATCATATCGGCTGTAAATCTACTCTTAATTATAAAGTGCGTGTCGGACTACGTACAAGGAAGGGTTCCATAGTTGGAATGAATTTATCCCAAGGACAAACTTAACATTGTAGTTGAAAATCATGTTCTCCCGTATATTGCAAATGCAAATGTAAGTTGGTCGACTATCACTCGTAAACTTGAAAAGCCTAATTAGCTGTGATAGTTTTCCTTTTAACTTCGTTATATCCCACGTAACGTGTACAGGAGGTGCCCTAAAAATATTTTTTTTCATGATTTTATTTTATTAGCGTGATTAATATATAAATATATCCATGCCAAATTATAGCTTTCCAGTACTAAGAGTCTCTGAGCTCAGCTGCGGACGGACAGACGGACGGACATGGCGAAACTATAAGGGTTCTTTGTTGACTACGGAACCCTAAAAAATGACAATCGAAGAAAGTTTACGTCATTAGGAACAAAATAAGCCTAAAAAATCTAGTTATGAGCGAATTTGAAAAAGCTGGAGTAATACCAAAAATCATAGAAAATCGTCATGTTTATCAATCGGCGGCTTTGTGTTATCCTGTAAGGATGCGTAAAGATTTTGAGAGCATTAGGAGGTTTTAAGGGCAGAAGACTAAGTAAGAGGACACCTCTATACCTAGGTGAGGGTTTGATTGGAACTTTAACATCCGCGCTCAACCTGAGTGTGCTAAGAGAGCATACCATGGCAGTTACTGGGGAAAAGCTGGCAAAAATTAGCCAGGGATTATTACAGCTTGGTTATACCTTCTTCGGTAAGGCAGGTTAGGTTAGAACTGAGAATACTTTTTACGAGCCGAGCAAGCGAAACGATCTCTCTCGCGATCAAACGAGCAAGGCGGGCCCACTCATCGACACGAATGAGCAGAGTGCGCTTAACCGCACGACGAAAAACTCTTAAGACCTGCACCCTTATTACGTAACACTTTCAATTACAATCTGAATTATTTTGAAGGATATTGCTAATCCATTGCTTCATATGTTCGAAAAATGTGTCTGCTCATCAACGTAAATAACGCAATGTATGTTGTTACAACTATTAAGCGTGACTCAGTACTCGTCAAAATAGTACTTAAAATGGCGAGTTCTGGTTCAAGTAGGATTTCTTAAGTACCAATAGATGTCACATTCGAAAAAAAGTACTTTTATGAAAAAAGTATTACAAATGCCAATTTATATCGTTAGCAAATTAACTTAACTAATTCATCAAACAATTAGACTTACAGTAGACCCCACTGAAGTTTCGCAAATCAAAACACAAGACTACGTGTTGAGTGTCACATTTAGCAGCTAAACTAGCAAAAAAAGAAAAATATTGTGGGAGACACTTTTCAAGTAAAATATTTCAGAATCCATTACCAGTTAAAACTCCGCGTTGTTATTTTAACTGTGCCATAGGCTACCAAAAATATAATGCCAGAAAAATCGGCCAGTTTAATGTTTAGTAGAAAAAGATTTTAATGTTTTTAGATAATTTGACGACTTCTGGGTCACTGTCGGCTTTACCCACGTTTACCTTACGCGGGCCCAGTGCGGGTTGGTAGATGTCACATGTCTTCCAATTTTTTGTTCTAGGTCATGCCGATGTTCGCCCCACGCTGTTTTCCTTCACCGTTGACCATTGTTTCCTTGGTCTTTCTCTATTCTTATATCCACGTTTATACTCAAAACTTATCTCACGAAATGTATTGTTAATGTTTTCAGAACGTTTGTCTTGTTGCCCAAAGCACCAGGCCCCGACGCGCCACAAACATCCATTTTCAGACCAGCGAAGTATGATCCCAACAAGTATCACATGTTAGACGTCATGTCCGCTACCAACGTTTTGATGAGGGTCTGTACTTTTTTTTGTTTTTTTTTTTTTTTTCTGGTGGGAAATCATCAAATGAGGGTCATTTGAGCGGGAGGGGTCCCGCTCTGGTTGGAGCGGAAGGGAGTGTCAGACTCTTATTGACTAAAACCCACCCATGTTCCTTCCTTCGCCCTTTATGTTCCGGGGTAGCGGTAACCCTTTCGGACAATCCCGCTGAAGGGTCTGTACTTGATTTTTTATTTTTTTAAACTACTCCACAATCTCGTTTTGATAATAATCATCGAAACAAATCTATAGTATAATAAAATATGAACCAAGTCAAGTCAAAACTGCAAATTGAATTATTTGATTTTATTTTGAAAAAAAAAAATACGAATCGAACGAGTCTGAGGCCGAAAATATAATTTATAGAATTCTTGTTCGTTTGTCTGGATGTATGTCCCGGATTGGCACAAAAACGGTTGAACTGATTCAGATGAAATTTGGTAAACAACATAGGGTATTTTTAATCCCGGTAGTAAGATCCCGTGGGGTATTTACCAACATCCACGCGGGCGAAATCGCGGGTAAAAGCTAGTGTCAAAATAAAGAAAGAAGTGTAAAGTTATTAGAACAGACTGCAAAGTCAGCATAAATTTCTATGACCTCAATAGGCTGACCAGGACTTAGTTGGGAGTCTCCTCTTCATTCAATGAGCCGTAACTTACCTACATTGAAGCCAAATTGTTTGTTAATTAATTGGCTTAGATGGCCATTAGTTTTCTGGAAAACGAAGACTACCGAGTCGCCTATTTCAAATATCGTGTTACATCGAGTACGTGTCCCTATTCTGTTAAAACTTAATGCAAATGTGCACGTTTTCAGATACTCATGAATGACGATGACCACGCTACAATAGCTGGTAGCCAGAGTATCTTAGATTTAGAAGGAGTGACGATGGCACATTTCATGCAAATGACTCCAGTTACTATGAAGAAGATGGTAACCTTGGGACAGGTAAACTTTAACTTTTTGACCTATTTGAATAGAAATTATAAAAAGTTTACAAGTATATTGCAACTGTCGCTAGTCGAGCCTTTCTTCGTATTGAAGGTTTTTTACGAAGTTCCTCTTAGAGCCATTAGTTACCTTACTAACATATACTTAAAATACTTTTCAGGATGCATCGCCCCTGCGCATGAAAGGGACACATTACTTGAACACTCCTCCAGGTTTTGAAACAGTCTTCAATGCAATCAAAGCGTTGCTTAATGAAAAGAACAGAAGCAGAGTAAGTGGACATCATCGTCATCTGCCTATCAACTATGTTGGGGTCGGCTTCCAGTCAACCGGATGCAGCTAAGACTGGTTCTCAGACTTACGGGCTTCTGACGACCCGTAACGACTGTGAAAGATCTACGAATGACAGCCGGGACCAACGGCTTAACATGCTTTCTGAGGCACGGAGGAAGATATGGTCACCCATCCATGAACCAACCGCGGCAAGCGTAGCTTAACCTGATCGATTGACCCGTGCGGCTGTTATTACTTAGCCACAAGCCCCTCTACATATAACCCTTACCAAGTTATCATCCATATAAAATAATCGTTTAAAAAGCTGCTGGAACTGTAATCAATATTTTATTTTATCATTTTTTTATTTTTTGTAGCTCTACGTCCATAACAAGAACTACGATGAATTGTACAAATACATCCCTAAAGAGGTGTTGCCTGCCGAGTATGGTGGAACCGCTGGCACAGTGGAGGAAATTGCAGGTGACTAACAGAAGAGAATAAAATTCCTGCAAATATTTAGTAACAAACTTAGCCCGAAAGTCTGACAACCAGTCACACACACCACAGTTTAACACTAATTTAAGTTTTAATATCTTTTTATATATATGTTATGAATCAGAATCATGTCCTTCACAACTATTAATGTTGGGAGCATTTTACTTCGTTTTAACCATGTATTTGTCGAGTTTCGAATGTTTTTTGTTACCTACTCTTATCATCACACACACATCTAAATTGGCTTAACGTTGCCCTGCGTCTATACAAATTAAATCCTTATATTATTCAGCTTCCCAAATATTTATTGTTTTGATTCAATTTTTATCTGAATAATAATTGTTGTATGTACTTTAAATTTTAATTTTAATTGTAAATTGAGTCGCCTCTTGCGACATGAAAAGGTTTTTTTTTGAGGATAGATTTCTGTTTACAGCTGATCTATGATCATTCATCAGCGCATAGCCAAAATCAGAACTATACCTGTCCATTCTGTAAACCGTTTTTTGACAGATGGAACTAGTGATTGGCAACAAACAGTACATTGATTGATACACGTACGGTATTATAATGTCTATAAGAAGCCATAAATTTATTTATTTTATTATGCATTTTAAAGTTAACTTTTACGTATTCTGGAATATGTACGTTCTAAGACAGCTGTCAAAAAACGGTTAACCTCATGGACAGGGTATAAGTCTATTATATTGTTTTTTCAATACATTAAAAAGAACAATTGCACAAAAATTTCCCATCAATGCCCCTCTGTCAACGTCATTTGAGCGCCAAAAGATTCTTGACAGATCAGCTCTTTTGTTAACAAAAAAACCAAACCTTCCTTTTAAACCTTCGTGGTTCTTACTATCAAAATAAATAAATAAATATCACAACAAACTGCCCATTCGCGGTGAAAAATAAGTACAAACACCGTTAATGTTTTATTTTTTTATTTTATTACTAATGGTCTTCATTCCATAAATTCTTTGTAACCGGACAGTTATTACGTTAAATATACTTTTGAGGTGAGTCATGTGATATGATTTTAGACAGAAAGTTAATTGGGTTTCATGACAACTTTCAGAACACTGGAGGAATAAGGTGAAGGAGTACGATTCCTGGCTGGATGAGGATTTGAGCTACGGCACAGACGAATCAAAGCGAGTTGGCAAACCCAAGACTGCTGAAGACATGTTCGGAGTAGAAGGCTCCTTTAGACAACTTCAAGTTGATTGAGATTTAAAAAAAAAAATGTTTTTGTATAGAAATAAAAAATAAATATGATTTTTCACATAAGATGTATGGTTGTAGGATGTTTTTTTTTCTTTAGAAAATAATAGATTGGTTGATGGTGTGTGTGAGTGTATGCCTACATTTATTGTACATACAATATTTCATAATCATGTATATAACTTAATTAACACTTAATAACTAAACATGTTGAACCTCACAGATTTTCAGTTTTACATACACATTTGCATTTATATGTATAATGTTACACATGTTTACAAATAAATATATCTTTATCTTTATCTTTATCTTTATCTAATTAATTATGTAAATGTGCATATAAAAATTAAGTATTATATTAAACGTAGAAAACTACCAAGCCCGTGTCTCACCATCTCCGAGTAGCTTCTCGCTGGTAAAGCACTGGAACAAACCCCAAGAAAAAAATAAAATAATAATATTTGTAATAAATTTACCTTGTTACTTTACTATCTCAAGAACTTTTTTCGTTTCAGCGTAGCTTCGCTTTAGTAACCATTTGATGATTTGAAAATTGAATGCAAAACATTCAATTTTACGACAGTTTGCCATGTATTGATCTTATTTATTTTATTGAATAATTCGCCTCCTCGGAATAGGAAAAATCTTTGCGCAAAGGAGGTATTGACAGCAGTTGATTCACATATTGCATAAGTTCGCCTGGAGATTGCTATGCGTGTTTTCCTCTCTTGAGGTAAGTCGGAGTGTTGAAGAAGTACAGTTAGCAATATACCTAGTCTTGCCATAAATATTGTCACGAAGAAAATTTTTTTTTTATTGCAAATAATATTTATTACTTTTACTGTGTGTCAGTTTAATACATAAATATAAAACAATTTAAAGTATAAAAAGCTTATTCGAAGTGATCTCCATTGGCTGCAATACAGTCCTTTAAACGTTGAGGCCAGTTATCAATAGAAGCACGCACTCTTTCCATGGGAAAATTCTTCACTGCCAATCGTATGGATTGTTTTAGGGACTCCAAATTATTATGGCGTTTAGAGCAAGCCGTATTCTCTAAAACTGACCATAAATCATAATCCAGCGGATTAAGATCGGGACTAGACGACGGCCAGTCTTCAGCTCTGATGAAGTCCGAAACGTTCACTTCCAACCAAGACTGCGTGGACCGCGCTTTATGACACGGCGCCGAGTCTTGTTGGAAGGCCCATACTTGGTTACTGAACATGGTGTTGTTAAGGGGCTTAACTACCTTCTCAAGAATGGTATCTTGATACACTTGTGCCGATGTTTTGATACCTTTTTCACAAAAATATGGCTCAGTCACTCCTTCATAGCTAACACCCCACCAAATCATAACTGAAGTCGGATAATGCCCAGGTTGCACTCTGTCGACTAATTGGAAAGCTTCCTTAGAGCTTTGAGCATAAATACGGTCATTTTGTTTGTTAAAATGTTGCTCAATTGTAAAGATTTTCTCATCCGTAAACAAAATTTTTCTGTGACCTCCCTTTGCGTAGCGCTTCAGTAGTTGTTTCGATTTTACCACCCTATTCTTTTTAAAATTATCAGTTAAAAAATGACCGGTGCGTCTCTTATAGGCTGCAAGTCCTAAGTCATCTTTTAAAATACGCGACATGGTTCTGGGTGCTATCTTCATCTCCCGAGATAAAATCTTTTGCTTTCGGACAGGATTTCTTCGAATTCTTTCCCTTACTGCTTTGACCACCTTTTTCGTACGAACACTACGTGGGCGGCCAGATCTTTTTCTGTCACAAACAGAGGAGGTCTCATTGTACCTATTAATAGCCCGGTACACAAACATTTGACTAATACCAAGCGTATGGAGAGTTTTAAAAATTGCATTTGGCTCCATACCAACTTTGTGTAATGCAATCACAGCGATTCGGTTCTCTTTATCACCCCACTCCATTTTAATATCGCAAAATATTGTACAATGTATTGGCGCCAATATTAGAAAACTCAATGAGCAATCGTATAAAAAATGACAGATTCCAAATTCAAATGTAATATCTTTCTTATTTTTAATTGTAACAGTATTTATGGCCAGACTGTGTATACAGCTGGCGAACCGGTAGCGCTTCAGTTTCCTGATAAAGTTTTGAGGTGGAGAAAATACGAGGTTTGGATAGACTCACTTTTAGTACCATGCTTTGGGCTCTTTCAGCTGTTAACATTTTAGTTTTGCAAGCTCCTCCCCATGTTGTGATGCAATAACTAATGATTGATTGCACCAAAGCTTCATAAACCATCCTTATCATCTGTTGATCTGCTACATCACGAAGCTCTTTAAAAATGTATGTGAGCTTACGTATTCATTTGGATAGGGATTCAAAAGTTAAATTAGCATCAATTTCGATTCCAAGATATTTATTTAAGACATTTGGTGGGTCCAATACTAAGACAATTACAATTTGGTGCTGGTGAATGGAGAATTTGTAATTACAAATTCTCTAATATTTACAAGATATAACAACTGAATCTTTAATCTTATTTGATTTATTGATCAGTTAATATAATAAACGATTGATATAATTTTAAAGTAACTAATTTTTATAAGCATAACATACATTGAATATAAAATCGATTGACATACCACTCAAAAGACATATTTTCTATTTAGTCAAATTTGATAAAACGCCTAGTAAAAAACACACTTTTTTTTTATTATTTGATAGTCAATCAATAGAACCATGAATCATTACAAAACAGTTGATTGTGAACATACTTGTATGTAGTTTTTATTTCCCTGTAAAAAACTTGCAAATAAGCATACGCCATGCATGCAGCAGGCATGCAAATAAGCATACACCGTACATACACCAAGCATGTGCAGCATGCAAGCATGCAGCATGCAAGCAAGCATGCAGCAAGCATGCAACATGCAGCAGGCATGGTTTCTGTCACGGCTCCGGCGCTGCGCGGCTCCAGCGGTCCCATGCGAGCTTATCGTCGCAGATGCGTTTCACGCTCACCACAGCAGCTTCGGCTTGTTGGCGATTGCCTGCTCCTCAGCTTGTGGGCCGCCTCGCCCCTCCACGCCTACGCGATTTTAAATAACACTTTATGGGTAGGGCAGACAAGACTAGACGGAGTCGGTTTTGCAGCGATTCGGTTCTGTCATGCCGTTCCCGCAGCACGCTCGCTTCACTCGTTCGCCTTCGCGCGTTAATGGTCACTGTTGTAACCATTTTTTTTTTTTTTTGTTCCGGGGTGGAAAATCCTCATGGATGTCCGCCGCCCTGGGGCGGGCGACGGGGTCTGTCAGACTCTTACTGACTAAAAACCACCCCAGTGTTCCATCTCTCACCTACGCCGGGGGTCGCGGGAACGTAAGATCCTTCCGCAACTCACTGTTGTAACCAAACCTAACCCAAATGATTCACCAACATAGAGGGGACCTGGCACTCCGCTCCGCTCCCGCCTTAATCTTCTAACCTAATATAACCCATTCAAGTCGGATTGCTTTGAATCGGGGTGTTAACCACAAAAATGGTATCAATATTATATATTTTAAACGATAGGCCTAATGATTTTCGATTAAATAAACGTTATATCTAATAACATTATACGAAATAAGTTTTAGAGTATATAAATGTTAAATCTAAAGAAATTATAATAATAATAATAAATAAATCCCTGGACATTTCACACAGCACCATTTGTCCCAAGCTAAGCAACCTAATGCTTGTGTTATGGTAACAAGATGGCTGATAAACTACTTATATACATTTTTTTTTTTTTTTTTAAATACATACATATTATAGATAGAAAAACACCCAGACTCGGAACAAATACATGTAGGTCATACAAATATTTGTTCCGTGCGGGAATCGAACCCGCGACACGCAGCGCAGCAGTCAATCGCTTAACCACTGCGCCAACCGTGCCGTCTTATCGCTAAGAGCGATCTTTTAAAGACAACCACACACAGACAGACATATATATGCTTCAATACCTCAGCACTAATTTGATCCCAACCAGCAGTCACTTTTCAATAGTTGAATCGTGCTTTCAACTTCTTGGACGCTAGTAGGAAGGAGAACGGAAGAATTTAGTGGCGGCTTAGAGGTTTTCTTGAAGCAAGGAATATGTCGTGGAATCATGTTTTCTAGTCGTTTTCCTATATTTGAAAAGTATTCATTTGTTTTATTGATTGCTTCTTTAGGTGTTTTATCTGTGGTTAATAGTTGTAGTGGTAACTGCTTTATATTATTGTTATTGTTATTTGTTTTAATGGTAGATCAAAGCTTTTTAGAGTTATTTTTCGACATTATCAATTGATCCCCCTCAAACAGTTTTTTCAGTTTTTTTAACAAGTTATTGCTGTAGTTGCGGTATCTTAAGTACGATATTTTTAATATGACGTCGTTTTCATTAGTTTTTAGTTTCTTGTGCATACTGTCCCTGGTTCGGATACTACGTAACTTACCGATAGTTATCCAAGGTTTAATTATAAATTTATTTTTAGGGAATAATCGTTTAATTGAGTTATTTGCAATTAATAGCTGCATTTTAATAATTAAATTGTTCATAGCGGTATTTAATTAAACTTGGTTCCTGATATACTTTGTCAAAAATAAGCTTACTACATTCAGATCTTAATTTGTCCTTGTCAATTTTATAAAGGATTTTCTTTTTTATAAGTTTAATTTTAGTAACGTCATGGTCGGTAATACTAGTTCCCAAAACTGTTTGTTTATAAAATAAAACAACTTTCGAAAGTTGACATCAGAACACACATTAAAGAGTGCTTGTACGAATGAGCCAAGGATAGCAAATCAACGACTCTACATTGTTTTCCGTAAGACTTTTGGAAGGTCAGGAGTTCATTACCTACCCGAGAATGTAAAAACATTTTTATCAGACCCATTCATTTAGGTTGGTTACACCTACAATCAACAATTCAGACTCAGAGTTCTGTTTTAAAGAGGTTAATTTTTGTAAAATTTTAATAGGTAGGTATATTTTATTTTCCATTCTATTTTATATGTGGTAAAACTATTTAAGAGGGGCTTGTGCCTAAGTAATAACAGCCGCGCGGGTCGATCGATCAGGTTAAACTACGCTTGCCGCGGTTGATCCGTGGATGGGTGACCGTCTTTACATATCAAGACCCCTCCGTGCCTCGGAAAGCACGTTAGGCCGTTGGTCCCAGCTGTCAATCGAGAACCTTTGGCAGTCGTTACGAGTCGTCAGAAACCCGAAAGTCTGACAACCAGTATTACCAAGGGGTATCGTATAGCCGCGTGACGACTCCCGGCCACCGTAGGCGCGGGCCTGCGGGCGGAGAGCAATGGGTAGCTCACCGTCCGATCAGGACCAGGCCCGTGCCGGACGGCGCGTAAGTGTTCCACGCGCGCCTCAAAGAGCTGTCAGCATAATCTGAGGGGCCCCTTAGGGCCGAAGCCTGCCGGGTCAGCGGGATTGTCCGAAAGGGTTACCGCTACCCCGGAACATAAAGGGCAAAGGAAGGAACATGGGTGGGTTTTAGTCAGTGAGACTGACACTCCCTTCCGCTCCACCCAGAGCGGGAGGGGTCATTTGATGATTTCCCATCCGAAAAAAAAAAGAGAAAAAAAGGGGTATCGTATTACCTAGTAAATGGGTTGTGAAGGTCAGATAGGCAGTCGCTTCATGTAAAATAGTGGTATTCAGCTGCATCCGGTTAGACTGGAAGCCGACCCCAACATAGTTGGGAAAAGGCTAGGCAGATGAGATGATATGGTGAAACTATATTCAATCGTAAATTGATGATTATCGTTACAGTAAAAGATAGAAAACCAGCCTATTAATGTCTCAATGCAAAGAGTCCTTCCCTACAGAGAAGGCACAAGCAATAATTACCAAGTTTGCTCATTAAATAATAATTAAAAGTGTAGATGGGTATACGATAGTGTGTGAGCACCTACAATTAAACTCAGTTATCATGTACGTTAATCAAATTAAAATTAAACAAAAAAAAAGGTCTGTATAAGATAGAAACGTTTCTTATACCTATATAATAACTATTGGTATAAGAAACATGAACAAGAAACGTGTCTATTAATAATCTGTAAAAATATAAGTGTGTAAAAATATAATTGTCTTGTATTGCTGTACACTAACGTGTGGGATTGGCGAGACAATTATATTTTATTATCATTTTGTTCATTGTATTCATACTCCGAAACATTGGCGGACGCATACGCTTTAATTTTGCTCTGACCTCTTATTTAAATAATATATTAAAGTTTTTAAAGTTCAAGAGCGTTTACTACTTCCTTTTAAGTTTTGTGAATTTGTTCATTCAAGAAAAGTGTCTGAAAGTAGATAGAGGAAGAATTTTGGTTAGTGGAGTAAAGTAAAACAAAGTAATTAAAGTACAGGTTTCGATGATGTCGGTGAGCGTGAGACCCTTAAATCCAGACTTGAAGCAGAAGGCAGAAGTGGAACTGAATGAAACTCCAAGGAAACTCGAGGAGGGCATAAAACACTTGAAAGAGTGGATTAGTAAACAACCTCATTTGAGGGCTAGAACAGGTAAATATAATTTATATTTCTTAGGTTTTGACCCAAGTGCTTGTGAGAGCAATTAACTAAATAAGCATAAGTAGTCACACACAGGGCACAGCTAATTAGTTTACATCGCGCATACATCGGTAACTGTCATTATTATTGTGTGGGTATACGTAATATATACACGTGGTTAAAGATAAAATAAACGGGTTCACAATGAAGGAATATAAGCCCATATTTTAGTCTAATATAACAAGGTTCCCACAGCTAAGTGGTGTAAGCGCCTGCGATAGCTACTCATGTAACCTAGGCGAGACGTGAGTTCGATCCCAACTGAGGAATTTTGTCTTGCTGCTTTTTACTTTTTGTTTTTTATTAAATTGATTTTGTGGTCAAAAAATTATTCAAGCAAAAAATTTGAAAGTTAATTAAATAAATCCAATAAAATATTTTTTTTATTTTTATTAGATAAACATTGGTATTGGTTGGAATGAGCGAGCTTATCGCTTGGGTCATTAGCAAATGATCCGTCTCGTTTCTACCAATATGTTCCTTCCTTACAGTGGTTATTTTAAGGTTCAATATGGTGAAGGCTGTATGTTAGCAAAAAAAAACTTGTGTGGCCGATACAATGATTTAATGCAAACTGGTTTTATACACATACATTACAATTTCATCACAAACGACCTACTTTTATAACAAATCCAACCGTATTTTTAACCAGAAAGGTTTTTTTTCTTCATATTGGTTTTGAATTTTGAATCAAAAAGTGTGTACCTATGTCTTTTTCTCTTACCGAGATTTTTCATTGGAAGGATTTTTGGGACACAGGACGGAAGTCTAATATATTATTTTTTCCTACTTTCACAATGAAATAATTTGCTAACGGTAATCTATAAAGGATTGAACGACCGAGTTCTGTGCGGTCATCCACTGGATCCAAGGGTATGTTTGCTTTCCTATTGATTATTCAAAAGTTCTTATCGTTTCCTAAATTTTATTCCATTCTTTTCTTTGTAATAGGCAGTGTCCCCGAAAATAAACGTATTGTACATCACTAAAAAGTGGTCTCGAGGCGAGTCATCTTGCATGAAGACTCGGTATGTAATTTAACTTTTCTTCAGCTCTTTTGTTATAAAAGATTCTGCCTGCGTCTCGGATTGTCATTTTTCGTTATTTTCTGTAGATTTGTCCGAAGTCTGTAGGGCGATCTAGAAGTCGCCCTACCCGCCACCCTAGTACCAGACGTCTACAAGCTTCCTGTTGGGAACCGAACACAACATAACACCTTGCGCGCGAACGGATTCTGATTCCGGCCAGGGAGATGCCTTCCGATTGTCAGCGTGGAGCCTAGGACCGGAGTTTCATATACTATGTAGCTTAGTTTTCAGTAGAGCCTATTACTTACTACCAATTAGCCGTATATTATCATTGTTACAATTTTGATCAGGCGGTAATTTAAATTATTATCTTGCTTTCTAATAACGAATTGACTTGGTGCCAATACCCATTAGGACGTCCTCGTATTTATCTAGTTACGTAAGTTTAGGAACGTTTGCAAACGTATCTTAATCGACGCGTAATAAGAATACGTAAAATTTAATAAAGGGTTCGAACACCAAAGACTTCACGTTGGCGTCACGACGTAATCCTTTTAAATAATATTCTGTGTATTTTGCTATGTTTTTATTAATATCTTATTTTACGAGTACTTAGAAAAATTAAAACGTGTACAAGCGAATTTTGTTTTTATTTTGCTACAACTGGTTTTATTCTTTAGCTATTCATACTAGACGTTCGAATGAGGAAAACACTGATGTTTATCAGTTTTTTTATGACAATTACAAAGTTTTTTGTTGGTTAAGGATGGACGTAAATTGTCTGTCGAAGTAGGTAGGTATATAAATTGAAACAAAGTAAAATTAGAGGTGAAGTGAATCAACATGTTAGATAGTAAGAAACTATGACAACTTCTAACCGCATAACAATAACACCACTTCACCAGAGTTTCAATAATACGAGTTTTTGTTTAAAAATTTAAAGAGGATTGCGGCGGAATACCTGAATAATGCTAAGGTTTGTATTTGTTCACATTCGCTTAAGACATTTGCATAAAAATAAGGTTCATAATCGTCTACTAATAAAAATAAATTTGACTAATAATGAGTCGGCAAACCTTTGTTTTCTGTCACCACATTGTTCTCCCAATCAAAATTAATGTATGACCTAGTAAACTGTAGTCGGTTTTGTCGGTGCGCAGTGGACAGCAAAATCTTCCGCGCTGGCTTGCTGCAACGAAGACCAGCTGAATGTAGGTAATTTCTCAGTTTGTAAGCACACATTGTGTGCTGTTGCTGTTACTCGGGTGGAAAAGAAGAGATCGGCCTTGTGCCTTGCCACTATGTCGTGGTGTCGAGCCGATGAATTCGCCCTTGGTTTTGGCTCACGTCGAAGATGTTCTACGTCTCCTGAATCCGCATATCGGCGGACCCATAACTGCACGGTTCTTCTCTGTGGATACAAAACAAAACAGTATTTAAAATACTTACCTATAATAATAACTATATACTTAACTATAACTGACAGGAGTCAAGAACGCATTCTCAAATATCAAAACGGGCCTTTTATTTTTTTACAACATTAATATACTTAATATACTTATACATATACCTAATTAATATTACTTACATACAATACATATGCGCATACAAGTTAAAATACTTATATGTTTTAAATATACACTGACATTAGTATTTTTATTTACGTTATTCGAAGGCTTTTATTTAATCTGTCTGAAGGCCCGTGCCGTAGTGGAACAAAAATGGGCTAGACCAAGTTAATTTTATCATAATCATCTTAGACAAAAAAAAAAAATAATACATTTATGATAATACATATACCTATATTATAATTATGGTAGGTATTAAACTAAAGTTACAATAATTTATTTCTAGGTAAACATTGAAAGGTGTGCCGAGTTAGTTCAGTTGAAGTAGGTATAATATCAACGTAATATCAAACTGTTATTCACCGATATCATTAGGCGCCTTGCAATTTCACATATACATAGATACGTTTTGCTCATGCAGAACAACGATTTTGCCTTTTTAACATTGATAAATGTTGCATGGTTGGATCCACAGAAATAAATCCGCACACGAATACAAGTAACAATCAATAAACTCAGTAATACAAATACTTGTAGACTGACAAACAACTAAGACTCTCACATTTATATAAAATAGGGTGCTTGAAAATATTTTTTTTTAATTGTCGGTAGTTATTTTCTAAACAGTCAAAATAAAATAGCCTGAGAGTTCCGTGGCTGTCTCAAACGTTGCAAACTTCATTACTTATCCATGAACGGGATCGAATCGTTATAAATTCAAATTTTAAGTAATTTTTTAACAAAATAATGAATACAAAAAGATAAAGACATTTGCTGCACACATGGTTTGAACTTACGAATTCTCGTTCACTGACCAAAGGCGATAGCCATTGTGCCAAGGTTGCTATAGTTATATAATGCGAAATATTATACCTCATTCGATAACATCATTGAATTATTACTATTGTGCCATACGCACACTACTAAACACAGAGCTCGCTCGTTTTATTTAATGTTTGTGTGCATAACCATGGCTTCACATTTTATGTGTTAAAATATAAACCAATTAGTTTGGTCGACTGTACTAGTCAGAAACTGGAAAATAACACTGTAGAAATTGATAAACTAAAATTATGCAACTTATTGTGCTTTAAAAAAGATACTTAAAAACTCTGAATAATTTAAAACCAACCAATTAAAAGAATAAATCCGAAAACTTACAGAAAACACTGAAATTAAAGTAATTGAATTGTTATTGTTTAAATACCAGAACGTGAATTTTGGAATTAAAATATCTTCGAGCATTGGATTGTTGAAGGTGATTTTTGATAGCCCCCGCGATAGCACACACACCAATGCTCACAAAGGATACTAGGTAGACCTAGTCCATATTAGAATCCTTCTGAAAGAACCAGAATTTAAGTAGAGTGAAACGTTTATCTGTTTAGACAAAACTCACCGACTAATAATGAATGCAATTAATTTATTCCCATCATTAAATTCGGGCCATAAAATAACAATCAGTCTATAATCTCTCTGTGAGTGTTCCGTCATCAAGCTTGCTGGCCCAGTGCGGATGACACATGTCTAAGAATTTTGGGTTCTAGGACATGCCAGCAATTCTTAATCAGCCTATAACGTTCCCACTGCTGGGACACAGGCCTTTTCTCTGTGAGAGAGAGTGGGCCATAATCCACCACTAGGGCCCAGTGCGGGTTGTCGGATAGCACATGTCGTCGAATTTTTAGTTCTAGGACATACCAGTTTCCTCACGATGTTTTCCTTAACCGTTTTGAGAGCAGTGGTGATGAAATTAATTACACAAAGTAGCCTGGGGGTCTACTCCGAAGTGGTATCGGCCGAATGTTCGGCCGTTTCTTGCTACGAAGTTACTATTTGGTTCGGTCGTTCCCGATCCTACACTCCTACACTCTTTCGAATATTGACTATGGTCCCGACCCAACTGAGCCGATCCGAACCTTTTTCGCATTTTTCAATAATATTCGGTTCGGCCATGTGTCGATCCGATCCGATCATTCGCACTTTACACTTCGTAGTAGACCCCCTGGCTGGGTTCGAACTTCCGGCCTACAACTCGTTGGCAGGGCCGATACCACTGAGCCACCACTGCTCTCCCAGCCAGCAATTCGATCCATCCCATTAAAAACATCATGCTGTGTCGGGATCCTGGGTGATATGTATAGTAACTGGCTAGTATTTTGTAGATGACCAGTGGCTAGCAGCCTTCCTGAGGGGTTGTAAGCACAGCGTCGAACGAGCCAAAGAGAAGCTGGATCTGTACTACTCTTTGAGAACTTTGTCACCGGAATTGTTTAGTTTGAGACCCAATAATCAAAGGTTTAAATATTTGCTGCAAACTGGGTAAGTTAAATACTCTAAACTAACTAGACTAGACGTAAGATTCAGTCAGCTTTTATACTAAATTTTAAACAATGAATGGTCATTTATTTATTTAATCTTTTCGCACACAAAAAGGTACAAAGGCGGATTTAGTTTTTATTTTTATCATAGATTCGGATTTGGCCATCCACGCATAAAATTCAACCTGTACCTCTTTCTAGTAGAAGATAGTTCTCAAGTGTCTGCCTGACCTGGTAGGTACTTTACACGTTTTTGGGTAAAATGTATTCTGTATTCATTCAAATCTTTTAGGGCAGGGTTATTGCTGCCGAAGCTGGCGTCTCCTCTGGCCCCAAGGGTCATCATAACCAAACCTAACCTCTATGACCCTAATAAAATTTCGCCTACGGATTTCTTCTCGTTTGCACATTGTTGTCAGCAGGTTGGTACAATTTATTCGGGTATATTTTTTTTTTTAATAATAGTAATAATAATCCCTCTCCTCATTTGAAAGCTGTAAGTATTTGGGTATGTCGGAAGCGTTAGGCATCAACGATGCTGACATGAAGCAATTGTTGAAGGAGCGCTTCTTTTGTCGCCTGAAGAAAGTATTAATTAGTCTTCTTTCGGGCGGAAATAAGGTGCGCGCCTTCAACGGTTGGGTCATGCCGGTTTTGATGTACTCTTTCGGCATACTCAAATGTACTCAGACTGAACTCGACACCCTGGATATAAGGGTCCGTACACTGCTGACCGCAAATCGGATGCATCACCCACGATCATCGGTGACGAGACTGTATATCGCGCGGAAGTGTGGGAGTCGAGGCTTTTTAAATGCGAAGGCCCTCCACAACCGCGAGGTGTGCAGTCTCAGGGAATATTTTTTAAAAGCCGAAGTGGGTTTGCTCCGTGAATTGGTCGCAGTGGACAAGGGGCTCACCCCGCTCTCCATGAAGAAAGAGAACTGGCGCAAACCTGTAGTACTTACTACCGATGACCGCAAGAAGGTATGGCAAAGCAAGGAGCTTCACGGGCGCTTCTATCGGGCTCTTCATGACCCCGGTGTAGATTTCTTAGCGTCTGTATTCTGGCTACGTTTTGGTGACCTTTTCGGGGAAACTGAAGGTTTCGTCTGTGCAATTATAGACGAAGTTATCTTGACGAATAACTACCGGAGACATATTATGAAGGACGGGACGGTTGACGTGTGTCGGGCATGCCACCGTCCGGGTGAGTCCATCAGACATATTATTTATGGTTGTTCTCGTCTGGCTAACGGCGAGTACTTGCACAGGCATAATCAAGTAGCCAGGATTATTCACCAGCAACTTGCTTTGAAATATAAACTTGTGGATTCTGAGGTACCGTATTACAAGTACGTACCCGACCCAGTTCTTGAAAATGACCATGTGACGTTGTACTGGGATCGGTCTATCATTACTGACAGGACTATTGTCGCCAATAAGCCTGATATAGTGGTGATAGATCGATTAGCGCGCCGCACAATGATTGTCGATGTTACCATTCCACATGACGGGAACCTAGTGAAAGCTGAGAAAGAGAAACAAATTAAATATCTCGACTTAGCACACGAGGACATGTGGATTGTGAGCTCGGCTGTCATTGTGCCGATTGTCGTATCAGCCAATGACTTGATGACCGAAAGCCTCGGTCAACATCTATCGAAGCTCTCGTTAGGCCATTGGATCAAGGGCCTGATTCAAAAGGCAGTACTCCTCGATACGGCTAGCATTGTGAGGAGGTTCCTGTGCGTATGTTTGGAGAGAGGCCAGTTCCCGCTTCGTTGGAAGACGGGGAAGCTTGTCCTCATTCGGAAGCCAGGGCGCCCAGCGGACTCTCCGTCCGCATACCGGCCCATCGTGCTGCTCGACGAGGTGAGCAAGCTCTTTGAGAGAGTGATTGTGGACCGCCTCGTCGGGCACTTGGTGAGGACGGGGCCGGATCTTGCGGACAGCCAGTTTGGCTTCCGCAAGGGGCGCTGTGGATGCCATCATGCGCGTGAGAGTCCTCACGACGGGGACGCGGTGTCCCGGGGTGGGGTCGTCGTGGCGGTGTCACTCGACATCGCCAACGCGTTCAACACCCTGCCCTGGAGCTGCATTGTGGAGGCACTCCGGTATCACCGAGTGCTGCCCTACCTCCGTCGAATAGTCGAGGCGTACCTGACGGACAGAGCCGTCACCTACCCCGGTCGCGATGGGGAGTGGAACCGGCGAGAGATGTCGTGCGGTGTCCCGCAGGGATCGGTTGTGGGCCGTTCCTGTGGGACTTCGGCTACGACTGGGTGCTGCGGGCCGACCTCCCTGATGGCGTCAGCGTGGTTTGCTACGCTGACGACACGCTGGTTCTGGCGCAGGGGAGGTCGCACCAGGCGGCGGCCGACGCGATGACACGCGGGGTTGCGATAGTCGTGGAGAGGATCCGGCAGGTGGGTCTCGAGGTGGCATTGCACAAGTCCGAGGCCATGGCGTTTCATGGGCCCCGGAACGCGCCACCACCGGGTTCTCAACTAACGGTAGGAGGGGTTCACATCGGCGTCGAGACGACGATGAAGTACTTGGGTCTCGTCTTCGACAGCCGGTGGAACTTCGTCGAGCATTTCCGACGTTTGGCTCCCAAACTGGAACGGGCTGGGGCCGCCTTCAAGCGGCTCTTACCCAACCTTAGGAGGCCAAACGCCTCCTGCCGGAGGCTTTACGCGGGGGTCGTGCGGTCCATGGCCCTATACGGGGCCCCGGTGTGGGCGCGTTCACTGCGGCGGCGAGCCGCCCACTACCTGAACGCGCCCCAGAAGGTGGTAGCCGTAAGGCTCATCCGGGGCTACTGCACGATCTCGGGCGAGGCGGCAAGCCTCCTTGCCGGACTGCCACCATGGGATCTGGAAGCGATAGTCCTCGCGCGCCTGTATGAGTGGGGCGCGGAGGCACTGCGCCGGGGGGAAAGTCCGCTCTCGCGGAAAATTGTGGCGGAACGGACGGATCTCCGGCTCGATCTCATGGCGAAATGGAAAGAGCGACTGTCGCAACCCAGCGCAGGGCACGCCGCGATAGCGGCGATAAGACCCCTCTTTGAGGAGTGGCTAGAGAGGCGCCACGGCGCCCTCACCTACCGCCTGACGCAGGTCCTCACCGGACACGGAAGTTTCGGGAGGTTCCTGCACATAATTAGGCGGGAGGAAACGCCCGGGTGTCACCATTGCCAGGATCGCCCAGAGGATACGGTGGAGCACACGGTGGAGGTCTGCCCCGCTTGGGCGGAGCACCGCCGTGTCCTCGTAGAGGCGATCGGCAGCGGCGGCGGCCTCTCGCGCCCGGCCCTGGTGCAAGCCATGGTCCGGAGCGAGGGGGAGTGGGAGGCAGTCGCCTCCTTCTGCGAAGCAGTCATGCTAGCGAAGGAGGTGGCGGGACGGATGAGGGAGAGAGGCTCCCGTCCCAGCCGCCGCGGGAGACGCTCCGGGCGTCGGGAGCCGCGTGACGACTCCTGGCCACCGTAGGCGCGGGCCTGCGGGCGGAGAGCAATGGGTAGCTCACCGCCAGATCAGAACCAGGCCCGTGCCGGACGGCGCGTAAGTGTTCCACGCGCGCCTCAAAGAGATGTCAGCATAATTCGAGGGGCCTCTTAGGGCCGAAGCCTGCCGGGTCAGCGGGATTGTCCGAAAGGGTTACCGCTACCCCGGAACATAAAGGGCGAAGGAAGGAACATGGGTGGGTTTTAGTCAGTAAGAGTCTGACACTCCCTTCCGCTCCACCCAGAGCGGGAGGGGTCATTTGATGATTTCCCACCAGAAAAAAAAAAAAAAACGCAGCAGTCGATCGCTCAGCCACTGTGCCAACCGTGTCGTCAAATTGATATGATGATATGATGCTATGTGTTTGCTTTTTGTATTAACACTTTTTGATTGCCGGTTTTACCATTCTTTTGACTCTAGATACTTTCCATAAAGTTACGTCGTGCTTATCTCAGGCAGTTTAATAAAAATGTATTCCAATTTCTTCATATTTCACAGGTTATGTATTTGGAAGATGATGCTTTTATGGTAAACGGGAGTCTCAATGTAATAGATCTGGAAGGGATAACTATGACACACTTCATGCAAATGACACCGACGGTGATAAAGAAATTAGTTATAGCGGGACAGGTAATATTTAAAAAAAAGTGTATATTTTACGTTTCCCTACTTCTTCTTAACCAGCACTGCCATGCCGCATTCAGTTTAGAGAGGGTTGTTTCACGTCCACTTGACGCACGCGCATATGGACGTCAAAAATGGCGCTAACTATAGTCAAACGTTGAAAAACTATATACAAAAAAAAGCGTTGTTTCACAAGATTATTGCCTTGACTTACGTAATCATTATTATTTGACGTACGTATGTTACGTTCACCAAGCGTTTGAAACCACCGGCCCTTAATTCATTTATTTATTTAATTGACAATAATGAAACTAGTCAATATAGCATAGGTAGTAATCAGCCTATAATGTTCTCTCTGTGGCTGCGGGCGGCCATAATACCTAAATCGGCCACGTCAGCCCAGTGCGAGGTGGATGTATGTGTATGTTGTAATTAATTCTAGTGACAAGCTTTTTTACGGATTCCTATTTCAGGATGCTTCACCGCTAAGACTGAAGAGTTTACACTTCATAAATACCATACCGGCATTTGAAAAACTATTCAATCTTTCTATAAATCTTCTTAATGAGAAACATCAGAAAAGAGTAAGTACAGTACTTAGCACATGCCTGATCTAAGAGTAGCTAAGAAATTGCGCATTAACTGGTTTATTTTTCAGCTGCATATGCATAGCAAGGATTTAAAAGTCCTTCACGAATACGTACCACCAGAAATATTGCCAAAGGAGTACGGAGGGCAGGCTGGAACCAAACAGGAAATCATAGGTAGGATTTTTCCCTTATTTTTTATACAGATACCCTAATTGCGTAACACACTATCAATCACAATCCGAATCGATCATCATTTGAAGGATGTAGCTAATCCATTGCTTTATATTTTCGAAAAATTTGTCTGCTCATCAACATAAAGAACGCAATGAATGTTGTTGAACTGTCAAAATGAAAGCCATTCTTATTGCCCCGCGGCATGATTTAATGGCAATCTTTAGAGGGTAAAAATAAACTACTCACAAATATAAACATCTTTAACTATGAGACAAACATAGTTGGTCCATAGTAAAGTCAGCGTATGGTCCCAAAGCCAACCTTTATAAAATTATCAGTTTATATTAAAAGTTTCATTTATTAACAGATTACTGGTTGAAGAAACTAGATCATTACGGAGACTGGTTTGACGAAGATCTGAAGTTTGGGACTGATGAATCAAAGCGGCCAGGCAAACCAAAGACTGCGGAGAGCATGTTTGGCGTCCAGGGATCTTTTAGACAACTTGATCTGGATTAGTAATTTGCTACTTAATAATGATGGAAGAAGAAATAGTATAACATAATATAACATCACACCTGTATTCCCCGATGAGTTAGGCAGAGATGTACAGACGCCAGCACATCAAGCTACCCGAAACTGTCAAATTTTCCCAATCAAATTTGAACCTAATGCTTTAGCGATAAAGTTGAAAATCTATTAAAGTAATTTGACTGATTGTGGTAGCTTGATGTGCTGGCGTCTGTACCTATAGTACATCCACATTTCACCAGGTACACAAAAAAAAAAAATTATACACTTTCTACAAAATTGAAACTCGATCTTCGAACGCATTATTTTTACCAAACAGTTTCTGCGATGCATGTCTATGATACTTTTGAACCAGCCAGGATTGTATGAGGTAACATCTTGAGTTGTGATCGCCCTCAATATCTGCCTACCACCCACTGTTTGGAGGGCTTACAAATCTCCCAGTTTCGCTTCTTCACGACAACTGTATAATTATTATGATACGTGTGTTATACTAATTAAACTAGACAACTATTACAGCAAATCACATTATGGTTACGGTAAGGTCGTCTATCTCTTTATCTAAGGTTAGCATTAGCTGGTGATTGTCAATACAATGTGGACAAAGAGTCCAGAGATACCATTTCTATCTAGATACGTGCAAATATAATGTTTTAAGAAAAGTCAAACCTTGTTTTGTTCCTGATAATTTAAGTGCGTAAGTGATTGTGTTTGTCTCAAGGCAAAAAGGTTTCCGGGTTTCACGTGAAATAAACAAAGTCGTCATATTTTGAAAGTAAGTATTTATCCAGTTTTAAATTACTTAAAGTAAACACTCAGGGTCATGTTGAGAAAGGTAGAAAATTAAAAGTAAGTAGAAAAAAAAAAGATAAAAGGATACAAGGTAGTAGAAATGTAAATACCAGAGTTGTAAAATTGTAATGAACTAAAAAGTATTGAACAAGTGGCTGGATTAAGAACAGTGGAAAAAACAATGTATGGTTTTACACGTAGTAAGTGATTGCGAGTGCTGATTTGTGTGGTAATTTTAGTTGCAATATGGGTTGTGGCTAAGCAATAACAGCCTTACGGGTCGATCGATCAGGTTAAGCTACGCTTGCCGCGGTTGGTCCGTGGATGGGTGACTATCTTTATATACTAATACCCCTCTGTGCCTCGCAAAGCTCGTTAAGCCGTTGGTCCCGGCTGTCATTCGTGGATATTTGACAGTCGTTATGGGTCGTCAGAAGCCCGAAAGTCTGACAACACGTCTTACCAAGTGGTATGGTATTACTCAGTAACTGGGTTGGGGAGGTCAGATAGGCAGTCGCTCCATTTAAAATACTGGTATTCAGCTGCATCCGGCTAGACTGGAAGCCGACCCTGACATAGTTGGGAAAAGGTTAGGCAGGAATTATGTTCAGTCATCCCTCATATCTAACGCGGAAAGAGAGGAAGTGACAAGGTATTGGGGAAAATACTGTACCTAAAATGTGTTCCGAATTATTGTTAATCCAAAGTCGAATTTGATAGTTGTCGAGTAATTACGGTTGAAATAGGACATTGATTGCGCTTGTCGTATGATTGGATAATATTGGCAGTCGGTGCCGTTTCACAACACGACTGTGATAACAACCGAGTTCTTTATCAGTTAGTCGATACGCCGGCAGCGCACGATACCGTAGGTGAGTCTTACCTTACTTTCTATTACCTTAACCAAATGCTGTTTTTTTCCGTGTGGACAAATATTAGTATTTAAAACTGTTTCTTTTGTATTTAAAGTTAATTGTTTTACGTATTTTGAAAGGTTATCCTTATCAGTGCTTAGTTAATTGATAGCTTCCTATAGATAAACAGTTAAAAAAAAATTGATTAATCAATATTGGGTAAACGGGGAATCGCTTTGCTTTCTTTAATATTGCTAGAACAGAAACCTGGATTGTGTAATAATAATCGAATTGCATTTTGCAGGTCTACAAAAACAAAATAATGATTCGTGAGTTGACTCCGGAACTGGCGCAAATTGCCAAAGAGGAGTTGAATGAGAACCCGAATCAGGTTCCTAATGACCTGCAGCATCTGAAGGAATGGATCTCGAAGCAGGCTCACCTGAAAGCAAGAACAGGTATGTCATTTGAAGTTATCACATAAAATATACCTATAACACCTGTACTCTTTCAAGGGATCGACAGACGTGTGAAAGTAGACAGCTACACCCATACTTTTCAAATGAAATAGGAACGTTTGAAGGTATCTACTCGTATAGATAAACGTGGTAAAAAGAGAATTGAAGTTTGTTGAATTACAAGGGCTTATCTTGGAAACCAAACTCGTAGGCTGAATTGTGACTAAAGGTTATTTAATTATCAGCTTTGCAAAATAAACGATGATATATCTTTCACATAATCTCTGGGTTTTACAGATAGTGAGATAGTGAAGGATATTTCGTCGTCCCTTTTGTTTTATAATTAATTATTATAGTAACAGATTGTTTATCAGAGCAAGGAGAGTTTCCTTGTATAATTTCCTTAAATAAAACCGAGTGATAAAATTTTATTACATTTATCTATTTATCGTGATCACGTATTATCAAATACTGTAGGGACTGTTTTCAACGTTACGTCAATAATATTGATTTTATTAGGTTTTGTAGTTTTTGGTTTTATCTTATCAACTTTATTACCCTTTTATTCGTGGAATAACGTTGACGTCTAGTATGGAAAAAACTGTAATACAATTAAAATGTATTCTCAGGATACGTAAGACTTATTCTAGGTATAAAATTTTGGTGGAATTAGTTGCCTTTTATTTCCAATTTGTTTATCTTCATACATTGTATTCAATTAACTTTATATAAATATTTTTCCACATAAATTATCCTTTTTTATTTTATTTTATTTATTTGCCAGAAACATGGTACGTTATAAAGGTGCTCATAATTGCATAGTGCTACATGTCTCACCGTTTTAACGGTATGCAAATGCAATTTATAATTACATGAATTTACAATTAAAATTGCATTCATTTTCAATTAACATTTATCACATTACAATAATAATATAATATATATCTAATTTATTTTTCATCCATAATATATACTTTGTTACACACATTACATTCACATTACTTTCAATTCCCGTTAGTTACATTACATTAATAAATAATTATTATATCATAAATAATTGTATATTATTTAAACTATTATACTATTATTATATTGCACACACTTCTATTTTAACCATATTATAAAATTAAATTTAAATTCAACATAATACAATACGATTAACTTAAATAATTATTTATGCCTATACTTGGATGCCAGATCAAGAGAAAAGAATTTACAGGGACGTTTTACAAAAAACTCGTGTATTGAATAAAAACATTCCTGCAACAACCAGTTCCGTAATGCCGAACAAAATTTCTTAAGGGTAGTTTATTTTATTATAGGCAACATTTTTTTCTCACTTATTGGTTGGATGTCTCTCAGTCTCTGCCAATAATAATACGCGTTATTTGCCCACGAAAACATTAAAAATATCATTAATGTGATATTTTTTGCTGTAATTTTTATAAGGGTCACGGTTTTGTTAGTTGAATTGATTGACAGATATATCTACCTACTTAGTTATACTTTGGCTATAGGTTCTTTACAAAAATACGACATACAATGCCGCATTAAACCACGGTATGATTATTTAGTTTCATGTGACTGTATTTTATTTCCAGATGATCAGTGGCTCATAGCATTACTGCGAGGCTGTAAATTCAGCTTAGAACGAGTTAAGAAGAAGCTGGACCTGTACTACACTCTTAGGACCACGGCTCCCGACATAACCTTGAGGATAAGACCAACGGACCCCAAGTTTATAGAGTTTTTCAGACTAGGGTAAGGAAGAGAGATAAATATAATACGTTAATTTCATAACACTGCATATAATTAAGCCTATATCACCCGAAGCGGCAGGCAGAGGTGTTAGTTCACCCCCATTCTACCATCGCCATTCACGTTGAAGTCTTATTATAAAGCAACTCTATTGCCCTTAAACCGTCTTAATTTTTTTTTTTTAAATGAAATAATCTTTCTCTCCAAAAACACTATACTACAGTAAGTTTCACTAGCAGCTTTTTAACTACAATGGGGTTTATTATAAACGTTGATTAAAGTAAAGAGACGTATAAACGTCAAAAAAATATTGTTAAACATCACTACTTAACTTTAAGCAACGTTTATAAATAAAGGTGTTAATGTTTCACTGTTTCTATTTCAGAACAGTTTTGATCCTGCCGAATCCGAAAGACAAGCTGTATCCTCGAGTGATCCTCATCCGAGCAGGCAGATACGATCAATCCACACACCATGTGGGCGACATCATGTGCATGCTGTACTATTTAGTACAGGTAATTATGACAATTTAACTATGTAGGGTGGCAGGGACAGCGACGCGAGCGGTGAATGCTTATGTGAATCCCGCATCCCCGGCCATAGGCAGAGGTGGAACACCGCGGTGGTTTTAGCCGGTAACAGTCCGGCATACCTCTCTGTCACCCCCACGATGGAGGAAGTCCATGGGTATTTCCACGGCGCAACAAAAAAAAGGGACACCGACGCACATGTGCTGGATTCAGTAAATTATTCTGAACCACCCCTGCATTGAAATTTTTCTATGGTTATTAAAATTGTCCACCCATCCTGTATGATCTTTTTCGAATCAATGGTAGGTACTTCTTGTTTATTAAATTGACCCAGTAGACCACGCTATTCGTCCTATCAGTAATGTTCTATACGGCCTTCTAAGAACTAAAGAACGGAGCATGTTTGAGGAAAAGTGCAGATGTACGGACAATAGGGACACTACAGCCAGTGTAACTTAGGAAGAGAGAATTTAGCTCAAAGACTCTATTGTAAGACAATAAGGTCGAGTCACTTTTGTCGAATCTGAAAGTTTAATATTAATTGATACTATGTTGCACGGTTTCGGACAAAGACTAACTTAAACTCAAACTCAAACTGAAATCATTTATTTCAACTAAGCCAATTACAGGCACTTTTGAATTGACAAAGGGTCGGTCAGTCAGAAAGATGAAGCTAGTTGCCCATTCCAAAGCGTAGATACCTATGGAGAAGAACGGGCAAGAAATCCCACGGACACTCTTTTAAATCATAAAATATTGTTACAAAATATTTGATTACATCATTCGTGTTGAAGTTAACCATGTGAGAACGATGAAGAAAGACGTGCATGTTAAAAGCGTCCGTTATAGAAAACATAAAAACAATTCAGAAATTAAAATAAGCCGTGGAAGCTAAGAGATGACTAGTCCCATTAACATTTTGCCGCTGTCATCGAGGAAATAAGAATTATCTGCAGTCAAATTATTAAAATTTTCTTTCCTAAAAAGGCACTTTTGGACGTCAAAATTTAGAAAAAAATTGAATTGTTTCTAGTCGCCCCTTCCAAAAGGTAGTTTTGTATGGTTACTCGTTACTCTTAACAGAGAGAACTCAGAGCAGAGTAGTAACTTTAGCATCTCATCATACTGGTTGGCGATCATAACATGCGTACCACATTTGCTAAATGTTAGCCTAAGAGGCACAATTTATGACTAATAAATGATAAACGATGTGTGCTCTAATTAAGTAATTGAGAGTTGCTTAAATTAACACCAATTACAACTGAAAAACTGACGCGCGTAATTCTTCTTGATTATCAGGCACATTTCCGGCACTTACATGCTTGGGAATTTTCCTAATAGGTAGGTATGTCTTGGTTTCAGGAAGCGGTAACGTTTTCGATCAAAGTTTTTTAGCATTAAGGTAACTTTGGATTTATTTTTGGAATTTCACTCGCCTTGCAGGAAAAGCGATGAATATATAAAACCACACAGACAAAAATACTTGCATTATGGAAACGCAATTCGTTTCCATTATGCAAGTATGTTTCACGTAGAAATGAGCTGCAAATTGGAATAAAATCTATAATACATTTATGGATTATCTGTGAACCTTATCATTTAATTCACTATCAGTCTCGTTTTGATTTGCTTGCACGGTTTTAATCGTTTCAAGGTTATATTGATTCTCAAGCAGTCTGACGCAGTACGTGGCATCAAATCTGAGATTGAACTGAAATATCTGACACAAACTGAATCAGACTGCTTGAAAAGTGTTTGGAACTTTTAAGTTGTTCATGAACCTCCTAAAAAATAATGACTGCTGGTAAAATTGTGATAAATATTTAATAAATCATCCCCCATGTTTCCAGATTATGGTGGTAGAGGACGATAATGCCTGCGTGTTGGGTACCAAGATTGTGACAGACTACGAGGGTATCACCATGTCACACTTCGTTCAAGCCACCCCGTCGATGTTGAAAAAAATGGTGGCTGTGACTCAAGTACGTATAATGCCCCATTATCAATCAGACAGGCTGAAATGGCTTTATGATTTTGTCATGGTGTTGCTAGAAGAAAAAAGATTATGTAGTTATAAAATCTTTTTAATCTAGGTAAATTTACATTTAGTAGTGTGAATATATTAAAAAAAGAACATTACACAACGAATTTGTCATGAACATTTTTTTAGTTTGAGTTAATTGTTGCAGCATCCTATGTTTTGGCGTCGCTAGTCGCGCTAGATAGTTTTGGTGTCCCTTCGGTGTTACATATTTATGCTACCATTTGTATATGCCACAAATGATCACATGCATTTGCAGACATATATTAATGGATGAATAATGAAATCAGATATTATTGCCAAGCTGTCCATATAGTAATATATTTATGCTCGTGATTGAATGATCAATCACGAGACTTGACAGACAAGAGTCTGTCAAATCTTTTTACAAGACTTGTCGAAAATAAGTTTAGCACAACTTGTAGGTGTACATGTGGGGTTGGAATGACAGCAATTTAACAACCGCGTATTTTTTTCTTCTTTTCCAGGAGTCCATGCCTCTTCGATTAAAAGGCAGTCACCACATAAACTTACCGTCCGGCGTTGAGAAAATATTTACACTCATCTCAGGATTTTTAAATGAAAAAGCTAAGCAACGGGTAAATATTTTTCTTATTTATTTTATATTTACTACAGTTTTGCTTGGAAATTAGTTAATTATTGATTCTATAAATCAATTGAAACCTACTTATTTGTGAACTTTACTGTATCTGAATATTTATATATTTTCTAAACTACATCACAAAAAAAGGTAATTTTTTTTAAGGCTGTTCGTTTTTTTGAAGAATGTTTCTTGTGAATAATTTATATTTATTTTTATGCAAAAAGGTTGCGAAACCTTATTGCTTTAGAACGCTATGGACTGGCGATAAGTTGTAAAAAATATTGTCAGATGCCATTAATGTTTTAATTTTCTATTTTCTTTTTTACCTCTTAGATGGCGTGCCATTTTATTATTCTGTTTTTTAATAATTTGAAGTCCAATCTTTTTGCTTTTCAAAGATTTATACTAAAGAACGACCAGTATATTTATGTATTAGCTGACGGCAAAATATTTTTTAAAGGAATTATTGCATGCAAAATGTTACATCGATACAAATAATATTTTCGCTTGTATTTGCAGTTGAAAATCCACAAGAAACTGGAAGAGATGATGGAAGACATCCCGAGAGAAATAGTTCCTCCTGAATATGGTGGAACAGGGCCTACTGTTGCGGAACTTACAGGTAAGATGTTGTATTTTACCTAATAAAATTAGTGTTGGGGTAATTTTATATGAAGTTTGTCACATATGGCTACTGTTCAGATTCTGATACGATTTTATCATGCGACTTTCTGATGTTGCCTGCCTCGTGTGTTGCAAGCGCTACTGCTGAGTATAAGATCCTGGGTTCGATTCCCAGGTCGGGCAAAATGTTATTGGATTTTTCCTTCAAGAATTACTCAGTAGCAGTCCTGAGTCTGGATATGCGCCCGGTTGATGGCCATAGGCTCGCCTTTATTACCTGGGACTTAAACCTAACTGGCATAAGTGGGTGTACTATATGTGCACCTTTGCCTAACCCTTCCGGAATTACAGGTTATGTTATGTTTATGAAGTTTAAAATGTAATTTCAGAGTACTGGGTATCAAAAATCATCGAGTACCACGACTGGATGAAGTTTGAGGAACAGCTCGGTACAGACGAGTCCAAGCGGATTGGACCTCCTGTCACCGCAGACCTCATGGAAGACGGATCCTTTAGGAAACTGGATATAGACTGAGCCGTGTGTGGTACAGCTATAATGTTACTGTTCCTTAGTAAAATATTTTTATTAAATCTTGCCTGCTTTGTGAACTTGGGTTTTGAATTTTAGTTTTTTAGGCTTTTGAATGTATCATCAGTAACCACATAGCAACCATCGATTGTTACATAAATTACTAGTCACAGGCCTCGTCTGAATGACCAGTGCTTGTAATAACTTCTCTGTGCGCTTGTCTCACGATTTGATAACCACCTTCCACCCAGGTATGCTAAGACATATCATGAAGTAACGAATAAAGTAGTTTACATGTATCTATATTTTAAATATTATTAATTTCTCGGTTAGGAGCTGTTGGCTATATGACAAAACGGATCTATTCTTTTGAGTTAAATAATGACAGCTCCAACTTAAATTCTCTCGATCTTGACTATCTGAACGACGATGTTTTGCTATGGTTAACTCAATTCTTAATCAATATGTGCAATAACATAACATATCGCCTTGTTTCCCCGAAGGGTTATTCAGAGGTTTCGCTGTAGTACACCCACATTTGGCCAGTTATATTTAAGTCTCATGTAATAGGGGGCGAGGATATTGCAATTTTGATTGTTATGTTCAATATTCATACATATATTTACGGCACGTGTTTTCGAGAAGAATACTGCTGTTTCTAATTTAAAGTAAAGAACAATAAAAACACGGTATTCTGTGAGATACGACACAGATCAATCATCGTTTAGAACTCGTATGAACGTCAGAAATGCGTCAGAACACGATATTGCAGACATAAAGCCGTCACGGAGAAGGCCGCTTCAGGCAGAATGGGTTCGTTCACTTTACCTCCTTCGCTGGAAGAGCAAATATTTATACCCTGTGTTGTTTCTTTAAGAAAATCAATTCACTGAAAATCATAGGACCATGATTAAAGCTATTCCTAAATACTTA
Source organism: Apamea monoglypha (assembly GCA_911387795.2). NCBI lineage: Eukaryota > Metazoa > Arthropoda > Insecta > Lepidoptera > Noctuidae > Apamea > Apamea monoglypha. The sequence continues at coordinate 12,031,716 of OU426921.1, forward strand.
CGACACACTTATACATACTTTAAAGAAACGTACCTAAGGTTTCGAATAAAATTATTTTATGTTATTTAGTGGTTATTTTGACTATGACTTCCAGTTATTTCGATTCCGTGCTAATTGTTCATTATTCCATTCCAGTTCTTGACCATCACGAAAGAAAAGACTAACAAACAATAATTTAATTTTGTAAACCCATACTCAGTTACGTCCAGTGTGCTAGCGACTTAAAACGAAATGGCAGACAAATCTGATCTGAATGCCAATTCTCGTAATTTAAAAAGTTCAAAATCTAGTCGCAGTCTTATCTCGGCGACAAACAAATGTCAAAAACTTGTCAAAATGTTCCCTACATTTTAAAAAGTTTTTAAAATTTACAATTAGTAGTATTTTTTGACAGATTTAGACTGAGTTCAGACTGTGAACGTTCTTAAAATTACGAGAATTGCCCCTCTGATTGTGGTTTTCTCACTGTCAGAGATTATAATTTTCTATGGCCGTAAAATTCACGTAAAAAATTGGTCTCTTAATCACCAGATGAAGTTTATGGCCTGTATTACACCTATCTCTATAACAAACAACATAAAGAGGCTCTTGTATTATATTACCCTTTCTATTGTGTGCAGTTTGTAACGAAGCATTCCATCCACCACACCGATGTTTATTTGTTAGGGAACGTTCGTTCTAAAGACTAAAATACACCATAATTACACCATAATACACATTTGCATGTAAACGAAGACGTGCACGTTTCCGTTTTCAAGACGAGGTGTGAAAGACTATGTTGAATCGTAGTTGCACACGACGTGGGGAATAGAGCGAGCAAATTCAATGTCAATGCGATAGTGCTCTTGGTTCATTTTACAAGTACGAAGGCGAGAACAGGCGCGTACGGTTCGGCATTCGGTACCGTCGATCGATCGTCGTCGATCGTTTGGCGGTAAAATGCATCTCACTTCCTGCGAGAAGATATTTTGGAACTAGGCAATCAGTTTTCATTTACAGTGAGTGCCGTGAAGTTGATAAAATTGTTATATAGAAGGTAGGTCTAATATTCGTTTATTTAACATTTAGAAAACAAGTTCAGCCGTTTGTCAAACGCTGTTGTTTATTATTATTACAACATTACAATTAATACACTCAGTGTTCATATTATAGTTGTTATGATTGTGATAATATAATCAGTAGAGTGATTAAAATTTTAATTTAGTAAATGAATGACCATTTTTATCCTGATAAGTATGTTCTCGCAATATAGTCGTAAGTCGTAGGTAATTAAAAATTCAAGTTGTTCCATTTCCTAGTTGTTATTTGTAAACCATCTATCTGTTTTTTTCTAATTATGACCCCTGTAACACAGGTTTTTCCTAGCATTATATTGTTATTATTATATATAATATAATATATATATTATACATGTTGTATCTATATACTTTGAGAAATGATGATCAAAAAATAGGAAAGGTGATGATTTAATCATAACGTTATTCACTCAATAGCACGACATCGCAACATGAGAGGAAACGCTGAAATAAACATGTTTTCCTTACGTTTAGTGATAGTAAAATAAAACAACATGATGTCGATATGTCCCTATATATGTATGTTAACCCCGTAACCATTTTCGGTCGATACCAATTATTGGGAAATACCAAGAATCATGATACCTATTATTAGTTTGTTTATTAGGGATTTGCGGTTTCCATTGTTGATACAAAGATACACATTTAGAACCAGTTTGTTTATTTCAATATTATAGCTAAGTTAGGTAATATAACATCTAGATATTATAGGTACATTTTCAAATAATACACATCGTTTCTATATTAGTTGAAGATGTGCAATTGTTTAGCTAAGACAAGGTGACAAAACAAAAAGGGATAGAAATGCATATATTTTCATGGTTATCTCTTTGAACGTAGACACAATGTAAGTAAATTTTATTGTGTCTTTAATTGCGGCATTTCACTACAAAAAATCGAGTTAAGTGATATTTTCCTATCGCTGTCTGAAGTGTATAATTGGATCAGCGGGATTGTCCGAAAGGGTTACCGCTACCCCGGAACATAAAGGGCGAAGGAAGGAACATGGGTGGGTTTTAGTCAGTAAGAGTCTGACACTCCCTTCCGCTCCACCCAGAGCGGGAGCGGTCATTCGATGATTTCCCACCAGAAAAAAAAAGTGTATAATTGGTTCGCAATAAAAGTAATAAATTACACATGATAAAATTCAATCGTTTATTGCAAATACAGGTAGATGTACATGTAGATGTTTAAGGGGTTTGAAGATTTTTATATGGAGATTGGCATACCTACTGTCGCGCCACGTTTCCGAGATATTAACGTACAAAGTTGATGATTGAGTCGAGTGATTAACTTTGATAGTTAATATCTTGGAAACGTGACACTTTACGGGTTGACCTTATAATGTTTTCTGTTTGAATTGATGTCAGCTATGGATTTGTATAGGTCTCATGCGTGGCCGCCATTTTCAAAATGACGTGACAGTAGGTATGCCATGGATTTTCAAAGCCCTCTGTGCAGTCTTTGTTCAATTATTATTACAACCCAGAGAATATTTTTGTTGTTCTCGTTACAGCCAGAAATATTTGAAGGTAAGCTCAAATTGTCAGTTACATTTAAGCTACCGAATTAGACGATTAAGGTAGCTACCTTAATAAACGAAGCAGGTATTATCGTGTCGACGCTAGCGAAGGTGTCCCTAATTATCTCATTTTGTTATTATTTCAATAATACAAACTTTCTCGTTATCTTATCAATGATCGAGTTATAACAATATTATCGCACTCTCTTTGCAACCATTATAGTGTAGTTAGTGTTGTAGGCCAGTACATTCGCCCGAAACGTGGCGGTTCAAAAAAAAGTGATCTCTTTCTGGCGTTTTTTTTCGTCATGTAAGAGATAGATTAACTTACATAATTAAATATCGTGGGTGAGTTGTGTTATGGTAAAAATTACCGTTTGATTTTAATATTTATCTACATAAGATGATCATTTACAGTCATTTCGATCACAGAGGTTTTCGAAGCAGATAAAATTGTCGCTGTTGTTGTGAAGAGTACCTTTGTTGACCCCCGCAGGACCACAAAGTTCTTTTTGACTGACTGGTTAGGTGGAGAAATTGCACCATTCTTCTTTGAAGAGGCTACAGGATAAGTGCTGCTGTTACTGTGACTGGCGATCGCTACCATGTTGAGTTTTTTATTTCATCATTTCAGTTAGATAGGCCATCAACACTTGGTACCAATAAGACGGAGCCGGAAAATTTGCAGCACGAAATACAATCAAAACTTTGAGAGGAATGTCTCCGAGACAATAAATTCCAAGGAATATTGACATTAATCGTCCCCCAAATTGATAAGTTTCAACAAGTCTTGACTTTTTTCTGTGGAGTTATCTAAAGAGATTTTTCGTGGTCAATTTTGAACAGAAAAGGAGAATATTTATAACTTTGATAATGGGATACTTATAAAGCATGCGAAAATTTGGTGAAAAACACGATGAAAGTGATCGCATTTTAAACCAGCAAAAAGATGGAAATTTGGCGGTTGTTAATTTTCATACAAAATTGCCAAACCTCTAAATGGGAAAATAGCTGGTGATTTTCGTTTGTAATAAAAATAATCTTAATTTAAAGTAGTATACTTTTGAATGGACCATTCATATAATTTATTAAAATAACAAACAATAGTCATGTCAGTCAGTTAACCGTTCTGCAGTTAAAATTTCTCTTTTTTTCATTCAAAATCAGTTTTGATTCAATTAATTACAAATTGCATTACGAGTAGGCATGGTGTAGAAGCGAAAACACGCGCCACTACGATGCGGTTTACGCGCTACTACGCGCCTCTACGCGGCTACTACGCGCCTCTACGCGGCTACTACGCGCCTCTACGCGCCTACTACGCGCCTCTACGCGGCTACTACGCGCCTCTACGCGGCTACTACGCGCCTATACGCGGCTCACAGGGTCTACGCGGCTCCCACGCGGGGTCTACGCTGCGTCGACGTCTTCGATATATAATTCTATCTTGACAACTGCCAACCTTAGTCAATTAAAAACGTTAATATTTACAGAATTACTCAAATTACATTATTTTCAAGCATAGGTAATTAAATACCTGTAATAACAGTTATCAATGAGAATGCAATGCAAACAATTATAATATGTTGCTAATTATAAACTGCTAGCTAGCTAATTAGGATACGTACAGACTAGTGTTTGTTTTTAGCATTGATTACTCATCACATTATTCTGTCTGATATACTGTAATTACCTGCTTAATAAACAAAGTTGGTATAGTTGTGTTGCTATTTTCATTAAAATAAAAAAAAGTAATTGTAATTACCTACTCTGTTTAATTTCGCATTTGCATTTTATTACAATTCAAATTAAGTTAAGACTGGAGATACATTTTAAATAGGAACCTTTTATGGAATGCTTATTTTAAAACTTCGTCTTGTTATCAGGTAGGCAGGGATAGTGGTAGGTACTAAAGGTAAACCAATACTAGCTCTGATATTGCGTGTGAGTATTGAATAGCCACTCAAGTTTCACGAACCTAAAGATAAAACATGGATCGATATTCACTATCCAATAGGTACCTATTGGCCTTGAACAAAATCAATCCTGTAAGGCTACTGTTTTATCAAACAAAAATGAATCATCAAATACGATGAATCATTTAGATATCTATTAGGTAGATAATGTAGGTATTAGGATTCTCCGCATCCGTGATTAATTACAATAATACGTATTATCTTTTTATTTACCTAGATCTGACGACGAATAAATGATCGAAAATGGCTGTTCGGCCACTAACAGCAGCTCTCGCGAAGAAGGCCGCCAAAGAAATTAATGAGGATCCCCGAAGGATTCAGTCTGACATCGCAGCCATTAGAGAATGGCTCAGAAAGCAGCCACATCTGAAATCTGTACAACCAAGTAAGTAAGGTTATTAAAATAAGGTGTAGGTAAGGTACATGATTTAAAATAAATTAAAATTCTACCATAATTAAAATTATCATGGAATACAATAACATAAGGCAGCATCTTAGGAATATACAAAAATTATAATATGATTTTCTGTACTACATGTTTTTATAGTAGCGACATCTATGTTAACAACACTGCATGAAATAAAGCCGCCACAGTGCTACATAATAAAACGTTGGCAACCACAGCCTGCTGCCTGTGTCAGCCAGCTAGTTTTATCATTAGTTCCGTACTGTTTTGAATAGATGTCGCTGCACGTATCTATTGCGACTTATTTCCCAACATGAAATTGCGTACTGATATCCTTGTTTTAGGCATTTTACAAGGATTACCATATTATGACAAAGAATATGAATCTGAAACAGCCAGTAAATGTATTAAAACGAAAAATAATTTATTTTCAGCTGATCAATGGCTGACGGGATTTTTACGAGGTGGAAAATACAGCCTCGAAAGAACAAAAGAGAAGTTGGATATGTATTACACTTTAAAAACTATTGTGCCAGAATTTTTCGCAAACAGAGATCCCAGCGGGACGAAGGTTCAAGAAATACTTAAACTCGGGTAAGAAAATATTTTTACCCCAGCGTCTAATCAATGCTGACTAAATGAGGAAAGTGGAACAGTGGGCATTCTCCGCTAAAATGTGGTTTTGGAAACGACTCCAGTGTTCTACTTTTATTTTTGTGCGAATACATTTATATTCTAGCAGTAGTATTTCGTGTCTGTTGTATAATTAAACATGAATTTTTAATTTACTTTCAGAGTTTTCCTGCCACTGAAGAATTGTACAGGAGAAGATGGCCCACAAATATGTATAATGAGGCTAGGGGTGTTCGACCCCTCTAAGTATCACCTGTCTGACTTAATTAAGGTGGCTCTCATGGTGACCGAGATATTAATGCTTGAAGATGACAATTTCTCGGTTTCTGGCGAGGTAGGATCACTTTACCGACATTCCGGTCAGGATGGGATTATAAGGGTCGTACCGGGGTCTTTCTTTTTTTCCATAATAAGAACTCAGCAAGGAATGACAATCTATATTAATGAAAAAATGCCTTGAAAAGATGTTTTTATTGTTAATCAACATTTAAGAGGGATGCGCTCTGTATGATTCGCACCCTAACAAATATGGGTTTACAGAATTTTAATCATTAGAATCAGCAATAGAATTTCTTACGTTAGAATTGACCTCAAATGTCATGATTACATGAAAATATTCATTCAATAGGGCAATATGAACAAAACCTTACAGAGATGTATTTATGATGATGATGATTGAGATGATTTTGATGGTAATAATTCTATAAATAAATATATGTTACGGCCGCGAATGATATTCAGATCAACATATAATCTTTTTTTTTTTTGTCGCTGAGAAAGGCATTACGCATCCCCGCTCGCGGGGGACGAGACGGGGTATGTGGGACTCCTGTCGAAACGGCACCGACAGTATACCCACTAAAACTGCGGCGATGCGGGAACAACGCTGTGTTCCCGCATCGCCGTGATGGGAGGGCCATGGGAAACCGGCTCAGCCTTTACTTCCACAACCCTCCCGGCGCATGCCCGCCTAGCTGGCGGGCCCCGCATGCCCCCCTGGCTGGGGGGCTACGGTCCGGTACGGACACTGGCGGAGGCCTGTGCAATACAGGCAAGGGTGCAACCGCACCCGTTGCCTGCTGGCCTCCACCTTCAACATATAATCTGACCCAACCTAACCTGACCTGGATACTGACCTGCAAACTGCAAAAAAGTAAGATAATTTGAATTTCGCGGGCTATCCTGACAATATGAGTCGTTGTTGAATTAAAAATTTGTTTCAGGTTGTAGTAGTCGACATGCAAGATGTAGGAATAAGTGTACTAAGTCAATGGACTCCAGCCTTAGCTAAGAAGGTGATATCGTGCTTCGAGAAGGCTCTTCCAGTACGAGTAAAGGGAAACCACATCCTGAACACACCAGTAGGATTTGAAACGGCTTATACAATATTTAAAGCATTTTTAGGAGAGAAATTAAAGAAAAGGGTAAGGATATTACTTATAATTGAAATAGTATTAGTCATATTACCTGGTATTTTTGTAAACAAAATGATATAACTTCTAATTGAACGTTTGTAATATAAAGCAAGTATCGATTCTCTGAAGCAGACTTAACAAAAGCAAGCAAGTAATAACATCTTTGTTTTGATTTCAGATTCGTGTCCATAATCAAAACTATGCGGCCATGTTTAAAATAATACCAAAGTCTGTCCTTCCAGTTGAATATGGCGGTACCGCCGGCAATTTGCAAGAATTAACAGGTAACTATTTAACATCATAACTACGTATAAAAGTTAAGGCGCTGCCCAAACGTAGGACACCGTAAAACGCTCAGTTTTTTGTCGCTACGTTAGTTAGGCGTATTGGTACCTACTCATATTACAAACCAGAATTGAGTGTATTGTAAAATGTGCAAAGAAAAGACTTATTCAAAAATATTTTACGAAAATAAAATAGTATCATGGTAAAACAGAGCTCAACAAATATTTTTGGTAGCATAGGAGTAGTTAGTTAAGTAGGTAGTTAGTTAGTTAGCTAGTTAGTTTTTTAATTAGTTAGTTAGTTAGTTACTTAGTTAGTTATTACTTAGTTATTGTTATTATTACTTACTTTATTACTTAGTTCTCAAAATTTTCAGCGTATTTTATGTAATTATAATAAAGGGAATTCAATCAATTAAAGAAATACCTAAAAAATATTCCACTGAGCCGTGCATTTATTTTTTTATTATACATATTAAAACTGCAAAATTACTTTTATTTTAGTGGTCATTCGATTCAACTAACATCAAACACATCGCTGTTTTGAACCTTATTTCTTGCCGCGTCGCGCTATTGTCGTTCGTTCGTCATTCGGCTTCTTACCGCGCCTTAATTAAAAAGGTTAGCGTTACTTTATTACACGGTATATCGCTGTGTAACAAATAACGATTACCTGCAAAACGTATAGCACTAAGTATCTAATAAATGACATGTGTAAACATTTAAACAACTTGTGTCACAACTGCACTGGCGGCGACTAGAAACTCACACATAATGTAATTTTCGCAGATCACTGGAAAGCTAAAGTAGAGAGTTACGGCGACTGGTTCTTGAAACAAGAGGAGGCCCGCTCCGACGAGTCCAAGCGGCCTGGCACTCCCAAGAACTCCTCAAACTTGTTTGGAGTAGAAGGATCCTTCAGGAAATTAGACTTCGATTAATTATAGTGAACAAATAGTGTAATATTTTGATGTTGATTTCTATATTGTACAAGTAAACAATTAATTATAGTTATTTTTGATCTAGAAGGTTTATTTTATTTTTTAGATAGTTAAAGCAAAAACGTATCCAAGTAGACAGTCTTATGTACGCCACGGTACTCTGATTGTTTTGTTTGATGAGCGAGACTAATATGTATAGTTAATAATATGCAACTTCCATTGATACATTCACAATAATATCTTTTAAATGAAAACACATGCTAAGAACGTTCATTTACAATAACGCATTGTTTAGTATAATATTTTCTTCAGTTCCAAAATAGGTCAACCCATTTACGTTTCATGGCATAGCAATCAAGTTTTCTCCGTAGATTTTAATCTACATAGAAAACATGCAATAATAATAGCGTTCTCAGTTATAATTGAACGATGCATTTTATAAGCACATATCATGCTTCGGAAGCAGGTAGCATGTTCAAGCACGCGATTCGGATAAGTATAAATCATTCGTTTAAAAATGGACCGATGTGATGTCTGATACATGAGTGTGTTCGGCCTTAAATTGCATTACAAGTCGTACAAAATACAGGTGTTCTTTTATAGAGTATTAATGAGAATTAACACTAACTTGCCTTAATTGCACTGACAGATTTTAATTTAATAATTATGTAGGCTAGTTGTATTGTAGGCGGGTAAGGTAACCTTGGCTTGAGCCTCGAAACTTAAATAATACAATCTAGCACCACTGAGTTTAGTAACCCAGACGATTGCTTGTTGTTGTCCGATTGCCAATCGGACAGTAACAACGGATTCCTTTAAGATAAACAAACATCTTGATATAACTGATTTTGTTCCATTTCACACGATAAAAGTCAGACGTGTCCTTAATCCAATTAAATAGTCATGTTTGACAGTTCTTTTTAATTGATCTGACATTCATATTTATTAAAAAAGGAGTAAAATTACTATAATCTTGTTATTCGATCGACACTGTCGATGAAACGCGAGTCCATTTTGTTTTGAGACGATAGTGAAATTATACTTCAAATGTTGTATTACTTAGTTGATTATAAATCACTAGCTGCGTCCCGCGGTTTCACCCACGTATGTTTCGATTCCGTTTCGATCGAGATAAAAGTATCCTATATGTTAATCCTGGTTATAAACCATCTGTGTGCTAAATTTCATCCAAATTCGTTCAGTAGTTTTTGCGTGAAAGAGTAACAAACATCTATCCATCCATCCATACAAACTTTCACATTTATAATATTAGTAGGAAGGATAGGATAGGATAGGATAGTAGGAAGTAGGATAAGACTTAGCGCAAAAGAACCAAACAAAGATAATTTTCTAGGGTACACTCAAATTCGTCCAGTATAAGTGGAACTGCGCGTTCCGTTTCCAGCTGGCAGTGTGTTCTGTATGCATTGGTGTTTTATGAAAGCGGTGGGCGGTGTGGCGCGCGCGCCGCTGTCAGTCGTGTTTGGTTATCAGTAGCGCGCGCGTGTCGGAGGTGCGCACCGCGGACTTTTTGATATGAGCTCGCTCACCCGCACCCGCGGCTTGTGTAACCTTGTGTTAACCAGCACCACGCCATGACACAAGAGGATTGTTGCACTCGGCTCGACTACGAGCTCCAGTCGTCTTCCGGAAATGCTTCCGACGAAGACAGTGTTATCATCAGAAAAGACAGAGCAAGCGTTAGAGATATGATTCTCCGCTTCGAAAAGACCAACCTAAACAACTTCAGCGGCTCGAGAGAGTCGCTCGACAAGTGCAAATCACCTTTGGGAAGTTTGACAAGTGTAGCTAATCCTATTCAATCCCATTTTCAGCATTTGTGTCCAGTGACAAAGTCTCAAGACAGAAACTCTAACGTATCAGTGAATTCGATTTTATCTAATGCTTCAGAACATAGTTATGAATCTAGTTCATCAGGTTTTATCTCAGATAGGAAGTCAGGAGACGTGCTTGTGCCTCACAGACCTGCCCCACCACCTCCGGATCAATTTAAGGATGCCCCTTCACCTTCACCGGAGAGGAAACCACCAGTTCCGGAGGAAATCACTTTTAAGGAAAGACGGTATTCCTTTACTACGCCGAGCTCGTCACCGGTCGTCACGAGACGATCACGACAGCCACCTGTCATTAGGAGAAAATCTACAGCAGGTCAAGGGCACCCTGGGGAAAGGCATTGGTCTTACGGGGTTAAACAAAGTGATTTAGAAAAGTTGCTAAGACTTAAACGGTCAGATCCGTCCGACAACGAGGAAGAATCAACAAGTCAAGAGCCCATTGAAGAATCGTCAGAAAATGATAGCTCTGATAGTAGTAGCGATTCAAGTGATAATTTGAGTAATGGCAAGGAATACGTACTGAACTTAGAAGATGGTGCAGCGGAAACGTCCACCGATCATTCTACGGACACGTTGATACACGAAGAAAATAGTGATGAACAAAGTGAAAGAGGAGATGATGTGTCTATTTCTTCTGGTGACTTTGGTGATCGTGTTAATTATGACAATGTTAGTATTAAATCGATATCGTCTTTCGACATGGTTCCGTACCAGAAGTATGATAGCATTACTGTGTCTTCGGACGAGTTCGGCTCTGAGGTGTGCCACGCGCCGGACTCAGAGTTTCTTACAGTGAGTGCAGTGAACGAATGGTGTATTTCCAAGTCTACGGAACCGGTATTGATGCCGGTGGAACCGAAAAAGGAGAAATATCGCAGGTGAGGTCACTCGAGTTTTTTTTAAGATACCGAGGGAAATATTTGCGATATCGCCGAATGGCTTTGTCACGGTATGATAAGATATCTTTTACCTTCTAAGTGTGTATAGGTACTTGTGGCTAGTGCGTCTTTGTTTTAGCCTTAAGCGCGATTTGTTGAATGAATACTGATTCGTTTTACGTTTATCATGGTGTAATTTTATAACTAAAACGTAAAAATGATCTAGAACGCTTATTTACTGCATATAAACTCGCACATGTACCTAATAATGGCTTGTTACCGTGTATGAGGTTTCACCTTGATGTTTATTCATATGGTGCGAGGCAAGTGGGCAGGTGGCTTATACGTATTACTGCCCGATGATGACATTTAGATTTATTTCTACAGTGGCACTTAAAAATGCCGATTATCGACGAATAACACATAAAAGCCAATGAGCAAGTAGGTAATATTTAAAATAGTTACAAACTCGCAAAAGATTCCATATTTGAAACTTTTTGCTCGGAGCCAGAAAAAAAAACATCCGAGATCAATGAGCTGCGGGAAAAAAGATCAAACAACATGGCGGTCACTTACGTTTATGAAACAATATAATCAATAACAAAAAAACAGAATAAATAAAGTACAAATATTAATAAAGTACAAAGTAATTAGAGGTATGTGAACTGATCAAATAAAACTAATATTTAGTTATTGATATTAAAATTCCTGATCTATTTTTGCACGTGATTCACAAAGATTATTGTATCTTAGGAAGCATGATAAATAGTCGTCATCGTAGGTGGCAAGGTCGTTTTATGTTGTTTCTGTGCGAAGCATACCTAATTATTATGCTCGTATCTATAATTATTATAACGGCATGCTATGCCCAGCGATGGACCGCCATGTCTACCATATAAGTACCTACCAAGTTGATGGGTAGCTTGCAATAGTTACTATAATGTTTTTAAACAAATGTACATTCGATAAATGATTTAATTTTTGTTAGTAGGTTTGTACTAGATGAGGTCGTATACTATCTAACTACTCTGAGAAGAAAGACCGAAGCAAATTCAGAGGCCACATTCTCTTTTAAAAGTCCAGGCATAATCTTGGTTAGATTATGAAAAGATTCAGACGGTGTCTGAAAAGGTATTTTGAGGAATGAACCACACAGATTGAGTGGACCTGTCCAGTCAGTGTATTCATTTGTCAGTAATCATTCAGCTCAACTCATGCGATATTATAGGGTTGAACTGTCTTTTAAAACATTAAACACCGATCTAATAATTTTAATTTGATCGAGATGCGCACTGCGACGTTTTTTAATAACTATTATTATGTGCCACATATTCCTTTTAATCAAATCAAAATCCAGAAATGTCTTTTACTCATTCTGTAGGCAGAAGTTTTTTATACCTTTGATCGATGCTTATCCCTTAGTACCTTTAATGGTAGCTGTTTCAAAGACGCAGTAGTTTATTTTCGCCGAAAACTCGTTGCATAAAATATGTTTGAAAAGAAAGAAATCTAAAAGCACCATCGTTTTCAGCGCCCATTCGATGAACGGTGTACCTAAGTATTACAAAATCAATATTATCAATTTACAGTTCATTGTTTGGTTTCACCGTTTAGTTTTAATTTTACTCATATGGCGGGCGTTGAGTTACGCTAAAGCATAAATTCGTTGAGTTAATAAAGGTTTTGTTCATAGTTAATGTATTACAGAGGATGGGAATTTTTCATATTATGTAGATTGCATAAGCACTCTTCGGAAGTCGTAGGTTTTTTCTTAGCATTGCTTAGTCAGTTACTCTTATTATTAGTAGGTACTAATAAACAAAGCATGTAACAAGCATCCATATAGATAGTATTGCATCATCGATTGACTGGTGTCTCCGTCTCGTTTACTAATTCGCTGTATTAGAATCATAACTACAACCGAAACGCTACGTACTGCTGTTTATAAACACAGTTATTTAAATCCAATGTGTACGTATTGTGCATGTGAATTATGTTAGTGATAAAATATAGACACGTACTTTTGTTTCCTTGACTAGCAGCTAGCAACTTAACTTGTTTGTAAGTGAAGATTGGACTAAGTGTGTTTTTTTAAATATTAGTCATATATTTTTGACTACTTACTTACTCGAGTGAATGAGACGCATCGTAGTGTTCCCTGAAAATGTTCCTAGTATCTGTGCTTTGCGAGCACATACGAGAATTTGGGTAATATTTTAGACACAAATAAATACTAATCTTTCTTGATATCTAACAATGCTTCTTGCGCACTAGAATTATAAAAAATATGTAGCTTCTTAACGTAAAAAAGTGTTTTGTAGTTCAGATAACTTAAATACGCGTTTTGTTTTTACTAGTTTTGATGTAATTAAGAATAAAATATTCTGTATCGCTGGGCCTGTAGTTACTCCAATTTGCCGCCGCTTTTTAAAGAAGTTTCGCATTGTTTTCATTTACATGTACCCAAATACAGCTGTGAAACCAAATTGAATCGAAAGGACAGGGTACTCATTTGTAAACATAGAAATCGAGGGCGTATAATAATCAAGTAACGACATGAAATACATATTTTATAACTTTATTAGGTACCTTTGGAGAAAAATGAAACAATATAAGATTCCTACCTCTTAAGATACAGGTGAATATCCTAGTTTAAGAGGCATAGTGATCTACCTTTTTGTACAGATTTGCAACATGAACTCTGAATGTAAACTTTTAATCTGTCAGTCTGTATTTTTTGGCTAAATAAACGTTATTATTATTATTCACAAATGCTTCTATTTTACTCTAACTACAATATTTCAAATGAACTGACTATGTTGTGCCATTATTTTTTTTTATTTTTTATAGTGGGTGCGTTTACAAACATTTAAACTCACATACACAAACAGCCAGACCCGGAACAACTACTTGTAGGTCATACAAATATTTGTTCCGTGCGGGAATTGAACCCGCGACATGCAGCGCAGTAGTCAATCGCTTAACCACTGCACCAAACCGTGCCGTGCCGTCGTCGTGCCGTGTTTACAACCTTACTGCTTAGGAGATGAGATCCTGCTCTTAGATTAGGTACCTACCTATATAACATAGAACCTATAAGTACGATAAGTATCTACGTATCATAGGTGCTCATATACTGAGAAAATCTATTCATTTTATCTTAAGGGTTCCGGGACTTGTGTGATATGTCGTAGTAGGAAAGGAAAGTACCGCGTGAAACGATAGATGATGTTGATAATAATATAACTCTAGTCCTTGAAATAAAAGGGATCATGGTTGTTTTATGAAGATGAAATCTGTTTGGACCAGAACCTCCATTAACTTTGTAGTTTATATTTAACTGCCTCCACCAGTCTTACCAAGGGGTATCGTATTACCCAGTAACTGGGTTGTGGAGGTCAGATAGGCAGTCGCTCCATGTAAAATACTGGTATTCAGCTGAGTCCGGTTAGACTGGAAGCCGATCCCAACAAAGTTGGGAAAAGGCTAGGCAGATGATGATTTAACTGCCTCGTTTGTCTAGTCGCAAGCGCTACTGTTAAGCATGAGGTACTGGGCAAAGTGGTATTGGATTTTCCCATCAGGAATTTCTCAGTAGCAGCCGGGACTCTGAATCTATGCCCGGTTGATGGCAATAGGCTCGCCCCCTATTACATGGGACTTAAACAGAACTGGCTTAATTTTTATGTAGGTACCATTGGTACACCTCTGCCTAACCCTTCGAGGAATGCAGGCATGATCGTATGTTTATATTTAGCGGGACTTATAAGGCATCGGATACCTACTATAGGTATGAGTAATGCCTGCTTGCTTATGGTATTAGAAATCTTTAAATTGTAGCAAAAGGAATAAGGCGTGAGCGGCATGCTTACTACAAGGAAAATCTTTTTTGTCATTGTATACCTACACGTGTTCAAATATAACATCAAAACAAGAATGTGCAATAGTTATAAATAGGTCTGAAATAAACATTCCTCATTTTGTGAAGGCAGTCTTGTATAGGATTTTATGGTATCTCCACATAATCCTCATTATTCTCCACCAGATGAAACGGTTTCATATAAACGTTGATGAACCTTTGATTATGAAGAGTTAAAATCTTCCTCATGCTTTTCTTTGTGACTGGTGTCGTCAGTCCTCTCTAAAGTTATTGTATCCAGACTCTCTTCTTTTCCAAGGAAATGTTTCTCAACTACCCGTTTTGCTAGCTAATCTTTTGCTGAAGACCGCACTTCTGATGCCAAGAAAGTCGAGTACTAACTTTTTCAGTAATTTCTCGTTCGTGGTGTAGGTACTGATTAAGTAAGTACCTTCTTGGTCACTCACTCAGGCATCAGAAGTTCCTTGTTTCCATATTTGTGATGTCTAGTAAAATATCTTTTTAACTAGGTGTAGGAGTCATCGACGCGCAAACTATTGCCATGAATTCAGTACATGATTCCAGACGCATAATTAGCTTATACATTTAAAAAAAAAATCAGCTGTTCCCTACATTTTGACGAGTCAGACGAACATAAATGTAGGGAACAGCTGTTTTTTTTTTCATGATTTCTGGTTTGGTCCCATAGTAAAAGTTGTTCATAATGATGAATACAATGACCTCTTGACAGGTTGGTGTTTTACCAATGACCCTGTATATTGCTGGGACAGAGGCCGCCTCTCTGTGAGGGCGACGCACCAGTCGTCGAAATGATTCGTTAGTTATAAAAAAAAAACAACTGTTCCATACAAATTTGACCGTGAGACACTTTTACATGAAACAGCAGTTTTTTTTTCTACGCTGTGTGGTCTAGAATCATATGCTATTCCCTAATCTGCAGTGCTATTCTGTAAAAAATCTCACCGTGATAACTAAAGTGAAGTGAGCTTAGAGTGAGGTGTCAGTCCAGCTGATGTTAGGGAACAACAAGCAACAACAAGCTGATGTTAGGGATTGACACTATTGAAAGCTCACTACACGCTCACTTCACCTATGTTTTCACGGTGAGATATGTACAGCAGTGCGATTCTGTAACCATCCCACCGTGAAAACTTAGGTGAAGTGAGCGTGGAGTGAGCTGTCATTCCAACTAATGCTAGGGATTGACACTACTGACAGCTCACATCAAGCTCACTTCGCTTGAGTTTTCACGGTGAGATTTTTACAGAATCGACCGGCTGAATAGATCGGCTATATGGTAAAAGTTTGTTAGATGCCCAGTTAAATTAATAGAAACTAGCCTTTTAGACATTTAGTCGGCCTAGCCAGTCCTTCTAATTTCTCGAACTGCTTATTTAGTATGGGTTACCTACCAGTCTAATCGATATTCGACGTGATTTGGACAAAGGTATTGTACGAAATGAGTTGTATGGATTTCAAAACAGAACAATAAAATTGATGGTAGGTAATTTATTATCTACGAGTAGTTTCTAGAACAAATAACTGAATCCCACTAGTTTCGAATAAAATCAACTATTTTACGTCAGAACTCTCTGAAACGGAATACCAGACCAGTGGCCAATACTAGAGGCGAATGCCGTCAAAATTATGTAGGTCTTTTAATCAAGAGTGTTTTTTTTAAATATTGTACTGCCATAGAAGCCTCCTATTAGAATAGAAAATGCGAACTGATTATCAACGAATACTAGTTTATATTCATCATCATCTAATTTGGCAAGTTCGTGACGTCACATCTTATATTTTTGTATGGATGCGCAAGCGTCGTGCAGCGTCGGCGTGGATGCCAAGGTTGTTCTTGTATTTACGTTTTGTTAGTGTTATTTACGTATAAAGAATACAAATACGATTCTCACTTGTTACCTTTATAGATTATGCCGCAGTCTCGATACCCAGCTTACGTTGAATCGCGGAAAAACGTCAAGGATATTATAAACTGTAGCTATATCTTTGAATCTATTTATATTTTTATACGTTTACAGATAAAATTAGAAGGTTACGATATAAGAATAGTCAAGAATGAGGCACAGTTAGGTATAAATGTTACATACGATTTAGATTACTATATGTGCTGTGGTGAAATCAATGAGTCAAACTGTCACTTTCGCCAATATTGAAGACTACATTCGATTTCAAACTGTAACTATTACGTCATTAAACCAAAATAAGAAAATAAAGAAAAAAGAAAGTAAAGAAAGAATTAGATAAATAATTAAATATGATATTATTTAATTACCTTATACATATAAACTATCGACAGGAAACAAAGTTTTAAAACCTTTGATAGTAAAAATTTCATTGATTGATATTTCTATGGTTTGGGAAATCTAATCGCAACGGAATAGGTAAGGACACAGACTGCCTTGTTACAAAACAAGGTTTATCTTTAGATCGGTTTAAACCATTGAGCCATTTTTGAATTTCGTACTTTATTCCAACAATGTTAAAGTTCTTTTTACAAAAACTGAAGTTAAGCCCGAGTCTAAGTTGTCAATGTTGCATTGAGACCTTTACGGTTGTCGGAATAAAGTTCAAAATACAGTAACAGGCTCGAAGGTTTGGGGTAGGTCTAAAGTTAGAACTCGTTTTGAGAAAGTCAATAATTTATTAAGAAAAAGATATGCGATATGAAAACAACCATTTCGAGACAATAGTCAACCCTTATAATGTTGTTGTTACAAATAAAAACATCCTTTTAATTCGGAATTGTTTCAGAATCCACGCATTGTTCATGACTTTGTTACAGATACACTATAATTGTGTTGTTGAATCACTCTCACAATCGTAGCCAAGTTTAAATACGTTAATGAACTAATGTAAACGTCACTAAAACTTGTTTGGTTTCTTAGTAGGTACCTAATGACCAAACTCATTATTGTAATTGTTTTCCTATTACCAGCTATAAAAGGAAACCCTATGAATATTAATATCCTGTCATTGGTTACGCAAATTGCCTAGAATAGTAAGAGATTGAAAATTTTAGTACTTTGAAGATAAATATCAACCATTTTTATTGCTCCACAAAAGCGATAGATTCATAGTAATACTTCCCAGGCTATCGAATTTAAACGATTTGTTTGTTATTCAATACCACCGGCAGCGCAATCTTTGCATTGACGCCAGATCTGAAATATTGTGTACATAACATCTCGGATGAGACCTAGAATCGTTGTGAACAATCGAAACAATTTGCAATGAGAATCGGTTCCATAATCGGCAAGATAATACAAGGAAAAATGTATGAAATGAATTTGATTAAATTTAATTGTGCTGACCTTGATAGAGATTACAACTAAACTAATAATTTAGACGCTTCCTAAAATGGTTTCTGAATTTCAGTATTTTTTGTTGCGCTAAAACAATATTTTGCCTGTAACTAAAATTATGTTTTTGTTATTGATATATAGGTACAGATAGGTCAGACCTACCTGAGTCGGAGCATATTATTTTTTTATTTACAAATACTTTAATACCTCACTTTTGATTTTCCCAATTCCCTTAATTAGTTTGTTTGTTTGTTTGTATATTTAGTCTTTTAGTCTCGATGAGGCTAACTATACCCTGCCCATAAAGTTATCCGTTTTTTGACAGCTGTCTTAGAACGAACTATTCCAGTTTACGTAAAAGTTATAACAAAATAAATATATGAATCGCCTTATCTTATTGAATTATCTTATTTGTGGCTTCTCATAGACATTATAATGCCGTACGTGTATCAATCCATCAAACTAGGTGTGTTGCTCAATACATATTTACTCACTTATCGTTAGTTACCCCTAAATTGGGTTTACCCATAAATGAAGGTCGTGAGATAAGCACCACTAAAATCAGCATTGCTGCCTCACAACGACATTTGGGTTATCTAATGGAATGGTTATTTAGCTATCAGACTCGCGGGACGACACGTAGCGGGACCAAAGGTCAGGTTTTTGTAGAAACTGCAGTACAAAGATACCCAAAAACAACTTCTAAGTTGCGTAATTAAATAACTAAGTAGCAACTAGGCATTTGAAACATGTAATACATTTTCTATGCTGAACATTTCAAGGCAGTCTTACGAAATCAAGTAATATAATATTGCTTAAACATTTCGATTGTATTAATTGCCTCAATGAAATGACAGCGTTGGTCAGAAGCAGTATCTCGCAGACAAGACATTAATGTAGGAAGTACTGCATTTTATCATTTGTACTCAATATCCTTAAGTCCTTATTGGCAGTGGAAGAATCTTGACCTGTTTGATAAAATAATATGATAAGGATATTTTTAGCATCATTTGAAGTGTAGCTTCACGGTGTATTCATAGAATAGAATTGATCTGAGAAATAACATTTCTATTTACTTTGGAGCAGTGGTGGCCCAGTGGTAACGGCCGTGACTTACGAGTTGTAGGTCGTAGGTTCGAACCCACACAGGCGCTTTGCTTTGTGTAAATTATTTCATCACCACTGCTCTCAAAACGTTGGAGGAGAACATCGTGAGGAAATCGGCATCTACTAGAGCCAACAATTCGAAGACATGTGATGTGACATCTACTTCCCGCCAACCCGCACTGGGCCCGCGCGTGGTGGATTAAAGCCCACTCCTTCTCACCGAGACGAGGTTAAAAAGTGTCATTATAAAATAACACTTTTTACCAAAGTAATTATAATCAGCCTATAATGTTCCCACTGCTGGGACACAGGCCTCTTCTTAATGAGAGGGAGTGGGCCGTAATTCACCACGCGGGCCCAGTGCGGGTTAGTATAGTATAGTTTATGGTGTTAAACACTGGTGCGTTGTGTCTACATTTGGTGATAGTGACTGTAGTTAATTGCACAGACAATACTTATACAATATTTACATCTTTATTGTATTATGATAAAGTCTAACACTTATGATGAGTCGGTTTATGACTTGTACACAGATAGCAAGTTTCTTTATATGTATGTCGGTTATTTTGTTTAAACTATAAGATGCAACGCCCAAGTTTGAGAACTGGGTAGTTGCATGATATTGAATACTGTATATTCTAGTAAATAATATATTCACATGCGTGATACGGTAACAGAATTCGAAATCAAATTTGAAATCGGTCGAAAAATAAAAAACTTATAACTTATAAAAGCTTTTTGTCTGTCTCTTTCTCGCAAAACGAACTTTTGCATGTAATTTATATGGCGATACTGAACTATATCAGTACTGTACTGTCACAAATCAGTATTTCTCTCTCTGTCTAATTGAGAGTTTTGAACGCTTATATCTTTTTAATTTCCGAAGATATTAAAAAACTGGTTATACCAAGCTATTGGTGAGGTAAAAAAGCTTCAATTTAAATAATAAATAAAAATTAGTCAACTAGCCAACTATGCGATCAAAACCATACAAGAGATTTAGACTCACCATGTTTCAAAAGAATAAAAACTGGATTCATATGTAAGCCACCTACCACTTTAATAACTTAGTGTAACTTTAATTTGCGACGCATTTTCCGATTGCAATTAGGAAAAACCCTGTCATAACATTGAGCGTTTTGGCTATCAGCTGTAAACTAAAATCCCCTACAAACGAGTGGGTACAACGTACATTGTTATCAATAACAACGTTTCACCCTTTATTAATATAATGTTTTATTCACAGACGGCTCACAGAACGCGTGAACGAACTGGTTCATACGGAGAACGTCTACGTGGAACGACTGAGGCATGTCGTGGACGACTACATCCCCAACATGCGAAAACCTGAACTATCTCCCACCTTCAGATCTCTTGAACCAGAGATCTTTGGCAACATCGAGAGGATATTCAGGTTTCATTCTGAAGAGTTCCTACCAGCTTTAAGAGAATGCGAAAATGATCTCAGGAAGTTGGGACAGTGCTTTAGGAGATTCGTAAGTGTTGTTTTCGTTCACGTTCCCTAGAACGTGCTAGATACCTATGTCTAGCCTTAATCTGATAACTATTAAATGGTGATGAGATATCTGATAAAAATTGGTTTCCCTGCTTATCTTATGAACCTTATTTTATGAACGTAGGTCTTGATATGTTTTGTTCCATTCACGACTAAAGGAACACGCTGTTTTCCTTTGACAAAATCATGTGTGCTGATGTATGGTCGTAAGCTGACATAGTAAATAACTGTACGTGCTAAAAGTGCCTAAAGTTTTTATTTTTTTAATGAACATCTATTTTTAAAACTGACGAATTAAGTTCACCCTGAAATAATTATGTTTCCTAACTAGAGTAAATAGTCAGCGTAATGACCGATTAAGACCGAATCGTTATAAAAACATTGGTGTCACGGACTGGCGAAGCGCATGATTCTATGCCTTCTCATTTCACCGCCGTAATAAGATCGTCTTTTTTAACAGTTTTGATTCATAGAAATGGCTAGAACACGGCAACTTTGAATAACCACGGCTCTTATTTAAATGGACGGCAATATCTATCAACGTGTCGAACGATTATTCACAGTTCTTCAGCTTATCGCCACATTGGCCTCTAGTCACCGATAGTTTTACTTAGTTCAATTGTCTTCGGAGAAAGTAGAAGAATTTCTCTTAAACTACCAAGTGTGTAGGTATCACTGGAAATCACAAATAATGACCGCGGTTAATGTACGTGACGTTTGATTGATTCAAACCGAATTCAATATAAACAATACGAGAGAGGAATTACGCAACAATCACGTTATTTTATTTGCAGGAAAAGAGGTTCAATATGTACGTAATGTACTCTAGGAATAACAAGAGAGCGACGAGACTGGTATTCGAACACAAACAGTTTTTCCAGGTAAGCTCAGTTTATTATTGCAATTTTTTTGCGACATTCACCAGAATAGTGAACCCTCTTGACAGCGGGGCATTACAGTATTTTCAATTAATTAAATGAATCCTACTATTCTGATGGTAAACAAAATCACAAGTTATTTCTGCCTTTGCTCATAAAAGTTATCGCAAAAATTAAGGATATTTTAAACTGTGCATCCGTTTATTTATCGGTTCATGGGAGTTCCCTGTTCATGAAAAAATCCCTATCAGCTTCCCACGTACAGGCAGATATTTCTAGAAATACGTTACATCACATTAGGTACATCACATTTTAATTCTAACTTTGTGTGTCGTTTCTAATCTGTGGAAGTCTTTAAGTCGAACATGTCATTATGGTTTAAATAGCAGTATTAGCGTACTTACAAGTAGGTGGGATGTATTACCGTAAAAACTAAATTGATTGAAGCATTATCGGTTGGCCGCATGCACGCATCAGTCATCACGATGCTCGATGGACGCTGAGCGTTATTTCCTCATTTCTGTTAAGTGTACGGTGTGCGGGATGGCGCACGCTGCTGTACAACCGTCTAACTGTTGGCACTACCGTTATACTTGCACATTCATAGGCATTACTCGACCGCCACTGCTTCAAAAAAATAATATTCCGTTACGTATAAACAGTCATTAATTATACAAATGAATTTAATTCTCCGCCCGTTGTTAGCAACTGGAATAGAAGCTCTATCCTCGCTTTATTTTTCAAATTAGAATTTTCATAATGTAACTTCTTTCTTTGATCAAAAAACTAAATGTTGTGACATAAACGTCTAAGTTGAGTGAAAGTTTGTATTTCATTATTATAATTGTCGCGCGCCATTTCCCTTCTGTGAACCTTCTCAGTCTACTTGTTCGGATAAAATTCTGCTCCAGTTATCCCACACCTCGATCGCGATCACATATCATTCGACCCAAATTACGCATGAAAGCCGGTGAAAGGCTATTAAATTATATGTATTTACTAAATGTAATTTAACTGCAAACATTTATATTTATAGCTATCGATCGAATCGATTTGCAAATGAGTTATGTCTAATGTTTATGTTTCAGGGAATACAATTAGAATTAGGTGATCGATTAGATCTGTCAAGTTACCTTCTGGAACCAGTGCAAAGGCTACCGAGGTACAAGCTGTTCTTGGCGGATTTAGTTAAAACTTATTCAAATTATGAGAACGAAAGGTGTGAAACTGAGTCGAGGATATCCAAACTGAGCGTAGACAGTGATGAGACCGGCGGCAGCAATGGAGAGTCCTCTGAAAACGACGAGACCCCGCTGGAAAGTTTGAAGCTAGCGAAAACTATGATCGAATGTGTACTAACAGCGGTCGATGAAATCATGGCGCTGGAAAATATTACCGACTGTCCGGTGAGTGAAATATATACGTTTGTTTTCAAAACATTATGACTTGAAAGTGCTATAGATTATAACGGAGACATGTAAAACATTATCGGTAAAAAATTAAATGTAGATAAAAAGATATCCGTAAATAATATCTACAATAATGCTAGTTAGTCATATGGAACACACGTTATTTGCAACAAACGTCCGACAATGTTTATTATCTCTCGTTTTATCATATCTCAGATAGGTAGGTTAGAAGATAAAGATAATTTTATTATTAGTGTGACGAATTTTACGAAACATCCGCAATATTATAATTTGCCTCTAGTTTACTTTATAATAAATGCTTTCACCTTATCTAAATCAACTAGAGCATAATATTATAATTCATTACGTGTTATTGTAGGCACTATTTATAAGTATTACCTCAATGTGATATAATATTGATTGGCTGGTAAAAAACACATGACATTAAACAACTTTGCAATTTTGTTTACAAAAACCGTGCACATGCTATTTCTATCGGAAACCATAAAAAATGGTGGAGCCTCTCAACCGTTACATGTAGGTTTCATCCGAAATCTATTTGTGTCCGGTAGGGCTTTCATTTAATTTGCAACACTATTGATCGTTCCTATTGCAGATATATTTGAACCTGCTGAACCAAGGCCGGCTGCTGCGCCAGAACGAGTTCTACGCGATGGACACGGCACGCCGCCGACGACAACTAATGAGGATATTCCTCTTCGACAAACTCGTGCTCATCACTGTGGTGTATAGAAAGGTCAGTGTCTACTGTTATGTCCAACACAGACACAAACAGTTGTGTGCACACAAACAAATACACGCCGCAGACAGCTAGGTTGTTCTTTTTTTGCATATTTTTGAGTGTCTGGGTATTTTTATTTAAAAACTGCCGTTGTTATTTTTTTTTGAGAACCTGCTGACTAAATTCTGACAGTTATTAGCAATCATTACTCTGACCATTAGTGTTTTAAAGATAACGCGGCATTAAACGAACCATTTAGAGTAAAAAGTCAATTACATTGTAGCATGTGAATATAATAATATTAATAAAGTCCGGAGACATAAAACTCTGTCTGAAAACGCGTTGTACAATAAATGACAAAGTAATTAACCTCATCGATTATGTAAATGTGGCCACATTAAAATTGCTCTAAAAGGAATCAATTAATACTTTACAAATAGGTCGGTAGTGAGTTAAGTAATTAAGTAGCTACTTAATTAATTACATAATGTTGGTTGCCATCGTCTGTTTTGACTAGAAAAGACGTCTCAGAGAATTGATCGACAGTCTTGCCTAAAGAAAACTTTGCAGGCATCGTAAATTATGAGACTGACTCGTGATAGACGTAAGTACTAATCGATGAACGTCGTATAAAAATTAATTATCAGCGAATCGATTATATAAATCGTATGCACTTTTGGCCTTGTTAATTGACGAGAGTTAAGCAGGTTTCCTTATTGCTAGTTAATTTTGATAACAATGTAAATATTTTGATAGGTACCTACGTACGTTAAAGTACATATTATGACGTAATTCACAAGACTTCCGGATGGTGACGCTCATCTGTCAGTTAATAAACAAAGTGGAGTAGTACTCAACAGTAATTAGCAATACAGACACTGCA
The DNA here is from genome assembly GCA_911387795.2 of Apamea monoglypha. Lineage (NCBI taxonomy): Eukaryota > Metazoa > Arthropoda > Insecta > Lepidoptera > Noctuidae > Apamea > Apamea monoglypha. The sequence goes on from OU426921.1 coordinate 12,056,441, forward strand.
TTTCGCGTATTCGTTCTGCAACGTGAATTGCACTTTTTATGATTGCATTTCAGTTTTAAACAATCGACTGCCCCACCTCTATCTCGCAGACATAAACTTTGTTTCAAAACAGCAGTTTCAAAATAAAATAGATAATGCTTGTTCTTTTCTCCTATCAACGGGAAAGTTTGAAATATTTTCAATTGAAATTTATTTCGTTATTATTTACGCTTATTTTTAGTTTTCAACAGTTCTCGATAATCTTTATAGTCGATAGTTTTTCTCTGATCTTTATATCTCGATAGTTTTTCTCTCATTTTCATTGAAGTCATCTTCCTATTACGTAATAATCTTATATATTAAGACAAATAAATTCATATTAATGTACCAAATTACATACGTTTAAGAGTATATACTAGTACACAAGAAGGTATCTAAAGGTTTCAACTTAATCATACTTGACCTATATTTTTTGGCATGAACAATATTTACTAATACGTCTTTGGATATGTACAGACGCCAGCACATGAAACTACTACAATCTGTCAAATTTCTTTAATAGATTTTCAACTTTATCGCTAAAACATTAAGTTTCAAGGTTGATTGGGAAAATTCTCTACTTAAGTATAGTTCAGAAATTGTATACAATGTGGAAGAATAATATAAACATTATATTGATGATATATTGTACCATTCATTCTACTCTAAGTCGTATGGCAATTAATATAGAGAGAAACTATAGCCCCAGAATCTAGGTATATAGTCAATGTTTTGATACAGTTACAATAGAGTGAAGGAATATTGATATAAGATTAATTCAACTATGCCAATGAACTTACGTTTTCTCTGATGACACGAGACAATTACAACCTTGTCATGAGAATGACAATACAAGTTATGAGCATCGATCAATAACGACGGACGTGAAAGTAATTTTGTATTTCACAAATTACCGCTGTTATAAATTGCTGTATTAGAGAAAAATATATCCTTAAATAAGCATCAGTGACATTATGACGCTAGTCCCCATTTCCCAGTAATGCTATACGATTTCGGATTATGAGCATTTCCCGCAAATTATATAGGTATTGGATAATTCCTTATGTAGATCAAATAGAACAATGTTTGGATGACTCATTATTTTAAGTGAGTCACGACTTATCAATGTAACAATAAAATTATTATAATTACACCCGTCTGTGCCCACTGTCGGCTGATATGATAAGGTACCTAGCTATTTCATGACAAACTTAATGGTAATTCAGTAACGGTTGGGACTTTTTATTGCTCTTCATGTTTATTTAAATGTGCCCTGAATTTAGGGAAAATACAGCAGTTGTGATTAAGAATAGATGTTCGATTGATAGGAAATGACTAAGTCGACATTGTAGTGTCTGCATCAATAAAGATAACTGGATTGACCTTTAAACTAGATTGTAGTATCTTTACGTATAAAATGCGTACGTCAGTGGCGTTAAATCGACCAAATATTTAATTAAGAGATAAAGCAATATGTGACTTCACAGAAATGAATTACCATTTTTGTTACACTGGCATCAAGATTTCACGTATCTTATCTAAGTACACAGTGTATTTTTATTCTCATTCTCCACCTGTGCTTTCCCTCTAAAAGCGCCCTCGCATTTTGCGAGTTTTTGCTCAGATTCGCTAAAATACAATAAATTCCAGTATTGGCAGAATTAAATTCCTTTACACAAACGTTGAAAGCGCTTTATTCAATACTCAACTTAGTCCGAGATGCCTTTGAAGTCGTTTAGAAATCAGTCAAGGGGTGACGTTTAAAAGAAAGATGACTTGCTAAGTATTGACTTGAACGCGGCGAATTTGAGTCGGAAACTAAAGAGCTTTACATTCACAATTGCTCGTTTCAGTCTGTATTACAAGCAGTTATTACTTTTATTTTTAATTTGATACCATTCGCTGCCACTTAACTTGCATCATAATGAGATATTGTGCGTCGGACGTTACGAAGTGTTTATGACGCAGACGCGACGCGCCGGCGTCGTCGCCGACGGAATTATCTGTATTCCATCATTCACAATTCGTGTACAGCTTCATAGTTCTGATACAAGTTTGTATCATTGCCGAGTGTCTTGAAGTTAACATAACAAAGGATATTCTGAGTAACAACTCAAATATTTTAGTCTTATCTCTGGAGTTAAAATAATTTAGACACTGCAGAGGTTCTCCACAAATTCAAAGTAAAGCTGGTTCTATGACCATGACATGTTGAATGAGTACGTAGTCAGTCATTGTCACGGACTTTATCAGCGCTTCTTTAAACAAAAATGTACATTAGTAGCTAGAGAACACACAAAAGCAAATTGTGAGATATTTTTGTAATGAAGTTTGTACACAATAGCAATGGTAGCGGGGAGAGTTAAATGACCTTGTCAATGCTACGGAACGACTAAAATACCACGCATCGTTGATTTCAGCTGTTTGATGCTACAGGAAATACGTAATACTGGGAGACTGTCCCATTGTACGAAGCTACTAATATCAACATAAATGTCGTTGTAGAACTGGATAGCGCTATACCAAAGCTAATATGACCGTTTGTCCAACGATTCAATGACTCCGATTTACATTTTTATGTAAAAATAAACTTGACATTGATATTCTGCTCTTGATATTAGTTTGAATTTGAAGAAATAAGATTAAAAACAATATGTTTTAATTCAAACAGCTACGTGAGATCAATTTTTGTTTGATGACCGTTTGTGTGTTTCATTTCTAATTTGGTTTTATAATAGCCAATAATGTTTCTCAGTTAATAATCAGGGTCGTGTTTTGGTTTTAAAGACAAACTCAATTAGGAAAACCTATTAGGTACATTAAAGTATCAAACATACTAATTGGCTAACTTCATATTTTCCAGCAACCTAGAGTGGAGTACTTCATATACAAGGACGACATACCAGTGGATGACTTGGGGATAACAGCGAAGGAACACGACCGGCACAAGTTCACAATCTGGTACAAGAAGAGGAACCTGAAGTCTTACAAGTTGGAGACCAGCGACCCCACGGTCAGGAACGCGTGGGTTGAAGGCATTACCTCGCTACTGTGGGACCAAGCCATGCAGAAAAAAGGTAATACTTTCCAAAAGTTCTATTTTCTCTTATGATTTCGTTACGATCAATAACCATAGCAGTGGTTGCGATTTGCGGTTTACAGAGTTTTATTTTTAGTGATTGCAGTATAGAATAGCATCAATTCTTTATGTTATCATAGAAGTACAGAGCCAAGCAGTGTCAAACGTCGTTGCACTCATAACATTATAAGGCTCACTGTGAGAATCTAGTTTTGCGTTGAAATCATAACCTCGCCACAACATGAATGAAAGAACTGGTTGTGTTTGTATTAGCAAGACCAGGACCAGTTGCCATAACTTATGTACTGGACACGGTAATTAAATACGATGGTTAAACGATACGAAGAAGAAAAGAAAATGTTTTCCGAGATAAACGTTTGAAAGATACATATCCAAGTTTATTTAATACCGAAAAGAGAATTGAGCCAATAGATAGATACAATTAGTTTTCAACAACATGCTTAGACCTATATGTACATATATTGCTGAAATTAGGCCGTATTTTATCTGTATCAACACTTACAATAATATGGCTGAAATATCATTTTACCCATCTAGATAACGGGGCATTGTTTTGGGGCAATTTATCAGCATTGGTTAAAATGTACCTAGATGTTGTTCAACGATTAGCAACGATACACGACCATCAATATCAGCACACGTTGATAAGGGCACTGCGTTGAAACAATGCACTGACTAATGATGCAATTTTAAGCACCCAATATTGTGTGACGAACTATAACATTCAAATTACATTATAATGCCAATGTCTATACTACGTTGTTTGGTTTGAAAATCCACTTGGGGACGTTATTTTCTTCGATTCCGTCATGATGTGGTAACGACCACTCGTAAATATTGTACTTGTCTCCATACTTCACTATTCTAGGTACATTATTGTAGAAGTTGCTCGCGAAAACAAAACACGCTCAATAGTAAACATTGCAAAGATGAGTGTAGCGTCACGCAATGCAGCAGGGTGTGACAAAGCGAGTCCGTCCTAAGTCGATAGAATTATGTACATATATCATCATTCAAACATTGCGTACGTCAGTGCAACGCTGTAATGTCCATGTATATGAAACCCCCTGAATGTTTCTATCAGTAGAAAGTATTTATATCTACTGAAGCAATTGGTAATAAAAACATCTTTAAATTAATGACCGAGGAAGCTTAGTTTTTATTAGTTCGGTAACCCATCTCCAACGATGAACATGCTACGTTCACGTGATGTTTTGATGTCTATTAATGTCATCATAAATGTATTATCGATTGATATTACCGTGCTCACATCTTCTATTGGACATTCGTTTCCAGTCATCAAGACCAACATAATAAACGTTACATTTAGATAAGTCACATTAACGTTAACTTAGAGCTCATTTCTCACAAAGAAATTCGTTGAGTCCATGTGGCACGCACGCTGAACCAAACTAATTCCCGTATAGTTAATGCGAACAAACTTTTTAATTGATCGTCATCTGCTCCCCGTATTATACGTGACGGAAGGAGCGGGGTTCTTTATCACAGGCTGACGCACGCGGGGTCGACGACATACTTTTTTATTGGACACTCGTTGGCAAGTTGCATGTGCACTGCGTTGCGTCTCGTCTGTGGGAACGTCAGGAACTCGACGTTTTTCTTTGACGCCGTTGTTTTGTAAATGCAAACGAATATGCAACGATCGCTCCGTTTGCTGGTTTACGCAAAACAAATTTAAGTATCGGTTGTACACTTAACAACACGTTTCTACGATCCTATCTTCGTATTTTTTATTCCTCTTTGAAGAACGTCTGTATTATCTAACTTGAACAACCTTTCCTTACGGATAATTAGATAGGAACATCACAAGGGAATGCTGCGACGAAAGTACGATCGTTTTGAACTCTCGCTGTTACAATGCCACATTTCTCGCTGAGATTACGCCGATAAGCGTAAACTGGTGTTTAAATCTTTCTGGTAACGCGTTTCTTTGTTACTCAGAGCTATTTAGCGACAATTGCTATTTCCTCAAATGTACAATGGGCTTTTGTCTATTGCGAAATCGGTATCATCGAGTCGGACTAGACGACTTGATGTATATGTGGATCATGTGTGTTGTGATTGTGACCGAGACAGTATTGTATTGTCGTCTTGTCGGAGTTCATTTAGCGTCTTACGTGAATTTTATCTAAACTATCGACTATGGTTACGGGCGTTTGATCGAGTTCTATTATTGTCTAACAGTGGAGTTTATTGATGATAGTGTAGTTTGAGCTGCCTCTCTATCGGCCGATGTCCGCTATTATTGAATTTTGGTTTAACAACAAGATCGTTGATTCTCACATTTTCTATCTGACACTGAGTATACGACGTTTACTTATAAACGTTTTAGTTCTATGATTTTTTAAAAGTTGATTGTATGTGTATATTGATCACTCTTGACTTGAGATTCTGGACTAAACTTTTCATCCTGCTCTTTGATAATATTCAGACGAGGACTTACATTTTCTCAATTATTTCAAGTATGCAGTTTGTAGCACAGTATTCAAATATCCGTTGAAAATTAAAACATCCGATGCGAATTTAATCATAACATAAATTATTTCTGTGAACACTTGAAAGACCGATATGATCTCAGGTTTTTTTATTTAAGATTGCTTTGTATCATAAGTTTATGGCGATCGTCCGTCGATCCATCGATCCATCGATCAACGACCTACTCAAGGCGTCGACACAGTCGATTAGCAAACCATACTGAGTAGTCATGCATATTAACTTCACAAACGACAATTGTATTACAGAAATCGTTATATTTTTCTGAATGGGGTACCGATGAACATTTTCGCGGTATCGTAGGCTTTATCTGGGTTGTTATCAGCTCCGCTAACGTAGAGGTGCGGCTTAACTTAGATAGCAGCGCTGCCTTATTATAAATCACATTCTAAAACTGTTGTTGTATCGATACTCGCTAATGTAAGGCCAATAAAGTTTTTCAAACTCAAAGCATTTATTTTCAGCGGGATTGTCCGAAAGGGTTACCGCTAACCCGGAACATATAGGGCAAAGGAAGGAACATGGGTGGGTTTTTTAGTTAGAGTCTGACACTCTCTTCCGCTCCACCCAGAGCAGGAGGGGTCATTTGATGAATTCCCATCCGAAAAAATAAAAAAAGCATTTATTTCAAATAAACCAATCACAGGCACTTTTGAACTGTCAAGGGGTCGGTCAGTCAGGAAGCTGAAGCTAGTTGCTCATTCCAAAGCGAAGTAGGTATCTAAGGAGAAGAACGGGCAAGAAACTCCACGGATACACTTTTATATCCAAATAATATGGTTACAAAGTATTGGTTACATCATTCATGTTGAAATTATGCATGTGAGATCGATGCAGAACGTTAAAAGCGTCCGTAATGAGAAGAGAAAACAATTCACATATTAAATTAAATTATAATAAGCCGTCTCAGGTAAGAGATGACCAGTCCCTACTGACGGCGCCCATTCACGAACATGACGTACGAGTATCTTTTTCCTACTTAACTTGTGGGTAAATGCAATATGCCCCATGTTCTATGTTAAAAATAGATTACTCTATAACTTTTTATAGATGTCTTAATAGCCAATAGAGAGATTAAAAGGTAACTGAATACCAAAGAACAGCATCCACCAGACTACTAAAAATAACCTACTGGCTTTCCTATGATGGATGCTACAGGAAAGTAATAGAAGAGTAGAATAGTCTTTATTATGTACACCATAAAAAGCATGCTACAAGAAATTCTTGTAGGATCTGTAGTTCGTGGGGTTAATGATTAGCAGGAGACTTCAGAATTGAAATATTTCTGTGATGACTATAATATATGTATCACATTATCCTTAATGATAACACAACTCGTTAACGTGATAAATAGTACATTTACACAATTTAGAAATTCATGACATACCGATAAATTATCTGAGATATGCCATCGATGTGTAATGTAATGCTTGCGGTCAATAGATATACCTATTGTTGATAATGTACATAATTTAGATATTATTGTCGAACAAAACTGTTTCATCTCGACCTTCGTTCTCCGTTATCAAAATCTATTTTTATTCTTTGTTACGACGAACTTGAAGGTAAAGAAGGAAAGTTATTTAAATAAGATTCATCTAAATTATTTAAACGTCGACAATCGTTTCAGTGTTGTTTTGACAAACGAGATGTCATTAATGTCTCATTGGAGAAAGTTGGGAGATCAAAAATGTATAAACGTCGTCGTCATAAATGCTAATGTTTCGAGCCATTTAGACAGTATATTTCTGTCTTTTTCATAATTGTTTGTGCGAATTCTGTCTTTTATTTAATTTTAAGTATAATCCCATAATAAACAACTGTGTGGATTATAGTTGGCAAAATGGTAGAATTAGACTACCAGCTACTGCCTCAGCTATATGTGTCAAATGACAAAATTTCTAATATCAAAATATTTTCGATTTCCAGAACTCCTTCTACAGCAGAGAAACAAAAGAATATCGATGGTGTCCATGAACAGCGAAGAGTCAGTGGAATCAGAGAGGAACGAAAATGACAAATGTAAGCACAAACACATATTTACAAACAACACTAAGAATGTGTCTTTGTAGCACGATAAGTAGTTTCGCTCATCGGACTTTAGACGATACGGAGCTAATGAGTTATATGTAGATAGTACAAGCCTAACACCCGGTTTCTGAATTGAGAACTTGTCACACTCTAGCTAGCATTACTTAGGGTGAAAGCGCGCTAAATTCAATATTGGCAAAAAACCTAACAATTAATTTTGAACTCCGTGGGCTATATTGAAGGTTCTCAATTCAGGAACCTGGTATAACTCATATTGGTTGAAAAGTCAGTGTGTCACGGATTTTGTCGCATCTTTTGTGACATATTACGAGTAAATCACAGTAGCGCATACTTTGCATTATTTTGCATACCGCAATAAGTGTGTCAGGACTGTCAAGTCTAATACATACTCACGTATCCGGTATGGATTTATAGAACACCAAGTTTATAACTGTAATTCACCCGTGTTGTATGCAATCCGTGTTACCCAGTTTTGATGTGATGGATTTGATATATAGAAAGTTACGTCATGATATTTGAGCTGCGTAACGTTGCAACATATATAGCTCCTTGCAAGATGATGAAATATAACCTTAAAAAATGTTGAGATTGTTGTTACTTTCAAATAATATAATAGCGTCATCTTGACAAACAAGTCAAATGATGCATAACATGATGAACAAACAATAGATCCAAATCTACAACACAGATTATAATATTTTTGAAAAATGCTGTCATCGAAGTCCTTCTAGAATTCATAAGTTCTAGAATATTCTTTGTGTTTGTGAATGTTGTAAATAACACTGTACCGTACCTGGCATATGGCACAACAAGTATTAGAAAAAGTTGTCCTTTATAGAACGCAATGTTTATCATTCATACCTATGGGACGGACTCTTTCTGATGCTTGATGTGACTTAATAAAGTTCTATCCAAACATATCAGAGCCGTGCCCACGACGTGGACGGACCTTGCTCGGTAAAAATATCGGTTTGTACATTTTATGTGAACTCGTTCACGTATGTGAAGCAGCACTGAAGCTCCATCGCCGGCTCGGACACGGATATCCGTGCCCGGGCCGGCCCGGGGACAGCCTTGATATGTATGGATATATCTTGAACTCCCGGGTACTGTATGTCACCAATTACACTGAGTACCAATGTACCATCTCTGCTGCAGGTCTGTTAGATGGTTACGTTCTCGTGAAGTCGCACCAATGAATTGCTTTGTAGGTCAGTAAAGTTTAGGCACGCTTCCAAACATTACACCTTGTATCTGTTCAGCTTTCGTTTTCTTTGGCTTCGCTTTTGTGGATTAACGGGAGAACGGAAACTATACTGTAACAATAAAAATCTGTGGACTTTTATTATTTTGGATAAACTATTGGAATTTTCGAGAATTATCAACACTACTGGAGATATTTAATAAGCATGTGCTCCTGTGTATTCAGATGATAAAATCCTTGCCTGGCATAATGAAATAATATATTTATTCCGTAAATAGCATATCGGAATAACTTTTACACATTCAGTCATATTATAAAAAATAAATAATCTAGACGAGGTCGGCGTTTCCTATCTGAATACTCTGAGAAGAAAGGCTGAAACAAACTCAGAGGTAACAGTCTCTTTTAAAGTCCAGACATAATCTTGTTCAGAATAAGAACTATGAAGAAGAGGAGAACAGATTTGGTTTATTTTGCAGTCCAGCTTTGACTGAAGTTAAAACAAAGCTAAGGACCATATATGTTTGTAGTAGTGTAGTCAATGGCAGCATGCAGGATTGTAGTTAGTAGTATATACCCCACGTAGATCTAGATTACTTAGTAAATCTAGGGGTTGGTTTTGTACAAAGTGTCTTGAAGAGGTTCCAATAGGCCAGTGATCCTTGTGTTTAAGAGGGATTCAGAAACCTGAGTCACACATATTCCCATTTTACCTGTGCCGTAAATCCTAGGACCCAAATTCGACATTTCTTTACACTTGAATTATTGAACGGCCTAAGCTATCGACTCAAAATATTTATAGGTCTAGAAGTGGTTCAGTATAAAGCTTACTTTAGCCGACATCCCCTCCAGCTTTAAAATAAAACTGACATCTATTCTCACTTAGCTTACCTATCTTTTGGCTACAGTTTGTTCATTGTATGGATTGTTTTTAATATTACTTCGCAAATGGTTCACTTACTTCGTTCTTGGTGGTGGTTGCTGGGTTCACTGATCTATTTTAAATAACAGTTCCTCTTGTATATGTTTTTCATAATCGTGTGTATGTTGATGTAAATTAATGGAGTAATTTGTTAATTACAGATAATTCTCTGCGTGGAGTGCCCGGCGAGTGCAAGAGATTAGGCATTGTAGATAAGAAAGTAAGAAGAACCACCTGGTACTGTGAATGAGTCCCACCTGACAACACTACTGATTCACTTGACTTTCCTGCATAAGGAATAGGACTAACTTCCCGACATCCCATGGCGGGGGAATATGTGTGTTTGAATGTGGTAATGTTGCTCAAAAATGTATGAACAAATTTTGATGAAGTGTAGAAAAAAATATTGTCAGAATTTTGAAGATAAATATTTAAAATTTCTGATCGACTGATACAGATACCATTGAATCCTTGTACTCAGGATTGTAAACTTAATGATCACAATAGATTAATTTTAATGCTATAAATAAACGTGCTTCTGTACGATACGATTAAATGCTAAGTTGAGAATAATTTAAAAATAAATAACGAAGAAAAGCAAACAAAAACATCTTTGTTATATCCGAGAAAAGTCGAAAGTTTTTTTTGAAAGTTGTAGTAAAGAATTCAGCAATAGTATATTTAAATTCAAAGAGTACAGGACTAAAACTTAATACTATAGTGTAGTAGATAAATCCAAAGAAAGATTTTATGGATAGATAAAAATAAATTTAATGCTCTAAAATTATTACTTAAGATTTATTGAAAACAGCAAAACGAGAGCAGAACTCTTGCAGGATATAAATAAGATATAGCATCGCCAAAGCATCGCAATAGAAATTTTACGATATGTACGAGAAATGTGATAAAACGTTATTCGAAAATGTATTATACTTTATGTTATTATGGTAATTTCAGTCATTATTTTATGGGACGTATATGTTACAGTGTTATTTAGTGTTATCTTTTTTGTAAATAAGTATTATTGTATCAATAAATAAATGTATATCGTCCGATGTAAAGTGAATAATGTAAATGTTAAATTAATTACACATATTAAATAAATGTATTATTTTCATCACGTATTTATTTTATTTTGAAATTGAAAGTAAATTCCAGAACACCTTTGCTATAGTAAAGTATTATTTATTTATTTTACAATAAAATCGGTAATGTGTACTGCACCGGATTTTTTGTAGGCATGTTTGTAGGCAACTAACCTTAAGTTTATATTACCTACCTAATATTTTTTACCTGCGTATTGAGTTTCTATTCAAAATATTAAGTTATGGTCAACGGACCACGCGGACGACGACGACATCCCTGAAGTGACCGGGGTAGAACTGAGAGTGGCGGTAGGAAGGCTGAAGGCCAAAAATACCGCCCCAGGACCCGACGGCTTGCCAGGTAAAGCCTGGGTCCTGGCCTCGAGGGCTCTCGGGCCTCGACTGGAGGCGCTCTTAAGCGCATGTTTGGAGAGAGGCCAGTTCCCGCTTCGTTGGAAGACGGGGAAGCTGGTCCTCATTCGGAAGCCAGGGCGCCCAGCGGACTCTCCGTCCGCATACCGGCCCATCGTGCTGCTCGACGAGGTGGGCAAGCTCTTTGAGAGAGTAATTGTAAACCGCCTCGTCGGGCACTTGGTGAGGACGGGGCCGGATCTTGCGGACAGCCAGTTTGGCTTCCGCAAGGGGCGCTCGACGGTGGACGCCATCATGCGCGTGAGAGCCCTCACGACGGGGGACGCGGTGTCCCGGGGTGGGGTCGTCGTGGCGGTGTCACTCGACATCGCCAACGCGTTCAACACCCTGCCCTGGAGCTGCATTGTGGAGGCACTCCGGTATCACCGAGTGCCGCCCTACCTCCGTCGAATAGTCGAGGCGTATCTGACGGACAGAGCCGTCAGCTACCCCGGTCGCGATGGGGAGTGGAACCGGCGAGAGATGTCGTGCGGTGTCCCGCAGGGATCGGTTGTGGGGCCGTTCCTGTGGGACATCGGCTACGACTGGGTGCTGCGGGCCGACCTCCCTGATGGCGTCAGCGTGGTTTGCTACGCTGACGACACGCTGGTCCTGGCGCAGGGGAGGTCGCATCAGGCGGCGGCCGACGCGATGACACGCGGGGTTGCGATAGTCGTGGAGAGGATCCGGCAGTTGGGTCTCGAGGTGGCATTGCACAAGTCCGAGGCCATGACGTTTCATGGGCCCCGGAACGCGCCACCACCGGGATCCCAACTAACGGCAGGAGGGGTTCACATCGGCATCGAGACGACGATGAAGTACCTGGGTCTCGTCCTCGACAGCCGGTGGAACTTCGTCGAGCACTTCCGACGTTTGGCCCCCAAACTGGAACGGGCTGGGGCCGCCTTCAAGCGGCTCTTGCCCAACCTGGGGGGGCCAAACGCCTCCTGCCGGAGGCTTTACGCGGGGGTCGTGCGGTCCATGGCCCTATACGGGGCCCCGGTGTGGGCGCGTTCACTGCGGCTGCGAGCCGCCCACTACCTGAACGCGCCCCAGAAGGTGGTAGCCGTAAGGCTAATCCGGGGCTACCGCACGATCTCGCGCGAGGCGGCAAGCCTCCTTGCCGGACCGCCGCCATGGGATCTGGAGGCGATAGTCCTCGCGCGCCTGCATGAGTGGCGCGCGGAGGCACTACACCGGGGGGAAAGTCCGCTCCCGCGGCAAATTGCTGCGGAGCGGACGGACCTCCGGCTCGATCTCATGGCGACATGGAAAGAGCGACTGTCGCAACCCAGCGCAGGGCACGCCGCGATAGCGGCGATAAGACCCCTCTTTGAGGAGTGGCTAGAGAGGCGCCACGGCGCCCTCACCTACCACCTGACGCAGGTCCTCACCGGACACGGAAGCTTCGGGAGGTTCCTGCACATCATCAGGCGGGAGGAAACGCCCGGGTGTCACCATTGCCAGGATCGCCCAGAGGACACGGTGGAGCACACGGTGGAGGTCTGCCCCGCTTGGGCGGAGCACCGCCGTGTCCTCGTGGAGGCGATCGGCAGCGGCGGCGGCCTCTCGCGCCCGGCCCTGGTGCAAGCCATGGTCCGGAGCGAGAGGGAGTGGGAGGCAGTCGCCTCCTTCTGCGAAGCAGTCATGCTAGCGAAGGAGGTGGCGGGACGGATGAGGGAGAGAGCCTCCCGTCCCAGCCGCCGCGGGAGACGCCCCGGGCGTCGGGAGTCCATTGGAGACTACCGGCCACCGTAGGCGCGGGCCTGCGGGCGGAGAGCAATGGGTAGCTCACCGCCCGATCAGGACCAGGCCCGTGCCGGACGGCGCGTAAGTGTTCCACGCGCGCCTCAAAGAGATGTCAGCATAATTCGAGGGGCCCCTTAGGGCCGAAGCCTGCCGGGGCAGCGGGATTGTCCGGAAGGGTTACCGCTACCCCGGAACATAAAGGGCGAAGGAAGGAACATGGGTGGGTTTTAGTCAGTAAGAGTCTGACACTCCCTTCCGCTCCACCCAGAGCGGGAGGAGTCATTTGATGATTTCCCATCCCAAAAAAAAAAAAAAAAAAAAAAATGGTCAAGCAAAAACAATAGCATAGCATAATACATGTCACTGCTGGGACACAGGCCTTCTCTCCTCTCCTCTCTGTGAGAAGGAATGGGCCTTAATCCACCACACAGGACCAGTGCGGGTTGGTAGATGTCACATGTCTTCGAATATTTGGTCCTAGAACATGCCGACATGCCAAGCGATAATAGCTCAAATTAATTATGACTAGAATTCCCGGACAGTTCGGTGTCCAGTGGCTTTACAGCTCTCTGTAACTGACATTAAATATCTTCTATTTTCTGATAATGTCAACTGAAATGCTTTTGTGGACATTAATGGGCGTTGCTGCCTTTTATTATTACGTTCTACTAGTCACCAGTGGCTTACAAGTAGGATTTACAGTAGACAGGAACGTGTAAATTCTTGAAAATTCAATGTAAAATGTACTCTCAGAGGAAACAGCAACTTTGTATAAAGATTTAGGTTATATTGTATCACATACGATTCTTGAAGGTGGAAGTTTTTAATAAATCTTGATTATGGAAAACATTACCCCGCTGCGGGGTAATTGCGTAACACACTATCAGTAGCAATGGGTTTCAATTTGACAGTTCAACAACATTCATTGCGTTTTTTACGTTGTTGTGCAGATAAATTGTTCGAACATATAAGGCAATGGATTAGCAATATCCTTCAAAATGATTCAGATTATGATTGATAGCGTGTTCGTGTGTGTCGTCTCTGTGTGAGAAGAGGCCTCTGCCCTGCAGTGAGCAGTAATAGGCTGGTATCATTTTATTCATGAAAATTGTAACCATTTTTCAACCCCGATTTATCAATCATTTTAGTAATTTAGACTTGTATTTATTTCGTGTCACCTATTTTCTGTTTTATGTGTCAGGCCATTAAAATGAATAACCAAATTGAATGTATTATCGTGGTAAATTAAAATCGTGTACTGCACCTTAATTGCGTAAAACACTATTAATCTCAACCTGAATAATTTTTAAGGATATTGCTAATCCATTGCTTCATATGTTCGAAAAATTTGTCTGCTCAACAACGTAAACAACGCAATGAATGTTGTTGAACAGTCAAAATGAAAGCTATTGCTACTGATAGTGTGTTACGCAATTACTCCGCAGGACCATTCAATAATGAATTTATACCTACTACCTAAAAAAAAAAACTGATTTTAACACGTCTATTTTTGTTGTAAAAAGCGAACGAAATAAAGCTCTAGTTTTGTCAATACTCAAAAATACAAGTATCGGCTCCGATAGGAAAACATTTTCTGAAAATAGATACATATTTTTGTTTTTTATACTAGCGTGTGTGTGTGTGTTTGTTCATCGATAGCCAGATTGATAGGTTTGCGAGTGTAGTTTCACTCTTTAGTTTTTGATATCCCGATGGAGCTTGATTTTTTAGTACGTAAAGATATTGTGTCCATGGCGACACCGTGTGATGGCTCGTGATGTTTGCAGGTTTTTATGAATGCCTGTAAATATTGACTGCTAAATATGAGGAAAATGATGATTTCGTATTTTGACACCTTAATGTCAAATTGCAATCTGTAATTTCATGACGGCTGGAAGAAGAAGCCAGCTTTTAGGAAACCGTATATTTATGGGCTGCAATAATAACGTAACGGTGAAACAGTATTCTATTTTTTTAATGTATGTTCGCCGCTCGGGCATAACTTTGTCACATATAGATGGATACGTTATGCCTCAGGGGTGGTCCCATGTAGATTTTATTAACTTTACTGGCCAATTTTTGTGTTAGCTTCAATAATACGATTTTTTCCGCTTACTTTATATTGATGATGTTTTAATACCTTCCTGTCACTGGTATTTACATAGCAAGTAGTGTTATATGAACTTGTGTGCAACAACTAAAAAGTGAAAAACAGAAACTTTTTCACAATAAAAAAAAAAAACACTACTTACCAAGTGAAAAGTTACTTTAATTTCGGAAGTCGGTGTCAAAAAACAAAAATGCGGAACCAACGACACCGACTTCCAGTAAGCAGTTTAATAAGTTATTTTTAACTTTATAGTGTTTTATTTTTGAAAGTCGGTTGTTTATTTGGATTTTTTTTTTATAGTTTGTAAGTTGTCACAGGCGCCAACATATAGTGCCGCTGGTTTGGTTAATAAGAGCCAACTAAGGAAGAAAATGAAGTATGATTTTCAGCAAAGACTGCTGCTTATCCTGCTCGTTGGTGTAATAAAGTCTAATAGTAGTAGGGGACTGGAACGTATGTCGTAGGAGTAGATAATAGGCTCAGCAGCAGTTTTCAACGGCAGGAATCAAATGAGCGCCATGCAGAGAAATTGTAAGCGCAGTGCAGTTCATTGCTGTAAGTATTTCAACAGGGTTATGTTTAGCAATGTAATGAAACTTATGTTATTGTAAAAAGCTAATTAAACCATGATATTAATTTTTTTTTTAGAAATTATTTGAAAATCTATCTGCATGCAATCTCGACCTCTAAAACAATCTTATTAGTCGTAAAAACGTAAAATGAAGTAATGAAATACATTTACCTGAAATCCGCAATGCGAAAAATTATGGCTACGGCTGCGAAGTGGGGCGGAATATTCTACCTGAAGGCTAAATTTTATTGCCCCGCGCTGTTTTCAAACAATTGCATTAATAGTGTATCAACGGAGCGCCTCGCCGACTTCTTTACGGCTATGGAGTCGGGCGCCGGAATACAATTAAAGTTTTAATATTTTAACACCGTGAAATCACAATTTGAACTGGAGCCGTGAACACAACTGGCATAATTAAATACATAAAATAAACTAATTTTCGTGCTCACTTGCTATTTGTTTCCTTGTATTCTTCACTAATTTAATCCTGGTTTGCTGCCTACTTGTTTTAAATATGATTTATGCCAATAAAGAGAGCGAAGTTTTGAAGAGATAAACTCCAGAATTGGGAGACCAAAGAACAAAAATATTTAACTGTCAGCCGTCACCTTCTCTTTTATGCGGAATTTATAAAAGCTGCGTATTTTGCCTAGTAGGCATTTTCACGAAAAACACAACCAAGCGCGGTGGTTCATTAGCTCTACCGAAACGAGAAAATTATATAATTCTAAAATAAAGCGGACGTTTATCTATCATACAATAAAATTAGCAGAAGAAAAGACAATTTATCGAGAAACTTTATTTAGCCAACTACGATTGTCGCTGAAAATTGGCTCGTTGGTACAAATATACAATTCTTATTATTTTTTTTTGTGTTCCCAACAGCAGTTTCGTACAAAGAGCAAAATGACGTCTCAGCGGATGGGGTGGTTTACTGCGCCATTTCTCTGAGCCCGACTTGTTTCGACAGGAGTTCTTTGGCGGCGTCTTTAACACTCCCTCGAGGGTTCATTTATATATTCGCAACACGGAGCCGGCAATAAAACTGCGTTATCCTGGTCATTATTTAGTCATCGCCCAGCCTCCTCGCCTACTCTAGGAAAATAAAATGCATTCGAATGACTCTTGTATGTACGGTGCAATTTCATGCAACATCAAATGTACCGCGGGTCGTAACTTTGTTTATGATCTTTGTATTGAAAAAGTTTTATATGATGTCATGAAAAAATATTTGGTAGTTTATATGTTATTTTTATCATATCTGCATTTAAAGCGCTTTTGTATATTCACTTTTCTTATACTAAAACCACAATTCAAATCAATCTTTCAATCTGTATTGGTTGTGTGTTGTGTTGTTATTTGTATTGGTTTGGTTGCAGTGTACTAAATCCAGAGTTATTGTAACATTATCGAGAATCGTTAGTTAGGGGACTGGTCACGGCCGGTTACGAGCAAGCCATTTTATGAGGCGGCTCTGGGCGTCGCCGCTAAATCTCCTTATTTATCCGGGAAAACATAAACCGAGGTCTCAGCAAAAATTAATTGGCTCCCACGCTCCTTCTTGGCACATTAACTATTTCATGGTTTATTGTTTTACGTGTTGTTTTGTAGCTCATATTGATTTCTAGTGGGACAACATTATTTTACTCCAGCTCGGATATTTAGAACAAGTTCATTTTATATTTCATTCTTGCACAGAACTGGAGTCTGAATTATTCAAGACCTGGCACTGTGTGTCGTATAGATAATCTTCAGAGCATGTGTTATCCAGACTACTTTACTTTTTATTTTTATGACGGGACCAAATTTGGCGTGTTGTTGAAACGACGGATCATAACCGTTGGACACAGCAACTGTTTGCAATCCTATCCGTAAACCTGGCATTGTTTTGTTCACAGACAGTTTGAGGTTAGAGTGAATACCAGCTTTAAAGCTTTGGGTTAAGGAACGTTTTCGTGTTTGTATTGTCATTGTTGTGGTTGCATCCATTGGGACCTCTCCTTACTCACGCGTGGCGATTTTATTTTAGTCGCTATAAAAAGAGCTTGCTTTCAACTGGCACTTCTTAAAGCGCAGCTTGCGGTACGAGCGGACACACTTCATTAGGGCCTCCGTATTTGTTGCGTTATAAAACTTTGTAGTTTT
This sequence comes from Apamea monoglypha, assembly GCA_911387795.2. NCBI lineage: Eukaryota > Metazoa > Arthropoda > Insecta > Lepidoptera > Noctuidae > Apamea > Apamea monoglypha. Next base: position 12,074,322 of record OU426921.1, read on the forward strand.
TTATTCGAGGTCTATTCGCCAGACAGAAAAACGACTTTCGCAATGTTTGAAAACAACCTTCGATTCCGACAAAAGAAAATGGAAAGGAATGTTTTAAAAATGAAACACAAGAATATTTGTTTAGTAATCCAGTTTAAATTCGTGCTTACACGAGACGTTTCATATAGAAAGGAACGCAACAATGAGCATGGACTAAAGGTCGCACATGCGGCCACCCGGTGCGTTGCCAACTACAACTGATGAGATTGGAGGAGCTCCAGAACTATGCACCTGCCTACTGGTACAGACGTCAACTGCTCTATACTTAATCCAAACATTTAGTATTCGTGTTATCGGAAATATTTTATTGATATTTTACTCACTCCGTTCGCAGAGTCTTTTAATATTGGATCTGCGAAAGTATGAAGGTACGGGATTTTATTTGCTTAGAAAAAAGTATTCTCTCTAGCCAAATTTCGCCGAGCCGAGGTTAAGGTACATATTTTTATGTATTCGGCCGTAAACTTGGAGTATAGTTTTATAGACATGTTTTTCAAAGTGCGACGAGTTTTAAGAGGGATTTCTTTTTTCGGGAACGAGGCTGTCGGTCGTATCATAAAGCCTTTTTGTATCCACATTGGCAAATTACGTGGGCGTGTCCAGTTAATCAGGTGTCGTTGTTTAGACACCATATCACAAGCTGCAGTGATCCATTGCGATGGCCGCGTAATCCCGGCTAGAGGCTTTGTCTCACGTCCAGCTTACTTTTATTACCGTGCCTGCATCGCGAAATAAAACAAAATTGGCGGGAATTTATGGGCCACAGCCCCAGCATGGCTAGTGGGGTGGAAAGTTTTCAATTTGAAACGAATAACTTGTTTGTCTCGTGTAATAAGGAGGGTTTTGCAGCCAGTAATATGGGGCTGCAATGGCTGTCGCGGGCTTCCTTAAAACTACTTTCTTGGTTTTATTACCTAAGTGCTGTGGGTGGGCGTAACTCTTGAAGGTGTGTGTTTATATAGTGGTTACAATGTTCGCCATAAAACTACACCTACTGGCAATAAGCTGATCGGAATTTGGGTGGAGTAGTTACTTACATGGTGGAATGTTTCAGATAGAACATGGAACAAGGGTTTTAAAAACGTGATAGGTATTAGTGAAGCTTGGATGTACCAGAATTTCCTTAGCATGGCAACAGCGGCCATTGCCCTTTCTCCAATATCTCTCCGTAGGAACCCGAACAATAAACTATGTAGGCTTTTTCGTTATTAATACGTGTTGAAGATCACGATAGATATGAATTCAGGACGTTAAAAGACTTTATTTCAGTTTTTGAAATGAAGTATGCTAGACAATGTAAGCGGGTTAATGACCGCTATTGACACGCAAAGCGACTCAGGTATAGTCCTATCTACCATAATTTTTAAAGAAGATTTTTGTCACTAATTAAAAGAGAAACGATTTTCGAAATAGTTTCTGCCATAATTTAGAACCAAAATGAAACCCCACATTCAATTCATTTGAAATCATCCCCATACATCCTACTTAACAAGCACGCTTCGTTATCACCAACGAGCGCTGCACGTACAATGACATTGTGGCGCCTCCCGCCACTCCCGCGACGTTTACCGACCATAACATTTCTTCTGCCAGCAAATTGAATGTTAAAGCACGTTACCTGCCCCTAACTGAATAAGTTATGAGCTCCGAGCTATTGGTAATGAAACCTGAATGACCTCGGGCGTGTAAACCAACTGCAGGATGGAATTTCCGTGTTTACACGACTACGCCAACTTTATTCTGTAGCGCTAAGTGCCACTTCCAAATATACCACTGTAAACCAGTAAACGACCCAAAGATATTGTTTCTGTTTGAAAATCAAACATTCCAAATATTGCGCTGTCGAGTGGAGGGGCTAACTTTTGTTTCGCAAATAAATCTGACAACTTTTATTTGGGATTTATCGATTATTTTGTTTGGTCTGCTAATTTTATTTTCTTTATTTAGTTTTTATGCTTTTCCCAAATGGTTTTAGTTTCAAAGGAGAGTTAAGTTTTTATTTGGAAGAGGTTCATCAAACCTGTGCTTGAAGAACTAATTTTACGTTTACTACTTCAGCGAGTGTACTTAGCAAGTCAGACGTGACGTTATCATGGCACTAAACACAAGGTTTTATTATTGTTTACTTCATTGAACTCGGTATAACCTGGCTGAAGATACTTCAAAGCGGTGCAAATGAACCATTATTTAAACTCAAAGTCTAGATCCTGAGAACTTCCCCAGAACTGACAATGAGTTGTATGAATACATTTTTCTGCGACATTTAACACAGAAAGTAAACCCAACGCGAGGTTCCGGGGAAGGTTTTCCTAGGAACAATAGGATTGGGTAAACAAACCAAACTGAATAAATTTCTCGGAGAAGCAAGTCTCACCTAAAGTTTGTGAAGAATGCCAGTTACTCAGTTAGTCTCGATCCTAGCCAGCCAGTAGAACTTTCTATTTTTCGATTGCTCGTGTTACTGAGTTGGCAAATGTAGTTTAGCTGGTAGTTCACGCTGTCGCCGCTTCACAACTGAATTTCATTGCTAACTTATTTTGCATTGTGTTGCTATAAGTAGACGCTGGTCACAATTCAATATATTACACACTCTATGCAGGTCTTCTCTTGGGAAAGCTTTTATAAAATTCTGCCAAGTAGAAAATTTCTTATTTTTAAATGTAAATAGATAGAATAAATAATGACGATTCTTTCGTTCTTTTTAGTAAGTATCTGCAAAGTTGGGCAGTTTTCCGAAGTTTTACAACAAATTGTTCTTAGCTCTTTGAGTAGATAAACTTTTCAATAGATCATCTAATCCATTAAATCCATAGATACCTATCCGAGATTGGTACGTTGTGGAGTATGTGTGACAGTCATTACCCGGTTTGTTGTAATAGTATGTATGATGCCAATTTCAAGGTGCCATTTATAATAGTTTTATTTTCAAGTTGGCCTGAATTCTTTAGAGGTCAAAGCAAACATAAAAATCAGATTTATGGCAGTTAAACAATAAAATGGTCAGTTAAAAGCCTAACTGCATTATAACTAGTTCAGAGCACTTCAAGGTTGTGTTCGAATAATTTAGTTAATTTATTTAGAAACTATGCTTAGAATGACTGTAGTCATAATGTATCTTGTAGAAACAGGCCGTTCTTGCGGGGGTTGTCGAGACAATGTTCTTGCGTCATTAGTAACGTCTCAGGCGGCGATTATCAAAGCAATCAGCCGTTCTGCAAACTGTTACCATCCGACTGGCTGGCGATAGGGCTAGCGGCCTGTGTCGATGTTTTTTTTTCAATCTCTTTTCGTATCGATATCGAGCCGCGCTGCGATACTGGAATTGAATTGATATTAGTGTTTTCTGGAAACGAATCTCAATGTTATTATTATTTGAATCGACGCGAAAAACATTCGTTACAAATCAATCTGTTGTCGAGTGCGTAATAAAATTTTAGTAGAACGTTGATTTTATGTTTTAAATGTCTCTAGAGAGAACAAGTTCGTTTCAAGAACACAATGTTTGCAAAGAGATTTCACACCCGAACAATTTTCCACTGTATCGATAGTTTTGTAATTCTCATAAAAACATCACTAAGGCAATTGAGGAGTGTTTGCTCGAGTTTGAGCGGCTGCGGCGCTGGGCGGGCGGAAGTGGTCGAGGGCTGTTCCTAGTTTAACTGTTGCGTCACTTGATTGTCGCCGCCGACCGGCGCCAAGTACTCTTACTGAATTCAGTCTCACGATTCACAACCCGTTTATATTTATTATTTTAATACAGTACTAACACTGAATTGTTAAAACTAATAAAAGTTAAAATGCCATCGAGCCCGCCAGCTGGAGACAAAATTAATTGTGAATTTCCACTTTTTCTTTGTATTTTTTCCTGGCGAATCCAAAGCCGATCTGTCTGTTGATTTAAAGACCCGAGCTCTTGTAATTTAATATCGATATCGGATTACAGGCAATGGACTTTACATCTCGCATTTACATACGAAATAAAAGTAGGTAGATATAAAAAGATTAGGGAGTTAAGTGGTGAAAATCGGGACAGTAAAAGTGATTTACATTTAACTGAGAGCCAGGAATATATACTTCGAATTACTAAAGCAATTCGGTGCTTAATTCGTAGGCCAGCCAAGAAAGATGGGCGGCCAAAGCTCCCGGCGCGCCCGGCACCCGACTTTAATTACAACGCAGGTTTATTCACTCTAATTTCGGGAATTTTGCATTCCCCGCGCGAACCGCGGAAGGGTCAGAGTAAAAGAAAATGACATTCGTTATTCTATTACGTTAGGCAAAGGAGCAAAGAAGAGCTCTGTAGGCACTGGTAATTACTTTTGTGTCGGTATTATATCAACAGGATCTGTTTTGGTAATAGTAATCTGTAGCGGGAGTGGGTCCGGCCATTGTGTCGCGGATAGACCGCCCCGCCATGCGTAATGAGAAAATTGCTCCTTTTTGTTGTTAGTCATGCCTCTCTGCAATCAGATAAAGGATTCCACGATTTACGTAGTACGTAGTTTCGCGACTTTTGGTGAGGTATTGTCGTATTTTTTTGTTTGATGTTTTTGGAGTAAAGTAGCTAAGATTTTATACAGCGTTATGTTCAGCGAATTAACCTACTAAGGGAAATGTAGGTTTTTAAGACTGAAAATGTATTTGCCTTAAAACTTTTGTTCATCAATTTGCACAAGACATAATTATTGTAAGTTTTGGGCCATTAATGGTTGTTCGTAGAGCAACTTTGAGTCGGATGTAGGTTAAGACCTGTGTAGTGTGCGCGTGCGCCTGTGGCCGGGCGCCCGTGGGGCGGTGCGTCGGCCGAGCTGCTCAAATGGGCGAAGTTTTCTTCTCTCGGTCGTTACGAGGCGCGAATTGCCCGCGTTACAATTACTGCGCGGCCCGCCATATTTATGCCAGCGGTAACCAAATTGCCCGATATTATTCCATCCCATTGAGTGCGAAAAGCGCAAATTAAACCGATTTTATATTGGACGATTTTCCTCCAGAGCGGGGGCGAGATATGTTCGTTGTTAGATAAGAAGCCGAGAAGATTGCGTTATGAAATAAGAAAGGAATTGCACGTTATAAAGAGTTGCTTTCGAATAAATAAGCCGCCGCGGTACTTGGTGCGTTTCTGATTGCGATTAATTTTGTTAACTGTAGGGGTTTGTTAATACCTAAGCAATATCTAAATCTGGTGATTTAATGTACTTACGTTGGTTTTATGTTTAGAAACCAATAACCAAAATAATCTTATGTTTTTTAAAGGATTTTTTGGATTTTATTAGGAGCATTCTGATGGCAACACCAGCCACCAGTAGTGGGTAGGTACAAATGTCTTAAATTACGCATGAAAAATGAAAAATAAATTTGAGTGCTTCTATTTTAAGCACATTGGTTTAAAAATTAAATACAGCCATATAACAAAGGTAGGCAGTAGTAGGTATAATAGGCAGTAGAGTGTGGTGGAGCAGGTTTTTATTTTAAGTGTTAAATTCATTATATTTTTAAAAGTTTAAAAGCCTTGTTGTTGTACAGTTCAGACCGGCATTTGATTATGTTTTAAATAAAAGTATCGTCGGCGTGTTCAAGCCGGCTCCGGCCGTCGAATAAACCGCGAAACACTAGTAAAATTTTACAACTGAGTTGCTCCCCGCTTCTCGCATAAGCGAACTGTTAGAAGAAAATGGAAAAGCAACCGAAAGATATATCTCTGAGGGGCCCAGATATTTGGTAAACTATATAGCCTAATGAAAGTGAACGAGGGCGGCCGGGCGCTAACAACTAATTGGCTATTCCGAAAACTCATTTGAACACAAAATGGATTCTGTATTTAAATTTCAGCATTCCGTAAAACAACGGCGAAAGTTAAATGCATAGGGCATTTTGGTTTCCATGGATTTACTTGCCATTTATCGGTTGGATTACTTCGACCTTTTTTGGTGACGCTACAACGCATGAACGACAATGCGAACGACCTACGTTCATGTTGAAGTGTATTTTTTACTAAATGTTCTTCATTAGATAACTACCTACTATCTATCTAAGTGTTTTGTGAACAAATCCTAACAATAGCTCTCTAATATTGAAAAATATCGCTTAATTCGAACTCGAAATTGAGTTGGTCCGATGTCATCATTATTCAGCAGCACAGGGTAGGTACATTCGAGCTGCTTCTGGGAAATCCAACGTCTGGCTCGGCTAATGACGGGTGCGCTCTGAATACTGAGCGGCCAGCCTCCCACATGGACCACCTACCACTCTATAAACAGCCATCTAACTCCAACGACTGTGCTCCAACTTATGACAAATACTTCCAATATTCGTCCTTGGAAGCGGAAGCACAACTAAAAGTTATTATAAATCAAATAGTTCACTTTCTCTGTCGGGTTAAATTGTGTTTTGTTTAAGTCGCTCGTTCCGCGTGCGTCTGCTCGGGTGGCTCGCGACATATTGTCTGAGAACTCCGCCGACGCCTCTCCAATAAATAAGCAGGTCACATATTGAAGGGGGCAAAGGGGGAATACAATTGTAACTTTCCTGCTCCGGCTTACGGGAAGGCAAAAGTTTAAAAAATACAAGTTTTCTTGCCCCTGGCTCGCGGGCACGCATGACAACGTTCGCACGTACGCGCCGGACGAGCCGCGCGCATCTTTTTAAATATGTTTTACTTACCTTTCAAGAAATAGAAAGTAATTGCTCTTTAAAAAAATCGTAAAAATAAGTTCCGAAATGTATTATCATTGGTATGCGGTAACCATCCCCCGTAACGTTAGTCGGAATAAGAATGAGGATCCATTAAAATATCCAAAGATTTAGTGCATGACAAGCAGCTACTCTTTCAGAAGTCCTTTCTCCACGAAAAAACTGAGCTTATATTTGGATGATCCTTTCAATAATTTAACGGGCGATGCGAACAAAAGCGGTTTGAAATCGAAGCTTATAAAAGGCCGATGTTAAGTGATCGATCAGGGGTAGAAGTTGTTAATCTTGTCTCGCGCCGCCGAAGTTCCGGTCGGTAAGTTCTGAATATTACTTAAAGAGAGCGACACAACAAGCAATTAGTATGCAGCAGGGCCGCGTTACATTTTTTCACATTATGCTAAGTCCCGAAGAGAAACTGTAGGAAGTCCAAGGGGTGGGAGGTGGCACTCCAGCGATTCCCAATAATTCATTAGAGAGACCGTCGTCACGGGGTACGAATTAAAATTAATGATTCGCGAGGACAGCAGCCGCCTTCGAAGGATCTCATTGTATTATCTAGTCACTTTTTATCTGCAGAGATAATTTAAACTTGCCTTCTAACAGGTGTCGCAACGACTTTTCTGTATTAGCGATTTTAAGAGGCTAATAAATTCTGAATCGGGGAGTTATTAGCATTTTTATGTAGCTACTTACTTTGAAAGCGTATCGCTATGTATAACTAGGGAATTTATTAGATTAGTCAAACAGGATGTAGATTATATTGTATTTGCATAATCTCTTTCATATCAGAAATCATACAAAAGAAGACATATCAAATCAACGTCTCAGTCGTTACCGTGAAAGCTCACTCAAGCATTCCCAAAGCGTATGAAATGTATACGTACTGTGACAAACATATGCAATTAGGTATCATCACTGCTTCGGTTCAATTTAGCTCTAATATCTTTTGATCCCGTGTTGGGATTTGCAACGACATTGTCGCGGGATGATTTGATGAGAATTCGGGCGACAAGACGCGACGCGGCATACAAGTCGAGTTTCCAGTTTCACGTCACGCGCGCTTGGCTCAAATAAGGCTTACTACCCCTGCTGCCGCCGCGCCGCCGCGCCGCCGCGCCTGACGCCCAGTATAAAGTAGACTGTAGAATACCTAATGCATCTACGTGTTAAAACTATTCGGCTTTCTTCACCATGTTGCTGAGCAAACTTAGCTAACAAAATTACTAAAAAGGTGACAACATTGATGTCTGAATTTCAATGACCAGCTACAAACTGGCAGCTAAGAACTTTAGAAGGTTCCATTGGGATTTTCGCAACATTTTTGCTTTTTCTCAGTAAAAGAATAACAAAGTCTCAATTGGATTTCTCCGGATGCAAGTGGAGTGTTTAATGGAGCTTGTAGGCGAGGGGTTAGCGATCTGTCACTAATTGCGAACTATTATAGACTTAGAACAAAATATGTTATTGCGGCGAAGTACATTAATAAGAACCGAACAAAGTTGTGCAATTTAGCTCATCTCGGGTCCGTACTCGGTACAATTAAGAGATATAGGTACGGCTATATTGGATATATTGGAAATAGAGAGAGAACCGGCGTGTATTCCGTCGAAAAACAAATTCATATTTTGTTTGATATTTTTTAGGATGCTGCAATTTCGAAATCGACAGCTTAATCTAGTGTACGAGTATAGTCTGATATCAAAACAGCGAACGCTATGTCAACCAGTTACGAATTATTTGTTCGGACAGAATGTTTGTGAACGAAAATAGGGATGATAACGTGACTTGCGGCTAATCGGCTGACATCTCAACTTTGTTGTTCTTATTGGTGGTGTGTTCATAAGCCCGGGCGGCGGGTCGAGCGTCGGCCGAATCCTAAGCAGCGCCGAGAAGAGCAGCCCTAACAAATTGACGACAATATCTGTCGGCAGTTCGCTGTCACCCGACGCCGGTTATTAGTGTTGCCACACGATGGAACGCCGCCTCGGCCTCGGCCTCGGCTTATGTACGTGTATTATTATTTATGTGCTCAGTATTACCTTCTTTGAATTTATTGTAATGTATTGTATTGTGGAAATGTGGATAGCGCGTGATAAATTGTGACATTTATTAAAAATGTACGTCTATATTTTTTTAGATGAGGATTAAAATAAAATATATTGCAATAACGGAAAATCAAATACTGGCTTTTATTTTGGTGCTATTGACACCAGTTCGAGCTGGATAAAACAAACGAAAGTTGAAAAATGCCCCACAAATACTTGTTGAAATGCCGCTTGTCCAAACTGCATTTGCGGCAATTCCCGCGTACACGCGCGTGGGCCCGGGATGTCTGTTTTAATTGTCCGTCAGTCGTTAGGCCTCGGTCTCACAAGCACGTACAACCAGCCCATATATCACGTTGATTACTCAAAGTGGAAATATCATATTTTTATTTCCTCGCGCTGAAGTAGATTAAGGTTGGGGCGAATTAGCTCACTGTTGGAACGTCGTATGAGTCGTAATGAATGAAGTGTTTGGCTTCTAAAACAATTATGTTGAGGGACTGAGGGGTAGGTATTATTTGTGTGACAATATTTTTGCAGGTGAGGAATATTTTCAGGTCATTTATTCTTTGTCTTTTTGTGGGTTTTCTAAGGATTTTTACTTACATAGCCGAAACGACGAAAGACGGATACTCATTAGGTAACATCTTAACATTATTAACCTAAAATAATAAAGAACACAAAAATGTTCGATGCTAAGACGAGAGAATCTGGTTGCTACGAGACTAACACATTGCCTACGTCATTTCCCTTTCAATAAGTTAACGAATCAAGTAACCTAAACCCGACAGTCGAGGTCGCATGCAACAACCCGGATAAAAGCTACTTCCGTTTTTGAAAGATCTTTGATAGATCTCTAATACTTTAATAATAGCTACGTACCATCAGTATAATAAATGGCAATAGAATTTAAGGCTTTGAAAAAATATATGTGCGTGACTCGGCAGGCGCCGTGAGGTCGCCCGCCATACAATGGTATAGTCCTAGAAAAGGTGACCAGATAAGCTTGAGCTTGGAATATACAGCAGCATACCCCTCTCCACTGTTTCCATACAAGAAACATAAGGGGAAAGGAAGGTCTTTATAACTGGTGGGTGTATAAAGTGGCTAATATGAGCAGAGCACGCGTATGGAAATTACAGTGGAATCAATCACGAACCGCCCAAACATGGCCCTATAGATAGCACAAACAATGCTATTCTTACCTAATGGTTTCCCATAAAGACTCCTATCTTTTATTCTTCTCAATGTATACTAAAATCTACGATTTTCTCTGTCACTTTGTTCTCATAAAAACGATTTAAGAACGAACAAATATTGATAAATCTGTTTGTTGATTCATCGGAATTAATTTCACGACATAACAATCAGAAAGTCGAGGACAATGGAAACAAATTAGTAAAAATAAAACGCGTCTATTGCTCACCTATTGTATAATATAACAATAGGAAGGAACAATTCACTTGTTAGGCAAATTGATGTTTAATTTTAAAACAGAACAAAATGTAGGTACTTCGCCGTTTTATTAAATAACACAATATGTTTAGAATGAGTTGAAGGATAACAAGAGTGTTTCCGTGTGTAGGATAATGTAATCCATTTACATAGCGAACGCCTTAAGATACGTGACCGTAATGTTCTTCCTATGGTAATATGTAGTCATATTGAGCACACGTAAAATCAGATAATAAAATACACATCAGAAAATTCAAAATCACTTACGTTTCAGGACGAAGCCGGCAGGCGGTGTCCTAGCATGCCAATAAAAATGTAAATGCTATCAATAAAATTTTGCTTTTGAAGTAGTCGGGACTTGGTCCGCGGCTTTGATGTGGTGTGTATGTTATAATCAGGATTGTTTGTCAGTGGCCATGCCACCCGTCCTCTGTCGACCTCGGCAAAATCATAATAAACAGAATTTCCCAGAGGAGAGAGCGATATCTGATAGGAATCATTGAATTATTTCTGAGAGTCGGTACGCTCTCCAGTCTCGACAATGTATTATTTTTTGTTATTTATCAATTTGCACGTAGCACTTATCTAACAAGATTCCTTCGTTCGCTTTATTGGAGTTCTCACTAATTGCTCTTTCTCCGTTCTTATTGTTTATAATTCGCTCTACGGACTACTTACTGGCTTCACCCATCCTCTTCTATTACTGTAGACCATTCTAATGAAATTTCACGACACAAGTTAGATACAAACCTGGGCGGTATTGTACAGTGTTATTGGTAAAGTAGGTATTTCGCACATCTGCGTACAATAAACTTATTCATAGAATAATATACTGTAGATGTTCAGGGGTGGAAGAATTTCAATATGTATAATATTATGCAGGTTGATTCTTTGAGCTCGGGTCGGACAAGGAGCATTTGAATAAACCGATATCGCGGGAGCCGAGCAAAATATTGTCCGCCAGAGGTCGCTGTGTTTAGCCGAACCCCGGAAAATATGTATGTTTTGCCTCCGAGAGAGCCCCGTTATTAGATTCGAGATATACGAAGATGTTGCTACGTAAAATAATGAGAAACACATACACAGTGAGCCAGACAAACACACATAATAAAACCTTATTTATAACCTATTATGGATCACTTAATATTAAAACGGTACTTAAGCTTCTTAGAAATAAAACATCTAAATGCCTCCAAAGATATGTCTATCACAAATATAATGTTGTATTATTTTGTTTTACGAGATAATATTAGACTTATCCGCCGTATTTCATCTCAAAAATGTGATATTATATTTATTGAACTGTTTTATTCGCTTAGTCTCAAGGAACCGAGAAATCAAGGTGTTCAATTCCTTCAGTGATTGAACCTTTGCTTGAAAAAATCAGAACCTGAAAAATAAATATGAATAACGTTATATCGTTATCGTTATAACGTTAGTCGTATAAGTGAAGAAAACAACATTTCAAATATGCGATAGTGATCGGGCATGATCGGGTGACGATCGTGTGCGTATAATCCGTGATCAGGGCTGGCTCAGCAGATGTATAGGGCGATGAGTCTCGCCCTGCCATTACACGCTGTACTCGTACTTACATTAACGCTCTGCCAGATGAAAGATAAACATTTGACGTTAGGATGGGGCGAATCCGTATTCTCGTCACACGGACCGGGTTAATTCAATAGCTGATTGGATTTGGGGCACGCTGATCTAAAACTCCTTTTACAACTCACGACGCTTTCGACTCTCTGAATATTTATACACGACATTTCAACTCCTTGGTTGAGTTATTTTTTTATTGCGAGGCTTTAAACCTTTTTTTTAAGAGCGGTTTAAAGGTTGACTGTATTATTTATTTGTTTAAATTTTATGCTGAAATGACTGCGTCAATTCCGGTAGTAGGTATTTTGGGATTCTAAAATAAGACAATCACAATATTTTTACAGACCAGATGCTATTTTTGAGATATTTAAGAAGTTTTGTTAAAAAAAGATAAACCAAAAATATTAAAAAAAAACTAAACGAATTCATTATGATAGAGCGCATTATCAAAAAACGTGTAATATAGCCAGTGTAATGTTGGAAATAGAAGTTCATTATGATATTTTTCGTGTGACGAAATATATCATAATGAGATTGTTTAGTGAAGAGAAGAAGAAGATATGAAGAGTTTAAAAATTCTACAAACAACCAATGTATTTCAAGCATTTGTTTAATTTTATTTTCCTAAGGAGCCTAGGTATATATTTTAAGATCTCACTCTTTTTTTACTCTACGAGTCACAGGGATGAAGAATAATACCCTACTGTAATACAGTATCAACTAGTACGGAGGGTATAGTGACTGTTACTGGCAGCTTTTTATATTGTAACTAACAGTATACTTCCTACTAATAATAAAAATGTGAAGGATTGTATGAATGGATGTTCGTTCAAAAAAATCCGTGATTCGTGACAGATTTGGATGAAATTTGGCACACAGATGGTTTATAACCAGGATTAACATTTAGGATACTTTTTATCCCGATATTCCCACGGGATCGAAACTTATGCGGTTGAAACCACGGGGAGCAGCTAGTAAGGTAATAAATTGTGCAGAAATAATTAAATAAATCTTTTGTTGTTGGTTTCCGACGTTCCCGTCATCGCGTGATGCCGTATTTTACAAATCGGAAATAAACACGTTAGTAGGTAACTACAATTGCATTTTCCACCCGCTAAACGGAAAACGAAATCCTTTTCGGCATTTCCACATAAAACAATGAAAATTCCGATTTTCAAATAAATCTTTCTAGCAGTCGTGGGATGTAAACGGGGTGTAAGTACGGGCCGTCACTTCGCGCGCTTTTATATTCCATCTTGTGTTGACACTGCATTGTTCTGCGGGATACCCTGTTTATCTACTGATTTGTTTGCACCACGACGCGCCACGTCTCTGCGACGTACGGCCGACCGACGCTGGGGTAACTTCACTGTAATTGAGATGAGAAATGCGTGACTGTTGAATTGTGTTCATTTACAAATAAATTTGTTCGCGTTGGACGTGTTTGTGATTCTGATATGTCACCTATACGTACTTGGTGGTACTCTGCGGGTGATATCGAAGATTTTCATGTTTATTAGATTAGGAACTTGGTGTTTCCTTTGTTCAACGGTAGAAGATTCGAGAATTGAAGCTAGAGGTTAAAATTGTTTTTTAGCTTCAATATGAATTCGGTTTATAAACGTCTACTGTCAATCGTAAGAGTTTTGACCTTAAATTCAGGTAATTAACAATAAAATACGTCAGGCTCAAGAGGCACAGAAGTTCACATAAATAAATAGAAGTGAAAAATAAAGCAAAATATCCCTTTAAAATATCTTCGATCTACGTTCTTCGGCGTCTGTTATCTTCAGATAAATAAAAACTGATACCCATCACGTCTTGTTATTTTTTACAGGTGTACGTAGTAAAGTCTGTGTATGGCCAATTAGATTATTTTTTTATTTTCTCTGACACTTCGGCTGATATCGCAGATATTGATAAACGATGTGCCATTAGATTTACAAGAGAAAACAAGTTTGTTGAACCCGTTAGCGCAATATATGAACGCTCAATTTTTTGTACAAAAGAATAAGTATGAAGAATAAAATGTAGGTCCCTAAAAGAATATAATTAAATATATCAATTCCCTGAAAGTTCTGTTCAATCAGAATGCAGAGACATTCCCAGGTTTAAAAGTCAATATATGTAAGAAAACAAGCACATGATTTAATTAATCGCACACGATTCCTTACATGTTCAAATCCGTGAAAAAATTGAGGCGTTAAATTAGATAAATTCTCCTTGTTTTTATAAAAGGATAAAGGTGAAACGCCGAACACAAATTGTGACCTAAGAAAATATACAAGGAAAGAAAAGCTTATGTATTTTTCAATTCCAAGAGATACGTATATTCGTGAGTGACCTTGTGTACTGCGTAGGTACAAATGTGGGGTGGTTTTACGATCGCCTTTCTCGTTTGTGCCGAGAAAGGTAAATTTTGGGAGAATCTATTGGACGTTTTGACTTATTGCACAATTGAAGGGTATTTTGTATTTCGTATATATTCCGAGGTGTGCAAGGAATATTAATACTTCCCCTGGCTTGTATTCAGTCACTTAGCAACTCAATTGGACTGACAATACGATAGAAAAATACTGTGTTTTCTTTTTGTAAATACACTGAAAGCCCCAAGCAATTTTCCTATAGAAAATCTAGGTGCTGGCCCCCAATCTGTATCTAATTAAATCCACCTGGATTAAGGTAGGGCCGCTCCCTGATGTTAACGTACGCAAACAAGTATCTTTACCGAGTACCTAATTTCATCGTTTGCTCAACAGGTCCTATTGAAACATTTCCAATTAAATCCCTACTTACTTATCATAATGAACTAATGAAACCGATCTAGTTCTGAAACTGTATTCATACACGATCTTATCTGTGTAAATTTACGAGGAAAATATATTCCCTGTGGCATAAATCTAATATCCTAAAATCCGTCCCTATTATTTCAAGATGTACCATAAAATACGCATATATTCGTAGTATGACACATCTCAGCGGGAGGGGCGGCGCAGAAAGCTGTGCGGTGTAAAAAAATCCCCTAATCTAGTAAACAGGGGCTAAATGACTCACTTCACTGCGGGCGCCATGTATTCGGGGAAATTCGGGGGACTTAATCTTTACGGGATAAAGTAAAAGGAGACATGACCCAGGTGCTAGCCTCACCGCCACGCGCGTAAATTGTGGCCTCTTTGTCTTTTTGTAATGTTACCTCCAAAAGCCGGCCTGTTAATTAATAAATTGGGAGCCGTTTTAATTTTAATAATATTAATTTTATAAGTATGCATACTGGTTTTGTTGGTAGGAATGTTTAGAAATGTGGGTCTGTTTATGGTCGTTCTAGAATTAATTTTGAATTGCTCGGAGCTTAATAACACAAGGCTACTTGCTGGAGAGATTGGTGTTCGCGGAGTAAGTAGAAATAGGCACGAAGTTATACTATGATAATCCAACATTTTGCATTTATCGAACTTTGGATACACACTTAGTTATAGTCAGATAATCTATCATAAACAAACTTTATTGCAGGATTTTTGATGACGGCTAGGATTGTAATCATCTCACTAGATGTAGGTACACAGATGTGTGAGCTGAAGTCACATTTTCAAATTAACCTTTGCCAACAGATAGCTCACGTACGTTTTAACACCTGAGCTCCACCTGTCGACCTCCACCATAAACGTTTGAGTCTCTAAGACAAGGAGCCGTTAAATACAAAGGAGGATAAATCTCGAAGTTAACATTTACAGCATTACCGGAACGGTTTTTCATGTTTAAAACACAGCATTAGGTGCGGGGCGGCCGGTCGGCGGCAGGCCAGTGTTCTGCTACGTGCGGCGTAATCGCCGCGCGGACCTCTCTCAAACACGGAAAACCGTTCAGACACCCCCCACACCTACCCCTTCACCCCCAGCCCACACCCACCACTTTTACGATGAATCTTCGTTTCTCCGCATCAAGAAGTAATTTTAGTGTTCCTTTGCCGATTCAATGATACCACTCGGCCTGATTAGTTAAGCCCCTCTTTGATTTAATTTCGGGTTAAGTTGCCCTGTGGTCGGACCCTGTGGGATTTGGATACGTTTAGTACGGAACATACGGATACCTATTTGTATCGGCCTGTTATACTGGTTTAACGGCTTGACGACTCAGTTTTGAGAGGGTATTGTGTTGATCAAGTCAGGTGAAGTTTGTTTTCCCGCTTGGTCACGTAGTTTAACGTTACTAACTTGGACCAATCCATCAATTTTTCATGTTCTTAATACAATTTCCCTTTGTCTATGAAACTATTAATAAACTTTTGTAACCTACTCGAACGTAGGTGTACGTTTAATGTCAAACGTCAGGAGATTTAAAAATGGAACTGGAAAAGTTCAGCGGAACGGTTTTGTTAATTCCGTTTTATTTTAAAACCTTAAACTCCATTAGCAGGCACTCTGTCTGTGTTAAACCGACATTAATAGAAATAATACGAAAACCCATTGAGAATAATATTATTATCTCTTTCAGCTCTTACTGAAATTATTAAAGCTTTTTTTGCAGGTAATGCATGTAAAATATTAAATTAAATTATATAATTATGCTTAAAGTCAGCCAGTCTTACCAAGGGGTTTCATATTACCCAGCAACTGGGTTGTGGAGGTCAGATAGGCAGTCGCTCCATGTAAAATACTGGTATTCAGCTGCTTCCGGTTAGACTTTAAGCCGACTCCAACATAGTTGGGAAAAGGCTAGGCAGAGGATGAATTATACTTAAAGACTAATAAGCTAAGTCTATTTTTGAAATTTAGCCTCGTGTAGCTGATTCTACACGTGTAACAAGTTAAATTAAATAAGTTTATTTCGACACACAAAAGTTTCCTGTACTTATTACTGACACCAATTTCAGATACAAGTTACGAAGCCAGTAACGTGGTTCCCGCCTTCTTCTTCCATGCCTTTTGATATTCATTTACCATATTAATACAGGAGTTAAAAGGAGAGAGAGAAGGGAGGGATAAAGTTACTATGATACATCGTTTTTTGTTTTTCTGGGTGGGAAATCATCATAATTATGACTTCTCCCCGCTCTGGGCGGAGCGAGAGGGCGTGTCAGACTTTTACTGACTAGAACCCACCCGCGTTCCTTCAGTTGCCTGTGCCACAGGCCACGGTATCTCTTTTGAACAACCCGCGGCCGTGGCAGGCATCGGCCCTAGCGGACCCCGTCAGTT
This sequence comes from Apamea monoglypha, assembly GCA_911387795.2. Taxonomy (NCBI): domain Eukaryota; kingdom Metazoa; phylum Arthropoda; class Insecta; order Lepidoptera; family Noctuidae; genus Apamea; species Apamea monoglypha. Next base: position 12,091,348 of record OU426921.1, read on the forward strand.
CGTGCTGACATCTCTTTGAGGCTACTATGGTACACCTCTGTCTAACCTTACGGGGATTGCAGGTGTGATATTATAATATCTGTTTAAATATATCCTATCCTACTAATAATATTATAAACGTGAAAGTTTGTATGGATGGATAGATGGATGTTTGTTACGGATTTGGATGAAATTTAGCACAAATATGGTTTATAACCAAGATTAACTCATAGGATACTTTTTATCCCGATATTCCCACGGGTCGTAACTTATGCGGGTGAAACCGCGGGGCGCAGCTAGTATTAATATAAAACCGTTATAATTCTGTAGCTTATAATACTTTTACCAGGGCTCTTTTCATTATTACACGATCTTAGTTTCTCAAAGTATGTAAGTAGTGTGATTGTAGGTTCGCGATTTTCTCAAAATTTTGAACCAATTTTATACTTTATTCAAATTGTTTTACTTTTAGGAAATAATTTTTATTTGTCTATTACACAATTTTATTATCCTTTATATAATTTTTATGTCTTATTCAATAACTAAATAAAATGAAGGAACACTCTGTAACATAATGTACATACTCACAGTTATCTTCATTCATTCCTCCAGGTCAGACAAGCATTCCGTTACTGTTAGGCGCTGATCTGACTATTCCTCACGACACCAGGCCATGTTTTATCCACAATCAGTACACAGACACAGCAACTTTAACATAAGACTAAGACGATTTAGTGACATCCAAGGGCTGGGAATTTCGCCCACATTGATTGATATAATTTTTCCTATAAACACTATACTTATAATACAAAATAACTATAGATTTAATTGTTTTTTATTAATATATATTTTATTATGACAGCTCGGGACAAAGACGTTTAATACGTCGCCATGACAACTTTGCTTTTAGATTCTTAGCGGCCTGTAACGTTTTAGCTGATTATACATTCATACTCCTACAAAACTTATCGTGGCCACCAGCATATTTCAAATTCATATTTGCTACATGGTATTATTCTACGAGTGCACATTATAAATCTAAGCAATGCAAGGATCAGTTCCAGTTTCGCCTCTAAAGTGAACACATTAAATAGGCCTGATACTCCAGGGCCACCTATCCCGGCAACACTCAGCGTGCCTCTCCTAAAAGGCTCCGGTACTCCACGGAGGACGGAGGACCAGTCGGACCGCTGGCGCGCTTCGCCGGAGCACTCTGAAGTACTGAACCTCCTGAACCTCCTGTACCTGTTGGGCTGCGCCTCATCCGAGGGTAGCCTCAGAAGACCCTCCTGAATCTACTAGGCCGTGCCTCATCCGAGGGCCGCCTCACCTGGCGGGCTGACTGCGTCCCCGCCATGCCTGCTCTCTCCTGCTGCCGTGCTGCGTCCTACTCCTGCCGCGTGGGCCCCCTACGGGTATCCTCCGTGCCGCACACGCACCAGCACCTGACCTCACCTGCACCTGCACCTGTCACCGGCACCTGCCTCGCGTCGGTCTACCTCTTCAGCTCCAGCTCCACCACAGCCTTCTCAACCCACCTATCACTCATCCTTCCTTACCCACACACTACACACCACTGACCAGTCCATCTCCATCTTTTATATATCTTATAAATAAAACTTTAATTAACTTCAATCTCCCTTACTTTATTTTCTTAATTTAAAGTTAGTTACTTGTCGCTACACGATAACTCTTTCCACTTTGTCATAATTGCGTATGTATTTATTATTTAAATTACATTATAATTATGTTGAGACCGTGCCTCGGAAAGCACGTTAAGCCGTTGGTCTCGGCTGTCATTCCTGGATCTTTGACAGTCGTTACGGGTAGTCAGAAACCCGAAAGTCTGGCAACCAGTCTTACCAAGGGGTATCGTATTACCCAGTAACTGGGTTGTGGAGGTCAGATAGGCAGTCGCTCCATGTAAAATATTGGTATTCAGCTGCATCCGGTTAGACTGGAAGCCGACCCCGACATAGTTGGGAAAAGGCTAGGCAGATGATGATGATGAGACCAGTGGCGGCCCAGTGGCAACAGCCCCAGCTTACGAGTTGTAGGTCGTGGGTTCGAACCCACACAGGCGCTTTACTTTGTGTTAATTATATCATCACCACTGCTCTCAAAACGGTGAAGGAAAACATCGTGAGGAAACCGGCATGAATTTTTTGGTTCTACCAAAAAATTCGAAGACATGTGACATCTACCAACCCGCAATGGGCCCGCGTGGTATATTACACCCCCTCACACGGGAGGCCTGTGTCCCAGCAGTAGGAACATTATAGGCAGATTATGCTATTATAATCATATTTATTTTAGAAGTACCTATGTATGTTTTTCCTTCTACTCTTACACACATTGTCTACATCTCTTTTCATCTACTTTCCTATCGCAGGTATGCTGGAAGAGATTTCTTTAGAAATAAGCATCACCTTTGTGCAAAATGCACTTTTCTGTTCCTTTCCTCTTAAATGTTTATATGTGTGTACATAAATGGTTAAATAAATAAAAATGAATGTCTACAGAGACTAGTACTTATAATTTGAACAGGAGCTATTTATAAAGTTACACGTGTTGTCACCAATCCACTATAAAGTCTTATTTTGTTGACTCATGGATATACAAATGTTTGGTTAAGGTATAACATAGGTACCGGTGTCAGTGATGGATGTGTAACCAAGACATGACCGCCCGAAAGGGGTATGTTTTCACGAAACAGAACATCCCACAGATCCCACATTTGCGGACAATGATGAGTATTATTATGAAAAAGGTTTTCCTGTAATCACTCGCGTGAAACTTCATAGAGATAATTTTGGTAAAGGATCTTCTACATAGTCACTCTTACAAATATATTATGTCACAATTGGTGCTTTTATAGCGATTTACAATATAGGGTCAGATTAAATTAGCTAGCGAAATTCTGCAGACGTGTTGGGTATCGCTGGTAGCCCAGCAGGTATGAGTTAAGATTTTTTTTTAGATATCGATACCAATCACGTCAGTGACGTTTACACAAAAAAAAATAGATTGTTTTAACAGAAAATTCAAGTAAATACACTAACGGCGGTCGACGAACCCACAAAAAAAAAATCAAAATAATTTTTCTTTTTTGTTTTATTAAGTTTAGACATCGAAATCTATCACGTCTGTGGAGTTTTACTAGCTAATTTAATTTGACCCGGTACAGATAGGTTCCACTTTTAGATGATGCAAAATTACACAATAACTTAGAAAATGTAATTTAAATTGTTCGTTTTCAACAAAGTAACTTTCTAGAATATAATATGTAGTAGTGGTTTAATCACCGGAAACCATTAAGTACATGTATCAAGCTTATGTCTTATATTAGTTATCTGTTCTGTGCGGCCGTCGGCCATTTGGCATCTGTACAATTAGTACAACAAACCTCTTCTAGAAACATTCTGTAAAAAGCCTTGAAGACTTGCCAAAGTTACCCTATAAGAGGCTAACGGTCTGCATGAATCTAAACAGTATTGATACTTGCATGCGATGACAACTGTTTTTAGTTGACGAAGCGAAGGTCGGCTGGAAATGAGGTGCTGATTGTTGAAGCTTTGCTGGTCATCCTTCTACACACAATTTTTTTTATTTTAATTGTTTATTCAAAATCTTTATTAATAATAGCAGACACAAAGCTTGCTAAACTGCATACAGTTTGCTCTCGTCTAACAATCATAATTTTGAAATTTAAACAATTATTGTGTTATTAAATTAATTATGCTAAGTAAACTATAAAATAATATACATACCTATAAAAGCATTTTCGCCAACGTAAGGTTTGTTACAAACATTCATTGTGTTCATAGATATCTATGGACACAATGAGAGCTAACGTTTTTGTTATTATGTTGGTCCTTAGATTTGACATGCGTTATCAGTTTTGGTGGTAGCTCACTATAAAACTGATTTACATCCGTAAGACGTCATCCATAGAGTAAAGTAATATATCGACGTCATCGTAACATAGGGTCCAGTTGAAAATGAGTGTCAGGCGCAGCCGTGAGGCACAAAATTAGTTTAAGTCTTTTCTGTTTTTTTTTGTTTTTGTGTAAATATTGTATGCCTTAACCTGGGTCAGATAAATTAATTTTATTTCTTTCTTTTCATTCCTTCTCCTTGTATCGTGTCTATGGCAAAAGTAATAAGAAAGTTTAAATATATTTGGTCCAAAATTCCGTTACGTGAACTTCGCTGGCTGGTTATCCTTAATGACTGCGGGTTTCATGTTTCAACTGCTTTTACAGAGACCTGTACAAGATCAAATTACATAAATTAGGTATCGATATTCCGCAGACGTGATGGGTGGGTAAAAATAATAAAAATAAAATGCAATAAAACAAAAAGAATATTGCATAAAATAGTTTTTTTTTGGGGTCAACGACCGTAGCAATTGTATTTACTTGAAGTATGAGGTAAGAAAATCAGTCCTTTTTATCATTCCGATACATATCACAAAAACACTGCACACATAATAAAATAAGTAAATGTTACGAGGTCTGGGAACGATTCCAATGCCGAAAATACAGTTTTTAGAATAGTTGTCTGTTCGTCTGTATGTATGTTCCAGTATCACGCAAAAACTACCGGATAGATTCTTATCAACTTTTGCATAGATATTTCTTGTACGTCTGGTCATTCTGTAGGCTATACATTATCACGCTATTTGCTATGAAGGATGAGCAATATTAAAATATGTTTGTATTCCTCTATAGTTTACAGCAAATTGTAAAAAGACGAGCCAAACGGTTAGAAGTTAGAAGTCAGTGGTAGAGTATGGTAACACTGTAGGGCTTAAGATTGAAAGATAGACACAAAGCTCTTGATAGCCATTCATCTCAAACTAATCATGATTACTCTACGGCAAGCACATTCGTTTTTTTAACCTTGTTTTAAAACAACTTTTCATACTAACTTCACTACAAAATACCGAAATATTTGTTTCCATTATTTATAACTTAAAGCGAGCATAATATTTCAGCCACGTTTGTGAGTTCAATTAGTTCATAAAAATACTTTGCAGTGATAAATGGATAGACGGAAGGTTCGGAGACAAAAGAAGATTAATATTCGCGGTGGTCGCTGTACCCTGCTCGTGTATACGTCCAGCATATTTGTCGAAACAACAATATACTACAACACATTATTTATTTAAATAAAAATACTAATTTATTCACGTGAAAAAGGTTTTAAACTAATCGTCTGTTGAACTTGCCAACAAATAAAGTTCAAAGTTAAAAACGTAATAAGTTATAAAAACATTTATTAATAACTAGCTCCGCCCCGCGGTTTCACCCGCATAAGTTTCGATCCCGTGGGAATATCGGGATAAAAAGTATCCTATATGTTAATCCCGGTTATAAACCATCTGTGTGCCCAATTTCATCCAAATCCGTTTAGAAGTTTTTGCGTGAAAGAGTAACCAACATCCATCCATCCATCCAATCATCCATCCATACAAACTTTCACGTTTATAATATTAGTAGGAGAGTAGGATATTTACAGGTTTGATAGTTACAAATATTTTCAGTGGTTTTCATTTATCTTAAAGTGGCAAATGCACTTATCGGAGACGACACAAAACGAAACGCAAGTAACCTCACTGACTGACTAATCTGTTCAGCTCGTGAATGGAGACTGCTGAAAAGTTTTCAAGTAGCAGGTCTCTAAAAGTATTTTCAAGAAAGTAGGTAGTTTTCTTCTCTCCTGTCACAGCACACGTGTAAGTACATGAAAATTCTAGGCTGTATGGTGTGAAAACATAGGCCATCGGCATTAGGTAGGCAGGTACAGCCAAGCAAACATCATTAGTAAAACTTGCATTATGAAAACCACCCTTACTGCTACGACATAAAAGCGCTATCAATGTCAAATTGCTACCATGTGCGGTTGACTGTACTAGTAGGTACTGGTATCTACATGTGTGGGGCGCGTGACTGTACGCTTCGGCGCAGCATCGCGTCCACGGGGCCAGTCGTCATGAATACGTAATACAAGGGCAGGACGCGAATTCTTTCGTTTATTATTCAATCATTCGTTCGGCGCGAGTCGGCTTTAATTTCATGGCGGGTGGGCACGGGCCCCGAGCGTCGGCCCGGCCTCTTAGTGTGGAAACGATCCCGATACTATTGTTGGAATTATGCTATTAATTAGAACATCGTGGCAGATTGTAGGAATTTATAGGGCTGCCTCAACGGTTGGGAACTTGTCTTTTATCTCGTGCCTCGCTTAATTTTGGCTCGAGTTTTACGACATTTTGGATTAGCAATTGTGTTTTTATTCTTCCTTTTTAACCCTTTTTTGGTGTCTGCTATTTTAAGTTAAAGTAACTTCTATTATAAACCTCAACAGCTTTATACCCTGCACCACCGGCTCCATTTCGCTTAAAAGTTCGCAAGCAGAATGTAATTTATCCTGAAATGCAAAGCAAGAGGAAGCACTTTCCTTACTTGTTTGTCCGTCACCGCAGAGTACTGTGAAAAAGACAATTCTTATTCTAAAAGGCGGAGCTGGTGAGGATGTGGAGGAGTGCGTGCCCGTTTTGATTGAAACCACCGGCGCCGCCCCTTCCGACGCCATCGCGACCGACGCCGAATTGAAAACGCAAATTTAGTGACACATCTATTAACGAAAATGTGAAGAAGGCACCACCAGAAAATAGGATCCGCGAGGGAGAAAATTTCCCTACAATTGTAGCAATACTTTATGCTGGCAACATTCTTATTTTAATAAACAGGTGTTGCCATTATAGGCGTGTAGGTATTTTCTACTTTCATTAAGTATATTTTTGCTGCAAAGTTGGGTTCTCGTTATTTTGTGCGACAAACTGAATTTGTTTAGACTCTAAAATATCTAAAATAATGTATGTTTACTTTTATATGAATGCATGCGTTAGGTACGGTGGGGACGAGCGGGGTTGGCAGCAATCTTGAGAAATCATTTTTACGACTATCAAAGGGAGAATAACATTAAAATTCAGGAGACGGTCACGCGACCTTGTGCTGTCATGTTCCTTCATGCCGCGCCGTGTAAGGGTCTGTAAAAATGCGTTCTTCTTTAAATAAAACATGTACCTATGTGAATTGCACACATATTCTGTGTAGGGTTTCTTTAGGAAATCTTGTTTTTATTTTATACTTTGAACTTCTACATTTGTTTATGGAGATTTAAGACATTGCTTAAGTATACCTAGTGGAAATTCCACATGTACAGACGCCAGCATATCAAGCTACTATAATCTGTCAAATTTCTTTCATGGATTTTCAACTTTATCGCTAAAACATTAAGGTTTAAGATTGATTGGGAAAAATTGACAGTTTCGGGTAGCTTGACCTGCTGGCGTCTGTACCTAACAACTTTGTAACAATGTTCTGACCAAATAAATGCATTCTATTCTATTCTATTCTATTATTAGGAGCGTGTTGAGACGAGTGGGACTTAAGCAAAAATGAAAGCCAGACCTAACTCATGCGTCGTTTTCTCATTTTAGTCATAAAGAAATTCTTCACGTAGCATCTACCTAGCACCTGCTCCTGAAAATATATGCTATAATTTATTGCTCGTCTATGTAAGTAATGTGTCGCAACAACTCGTCTGGGCATTCGGACGGTCGCATTCGCACACGATTCAAATAAAAAAGTCCGCCATCACTCAAGTATGCGTCGCCATTCACTCGCTTGCCTAGAAATTTGCGCCCTCGACCATTATAATAATGTGGACATGCTAGATGAAAAATACTATACATAGAATACATAGAGTCTAGACAGCTCTCGTATTCGCAGGAGATACGGCGACACAGGGCCGAGCTGATAAAGTCTTAAGTGAATTACGTTCTACATGTGTATCGTGTCGTATCCATACAACGGAGAACATGTCAGTGCCGTAAGGTTAGCGTGATGTGAGATCTACACGGTCCTTGCAAATGGACAGGAAAAAGACGCGGGAGGAATGCGTGGGTGCTTTTAATTTAATATCGACTGACACCGAATTGGAATCGAAAGTTTTCCAAGAACGTGCTCTGCCGTTTAATCCGTACCGCCTGTTTGCCGGTTTAATATTTATTGCCTACCTACAGGGCTTGGGATACTTATTTATAAATGTGAGCTATTAAATTCCTAAGAAAAAACATGCACGAGATGACTGCGTAAGGACAAAGGTGCGAGAGATTTGAATAGGAATGCTTGAAATATCTGAATGATATATTCAGATATTTCACGCGGATAACGAACTACATTCTTAAGCAATGTGAACTTGTTTAAGATTTTATATTTCAAGCCGAAAAAATCTTATTAGTGCGAACTTGTAACTTTATTCTTGAGCAAGGTTCAAAGATAAAGATGAAATAAAACATCGTCGAGTACGAACAACGCAAGATTTAAGGAGCAAAAAGATACGTTAGTTTCACGTTTTCCGTAATTGAACCACGTACAGCTTCGTACAATATCTCGTTGAAGACGCTCGGTTGTGCTGCGAAAAATAACGTACGCATTTAAAACAATAAAAACATTCGCGTCTAACGGAGGCGGCTTGAGTGAATTTTCGCTGGGGAGCGCGGCGCGCGCGTCGGGTAGACGCGTATTTACCGCGACCAGAGTATGGCTACAATATTGCCATGGAAAATGTGGATACGGTATTGTATCCACTATTTGATTTTTAATAAAAAAACAATTTGGCGATGACAAAAATATCCTGTTTTGTATGCAGCTTATAAAGATTTGAGAGTTAGATGCAGTTTATATTAAGTTTTGGCCATCTTGCCGTCTTAGTATTTATAAAAGTTTATCGTTAAACGGTATGGCTGAAAGCAAACACTGAAACGTTGAGTATGAAGTTATGTAAAGATAAATATATAGTTTACAAATATTTCGTTGAGTTTGGTCTGGAAACCGAAGTTAGATAGAACTACTAACAAGAAGATATTGGTAGGAACCCTTATAATATTGGTCAGCCAGAGAAATCCGTTTGTAACAAAAGATAATTCCAGGCAGCAAGTTGCGCTTAAAACAATAAAGCACACCTGCTAGACACTTATATTCTTATCTCCCCAGTTGGCCGGTTTCATTGGGGCAAATTTCATTTGGGCCGGGCAGTCCGAAGCGAAGCCCCGGCCTGAACTTCGCCCCAACTTGCAAACACGTGTTAACATGAGTCGTCTTTGAAAAACTGGATAAGCACCTTATTTATATGGGGCCAACGTACGACGCGACACAAAAGAACTTGATGATATTACTGTTAGCCGGGACACGCTAATGTCATGTACATAATGTTATTTACCAGTCACGAATTACTCTGCCTTTTTATGCCTAAATGTGGAATGTGATAGAAATTACGAGCCCTTAGATGTGGGGAAGTAAAGTGAAGATACCTATACGCCTAGGACGTGTTATTTCCTAAGTCTTGTATAGTCCAGGTACAACGCACAATACGCCACAATCAGCTTAGAAGACGAATGAACAAAGAAATCGTTGCCTTAAGTGTTCGCAGAATACGAAATGACACGTGTAAGTTGTTGAACTTACTTAAAAGCGTGGCTTTTACAGAAAAACACGTGTGTCTTTTTCTGTAAAAGCCACGCTTTTCCGGTGATAGTTTTAATAAAAGTATGAGGGAATTTTCCTAACAGTCAGGCAAGGCATATAAGTTGTAAGCTTGTAGCAAACAGCCACGGACGCGGCTCGGCAGATATTAATCTTTTCCATCGGACGTTGCACTTACAACTATTTAACTGTCGATACTCCATTTTGTTTTTAGATACCGAAACAAATGTTATTTTCTGTTCGTAAAAATAAAATAGCGCGATGGGAATTATTTCAGTTTAGGAACAGACTGTTACTTATGTATTTGATTTATTTTATTTACCCAGCGAGTTGGTTTTCTCCTCGCACGTACTAAACGATATTTGGCGATCCCTGAGACGAGCCGTTTGTCACGTACGTGACGCCGCGGACAAAATGGAAACTTCACTGTGTTGCCGAAACGGACAAATAAATACGTAACAGTTTTGTGAAAAACTGTTATTGCCATTTATGTTTTACTCTCGATATTTGAAACGAGTATTTTAGCTTTCATGTGTGGCTTTACCCCTAACGCAGTCGGTAGTTTGTTGCGGAGGCGTTTTAATCTTACATACGGAACCTTTTGTACAACTTTGTAGCTTTAATGGTAATGCATTCGACACAGAATCCAACACTAAAAGTTTTACAATTCCCAGAGTGAATGAATGTTATCTTTTTACATTTTTCATGGTTTCTTCTTTCATCCCCCTTGTAATACAGAATTGTTGATGAGCGCTCAACACTTCTGTCGGGGTAACAACTCTGTAATAGGTATGCTTCTGCGTAAGTGTGGTGGCCTAGTGGCTATGGCCCCGACTTACGAGTTCTACGTCGTAGGTTCGAACCCAGACAGGCGCCTTGCTTTGTGTAAATTATTTCAGCACCACTGCTCTAAAAACGGTGAAGGAAAACATCGTGAGGAAACCAGCATGTCCTAGAACCAAAAATTCGAAGACATGTGACATCCACCAACCCGCACTGGGCCCGCGCGTAGATTACGGCCCACTCCCTCTCATTGATAGGGGTCTGCCGGCAGTGGGAACAATAAAGACAGATCATGATGGTCCACACTTGTTTCGGGGTTGCAACTCTATAATAGACATGACGTGTGTGTATGTCTAAAAATATTTGCTATTGGTTTGATTTCACAGTCGATTTCCAACTTCAACGCAGGTCAATGGTGCGGTGGAGGTTTATCTGGCGCTTTCAACCATACAGCGATACAAAAGCTTAACCTAGCTAAATCCCAAAAAGTAGTGACGCGGATTTGAATTCAATCGGAAATAAAAACAAAATTTCCGCGAAAGTGTGGCTGTTGCTGGAATATAAAGTAGTTTAAAAAGAGTAGTATTGAAAGTTCAATTTTCTCTGAATAAATTTAGTTTAAGTAAATTAAGAAAAAACTTTGGAGTCCTTGGAGTTGTTCGTGTAGTTTTTAATTTTTTCAAGTCACGTTACAGGGAAATTCTTGAGGAGCGACCTTTGTGCTTACCTTGAGGGTATATACAGCATGTATTAGAAAGATCTGGTCACATTTAACAATATGGTCAGGGCTTGGAACCGGTACCAAAAGTACAGGTTCTCTATCGGTATTTAGCGAATATTGCCATTTGGGTACCTACCGATTCCAGACAGATATCGGTAAGTAGGTACTCCACCTAAGAAGTGCCGGTACCAAATTCAGGTACTCGACGAGTACCAAAAATCTTATATTTGTACTAAGAACCCCATAGGGCTGTCAAACTTGAAGTTATTTTTCTAATGCCTATAAACTATCCTTTTTACTAACTATATTTGTTTTCTCACTCTAACTTACGGAAATATTCGTTTGGTACCGGTGTAATACCCATATTGATTATAAATGCCAATAGTACAGGTACTATATCTGGTATCACACCGAGGCAAATAAAGAAAAAGAAAGAAAAAGAAAGAAAAATATTTTATTCTGCACAATCAAAACGCACAATTACAAGTAAAAAAAATAATAATAATAAATTAAAAAAAAAAAACGAAAAAGACATAAGGTACACATAGTCAAAAGACACGTACTCGTGCATAGAAATGGTACCGGTTCTCAAAAATACCGGTATTGCAAGCCCTGGTGGTACAGACTACCAAACTGAAAAACTTTCTCCATGGGACCAACATCGTGTTTGTGAAAAAATAATCAGCTGTCCCATACACTTGGGTCGAGTAGGGTAGTGAAGTTTTGTATGGGACAGATGGTCAGGTACCACACTCTTTAATATGACCACACTTTTCTGTTACATGCTGTATACCAATGTATGTGTGGGTAAAAATATTCGGTGTTCTTTTTTTGATAAGTATTGCTAGTGCACCGTTCGGCGGGGGAGGGAGCGGCGCGGCACGGCGCGGCGGCGGCTCGGCGCGGGCCAGAGTGTTTGCACAGAGATTAATGATGCGATACTGAGCGCACTATGGGGCGAAGGCACTCGACAAAAGGGCCTCTTACTTACTCTTTGGAGCCCATGAAAAGTCCCACGAAGAAAACAGCCACCTGCAACGGTAAATGTTTTTGAGGAAACGTGTAGGTATGTACATGGTTCCTTTTGAATTTATGCGCCTTTTAGTATGTTTAAAAAACGTTATCAAATAAAATTGAACTGTTTTTTAACATGAATTATTAAGCTGCGTGTTTATAATGTTTTAAATGCTCGGACACAAGCCTTCTCTTTTTTTGAGAGGGAGTGGGCCATAATCCACCACGTGTGCCCAATGCGGGTTGGTTGTCTATAGAACATACCGGTTTCCTCACGATGTTTTCCTTCACCGTTTTGAGAGCAGTGGTGATGAAATAAATTACACAAAGTAACACGCCTGGCTGGGTTCGAAACCACGACCCACAATTCGTAAGTCGGGGCCATTACCACTGGGCTACCATACTTTACAAAAAGGCCATAAAAAAGAGCACCTCTATCACAAAGTTACCTATAAAAACGACAGACAAGAAATTGGCTCATAACACAACCAGCATTAGAAGCAGACAACAATAATTCAATGACACTCATAGCATCTCAATGAAGAGGGAAAATGAAAAAGTCTATTGGAGAATAAATCATAAGTAAATGAGATATTGTGTTTCTGCAACGCGCCGGCGGTATCCAGCTGAAATGGAAATCACAAATGATGACAAAGCGTAACAGAACGTATATTAATGTAATCTATAACGTAGTCTATGCGTGTTACGTAAGTGGGGTTGCCATTGTTTTAAATCAGTGTAGGTAATTTACACAGAGGTTGTTCAATTTTATTGTTTGAAAAGTTGCTTATGAGGTGGGCAAAGCAGTCCCTGATACTACTTTGTCCAACTTAGGGAAACTTTTGGAAATTGATATTACCAATATGATATGGCCACTGGAAAATTGAAGGTCCCTTTTTCTGACTAAGGGCTGATTTTTCCAATACCAGATAGCTTTATCAGAGGAATAATTTTGAATTTTTGACAGTTCTTCCATACAAAAACTGTCAGACGTCAATTTTATTCCACGAATAAAAATTATCTGGCGATGGAAAAATCAGCCCTTAGTGACACTAAATCTTGAATATTTTATTAAAGTCTACATAATTGTAGTGCCTATGACTATGTATATTTTTTCCATTTCATACTCCAGGAGGACAATGAAAATGACCTTGAAATAATCCTGACGTATAAAATGGTCAATAAAATCTTCAAGAATTAGTGTCACTAAGGCCTGATTTTTCCAACGCCAGATAATTTTATTCCGTGAATAAAAAATATCTGGCGATGGAAAAATCAGGCCTAAGTAAAAAGGGAACATTTTACAATAACTTTAAATTGAATAAATTAAATTAATTTTACAATAACCTCCCTCATTTTCATAAGTTGTACGGTAGATAGTCACCGAAACCTTCTTGATTAATTACTCATTTATTATAACAAGACATTCTTTCTAACTTCTGCTAATATAAAGCGGCTATAAACATACATCATAAGTTAGCGTCAGCGAGACTGCCTGAATAATGAAACTAGATCGTATATCACGAATCACGGTCGTATTCCTAGAAATGTTCTAGCTAGGAGAAAAACATCAAAATATGAAATTTCCCCCGCTATTTATAACATGGGAGGGATCATTATTTGTGCCGTAGTGACTCCATTTATAGTGTATCCAGTGGTTTCATGAGTGCTCTAGATTTTCAATATTCGCCTGTTGGTCGCATCATAAATCTTAGCGCGCAGACGTTCGCTGCGACAACGTGCATTCCGTGCCGCCCCGCCTTAATATTTAATGAAAATTGTTGGTTTAGCTTAATTTCCTTCTCTGTATGTATATCGTAGCATAAATAATACTCTATTTAATATAGCTTCTTATTGTTATTAATTGCTTTTAGTGAACTCGCATATTTTAATGGTTAATAATGACGATTAAAACTGGAGGCTTATCATTATAAAACCAAAGGGAATTAGACAAAAGGTGCGATAGCAACACGCGACGTAGATGAAAATGCAGTAATAATTGAGCAAGCAACGTCAATGTTTAATCCGGCGGGAGCGCAACGGGCCGTTTATCAATCGGCCCAAAAAACAACATATTTCAATATCCGCTGATTAATATCCGCTGCCAGTTCGCCGGCCGAGGCAAACATGAAATTTATGTACTGCGACCGAGCGGTTTATTTCATTTTGCTTTTTAAATTACGAATGTTTGGCGCGACAATTGGCCGCGTGTTGCCGTCGCTCCCATCTGTTGCGGCCGACAATTAACATTTGCATTAGAATTTCATTTCGCTACCTAAATCTGCATTATTCTATAATTTTCACAGAAATATCCCGTCCTTTTATAAACGTGAGCCTTTTTCGCACATTCAGTGCGGTTGTAATACTAATAGTTATGTTTCAGTAATGAGTTTCGCAACTCCGTACGTGCTCAACAAAATGCGAAATTAATTTCTAAAGGCGTAAGTCTCGCCACCATATTAGCATAAAGACGTAATTGATGTGTAAACTAATTTAATGTTACACAGCAATTATGCTAAGACGCTCATGGTTTACAACGCCATAAAATGTACTTCCGGTCCCCGAAACTGCAACGGAAGTAATAAGCAGTGCAATACTCCGAGTCATAAATTAGAATAAGCAGTTTTAAGTGAGGAGGGGGCGCGCAGCCTCCGCCTCACGCGCAAATCATACACTTAATATTTGTACACGTTCGATGTATCCTAGTACATTCAGGTGAATAACTTGCGCGTATATTTGAAAACTTAAACAATCCCACAACAGCGATGGCGGGAGTCGTAAAAATGGAACTCGAGAGAAACTTAACAGGAAACTTTTATTAAAATAACAACATTAAGCCGTTAATTTGTTTGTAAAACTGCGCAGACGGTAAAAATTACTTATTCAGAGTGTTGGGACCGCGAAGGCGAGGCGCGTCGGCTTCTTGGCAAATGTCGCGCCGCTTTTCTATAATTCAAGCCGGCGGAGGCGTGCGGCGTGCGGCGTGCGCTCCGCTCCGCTCGCTCACACGCTCACACCTCACTACTGACAACTTAGCTCGCACTGGGCCGGATCAATTCATGATATTCACGTCGTTAAAGTTACATTTTATGACCTGGCGACCCATAATAGTCGCCCCTGCCCTCACTCTTTATACAGAAAACTTTTACATTGACAATTCCTGAAAACTTAAAAAGTACATGAAATTATACTTCAAAACGATACATAAACCACCTACAATATTAAAGCGAAGACGTGAATCCTGTGTTAAAACAAAATAATAAGATACTCCGAGGCGAGGATTAAACTTATAGAAATACAATAACTTAATTGAGATTCTCCGGGCACTAATAGGTTTTCCTATGTTATAGAAAATCCACTTTCTCGCAAAGTGAAGAAGAACGGTCGTGTTCCGGCGTCGATGGGCTAACAAATGAAATTAATGCATTTCTCCAGAGAAATAAAATGTCATTAGTTTCGCCCGATGAGCTCGCTTCCACCGAGAACCTTCTTACGAACACGAACTTTATTGTCTCCGATAGTTTTCACTACATCTCCTTGTAATAATATTCTTACAAGTACTGTAATTTTGTTGTCGATTGAACATCCAATTTAAATTGAAGTTCTTTGAATACTTTGCTTAAAATAATGACGGTTTCTATCGATGATATTAGATAGTATATAGGCTTTGCTGGAGAATATTAAGAGTCTGATTGCGTATTTTAATTACTGAGAGCAGTCTTTGGGAAACATCGATGTTAACTTACTGAAAGCAATACATGAAAATGATCCCGTAGACGTGAAATTGACCAATTCAATCGACATTATATCCACAATAACAGGACAAATGATATCAAAAACGTAATATTCTGGCATTTTTCCATAACAAAATCGCTGTAGCTATATAAAGTAATGAGGGTCACATTATTGGTCAATATCGGGCTTTCGGAACACATTGGGTATAATACAAAAGATAATATCGTATTTTAAGTGCCATGTAAATTACGGATTTGAACCAAAGAACAAGTACGTAGTGTTATTGTGAGGCCCAGTAACGTCTTATTTTATCTAAATCCTATTTTGTGTCCCACGCATAAATCGAGCGCTAAGGCTTCTACACTGGGTGAGCATTTTCTTATTTTCTCGCAAACGTGCCAAGAACAGTAAGTAAGGATGTTCTCGTCCTTGTTATTTATATATAAAAATGTTTATAATATATTTGAAATAGAAGTGAAATCAAAAATGTTATTGGTCTTGGCTTTTCCAGTTCTTGCTACTTCAAGTTTCCATTTTGATGTTTAGTAACGTGAGGGTAACGAAATTCTGCAGAATTCAACTCAAATTCGATATAGATTGAGCGTTCGAGTGAGCGGGGCATCGGGCAGCGCGAAGTTTCCTTGCTTCCTTGAAAATATGAAATTCTATAAACTGGAACTTGGTATTCTACGAAGTTCGGACCTAAGTAGGTAATGCGGAAGGAAGGCTATTGATAAATATATTACGTTGCCTGGTTGGCCCAGGTCACGTGTGTCTAGACATTAAATGTCTTCGCCGAATTAACTGAGTAGACAGAATAAGAGATAAAAGCTGAGCACTCTTCCCTCTTTCTAGGAACAAGGTAGTGCTTTTTGAAAAACGTGTTTCGCTTGTAGAACACGGGGGTAGATTGTGAAATTGGACCACTGCCATTGCAGTAAAAGTGGAAATAAATCGACTGGGACGCATTTGCCAGGGAATGACCCAGATCAAAAAAGTAACTTGTAGTCTGACTAAAACTTATTTTAAAACGTATATATTTCAAAAACATCCTACATAATTACCTAATCCATATCGCAATATCAAACAGAATAAAATTAAACTGTGCTTTTCCAACTACAAAGTTATAAAGGCCATATTCCAACGTTTTGCACGTAAATACCCAGTAGCCACAACGCCGGGCCGGCGGGCGCCTAGGAACTTCCGTAATTGTTCAATTACCTATTATTACAACTTGCGTGGGAAGACTGACAGCTGACCCACCGGCACGTCGCTTACGTGTGGTGCGAACAGTTTCCAAGAAAAATGAAATTGATTTTGTATTTAGCATTCTGTTAGGTTTGGAAATAAATAATACTCGATCGAGTTTTCAAAGATAATAACATAATCTTCGACTGTTACCCGCATTTAACATGTCAGGCGATCGTGACATCTATTTGTAATTGCTACAACAATATTGAATCCCTACCAGTGACCAGACCAGAGACGATCGCTGAATATTTCCCTACAAGGAGGACGAACATATTCATATATTACATACTACCGACAACAATACAGATTACAGTCTTTATTGTTTCTCTAGGCTCTACCAATGTTTAAGGCGGGCTTTACGATTGGAGGCAATTCTTCTAATCCATTAGGCTGTCTGATGTTCAACTTTTATGCGGGTCCTACCACCGAATGTCTCGCGGAAAACGAGTAACGTCGCTCAAATTATTTTCAGTGGGGTTTTTACGATAGTCGTATCTTTTTACACGCACATCATGTGTAGGTATGCGCATATAATGTTTAGGTATGCTACGACGTACGGCTAAGTGTCCATAAATCGAATTCGTGCGTCAAATTGCATTCTCATTGGCAAGCTGTTCAACTGTTTCAGTGCATCTGAAAATCTCAATTATGTCCAAAATTACTGATCAAATAAGTTTTCGTTTGCCGTGTTATCGGTTCTAGTAGAAAGTGATGTTAGTGAAGCGATCGAGAACATTGGGTAAGTTCGACAAATGATAGCGTAATGTCGGCGGGTCGTGTCGGAGACTAGCGCCGCCGTGTCTGGCCTTCGGGACCATTGACTTCCCTTCTTGCAAATGAAGTTGGCTTTATTCATTTTTTTAACAAGCAGGGAATATTTCATAATATTTTAATTATAGTTGATTTTCTAGAAGTCTTTCTGGAGGACTAGTGGATACATAGCCAAAGTGCTACAATACACCAATGCGTTGAGTTAATGCAGAAACATGCGCATGTGAAAATTTGTGCGTTGTGCTGTGTGCATAGCCAACTATGCACACAGCACAACGCACACATTTTTAGTAGGTAGTCACGGAAATAAATCGTTAAGAAAAAATGTCTCCCTACGTCAATTTGGCGTGATAAAGCATGCAACTGTCTAAGAATGACAGCTGTGATTTGAATATACGAACAATTTAAGTTGCTAGTCTATTTGTTTAACTATTAATTTTCCTGACTTTACCTTGCACTAGGTGTCGAAGTGTGCCACGCAGCTACTAGCTAAAATTTTGCATTGAGTAGCTGTGCCTTCAGGGGTTCAGTTGAGTTTTCCCTCATACATAATACTTTAAGGTTCTTGATTTTTCCCAATTTTTGTTGGTATGTATATTACGTAAGACACTACATACTGGGCAGCGGGATTGTCCGAAAGGGTTACCGCTACCCCGGAACATAAAGGGCGAAGGAAGGAACATGGGTGGGTTTTAGTCAGTAAGAGTCTGACACTCCCTTCCGCTCCACCCAGAGCGGGAGGAGTCATTTGATGATTTCCCATCCCAAAAAAAAAAAAAAAAAAAAGACACTACATACTTTTTATACTTTACCCCACCCAATTTCAAGCCAACATTGTGAACTAAATTCTTCTTCGTCTTTATCTTAAAGTTTACGTAACTTCACTCCATACATTGTATCCCTAATTTTATCCAAAAATCTAGAGCAGCGCAGAATGTAACATAGTTAAAATTTCTTTGAAAGGTTTGCGAACTGCAGTTTTTATAAAATGGATCAGTTTTGCCAATAAAACTGCATTGTGTGGTTTGATACAGTGTGCTATTTGGTGCTATTCCAGTGTTTTTGGCAGCTGTCCGTAATTAAACTGTGAGGGGATGGTGACGCGTTGTATCCGTGGCGTGCGATGACGTCACAACCGGATAGTTCATCGATTTCCATGGGTCTGATAACAATTGAGTGGTGCGTCATCCAATCTCCTGCGTGCCGTCGTCTCGCCATATCGCGCGCTAGTAATTGTCTAACTTAATACAGTGAATACAATATCTTTATCTTTATGAGTATTTAGTTCTGGTCATTTACGTTGATGGATTTGTTATAATATGGTACTGATATTTCCTTTGTTAATAGAAATTTTACATTTTGACAGTTCAATTGGTTATGTTCTAAAATACACTTTAGGACGGTACACCAAACTTGTTTTGCAAATAAAAAAGGAGGGGACATAATCATAGGGCATCAAAAAATTCCTCCGCATCGTTGTTGTTAACAGGAAAAGTGCCCAATACTTACAATAAATAATATAATTTGATAGCTACTGCAACAATAATTAGTAAGTAATTATTCTATTAACGTGAACTATGTTTTGTAAAAATGTCACACACATTTTTTATTGTATTGTAATGTAGGTAATATGCAGGGTGCATGCTTGAAACGTTTAATCTTATTCCAACCACTCTACAAAATGTTTGTAATAAACTGATTTGTTTTTATAGTTTTCTTAACTATCAAATCATCATTCTTTCTCCTACCTTCCACCATCACCATCTTCCAACAAGCACTGTGCCCACGATTACAGCTCAGTCTCTCTCGAAGACAGGAGGCCTGTGTCCCGGCGGTGGGAATATTATAGGCTGATTATACTACCCTCTTCTATAATAGGTAGGTACAGCTTGTTAACATATCCATCCAGGCGACAAAAAAAAAACTTGTCATAACCTAACAACAACACGACTCAGTCAAAACAATTAGATCAGTAGACAAAACAATACAACACGATATGGCAATTATAATAACACAACAATCTAGTTATTTGTTATTTATTTATCTAACTCTCTGTCTCGATAAATGATTTTATCTCTGTAAGTAGGTTTCTACAAACACTTTTATATGTCAATCATGTTATAAAAACTAGATAAGGCCGGCGTTTCCTATCCGACTACACTGAGAAGAAAGGACGAAACTAACTCAGAGGTCACAGTCTCTTTGTAAATAATATATAATAGTCAGCTATGTTATCAACTTATAAGAAATATAACAAACTAGCGACCCATCCCTTCGCTTCGCACGCTTTTTACGTCATGACAAAACAGCAAAATTTTATTATTATATTAAAAATGAATAAATGCATTAGACGCAAAAACCTCCCGGAATAAATTCCCTAAATGATTGTGCAACCGCATTAAAATCCGTTGCGTAGTTTAGAAAAAACTACGTAGGCATAGGTTTTTTTTGTTAGGAACCCTCTCCGTCGCTCACACAATAACTAACCAAAGTTTCATCACAATCGGTCGAGCCATTCTCGAGTTTTTGCAACACACACGGCAATTTTTTAACTATAAATACATACAGATATAAAAGATGGCACTGTATTGACGTCGTCCGGCTCGATTATTCTCATGTATTGTTTAAATATTAGGAAACCAGTGGAGGCATTCATCCTATAGATGGAAGAGCGGCTTCAGAAGTCTTTGTTCCGTAATGATGTGTCTGTTTCATGTCGGTAATTTTAGTACGGTTCATTACTTAGCCGTTATTTATGCATAGCTAGTTATTAGCCGAAACGGCTTGACGCCAGCGTTGGCGGCGCGAGGGACTGATTTTAAACTCATAACATGTTTAAGGACTTGCTACTCTGACGTTGTCTATTTATTATTAAGGTTTTTATAGAAAAAGTTAAATCTAAAAACACATTAACCAAAACCAAGTAAACAGATAACTAAGGATTCGAGTAAACACGATAAAATCCAAAATTTAATAGGCGTTCGGGTCGTTACTATAAATTTTCAGTTGGGGAAAACTGCATATTGCGTAAGTGCACATAAAAATATTTGAGAGCGCGTAGACGCGTGGCGGCGGCGGCGGCGGGTGCGGGAGGCGTCGTGGGCCGCATCCGGACCTAGGAGGCTGAGAGGCTGGGCTCCGCTATAAACTCGCTCGTGCTGCGCTTGGCTGACGTCACGTGCCATATTTTACACACTTAAAGCTGTTTGTCGTGTCACACCATTATACGCCATGTAAGGCCCGGACTTATTGCCAGCAAAGAGGAATAACTCAGTTTAAATTGTTTTTAGAGTAACAACTAAGAACTGCTTTATTGCATTACGTTGGAATGCTTTTCATCTCAACCCTATAATAAAATTACACTAGTATTAAAAATTATGAGTCTATTCGAGACATTTTCGCCTGTGTCTCTGTGCTTTTATCTTAATGGCAGCTATTTACGCTGTTCAATATTTCAACGATGAGATATGACAGAAGCAATTAAATTTTATTTTCTCTAGAGATGTTCTGACCTTCACCGCGGCGTTGTTAAGTGCGAATGTCGCTGCAAGGTGACAGCTTTCCTAGAAGGGAATCTAATATTCAGGCTTTTTATACAGGGTAGCAGAGACATGGATTCAGTACACGATTCTGAACCCGCCTGAAATTTAATTAATTTTAGTTGTCTATAATTATATAGACAACTGATGAAAAATTTCTATATTTATCAAGTTGACTAGTACGTCAAAAAAAAAAAATTAAATAGAATATTGAAAAAATTCTATATTTATCAAGTATTGAGTCTACTTGATAAAAATCTGCTGTTTCATAGAAAATTGCAATTCCAACACGGTCACAATGTATGGAACAGTTATTTTTAATAAGGGACTATAGGTACGAGGGGCCCGTGGCTAAATAATAACTGCCGCACAGGTCGATGGATCAGGTTAAGCTATCCGGCCGCGGTTTGTCTGTGGATCGGTGACCATCTTTACATACCGAGACCCCTACGTGTTTCGGAAACCACTATGCCGTTGATCCCGGCTGTCATTCGTGTATCTTTGACAGTCGTTACGGGTAGTCAGAAGCCCGAAAATCTGACAACCAGCCTTACCAAGGGGTATAGTATTACCCAATAACTGGGTTATGGAGGTCCGACAGGCAGTCGCTACGTGTAAAATACTGGTATTCAGCTGCATCTGGTTAGACTGGAAGCTGACCCTAACATAGTTGGGAAAAGGCTAGGCAGATTGAGGTACCTACATCTACTATAGGTATGAATAACTACTTATTATTATCTTTTACCATTCTATGTCTGATACTAATATCAGATAAAGAATGGTAAAAGATTTTTTTCTTTATTATGATTCATAAAGCGACAAAATAAGCTTGAAATAATTGCTTGCTCTGCTTATGCCAAGCTGTCAAACTGTCTCGACTAATGCACTTTCACGATCTCTACTTAAAAATTCAACCAAAGTCCATTTACAATGATCCAAAAATACGTCGCGGCATGAATCAGGAATGAATGAATGAATGACAATGAAGATAATGCTTGTACCAATAATAAAATATTACAGGCTCATTTGCCAGATCTCTGCTAACATTGTTATCTTCGTCGTGTCATTATTCTAGTTAACTGACCTAGCAAGTCGAGTCCTCTCCTTGAACTCTAGATGACTGATTGATTGGCTGAAGTCGAGTCGAATCGAGATTGAATCCGTTCGACTTCAGTCAATCAGAAAGTTTTGCGATGTATGAGGAGGCTCATACTTATATAAACTTGATTGTCAGTTGTTTCTCCTTTACATATAACATCACGCCTGTTGTCCCTGAAGGGTTAGGCAGAGGTGTACCTAAGTCCCATGTAATAGGTAGCGAGCCTATTGCTACTAACCGGGCACAAAGTCAGACTCCGGGCCGCTACTAATAAAATCCAGATTATAAAACCCAATAACAATGTCCGACCCGGGAACCGAACCCACGACCTTATGCTCAGCAGTAGTGCTCGCGACCAGTAGACCAACGAGGCTCCCTTACATTTTTATAATTAAGCAACAAAATGGCAAAATAAATAAAACCTGCTAACAAATTAGTCCACCCGATATTCGTAATATAATAGCACGATATTAAACGAAAGCGTTAATTAGCCTTTTGTTTATAATCACCATTTTCTTTGGTACGTGTATTGTGTTACAGTTTTAAGACATCGTTACGTAACGTCATTGTTATGCTTGTATAACGCAAATGAGTACATAGCCTATGCTAGGACGAAGTTTGTGACGGGTATCTGGCTGGGGTAGCCGAGACTTCGCCTTACGTAGTGTATGTTTTGTTACAATATACTTATTAGGTTTTACTGGGAAGCAACTAGGATTTGTTTGAGACCGGTTTAGCTGGAAAATACGTAAGTAGGTGATTTTCTCTGAAACACAATTTTAGCACAGAAATAGAGTGATGAGCTAACTTACATAGAAGTTGTTCGTAACTTACATTTTAGAATTGGCTTAAGAAACTTAAATGCTTACGCTAAACATTTAAAATAAATAAATAAATAAGTTTATTTCATATCATTTTGGCTTACTTTGCATGTCGAGAAGTCTCCATTCAGGCATAGAAAATGTATGTAGTTGAAGGCTCCGCTCCTCCCTTACATTATAAATATACAAATAGGTAAATAACAAAAAGAGAAAAAAATAAAGAAAATTCCTTCAACACATTTACCATTTAAGTTTTAAGTTAAGCCATTACAGTGTTATTTAAATGTAAAATTGTATAAATAAGTTAAGTTTTTAACTTAAATAACCTCATTCCATTTACATTTCTTCTTTTCCGTTTGGAGAATGAGACTTAATAACATATAAATACAGCTAAATAAACCATATTAGGTATCAACATTACTATTCTTACTGTATGTAGCTTAATTGAAATTTAATAATTCAACAAGAACTGGATATGTGTTTAGACAGTAGAATAGGCAGGTACATTTTACTGTACCCACTTTCAAGCGTGTTAGATGTATTAACGTCGGAATAAGAAAATAACTATCTAGTAAGACATTACTAACACCAAAAAACCTGGAAAAAGATGGCGAATACTCATGTAATTTCACTATAAAGTTTGTAAGTATACCCCGATGTCATCAGATTCGAAAACGGATCAAATTCTACAATACACGAAAATGTGATTAACAGCACAATATATTCATCGAGCGTACTGCAAAAACATTAATTTCTTCTGTGATTATTAAAATGCTTTATATTTCTCCCATCACGTATGTGAGGCGCGATTGTCAGCTGTTTATGAGCACTATACTGCGTTGTTTAATGCGTTTTAATTTGCATTTTATTAATGTCTACTGCGCTCATAATAAACTTTGTGTTGTGTGATGTGACGAGTGGCATACGAAATAAGATGCTATCAAAATCTTATAATAAATGCCATCATTATATTCTCCTATCTGTAGTTGCTTATTTGTTTATTTTAAACTACACATGTCGGTTTCCAGTTGCAGCTTATAAATACCAGTATTATACATGGGAAGACTGCCTATCTGACCTCCAATAGCCAGTTATGGGTAACACAGTACCCTCGGTAAGACAGTCAGGACCAATGTCGTAGCGTGCTTTCCGAGGCACGAAGGGTCTCAGTATGTACAAATGGTCACCCATCCACGGACCTGTCTCGGTAAGCGCAGTTTCTCCCGATCGATCGACCCATGCGGCTATTATTGCTTAGCTACGAGCCTCTCATCTTAAAACACATCCGAGCAAATTCATTTTAGTTAGCAATATGATTTATTTCCACTTTCAATAAGCTTTTGGTATGCTCAAATCGCAACAGATGGTGACGTTTGTCATCGTCTTTTTTATTTGTTTACCCAAAATACGTCAATAAAGCAAATACCAAAAGAAAACTGTATCAACAACTTATTTCTTTCCGATATTCCTTTAAAATATTTATAAGATCAAGCGAACCTTGAGATATTCGGAATATATACAAAACTTATATAAACGGGTGAAAGGAGCCTCAGTCGGACGGGATCCACTCGGCCCGATAACATCGCGTTTGTCTAGCACACTCTATATCCATTCACTGGTTTCTTACTTTCAGATCTGTCATTCTGAAGTATCTCACTTGCGATATCTTTCTTTCCTTGTTGGAAAGCTCGTGAAATGTTGATAAAATTGACGCCTCATGAAGCTGTAGTACTTTTTTTGTTTGTTATAGGTAGCCAGAACAGTCAACGATGAACAGTGATGACGCTGCGTGGACTCGTTTCGTAGAGTCTGGTTAGGCTGCGTAGGCATTTCGTGGTCACCGCGTAAGCTGCGTAGGTGTTTCGTAGACCCCTTGTAGGCTGCGTAGGCACTTCGTGGTCTCCGCGTAAGCTGCGTAGGTGTTTCGTAGACCCCTTGTAGGCTGCGTAGGCATTTCATGGTCTCCGCGTAAGCTGCGTAGGTATTTCGTAGACCCCTTGTAGGCTGCGTAGGCATTTCGTGGTCTCCGCGTAAGCTGCGTAGGTATTTCGTAGACCCCTTGTAGGCTGCGTAGGCATTTCGTAGATTCGACGTAGGCTGCGTAGGCATTTCGTAAACCCCGCAGTCCCCGTATAGATTGCGGTGGCATCACATAGACTCAGACTTTCCGAAGGCTGCGTAAGCATTTCGTAGATGGTGCTAGATGTTAACAAGATGTATGCATTTGTTAACATCCAGTGCCTATATTGCATCCCGCTATAATATGTTACAGGGGGATGCAATATAGGCACTGGTTGTGACTCTCCAATTATATAAAGTAATTTGTCGTGAGCTGAATTTTTTTTAATCCGTTCTGATGCCATTTTATACCAGAATCCATAGTCTTATTAAATATGCTAGGCATATTTTGAGGTTCATTCAAAACTATCAAAAACAAAATTAGTGTTATTCAAAACTCCAAACAGACTAGTCGAGTACACCGTATTTATAAAGATTATCATATAATGTAAATAAACGAGATAACAAGAAGCGTTGTAAAAGAGAGATAACATTAACTAGTGTTGTGTGTGTCAGTTTATGTACAAACTTCAGTCAACACACGTTAAGTAACTAATTAGACGTACTCGGCGAGACAAATCGTAAAATATCCTGGATCTAGTTACTATGTAGCTCAGGGGTACCTGGCCTGAGATTTTAGGTACCTCCCACACAAGTTTAGTTTTTCTCATTTCTTTAATGCCGCAATTGTTTATAAGTTCGCTTCTAAATGGGTCCCAAAAAGCTCATTAAGAAAGAAGAAAAAATAAAATAAAATTTAGTATTACTCTTTTTATTCCCTTAACTTAGTAGCTGGATAGGTTCCGTCAAACCTGGAAGGAGGACACGCGGGGTTGCGAATGGTGGAAGGCAGGAAGGAGTGCAGTGAGGCTTTTGCGCAGGAGAGGGGCAGTGCCGGCTAATAAAATAAAAAAGTTAATATGTATTATAATTTTAATAAATTATTGTATATACTTTTATATACAATATAGTGTACATATTTTGTGCTGTAATTAGAATCTGTTCAAAATAATAGTTCATAGTTAGTTTGTTAATAGTTTTTAATTAAGATTGGATATTATAATTTAATTTTAATAGTTTGTTAGTTAATTTAGTATACGAAGTTTATCCAGTGTAAAAATGTTTCCACAAATGGACATAAAGAGAAAAATATGAAATAAAATTATTCCTCTTTTATATTTTATTAAGGTTTTAGTTAGTTATTAGTATAATTAGTTACTTTTATGTTATATACCTAGTTTATTGTGTATTTTTGTTGTATTTAGAATTTGTTCAAAATAACATTGCATTTACTATTTATAACAAACTCAAACTGAAAGCATTTATTTCAAATAAACGAATTACAGGCACTTTTGAATTATCAAAGGGTCAGTCAGTCAGAAAGATGAAGCTAGTTGCCTATTCCAAAGCGTAGTAGGTATCTGTGGAGAGGAACGGGCAAGAAACTCCACGGACACTTTTTTTGTATCTAAAAAATAGTTACAAAATATTGATTACATCATTCATGTTGAAATTATACATAACTGGAGGATGAGTTAACTCAATGAAGTCTAGCCTCATTCAGTGGAGCCAGAAACGCGAGCGGAGCGCGCGCGGGAGCGGAGTCATTTGGAGGAGTCTTCGGAGGGGTCATTTGATGATTTACCAAAAAAAAAAAAAAAAACCTCGGTTAGCAGCATGTAAGTGGTTCTTTCATTAGACCAGTATGTAAATTAGAAAACTCGTACTTATGCCAAGGGCCGTATTTTCCGGTTGGCAGTGCATATGATAAACCTTGAACATGAATGTTCTTGAATTCAAGGTTTAGTACTGTTATGGCTATATGATGCAAATAAATGGCTTAGGAAATAATTATAAAACATACTAGTAATGACATGATAATTATAGTGGAAAATGCAATACTACTGTAAGGAGGGTCTACTACGAAGTGCAAAGTGCGAATGATCGGATCGAACCGACACATGGCCGAACCGAATATTATTGAAAAATGCGAAAAAAGTTCGGATCGGCTCAGTTGGGTTGGGACCATAATAATCATATTCGAAAGAGTCTAGGAGTGTAGGATCGGGACCGACCGAACCAAATAGTAACTTCGTAGCAGGAAACGGCCGAACATTCGGCCGATACCATTTCGGAGTAGACCCCAGGGTTACGAGATTTTTAAAATAGCACTATTATTTACAGTAACGGCTATTTGGTGAAAGTTTAGCTTGAATAAACATGGGTCATTTCATGATTTATCATCATTTCAGACGAAAGACGTCCACTGCTGGACATAGGCCTCCTCCAACCACCTCCACTTCGACCGGTTCTGTGCTTCCCGCATCCAGCGGGTTCCTGCGGCCTTCACAAGGTCATCGGTCCACCTTGTTGGCCTTGGCGGCCTTCCTGCCACCATGGTTTATCTAAGCACCTAATAAGAATAATAATACATAATTATGATGGTTCATTGGATAGCCGTCTTCTTTTCCTAACAGGCTAATGACAAGAATTTGTCAAATCGACACGTAAGTAAGAAAAGGTGGCTAGAATTATATCTAATATGTAGGTAGGTATATAGACGGAAAATGCTTTCGTCCGTCAGTGTATCTCAGATTAAGGATTCAGGGCTGATTCAATATACATATAATCAGCCTGCATTGTCTCATTGCAGGGCCTTTCTTTTTTTCACTGAACTCGGTCCTGACCCAGTATGGACCAACAGACTTCCGCGATGGCGTTGGACGTTTTCAGGAACCCTGTGGTAGTCTTAGCCCAAAATGCATCCGACATGCGGCAAACGTGTCCGGCTCAGTCCCATTTGAGCTTGGCTGCTTTATGCGTGACGTCTGCGATTTGTGTCTTAGAGCGGAGTATCGTGTTCCGTATCCAGTCGGTAAGTTGAACTCTAAGGATACTGTGCTCCATCGCTCGCTGGTAAACCTCAAGCCCAGTCCTCTGCTGAAC
The DNA here is from genome assembly GCA_911387795.2 of Apamea monoglypha. Classification (NCBI taxonomy): domain Eukaryota; kingdom Metazoa; phylum Arthropoda; class Insecta; order Lepidoptera; family Noctuidae; genus Apamea; species Apamea monoglypha. Next base: position 12,119,619 of record OU426921.1, read on the forward strand.
TGTCAAAGACGTGAAGGTTTGTGCGTCGTAGTTAGAGATATCCAATGCACATGTCCATTAATTTGCGTTTATGACAAATTGGGAGATCTCATTTTATTAGGGCTTTCATCGACCTGTATTCAATGATTAACACATTAAAATTAACAAAACAATAATCGGGTATTATCGAATACCCTTCCAATATCAACATCGGAACCGAACGCAATGACACAAGAACTCAAAGTAAATCGCGATTTAAAAGTAGAACCGTTACAAATCCGACAAATGATTCCGTCACAGAGCGACGATACACATTTTCCGAGTGAATTGCCTTCAGTAGGAGGGTGGTAGTCAAACATCAAATAATAACATGATAAAGGAATAATTTCATTTTTTTTTGCTTCAATTTTGTACCGACGACGTAAATAAAGAAGCGCACTGTTACCTCTGTCGAATCATGCCGCAGGGATGGGATTATATCAACGGTTATGTCGATAAATTTCATAATTCTTCTTAGCTCTAGGCTTACTTCAAGGGTTTTTTTTTCTTCTATATTGATATTTAGATGTAAAGTTTCGATGTAGGACTTATTCCCTGGAAGTACTGATCCGAATTTAAAAGTTCTTTCACTGGCAGAACAAAACAAACGACCAGTGGTCCACTTTAGGCCTGGATCGAAAGAGCTGGAAGTCATGGGGAGAGGCCTTTGCCCAACGGTGGGATGATGCAGGCTAGGAGTAACAGTAACTGGCAGTAACAGTAACAGTAACTGGCAGTAACAGTAACAGTAACTGGCAGTAACAGTAACAGTAACTGGCAGTAACAGTAACAGTAACTGGCAGTAACAGTAACAGTAACTGGCAGTAACAGTAACAGTAACTGGCAGTAACAGTAACAGTAACTGGCAGTAACAGTAACAGTAACTGGCAGTAACAGTAACAGTAACTAGCAGTAACAGTAACAGTAACTGGCAGTAAGCTACACTATTGCCGAGTATCATAGTGTATGTTGTATATTATAGTTGACTACAAAGCGGGCGAAGTAACGGGAACTAGTTCTCTATAAAAAAACAGCGAAGCCCCATATTCTACTTTATAAAATGTTAAAATTAAAAGTAGGGGCTTAATGCAATATTCTGAGTAAATTCACTCACCGTCGCTCATGTTCAAAGAAATATATTTTCTTCATCATTTTCATTTTCTGCATGCATTCTTGGAATGAATAAACTGTTCCTAGTAAGAAATAATCGATTTATTTAAACCTTTAGCTTACTACGAGAAAGGGTGTGAGAGGAGACAACCAGGATGATTTATGTAAGGTAAAGTTACTATTGACCTTGATATCTAGGTATATCTACAATCTATCATCATCTGCCTAGCCTTTTCCCAACTATGTTGGGGTCGGCCTCCGGTCTAACCAGATGCAGCTGAATACCAGTATTTTACATGAAGCGACTCCCTATCGGAACTCTGTAACCTAGTTACTGGGTAATATACCCCTTGGTAAAACTGGTTGTCAGATTTTCGGGCTTCTGACTACCCGAAATGACTGTCAAATATCCACGAATGACAGCCGGTACCAATGGCTTAACGTGCTTTTCGAGGCACGGAGGGGTCTTGGTATGTAAAGATGTTCACCCATCTACGGGCCAACCGCGGCAAGCGTAGCTTAACCTGACCTAACCGGCTGTTATTTCTTAGCCCCTCTACTCTCTATATCTATGCATATTATAAATTAAAGTTGTTTTTCGTGTATGTCGCGTTATTCTTCTAAACGATGCAGCGGAGTGTGATGCAGTTTTCACCATAATTTAAATAATTTATTCTGGAAGGTTTATGTTCATAATATATTAATATTATACTTAAATATAATAAAAAAATCTCGATGTTTTGTCAAGTAATAAAAACCGTGCGAAGCAGGGGCGGGTCGTCAGTTTATGATAATACGAGTAGCAATCATCCGAATTGTGGAACATGTCATTTCAACTTAAATAAATATCTTCTCTGTTTTTCTAGTTCATAAGCCAGAAAAATATATAGCGCTGTGCTCGCAGACTAGGCTAACAACATCTTATTACTTAGGCTCAGAAATAGGTTATTGCTGTACGAGACTAGTCTCATTACCATACATATAGTAAATCCTAATTTATAAAAAATATATATATATACAGTAAATCCTAATTTATAAATTAGCCCACAAAGGGTAGTTTTTTTTTTATTCTAGTTATAAATAACGGAATATTATAGCTAGTTTTTGAAAATGTGATGACCTTTGCACAGATTATGTGGGGATGGGTGCCGAAAATAGAAGCGTAGGTGTGCAGTTCTGACGTATTGGTTGGGGATAACATCACTATGTAGTAATAGAGATGTATGTCATAATAAAAAACGATTTTTAACCTTTACTTAACAATAAATCTAAGATTATTTTTCTAAAATTTAATTTATTATTTTACGCATTTAATTTATTGAATTATGTAACCTATATACTTTGTTCTCCTTTATTTATTCAAACACATAAAAATTACATTAACCTAACCCTACGGGGAAACCAGGCATGATGTTATGTTATGTTAAAAATTACGTTTTGAAATAATAGAATAAAACAATCATAAAAAAAAATATATATATAGTAGCTCGAAGGTAGGGAGGGTAGGTATACATCGATTATACATATTACATAGTTATGTCAACACGTGCACACTGCATGCGTCATGGATCAATAACAAGTTTATTCGTAGCTTCGTAGGCGTTTAATTGAGTCGAAGTGCTACGACGTAGCAAGCGTAGGCGGCCGTTACGTCAAAGCGTAGCAATTTTTGGTGTCACTTCCTGAAAAATAATAATAATAATGACGATGATTTTTATTTCGGACCAAAGAATCCATAGAGTGTTAGTAACATAATATTAAAACAACTTATTATCTAGTGTTAGTACCAATCACCTTCTGACCAAACTGCTTTACAATTGGAGAGCCGTAACTCTCTGCTACAGTTCTCAGGATGCTGTTGCGACTGTCTCTCACTCTCCTCAGGAGTGACGCTGTTTTTTTTGCGAATAATCGCGTGAAACCCGTCGGTACGACCAAGCGCAAACATTTCCGACGCGCTGCAGTAGCGAAGAAGTCCCAACAACATCCTGAAACCATTGTTGTACTGAACACGTTATGGTTATTGTGTTATAATGCAATTTTATTTCAAACGAAACTGAAGTTTGTGATGTTAATTATTGTAACAGTTTTTTATTTGTTTCTGGTTATGTGCCAAAGTTCAATTAGAATTTAGATTATAAAACCCGACAAACGGACGGGGTCGGAGGTATTGTATTGTATGAATTCGATTTACTGCAAATCTTAGGTCCAACACATTTTAAAATTGCTGATAAGATTCATAGACTAACCAAGTTTGCTAAAATGCTAAGCTTCAACCTACATTTTATTGTAAGTATTTTCTACAAATCGACAAACACTGTCCCAGCCCTAGGCAGCTCCATGCAAATATTTCGTATATTTACATCGGAGCATTTTCTTCTCACCTTTATCCGGTAACACGTTACAGCAACGTTACACCGCAAGCTTTACATGAATTTCACGGCCGATGTATGTTATTAGATACACAGTAAATGGGTCTTCATTGACGGTTCGTGAGTGTTGAGTTGATAATAAATCGCATGGCTTAATGTTTGGTTTATTGTTACCATTATTGTTTTAATACAGTCAAGTGTTTCGGATGTGGGTGTAACGAATTGTAGAGGGTTTTATATCTTGAAAACTGTTTTATTGTTGTGTTACTAGCGTTTTGAAGGCTGTGTTTATATGTTTGTAAAAAGTGATAGACAAACTATGTAGCAGAATTTTCTTTTTTCTTGTACGTAGTTTTTAGGACACATTCATACACGAAGAAGTTTAATAAAAACACATATGTAGAAACATTTGTTGCTAGTTAAGCTACATTTACGAGTGGAGCCGGTCTGTTGAAGAGCAAGTTTACTGCAGCATGGTTTTATGTTATGAACACACAAACGTGTTGGGGGCCGTCTTATTTACGAATAATAAAAACAAGGAAAAGCAATGAATCTTTGGCCACTTCATTTCGTCGTTTTAATATTTTACGTGACCCCTAAAATTTTGGGTAACATCTCGTCTGACGGCCGAGCGCACTTTTCATTAAGTTCTGATTACCCTCAGAGAGTTCCCGGAGACGTCATGTTGGGGAAGATCTGCGAGGTTTTCGGCGAAGTGCAAAAGTTTTATGATATTATGATTACTTGCATGAGACGAGCTCCGGCGGAACGTGACGTGGCTTCTGTTGCTAACGTGATCACTGACGCAGACGCGATAGTACTTTGCTTTACTAGTTTACAGTAGCGGCTTTGTGACAAAGTGCTGGATGAAATGGATTTTGTGTAGAGGATAAATTGAGAATTGTACTAACACAATGTTGTCTCTCACTACTGGTTTTATTTATGGAGCACAACTGGAAATGCTGATTAATTTTAAACCACACACCTTTAATTATGACTTATCTGATCATTGTGTAAACTTAGCTAGTGTTATAGTGAAGCAATAATATACACCTAACCTACATGTACACACACCTACATGTTGATGTTTTAAAAAAAATACCGATTATTGTTGCCTTAACTTTTCTTTTCTTTAAAATTTTGCATGCTATGTTATAACCTAGCTAAACATGCTTGTGCCTCAATTTGTATATTTAACACCCTTGTATACCATGTTTTACGCAAATAAATATTCTATTCTATTCTATTCTATTCTACATAGAATATCCTTATGAAAAATTCAGCTAAGAACATAGCCACATCTATTTCTCTCCTCCAACTAGTCTTTGATAAGAATACGACTAGACGGACGGCTCATAGTGAGTGCGATACTCTTTCCTTATTACGTGGTACGTGTTAATTACCGACTACTACAATTTTATGAGCGCCCACTATATCGCACTTCACTGTTTCTACTGTTTAAGCTGTTTTCCACCTCACCAACACAGACGAGATGAAAAATTAAGTGCCGTTTGTACGACTTTTTTATTGGAGTTTTTAGATATTTTATAAAAGTATGGCTTTACGGATTTTTGGGTGTTTGTACGTGATTTACTAACGATGAGGCTAATATTAGGTTTAAGTATGTAGATATCATGGATCTGTTTCATTATCATAATACATGGTTCACCATTTTAATTAATGATGAAGACGATGATGTTCAAAATCGCTACTGCTTGATGGCCTTTTTAAAATTAATAATGAAGTATAGCCGAGATTAGTATAAGCCCTTGTTACTGACCTCGTTATACAAAACTAGTTTCTTACGACACTTCCGAGAAGTAACAGGAAGGTCTTCTCGTCTTTTTATAAAATAAAAATGTGTTGCTAAGAAATTGACGCTAAGACGACAAAGTCACAAAAGAAAGCATTGAGTTTATTCCATCTAAGTAACAATGTTATAGACACTCCAATATTCTAACTTTTTATTATTAAATATGAACCCACAATAAACTTGCTTAACACGTACACAAGCTCAATGTGAATAAATAAAATGAGAGGTCAGGAATATCTGTATAAAACTGAATAAATAATATGAAATAACATGGAATTTAAAACGCGAACCCAACTTATTTGTATTAAGTTAGAGAAAACGATATAAGATACTGATCTGATTCTACATTATTGCTCACTTATATCCAACGTCAAAACCTGAAAATATGGTCCATAGAAGACAATACAAATGCAATATTAATATTTACCTTTGCATCGTCAAAACAAAGACTGCATTCATATTCACCCCACGAAAACAAGTAGATAAAAATGCAAACATGCGCAATTGTGTCTCCAACGAACAGAGGCGGTCGCAGTCGCAGCAGGCGGGCAGGCGAGCAGCCGGGCAGGCGGGGAAAAGTATTCCGGACAAAAATGTTTTCCCGGTCATATGAATTTAGATCGGCCGCCGTATTAGAGGGAAGTAAAACCATCGGGAGACAGGTAAATCGAACTATTGGAATAAAGGGTAAAGGTGAGGCCGGGTCGGAGCCGATGGCGCGGAATGCGGCGCGTGTCGCTACACTCATGTGAATTTAAGAGGAGCCCTCCAATAAATGTACAGAACAACTGTAACCATGTTTTATATTTATGATTATTCGTGTTGAAGTATGTTCGAGTATACATTTTCTCAGCGGGCGGTCGGAGAGTGGCCGCAAAGGCGTCTTAATGCGATTTCCGGCCCACTTTTAACGGCGCTTCCTGCAAGATATAAATCCAAGTTAGAGCGCTCCCTGGGACCTGCTGTCGTTTCAGCCGGATGCCGCGTCCTCGTTTTGCAGATTGGACCATATTGCCTATTATACTTTGTAAAGACAAAATATTGTCGATAATTGTATGGGGCTGGCAAACCGAGCCCAAGCAACTTTATTTCAAGTATATTTTTACCGTGTTAATAAAAATATGAACACTAAAAATTGCTACGCCATAATTTTAATAACTGAATGTACTTATTTACTGATGATTGAAAACTTTCTTTGGGTCAGTTGCGGTTTTCCTTAATTGGCTAACATAGGTAAATCACTGTCTTACTCTTTATCCCTAAATCCTAAATTAAACTTAACATTACTGTTCTAGCTGGTTCTTATTACTAATAAATAAGCAGTAAGTAACTTTAGCCATGAATTCCTCAGACACCGAAATCCGATCAGAAACTAATTCTAATATAAGCAAGGAATGAAAGTTTTATTTGACTTTGATGGCTTCAGAGCAAACTCTTAAGAAAATCTGCAAAGTTAATCACATCCGAGAGTTCCTTTTCTTACGGAATAAAAATGTATATTTAAAATGATTTCTTAAAATTCGCAACAAAACGTCGCCTAAGCGAATTAGACCTACATTTTGGGGAACACAGGGCTTATAAAATGAAATTTTCTTAACATAAAGTGGCTGGGACGATGTAACGGCGGCGGAGTGAAGTAAACTGCGCGGGCCTGCAAGCCCCTCATGTTTCTAAATAAATTATGAATATTTACCGGCACGTAACGCTTTACTGAGACATAATTATTTTAATCTGACTCTGAGACGGCCATTTTGGGGAATTGATGTCAAAAGAGAGGTCGTTTTAGTTTATTAAGACGGCTTGCGCACTAACAGATAGCACTTTGTCCTTGTTATCATAAATAATGCCTAGTTCATTATGAATAATCTACAATGTTTACTGTTTTTGTTTTAGTTGGTATAGATTTCTGGACAGTAAAATCTCATCTTGTAAGAAAATGCTGAGTACCCAAATGACTCTAATTTGCTAAATTAATAACGGACATGTTTTAAAAACTTTTAACTTAGGACATGTTTTGCAAAATAAAAACATTCGCTACAGTCATATTACATAGCTCTAGCTCCTTTAAAATCAAGTAACGAAACCGTACAGTGTGTTATGGCGCATTATGTATGACGTATATCCTTTGTTTGTTATATGGATATTTTTTATCGTCTCGTCGGAGGTAGCTTGTGCTGCATCTACGTAATTTAGCGCTCCCCAGGTGCGGCCCCGGCTTGTGGCTTATAAGTACATCGAGATTTTAATTAAGAAGGTCTATCATAATCCACATGAGACACTGCAAAAAATAACAGAATCTCTTTATACCATTTCACTATTCTGGACTCGTATTTGTGCTTTTAAGTTTTAAAAACAAAATTTTGTTAATTTGGATTTTAAACTTAGAAATGTGGCTCTTATTTCAAGCTTGGAGCATCTGCCATCTAGATAATTAGGCATGTCTGTAGTTATACCAGTTAAATAGAAAATACACATGTTTAAAAGGCGGGTTCAATTAAATAAACGAAACACAAAAAGAAAACAGCATCTTAACTGAGAGCTCGCGAGTCAACAATTCGTATAATTCCACAGGAGTTGTTCATAATTAAGTGTGCTTACCTCGAGGGCGCGGCGAAAGATTGAGTTCCATCAAATATGTAGCAGGGTCTACCATGAAATCCTTTTTACGTTCACCGCGGACAGTTTTACGCAGGTCCGGTCGAGCTGCGGCTTAACGGTCTTATAAATTAGTGAAACTCTATTAGCAAGATGTTCGGCCAAACGAATTTGCGTTATCGCCTCTGTCGGGTGTAACGTGCGTCGCATACTAATGACGTCACCGCAAGATCGTCCAAACTTGCTGTTCGTGTAATTACTTCTTTAAACGAAGCTTTTGTGAGGGGAGGATACGATCACTTTTGTCCGAGGGTACACCGTCCCGATAATCCAGTTACCAACCGTTCCTCCGCTGCGTCGTATTTTTGCACAATTAAGTTTCGCTCGCAATTTATTTAGTTAATAATGTTTTCTGTTTGAGAGTTGCGATGAATTATTAAGTAGTTCAATTTAATGATTCAACCATTTTAAGAGATGATGATTAAGTATAATAGGTAAACGTATTCTGTGTTAATTAAGAACGTTAAATATTGAAAAGCGGTTCGAGGAATATTAAAATGGAAAGCAATATGAATGATCAAAGTTTAATCTGTTTTTAATAGTAATATTTTTGCAAACACTTGCACGTATTTCATAATGTAAATGAAGGGTTTATAAAGCTTTTTTTTCAGGGACCGTAAAAGAAAGCCAGGGGCAAACATGTTGTTTAGCCATTACGAAAGTACGAAGCTAGTGCGGCGTCAGCATTCCTAGAAGCTCTGACGTCACAACGATACAGCCGCTCTAGATGTGACACGAGACGCCGCCTATTGCCTGAGTCAAGGCTAACGTCGAGAATAAATTCTGACGTGATTGTTACAATATAGTACTCGATTACAGTACTGGAATAAAAAGTCTGTAGATCTATTTATATAATGTAAGTTTGGAATACGTCGAGAATAATAAAGTAAGTATTTTAGTAGATACTGAGTAATAAATGTATTTTATTAAAAATTATGTATTATGTTGTTTACTGTCCTTGAAAGTCCAAGTTTCAGGCTAAGGATATACACATGAGTTTTAAAAATGCCTAGAAATTGGCAAATTAAAAAGTAGTAGAACTGATTTGCGCTGGCGCTTGACTTTGTGTAAATTATTGCATCACCACTGCTCTACAAAAATGGTGAAGGAAAAAAAAACATTGTGAGGAAACCGGCATGTCCTAGAACAAAAAATTCGAAGACATGTGACGTCAAGCAACCCGCACTGAACCCGCGTGGTGGATTACGGCCCACTCTCTCACACCGACAGGAGACTTGTGTCCCAGTATTGGGAAGATTATAGACTGATTGTGATGAACCGCAGTCTACTCAATATTTCTGTTATATTTTTTCAAGTAATAATTGTATTCAGCAGTCACTAGCAAATTTATTTTTTATAAATGGCTGCCACTCCCACCACATTACCCGTTCATATGGTAGAAACGACATACTTAAGGGCGAGATGTCGTGAGTTCGAACACGACTCCTTGAACTTTACTTACATTGCAAGCATTATTTCTGGGGTTAGCAGGAACACAAGTAACGTTTAACAAACACTTTCAACCTCTCCTTGTGAATTTTCAAATGACACAAAGTTTCCTTTCAGTAAATCTATCCAGAATGAACAGCAGGGAATAGTGTCTTGCATTAACAATATTTTAATCTAGCCGAAGAATTTGTTGCGAAAGTGCAAACCAGCCGTGCTCAATCCAAGAATTCTTTTAAATTTTTCAGAGTTGCCTGAGATAAACCTTTAGCAAGAACTATGGGTGTGTTTAAGTGTAAAGTAAACAACACTACAAAAATACGCTTACTTTTTTAAATTAGAATACATAGTCGCTAATCTTTTCACTTCGAGAGAAAGTGGGTTGTAATCTACCGCGTGGGCGCTTTCCTTTGTGTAAACTATGTCATCACCACTGCTCTCATAACAAAACATCGTGAGGAAACCAGCATGTCCTAGAACCAAAAATTCGATGACATGTGACAATTACCAACCCGCACTGGGCCCGCGTGGTGGATTACGGCCCACTCTCTCTGACCAAGAGGAGGCCTGTGTCGTAGTAGTGGGAACATGACTGAACGTTATTGTCTTTATTACCTTGTCCGTAAGTTCAGGATTATATTCTGCAAAAACTGGCAAAAAAATAAGACAAGTGTTGAAGTGTGTAAACTCTACAGATGCGGTACCTCTCTAAAAATGAAAAAAAAAAGGGTTATCGACCGCAATTATTGTAGTCCCTTGAAATATGAGTTTAAAAAAAATACATTTTTGTGTCAACTTCACAGACGTGAGGGTATCGATATCTTAAACTCTATAAAACATAAGAAAACAGTTTTCTCAACTCGTACTTTCATTAACAACACAACAGAGGTCGTTGACCTCCCAAATAAACATCAAATCTTTTTATTTTATTGTGTTTGGATATCGATACCCATCGCGTCCGCGGAGTCTAGCTAGCCAATTTAAAATAACCCTGTATTCATAGGTCTTCTTTTTTTTTCGGATGGGAAATCATCAAATGACCCCTCCTGCTCTGGGTGGAGCGGAAGGGAGTGTCAGACTTTTACTGACTAAAACCCACCCATGTTCCTTCCTTTGCCCTTTATGTTCCGGGGTAGCGGTAACCCTTTCGGACAATCCCGCTGACCCGGCAGGCTTCGGCCCTAAGGGGCCCCTCAAAGTATTCATATGTCTTGAGTCACATCCAGTGCTGAGCTACGGCCACGACAGCAGCAGTCGCCGTCGTCGTAAAGCCAAGATACGCGCTGCTCGTAAACTTAAACATGGCTTACTGCATTCGTGGCCTGCTGCCATACGGGTACCACACGGGTGACCCTGTCGAGCCAATGGATTACAATAAAAGCCAATATAGCACCTACCAACTACGCACCGGCCATTTTAATTTAAACTGACCGCAGTATTTCCTTTATTTTTTAATTTTGATGCGCAATGGTATTTAGAATAAAGTATTATTTATTGTTGCTACAGGTTTTTACAAATAAAGCTGGTCAAAATTAAAAAGATCTCTGTAATACGTAGCCATAGCCCTTGGGTATAATAATACAATAATAAAAAAAAAAACGAATAATTTTACATGGATAAACAGAAAACTTAATAGAACTTTATATAATATAAAGTGAAAGATACAAGAAACAGAACTTACGTAGTTGGTCTTGAATTATAGGGAAGTATGGTTTCCTTAAAAACTTTTATTTGGTAAAACGTCACTGCTTGACAGAGGCCTCCCGCAATGGCTGCCTATAGAAATAAAAGGCTGTAATCACAATACTTAGCACTGATTGGTTTCCACAGTTTGTGTGCGTTATCAATAAAGTTATTCTGCTGTTAATAGTTTACTCAAGAACATGAGCCTCTCATGAAAAAGATCTTAGGGGAATAATGACGTCATTACCACTCTTGGGAGCTATATTGTGCGTCGTAGTGTGATTTTATTAGTGGGCGGATATTGCATGCCCTTCCCCCAGATGAATTAACTATACGATACCTAAGAAATGCAGGTTTTGTTATTACAAAAAACCATATCAAAACGATTACAAAAGTAAACACAGCCAGCAACATCTAAATAACGGAAAATATAAGGCAGTGTATATTTTTTTATCATTTGCATACTGAATGCATACTGTAAAATGCTTTTTTAATTCCCCCAAATACAGACGGGCGGTAAAAAAGGAGCAAATAAATGTTATCATAAAATAACTCCATAGAAAAATTCCGAATATCCAGTTTCCTATAAAAATAATTTTCACCAACAATGCAATCACAATTACACGTAAAGCAAGGCCGCACGGTTCATTAAATATGAATGCCGTCGGGGCCTTTGTATTGTCCGGTAAACATATTGTTTTAATAAAATTGAGTGCATTAGCACTTATTTGAGTAACAGCATTAGACAATCTCCCGTGCTCAAGCCTCCCGGAGTGATCCGAACGACCTCCCGCGGTCGCAAGTAATCGCACTTTTCTTTTATTACCCTTAATGCCATCATCAAAGTGTGGAGGTATATCGTACTAACCACATTATGGCTGGTAGTTTTTCTAATTCACTCAACTAAGTTAGTGTTTCGACTTATAATAAATTGGTCCGTAAACTTTACTTGAGTGAGCGTCCAGAGTTTAGTTTCACCTGGCAAAAACAGATGGCGTTACTAGTCGAGTTTAGTGGTAGTTTGCTTGTAAAAGCAAATAATTATATTGTATGAACTGCTTTGTTATAAGCATTTACAACTTTATTTTGGATAGATGACCAGATCTCCTTTGAATAATAATTTTAATATACTGTTATGATATGGAAAATGAAAGGTTTAAAAAACAAATGTCAGTGACTAATATTCTGGAAAAACCTCATTGTCACCGTATTAAAGTTTACCAGATCCACAGAATACTGTAGCATGAATCATAATACTGATACAGATCTACGGTCCTAGACAATCAAAAATTACCTACCATCCACCTAGGTACATATTTTTTCATTTTATTTAAGAAAATATGATAAAACCTACAAGAAACCTTTATTATACCTCTGCGGCAGTTTTCTCAAAGTAAAAATAGACACGCACATTTTTATAATTCGTAAAAGTAAGTTAGCAACGTTGTGTCTTTGTTTTTCTCCGAGAGTGTAGGTATAAGCGACAGTAAAACTCGTTGAATACTTTTCTGTCACTGTAAAGAGAAAATATTTTGTTTTCAAGGAAAGTGCGGGCACATCATCATTACGCTGCGTAATTTTTTCGTATGTGCCATTCCCGTGCCTGTACTTTTATGCCTTCCCTCCATAAAGACAAAAGGGACTTTGAAGTAAAATCACGTACATTTTTTGCAACTTACTTAGGAGAGATTCAGCCCCTTGCCTTCCATGTTAATATTTTCTGGGAAAACATTGCGGGGACAACTCATGGAAATTACATTTAGATATTTGCTCACAACGCGTACATCTGAGTGTGGGTAGGGATATTATATTTTACGTGCATGGAATGTAATAAAATGTTTAGGACATACCGCGGGGCGCGGAGCCCTAACCAACATAGGTAATGCCGATTGAAATGTAAATGAAGGGCCCGATACAAACTTTCGCTCGCGAGCCCAAATCTCGTTTAGTTTTATTCAAAAGCTTTTTTCATATTGCCATGTATATTGTTAATTATTGTTTGCAGGTAAATAGTAGGAATGAATTTTAATTTAGTTTGTTAAACAAAGCTTAATAATTGTTGCGAGAAATAGTAATCCTGCGTTGTGTACTACATATTACGTATTTCCAGAATTGTAAAACAAACATAATTTTAAGCTTATATTATCTGTTGTTTTCCATTACATTTGTACACGATCCTGTTCATTTGAGCGTAGGTATAAGTAGGTACAGTGGTGATCTGTCGGATCCCTCTCCCCTTTTTAACTAGTGGGCTTTACGTGTCATATATTTTAAAAGTTTATTGGGCATTACTTCGCGAGATAGCGAGGGTGAGACGTTCCTCTGAATTTTCCTTTGGGAGCATTTTAAATTAGTTTTATAATGAAAGTGGTTTAATATAAATCAAAATACTTATTAAAGTTAAATCTCACCACTGAACAGCTGTCATCTAAAGTTTCTTATTGTTAAGTCTTAATTGCTTTATCTAGTTTCGTGGCCATTTTATAGTAATTTTACACCGATATTTTAGCCTTGAATTGTTTATTAATAAAAGTAAATTGAACTCAAAATGTAGTAACATTTTGTGTGAAAAACGACATCGATGGACGTACAAACAGTCACGGAGCGATCCTATAAATGTTTAGTTTATCCAATTTTTGTTCCGGACGAAATGGGGAAAATCGCATGACGCACTCGGCTAAAAACTGTTCAGCGAACAAAACAGTATTCAAAATGTTTGTTTATGTTTAAAGTCCAATGCTTTAACTAATATAGCTCGTTTTGTATTAATCCGTACGATAAGCTTGTTAAAATAGCTACACGTTTGCCAATTTATGCACACTGTATTTTGACTTTAATTTTCCGTGATTACAACCCCGTGATTGTAGTTTAGATAATAAGGTCTGAGTCTGAACCATCGGCATCAACGCTAATGCATTAATTTGTATGCTGATATTTGCTGTCCATTAATCACATATTAGATGTGTTAAAATCACATTTGATTGGGGTGGTTATAATTAGGTAATATTTGATGACTATTGTGTACCCAGCTCATACCTACGTGTTTTGTATATATGTTGAGATACGAAGTTGCCGGAATTTTAAGGTACCTGCAAACAAAAGAGAGTGATGGAAGTGTCCTGTCGTTTGCACATTACAGGAACTGATGAACGCTAGCGATGACGCCAAAGACGTAGCCGAATTCTGGGCCGAGTCTATTTAGATTGCCAGCGATACGCTAAAATGAACAAAAGAGTGTTGCTGAGTCTGACATTAGACAGATTAGGATGCAGTTCCGGGAATCGTCCAATTGTCAATTTCGTGGAACGGCCGAATAGTAACATTCGGCCGTGGCATTCCAGCATCGAACAATGTGTAACATTCGAGCGAATGATTCAGTTAGAGGTCTGACGAAATCATATTTTTAGCTTGTTGAGATTAAACGGTAAACTCAAAGATCTGTTGCATAAACAGTTTGATATTCCATCGACATTCGGAGCATTCTAAAGGGTATCCGTCAATGTAGCATTTAAAATATCAATAAAGCTCTCGAAATTATACAACTTGTCCCAGAATTAACGCACACCACCAGACACCCCAATTAGAATGTTATGTTATAATCATAATACATACACTGATTTTTTATTATTATGTAATAAACATTGTTTTTCTCATAAATTAGTTACACTGATTGTGGGAGAAAATTGTGGTCACATTACAAATCTACGCATGCAAACAGTCGCACTCGTTTAGGGGTCTAGCGCAGTAGGTACTTCATCTATTTTGGTTTGTTTTGACTGTACAGCGGAAGTGTGACAGTAATTTACGTAGTTTTAATTATTTTTGGGATAAAATATTACCTATATTAAAAATTACAGAAATCGATTCAGTAAACGATTCTGAACAAACTACTTTCATAATGTGCATTAATTCAGTTACACATTGTATTTTTTGCAAATAAGACTTATAAACTTACTTATAATTAGCTTAACATATTATAAGTATTTTGTGAAAATATGACGATTTACAACAAATATAACTTCTGCTGGTGGTTATTTTGTCTTGCCGTGGAAGACTACAGTTTATTTTTTCACGGTCGTCAGTCATACAACACTGACTGTTTGAATCACTATGGAAGCTTGTTGACGGACACGTTTTTTCTACGGCGCAGTATATACGCCGCCGTACCGTAAAGAAACCGTGCCGTATACAAAGGGCCTCAGTCTGGACGCACGGATGACACAATCAAATGCAAAATTTAATACTTAAGAAAATTATTGATAAAGCCATCAAAGGGGCACAAAGCAACCACATTCCCCGATTATAATTTATTAGTTTTCCACCCATCACACCACGTAATGACCTTGTATTACTGTGTCTTTACAGAACTCCATAAAAGCCCTACATATACTTGGGAGCGAGCTTAACGTGCTATCTCCTCTACTTTGCTAATTGCTGTAGTTCTATTGCTATTACTATCTATATACAATGTCTATTGGCCCTTTACAGTCTTGTTAGTTTATCTATTGTGTCTCGTAAATGGCCAGTTAACGGATTACATGTTTAACAGAAACACCCATTCATGGAGACGTGTTTGAAGCAATCTGGAGAGAAATTAAGTGTTTGTGTTCCAAGATTTATATGAAGAATTTTCTCTAAATCTGTTTTTTATATTACTTCGTTATACCTTTCCTTTCGTTTAGCTACTAAAGCATTCTACGAAAATGAAAGTAAATCTCTTTATAGAGATCTTTATCTAGTAATTTAAGAGCTCTAGATTGCCTACGTACTAAATTCGTACACGTTCGATATTTTTGTATTTATCTCTTTGCAAAACTTTCGCACTTAAACGCTAACGGACATTGCTATTCTGTGTGTTTATAGGCACTTATCGAGAAACGAAATGTACTAATTGTATCGCAGCGGTAGATGGCCCTCGGCGGGAGTAGATAAGTAATAATGCATTTAAGAGGCAATCCGCAGCCACATTCGTACCCGGCCGCAGCCTATCAAACTGCAATATCGTTTTATGGCTTCTCATCATACCATAAACGAACATTAGTGACTCCTTAGCAATGCTAAACACTTTGAGAAGGAACGTAAACGCTTAATTTATGCGGTTCGTCTCTTTAATTGACTAAGTGGTATTTATAATGGACAGGCGTTATGAATAATTCGAGAAAACTGATGACTTGCTACATAAATAATGGTCGGTAATGCGGTATTAATAAAATGTGGAGCAAACACGGCGGGTTGATTTTTCAGTTTTATTATTCTTCAATTTTACTGTTACAAAGTATGTATCTCAATGATATTAATAACCTATAGTACATTACTGTCGCTATTTAATCAACATATTCAGGTTATTAATTCTGTGAAAAACAGACATTGCGTTTTAATAAAATGTAGTAACATAAAGCATGCACGTTTATAATATCCGGTTTATTTATTCAAAATATTAATCATTTCTCTCTGATATTTTGATATTGTTTGGCGTAAATTATTATGAATAATGACTCATTTGTTTATTGTTGATCGCAGCATACTCGAATAAGCTTCCATTTAAGTAAATTGTGAATATACGAAACACTCTTTTCAGGAAATGTTCACATTTAATTTTGTGAAATGAATGCTAGTTATCTACAGCACAAAATAATTATGATTCTACGTTGGTATGTAAAACAAAATACATAAACGAGTAACAAGAACCTACCAAAATATAAAAAGTTTTGCATTTATAATATCTCTTTTGTATGTGTTGATAAGAAAGGTTGATACAAATAATGATTGAAGAGCGATATAAAGAAAAAATCCAAACACTTGAAGCAGGATATTGCGTTTTAGCGTCAATTGACCAGACGAGTGGTCAATAACTGGGATGGAGGCTGAGGAGCTTCCATATTGCGTCCTCTCAGGCTCCTACCAAGTGTTCTCGTGGAAACCTATACATTTTATAAAACTGAAATGATAGGAAAACCACAACATATAAATAGACATGAAAAAAGGATGAATATCTGTCATGAAAAAACAGTCTTGACTCGTTTGACTTGAGGGTCTCTATGGTGTATGTGTTGTGTTAGTATGCCTACAGTAAAGGACAATCTATCTATACATACATAACACACTATAAAACTGATTTACATCCTTGTAACATAAGGTCCTGTAGAAAACCAGCGTTAGGCACTAGTTGTCGGGCATTTGTGCTGTAGCTCAACTGAGCCTGTTTGGCGCAGTTGTGAGCCACACAATGCTGTTATAACTATCTGCCTAGTCTTTTCCCAACTATGTTGGGGTCGGCTTCCAGTCTAACCGGATGCAGCTGAATACCAGTATTTATAACTAAGTATTTTCGGTTTTTAGGGTTCCGTACCTCAAAAGGAAGAAACGGAACCCTTATAGGATCACTTTTTTGTCCGTCCGTCCGTCTGTCAAGACTCTTTTTCTCAGGAACGCGTGGAGGTATCAAACTGAATTTTTTATAAAATCTCTACTCTCACTTAGAGCTGTGAAAAAATCAAACTGCTAAGCCAACGCAATCAAAATATACAACCGTTTATGCCGCAAATTTTCGAAACTCGCAAGGGAATCAAAACCTACAGGGTACTTCCCGTGAACTCAGAGTCTTGAAATTTGGTACGAAGCAACGTCTTATAGCATACAGATAAAGGAAAAATTGCGAAAACCGTACATTTTTACTTATATACCTACAGGTTTGTACGGAACCCGAAGAAAGTTTGCGCGAATCCGACTCGCACTTGGCCGGTTTTTTTTCTTGTGTGCCTACATAAAATGAATAAAAAAAAAATACAATACTTAATATTTAAATTCTTTCTTACTTTTCATAATAATACGAGTATGCTACGAGAAACAGTGCTTTTGTTACTTAAAACACAATGGTTGTGTTTTAAACTACAATTTACTTTCCACGTTCAACTTCATATAAAACAAGATTTATTTAATACTAGCTTTTGCCTTTGCCCTCGCGAGCATGGTGTTCGGCAATTAGCCCACGAGAACCTGGATAAAAGTATCCTGTGTTAATCCACACTACCACTATCTGTTTGGCAAATTTCATCCAAATTCGTTCAGCCGTTTTTGCGTGATTAAGCGACAAACATCCAAACATATGTACAAACTTTTACATTTATAACATAAGTATAATATACAGTAGGAATGAACAAACTTTGATGAGAATGAAACGTAATAGTCCTGCAGATAGATTTAGTAACGGATATCAAGTCAAGTGTCAATTCTGGCATTCACCACAATTGGGATTACATCTATCCAATTTGCGCAGCCAATATTCTAGCTAGAACTTCACTAGGTACGACTATTTGTATGTCTCTACAGTTATAGAACGGATAACCACAACTTTGTTGACCAGTTACTCAGTTAACTGGCAGTTAGTTAGGCAGAATAGGCTAGTTGACAGCACCAAAAATACCTTATGAGTTTTAAATTATTAAACTAGCTGCGCTCCGCCGTTTCACTCGTATAAGTTTCGATCCTCTGAGAATATCGGGATAAAAATCCTATATAAACCATCTATGTGCCAAATTTCATCCAAATCCGTTCAGTAGTTTTTGCGTGAACGAGTAACAAACATACATCCATCCATCCATCCATCCATACAAACTTTCACGTTTGTAATATGAGTAGGATAGGATGGTTGTGAGCTAACCTATAGAAAAAATAACCTTAATTTTGTAAATTATTTTAGATTCATTATTATTTTTGTGAAATTACTGCGTAAAATTGTAGAACAATCTTTATTTATTCATTCATCTTTCATATCCATAATTAATTGTTACTATTACGAACTGCATAATTAACTAATACACAAAAATAAATAAATCAGGAACAATAATAATAATACAACAAAACTTGAGGAAAGCCACATCTATTATGCCATCTTTATTATTACTTATTGCAGTTACATGTAGGGCAACATAAAATAGAAATAAATAATTGAAAACTATGAGTGATTTACCTCATTTAGTATATGTACTTACCCAGTAACGCAGTAACTAGGCTGTGGAGGTCAGATAGGCAGTCGCTCCATGTAAAATTCTGGTATTCAGCTGCATCCGGTTAGACTGGAAGCCGACCCCGACATAGTTGGAAAAAGGCTCGGCAGATGATGAGTATAATTATGTACTTAGTTTCTTATTAAAATTATGTTCAAAATCAAATCAAAAGTCGTTTATTAAAATTAGACTGAGAATCAGCACTTTTCGAACGTCAACAAGACAAAAGACCCCAAAACTTCTTGTTAATATTACTACTTAATTAAAAAAATATGTTGCAAGGTTTCATATTATTATTTCGTGGCAACCACAGCCATGCTACTTCAGAGAGTAGATTATGACTTGTACTACAAGTGGGCTATATTATATTCTAGGACCCCGAAGAAGAACCTTTAAAAACATCCTGGGAAGGTCTAGTATTCCTAAAGGTTGCTTTTTTACAAATTCTTTTTTGACCTTTGAAGTCGTGTGAAGTTTTTTCATTCGTCTTCTTGTTTGCGTGACCTTTGACGCGTCACGTAGAATTTTTAGCGGCACTCAGTTTTGACACCTCGTCACCTTTCGACATATTGAGTAACTTTTTTAAGCCATTCCCTTAGTGAACTATTTTGGCTTCAATCCATTATTTAAATGACGATTCCTTTGTGTTTTGCTGAAAGTTCTTATCTTTATAGTTATTTACTCATTACGTTTGTGACTTATCATCCCACTTTATAACTACAGTTTTCGTACTATCATCATTCCGTGCTTTTAATTAATTGTTTTAGCCAACTTGACTAGTAGACGGTCTGATTACTGCCAAAACTTTCGCCCAGTTTATGTTTATAGTAAAGATGTACTTAGATTAATTATAATTAACCGGAGTACGACTGTTTGTTGCGAAAAAAATATATATTTGCGTTGTGTACATAGATATTCCTACTTAATATATCTTATATTTAGTAGGATTATCTACATAACGCAATTTTTATGTTGTGTCCCACTGCTGGGCAAATGCCTCCCCTTTTTCCTCCCAAACCTCCCTGTCTTGGGCGATCTCTGGCCATGTTGGCCCTACAAACCTCGTCAGATCATCACACCACCTTCGCCGTGGTCTACCTCGACAACGATATTCTCCTTCAGGCATCCAGTGAGTGACGATCTTTGCCCAAATTACTTATACTTTTATTCCAGAAACGTCCCAATTTTCCTTGATAGTGTCCCATGACACTCCATTTCATTTACGCCGTAACTTTTCCTATCGGCATAAAAACATATATTGCTAAGGCAGCCTCCCACGCTTCACTTAATCTAAATATAGATGTGTTATAACCAGCGTCAGATTATCTGACGTAATGATATCCTTGCCCTGAGTCATAGCTCTCTAGGGTGGCTACGGACTCATACTTTCAAAGTTCATGACCATTAAGAGATTTCTCCGTTCTCTTTGGTCGATGCTTTAGAAGATAAATAAGACGTTCCGCCCAATAAATTGTGCTGTGAAAATTTTATCTAACCGGGAAAATGCTATGTGCGTCCGCTAGGTTATGCATTCCGGTCTGCTTGATAAGGGGTTGTTTTGGGATATTGTTTTAAAGAAACCGGTGCTGTGAACTTTGTAGATTATCTGAACGTTTTTATCTCATCTTTAATTCTAGTATTTGACTATTAGGCCCTTCAAATCAAAACGAATGCCAAACGTGTTTAAATCATCGTTTTGTTTCTGTCAATCGTTTGAAGATGACAGAGAAAGAATGATGTTTAGTATTGTATGACTTTGTGCTGTTTATCACCCTAATTTATATAAGATTGTAATTTAGAATATTTATATTGTACTAACCCTTGTCCTCGTCTTTTCAGCGACTAACATCTGTAAATCTACCACAAAGTGCAAAGTCGACGGCCCGCCTCTGCACTGCCGTCTAAACGTGACGCTGGCAGAACAGCGACATCGGCTTAGCTGCTAAAAGAGAAAAAAAAAAAAGATGTTTGAAATATGTTTAGCGTTAAACGCATTTAGTGATTCGTTCTGTGCCAGTGTTGCCAAGTCCACATTTACGTACGAGTTCTTTCTTTATTCCTAAAGTCTCTACACTCTCCACATATAAAACTATCTTATTTCCAATCTTATTTGTCTTCACTTAGTTTGTAACTGTTCCTACTGTTAATATCGGTATCTGAAGTGTGTACTTACCTACTCACTTGTTGCTAACCATTCTCCCATTCCATGACTTATTTCTTAAAAGAACACTTTCGACTCACGGCTTAGATCTAGGTATCTATCTTAATAGGTCATCAACCGATCTATTCTGTAAAAATCTCACCGTGAAAACATAGGTAAAGTGAGCTTGAAGTGAGCTGTCAATAGTGACAATCCCTAGCATCGGTGACATGACAGTTTTCTTCAAGCTCACTTCACCTAAGTTCTTCATGGTGAGATTTTTAGCGAATAGTTGTACTGAAAATCTGGAATTGTTCTGAATTCCAGATTTTCAGTACAACTGCTGTCTTCACCTATTTTAGATAAACTAACCTAATTTAGACTAAGTAGATTATTATTAAGTAAGTACTCGTAGATACTCACGCCAGCTCACCCGTATAGCTACGTATTACTCAGGCCCAGCCAACTAACTATCTCAGATAGATTAATTTGTTACGACCACCACATTAACCGCAATGAGTTAGTTACCTCTCTATACATAACTTGTGAAATACTACAGTGGTTATACTATGTATATTACCTAAAGATATCTAATATTAGCTTGTGCCCGCGGCTTCACATGGGTTGTGGTCGGAAATTATCCCACGGGGACGTACTACCGGGGTTAAAATATCCTATGTGTTAATCCAGGTCATAAAATATGTTTTTGCCAAATTTCATGCAAATCCGTTTAGCCGTTTTTATGTGATTGCGTTACAAACATCCAATATATATACCAATAGAAAGACGAAGTGAATTAAATGCGATAAAGCCTCCCATTGTATGTTTTGTACTTAGAGTCTAATTTACTTTTGTAATGTATTTACTGGTGTACAGTAAAGTATATATTACTAAATGAATAAAAGGAGTACGTTAGGATCGTAGCAGGCGGCGGCGGCGTGAGTATATATGTGTGGGGATGTAAGGTAAAATCGGGACGCTAAGGCGAAATATTTAATAAAACACAAGTTTGAAAGAATATAAATAAACTTAAATAGGCTATATTATTTTAGTTTGTTTTATAAATAACATAATTTGCACTCGAAATCACTTTTTTCTCAATCCTAAATAACAAAAAAAAAAATATTTTCATTGCATAAAAGTTGTTTTTGGGTTTGCCTTGTGTCTGGTCCAAACCCCGGGTATACCCAATTTTGCCCCTTAACAGGGGAAACTATGGCACTCATCAAGTTCTTCGGGATCTCAACCTGTACAGCCTTCATTAACGCATTTAATTAAGTGCATCCATGCTTCTTTGCGTATAATTCAAATAAAATAATAATAAATGCACTAGGTATTACCTGATATTACCCATATTAACGGTTTTACCCCAAACACACTTTCAAGAGAAAAAAAATAAGCTTAAAACATGGTGCATGCAAAACTTAACTTTTATTTAACACTTTAATGAATGCTTAATCTTTGCTAAAAAATAAAGTTCACTTACTTTGTTAAACGACTACAACTTGAAAAACTTGTTGAATCCAAGGAATATAACATCAATTCACCATAAAAACATTTTTCTTATTTGTTTTCGCCGAGCATGCTCCAACACCATTGAATGTTTTTTGACTAACTAATCAGAATGGCCAGCCGCAGCGAGCAAACTGGCACGTTAATTTAAAAAATGTAAGAGACTAAACTGCCTAGTCCCGGTTTTATCTCCTACCCAGTTTTGACCGGATCTAACCCCTATTTAACAATAAAATGCCCAGCTACAAAACTACACTTACAAACGAAAAATTCCTCTTAAAGTATCAATTACTATTTTTATTTTTATTTTACGAACATAAGTATTTTGGAACCCACACCTATCTTATATGAGATTGCAATCGTTTTCACAAAAAATCGCTTTTGAACTTTGCAGAATTTGCAATATTGATGCTCGTGACTGTAAATTAAACTCTTTTAAAACAAAGTAAAAACTGGACACTACAATCTAACCCCAACGACTTCATAAACGCAAGTATATAGGTAATATTATTTCAATATACCGATACGTGAACAATGTGAACATAACGGGTTTTAAAAGGCATTCCAGTTTTATGGCGTGTTCAATCCTGGGGTAATAATGTTGACAACGTTGTTCGAGTGGACGAGTAAGTGATGCCACATATTAAACGAACCACGGGAAGGTTCTCAAGAGGTTAAGCGTCGTATTTAATTTAATTACTCTTTCATATTTAAGGGGTTTATGAAATGTGTAGTAGATTTTTAAGGATCGTTGACGATAGACTATTCAATTATGGAATACAAGCCGTGTGCCCGACTTCATTCAAAATTCCACTCTCTAATTAAAGGGATGAACTTCAAAAACCCTAAACTTAGTGCTCACATTCGTAATATAAGGAAAGACATCGGACATCCCATTGGACTATAAGAGTGAGGGAATGGTGAGCGCACCTGTGTCTGTGCACTATAAATAATACCTCCCGCGTAGATGGCTAGTCTCCGCTAAGATTGGCTGCCACGGCCGAAATTCGGCCTGGAGAACTACTACATAAAGAACTCTGGTGCAAAATCTCATACTTCTAGACCGACCGGTTTAAGCTGTGTATTGTCTGTCAATAAATTTAATATTTTAATTAAGCAAATATCCCGCAGGTGCGTACTATTTTATTTATTTATTTTATACTTCGAGCACAAACATGTACCTACAGGGCGGACTTAATACCACAGGCGTTTTCTACCAGTCAATCTTTGAGTGATGCAGAAACAAACAGTGGTAGGTGCAATCATGAAAATTGAGGAATCGATATTTTAATTTTACTCCAGCAATACAATACAATGACTCTCTAGACGTAATTAAAAAGATGAGAGGTGTTGATATCCTTCACTTTGAATCGAAAACTTGTGAAGCATTCTAAGTGGTTTCTTGTTTTGGTAGATACAATATAGTGTTACTGCAAATATTACTAATTAAATAACTGTGTTGTGGTCTTTATCTTTTACTAGCTTCTGCCAGCTACTCTGTCCTCGTAAATTTCTTGTTTAGAACACGGGTCACACGGCTTCCCAATAGTAAAACAAAATAGGAATCGCATCAGTAGGTACTTCCAAAGATTCCCTCAACATACTCACAAATTATACCTGTTTATAATATTATATTACGAGTAGTATACAGAGTGGAAAAAAGCAATGGGCCCTGATGGGAAACCACTTTAAATCCTTAAGATAGATTATTTTACTTAACAAAAACATTCCATTATTTTTAAAAAGAAACAAAACTGCATTCACAGATTTCTCGAAAAGTTTACCTAAACCGGGAATCGAACCAGCTAAAAATAAAAAAAAATTACAGTCGCTATTTTATTCTACTAATCGATGGGATTATTGTTCAGGATAAAATCTCTCTAATAAAAATTTGGTCTTAGAAATAAGAAAGATCATGAAATCTAACTTTAATTTTATTTTATCATCAATTTAGTAACTTATCTTATTTAGTAACTATACACGTTGTGGTTCTATCTTTTAATAAACCTCTATTGCAAAACTTAGTATCGCAATATGCCTCAAAGTAGAACCAAGATAAATATGTTCCTCTGGATACCATATAGTAAGGGTCGAGTTTTCTTAAGTCCCTTAGGACGGCAAGTAACGTACAACATAAACTTTACCCTAAGACATATCATGGCGTATAAGGGCTCATTACAGAATTATAGTATCTTTGATTATACCCCGAAGAATTAATGTTTATCGTGTTTACCTATTGTCTTTGTTGGGATAATGAAACAATTTTCCAATAAGAAATTGTTTTTAGACAATGAATATTGGTGCAGAAACAACCTAAAGGTATATTGAACGCACTTTTTATTTGAAAATGAAACAAGTCAGATCATGTAAACAATTTGTTAAAAAAAATACGTAGGCTGATGTATGTACCAAGTTAGTTTAAATAAAATGAGAACCTGCGGGTGTGGACATGATCGATGTTGTTCATAATTACCAATAGGTGTCAACGTGTTTGTAATTAAAAACTTAAAGCAACTAAACTAAAGTAAGCAGCATAATCAGCCTATAATGTTCCGACCGCTGGGACACAGGTCTCCTGTCTGTGGGCCATCCAAGAACCCAAGCAAACCGTTGGCGTATGTCACATGTCTGCGAATTTTTGGTTCTAGGACATGCCGGTTTCCTCACGATGTTTTCCTTCACCGTTTTGAGAGCAGTGGTGATGAAATAATTTACACAAAGTAAAGTGCCTGCTTGGGTTCGAACCCACGACCGCGGTAAGTCGCGGCCGTTACCACTGGCCCACCACTGTTTTCTTCGGTATTGATAATATTTTTTATGGAAAATAACCTTATTTAAATTCTTGTACCAATATAAGTGGTCCTATTCTCGATCAAAGGTCTTCTATCGATACTTCTAAACCTATTTTACTAATTGTTGCAAGACTTCTACGTTCTACTATTCTAAATAATTTTTGGTTGAAAAGGTTACACAAATATTTAAACTAAAGTTTCCATTTCAGTACTTTTTAGCTAAATTGTGGCGTAATATTTTCCGCCAAAGGAGTGAAAGGTGTGCATTAGCCACTAATTGTAAGAGACACAGAAAGTAAAATTTATTATTCTATTCGAGTACGTCGCGAGGTGACGTTTTTAGGAGAATATTTTAGTGTTTGAGGAAGTTTGGGAGTTTGTAATTAGTTTGGTGTACCGCCAGGTGGCTCCACAGTCTTTGTAGTATCATCACGTGCCATAACTTTTTCATTTGACGCGCACACGAACAACTTTTCCATTTCTTTTTATTAACATCATAACGAAAATGAGAGTAGGCTTTATGAGAAACAGATACCTGATGGTTTTGCTAAGTATCCTCGCCGCCTGTCATTTAGTTAGGTTATTATAACTTGGGGCTGCAGAAAATAAGATGTCGCCCGCTGATAACTAATGTATATCGACGTCCGTCTGTATATTAGCATACTGAGCTGAAAATGATGTTAATATATTCAATTTGTTTTCAAGAAAAATGCCGTCGTACGTAAGGCGGTACGGGTAGGTAAGTAAATATACTGAAAAACTAATCTACAGTAAAGTAATTACCCTACATAATGAAGAAGTTTGACTCGAGCCTACGGGCGATATCTCAATAAAATTTTCGTATGGCCATAATAGAATTTTTTACAAAAAGATTTATACATTTCTCAAAGCTTTCACCCGTAATAAAAACAGATGTTTATTAGTTTAGACAGTTTTTTAGAACCCTAGGCAAATTTTCTAAACAACGGAACGCGTTATGGGAAGAATTGTTTCCCTGTTTGAATTCTCATTTTGGAAACAAGATAAAAAATCTTTCAAATCACGTACTTGAGTGAAGTTACTTAGCTTAGGAGCAAGTCTTTGTTTCTTTTTTGTACATTAATAATTTGTTTGGGTCGTAGAGGGGCCTCTGACTTACATATAAGTTAGCTATGTTATTTTCTTATACAAAGCTGTCAGGAATGTGAGGAGGTTTTATTTTTTACGTGCAAATAATATAATGAATAAGGACATAACATGCGCCATTATGATACGGGTATAATACGTCGGCAGTGTGCGACATCGCGTCTTTGAACACGTCTAAATTGATAAACATAAGTCAACCGTTCGCGGGGATTCTTTATTCCAGATTGGTATATCTCTGTTACAGAGATTACTTTAGTATATTCAGGCAGTCAGACATGTAGCCTGGGTCTGATTTACAGCAGAAGTTGGCTTATTTTATGTCTCCATCTCAAATATAACAAAGACAATTTATAACTTGCTATTTCTTTGTATGGAATAATCCGATATTCTGGACTGTGTAACACGAACTGTTTATTCTTACAAGATTTTCCCACCTACTCACCACAGTAAGAGTTCGTATCGAAGATTTCCTTTCACGGTAAGCTTTTTACTGAATTCTCAGGATTTACTTTGCAAAATGCGCATTGCACAGCTTTGTACGCACACTGAAATATTAAACGACACTTATAACGACCGTGGGAAGCGGAACACATGACTTACAAAGCATTTTCTTTGATTTGTTACTGCGTATGGATTCAGTATTACTGGGTAGATAGTAGATACATTTATGGAAACAAAGATCCATTATCGTACCCTAAACCAACACACGATTAAGATTCATTCCTTCACCTACCTTAATAAACAAAGACTTAGCGAAATGTTAATGATGTTTTCGGACTCTACTCCATCTGTTCTTGTTTGCAAAAATACGGAAACATCAGCAACTAATGATGTTAATAGTTTTCGTCCATTTTTTACGTAACACAAACTAAAGTATCCTTTAAAAGTTTTTCACTTACTTGTCCGGAACCCCAGACCAATTTTATTTTCAGCTAAACCAAGTAAATTAACAAAACCAAAACAACCGGAGGACCGTACAAACTTGTAAGCGTAAGTGGGCGCCGAGTTTCCAGCTGGAACTTGGCAACATCTCTAGTAGCGTGACCGAAAAACTTGCAAAAACAGTATTGGAATAATAGACCAGCCGAATAATTACCCCGATGCATAAGTCTTAATAAAGAAGAACGAGGAAGGCAGTGAATTGAGTGGTGTGCCGCAGTGCGTCGAGTCGTGCAGTGGCGTTGACACCGGCGCCGCACGGCCGGCACGCGACCAATTTACTTAAGGCTGTACACTAGCCAGGTCTGCTAAATCACTGCTAAGTGACTGTTAAATGTTTGTTGAAGCTACGAGAGTGGAATGTCAGAAGCTTGATAAGTTTTTGCGAAAACAGCGTTTCAATAAACTGGAAACTTAATTGATTGAAATATCAGATATTGGAAATGCAATTATAATGCAATATCCCCTTCGGGAAATACAGGCATGAAACACACCTGCAGTTCGCGGAAATGTACTATTTCCTGGATTGGGGTAAATCCAACCCCGTTTATTTCCCGCCCCGACTTTTACTGAGAATTTTAAAATAGGAAAACCCGATACATATAAAGTTGCAAATGTTTTAACTTACAGTTAGGTACACCAATTAGAATTTAAAAAAATATGATTGTACATTTACTGTTTTTAATTACTTCCGAGAAAAATATGTATCGTATGTACATATTACATTGATTAGTTTATTTACCTTAAATGTTGATTTATTTATTTAATAAATATTATTTGCTTTCATTGAAGCTACGGTTTCCAGGAAGAGCGGTGGCTGTCATATTATAACTGACGTCATAAAGATCTGTCATTTTCACCAGTATGTGTTTTTTTTCACTGCTTTCTTACGGCCGAACCCAATAACCTATTGACAGGTAGCTAGTGATGGTAGCCAGTATAATTATAACTGTCAGTATAATATAATCGTACAGATCGCTACTGATATAGATTATTGGGACGATAAAACCAGAGGTAGATAGGTTTTTCCTACCTGCAGTACGCCAAAATTGGTGAAAGATCTATAGGTGATCAGGCTCGGCCGTTAGGAACCAAACCGCGTAGGTAGCAACAGACTAGAGGTAGAGGGGCCCGTGGCTAAATAATAACAGCCGCACAGGTCGATCGATCAGGTTAAGCTACGCTTGCCGCTGTTGGTCTATGGATGGGTGACCATCTTTACATACCGAGACCCCTCCGTGCCTCGGAAAGCACGTTAAGCCGTTGGTCACGGTTGTCATTCGTAGATCTTTGACAGTCGTTACGGGTAGTCAGAAACCCGAATGTCTGACAACCAGTATTGCCAAGGGGTATCGTATTACCCAGTAACTGGGTTGTGGAGGTCAGATAGGCAGTCGCTCCATGTAAAATATTGGTATTCAGCTGAATCCGGTTAGACTGGAAGCCGACCCCAACATAGTTGGGAAAAGGCTAGGCAGATGAACGTAACATCTTCATTACCGTAACATGATGTTTATTATTTAAACCTCTACCTTTTATATATTAGATAAAATCATACAATAGACGTCCTCAAGGGGAATAACAAACCCTTACGTAAAAAAACAGAAATGGTGTTAATCATAAAACACGGGACTCGTAAAATCCTTACAAGTAATGTTTAAGTTAAGGAACGCAAAATATGTACCTACCAACCTTCTTAAAAATACAAAAAAAAAAACGTTCCGTGTGTCGCCGCCCTACATTAACAACATTTTCACATATTTTACTATTAAACTACTTGCGCGAAGTTATTCGATGTAAAATAAGCAATTTCGAGAATTATCTTTTTTTGGTATTTTCCTAACTTTTTACCTCATAATTTGTCGGTACAACGATAATCTATGAATGAAATAAATTCCAACAAAGTTTATTGGAAAATCTTTGAAGATTTACATACCTTTGAGTTTGACGGTGACCATGGTATATATAATTGTAAGGAAAAAATATCTAATTTGGTCGCTTGATGCTGACTTCAGGAAGAAAATTACATTCGAAGCAATAGGAGAAAAATGACACCAGAAGTTTTCGACCAAATAATATAAACGTTTGATTAAAAGAAGATGAATTAAAATAATTGGGACATTTAAATGTTCTGAATTGGTTTTTTTTTCTGCCAGTCGAATATCCTGACATTTGGTAGATAATAATATATTTTTTGTCTCAAAACGGTGAAGGAAAACATCGTGAGGAAACCGACATGTCCTAGAACCAAAAATTCGAAGACATGTGACATCTACCAACCCATACTGGGCCCACGTGGTGGATTATGGTCCATTTCCTCTCACCGAGAGGAGGCGTGTGTCCCAGCAGTGGGAACATTATAGGCTGATAATATGTCTTACATTTATTTTTCTTTTCTCACAATAATATCGATATGAACTTAAGTCTTTTCACTATAAAAAGTAGTCAAGGAAGTTCTTTAACAGTACATTAATGTTAAGAGGCAGTTGGCCTATCGACCACGAGCACCAATCCACTTCTCTCAATTGATTCTTACTATTCGTGCGCCAACTATGTTTTCCTTTACTTCCCCGTGAT
Source organism: Apamea monoglypha (assembly GCA_911387795.2). Taxonomy (NCBI): domain Eukaryota; kingdom Metazoa; phylum Arthropoda; class Insecta; order Lepidoptera; family Noctuidae; genus Apamea; species Apamea monoglypha. The sequence goes on from OU426921.1 coordinate 12,149,807, forward strand.
CCGATTACAACACGTTTTCTTCTACATTTAACACACAAAAAGGAATCCAATAAGGAAAGAATACTGGCACATGTATACTTTATTCCTAACCAGCTTCTGCCCGCGGCTTCGCCCGCGTGGATGTCGGAATTTATCCTACGGGAAGGTGCTATCGGGACAAAAGTAGCCTATGTCCTTTCCCAGGAGGCCATCTATCTCCTTGCCAAATTTTACCGAAATCTGTTCAGTGGTTTAGGCGTGAAAAGGTATGTATATTGAATTTGACGGGATTTAACTGTTTCGCGCGGAACCCTAATTCTTTAAAAAAAATAAATGTAACATAAGTTACTCTTTATAAAATTATCTATCTGCCAGTGACAGTCTCATCACAATCGGTCCAGCCATTTCGGAGATTAGCCGGAACAAACAGACTGACGACAGAGAAAAATTTACCTTTTTTTATTTAAAGTACTGTGTATACTTTCATATACTCGTACATTTAGTAAAAAGCAGTGGTTCTGACATTACAAACAGACACGGCAATTGTATTTATTTGTATAGAAGATACATCTTGCTCTTATCTAGTATGCAACCGTCTTTACATGGAGAACATGCTTTAACTAAAAGGTAACTAAGATAAACGGTTAAAAAGTATCGAAAAAAGATTACATTTAAATAATATCACCCCAGCGATCAGTTTCGCCTACGCGTGAATGGCAATTGGCTTCATGAAATCTGGCCTCCTGGGCTCTTAGTAATCAACCCGAGGAATGTTCGATTCCGACAAAGATTCCTTTTTGCAAGGACTAAAAAAGATTCTTATCATGAAATAAATTGCTGTTATAAGGGTAAGAAAAAATTACAATTTGCGATGGGGCTTGAGCATAGAATTAGTCGTGGCCTAGATTCGCCTTTTATATCTAAGTGGGACAGTTTTTTTTATTTATTTAGACTGGCTGTTTTGCCCTGTCTGCATACTGAATTAGAAGATTAGGGTTCTACCTCACTCATTTTATGTTTGGGTTCGGGAACACATTACGTATGTATTAGCATAAAAAAATAATAGTCCATATCAAATTCTGTGTAGCTCTTTAACCCTTTTAGGAATTTGTATCTTTGAGAAAAAGGCAAAGCATTATTTAATTAAAATAAAAGGTCCAGACTTACGAGTTGTAGGTCGTGAGTTTGAACCTAACCAGGCGCTTCACTTTGTGTAAATAATTTCATCACCATTGCTCTCAAAACGGTAACGGAAAACATCGTGAGGAAACCGACATGTCCTAGAACCAAAAATTCGGAGACATGTGACCTACCAACCCACACTGTGCCCGCGTGGTGGATTACGGCCCACTCCCTCTCACAGAACGGAGGCCTGTGTCCCAGCAGTGGGAACATTATGGCTGATTATGAAGATATCCTACACTATAAACAGATTGAAACTGGATTTCAGGCTAATCACACAGCCTTATTTGTGTAACGAGAATCGCGTTCCATAGTGAAATCAATACGGCGTGATGTCAAATGAATAAGCTTCAGTAAATTCAGGTCACCAACGGTTTAGTTCTGTTATTCTTTACGGTATAGGAGTATGGGTAATTTAACCCACTATATATTGTTATAAATTAATAAGACATAGCTTATTATTAACCTCGTAATCACCAAAAATACACCACATTTTGACTTATAAGTACTCGTATCTGAAAGAAAGAAACAGTAGCGGCTTTCTATCAAACAACAGTAGAACTTTTGTTTTGAAAGATGAATGTTTAACAAACCATCCATCAAAGTCTACTTTAGTCCTACAACAAATTCACTACAAACAGCAGTCCTTCAATCCCTCAATATCCAAACAATTTAACCAAGACACACTAACTTAAAACCCACTTAAAGACTCAAACAATAATCTAATTACTAAGAGTAACTAAACAATTGAAGCCTACCATTCGGCGTGGTTGAATTAAATCAGCCGAGTTAAGTGTGACCGTACGAAGCAAATCTCGGCGAGTGGTCGGCTTCATAATTTCATAATCTTAATGGCTACCTCGGTCCGTAAAGTGGAGGAATTTAGTGAGGTACCCTCCCCCGAGGCAAAACACTTTGCTGACCATATCTTACATCTCGGTAATAACCCGGATAATACACTGGTCGGTTTTTGAGTTCGCTCTTCTTGTAGTTACGTACATTTTTCTTAGTGCTTCTTTTATCTTTTTGTTGTTTTTTTTAGAGACAATCTATATTAATACTAAGTAATAATAAAGCTTAATAGTTTTTTTGTTTGAACGCGCTAATCTCTGGAACTACCAGGAAGATTAAAAAAAAAAAAACTGCATTTGTTAGCCGAATTCTTGAGGAAGGCTTTAGGCTTAACATCACGGTAGGAATTTTAGGAGGCGAGCAGAAACAAAATAATTCAGAAAGAATGGTAAGCAAAAATGAATTAATTACGCGGGCAGGCGATGCGAGGCGTCGGAGTGGGGCGGGGAAGAAGACATTTCACGCGGACAAAGTCGCGGGTAGAAACTAGTTGAAGGTAATATTTTTGTTGTTAGTTTTCGGGCTGGTTATTAGCTGGCTTTGTTTGGATTTTAGTCTAGATATTATTGTTGTTTGTTTTGTCTTCTATATAATGAGGTGTATGTATTTATGAGGAATACGATAGCTAAGCAACTCGGGTACTAATGAATACCTTATAAGCATAAACATGAGCAAGCATAGATACTAACGTATCAACGGAATAATACAGTAATGAATAGTAGGTAAACATTTTATTTTAACAAATTTATTATCACGTAAATTGTAATATGTAAAGCTACGGTTCCCTAGGTAAGCGGTGACATAGCGTCCGCAATTTACCGGTAAATGACGTCACTGAAACGTTGTTTATGGAATGAAGTTGGTTGGTTTTAGAAACTGTAAAGTCAAACCCGGTGCCCAAAGATTTAAATCGTTAGATTTGCTCTCACCATACTTAGTCACACGAAAAAGTGTCCATACTCAGAAGAGTGAGCTCACACATTATTACAGAGCATTTCCATGACAAATTGACAATCCAGCCAATTCACTGCGTCATTGTGTGTCAGAGGTGTCATAACGGAACAGAATCGCGACTACCTTTGACGTGGGCGTATCTAGCGATTTAAATCTTTGCCGCTGTCATCATTTTCATGACAGCCGTCACTGCGGCCGTTATGTGCGGTCACCGCTTTTCTAGGAAAAATAGCTCAAGTCACTGGACAGTGAAATAACAATTTATAGAAAGTCACATTGAAGCCACTAAATTAAACATAACCATTCGATAATACTTTACCAAAATTGTAATACTAATTTAGTTCGCCGAACCCAATTCCAAAAATTAGTGACCACCATTCAATTTTAGTATCAATTCCTAAAACTAGTTTCATCTGAAATTTTACGAAGCGTAAAGTCAAAATATGCTTTCGAGCTGTTCTAGAAATTCCCGTATAAATAAAACCTACATGAATTTTGAACCGTTTTCCCACAGCGATTCATAGAGTAAAGAGGGCTTCAAGTGCACCGTCATTAATTCAATTTACATACAATGCCGGGCCTGATGTGCTCCGCGAGACAGATAATCGCACAAATGACTTTTCGAACTCAGCGCTGGATGGTGTTATCCTCGATGGAGCCACATTAACTGGATTATTTTTGCTGTATTAACATTTCGCAGTGCATTTTACATTTTCCGATTTCCAATACGATAATTTTATGCGCAAGATTGAGCACAGTGGGACAGATTTTGTCGGTAAATTAAGTCTCGTCGGAGTTATACAAAGTTGGGTATTTTGTTACGCACATAAATATTTTATAGTTGTTTTTCTGACGATAATAGGTTGTTATAAAAATGTTGATGTATTAATGGTGTTTACTTGTAAAAGTGTCTACAATGTAATGAGTTCGTAGAAATAAAATAACTGAGTGTCATAGTAAAAACATAGTTCTAAATGTTAATAATGAAAGTTTATTCGAAACTGCCAATGGTGTCACTCAAATATAATACATGGGTAAATAAATAGTAAACAAATATGATTTATTCTAACAACATTTCATAAACGTTCATACAGAATTAATCCCTTGATAATAAACATCTATTATATCTTTCACATTACGGCTATATCAAAACCTATTTGAGTAAAAACCACTTAGTTGAAAACAAAAACCGACTACCATCAGAAATCACGAAATTAAAACGCAACACGCAGCGCGTTCGTTTTTTAAACTGTCACATTTGAAATATCGTAATACAGTTTGCATATGACCGTTCGTTGGTCGACAAACGAGAGAGGGGAGCATAGAAACTGTAAATGGAATGAAAACATTCGAGTTTCGTTTTCATTCATTTAATTAGCCGGAGTTTTAAACGCGGCGCCGCCGTGTCGCTCCGTCCCGTAATCGACCATCCATTCGGATGTTTCACTATTTTCTTTGTTAACTGGCATTTTGTTTCTGATTTCTTTGAGCAAATTCGATCGGGTAACGTGTTTTTAATAAAGTGAGTAATGTTGACGTAGATTTTGTTTTTGTTTGTTTAGTCTGCGCTACGAATGGCGTAGATGCGTAGGCCTATGCTACGCCGAATGAAACTCGTAGACATACTCGTGAAGACATTCGATTAGCGTACGAAACACAATAGAAAGACAATTGCTTATGTCGAACTGTGTAACTTAAGACATTCAAGAGGTTAAATGAGAATTTTAAAATGCCATTAGATTAGAATAGGAGTTATATGCAATGAGGACCTATTATTTAAATCCAATCCATTTTCAATAATCAACTAATTTTTTTCATATTTGTTAGTAACAAATATGAAAAAAATTAAAATCATTTACATGAAACAGTTATTTTCAAAATAAAACAAAACAAGGGGTTAATAGTAAAATAGTTTCTATTACAAAAAAAATAAAAATCCCGAAAGCAATCAGAGAATGGTGGAACAGAAAAGCTCTTTTTATTTCCGCAACAGCAGCAGATGCAAACGGGAAGTGCATTGGGCGACTTTTGTTTTCAACTTTTTCCGAATTTATGACTTGGATCCCACATGAGTTCAGGCGTGAACAAGTTTTCACCTAGTTGTAACATTTTTCACAGGTAACAAGTTACTGTAGATGTTTTTAAATTAAATTTTCACTTTGAAAATAAAGTTTAATGTGTGTTGGCGTCCGAAGGCTGGGGTGTCGTCTGGAGAACCAATTAATTACCAATTCAAATCCAGTAATAATGTAAGTGATGCTGCTGAAGAAGGCGAATATCTTGGGGTGGAGCAATTCGCCTTCAATTAGTGCTGAGGCGTCGGCTCGCCTTATTTATTCAGAGGGACGGGATAAAATAAAAAGGTAGAAAAAATATCTCTGAGATAAACATTCATATGCCGGAGATGGGAGCCGAAGGCTTCGGTATTAGAATACGCTCAAGGTGCTTCGGGAAAATATTTTGATTTACTACTATTTGAGGGTCCAGAGACTGATTGAAAGTTGCACTCCGAAGTCAATATCTACCAATTCAATTTCGAATAGTATTGAGCAGTACAAAGTGTATTTACTCAGTGGAGGTAAGTAGTTTATATGTACTGGGAGTTTAATAACTTTCTCTGATAATAAACTTGGGCTGGGTGTTCTGAGGGCGTTGTTATTGGTTTAGAGACTCTCTGTTAAATAATTGCGTTCGTGTATCTTGGAAGGGCTTTTTGTTGTGTCGTTCAGAGCGTGGTTAGTTATAAATTGAAATAGCTATACTTACTATAATATGGTCATAGTTTTAAGATGACAATCTTATTTGATGCAGAGATAGAGAATATGTAAACTGTAAACTTTTCAGAGTACAGTAGAATGAAATACAATGTTCAATTTAATAAAAAAAGTCTTTTATTCTACACATTTCACTTCACATGTTGTTACATATTACACATTTAATTTATTTATTATTTGGGTTAAATTGATATTTATAATGTTATTATTCTTATTTATGTTTGCAAGAACAATATAGGTTGAGATATGTAAGGATTGAAGGCACCCACAAGACTAATTTTTCATTTAGAAAAATCTATTTCAAACAGAAAATCAAACCAACCATCAAAAAATTATCTCTTAAAATTTATAAAAAAAAACAATACCGTGGCTAAAACCAAAACACACCATGAAAACACGAAATATTTAAAATTGCTTTACTGTGGCCACTGTGGGCTAAATATGATCGGTGTTAATGTATTCCGGTCCGCATATACAGTTAGCAACGCGTCCGCGATGGCGTTACGACGGCTCCGCAGGTTTACGACGAACCTTGACCATTTGTTATTAGGTACTTGGACCCACCATATACTTTTGACATACAAGTACCACCATATCGTCGGGCAAAAGGTAAAATCCGCATTTACTGGTTACGGCATGAAATATAACATCCTGGCGGTTGGATATACGGATATATCTAATAATACATAGATATCAGAAAGGTTTTATTTTTATTATTTATTTAACATAAACTGATTAATTACTATTTTTACAAGCTTTTGTTTAAGCTTTGATGCTCATATAGTGAAAAAGCGGGCTGGCCCTGCTCTGCACGGTGTTAAGGTCGTAAAAAACCTTCGAGATTTCTTTATTATAATTAGATAAGTTTAATATCAATATAGTATATATTGTGAAAGCTGCTGGATCCAGGAAGCACAGAACAGGGCGAAGTGACGGTGCTTGGGGGAGGCCTATGTCCAGGAGTGGACTTCTTCCAGCTGAATTGAATGTACGAATACACATACACCGGGATGAAGTTTCAAAATGATGGTGAAAATCGCATCAAAATCAGATGCGTTGCTTAGAAGAATAATGCGGCCACACACACACGAAAAGCGACTTTAACTTATAATATATATAGACATTACTTTAAAATTATTAAAACTGTTACTCCTTATATTCATATAATCAATCTACTATCATAAAAGCGTTCACGTACTTCCACAAAAACAAGAGAATAGATAAAACTTTAATGTTATTTTTATATGTTATTATCGCCCCGAAAAATCCGTTACAGATCCCTCTTAAAAGTGCGTAGATACATTGGACCTTTTTTGTGTAAAGGTGCCTCAGTTCCCAGATTAACATAATAGGATATTCTTTATCCCTATAAATTGTAGGACTCCCGTGGGAGACCTGAAGTTGCTTTCAAACTCCGTGGGGTAAAGGACTGGTGTATTATAAAAATCCATTGGTTTACGTCATCATGGAACCCTTAGAAAGTTGATTTTTTATGAGCGAGCAACGCTAAACTTGTTGGTTTTTTCTTTCGACGAATTTACGTTATTTAGTGAAGTTTGAGTTTATTTATATTGAGCTTGTTTTTGCGATGGGTAGCAAATAAAATATTGAAAATAATTTTCGAAGAGAGAAATAAAAAAGCATTTCCACACGGTCTGTTGTTTTTATATCTGAACACTACAAATACTTTTAGGTATTTCTACACTGTTAAAAAAAAAACATTGAGGTCTGTAGAGGGGATTTTATTTACTCCCTTTAATAAAAAATACAACAGACCATAAAAATCTCATCTACGCAACAAAAAAACGTTACCCCTTCCGTATCAGACAACCATTTTACCATGTAGCACAATATTTTTAAATTTTAATCATAGTAAAAGTGCGTTAGTCGGGTTGGTTGGGGCGCGTGGCTCATAAACCATGGTTCGGTCTGCACTAAATGTCAATGTACAAGGGCACACAACTCCTGTACCAATACCTGGAATATATACTACCACAGTCTATCAATATAAACTCTTTACAGTCTATCAACGTTAGTGTAAACAGATAAATTCTGCGGGGTTATAATTATGGGAAAGATGTGGAGCTTATGTCCCAAACTGTCCTACCACAGTTTGGGGTATAATTTAGATATGGTATTATAAAGTTTGCCATTTATCAAGCCCTGGCATTATGCATTACTCAGCCGGTAACTTATCAAGTCTTGATTAATTAGACAAAATTAGTTATCTGACAATTTTGGCACGACCCACAAAGCATGAATAAAATAGATATCAATATGTTAGTATAGCACAAAACTTTAAAAAAAGTTTGACATTAAACTACGTCACTCGTATGATGTATAAAAGTGATTTCGATGTCCTATTTACAGAATAAAACACATTTCATACCTTCGTGACAGTTTTTTTTAAACAAGTCATGTACTTTTGATGCCCGGATACTATGACTAGTAGATACACTGTGGCATCACCCATCACTTAATACTACAGCATCGATTGCTACATAGTAATGGCAAATTGTATTATTACATTTATAGCAGTTATTTTCAATATATGATCTAGGACTGATCATATTTTGTCGAGCGCTCCCTTACTAGTTGGCGACCCTACGTCACAGGGGTGTCGTTACTAGTAGCTGTTATAGGAGGAAGATATGACATTATTAGATGGATTGACAGGAAGTGTCAATATAAAAATATCATTTCCTGTTTCTCATAAATATTTTCTTCGTGTCATGGAAGAAAGAAAGAAAAATGTTAAAAAATAATATGAGATTATTAAGTCTTTGTCGGTGTTGACCAAACCTACTGTAGTATAGAAGTGACCTGTGAATTTATAAACATTGTAAAAATCAGATAAATGTGTTTCTTAATTTTGTATGAACAATTGGAAACTGTGATTGTAGTGGACTTTAACCGTAAAATGCCTTTGATTAAATATATTTTATAAGAATTTTGCAAAACGTATATTTGACCGCATGTACATACATACCTATATTCAAGCAAATAAATGATTTGATTTGACAAGAATTTGGAAAATCATAGGTAATTTGGAAATCCGATAATACACTTACAATGTCAGTATATTGTAAGTGAAGAAAATACTCAATATTTCATAGTTAGTTAGAACTAAACACTCATAGATCGAATGAAAGGAATGTTCTCACTCGATTAATATTCATATTATGCATGTAAGTCGCGAGGGAATGGGACTTATTGACAGTATTACGATGCTAAGAGGAATTAGATGTGAGGGCACATATATTGAGCATATTGATTCATTCAATGTTGACTATGTTAGAGACACTAGCACCTGCATGGGGAGACAAAATGACCAAAACATTAAATTATATATTTAATAATGAAGCCAGTTACAAAATCTATGGCGTAACACACTTATAAAAGATCGGCCTTTCATTTTAACAGTTCAAAATCACTCATCGCGTTGTTGAGCAGACGAATTTTTAAAACAAATGAAGCAATGGACTAGTGATTTCCTTCAAAATCGAGAGATGTGATTGAAAGTGAGTTGGTATTAAGGTGTTGTTCAGTCAAAAACCCAACTGGAAAATGGGATTTGGTCATGTGAAAGTACCAATTAGTTATACAAAGTAACTTGCACTAGTATGTTTTTAAGTAGGCATGGTATTTATTTCTAGTTTATAAAGATTACGTACTATTTATGAATGTTCTATCTGGAAACACCGCGTGTAAGAATCATCAAAGGTTCTCTTAATACTCGTAACGATGCAGCAAACAAGACAACAAATACTGACATCAGCACAAAACCTAATAATACTTTTATTTCAGCTTCCAAGAATCACACTATTACGTAATATGTTTGTGTAAGTAGGTTATTGTGTACACTGGAGTAATAAACACATTTTCTTCTCTATATTTTATCGTGAATTCGTAACAGTATGCTAAATTTATGTATCGTGCCGTCTGCGGCGCGACGTGCCTCCTCGCAGAACAATTGATGTTCACCATGAAGCCACTCACCGTTCCACAGCCCTCCTAACAACATAAAATTTTATGACCGCGAATATTTATTATTTATAGTTTTATAGACCTGCCTACCATCGATTTCCTAGTCGTGTACCACATTGTAGCACGTCACAAATGATTTTTTGGCTTATCAATTGGATTTTTTCGTTGTACATTGTTGGTTAGTCGCCCTCGTAATTGTTTGTCCACCCTAAGGTTGAATGTCACTTGCATGCAGGGCCGGAACCGGTACCACTTGCCTTGTGATACCCGTACCACACGTAGTACCTGTACTATTGGTATTTCTAATCAGTATTGGCGCTATACCGGTACCAAACAATGATTTCCATAAGTTAGAGTGAGACGACATACATATATCCCCTCGGCAGTTAGGCAAGCTTAGTAAGTTCGGTATTAAAAGAAAAAGTAATTGTGTTTCAGTAGTGACAGTTGAGCTCATATAGTAAGTAAAAAGGATGGTTAATATTATTTAGAAAATAACTTCAAGGTACAAATACGAATTTTGTGGTACGCAGCGGGTACCTGAATTTGCTACCGGTATTTGTTAGGCAGACTATCGGTACTCGTCTGGAACTGATACCCGTCTGGTACAAGTAGCGAACCTGTACTTTTGATACCGGTTCCAAGCCCTGCTTGCATGTCATGAAATGAAAAGGTCGATTTGCCTAAGCGATAGTCAGATAGTTTCAACCTTACTCAAGATTCAATTTACGGGATAATGTTGCCAGAAGTGGTAAAGCAATTTTGAAGTCGATTATATGTACTTCGTATCACATTGTGTATGTTAATGCTACATGAAAGGAGGAAATCAACTTAACATTTGAAAGCTTTTTACAATCAGAAGTAAGTACCAAATGTATAAATAACGTCTATCCAAATAAAGAAAAACATCAAAGCCGCAAAATCGCAGTATCGGTGCTATAATTGAAAACATGAAAATGATACTCGGCAAAAGGTTCAACCGTCAGTAAAAATGGTGTTTTAATCCGTCCATCGATACCTGCCGGCGACAGCCGGATTACCGTCCTGCCTCACTGTCCACCAACTTGCCGTTTTTTTTTTTTTATATTTACGCGGCTATATTTTACATTTTTGACGTTTGAATTTTAGATTCAGCCAGCTCGCTGCACTATTTCACCCCTGTGTAAATGAGCCTCATTAAACTTTTTGCTGTGACACAGAGTTTAATGTAGAACACATCTAGGTTCAGGTAGGACTGGAAGCCTGCCAACTACCTGTAGATGTTGTGCTCTTTAGGAAATTTACAGCTGCTAAGGTGGCATTTTTTATTACTTTTTATGAGTTATTGGAAACGATAAATGCAAACAAAAATTTATTCGAGCTCGAATACATACGGAACGTCCCGACAGATATTTTTTCTCGGTGGATCGTGGCTCGTGCATCTGTCACACGTTTCCTTCCCCTTTATTAAATTTATTAGAGTTGTATTCGGTAAATAAGTGAAGCGATAGGTAACGTCGGCGTATTCCCACGTTTAAGGCGCGTCACCGGGAATCCCGCGCCTCCCCGGGGCGGCCGGGGCTGCCGGGCGGCCGGGCGAAATGTTAAGCGGATTCACGTTATTGTTGGAGCCATTTTGTGAACTTGTATGGGAAAGCTGAATGTTTCGAGATAAATTCGCTACAAAGAGATAAACACTTTGAGATGTGCAAGAGTTTCTTACGTTTCGTTTCCACAATCTCGCGAAATTATTTGCTTGAACAATGAAGACAATGCCATCGCCGAAACACGGACTTCCCCGGAATCGATCGGTAAACAAGTACTGATGAAAGTCAGAAATAGTTCGATGATATTATCGATGCCACGAAGAGGTTTGCATTCAACTTTACGACCTTGTTCGTATTTATTAAATATGTTGGTCTTTTCCGACCCCAAATTTTACGACTGTACAATAAAACATGTCTCGACATCCAAATTTATATGCGTACATAAAGTTTTATATCCGCGCGACTTGCACCGGCGGAGGTTTCCTAATTGTTACCGGTCATGGACGGTGGAAGCAGGTCACGGCGGGTTCATGAAGACTCGAAATAATGACGAATCAGCGACAAGCTCAATAAAATCTGATATTGCGGATGTCGTTGTACGCAGACGATCGATCGCGGTCGTCTTTTTCAAACGCCAAGCAATCGTAATTGATTGGCGAGACAAGTGAGGTCGATAACAACAGCGCCGCACGCGCCGCCCGCCGCCGCCGGCGCGCACCGAGCGGCTATCGTGCGCACCCGTATAAAGTCGCGCTTTCTAATGATGTAATTTGTGCCGTATAATTTCCACGTTACCGGCTCGTGTTGACACGACCGGGCTTTGCGATCTTGTTTGTTTTAGTGTGTCTGTCGGCTTATGTCCTAAATGTTCAATTTGTGTGATTATTCCGTAACGTTTAACAATGTCCCATTCAAAATAACGTGTTCATGAATCGTTCATCGCGACTGAAAACGATTCAGTGAGTCATGTTTGTTGACCTTTTGTTGCTTTAATTAGTCATCGCGGTTATAACTCGTTGGCGCCGCATATAAAACAGGTGGGAATTTCATTTCGCTAATAGCGTTACCCTAATTGCGTATGCAGCAATTATCTGGCGGACGTGTTCAAGCGTACAGCTATCGGTCGTAAGGAGAGGCTGAGCTCGGAATTAGCGTGCAGTCTCAGGTGCCCCCTGCGTTCTAACACTGCATAGATAATAACGGTATGACTACTCCAGCTTATGCAAACTTACTGACGCCAGTTATAAACTCGGATATTCCGTTCACTTTGTGCCCTGTTATTGAATTATAAATCCATTTCCAATACGTCAACTTGATTATAGGTTCATAAAATAGTACATTGTTGTTTTCCTGCTTCGTAACTGTGTTTTATGGAGCGTGTAGTATTTAAAGTATTCTGCTACGATTTTACAAAGCCTACGCGTTCTCGTAGCTTAGTGCGTAGCAACGTAGCAGCGTCGTAGCGCGTAGCGATTGTTATAATTAGGAATCCATTACTTTAATAATAAATGTTTATCACACTAATATTATAAAGGCGAAAGTTTGTGAGTGTGTGTGTGTTTGTTTGTGTGTTTGTATGTTTGTTACTTCTTCACGCTCAAACGGCTGGACCAATTTTGATGAAATTTGGTATGGACGTAGCTGATGCCTTGGATTTACACATAGGCTACTTTTATCCCGATATTCCCACGGGATCGAAACTTATGCGGGTGAAACCGCGGGGCGCAGTTAGTAATTAATAAAAGTCATTGAGTTTAATGAGAACATGGAAAGGTAATAAATGTTAGGACAGAATGTTGCGTATTAGCACACTTATTTAAAGAACAATTACTACAATCGAGTAAAAGACATTCCCAATTCGTTAAATACGCAACATAAACATCTTTTTCTCTCTATGATGTATTTCTTAAAGGTACAGGCTACAAAGATTCCGTAAACAACTCGAAACTCATAAAAGGAACATTCTTAAACTGAACAAACGTTTCTCAGTAATTCAATTCAAGTAAATTTGTAGATAAAGCAAAAAATCGTACGAAGTAAAAAGTCATTGTACAATAATTGTCTGTTATTTCCAACAGCCCACGGCAAAAAGCGTTTTCCCAGAATTTTGTCTGCATGGAGTCACCGCTCAACGGCCGCAACGCGTATTTAGAAAGGCTACTAAGTTTACTCAGGCGAAATGATTTAGGGTTTCCATGTTGTTTTTTTTATATCATTCGTAAAGAATCTCTAACTTGACTAACAAATAACTTAACCTTTATGATTGTTGAACAACATAACACAAAATAAACGTGTGCTGTCGGGGGACCCCGCCGGGAACGAACTACTCACACACGTATATAATACAGAGAGGCAGAGAGAGAGATAGAAAGTTTGAATTTAATACCTGTTTTTAATACAGAGCCATCTAGTATAAGTTTTTAATAGCTCTCATAAAGAAATTTGGATCTCGCCATCGGCTTAAGCACCCTTAAAAACTATGAAAACTATCTAAAACTAGAGGAGATAGATAGTTATAGTCGCATGGACCCCTCCATGCGACTATATACTATATACATAACGCTTTTTCGTTACGTGACAATTTTTACCAGTTTACTCCTACCGCAAGTTATAGAACTTCATTCCAATAATAGAACACATGAACCGATCCATCTCACGGTTCACTTACAATATGATTTGATTAACTATACAAGTATTAAGACTTCATTAACTTTATTGAACTTGTAACTGATTTTGGCTTTGTGCAGGGTGATGTGCTGAAACGGTATAGGTAAATACGCGTCTGCGGCGCCAGACATTGACTCATATAATGCTTTAAGCAATTTAACTCTACGTTGAACTTTTGATATTTTATAGATCACACAGCTGAATTCACTCACCTTTAGTTCACCATACATACCACTTTATGTGTGGGGTGCATTCAAATGACGTGTGTTAATTGAATTCAATTCCTCGATTCACTTTAAAATTTGAGTTGGCAAATTTATCAGGACAAAAAAGTTGTCTGGCTGTTTATGATTTTTTATTTTTTTATTTATTTTATTTATTTATTTATTTATTTTACTTATTAGTAGTAATACACTCCTAAATCGAGCAACCGTGCAATGACATGTGAGGTATACAGGCCTCAAACATCAAAATAATGACGAGTCAAAGAAAAAGTTTTGATGCCAACACACTGGCCACAATTTTGGTGTCGTTATTGTCCCGAATTTGAATTCACGACCATTGAAAATTAAAAATCGATATAAATAAAACAAAGACCATAGACATCTCAAGAACGGCTGGACCGATGATTATTATCTTTAATTTGTTGGATTTGTCTCCGCGGCGAATAGCAGAATAACAAATTAAAACATGAGAAAAAATCACGAATAAGAAAATAACAACATTTATTGATTCTGAGGCGGTACGAAGTTCGGTATATATATACCTACCTAATTCAAAATTCGACGTATTTGGATATTGCGTACTGTGGTTACTTATTCATATAAATGGTCTTTTTTAAATGAGCTGGACTCCTAAATCAAGCCACCCTGCAGTGCACAGTAAAGAGTGCCTTGATTAAGGAGTCTGGGATTGTATTATTCATCTTCAGGTTTACTTGAAAAGGTACAGGAGCGAACAAAACAAACATAAATTCAAATTACAACAAAATAATTTGCCCACTCTCTCCGTTCTGTCAGCGGCTGTCTCCAGGGGGAGCGAACCTAAACTATTGTTCCAATTTTGACAGGAATCAAATAAAACAGTGTAAAAGGAGGAAAATCTTTTTTATTCCCCTATTTCTTATCTGAGCGCTTCGCGAAGATTTTTCATGGATGTCATTTAGTGCTAATGCCTGTTGTGGGACGAGTCGCCTACGAATTGCCACATTTACTCGTAGTGTCGGCCTCTTGAACCAACGTTAAATCCTGTGTTTGGAATGAGCCAATGCATCTTAAGCAAGGGAACGCGGCTTTAAATTGCCTGCTGACAAAACTGTGGAAAATTCTTGTACTAAAGTAGTAGGAGTTTCGGTATAGTAGCGAATTTTGGACCTTAGTCGAGGCCCAGGGGATGCGGATCCGATGTATACCGAACAAATAATCTCGGCGTGGCGATAAAATCACTAATTGAGGTTCGTACATACAGAGGGGATGGGAAATACTGTTTCATTAAGTATGACTCACCGCAGAGTAGGCATGACTTTATCATGTACGATGTTCACAAAAATGATATCTGCTATACTATGGAGGATGAGAATTTCTTCAACAAATTTGTATATTAATTTCGTTGATATAACATCACGCCTTGTTAACCCGAAGGGTTGGGCAGAGGTGTACCTATAGTACACTAATTCTGTTAATAAGAGTCCAGCCGACCATTCTGTAAAAATCTCACCGTGAAAACTTAGATGAAGTGACAGTCAAGACAAGACAAGACAAGAACTGCCATTCCACCTGATGCTATAGATAATAGATAGATAATAGTGACAGCTCAGTCCAACCTCACTACGCCTAAGTTATCGCAGTGAGATTTCAACGGAATAGATCGGCAGAAGTCAGTAACCCAGCGGTTTTGGAAACAATATAACACGATCATCATTCGTTTTAACCTACATTACATTAATTATATTACTCAGTAAAATGTGCACAATCAAAATACCTATTTAAATTTATGACGACACCAAATGGTGCGACACTATTGAATAAAATAGATGTAATAGTTTTTTTCGGACAATTGACACAAATTGTTCTGTATGCGAATGTGTGCGTGCAGTCACTTTAACGTGTTTAAACGAAAATTGAATAATGATTTCCATACTAAATAATGCTGCAGGGAAGTGGGGAAATATGTGGTTTTGTGAATGGCTAGCTGGTGTTATGATATTGCCTTATCATTTTAGTGTTATAGATGTGACTTTTAAACGGTGAAGGAAAACATCATGAGGAAACCGGCATGTCCTAGAAGCGAAAATTCGAAGACATATTATGTCATCTGCCAACCTGCACTTGGCCCGCGTCTTGGATTATGGCCGTTCCCCTTCCACAGAGAGTGACTTTACTACGAACTTGTTTCATTTCCTCAATGTACTCTATAATTTCTAACATGACGATACGATTTCTAATATTATCGTGGACGTACACCTCACGGCATTACGATAACATAGGGAAGTGAAATGTATGGAAATATGTGAAGACGTCTATAATTTCCTTCTACGATAACGTTAGAACGTGCACGTATTTCCATACATTTTATGGACGTGGACGTCCACGATAATCGTCACGTTAGAAATTAAAAAAGCACAAAATGGCTAGCTGTTATGATTGCTTATCGATAGACTATTTCATTAATTAAGTAAGGACCTGAGGGGCAATTCTCGTAATTTTAAAAACGTTCACAGTCTGATCTGTCTTAATCTGTTAAAAATACCTATAGTTTTTCTACATTTTTGACAAGTTTTTGATATTGATTGTTTCTGAGATGAGATTGCAACTACAGGCTCTTTTCCATAGGAAACGACCGATTGGATCAATGCACATACTGTCTGACGTTTCATAAGTGCCCATGTGGGTTTATGTGAAATAAAATATTTTAATTTTGTCATTTCAGTGCTATAGATGTGATTCAACAACTTTTCAATAAATATAAAACTTAGGTTATCTTTCCGCAATAGTTTAAAACGATTAAACAATGTGTTTATGTGGTTTTAAAATTGTCACAATACTTTTATACATGACTAGGGATCTCACCCCGAGAAATGTGGCTGTTCGTCTTTATGATGACCTAACAGTTAACTTCTAACCTAAATTCTCCAAGTTGGAACCGCCCCGAGATTTTAAATTCAATTTACTTGCGGTTGCCTTTCTTAGAAAAGCCTGCTACATTCCTTTAGTACTACTAACTGCTACTGATTATTATTCCACTGAATTGAAACCAATCTTTATATACATAATTCTTATGTATGTGTGTTGTGTTTGTCAGTGAACCCCGCCTAAACGGCTGGACCGATTTTGATGATTTTTTTATGTATGTTTGAGTGGGTATCCCTGGATGGTTTAGATTCACATTTGGACGGCGTTGGTGGTGCTGCGATCGAGTTCTAGGAAACAGGATACCGTCTGTCCGGTCAGGATAGAAAAAAAAAAAAAATTGGTTAGATAATTTTTGCATCAATTAACTTGTGAATTAAACAAATAGTAGTTATAATACTAGGACGATAACCAAAATATCTGATTGTGTAACTCTGCTGTGACAAATATGTACATGAACTATAAGGCCTCAATAATATAATACGATCACACACTGCCTGTGAACCAGCGCCAGGCACTAGTTGTCTGGCATTTTTTGCTGAACTGGGCCTTTTTGGCGCAGCCGTGAGGCACACTTTTCCTGCTAATTTCTTACATCGGACTTCACACGTTTTATTTAATCTTTTATTTTATTTTTTATTTTTTTATTTTATTGTGTGTGTTTATTTGATGTATGTATCTGGTGTATTGTGTGTCTTTTAGTTTGTGCCAAATAAATGCATTTTCTTTCTTTCTTTCTTTCTTTCACTGAAATAATTAATTAGTTTACATCGTGTACCGTTTCATCAGACACTTTATATAGTATTTAGTAGTTCAAGTTTATAGTACATTTCAGAACGTTTACTCTTGTACTTAAGTTCAGCAATTTCAAAGAATACCATGTATCTTCACTGAAATGGTAATTTTATGCGACAATAAAGTTTTCGGTCATTGCTTATAGCTCAACAACTGTAGTTTTACATTATTTTGTGCTCAAAATAGTTTAGGTAATATAACTTTACAACGTAATAAAAATTTAGACAGCTTTAGTAATAAATTATGTATGTATTTTTCTCAAGGGGTGTTAACAGGGGGTTGTTGCTGCCTCCTGAATCAAACATAGGGAGGTTTATCGCGATGTTTTGTTCAACGAAATCCAGCTTTTCAGTTGAACGTAGCTCTGTGTGATTCTATTCTGGAACCTAATTATATGTAAGTAGCTCTACATCATCCTAACTGCGTGTCAAAGCTTTTAAATAAATTTCCAGAGCGCCACAAAGTGAGTGCAGTGAATTTTACGATCGCGCCGTTTACAGCCATGCATGTGAATTTTATTCGCTTATATATAGGCTTTTAATGGGTCGTACGTATCAGAGACATTGGTTGTAAATGTTGCAATGTAACTTTTAGAGAAATATGTCCCATGTAATTGGACAATAAATTGATTGATAAATGTTACTGCACGAACATTACAGCTGAATACGCGCCGTGTTTACTGAAATACAATCAGTTTGATTTTATTGGTAGGTGTGTTATTTGATGATGTAATTGATTAATTATGGTAATTAGACGTTGATTCGACTACATTCGCATAGATATAAACTTTCTTAAAATCAACAAATACTTTATTACGTGTACCTAGTATTTTACATGGAGCGGCTGCCTACCTGACCTCCATAACGCAATTACTGGGTAACACAATACCTCTTGGTAAGACTAGTTGTCAGACTTCTGAGGTTCTGTCTACACATAACGTCTATCAAATATCTACGAATGACAGCAAGGCCCAACGGCCTAACATACTTCCCGAGGCAAATGTCGTATAATAATTCACCATTCAAATAAAAAAAAACAAAATCAAAATCGGTTCATCCATTCGGGAGCTACGATGCCACAGACTGACACACACACACTCACACACACACACAGACACGTCAAACTTATAACGCCCGTCATTTTTGCGTCGGGGGTTAAAAACAAAACGTAAAAAGTAAAGCTGAAAGAATTCGTTATAATAAACATTTCTACATAAAAATCGTGTAAACATATTTATTAACACTATAATATTCACGTAGTCCATTGAGGAAATACCCATAAACAAGTATTAACAGCGTGTCATTTAAGCATGCAAAGCATCGTGGATTTATGGAGACATTAAACCATGATTATCGGTTGAAGTCGACGGACATCTACGCGAACGAGCGCGACACAATCGATGCGACATTGTTCCGTGTACAACCACCCTTTTTAAACAATACCTAGTATTTGTCCATCGCGGTAATATGGTGTGTTAGCGAGTAGGCAGGGAGCCGGCCGGCGCCAGCCATCGCCTAACGGCCCCTAATTGCAGTGCAGACGGCATGTTACTTCGGACAAATTCGGAGCGCTATTATTATCTACAATAACCGTTTACCTGCCGACCAATTCAATTCTACAAACTTACCCCATACGACTCGTGTGTTGACTCAATTGGATTTTCCCAATTCCATATGACAATATAGGCTCACGTATCTGAAATATATTTTGGTCGCTATCACACTACGCCATAATGTTTGCTGGCTTATACAAAAGTTGAATATCAACAAACGAGCGTAGTACGCCGAGGGGGGAAATTGCATAGGCTGTTAACGTGTCTACGTACTGTAATCAGGGTTGGATATTCCAGTAAATCTGCTTGATTTGGGTGTAAAGAAAACAATGTTTATCTGATTTTTATTTTTCGAACGAACAGCCAATCATGTTGCATTATTTTAAATGGGGTATTGTGAGTTGTATGCTGTACTTTGTGACTATTTCACAAGCTGAAATTATAAGTTTGGAAGCTGTTATTTTCATATTTAACAAGTCAGTCATGCATTGTTTTACAATTCAAAGGATGTTTACGTTTTTTATTTGCCTGGTTATTATTGTTTCGTATAGTTCTGTGGCTACGTTTAATCGCAGAAGTTTAAACATGGGGTTAGGACAAGCAGACATCAAGGTTCCGCGAGATTTCCGTTTCATCTCTTCGTTCAGGACTTAAAGTGCCTTGTCTCTATAAAAAAGGGCTCCAATTGGGTCCTTAAGCGGCGGATTAACAACTTGCATAGTGCATATTCAATACTCCAGCTCGACATGTCCTCGTACGAGGACGGGTGCAGTGGGACCACTTGGGGACGTCTGCAGTGTCTCCCATCGGCGTGGAGCTTGAATGAGACATACATAAAGCTATGGGGAATTACCGTATTGACGTGTTGGTTGATGGAAAATAAGAAATAAGGTTTGTTTTTGTACTGTTTTTTCATGACATGCAATATACTTTGCAATGTACAGTCGCCAAAGGAGATAAGTAACCATGGTCGTCGGATATAGTTGAAGTTTAGTAAGAAACCGATGGATTTTTTCGAATGAAATTTAATTTAATAAATTAACTGTTTGTATTCCATTAATGAAATTATTTTTTTTTCGAAAACATCCATCGGTTTCTTACAAAACTTCAACTATATCCGACGGCCCTGGTTACTTGTCTCCTTTGGTGACCGTACCTATTTGATGTTACTGCGTCCATTTATTTGTGTTCATGTGAGCACAAAATTGCTTGAACTTCAATTGAGAGTGAGCAACTCCGAGTAAGTTCCAGCTAAAGCTAACAGCTAAGTTATATTGTGTTTAATTAAGTTTCGATTATTGCATTGTATTGAGCTACTTGCTATTTGTTATTGTATATTCCAAATGGTATAGGGCAATACAAAGGACTGTATTGTCAACAGTGTCGAGTGCTGTGAATGATCATGAAGATCTACCTTTCTTTATCTTCAAAGGGCCATCAATGTCTTTCCTGCAAACAAAGGCATACTATTCCATCAACTACTTATACGATAAGAATAGTTGGTCGCCCTGATTAACTCAAGACAATGTTTATGTTCTTTCTCCAGAATTAGCTTACTGGCAGGTTATAGTTCATATAATTCTTTATTTTTATTTGACTGTATAAGTCAATTCAGTTTAATTTTATTTAAATGTATTATTGACATAATCTACTCATTTTAATGTTTTTTAATGAGTTGATTGCAATATGTGGTTAGCTAGTGAACTCGATGATTGATCATATTATTCTTGCCTGAACAACCGGCAGCAAGTTAGTCATGCTCCCTTAGATGTCATTGCTTTGCGGTAGCGTCGGGGGTCGGATTGCCTCCTTCCCTCAAATATGGCGAGGGGAATAATGGCTGATCTTTGCGTTATGCTCGTGAACGGGTGCTGCTTGTGGTGACTGGTCGTCTTGCTGACCATGGTTTTATTGTTGTTATAAGTATTAACTTATTTATTTATTTTACTTTGATGGTCTTAGTTTATTATTTGTGACTTCAAGTGCCAGCTATGTGAACAGAACCCAGCAATGCATAAAGATGTAAGCTGTCACGCCATTTATGCCTGGACGCTTTTATTTAGGTAGTAAGTTTTTATTTACATTTTAATTTTAATTCATTATTTTTTAGCTTGAGTACGTATAGTTTTTATTATATTTGTTGGTATATTGGCGTGACTAGCTGAAATATGGCAAATAATTTAATTTAATGTTCTGTGTCTTATAATGTTAATGACTTAACATACCTATTATTGTATTCAATCAAGTATTTTCTAACCGAACAGACAGTTGTGCTGCTGGGGAGTTTGTTGCGCCACTTCTTCTTCCCAGTGATAGCACTAGGAAGTGGTGAAGGGCGGGCGTTTTTGGGGGACTGTCTTTTGTAATTTTGACGTTCGAAAAGTGCTGATTCTCAGCCAATTTGAATAAATGACTTCTGATTTTGATTTTTGATTTTGAATGATTGACGTTAGGAAGCAAAATGGTGTTTCATAGTTCAATATGTCCATCCTAAAACTGAATTCATAATCATGTCAGTGAACAGCACTTAGCACATTGTTGGTGATATAACAAGCGTATAATTGCCTTTACGCCAGTCCAGTTATGCGGACACTGCACACCAATGCGGACACACTTCAGTGAATCTAACCTTAACTCAGCGCATTGCCCTTAAATTATGGTGATAAATTCATATTTATCATCAACATCCTTCATCCTTTAAATACTTATGTTTGCCTTAAAAATACAGTTATCATCTGCCTAGCCTTTTCACAACTATGTTGGGGTCGGCTGCCAGTCTAACTGGATGCAGCTGAATACCAGTATTTACGTTTTTTTTTTTTTTAATATTTTGTCTTAAAAATATAGTCTAGTCATTTAATAAAACCCAAATTAAACCCAATTTTCCTTAACTAAATTCATTATCAGTCAGTGTACAGCCCAAAACACAGTGTTGGTGATATAACAGGCGTATAAGCGATGCTGACACCATGCCTACTTATGCAGACACTGCACGCCAAAACAGACACAATTCGGAAAACCTAACCTAGCCTAGACGCACTGCCGTCGATAAGAAGTTAGGTGAAGTTATAGAAAAAGTTAAGATTGGTCACTGATACATGTATGGTTCCTGTCTAACTCTATTTGCCTTCTTAAAACCCAGCGTAGAGTAATTATGTAGGTAAACCTTAATTAGAAAATACAGTCATTGATTAATCTTTATTTCTTCAAACACCGACCTTCAACTAACAACCAACCACCGACACCCTACAATTTAGCGTACGCTTATGCCTACCTATACTAGCATCGCCTTCCGATTTCACCTGCTTAATGCTAAGCAGGCACAGTTTTGTATTTAGTGCTATACAGGATATTCACTTGCGAAAAATAAACTAAACATCGTTTATCATTACTCACACACTATACAACCTCACTACTCACACTCACACCCACACTCACTCACTTGCACACTAACATACTCACCCTGACACTCTCATTACACGTACTCGCGCGATTTGGCCTTTTTCTGTATAACGCTCATTCTTTAGCAGCGCTGTTTGTTTAATGCTAATTTTCCGCTTTTATTTTTATTTTTACTTTGTATACATTTCAATTGCATAGTAATTACTGATAAGTGGAAGTGCGGAGACTCCTAATACAAGCAATTCCTTGCTTAAAAGGTGATCTCCAAAAATATGTATCTAAACGCCCATTGCAATTCAAATAAACATTTTTATTTTATTATTATTTACCGTATTACTAGTTTCGGTATTTCTATCCCTACACTGAATTAATTACCAGTCAGTGTACAGCACAGTGTTGGTGATATAACAGGCTTATAAGTGGCGCAGACGGCCCACTAATGCGGACACTGCACGCCAATGCGGACACACTATGGACATCTAACTTGAACTCCGCACAATATATGATGATATATAGTACCTTCTAATACCTACTTATCTTAAAATACAATACAGTAATTCAATACATTTAAAAGACCAAATATTCCTAAACTGAATTCATTATCAAACAGCGTCAGTGTACAGTGTAGGTGATATAACAAGCGTATAGGTGTCGCTGATGCCGGCCCCACTTATGCGGCCATTGCACGCCAATGCGGACACACTTCGGAGAAGTTCGAAGTCGCTGAACTGTTGTGTGCCGTGTTTATATTGGGTTATAGAAGGGAAACAAATGACTGTTTTTTTTTTGTTGGTCATTAAGTACAACATGGACACAAAGCGTATGCAATTTGTTTGTGTTGCTATGCTAGGTTGTACTAGTTTCATTTATCAATCACAGCAGGTGACGCGAGATTTAATAAAGGTTACTGATGATGAGGCTTTTAGAAATTGGATGCTGGGTAGGAAATTTTATGGAAAACATTTCTCTTTACTATGGTAACATAACTAGCGAAGTGTGGGTGTACCTACTGTGGTAAATCCCTGCGTTATCCTACGGGGAAACAGACCAGCACCCTAATTGCGTAACACACTATCAATCACAATCTGAATCATTTTGAAGATATTGCTGATCCATTGCTTCATATGTTCGAAAAATTCGTCTGTTCACAATGTAAATAACGTAATGAATGTTGTTGAACTGTCAAAATGAAAGGCATTCCTCCTGATAGCGTGTTACGTGTTACCAACTTAAATTACCCGTATATTCAAATTACTACTGTCATTCTTTGACAGTTGTATGAAAGGGTAATAACTGGGCAAATTCACGTAGGGTGCCAATTGGCTTGACCATTCAATTTTCTAACTATACATAATAATAAATATTTTTCTTAACTCTAAAACTCCTTAACAGATTTACAAATAAAAGAATCATAAAGTAACCTACCTTTCCTTTGGCTTACAGTTAGTAGCGTAAAAATGACACGTTCAATATATGAACACGCTGTAAACCAGCTCTCTATCTCAGCAATAAACACACGCCGTCTTCTAAGAATAGATCACCCTGTATGAATACTATTGTGCTCCATAACTACCAAGTTTGCTACCTCGCATGCAGGATACTGTGTTATGTAGGTACTAAGTATACCAGCATCCATGTTTCTCCTTTGTCAGTAAAATGTTGTTAGGTACTTATTATATTCTTGTGTAATGTGGTTTGAAATTTTCGAAATAGAAAAAGAGAGGTGACAGTACCATCAGAAAGCCAATTCCCGTAATTAAAAACGCTCAAAATCTAGTCGCAATCTCATCTTAGCGCCAATCAAAGTCAAAAAATTGTAGGGAAAGCAGAGGTATTTTTGATAGTAAGTACATTCTTTCGATGAATAAAGGTATCTTGAAAAAATAATATGCAAATAATAAAATAGTTCCTAACGAATCAAAAATGAACGTTGAATATTTTTGAAAGAAAAAAGAAAGTATTTGCTACGAGGTGAACGAGTCTAATGTCGAAAATATAGTTTTTAGAAAGTTTGTCCGTTTTGTCTGTTTATCTGGATGTATATTCAGAATTGGCTCAAAAACGGCTGAGCGGATTTGAATGAAATTTAGCACACATATAGTTTACAGCCTGGATCAACACACAGGGTACTTTTAAGTCCGGCGGTACCTTCTCGGGGGATATTTTCCGACATCAACGCGGGCAAAGCCGCGGGCAAAAGCTAGTTTGTAATACTTAGTAAACTTCAAAGCGTTAACGCAAATGTTGATCCTGAAAATAAAAAATTTCAACGCCAAACTTTTCTCTATGTACCGAGCAAACTGGAGCGCTTACATAGAAGGAATTATTTTCAAAAGGATTCCATAATAATAATTCATAGCGACTTTAGACGGAGAGACGAGCAAATAATCGTAAACAACAATAAAGTATGTAGGTGAACAACATCGGAAAGTAATAAGGTTCCAGCATGAGGAGCTGAACAGCATTACGCAAAGACAAATGTCTCAGAGACAGCATTAACATAATCCGAGAGTGGTGCGAAACAAAGGAGGTGACGTCACACCCGCGCGGCCCGATTTCCGGCCGATGCACGACTGACACAGAGCACATAATAAAATAAATTGATGTGGTCCATCAACGTGTGGAATTTCATTACCTTTGATAAAAAACCTGCTTTTTATTATTTTCGGCTTTCATGACTCTTATAATAACGTCGTGTATTAGAAATTTTTCTTGGGAAAAGTATTCTCCTTATACGAATGAAGTTGGTATTATAAAATTCAAGTTTATGTACACAATGCGGTTTTGATTATATAACTGTGCATTCTGTATTCATGAGGTAGTGGACTTATTTATACAAATTTTATCAAGGAGCTGCAGTATCTGAGGTAGAGAATATATGTACATAGGAGTATGTTGTTTGGTCTGAATGGGCTCTGTTTAAAACAACTGCACGAATTCTTTATGACTTGGGAAAAAAGTATAAAATTCAGTGCACATCAAGGAGTAAAGTTTTCAAGCACATCAGTCTGTTTGTTGGGGCCAATCTCAAAAAAAAATGTTTGGATTTTGAAACGGATCTGACAACGACTTTGGGACTTTGATTGGTCATATTTAAAGACGGATTAGGTCATCATCAGTCTAGCCTTTTTCCAACTATGTTAGGGTCAGCTTCCAGTTTAATCGGATGCAGCTGAATACTCGTACCGGTATTTTACATAGAACTGCCTGTCTGACCTCCACAACCCAGTTACTGGGTAATAATAACGATACCCCTTGGTAAGACTGGTTGTCAAACTTTCGGGCTAATGACGACCAGTAACGACTGTCAAAGACCCACGAATGGCAGCCGGGACCGACGGCTTAATGTGCTTTCCGAGGCACGGGGGTCTTGGTATGAGAAAATGGTCACCCATCTACGGACCAACCGCGGCAAGCGTAGCGGCTGTTGTTACTTAGCCACAGGTCAAGTTAGGTATCCTATTTATTTTCAATCACCCAAAACAGCTACATTTATAAAAAAAATGGCGATGTTTCAGTAGCTTGCTTGCTTTTAAAGTCAACGTTCCGATTAGTTATAAAATTTCTTGGCCAATTATACGTTGTTAAAGTAATTAACAATAATGATGATTCCTTTTATTTTAACACAGAATTTAATGATCCGAAATTCCTTAATTTTGTACAGTTTCGTACACATATTGGTAAGTAAACGTTATGTTGTAAGTTATATTTTGTGTGTGGTAATAATTACTTAACACGTTGAACGCCACGCGGCCCACCGGTGGGCGATTCAAGCAAACCCGTTCAGGCTTAGTGGAAATCATCAATTCCATCATTTTTCGCTAAAGTTAATATCGACACAAAACAATAAAAAATGACTAAATTTGCATATTTAATTTAATTTAAACAATTTTTCATGATATTTTCTTAAGGAAACTTGTAATCGGTCACCGGTGACCCCCGTGGCCTGGTGATATAAAATCTCGATATTACGTCTGCGGGGGCCGCGGGGTCACCGCGCGGCCCACCCCGCGCGCCCGCGCATCTTTCTCGCGCGGTGTAAGTTATTCCCGCTAGCCGCATTTAGTGTGTACAGGGATGATAGAACACGTGCACGTGTTATTATTTACTGTTGTTGTTCCGATGTTTTGTTATTCTCTTTTTGGCGAATTTACGTAAAATTGCTGTGGTTATAATGGATTATTACTTTGAAGACTTTGATTTCACCCAAGAAGACTTAACGGAACTTGAAAATGTAGAAATAAACCCAAAATTATATGTGATTATAATAGAGCAAAAGGGGCCGTTGATTTGTCGGACCAAATGGCTGCCTATTCTACACCTTTGCGTAAGTCGGTTAAATGGTACAAGAAACTGGCGATAGATCTTCTTTTAAATACTGCTATCGTTAATGCGTTGACGTTGTATAAAAATGTAACAAAAAAAAGCATTCAAATCGTAGATTTCAGAAAACAGTTATTGTAGCATCTATGTCAGAAACTACAAGAACCTGAAGTCCTAGTAAGACCGAGAAGAATAAAACATGTTTTATCAAAAAGAGATGGTATGGTAAGAGCAGCTAGAAGAACTTGTCGTCAGTGCTATAAAGAGATAGCTTCAACCATGGGTAGCAAGATTGCTAAAAATAAGTCACAAAAAGTGATCACTTATTGCGAACAATGTCCCTCCAAACCATCACTTTGCTTGCCATGTTCCAATAAACTTCACTAATTATATGTCATTTTTTTTCTATTTTAATATTTTCTAGGTCATTTAATTGTTAGCCATTTTTATACATAAATAAACACAAGAAAAATTATACATTTTTTATTCTGTTTTAGGGCACCCCTAACATCTCCTAAGAAATTCGCTGTAATTTTTAATCTTTTCCAAATATTAAAAAACCAAGCTGTTTTGGTCGTTGCACAGGGCCACGCGGGTCACATCTTTACCGTTTTTATTCAATATTAATGCCCCGTGGCTTGTAATCAACGTTTGATGTGAACACCTCGCTCCGGTCACGGGTGTCCCCCGTGGCCCGAACAGTTCAATACAGGGTGGCCCACCGGTGTCCCCCGTGGCCCAAATGACTAACTGCCATTTTTTGCTCGGCGTTTAATGTGTTAATTATAAAAGAGCAATCTGTCTGAGTTTAATGCTCAATCAATTAAGCCGTACGAGAGATATATTAGTTTTTTTACCTATTTATTTTTAACTACCTATTAGAGTAAGCTACTGCTACTTCTCGCATCCAACGGGTTCCTGCGGCCTTCACAAGGTCGTCGGTCCACCTTGTGGGAGGCCTTCCAACGCTAGGTCTTCCGGTACGCGGTCGCCACTCCAAAACCTTTCGGCCCCATCGGCCATCTGTTCTGCGAACAATTTAATTAACCAGTCGAAGTGGAGGTGCTTGGGGGCCTATTTGCAGCAGTGGACGTCTTTCGGCTGAAATGATGACGATGATGACTGGTACCCACTACTAGTACTTTTTATCTACTTCTATACAACATTCCTAAGCAAATAATTGTGATAGTAGAGATAGCAAGCAGATTTTTTTTTCACATTTCTTTTCAACCGCTTCGTTTAATAAGACATTGTTGCTATTTGCTACTTACTCTATATTTTTGTGAAGGTAGTCTTCCCCAAGCAGCCAAAGCAGACAGTCATTTTCTTTGAATATAATTATTAAAAATAAAACATTCACTCATTATCTTAAATTATAAAATCTATGAGGAAAATGAAAAGGTTAAAAACAACTAGTTAACATTATAATACTCGACTTAAAATCCCTAATTAATAACCGTAAAGCCAGCAATAACCTACTATAATTAATTGCCCATAAAGCTAAGAAAGTCCGGTGTTGCCAACGTGTAAATCCAGCTTAATCGTTTTTATATGAACTGCTAGAGGCACCGAGAGGCACAGAGTGATCTGGTTTTAAATTCGGTACAAAACTTTAACAAGTGCACATAGTTTATCCTACCCTACATGAGACACTATCTCACAAATACATCAATCTTGTTCAGGAGTCACTGGGGACCGGCTGGTCCATCCATTGCTGCATCGCTACGTGAGCGGACGGTACCTACCGACGGAATTCCAATGCTAATACCGTAATGGACAGATACACTGTATATATGTGAAGCGTATTCTGAATACTGAATTGTTTTACGTTTTGTTTTGTGTACAGTACATAAGTAATGGTAGGTACATAAATTGTGGATCTTCAATTTCGTTTTTAAATGGTTTGTTTAGATTAGTTTTGTAACTTGCGTAGCGTTGGGAATACGCGGCGCTGGCGTAGCAAACGAATTATAATAATAATTTACTGTAGCTTCAAAACTGTTAAACTGATTATAACTAATAATAAAGCTATTTTAATGTCTTTTAAATGCACACACACACGCACACTCACACACACACTCACACACAAATGCACTCGCGCACTAATATCTGTATTTTTTTAAGTAAAATTGTAGTAATACAATTAGAGAGTATCGCCACTGTTACTCCTTCATACAGGCTATGCCGTAGCCTAGCAAGGAGAGCAGCACGTCACCCACTTGATTGCCAGAGATTCAATACAACCTACTTTGTGAAAACTGTTACATGTACGTACTAGATTCTGTGTGTTTTTATATAAATAAAGATTAATATTATATTATTACTAGCTGCGCCCCGCGGTTTCACCCACGTAAGTTTCGATCCCTTGGGAATATCGAGATAAAAAGTATTCTATATGTTAATCCTGGTTATAAGTTATCTGTGTGCCAAATTTCATCCAAATCCGTCCAGTAGTTTTTGCGTGAAAGAGTAATAAACATCCATCCATACATCCATACAAACTTTCACGTTTATAATATTAGTAGGATTATTAACTAAATGAATATGCGGGGAAATATCAACTTTGGTCTGATTAATTCATTAAATAAAGTATATTCACACCAGAAATCACAATAGCACAAAGCGATCGAGAACGTCGCGGCGCCGGTGCTCACCGCATCGAACTCGAACAATGCTCCACATAATTCGAAAAACCAAGATTAAACCTCAAATATGAGCGACATTACCATTCACTGCGGAAAAATCATTTAATTAACTCCGCATAATCTATTCAAAAGCATCCACGTTCAACAAGTAGAAGTTCTAGCTTGGTTTCAAAATTCCTCAATACTTTTATGTGGGTAGCGTACAAAGTAATGAAGTAGAGATTTTCTTGGAAAAAAGATTACTTTTTTGCATCGGGTCTCAAAGAGTGGCGATCCTCTCGAAGATTTTCTTTCCGCCAATGGTCTGTGAATACTGCACCACAATGCTAGGGGTTCAAAAGCGCTTGATGAATTCCCGGTTCTTTGTTTCCGCTCGCTCTGTCTCGACAAGGCATCGCTTTTTAATTTAGACCATTTCGCCTCCCATTTTTTATTTTAGTAATAAATCTGGATAAGCAGTATCTGTTACGGTTTGTTCCGCTGTTTTGAGTGGGTAGTTGATTAATATTAGCTATGTTTTCCATTGCATAGTGCAAATATGATAGTGAGTTTATTTGTGTGTTTATTTAGCACATATACTCTCGTCTCATCAGCCAGGCACAACAAGTAACTTGAAAGCTATGAAAACTATCAAATCTTTTCAACGCGAAAGTAGCTACAGGCACATAGTTAATTACTGCCATAACTACAGGTTCAAATTAAATTAGCTAGCGAAACTCTGCAGACGTGATGTGGGGGTCAACGATTTTTGTTACTTGAATTATAAGTTGAGAAAATCTGTTTTATCGTGTTTATATATCGATACTCATCACGTCTGTAACGTTTACACGAAAAAACTGATATTTCAAGTAACTACGCAAACGGCGGTTCATGACGTCACCAAAAATCATGAAATTATTATATTTTCTGTTTTATCATGTTTAGATATCCGATACCCATAACGTCTGCGGAGTTTCGCTAGCTCATTTAAATTGACCCTGTATATTCTGGATTATCTTTCCATCTGTCATGCATATGACTGTTTATAGCCGTTAGCTTTATACTGCTGACATTAACGTTTATGTCCTTATTAGCTCGAAGGTTAATAAAAGGTTATGAGCTCAAGGCTTAGGAGGCAGGTAATTATAACACTTCAAAGATGAAATAGAGCTGATGTACTTATTGAGACGTTATTTTCATCTTTACCTAACTAAATGTATAAAAGAAATAAAGAATCAGCTTTGTTGAAGACCAATTACTAGTTTTAAACCAATCGTAAACTCAAAGAGACTCATCGATCCCCAGCCTCGGAACAAAAGCTCTTTTGAGAATAACATGAAGACGTCGGAAAATAAGAAGAAAATCTTGGTAAATTCTCGGAAGGTTAAACGACAAAAACCTATCCGAGCTTACTGCTTCCAGATCAATGAAACGAACATCAGCAAAAACTAATTTCGAAGTCGATAAACGGATTTTAAACTCAAACATAAACAAAACACTATCGCACGGTATAGCCATCACTATACAGAAGGTAGATTTGAAATGCTTTCTAAAAATAGAACTGCAAGAGAATAATGTAATTCCCCGGGTGAGAGAAGTGGAATAATAAGTTTTTTTCGAATAAGAGAACAAATAAAAGCGTTAATGCGGCTGCATCGAGATTTTCCTACTGGGAAAAATTGCTCTTTTATGTTAGGGCGCTAAAGAAGGTTTTAATGAAAATTCTACCCTGTCCCGGATAGACAAAAGTTTCGCGTTACAACAAAGTGAGCCCGCCCTTGTTTCATAATATGTGCAACTTGTTAACATGTTTTGTTGGGAACCCACGTCTTTATAATGTGTAATATGATGTACGATAATTTGTGTTCTATGTAGACGAGGTGCTGCATGCAAGTGCGATCTTCAATTACTTTTGTTTACCGGGAAATATTTACAGGTTTAATGTAAATTTGATTTTATACTGTTATGACCTTAAGTGTAACGTAGTCGTGGAATTTATGAGGTCCATCTTGTTGTTTTGATGGAAATGTAGTAGTTATTTTCCCTACAAAAGGTGTCAAGTAACCAATCTCTATTTTTTTTAAATATTTAGATTACTTTTTATACATTTTACATTGGAATTAATTTGCAAAATTATTGCTATTTATTTTCGCTACAAAATTAGGACTATTAGTTAATCCTGGTAAAGTTAATCTTGGCATATTATTTTCGTCCAGGGTACAGATACGCTTTCGGCAGCCCAGTAACTTGTGCTATGATAGTGGGAGATAAGATATGCATGCAAATAATGAAAGGCGACTAAAAAAACGTATCTACAAGGCAGATGTGCATGGTAACGCCGGGACGGGACGCCCTAGAACGATATATGTTATGTTAATCTACCTATATCTTTTAGAAAAATATTGAAAAGAGTATGCTTAGATGGTATGGTCATGTTGAGAGACTAACAAAAAGTATTTACAAAGCAGATGTAAATGGAAACGCAGGGACGGTAAGCCATAAAAGGATATATAGTGACCTTATTGGTGATGTTATTCTGAAAGGTCAGGTGCGTAGTTCTCGCCACCGGGGTGTGCGTATATGACCAGAGGGGCAATTCTCGTAATTTTAAGAACGTTCACAGTCTGATCTCAGTCTCAATCTGTCAAAAAATACTTCTAATTTCCCTACATTTTGACAAGTTTTTGACATTTGTTTGTCGCCGAGATGAGACTGCGACTAGATTTTGAACGTTTTAAATTATGAGAATTGGCCTTCTGATGTATGAACGAAATCGAAGCAGGATCGTAGCAGGTGACGTTCTGCCTACCCCCATGAGAAGAAGGCGTCACTTAAGTATATACCTATGCATTTATAGGAAATGCACTCATTAGAGACACTTCAGTAGCAATGTTTAGTGTATTTGATATCCGTCTCTATATGCGGTAGATATTTTTCCATCAGGATCAACACGTATAAAAGCTAAAAAAGAATGACGATTTTCAAAAGAATGTTTGGTACGTAATAAACAACAATTTTTTACAAGAATCTACATAATTAAATGCACCTGGAAAATTATAAACGAACAGGAAAAGCGAACAATTAAACTTTTACATGATAAAACTAATTAACAATTTCATAGAAATTTAAATAGCACATTGAAGCTGAGAGATTTTCTCAGAATTTTAACAAAGAGAATGTTTTCAGCAGTCACAGGTTCTACGTAAACAGTGGGAGGTGAAGTTGTGATGATAATGGAAACTGGTATATTAATAGCGGTATAGTTTTTCAGTATTGTTTTCATGTTTTGATTGTGATGCATATATTTTTTTTTGTAATGTATTTCATGTGTTTTTTGACTTGGATGTCGTCATAGGTAATATTAATTAACTAAATCAATTTCTTTAATCTCTGCTTTCTACGCGGTAGCTACTAGTAATTAGTAATTTAATGTAACTGAACGAAGTTTTGGAAGGCGCAGTCTGGGAGAGGGCTATGTCCAGCAGTGGACTGCGATAGGCTGAGTTGTTTTTTTTTTTTTTTTTAATTGTTGCCCCATATTAGGAATTTCTCCTGTGCCGTGGGTGCGTTTACAAACATTTAAACTCACATACACAAACAGCCAGACCCGGAACAACTACTGTTCCGTGCGGGCATCGAACCCGCGACACAGCGCAGCAGTCAATCCCAAAATCACGAAAAATATTTTTTTTGGGGTAGGTACCTCCCCTACACGTAAAGTGGGGATGATTTTTTTTTCTCACGTCTACCCCATAGTATGGGGTATCATTAGATAGGTCTTTTAAAAACATTGAAAGATTGCTAAGACGATTTTTTGATTTAGGTATCCGTTTGCGAGATATTCAAATTTATAGCGCATTTTTTTGTTACAATAAGGCGTCCCCCCCTCTAAAAGCTAAACGGCTGGCTCGAAAAATCTGAAAAAAATCATGATATACTACTATCATGATTTTTTTCAGATTTTTCGAACTAATAAAGTAAGTTTATCACATAGTAGTCCATGTGATAAACTTTGAAGGAAAACTATGACGGCTTAGATTGCTTTGTTAGTTCAGGAGTTATTGAGGCCTAACTCGTAAAATGCGCTTTTTTGGAAATTTTCGTACAAATAAAGTCGGTTTTTATAACTCCTTCAATTACCATCGTCCAATTTGGGCCTGTTTTTAAACGTTACGGACAATAGTGGTTAAACCGTTTTATTCAATTAATTTATTCATACGAACCCCGCCTTCTAAATCCACGTGCCATTATGGGTGACTACGGAACCCTATTCTATGCGTGGCCTGACACGCATTTGGCCGATTTTGTTTTAATACGAGTCCGGTTTTCCCTAACCGACAACCCTCAGAAGAAAAACCGAAATAAACTCAGAGGTCACAGTCTCTTTTAAAGTCCAGACATAATCTTGGTTGGGCCATACGAGTGTCTTTGTTTTTATTTCTTTTCTAATTGGACCTACATTTACCAGAAATAAAAAAGAAGAAAGTTCGATTTCGTACCTAGGTACTTTAAAATATTACGTCTTGACATACATTTCCTTTTTCTTTCCCCGAGATGATTCTAGTGCGCTACAATGTAAGCAGCACGTAGTTGAGCTGCGCACTTCTATCAACAACAGAGTATTGGATTTAAAAACCACAAAAGTACAATGTGAGGGTTTGCTACTCTCTCTACATGTATTCTGTTCTATTCTCTAGAAGATAATTACAACCTTTGTAGGTATAAAGCAAGTTATATGTCAAGTTGTATGTAATTGTGTTTTGTATATGTAGTTATGTGGTACGAAGTTATGTGTGTGTTGTGCGTGTATCTATGTATATGTGAATTTGTCTTTTTTTTTTCCTAGTTTCTTTTTTGTTATTTTTATTCTTATGAACTAAAGAAGGCGTTGGAAAGTAGGTAGCTACTTATGTACAAAAGTATTATTTGTTTTAGATAAATGACTGATGCGATTTCTGGCCATGTTATCCCTGCAAACTGTTCGGGCGCCTCCGGCAATCTTCGGCTGCTGTCGTGAGACAGCGGAAGGCGGCGGGGAGAAGTGCGGCGTGCGGGACGCGGGCGGTCGGACCACTTCGTTACCGATCTCGGACGACGGCACGCGCGCGCAGTCTATACGTTTACCAACACCAAGATTGTACCTTATTTGACAGCGGGCCCTATCAGAATACCAGCGCTGCGACATTTATTTTTAAATGTCGAAGCATCATGCTGAGATAGGAGCCTTTTGGCCTCGTATAGGACTTTCTGTTTCATTTTATGTTTTATTACTTTTTTTATAAATATTTGTTCTATTTTTTTTTTTTTTAGCTGTGTTTAGTTTAGTTTATAATCCTGTACGAGTCGCAATAAATACTTTTTCTTTCTTCTTTCTTTCTTTCTTTCATTTGGATTATATTTCTCTTAATTACAGTCCATTGCATTTCACTTCAAGTCCTTAGTTAGGTCCCAAACAAAACCTTATCAGAAAAGGAGATTTGGAAGGAAAAACGCCTTTGCCCAGCAGTTGGACACAATAACATAAAAAAAATACTGGTAGGTCATCATCGTAATCCTGCATAATATAAGGCTGGTGATTTAATCATTTGCATCCATCATGGTGATGATTATTCCCCTCATACTAAACAACGTGCACCATGAAACCCATCTCCGATACGTGAAAAAAAAATCAAACTCCTACAGACTTTTTTTACGAATCGGAGAATATAGATTTCGGAAAAGTGGTTCAGTAGGATGGGTAGAATTATTCCCTTGAAGAATACAGATGACTAATTCGGCGCCCTGTTTAATGCATAAGCAGCCTATAATATTCCCACTGCTGGGACCCAGGCCTCCTCTCTGTGAGAGGGAGCGGGGCACAATCCAACACGAGGGCCAATTGCGGGTTGGTGGATGTCACATGTCTTCGAATTTTTGGTTCTAGGATAGGTTTCCTCACGATGTTTTCCTTCACCGTTTTGAGAGCAGTTTAATGTTAGTATTTTGTATAATGCAGTATGACGATAATAGAAATTGTCACCAATTTGGTCTTTTATCAACATTTTATCTGTAACAAGTCAGTTCTCTTCAATAATATATGTCCTGATCGCTAAATTCAACATCTATTACCAACCAACTAATATTACATAGCTACCAATGAATTTCCATTCCCTCGGAGGCCTATATAATAACGTCATTAGCCGGCCGCGTCGAAAGGTCCGTGACATGGAGCCCTCCGTAATAAAGGCCCATCGGCGGGTGACATCAT
The DNA here is from genome assembly GCA_911387795.2 of Apamea monoglypha. NCBI lineage: Eukaryota > Metazoa > Arthropoda > Insecta > Lepidoptera > Noctuidae > Apamea > Apamea monoglypha. Next base: position 12,185,799 of record OU426921.1, read on the forward strand.
AGATTGATAACGTGTCTATCATGCTGGTAGTTGACTTCTAAAGTAGCTTGTTGTAGGTATATTAGGTCTGATAACATATAGTTTGAGGTTTTATTAAAAGAGGTGCATTATAACAAGTACAATTTCAAAAATTGCATGCATTAGGCACGGATGATGGCTGATTTTCCAGTGGTGAAAACCGCATCAAAATCCGTTGCGTTGTTTAGCAGACCAACGCGGTCACACATATAGACTGACACGTAAAGTGACTTTGTTTTATACTAATTATAAATGTGGTGTCGAAAAGACAAAAGAATCTTCCCTACTACTTGATTTTAATGATGAGATTTCACTTTTCCTTTTTTCTTTGTTTTCTCCCACTAAGGGCCCGATCGCACGTACAGACGCCAGCAGGTCAAGCTACCCGAAACTGTCAAATTTTCCCATTCAACCTTGAACCTTAATGCTTTAGCGATAAAGTTGAAAATTTATTAAAGTTTGACAGATTGTTGTAGCTTGTTGTGCTGGCGTCTGTACCACAACCACAACACAACAATACCACGTGGAAGGGTGCGAATCTGTATATGATTGAATAGTTTATTCACAAAATCAACCATGTGGGCGATACCGACCACATAAAAGCCACGTCACACCCACAACGTTCAGTCGACTATTTTATTTGATTTTGTAGTTACCACAACGCAACTGCAAGAAGCTGCAACGACACTATTCACACGTAACTACTGCTTGCCCCCATTTTCTGGCCCTTAAATATCAGAGGTAGGTAGAGTATACAAACACAGAAAAAAAAAACCATGACAAACGCGTTCACAACTAACAACAAGAAAACATAAATAAATCTAATCTTTTTACCTGCCACACAAACAAAGCATGCTCCAACGTTTAATGAAATCATTGGAAACTTCAGGAAATTGTCGGAACACCTCGGCACGTATAAAAGCTTGTGATGCAGTTCCATATGAAATTTTCAGATATTTCCAGATAATGCCCATTGACGTTGACAAGGGTTGACTGGGCTCGCTCACCCATAAAAATATCCGACTGTAAGTTATTCAGTTATTTTAATATCAAACGTAAAACTACATTTGCGAACTTTTATAGATTTTAACAGGATATCTCGTGAATATCGGATGTTTTATTTAGCGTTCACACCATAAAATATAATGGTCTTTGTATTGAAAATGGGCTCGGAAAACTAGTACGATATTTTTCCAACAATCAGACAGAACAGAGTTTTTGCGTTAAAATGACTATTTTATTTGAAGCTGAATATTTTATCACTCTGCAAGCGGATTTGGCGAGGGATTGTATTCTGTCGCAAAAAGAAAAGTCTGATTATAATGAGCCAGGAATTTGAGATAATTTTCAATACTTAACAAAGTTCAAATTCCTTTGCAACCAAAAACTTATAAGGACCTTTTTGTTAGAAATGGTCACTCAAAAATCAACTTAGAATACATTCCACTAAAGTAGATAACTGATTATGTGAATTATCTGAGATTATGAACATAGCTTATAGATTAAATCAGATATTTTTTTGGTCTTTTGGCTTTCTTTTACGTCCTGACCTCCGTACTACAACAGCAGACTGCCTTATTTCTGTTTTGGACACGAAGTTTTCGCTTCCTCTAAGTATTCTGTAGAGATTATGGTCTGCATGGTTTGTGGGATGCAACCTTTTTGATAATTATAAGGTAAAGGCATAAGGTAAAGTCATGAGGAGAAGGCAGAAAACAGTAGGCGTCAGATTTTGACAAGCCAAGTGAGAAGGAAAAGATGAAATAAACGTGAAACGATCCCTTAATAACCATTTGATCTGAAAGATGTTGTTTTTTACCTCTCCTACAGTACAATGCAAAATTGGATTCCTGTTAATGTTACAATTGAACTATACAGCCTGTCATCGCGACTGTCATTTGACCAAAGGCTAAAACTACACTATTGTGAGTTTAGCCGATAAACCTGTTAGCTTACACACACGAGTTCAGCCGGTAACTATACCAATTTCCACTTTTGTGATTACTTTTAATAGGATAGATGTCAAGTAGGTAGTATATCTACTTATTTTAAGCCAAATAGAAAAACGATTTTCTTATATATTTCTCATTTTTGTTGAAATTGCACTTACAAATCAAAGTGCTTTTGCTAAGTGTAAAATAATCTTATAAGTTTTCAAAAAAAAAAAATGAAGTGGTTGGAGTTTCATCTCATGTGTTCTCAATATTCAGATAGGCGTGGATTATCGGGTAGGAAGGCAGTATTTTAATAAAATAACACCTGTTACAATCACTTCACTCATAATTCTCGAAAATTCAGTCAAACACTTCACAAGATAATTATAGATCGCTTAGATCAAGAGGGATGCACCAAAAATATAACATCCCTCGAGCACGTGGCTGCATGCGCACTTCACCGTGAACCGAAGTCAACTGCCAATCGATTCTGTAAAAATCTCACCGTGAAAACTTAGGTGAAGTGAGCTTAGAGTGAGCTGTCAATAGTGTCAATTCTTAGCATTAGTTCGAATGACAGCTCACTTCACCTAAGTTTTCACGGTGAGATGGTTACAGAATCGCACTGCTGCTCGTTTTACAAGATGGCTGCCTCACCAGAGCTAGGTGTTCGTTTTTGACATTGACATTTGTACAAGAAGTCATTTGACAGTCTAGAAAAGCGGAGGCGCCGACAAATAATAGAAATACCGGCCAAGTGCAAGCCGTGGACTCGCACACACTAACACTGGGACTGGTTTCACAAGGCAAAAATGCCGAAAACAACACGTTTCATAAATAGAGACTCCCTTTAATTTGTATTAACTTTATTTTATTTTTAGTACTAGCACCGCCCCGCCGGTTTCACCCGCATATGTTTCGATCCCGTGGGAAAATCGGGATAAAAAGCCTATATCAAATATGCTATATGTTAACCCTGATTATATACCAAATTTCATCCAAATCCGTTAAGTAGTTTTTGCGTGAAAGAGTAACAAACATCCATCCATCCATACAAACTTTCATTTGATGGATGGATTTGGTGTTACAGTGACAATTAGGTAATAGAAATACAGACTATGTGAAAATTACTACTATCTACATATTACGGTTCATGAGACAGACATATGTACTTAGTAATAGGATTCTGTTCGCACTCTTTGGGTACGGAAAACTAAAAAGAAGAACAGAAAAGAAAAAGAAGAATCAATAGAAAAATAAGTAGTCTGTTCTGTCACTTGATTTAACACGCAGAGTTAAGTACGCAAGTTGCAGTTGAAGGGTTAAACACTGTGGCCTCTGGCACAGGCAACTGAAGGAACACGGGTGGGTTTTAGTCAGTAAAAGTCTGACACGCCCTTCCACTCCGCCCAGAGCGGGAGAAGTCATATTATGATGATTTCCCACGCAAAAAAAAGGGGTAAACACTGTCAACAGCAACCTGCGTTCTTTGATAAGGTCATATTATTATGTTAATTACATTCAAGTTCTTCTCAGTAAACCGCGTTCTGTATGAACTTTTATCATTCAAAAGTTGTTGTCACAGTTAGTGCAGGAACGTTTGTTTTTAACAAAGTTAACAATAGCTACAACTATTTCTCTTTACTCTTAACTCAAAGCAAACTCATTTATGAGATTAAATGTAAGTATAACCCGCTTTCACGTTTGTGATATATCTAAGAAACTGTTTTGATTCGAAAAACAGTTTATAGTGAATCTAAAATGATTAAGAGAGGGGTTTATTTAAAACCCAAGAACTCATGTGTCATTGTGCTTTTTATCTGAAATTTTTCAGTGGCCATTCGGAGTCTGGATTTGTGCCCGTTTAATGGTAATATAATAATAAAAGCAGTGGTGGCCCAGTGGCAACGGCCGCCACTTACGAGTTGTAAGTCGTAGGTTCGAACCCAAACAGTCGCTTTACTTTGTGTAAATTATTTCATCACCACTGCTCTCAATATGGTGAAGGAAACATCGTGAGGAAACCGGCATGTCCTAGAACCAAAAAAATCGAAGACATGTGACATCTACAAACCCGCACTGGGCCCGCGTGGTGGATTACGGCCTACTCCCTCTCACCGAGAGGAGTCCTGTGTCCCAGCAGTGGGAAAATTATAGGCTGATTATGTTATGTAATGGCAATAGGCTCCCCCCTATTACATGCAATCCAAGCATAACTTCAATGTGTTTATCATCTATTAAAGAAAATGTTAAGACTGCCTCGTGGGTATAGTGATCGCAAGCGCTACTGCTGAGTGTGAGGTCCTGGGTACTGTTCCCAGGTCGGGCCAAACGTTATTGCGTTTGTCTATCTGAAATTTCTCAGTAACAACTCAGAGCTAGGATTTGTGCCCGGTTGTGCATTTCGTAATTATACAACAACTTTCAACAGGACTGGCATTTTGGGTTTTCCCATATATTTGTGTTTTTGCAATCATCGTTATTGCAGATAGAATGTTACTTTGTCTAGGTCTTCAGCACTGACAAAAAACAAAAAAACTTAAAAAAAAAACCGACATCCAAAAAAAAAACTACAAATTGAAAAATAACTTTAATTTCGGAAGCCGGTGTCGTTGGTTCCGTATATTCGTTTTTGACACCGACTTCCGGAATTAAAGTTATTTTTCAATTTGTAGTTTTTTTTGGAAGTCGGTTTTTTTTAAGTTTTTTTTTCACTTAGTTGTACCTTAAGTTCCGAATTAAGTCCAAACACAAGGTAGCTACTGTAAACTATTGAGGATTTCCCTTAACTGTCCTTTGTCTTCATCATCAGACCCCTAACGACAGTCACAACCCATCTAGGTGTAAAGTTCTCATCAATACAAATTAATCAAGCCCAAACACAAGGTAACTGCTGTAAATCGTTGAGGAGTCCCCTCGACTGTCTTTCGGCTCCATCATCAGATCGACTCCAGACCTTCATCAAATTGAAGTGCTTTAAAATAATTAATGAAAAAATTTATATATACAACGTGCCGCTACAATGGCGACATTAATTTAACACACGGGTAGGGCAGGGCTAGTGGTCGGTAATCATAAAAGTTATAATAACATAAAAAAAAACCTACCTTGAAAACTTCTACCTGCGCCGCTCGCCGCCATAGGGCTCTCTCTCTTTCCTTCAATTCGCCTTCTATTTGCACGTTATTTGTTTTAATTACATTGATGCGATGTTATGATCCGTGACCCCGGCAAATGATCCCTGCGCTACAGTTTTTTAAGTCAGGTTGGTCTAAGATGCTATTTTAGAAAATTGTTAATAAATAAATAAATATTAATGTTTAATTGAATTAAAATATATTCATACAACTAAGACGCGAAACCGTATACGTGTGTAAAATTAATGTCGCCATTAAAGCGCCACGCTGTATACGGTCGAATTGAGAAACCTCCTCCTTTTTTGAAGTCAGTTAATAAATACGTATCGTTTTGCTTACCAATGGTAGCATTTTTTATTGCCAAACTGGGCATATAAATAAATTCGTAAGCTAATTTTACCTGTGATAGCTACTTCCATATGGGAGTGTTTACTATGCAAAGCTATGTAGTATTTTCTTCATTAGTGGTAAAGATACAAGTCTTAATTTTAACTAATAACCGTTCCGTGAATTATATGTGGGAATCGGCTATAAGCTAGTCGATTCATTCTTTTATCTAGGTATCTTTTATATTATTCCTTTAAGAACCTAAGCCTCAAAAGTCGTACCCAGAAGACGATAACTCATCCCCGATTGTACAAACACACATGTAAGTTCTAACGCTCATGTAATCGCAGTATTCACCTGAAACCAGGCGTGTCAAACACGGTTCAAGATGGTATCCGTGCATATTGGTTGCGTCGGAGCACCCTCGTCAACGTCACGCCTCATTGACCCACAGCTATCAACTGTGAGGCAATTTATTTTATATGAATCTTCGGCCTCTTTTGACGCTGTCAATAAGTGACCTCTTATTGGTAGGTATATAGCGCATTAACGTGTCATGGAAGAAATGTAGTTTTTTCGTTTTTTTTTTACTTTGTTTGTTTTAATGTGTATTTATTTATTTATTTCAGGTGACGCAGGCCCGTAGATAGATACCTTAACCTAAACATAGATATTTTTATTATAAAATAGTACTTCACTAGCTTGTTCTTGTGCTGTTCTGTGTTACTTGTCCGCGGAAGCGACGGAACACCACGTCTTGCGGCCAGAAGTCTTCTTCCATGACAACGGGCAGATAACAATTCGGCACGCGCACTACGAACGCCTTGAAGTTGACGTTGCGGTGCGACTCCAGTAACTGCACCCTCGGCGTATATATCGTCGTGTAGGCGGGAGATGTACACCGGTGTGTTCGGTTTTGCGGCACGCAAGCTGACTTCAGGCTGCGTAGGATCTTTGCCGCAGCGGTATTGATCTGTCAGACAGGATAAGCTGTACAACTTTGATAAACACTGTTTTTAAAGGATCATTAGTAACACTACAAACGGAGAAGTGGAAGAAGAGTGGGGAGACCCTGCAGTGATTCAGTCTGAGGCTTTTATGATACTTATTTCATAACTTTAAAACAGTTAAATTTCTTTTCTATATTTTAATTTTATGTTGGCTTTTGCTGACGGCACTGTGCCAAATGAACGTTTTTATTTATTTCTTTAATAATAATACTATTATTTGCATATAAAACGGGATAATAACTATTTTATGTTTTGTGAATTTACAATATTTCAACACACAATGTATACATATTTCATTAAATTAAAATCTTCTCGTGGACTGACATGATTGCTCTGCCAGTTTTTATTGATAAATCTTAAGCTGAAAAAGGCAAATTAAATATAGAAGTTCTTTCCTACAATAACAGGTAGAAATATTCAATGCTTTTCATTTTCTCTCTGAATTCAAGAAATGCCTACAGGGAAGTGTAACGAGTTTTATTTAAAAACTTGAAGTGAGACTTAATAGGTCCGAATAAAACGGACAGCTGAACGGACAGTTTATTTACAAAATGGTTTCGAAAAGGATTAAACAATTAAATTATTGGAAGAAAGTTTAAGGGAAGCTGTTAAAGCCAAGTTGATGATGAATTGGTTTGAAACTAATAAGTAACCCTAATTACCTAAGAACTAATATAGAAAAAAAAAAAAGTAAGTAAGTAGTAGTAGTAGTAAGTAGTAGTATTATAAAAGGCAGGAGCTCATTGGGCATCAAAAAATTCGTCCGCATCGCTGTCAATGGGATAAGTGCCCAAAAGACTGGCAGCATTACCACGTTGGATGGCAATGCTGATTCGTTTATTTTTCGTATTATATACTTCTATATAATTATATATATACATATATATATATATATGTGTTTTTGTGTTCTTGTAATCAACCAAGAAGAAAAAAAATTAAGTGCTATATATATATAGTTATACAAAACAGAAATAAATGAGGACTACAGATTATTGCAGCTACAAAAACAAGATCACAACATATTATTAGTATATAGGTAGTATATAGATAGATAGATATAGGTAGATATCAAAGTACCTCTGTCTGTCTGCCCTTTCAAACCTTAACGGCTGAACGGATTTAGATGAAATATTGCACTATGGCCTGAGTTAGCACATTTTAGGACACTTTTTATCACGGTAATACGTTACTGTGGGATGACATTTCCGACCTCCACGCGAGCAAAAAGGTGAGCAAAAGCTAGGGGAGACATCAATAAGTAATGGTCAAAGTCCTGAAAGGCATGACGACTGAAAATTCCTTGGGCAGTTATGGAACTTGCGGTTGGTCCTCGGATGGGTGGCCATCTTTACATACCAAGACTCCTCCGTGCCTCGGAAAGCACGTTAAGCCGTTGGTCCAGGCTGTCATTTGTGGATCTTTGACAGTCGTTACGGGTCGTCAGAACCCCGAAAGTCTGACAACCAGTCTTACCAAGGGGGTATCGTATTACCCAGTAACTGGGTTGTCGAGGTCAGATAGACTATTGTTCCAGAGATTCTCTAAGAGATTTTTTTAAAGATATTGGTATTCTCACGGTTGCATCACAATTCATCTTCGCCAAAATCTTATATATTAGGCAAAATTTACACTTGTACACTAAAAACAGTGATATTCACAGTGTTAACACTAGAAATAAGGACAAACTACGTGCCCCCTATCACCGGCTTCATAAGGTTCATAACTCATTTGTTGGGCTTGGTATAACCTTTTATAACAAGATACCCTTTTCTTTGCTAGACTTGCCTTTTAATGCGTTTAAAGCTCAAGTAAAATCCAACCTTTGTTCAAAAGCATACTATTCCATCAACGACTATTTAGACGATAAGAATAGTTGGTTGCCTTAGTTAACGCAAGACAATGTTTATGTTCTTTCTCTAGAATTAGCTTACTGACAGGTTATTGTTATTAGTATTAACTTATTTATTTATTTTACTTCGATGGTCCTAGTTTATCATTTGTGACTTCAAGTGACAGCTTGTATATGAACAGAACCCAGCAATGCTTAAATATGTAAGCTGTCACGCCCTTTATTATTATTTTTTATTATTATTATTTATTTACATCGAACACAAATGATTCATATAGTAGTTAGTAACACTTATAAACTATGTTAGTAACATTCTCATTTAAATACAATTTTTCATTAAAAAAAATAATATAATAATTAATTTAAAAACCTATAACAATCAAACGCCTTGGAGAGGTCCAAGAAAGCAGCATAATCAGGTGTGTTTCTATCAGTATGGTACCTGACCGTGTGCTTGAGCGCCAGAATAGCAGTTTCCGTGGACAGCCCAGCTCTAAATCCAAACCGTGCATCATGTAGATTGAGCTGTCCAGTTACTCTCCGCTCAAGCACACCGTCAATAACCTTTGCTGTTACAGTAGCTAACGATATTGGCCTATAAATATCTTTGTCCGAGACATCGCCGGTCTTGTTCTTAACTATGGGCACAACTATCGTCTTCATCAGCTCAGCAGGTAGATACGAGTGCCTCACACAAAGATTATACAGCATATGCCTGGAGGCTTTTATTTAGGTAGTAAGTTTTTATTTACATTTTAATTTTGTATTTTTTAGCTTGAGTACGTATAGTTTTTATTATATTTGTTGGTATATTGGCGTGGCTAGCTGACATATGGCAAATAATTTAATTTTATGTTCTTTGTCTTGTAATCTTAATTACTTAACATAGGTACCTAGTATTGTATACAATCAATTTTCTAACTGAACAGACAGCTGTGCTGCTGGGGAGTTTGTTGCGCCAATTCTTCTTCCCAGCGATAGCACTAGGAAGTGGTGAAGGGCGGGCGTTTTTGGGGGACTGTCTTTTGTAATTTTGACATTCGAAAAGTGCTGATTCTCAGCCTAATTTGAATAAATGACTTTTGATTTTGATTTTGTTCCATGTAAAATACTAAGAAAACTCACGATTTCATTCCTCTCACACTGGCACAAAAAAATAAAAGCAAAATATTGGGGTGAAATATTAAAGAAATACTGGTAATAAAAACTTAGTATCTTTTGAAGCAATAAGCACGATTCGGTAGTTAGTCGACGTAAACTAATAATGGCGCCCAGAACAGCTGAGGCACTATATATAATACAATATATAGGCATTTTATATATACATGGGAGACGACACACTAGGACCTAGTGACTAGGTACAGTATAATCTATACTAATAATAAAACTAAAGAGTTTGTTTGTTTTTTTGTTTGATTGTTTCACAGAACAGATAAAAGAAGTGATTGTTTGAACGCGCTAATCCCTGGAACTAAGTCGACTTTGAAAAAAAATGTTTTTGGGTTGGTAGCCCAGTTTTTGAGAAAGGCCATCGGCTACTTAAGTTTACGCTAGGACCCTGAAGAGCCGAACAAAAACGAAGTAACAGCTGGGGCAGGCGATGCGATACGATGCGAGGAAGTCGCGGGCAAAAGCTAGTACAATATAGGTACTAGTATAGGCATGACACACATGTGTGGGTATGGTATGCCCTCTACTTCTGCCTCTTGTAGCGTTAGATCTATATTTTCAAAGTGATTGGTACTATCATCAGCCTTTTTACAACTATCTAAGGTCGGCATTCAGTTTATTTTGTTGGTACTGAACATCAGTACATATCTGTGTATACCCATCTAGTTTTTTTTCATGAACAAACACATTCATCTTGATCTCATGGAGATTTACTGTTTGATAAAGTTTGGAGTAGGATGACGATTCCAGGTGTAAAAGTAGCAATCACCCCGATTAGGCTTATACTCTGGTTTATTCGCTGCAGTAACAGCTGAAATTGTTCGCAGAATTGCACTATAGTACAACTGAAACATTCCTGAAATATATTGCTCCAAAATTGGTCATTAAAATTCCTATGAAGCGCTTCAATTTTAAGAACGAGCACCAAATTTAAATAAATCTCGCAATAAAAACGCGACTCTTTACGATAAAATCCAAAACACAAATGTATTAAGTTAATGATCCTTTCAGCTGTCATAAGTTTATATATGCAGTCGTTAATATAGTCGAAAATGCAGTTTGATTAACTTTTATTACAGTGTCACGTAATAAAATTATTGCTATTGCCGTTATCGCAGTTATCGCCGCCCAGCAGAAGATTGTTTTACTTGGAACAATGCCATAACGGCGTAAGGAAGTACAATGTATAAATACATTTTGCATGCCACTTAACAGTCTGTATAATATATCATAGCTCGAGACAGCCGCGAGTTATGCCCTGTGGCAATAGTTTCGCAAATAATAAGCCTGTGACGACTTACTTTTTAATTTAAAAGTTTTAAAATAGCGCTTGGTATTGTAAAGTATCTTGTTTTGTTTGCAAACACATTTGCTTATATAATCAGCCTATATAATGTTCCCAATACTGAGACAGGCCTCCTTTCTGTAAGAGGGATTAGTCCTTAATCTACCACGCGGGCCCAGTGCGGGTTGATGTCACATGTCTTCTAATTTTTGGTTCTAGGACTGGTTGGTTGCACACATTTGCTTATCCTATTTTATTTAAAAACTTCAACTTCCTAGTCGTCATAATAATATGTTGTGCCCTTAAAAGCAACCTTAATTTAAAGTTTCGTCGTTGATATTGTTACTGGTCCAGAATCGCTTCTGTCTGAAGCGATTCTGGACCAGTAACAATTTTCTTTAGTGGATCATTTGCTGCGGCACTCTTCTGGAAATCTTAATTTTCTTGCCTTTCCATTTTACTAATAACTGACAACACAGGGCGTAATTTACTTAGAAGACAACACATCCAACTTAACAATTTGTGTAAATTAAATATGATTTGCAAGCCAATGTGACGGTAGAACATGGAGGACTGTTATAATAAAACTCGCTTCTACCCGCGACTTCGTCCGAGTGAAATTTCTTGTTTAGACCCACCCCGTCGCATCGCATCGCCTGCCTGCGGTGCTACTTCATTTTTGCTTAGCGTTCACTCTTACTTTTTTTTTTTTGATCGGCTCCCAGTTGTAGTGTGATGTGAACTCGACTATAACCTTCCTCAAGAATAAATAAAAGCATAATAAATATAATAAATAATAAAAAATATTTTTTCAAATCTGACCGGTAGTTTCAGGGAATAACGTGCTCCAACAAATAAACAAACTCTTCATTATGTATTTGTATAGATATCTATATACTATTACCTATGTTTACAAAGTAATAAATGATTTGATTTGATTTAACTAATCTAAGTAGACCTAACATCAAAACTTAATTAAGCTGAGAGCTCTAATTAAACGTATCTATTATTACCAATTATTATCGTAATGTAGATGGGTCTATACCGAACTCGTCGTGTACAGTGACGAGCATAAATATCTTACAGTAACGCAATATAAGTAAGCGTTTATCTCGTGAAATGAAAACTGCAACTTTGAGAAAAGACCTATATCATTTTTGGTCATACCTAATAGTCAATACTTTAGGAGAAAATCGCTTTTGAATCTTGTGTAAGTGTAAGGTATTTATAAGAATAATGTTCCCACTGTTGGAACACAGGCCTCCTCTCTGCGAGAGGGAGTGGGCCCTAATCCACCACGTGGACCCAAAGCGGGTTGGTGGATAAGGTACTTATATCTACAAGTAAAAATTAATATGCCTAGCCTTTTCCCAACTACGAGTATGTTGGGGTCAGCTTCCACTCAAACCGGATGCAGATGAATACTAGTATTTTACATGGAGCGGCTGCCTACCTGACCTCCACAACGCAATTACTGGGTAACACAATACCTCTTGGTAAGACTAGTTGTCAGACTTCTGAGGTTCTTTCTACCCGTAACGTCTATCAAATATCTACGAATGACAGCAAGGCCCAACGGCCTAACATACTTCCCGAGGCAAATGTCGTATAATAATTCACCATTCAAATAAAAAAAAAAACAAAATCAAAATCGTTTCATCCATTCGGGAGCTACGATGCCACAGACAGACTCACACACACTCACACACACAGAGAAATACGTCAAACTTACAACATCCGTCATTTTTGCGTCGGGGGTTAAAAACAAAACGTAACAGCAGCTTATTTCCTCCCAACAATACCACATTTTCTGCAGCAAAATGCAGCATAACACTTGTTATCCGCCCAACGCTGTCTCCGTAACCGCTCAGGCGATCACAGGTTATATTAACCTTAATGAATCGGCGATCGAGTCTCCTGCTGACGTCAGAACGCTAGACGTGGGACATAATAATCCGTGGAAATAATATTAAGTCGCCGTGTTGGCGGGACGTGATCTCCACTGCGCACAGTTGCGCCGGATTGTGCAAACGTGTACACTATTACTCGTAGTAAGGGGCGATGAGTGCAGTTAACGTTGGGAAAATATTCGTCGTAGAAAAAACACTTGTCTTAATAATAACTTAGCGTCGGTGTCCCTTGCAGGTACATATGTAAGAAGTATACCTTTGAAGACAACCAAAGTAACCAATAGCCCTATTAAGGTCAGTGCTGAGAAAGACCTCCCACTGAACATCCCTTTGGGTGATTTTCTAAGCGATTAGTTGTTCAGTCTGTTAAAACAACATAGTGTGGTCACCAATCCATCGGCGAGAGTTGCAAGCAAATGTGTTTGGCCCAGGCAGGCGCTTTACTTTGTGTAAACAATTTCATCACCACTGCTCTCAAAGCGGTGAAGGAAAACATCGCGAGGAAACCGGCATGTCCTAGAACCAATAATTCGATGACATGTGACATCTACCAACCAGCACTGGGCCCGTGTGGTAGATTACAGCACACTGCCTGTCTAAGAGAGGAGGCTTGTGTCCCAGCAGTGGGAACATTATAGGCTGACAATTACGCAAATGTTAAGTAAAGGTAAGTACTACCTACGGGGTACTTCCCAGAACTGCAAAATTTTGTAAAACACGAAGAAACAGTTGGTCAATTTACGGGTTTACTCAAAGTTTCTTCAGTTCTTGCTTTGAGATTTACCTCAAAGCGAGTTTAAGTATCTGTACAGTCACGCGCATAAATACATTACAGCTACGAAAACTTAACATCTACTGAAATCAGTGGAAGAGGAAGAAATTTCTTAAGAAATAAACAGTACCTTTGAACTCAAATGTTATATATTATGTCGTGTCTGTATATATTTTACTGCATGTACATCCTACTAGGAAGTAGGATGTACACACAGTAAAAATCCTATCCTACTAATGTTAAAAACGCGAAAGTTTGTGAGGATAGATGTTTGTTACTCTTTCACGCACAAACTATTGAACGGATTTGGATGAAATTTGGCACACAGATAGTTTATAACCAGGATTGGACACATACTTTGTATCCCGATATTCCCACGGGATCGAAACTTATGCGGGTAAAATCGCGGGGCGCTGCTAATAAATGATAAAATAAATAACATCTCTAACCTTTTATAGGATAAGCAGCATAATAATGACGATCGAAGATCTATGCTCCGTCCTGTATGTACACCCTTGGGTGATGTATGAAGCGCATACTTGTTCGGTCGCTAAAATAACATAGTAGGTAGAATACCTAATACCTATGCTTCTTTGGACACAAATCTTAAGTAGGTAGGTGTACAAGTTTCGTGGTGGATGGTGATCACCGGGGTGGTTTTAGTGAGGTAAAAATCCCACACTCCCGAGTGTGGAACCTTTCGTACCTGTGGAGAAAATTTTCAGTTTACAGGCAGCAGGCTTTAGGTACTCATTGTTTCTATAACTACCTTGCTTTGTGATTTACCTTAAAGCATTAAGTGTCTCGTAGCTTTTCATACAAAGTTTTCAGTGGCGGCTAAGTTCCCATACCAACATAATGTTAATAATGTTTTATTCACAACCCTTATTACAATTGGTCTTATTTTAAAGTGTACATCGTAGTGACTTAAAATAGGAGATTGGACATTGGATTACAATTCCATTAGGTACTGTACCTTATATTTGGCAACATATGTGTATATTCCCTAGCCTAATGCAACCCCCGGTAAACTGTCGCTAAACAACAACAAATCTGCCTACCCCCTCAGAGGTCACAAGGGTGAGGGTAATGAATGTTTTCTATCTAGCAAGCTATGTCTAGTTGAACACGACCGACACTACGTCGTTTACAGGCCGATCCATATTGTCGGCTCCTGATAATGGCGCGACCGTTTTGCCGTGTCGTGGCTTTGTCGCGTGTCTGAACTTACCCTAACGCGCGTTTTATAGATTTGTTTGTTGTATTAATTATAATTATCGCAAGTTAATCGGATTGTCTTTTTTATTACAAACGAAGCGCTAATCTGGGGTTTTGCCTGCATTGTAAGTACCTGAGAACCAAGGTATAGTATAGAATATAATAGAATAACTACTTTGAAAGGTGTTGTCTTTTTTTTGCATATTCTTATTTATTTATTTAAAGTAAACAGTGATGACAGCGATGCGGACGAGTACTTCGAAGCCTAAATATCCTTTTGTTTTTGTATTTATTTATATATTTAGTTAGTTAGTCTTTGAATGTAGCACCTAGTGTAAATAGTTAGTTAAGAGATTAAGAAAATAATAAGAATATTGCCGTAACCACCAGACGGCCAAGACGAAGTGACATTCTATCAGCGTTAACGGTGGTCGAATAGTCAAAAATGTATTTTATTGACATAAGCCACCGGAAAGCTTACAATTTGTCTATCCAGCGGGGTAATTGCGTAACACACTAACAATTGCAATACCTTTCATGACACTTCAATAACATTCATTGCGTTATTTACGTCGTCGAGCTGGCGAATTTTTCAAACATACGTAGGAATAGGAATTTCCTTCAAAATTCTTCGGATTGTGAAAGAAAGTGTTACGCCATTGGGGTTCTGTTGCAAGTCGTTTTAGATACTTACATACTACCTGCGCCCCGCGGTTTCACCTGCATAAGTGTCGATCCCGTGGGAATATCGGGATAAAAAGTATTAAAAAAAACTATCTCTGTACCAAACATCCAAATCCGTTCAGTAGTTTTGGCGTGGAAGAGTAACAAACATCCATCCATCCATTCATACAAACTTTCACGTTTATAATATTAGTAGGATATGAAACGCTTTGAAAGCGGTCGCTTCTTGTCTAGACCTTCAGCTTAGGTAACAGTATTGCTGAGTACCTATTAATCATAATCGTAGTGGTTTTAAGCATACGAAAGATCCTTTTCAAGAATCTTTATACTATATTCACCTTTTAGACCACCCACGGGCCGAATAAGAATAGCCATTCTTCCTTTTTAACCGACTTCAAAAAAAGGAGGAGGTTCTCAATTCGGTTGAATATTTTTTTTTTGTTTGTTACGTCTGAACTCCGTTATTTATAAGAAAACTGACAACTTAAAAGTGAAAAATAAAAACGTTTTTACAAAAAAAAAAAAAACAACCGACTTCCAAAAAAGACACTATAAAGTTAAAAATTACTTTAATTTCGGAAGTCGGCGTCGTTAGATTCGCATTTTCGTTGTTTCCCACCGACTTCCGAAATTAAACTTATTTTTCATTTTGTAGTGTCTTTTTTGGAAGCCGGTTGTTTTTTTTTTTTTGTAAAAAAGTTTTTACCTTACTTCTTTTTCTCTATAGTGCAGTTTATAAAAAAAAAAATGTTTATTTTCACCTTCAAGTATAAAATAAGCTTGTATTCCCCGAAGGGATAGGCAGCGGTGTACCTATAGTACACCCACATTTCGCAAGTTTTGTTGAAGTCCCATGTAAGGACGAGCCTATTGCCATCAACCGGGCAGAAATCCAGACCTCGGGTCGCTGAAAAATTCCTAAGTAAAAAATATAGTTTACAATATAAATAGCCCTTAAGATAAGCAGCAGCCTCCAAACGGTGGGTGCCTGAGGATGGACGGCGCCGTCGAGACCAGGTGGCGAGACGACCTAGTCGCGTACCGCAAGGGTTGGATCCGGAAAAGGATGCTTGGAAGGATTTGGAGGCCTTTGCTCAGAAGTGAGACAATGGCGCCGATTCCCTCCTTTACAAACTAAACTAAATTTAAGTTCAATGCATCTTTTTCTTTCCATTTCATTAAGAAAAGGACAGAAGATAAATATTAGTTTAGTCCTGTCAAATTAAGATACTCCATAGACAAATTAGACGTGATTAAAAAAATGACTACTAAAAATACGTCAATTTACGTCAGGCGCTGACTTATTTGACAGGACTAAACCAATATTTATCTTCTGTCCTTTTCATAAATAAATAGAAAGAAAAAGATGCACTGGCTTAAATTTAGTTTAGTTTGTGAACAAGGGAATCGGTGCCAGTGTAAGCTAACTTAAAAAAAAAGATAAGTAAAGTTGCTATCAGCGCCCACCCTCGATATAATTATAGCCGATGTTATAGTGCCTAGCTTGTTTAAATATTTTAAACGAATAAGAAAAACATCTCGCTCAAGGAACATAATTGATCGGTAGATCAGTATAACATATTTTTAGTACAGGACGTAGTGTCTTTCATGAATGAATGCGTAACATTTCCTAGAGTAGTAAGTCAAATAACAATAGTTCAATGGTGGGTATTGGGTTCATGGATCTATTCAATAGTGATTCTATACTGCCAGTGAGCCTTGCCAGTTGCTATTTTAGTATTTCTACGGAATGGAACATGTATGTAGGTCACATACGTCCAACGATCCGTGGTACAAGACGTTTATCAAAATTGAATAACGTCAAAAGATTAACTAGGCTCGAAATATCTTTGATACATTCAACAAAGTTAAAGTCAAACCATTTATTTCATAAAAGGCACTTTTGAACGTCAAAATTTACAAAAAAAAAATTGAATTGATTCTGGTTTCCCCTTCCAAAAGGTAGTTTCGTATGGAGAAGAATGGACAAGAAATTCCACCGTTACTCTTTTAAAATGTTTTACAATATTTTGCAACTACTACGTTTTTTTTTCAACTTACACTACATAACACGCCTTTATTCCCCGAAGGGTTAGACAGAGGTGTACCAAGACTACACCCACATTTCGCCAATTATGTTTTAGTGCCATGTAATAAGGGGCGAGCATATTGACATCTACCGCGCATGCATCCAGACTCCGGGCGACTGAAAAATTCCTAAGTAAAAAATTTAGTTTACAATATAAATAGGCCTTTTTTTGGGTGGGAAATCATCATATGACTTCTCCCGCTCTGGGCGGAGCGGCAGGGCGTGTCAGACTTTTACTGAATAAAACCCACCCGTGTTCCTTCAGTTGCCTGTGCCAGGGGCCACGGTATCTCTTCCGAACAACCCGCGGCCCCGGCAGGCATCGGCCCTAGCGGACCCCGTCAGTTCATGCTGACATCTCTAATATAAATAGGCCTTAAGGTATATGTTACAGTACCAGTTAGTAGATCAAGCTGCTACCGAGAAATTCTTGATGGAAAAACCAAATAACACTTTGCCCAACCTGGAAATAAAACCCCCGCTCAAATTCGGAATTCTTTCAAATTGAGCAACTTCGCAAAGAAATTGTGCGAGTAGCTATTACGGTTAGGTGAAGACCTTAAAGCAGCTTGGGACTAAGTTTCGGGCTGTCACGTACGAAGCTAAGAGCAGCCGTTTGCTTAAAATTCCAAGTAAAAAGAAACGTTATTACCGAAGGCCGTTATTACATCGCTGTACATCCACATTGTCTTAATAAGCTCAGGGTAACTTAGCCATAACGTCCAAGGACTGGAAGACGAGATGTCGGTCATCCGGCGGCAAGATGGGCAGACGACATTGTTGCCATCGCGGGCAAAACCTAGATGAAGACAGGAAAAAGACAGGAGCGTGGGAATTAACACAAGAAATAAAAATCTTTATTTCAATTACAAAGGGCTTTTCGATGCATGTTATTGGACATCACCTTTTAAGCAAGGAATTACTTGTGTTAGAAGACTCCGCGTTTTCACTTTTCATTATCTTATGCAATTGAAATGTAGACAATGTAAACATGCAAAACCAAAAATAAAAGGGTCACTTATCAATAATCAGAAGCCCATGCCCAACAGGGGGTGAAGTCGAACTGTGGTTGATAATGATGATGAATTTAACCTGAACAAAACGTCAAGGATTTAAAATGTATTATTAATTAAGCTAAAACAACTATGCAATAACCCTTTGCCTGACCTAAGCGTCAAACCCAGAACCTTTTCATCACCACACGAATCGACTTATTAGGCCGTCAGTTCAGAACATTGGTTCCGTGTCATGGCCCCGCTGAGTAATTACGTAACACACTAACAATGGCAGCAAAGTAGCAATTGCTTTCATTTAGACAGTTCAACATCGTTCAATGCGTTATTTAATTTTTCGAACATTATGGAGCAATGGATTATCATTCAAAATGATTGAGATTCACAGATGTAAAATTAGGCTCACCAAGCTAAAACTAAGTACGTTCCATAATTAACATTTTCTTATAATTGAGGTAAAAGAAAGTAAGGCTCTTTCTTTCTGTTGTTAAAGTTAACTGGGCCATAATGCCCGCTCCGGTGTTGAGTACAATTTGGGTAGTATTAAGTAGGAACTTTTTGTTAATACCCTATTCATTTCAAAGGAAAACTTTTATATTGCACGAGCTTGTAATACAACTAGAACTCTAACTCTTATTTATAAGAGTTATCTAGTCTAAAGGCTGATTTTTCCAACGCCAGAAAATTTTATCCGAGGAATAATTTTGATTTGTTGACGGTTCTTCCATACAAAATTTGTCAAACGTCAATTTTATTCCACGAATAAAAATTATCTGTCGATTTAAAAATCAGCCCTATACCCTGTCCATTAGGTAAACTGTTTTTTGACACATGGAACTAGTGATTGCAGCAACACACAATACATTGATTGATACACGTACGATATTATAATGTATGTAAGAAGACTTATATAAGATAATTCAATAACATAAGGCGGTTTATATATCTATTTTATTACGCATTTTAAAGTTAACTTTTACGTAATCTGGAATATGTACGTTCTAAGACAGCTGTCAAAAAACGGTTAACCTAATGGCCAGGGTATAGTGCTGTAAAAGGCTAAAGGGTCATGAAAGGAGGATGTGCAACAATCTCTTATATGTGTGGATAACACTGTATTCTGATGGGCAATTCCCGTATTTTAAAAACGTTCGCAATCCAATTTCAGTCTCAATCTGTCAAAAATGCAACCAATTTACATACGTTATTGACAGGTTTTTGACATTGATTGTCGCTGAGATGAGATTGCGACTTGAATTTGATTTTTTTTTAAGTTCAAGATTTGGTTTTCCGATCAACAAGAGTTTAAATCACCAATAGTATAGTGGCAGTTGATAAACTGCGATATTTATATTGCTTATATATATTGCTTAAACCCTCTGAAAGCAAAATGACAAAAAACCCCACAATATTGTACTAAAAATGTAGACCATCAAAAAATACATTCATCGTTTTCAAATTGCCAAGTTCTAAAAGTAATAGAAAATTGTACAAAAATGGTCCGTGTAAGAATGTAACGTTTTATACAAATTACATCGATTTGGGCGCACTGCGGGTACATCACAATGACCTGAACTCACAGACTTCAGCGAACTCACCAACTTATGTACAAATGGATAACAGAAGTTCAACCATATTTTAAATAAAATATAAAAGAGGAAATGCTTTAGCACATACTTAATGACTTCAATATTATTTTCTAATTTTAAAGGAAGAAATAATTTTATGTGCTTTTAAAAATGCTAGATTTTATTGTTTCCGCTGAGACAGTCTTTGTACCTTTTATGATGCATAAAGTTGAGAAATAAAAAAAAATAGTTTTGTGTATGTCTATGCACAGCCTTCATAGATCACTGCATTCACTCAATCAATATCATCAATATGTCTTGGAGTTGTGAATATCAGTTGATGGTTGTTGCTTGGTTTGAGGCTACAAAGCTAGGTGCTTCGCGTGGTACCTAGTGCTGTGCTGCGTGCAAGGTGACATCATGCTCCTTGCGGTCCAAAACATAGGCTTACTATAGCAATGCCCCACTAAAGCTTGGTGCCAAGCTGCAAGACATTCACGACACCAAGCGGTACTAACGTAGATCACTGATCGTTTGTTTTGTCCAGCTCGTTCTGCCATCTTCGTGTTAGTGCTCCACATGGTGCTTATTTTGGCCCACAAGGGCATGCGAAAGACGTGGCCAGCCCAGTCCCGTTTTAATTTTGTGGCTTTATTAGCAACGAGAGAGAGACGAGACGAACGAGATGAACCACGAGGGTGAACAGGCATCTTCTGGGCACGCTCGTTCCATCATAGACCTCATCCATCGCTTTCCATCAGGCCTGATCGAGGTCAAGAGCAGAGACTACTGACGTTTTGTTTTATAATGGGCCATTCAACAATTTAAAATAAAATGTCAGTGTCTATGGTCTGTTAATTTGACGCCTAGAATACTGCGCTCCATCGCACCCTGGTTTAAATAATAGCCTCCCGACCAATTTCGGTCACGCTGACCAATCTCAACGGAGAATAGCCAGGTACGCAGGAGATATTATAATGCACAAGTGTGTGCCTAGCGTGCGCATAGTCCGGTGGGACGGCAATCCGATACGACCGGGGAGAGATCAGGCGCAGGAACGGCTTTAAGTGCTTTCCGAGGCACGGGAGAATTAAACTGCCAACTTCCAAACTCCGGATTGTTACTGAGAAATTCCTAATGGGAAAACCCAATAACACTTTGGCCGACCTGGGAATCGAACCCAGGACCACGCCCAACAGTCGCGCTTGCAAACACGAGCCCAATGAGGCAGTTCGAGTTCGAGGTTGTTCTTGGCTTAAATAGTTGCTAAATAACTAGGCTATGATCATCTCGTTCTTGTCCCTCTGCCATTTGAACATCCAAACATTTCTCCTCTAGATATTTCTTTCGTTACAGAACGTTACGTTCTGGTACGAAAGAACTACTGAAAAGCGACTACTTTTCAGTAGTTTAGGTTTGTATTCGGACCATAACAATGTTTATGTAACCATTTATAGGTGTTTTGATGTTCCCTAGTTTATAGAGAGCAACACAATCCTAGTCACGGATAGACAGTAACTAAATTGGTATATTACTGTTTTTTATTGCACAGATTTTATTATACCTTCTCTGTTTCCATTATTACACAATAAATATCGAAGTTTTTATCACATTTGTTTTGTACCTTACTACCCTTTAATGACCAGTTTTTCCCACAATTCGCCATTATTGTGGGAAAAACTGGGCATTATGACGTCAATAGCACAGCCATTCGTAGATATTTAACAGTCGTTACGGGTCATCAAAAGCCCGAAAGTCTGACAGCCAGTCTTACCAAGGGATGTTATGGAGGTCAGATAGGCAGTCGTTCCATGTAAACTACTGGTATTCAGCTGCATCCGGTTAGACTGGAAGCTGACCCCAACATAGTAAGGAAAAGGTTAGGCAGGAGTCGAGACGTAACCGAATTACAATAGTTATATGGAACATGGACAAATCACGAAAACATCTCTCCAACAGTGACTGACTAGCATGAAAACACTGCAACACAACACAATAATTATTAGCAACAACACTCAAACGGTAGGTCTAATCTTCTCTATTTATTTTTTGAATAGCAGTAACGAAGAGAATTACCCTTCGACTGGCCATTCTTTGTTCTCTGCCGAGCCTCTTTTGTTTCCCTGATGGGTTTAGGAACACAATGAAAGTGAGGCGAAACGATACAAGAACAATGTGTAACATTCATTTTAATGATTCCGCTATGTAAATATTAGAAAATATTGGATAGGAAATTATGCATTTCTAGGAAGCAATGTTTCTTGTTTATTTTATTTTTCTTTTTAGACCCACAAGATTATTGACCCAGCCAAATGATACACAAGTCGAATACGCTTGTTTTGGCAATTCTTTCACTTCTGAAGAGTTTGTAATAGTTAAGCAAGTGTCTAACAAAGTTAGACGTTAGACACTTGCTTAACTACTTGCGACTTACGAGTTGTAGTACGTAGTATCGAACCCTGACAAGCATTTTACTTTGTGTAAACAATTTCATCACCACTGCTCTCAAAACGGTGAAGGAAAACATCGTGAGGAAACCGGCATGTTCTAGAATCAAAACTTCGAAGACATCTGATGTCTACCAATCCGCGCTGGGCCCACGTGGTGTATTATGGCCAACTCCCTCTCACAGAGAGGAGGCCTGTGTCCCAACAGTGGGAACATTATAGGCTGATTATGTATTACGTGTATTAAATAAAAATATAATATATACACGTCTGTTTGAACATCCAAAGTATGGTAGATAACTATATTAACATGTCTGCTGAAGCTTCCTTCTGAAACCACGATTCGCTGAAAATTATGAAACACTTTTTTGTTGCAATATTTTTTCTTTCTTTCTGTCTTGTGATCGTATTTACCTTCTTTGTAATTACAAAAAAGCTTTTTCCTAAACCTGGACTTCTGCCTACCCCGTTACAGTGTCCGTATGTACGCTCGGAGTGCACGTGAGCTGCATACTTACAGCCTCAGCGCTCGTTTGAATTTCTTCAACGTTTCGCCCCCTATTAATAGCTCTTTGTCGAATACTATAGAAAGACTTCAAGATGTACTTATGGGGGCTTGAATACATTTTGTATTAACTGAAGAGTACCTGCTAGCAGGTACTTGCCGTAGCGTGTGTGAAATTTAATTGGGTTAATTAATTTATATAAAACACGCAAAAATTACGTGACAACATGAGTGTGTTAGATTATGAATTACTAGCTTCTGCCCGCGACTTCGTCCGCATGAATTTTCTTGTCCCCGACCCACCCCGTCGCATCGCATCACCTGTCCGCGCAATCACTTCGTTTTCGAAAGAACGGTAATAACCGTTCTTTCTGACTTTTCTTTTAGCTCGGCTCCTGATGTCTATAGCGTGATGTTAATTAGCCTATAGCCTTCTTTAAGAATTGAGCTATCAAATGCAAAAATAATTTTTCAAATCCAACTGGTAGTTGCAGAGATTACCCCCTACATACAAACTACAAAACACAACACAAAACAAACAAACTAATTTTACTTCTTTATAATATTAGTATAGATGTGTATATATTTGTGATGTCATTAAATAACGAAGTTTGATGATATTATAACATTGTCACTTAGAAAGCTGCCACGCTAAAATGGAATTGGGCTGGACACCCGCATGTCAGATGACCAATGGGCCAAACTTACGACCCAATGGCAAGCGACATCGCGGCAGGCCCAGGCGGAGATGGCGGGATGAGCTGGACTCCTTCAACAAGAACTGACCCTCAGAAGCTAAACAGAGAGAAGTGGAAGGAGAGTAGGGAGGCCTTTGCCCTGCAGTGGGACATCACAGGCTTTTAATAATAATAATACATATAATATTGTATAATGCCATGTCTCATTAAATTTAGAAACAATGTAGAACACAAACAGTGGCGTTGCTAGTCCTAAAGGGTCCTGTAACAAAACAGGAAATATTAAACTGCGCGTCAAACAAAATTTTTAACTTCAAACGATGAGTTTTTAATTATTGCGCTTCTTTTGAATGCGATCTTTTTATTTTTAATTTTTGGTCTTCCAAAAATCTATCTGGACTATTAAAGTTATTTAGCGGAAAATTCCCATTGCGTTCTTTTTATTTTTAATTTTTGGTCTTCCAAAAATCTATCTGGACTATTAAAGTTATTTAGCGGAAAATTCCCATTGCGTTCTTTTTATTTTTAATTTTTGGTCTTCCAAAAAACTGTCTGGAGTATTAAAGTTGTTCAGCGGAAAATTCCCATTGCGATCTTTTTATACACGGTGCTATTAATCTAATTGATCTTTCTGATTTTCAATTGATATTATAATAAACTGTGAACGCTTCTTTTAAACTGTTTTTACCTGTTTATATCTTATCTGCCTTCTTAAATAGATCTGTTATTAATTGCTAAATATTCCACGGTTATGTATGGCTTATGAAATTATTTAGTATATAACTATAATGTCTTATTTTACCATTTTTAAATTAAAGGCCAAAAGGGTGGCGAAAACCTAAAAAATTATCGTCGTTGGTGTCATTTTCATGGTTTTCGAGGTTGCTAATACCGATAGTGAGGTCAAAATGAAAACCCAAGATAACGAAAAGTTATTCTTCATACATGTCGTTTTCATACATATCTATCAAAAATGCAATCTCGAAGAGAGATTTGCGATTTTTGAAAAAAGGGGTGCAATCATTATAATATTAGAGTGTTCAATAATATTTTTAGGAGCACAAAACGGGAGTTATTAGTGGTTCGGTTAAATACATGCCTATCAAAATTAGTCGGGGGCCCTTTTAACCTGACTGCGGCGAAGCTCCAAACTAGGGTATTGTTTTTACAAAATGAATAAAATAGCATACTGACTTGAGAGGTAAAGCTGTTCTTGTGATCTTACTAAGAGAATGCAAGAGCGAGCGAAGCAAGTTGGAAAATTGGAGCATTCTGAATCGGATTCGGTTTCATAAAACAGGGAGCGAAGCGAGCTCGAAAATGGGAATGTAAGTACAGCATGCAGTGATAGCAACAAAATGGCTTTCAAACTAGTCGAAGTAAACCATAACCATCCATCCATTTGTGTTCACATGTTTTGTAAGTGTACCTATGGACAGAAAGTCTGAAATAAACGTTTATTATTATTATTATTATAACAAGATAACAGCTCTTGAAAACATATTTTATGTTGGCTTACAATCTGGAATTTCTGATAACGGTACTTCTTTTCCTTCGTCTACTTTCAAGAGCTGTTGCGACAGTCATGATGGTATTACACATGTTTTTAACGCTATGCAAGTCCCACGGCGAACGTTCGAGCTGAGAGGCATAACCTGTCTATATTGAATGCGCTGGCAAAACATAAGACACTAATGACGAAAACGAATTTGGCCTGTTCTTGACCTCGATCTCGCCTGGTGGAAAACGATGGATAAAGTCTATGATAGAATCATATATCCATTGAAGGCGTTATACGTAAAAGATTTCCACACTTTAGCCGTGGGCCTAATAAATGTGTAGGAGAATCGCTGAGTACGACTAGTCGGTATATCGACAAAGTGCGGATGGTACCTTGCAGAACGTCTGGTAGATCGGTAGTGAAAGGGAGATGGTGGGAGCTGGTCGTTGAGCTCCTGCGCACTGATTCTGAAGTACAGTCTGTAGAAGACCGACAGGCAAGCAATATTACGCCGATGAGCCAGGCTGTGAAGCCTAGCCCCCAGTGCCTCGTCGTGAGCCTTCTTGCTCTTCGTTACCCCGAGTCAAGTGCAGTGAGTTGGTATTTTCCTGAGCAATCCCATAAGTGACTGCAGAACGAGCCTCAGATTTGTACAACCTCAGATGCTGTCAATCTGTCAATTACCGCTTCACCTTATTTAGGATTCCCAGTTTTTTGGCTGTAGTCTGTGCTTTAGGCTCAATGGTTGAGCCGAAGTTGAGTTCTGACGTCAACTCCATGCCCAAAAGACCAGGTGGTCGGTAACTAGTACAGATGCCCCTCGGAAAGTATGAGATAATTAAAACTGGCTTTTTTTGGCAGTAAAAAAAAATAGACTATGTTTTCTAAACGTTGAATTTGAAACGATTGGAGAGACCTTGGAGAGGGAGGACAAGACAGAGAGGCCTGATCGCATTGGTGTCGCGAAGCACTTCAGGCGCTCCTACAGTCACCTCCTACGGGCTCCTACACGCCAGAAACACACTGCAATACGCTGACGGAAGGCAACCCCCACGGCGTCTAGGTGTACAAAAAAGCTCTCCCACCTTGGGGGAGGGAGGGAATCCAAAGACCGGTCTCTACGTTTAGGGACCGCGACAGCGATACCTCGGGACAGAAACCCCAACACTGACTCCTCGGAATCAGTTTATTTGATTGGTCTACAAGATGTCACGAAAATTTAGTATATTATACCTTAGTTATTGCTTATAGACAAAGGTGTACTTAGAGTAAACCTACATTTCGCCAGTTATGTTTAGTCCCATGTAACAGGGGGCGAGCTTATTGCCATCAACCAGGCACAAATCCTGGGGGTCTACTACGAAGTGCAAAGCGCGAATGATCACTGACATGTGTCAGTGATCATTCGCGCTTTGCACTTCGTATATGGCCGAACCGAATATTATTGAAACATGCGAAAAAAGTTCGGATCGGCCACTTCGGAATAGACCCCCTGACTCCGGGCTGCTACTGAGAAATCCCAAATGGAAAACCCAATAACACTGCCGACCCGGGAATTGGCCCCAGGACCTCATATGCTCAGTAGTAGCGCCTGCGACCACTAGACCAACGAGACAGGCTGCTTAACCCTCCGGAGAATAGAGGCTTGATGTTATGTTATTGCTTATTATGACTGTTTTTGTGTATATATTATTGTCAATATCGCTAATAAATAGAATAATGGAACATTCATGTTCTTTTCCTTGCTATTGTGAGTATGTTTCTATTACTATGAGCTAATGTACGAAACCCTTGATGATTTAATGAGTTTTCTTCATAACTTGAAGATATAAAGAGATAAATTAACGGAAATTA
The DNA here is from genome assembly GCA_911387795.2 of Apamea monoglypha. Lineage (NCBI taxonomy): Eukaryota > Metazoa > Arthropoda > Insecta > Lepidoptera > Noctuidae > Apamea > Apamea monoglypha. Next base: position 12,212,788 of record OU426921.1, read on the forward strand.
CAATCGCGGCTTACTTATCAATTTAACTTAACATAGATAAATATGCGTTGTGATTCGGACCCCATTGTTACATCATTGACGTAATCTTAGCTCTCAATACGTTGAACAAAAACATCGCGAAGAAACCAGCATGTCCTAGTACCAAAAATTCGAAGACATGTACCAACCCTCACTGGGCCCACGTGGTGGATTATGGCCCACTCCCTCTCTCAGAGAGAGCCTGTGTCCCAGCAGTGGGAACATTATAGGATGATTATGCTTATGCTATGAGTGATTCCGTAAGAATTTAACCTGGACAGGGTTTTTTTACACTGTCATCGAAAAAAAAACAAAAATATTTCATGGTTTTGGGAATAATTCATATTACTATTAATTTGAAAGTATACCCATTAAAAGTTCCGTTCGCAAGTGATTGCGCGGGAGTATTTTCCACTAACTCACAGATTGTATAAAAAAGATGCTCAATAATTTATTGCTATAAAACGTTCATATCTATTAGTAAAAGTGATGAACTTTTAAATAAAACAAGAAAAATAAGTAAAAGTATGGAGTCGTGAAGTAAAATTTTCTTCGAGATAACAAAAGACGGGAAAGTGCATCAAGAAAATCCCTTTGTTTACCTATTTCATCAAGTGGTATTAAACCAAATGTTACTAATAGTATTTGACTTTATGTACAACGGAACGACAATCGAAAAAAAAAAAGGAAAATAATTTGATAAATTATTTCTATGAGGGTAGGTGCAAATTAACACAACAGCTAATCATAGCACGCGTGACCGCGTCGCCGACGCGACTTATTTTTCACTTACACAAACTTATTTAATTATCGCGATTATGGTAAACGGTGATTAGCTTGATTAATTGTCTAGTTGACCAGTTCGTTAGTGCTGTGTGTTGTGTTGTGCCAGATGACCAGTTTACGCGGTTATCTTTCGGCGCTGACGGTGAATTTCAGCGGAACCATTGCATGCAGGTACTTATGTGTAATTTTTAATACTTAGTTCTGAAATAAAAACTATCGTTACCTATATCCGCAGTGTAATTCTAAAATAGTTTAGATGCAAATCGTCGGTTGAAAACTTTGAAGTGTAAGTTAAGATAGTTGAAGTGTTGTGGAGTGTATGGCCTAGGGTCGGGACGGGTCGCCTGCTGAGGCGACGCGGCGGCGGCGACGGCGTCACCGGCGACGTCGGAGGCGTGCCCCGGCGAACCAATGGCGCGGCCCCGCCGCCCGCCGCCCCCGGCCGCGGCGCCGATACACCCAGCTCGCCAGTAGGTTTGTGTCCTTTTGGCTGACCGCATGACTCCGGATCTCGCTTCGTCGCTGTACTCGTTGTAACCTGTGTACGTGCAGCACGCGCTTCACCCTCTCCCCACGGCTGACAACGCTAGCTTTCGCCAGAACGCCTCATACTCGGTCACTGAACAGAACTCATCGCCCAAGTTTGTGAACTAACTAGTTGAAAAACTTTTGAAAGTAAAAGTGGGGAAGCAGTGAAGAGCCGGAGTGCAGGCGTGCAGCGCGGCGCCCTAGCAAGGTACTGTGTCAGCTGAGACTTGCGCCCCCGTGCCCCCCGGGCCCCCGGGCTCCCGCCGTCAACAAGACCGGCGTGTCGTGTTGACGGCTGTCACTGACGTTTCCACTGCGATCATGTGGCGCGCAATTTGTACACAAGACGTGTAACTTCATTATTTACTTTCTAAACTTGTATATCTATGTATGTATGTCTTTACGTATGAACCATAAACATGTCCACGAATGCAGAATATATGATTTTCAAGAAATCTATGTCGAACCTGTTAAATAAATTGGCTCAAGGTAAGTAATAGTATAAATAAATTGTTACCGAGATCTGTCAAAATTCGCAGAAAGTACGTACGTTGGTACCTCGTAGCGTGACATTGATATGAAATTACTTTATTGTAAGGCGGCGGTTATTCTATTTATTTTCCACGGCGTAATATTCTTTTCTTGAAAAGACTGACATCATAAAACAAAGCAATAAAAAAGTTCCATTGAGTAGCTATTTTTTTGGATGAAAGTATAATCCAAAGTCCATTCGTACGAGTATTATGAAGTAGATATATGTTTTATTAAATTTATCTCGTCAGTATTCAGTGGAGCCTCGTGAGCCGAGTGGGCATCGAAAGCGAAGGTTGCCGTGAAATCAGACTCAACTATACATATTCAATGCGATCTCGGCTACCCGGTACGGCGTACTACGGAAACCCAATCGCATTAAAACGGCGGAAAAAATAAAAAGGGTAGCTTCTCGTAGATACACAAGATTCCCTGAATAAACATAACAATTTCCAGTAGATCGCGCCGGAACGCACCAGACAAATGAAGGAACATTTTTGTGTAGGAGCTCAGCCTCCGCCGGCTTCATAAAACTTAACTACACGCCGTAACCGCCACTAATTATAAGGGTGGGTTTACATAACATATTTATGAGCATGAGATTTAACAGCAGCGCGCCGGTCTCGGGTGGTCTGTTATCGCCCCATTAAAAAGTTGTCCTCTGCGGGCGCGTAAATAACATAATATGACGCCACGTTCGACCACCCAACCACCCGAGCTGACTGCGGCGCGCCGTCACCCGCCGACACCGACAACAACGCTTTGTTCTTGGCATATTAATTATCATTTGTGTACAATACCACGAAAAGACGTAAGTTTCGAGTGCAGATTGTTTTTTACGTCAAAAAGTAATCCTGTTATTAGCCATACGTGTTTTGGCTTTAAATCTACAGCTTAGTAATAAAGTTAATTAATGAACACCGATACACACGGCATCCACGTATCATTTTAACCTTTGCTCGCGAAGATATAAAGTCTAATATTCATTAATCAGGCGGTGCCTGCAGTGCAGCGTGACCGCTGCAGTTAATAAGGACGCCTAACGCCACAGTTCGTCGCACCACATTTGTATACAGTGAACACTCGGCTTTAGATTTAATTGTATATATTTAGTTGGGTAATGAGAAAATACACCCCGAGAAGCTTGTGCGCGCTACTTATTAAAGATATAATTTAACCGAGGTAGAATAAAACTTGTAACAAAACTAATAGTACGAGCTGATGCGATAAGCTAATATAAGCCAGCAACTTACACGGCGGGTGAGATTGGCCGTCGACGCCGGGCCGTCGCCGGCACGACGCCGAGACGACGCCGCGCCGACGCCACTTTCAAAGTTTTCATGTTTACACACCGCTCTGACGATGATACTCGCGCTAATTTCTGTATTTACGACAGCTCCCTTGATACTTAATAAGAAAAACTTGTTTATCTCTTTGATAATCTCCAAAGTTTGAATTAGTCTAGGGATACTTAAAGAGTATTTTTATTTTATGAACTAGAAATTAATTGGTGCGAGGGTTTTTAGCGAACTTTTGATTTAGATGACACATTTGCGAGCCACACACATTTCGTGTTTTCCATAGCCCATTACATCCGTGAAGTTGTGCGGGACGGGAACATTAGATACCGCACGGATAAAATGTGGGGTAATTCACAATGGAATTATGTCTATTTTATTAAACCTACTTTACACCACATTTATCCGCGTAGCTTAGTATCCATTTTACTTTAAATATGAGCTTTTTCATTTACCAACCACATTATTCGTATCAACCAAGTGCTACGAAAACGTAGCACCGGCGTAGCAATGAATTCCGCTACGCTACGTAGCGTAGACGCGTAGCAGTGCGTAGGCGTTAGTAGGCTGTATCACCCGTCACATGAATTGACAAGGTAATTTGACATGTATGTAGATATTAACAGGTAGGCACGGTTCTGCGCCAAATCCTCTGTAATCCAGGCGGGGCGCCGGCCCGTCTGCCGCATATACATAACTGAGAAAATAAGTTAATTTCATTGAAATATTGCGGTCGTATAATTCCTGTTTGTTCCTATTATTATTGAATTGATTGCTTTTCGGTATAAAAACAAGGGACAATAGTTTTGATTTACCGCAAATTATATGTATTATGTGGAAAATTGATATGGCTAACTTTCGGTTACAACGGTTATGAAAACAAAATAACTAACTTCTAACATTTGGGTTCATATTGAAAACAACACTTTGTTATTTTTTGAAGATATAGAACCCTAGTTTACTGTGGGAAGATTTTATATTTAAGCTAGCTGTTACCCGCGATTTCGTCTGCGATCCAGGATGAAAAGCCTATGTACTTACCCAGGGCATGGTCTGGTCTATCTATGTGCCAAATTTCATTCTAATCCTTTCAGCCGTTCTAGCGTGGAAGCGTAACAAACTCACTTCCGCATTTACAATATTAGGAAAGATAAATGCTCACTTTAGCGATAGGGAAAACCATAAGTCAAATCCAATGTAAAACAAGATGTACTTAATAACATAAAAAAAAAAATATATTTCCCGGAATGATTTTACCCGGAAAACGATATCCCAAAATCCTATATAAAAAAGGAAACATACACATAAAACCAACACCCTATTTTCCCTTATCACTTTGAAATGAAACAGTTCTTTAAGTGAAGTACATGCTTCACTTTAGCGTTTTGATTTGGTTGAAGCAGTCGTCGCTAAATGGTAACGACCGCGACTTACGAATAGGTCGTAGGTTCTAACCCAAACAAGCGCTTTACTTTGTGTAAATTATTTAATCACCATTGCTCTCAGAACGGTGAAGGAAAACATCGTGACGAAACCGGCATGTCCTAGTACCAAAAATTAGAAGACATGTGACATCAATCCGCACAGGATCCGCGTGGTGGATTATGGCCCGCTCCCTCTCACAGAAACAGAAGGCCTGTGTCCCATCAATGGTAACATTATAGGTGGATTAAGTAACATAAAAATGATTATTGCAATGACTTCACCTTTCAATCAAAATCTATAAATTTGGTTGAACCGTGTCATAAAAGACAAAAACTCCTTCATCATATGCTTAGCCTTTCCCAACAATGTTGGGTTTGGTTTCCGGTCTAGCCGGATGCAGCTGAATACCAGTATCTTACATGGAGCGACTGCCTCCACAACCTGGTTACTGGGTAAAACGATACCTCTTGATAAGACTGGTTGTGAGATTTTCGGGCTTCTGACTCCCGTAATGACTGTCAAACATCTTCAAATGATAGCCGGGGATCAAAGGTTTAACGTGCTTTACGAGGCACGGAGTTGTGTCGATTTGTAACGATGATGATGAGCTAGAAACCGACCCCGGCAACCGTAATTTAAACTTCAATCAACCCGTGCGGCTGTTATTATTTAGCCACGAGCCCCTCTCCAAAGCAAAATCTCCTTCAAATCTATAACAAAATTATTTTGAAAGAAAATCAATTGTTTGTAATGGAATAACTTTGATCTGTCAATTACTCGCGGCAAAATCTATCCTAAACAAACCAATGTTGGACTAAGTCGAGTGAAAATATAAGGCGTGTTATATTTCACCGGCCCACGCATCGCGATAAGACTTATTGTGTTTTCTTAGCTCGAGTTTCACACTTTCATCTGACATATTATTTCAAAGGTTTGCGTAAAGGTAGTTTACACGTTCCGATGAAGTTTTGTCATATGATTTCAGAATTAGAAAGATATATTTTTAGTTGCTCAACTGTTTTTAAAAATAACTAAATCATAGCAAATATTTTTAGGACCCAAAAGGTGCCAATGGAACCCTATTACTAAGCCTCCGCTGTCCGTCCGTCTGTCCGTCAGCGGGCTGTATCTCAATAACCAGAATAGGTTGGCAGATGAAATTTTCAGTGTGTATTTCTATGGCCGCTATAACAACAAATAATAAAAATTAAATTAAGTCAATGAAAATTAAATGGGATCCCCATAGAAGAAACGTGTTTTTCCGGCGTCTTTTTACCTTGTGGTACAGAACCATTCGTGTGCGAGTCTGACTCGCACTTGGCCTGTTTTTAGAAACAACTGAATGAATAGCGTTTCTATTTTATCCTTCCATAAAGTATATTTTCATAAAATTTTCAGTAGTTGGATGCCAGTTACTTTGGCCCGGCCCACAAGGGAACTGAAGTGAAAAATAAAGTATGATAAAACTTTTGTCCTCTTCCGTTATCTCAGCTCGACAAAAGATTTTCGAGGCCGTTTAAGAAAGGGAAGGTAAACATTTCAGTTATCCGACACTTGGATTCCAACGGTTTATTTGTCGCTTTTAATAACAGTTGAACTTCTCGATACCATATAATTTTCCAGTCAAAGAAAATCGTGAACAATACACTACCGTCATAGCTATTCTCGATAACGCTTGAACAATGGAAACATCCAACACACGTATTCGCCCAGACGCACCCGTTAGCACTCCCATACATTATCACCGACATATTGCGGCTGTCTGCCCTATACATAGCCATGCTAACTACATCCCCCCTCAACACCTACACAGTGAGATATGAAACCATACCGTACTATGAATACAATAACAAAAGGACAGTTAAGACCCAGCCCTGAGCTTGTGACGTCATTTAATCGACGAATGGTGCTCCACAGAGCAGTTTATCGCGATGTCAATAAATCTGAACCTAAGCGTGGAGCAGACTATGTTCTTACATCCGAGAATTTCTCGTCATGGAGTCCAATTGAGCGAGCTAACGCCCCTAGTAAATTACGTGATATCGCACTCGCAGGTGTGGCCTACTATGTTGGAAGATAAAGATATTGCTCCTTTAGAAAAATCACTGAAAATTGTAACACTTTACGTACTTCAGATTAACCAAATTGCCTTTTCAAGAAAATCATAAATAATAACTTTTTCCTTCGATTTTTCGTGTATTAAAAAGTCCTATAGTTACCTACTTTAATACAAAATCTGATTTAGTAAGTCCACTCTTGCGCAACAGTGTGACGCTTCTAACGCGGCAATGAAAAGTCAACGCTTGAATAAACCCCGTAAGTTTTCACGCGGAAAATTGTGTAGGAACGATATTTCATACATTCCGCCCCCGCATCGTCTCCAGTGCAACCTACGCTTTATTGCAGAACTGCCATCTTGGAAATATGGTTTTAAGTTGACGCAAAGATTTAATCCATAGCTTTTTCTTACTAAACTATTTCATCCGCAAAAACTGATTACAAATATTTCGAAGATATTAAAACTTCTGATATAATAGGTAGACTAATTAGTCATAAAGTTGGAAGTCCTATAAATTGAATATTTTATTTATCAGCAATGGTAGAGAATAAATCATGGTTACTGAGTAACATATAAAACCCAACGTGACTCATATTTAACGCAAAAAACTGAGCTTACGCAAAAACTTCCAGTAACTTTGTTTTATTAATAGTTATAAAATAAACGCGTCGCAAAACTTTTACCTTCAAGATAACTATTGCAAAATCTTTTCTCGAAGAAGCATTGCAAACTTTTTAAAAGTTATCCATAACGAAACACCACAATAACTAATAGCAAAGTTTCGAAAATGGTAAAATGATGAGGGCATTCATTTCCAACTTCATTTTAACTATCAACTTGCTGGTATCAAAGATCGCTACCCTAACATCGCTTGTAAAATAAAAGAGGAACAGTTAAATGGCTCAGCCTGTTCCTTACCGCCCCACTGAGCCAGTCCAATCACATAATCAATTTATCAGTGCTGTATAAAAATAGGATACGTCGCGTTCTATTTCAATCGTTCCGCTTTAATAGAATTTTAATTTCAATTTCACACATAGCGGGGCACGCGGATTACGACTCTAGCGCCGAGTCGGGCCGAGTCGGGCCGAGTCGAGTCGAGTGAATTTTTCCGATCGGCTCGGCAAGTGTACCGTAGAAATTTTGATGGGCCGTTATTACACAGTCCGTTTCAAACGTATTGTGTGCGAATGCGCTACAAAAATAGCCATATTTTGTATTGTGTGTGGGTAACGTTGCTGTTTGAGTTGCTGCGTTTTTACCGTTACGCTCACCGCTTTGATGAAGTCCCAGTTTATCTGTTAGAAAATTGAAATACATAATGCAGAAAATGTATGCAGCAATAAAAGAGTGAAAAATGGACAGGATTTTCAGTTGAAATGATCCAAATTGGATCGTGTTCAAGAGGAAATGGACCAAATAAAGTAGCGGTATATGATTAGGGATGGGGTATGAATAGAAACCATATAGGCATACTTCCTCTTGCGGAGTTTACAACCCAATTTAGAACGATACAAATGAAAACGAATGCCAACGTTTTCGTACGTTTTATTTTGACCTGTAATGTCATGGTTAAAAGAAAAGCGGCGCTTCCTCAAGCCAACTTTACGTTTTCTTCTCATCAATATCTTGTCACTTTACAAAATCCCTCAAACCGTTTAACAATAACCTCTCCGTTACGACACGATAACCAGACGTGACACGTTACGTCTGCAGCAGGATAATGCAGTTGCATGCAGTCACCTGGAAACTGCCTGTTTTATATTTCATAGTCGTGCCTGCTGCGGCCTGCGCATCCAATTAACATCAGTCGTCCGGCCGCACGTTTGTAATGTTCGGTGAAATATCGAGGGCTTGATGAGAGCCGTCAGTGAGCGCCTGTCTTTACGACCTACATGCTTAACGCACTCCGGGAAAATGAGGCAGTTATGAGCCAGTCATGACAACTCACGGTAAAATGAAAGTTTATTATTTGTGACTATAAATTCTCAACGTGTCATGAATGTGATTTTATTATCGTTCTCTTTTCCATATGAACGTTTTCAACGCGCAATTTATTATAATAATGTAATAAATAAATAAAAACTTCATTGCTCAAAAAATTACAGAGATCTTGGGCAGAGATCTTGGGCACCAATATGGAGGGTTTACCATTTAAACATTTATTTTTAAAAACTGTTCGAATCAATAAAAGTATGTGTAATCAATAAAATAATGTTTGCTTCAAATTACAAAAAAAAAAACTAAATAAAATCTAAGAATCAAAATTAAAGAAAACATAACAATCAAATCGAGAATTGGCTAGTTGACTAATTTTATATTGTTATTTAAATTGAAGCTTTTTTACCTCACCAATAGCTTGTTATAACCAGTTTTTTAATATCTTCTGAAATTAAAAAGATATAAGCGTTCAAAACTCTCAATTAAACAGAGAGGGAAATACTGAATTGTGACATCATAGTTCAGTATCGCCATGTAAATTACATGCAAAACTTCTTTTTGCGAGTAAGAGATGGACAAAAAGCTTTTTTATGTTATAAGTTTTTTATTTTTCGAATAATTTCAAATTTGATTTCGAATTCTGTTATCGTATCACGCATGTGAATATATTATCTACTAGAATATATAGTATTCAATATCATGCAACTACCCAATTAAAAGAAAATAATAATAATAAAACTGGAAAAAGAAAAACGCTATTATTATGTGAATGAGTGTGAGTATAAGTGTGTGATCATGTGTGTTGTGAATGAGTGTGAGTGTGCGTGATCATGTGTTTTGAATCAGTGTGAGAGTGTGTGATCGTGTGATGGTGATGAGTTTGAGGGTGTCTCGAACTCGTTGGTGGATGTGGCTAATATGCATGCTGTTAGAAGCGTGAGTAGGTGTATGTGAGACAAACGAATGAATTGTATGTGTGCAAAAACTATTTAACCACTATAATAATCTTTTCTGCTTCGTCTTATGACAAGTTTAGTAACCAGGATGTTAGTGTATTTTTTATTTGTTTGCGAGTGCAGTTTTTTATATTGCACGGTTATAGACGTTTGCACCGCGTTATAGACGTGTACATGTAGAAAATGTGGGAGTCTTTGTGCGTATGCGGATTTTACTGGGGTATTTGGAACTCTGAATTTGCGTTTGGCCTGTAAATTACTTAAATCACTCCTTTTCGAAGTTTGGATGTGGGTATTCGTTGTTACGTTCAGTATATACAATTTTCTTACACTCAGCAGGGAAGATTCTGCGAACAGGATATCTGTAGGAAAACGGTATGGTTTATGTAACAAAGTTTTGAGCACTGCGCGTTGTGGTCTTTCGAGGATTAATAGGTGAGATTTTGACGCTCCTCTTCAGATTACAATGCAATATTGTATTAGCGACTGACATAAAGCTATGTAGACGAGTTTTTTTACGTCCACCGGTGCACTGTCCCGTATCGTTTTCATTATGTAGATTTGCTTCCGAACTCGTTTAACAAGTTCCCTAATCTGTGGTTTGAATGAAAGGTGTTGGTCTATAATAACTCCTAAGTATCTTATTTCATCTATACTGTCATGTATGCATGAACATTGATTATTGGTGTTAATAAATGTGTTATGGCAATCTTCTCCGTGAAACTTTAAATTCCATAAAGGTACTTTGGTAGCCAGTTTTCCTGAAGGTTATGTAGTTAGTCTTTTTGACATTTAGTGTCAGTAAATTCGTGTTGAGTCATTTAGCGATCCTGATCATTCCTGCTTCTGCTTTCTTGTATAAGTCTTCCCAATCGGTTCCGCGAAATAGTATTACAGTGTCGTCTGCGTAGCAAATGAGGTCAGCGTTTGGGATGGTAATTTTGAGTATATGGTCCATGAATATAGTAAATAGTGTTGGGCCGAGTATACTCCCCTGCGGGACTCCAAAGCTGATTTCCTGTTCATCGCTAACTAGATTATCAACTCTGACACATTGCCGCCTGTTACTCAGGTAACTACGAAGCCAGTCAAGTGTTGTTCGTCTTATTCCTAACTTTTCGAGTTTTCTACGAAGGATAGGAATAGAGATGGTGTCGAAAGCTTTAACAAGGTCTAAGAATATTCCAAGAAAACGTTCGCCACCATCTGTATGTTTAGATGTTATGTTCGTCAGCAGTTCGACCGCATCAGTGGTTGATTTTCCTTTTCTAAACCCAAATTGCCTTTCTGAGAGAAATGAGTGAGTTTCTAGGTGAAGTGAGTGTTTTAACTTAACGGTTATTCATTAATTTCTCGAGGACTATTGAGAAAATGCAAAGCAGAGATATAGGTCTGTAATTATCCGAGGAGTTCTTAGGACCGGCTTTATGAATCGGAGAGACTAGAGCTATTTTCCAATGTTCTGGGAAAACTCCTGACGACATACTCAGATTGCAAATGTAAGTGAAAGGTTCCAAAATAATGGTCCTTATCACTTTGATTAGAGACTGTTTAATTCCATCTAGACCAGGTGCACTATCGTGTTTGAGGTTTCTTATAATAGAGTCAACCTCATACATATCTGTAGGCGTCGTGAACATTGAATCAACGGGTGAGATGTTTGTGTCGATATCAGCAGATAGTGCTTCTTCAGAAGTTGATAGTCGCTGAAGTATCCGCTCAGACAGGATTTTGCCCAATGTTGTAAAATAGTGATTACAGTAGTTAAACAATACCTGTGGTGTACTTTTCGCTTTTAGTAGATCAGCAGAGTTATTTCTTTTCTGTCGTATCTCACATATGTTTTTTATAGTAGTCTACAATTTCTTTGAGTTTCCTCTGTTGTCTTCTAAGGCTTTGCTTTGGTAGTCCTTCTTCGCTTTTCGTAGAATGTCTATAAAGAAGTTTCTGTACCTAGTATACGAAAATTTAAGAGTGTCATTTTTAGGGTTTTTAGGGGACGGTGTAAACCATCTCTATGACGCATACATCTCATCAAAACGGGAGCTATCCATAGCTTTAGGTTGTACTTCGAGCGGCTACATGAAATGAGTATGAGTGTTTACTGCAGAACTGATTATATTATTGAAACATTCTACCGCCTCATTTACATCGCTTTTGCTGGTAACGTTAGTCCTATCGACCTTCTGTAGATCAGCAGATACAGCTTCAAAATTTGTCTTCAACATTATCCTTTTTTTCCTATTTGGTTTATCGTTTGATATATTGAGGCCGACCATAGCAATGTCATGATCTGTTACCGCACATTTCCTAACCACACCTACCAAAGAGTCTTTACTTTTTACAAAAATATGGTCCAAGCAGCTGTGTCCCCTTGTAGGCTTTATAATGGCGGGAAGTGAGCCATGTTGCGCCATCAAACATTGATACGCTACGTTTTCAGCGTTTGGATTTGCTGAAAGTAACTCTATATTTAGGTCTCCAAGTAGTACTAATCTGCAGTTTTCCTTAAGTTTACTCAATTTAGAGTCGAGAGATATTAAAAAAATATCCAAACTAGCAGTAGAAGGGGAGCGATATATTCCAAGAATTTGCATAAAGCTGTACTTACCAACAAGCAGTCCGCGTCATCTATGTCTGGTTCCGATACCGACGCCGTGATAGAGTCCCGCACATACATTATTACTCCACTTGCCTTGTTTTTGTGGTGAGTAGTGTTAAAAACGTTGTAACCTTCCATTTGTCTGATAACAGAGCTCTCATGCAGCCAGCACTCAGTAAGTACAATAATATCGTATTCAATGTTTAATAGTTTTAGCGCTACTAAAAACTGTCAAAGTTACACTGTGCACTTCTTATGTTAAACGTTAGCATTTTGAAGTTGTACTCGCAGATAAGATGTTTTTCACATACTTCGAGGTTATCGAGCAAGTGACAATCTATACTAAGGGTTTCATCAATACTTTCAAATACTTCTAAGTTATCCACGGCAAAGAAAGTAACTTAATATGGGTTGGGGTATGGCTAATATTGTGTAACTCACTTATTATTTTGTGTAACTGCAATATATTTTTTCTCTTTATTATGAAAAATCTTTGTTCTTTTAAAATATAGGTAAAAAAGTATTTAATCTGATACCGCATTCATTTTTATTTGTTTGACAATTCCATTTTTCAATATCGTAATATTCCGTAGAGTGAGTTTATCAAACAACATATGTACGCAGAATAAATAACGCAGCGTAATTGAAAATAATGAGAATACAATGTAAAACAAACCACTCCAAATAAAAAGAGAGAAACGATGAACAATCTCATTTGGAGCGTAACTATCGTGTGTCGGGAGCATAAACTAAGGGTTTTTTCCTCTTTATTTTTATGGTCGTCACAACCGTACGCTAAACAAAAGTGAATAGTGTGCATGGTACAATGTAGGCACGATTTGAACGTAAAATCTGATTCGAAGTTTTTCAAAAAATGACGTTATTTTTACTACTTCGATATATTCATAACATTCGCGTCAAATATGCTCGATACAGCTGTATATCGAGGTAATAAAGCAGACATCTTCAATATTCTTTTGTGCGCGTCGAACGGAATGGTTCGGTGATTTGTAGCTTAGAGTATATATCGCGTTGCATTGCCATCAATCCGTAAGTGAATCTAGGAGCGAGCACGTCGCAGCTGCAACTGATATCACCTGACGATGTCGTTTGTACCCGTCCGACCGGGATTAGGCACGAGCTACACGCGCGCAAAACGACAGTTTGAATTACGTTTACGGATTTACGCTATTGAACGCTGGACTTTAAAATATTCACAACATATCGGCGTTTCATCCGCATTGAATACGATTCAAAAGTTTGGAATTGTTATTTTACATTTTCGCTCAACAGATCCGATTCGATAGTGACAAATTAAATCAGTCTTGTCTTTTCATTTGACTAACCTCGATATCAAAAGGTTTTTCCGTCAATGCGTCGAATCAAGTCTGATGTTCCAATTTCATCGAAGTTTCCCTTTGTCTCTGGCTCGAAAGCGGATTGGAATCGTATGGCTCTCAATCTGACGTGTAGTGCTTTATTGCTTATGGTGTCCGGGTCTAAATCCTCTCCTTTCAAATGGGATTATGATTGATATAGAACTTTAAAGGTTTGGAAAATATTTGTGGCCATTTTATGACTTCTCGATATCCTTTGCGGGTTAAAGCTTTGAATAGAAAGTAGGTTAAAGTTGAATTTGGTAAACACGCAGGCTATTACTATTATTAATTTGAGCAATTTAAAAATAATACTTTGTGACATCAGCGTGGGTACCCACGGTGGGCTCTTTTAGGAGTTGTGATAGTAACTATTTTAAGTTGTTATTTTACACGAAAAGAAGAAGGAGAAAAGCCACGGAAAATTAAATATGTTCAACCAATATTAAGTATTTCCCATTGCAAGGATATAAAATATTTGACACTTGTGAATTTTCTGTGAAGTAAATACTTACATCAACTCAGTCTATCGCAGTCCACTGCTGGACATGGGCCTCTCCCAGGCTGCGCCACAACAACCTGTCCTCTGCCTTCCGCATCCAATCTGTCCAACTTCTTAAGGTCGTCGGAAACAAAATACGCTAAAATGTAATAGATACTCTACTAAACGCAAAGATGGTATTCAATTAACTAAAAACCCTCCTCAACCTGTACCACGCAGCTAATCTACCACACAAGCCAATGGAGCCAATTTAATAACTCTAAGAGAAACTAATAGTAAAGTTAAGGAGCCAACATATCAAAGAGCCAATATATTTTGTTAGCATAAAGGCGCGTGTGCACGGTCGCGCCGGCGGAGTTCCCGCAAGTATCCACCGAGAAACCGCGTTACGAAAACATTTTTCATAAAGCCTCTACACATACTTGATACGTAATTTATGGGGACACCGCCTTATACCTCGCTACTTGAATGTTGATTAGAAAATGTTCTACGGAGAAGCTGCCGTAAATCGAAGGAGACGTTGATGCTTTTTACGTGCAGTATAAAATCACTGATGACGGGATTCAAGGGTTTTTGCATACAGTTTGTCATGTTGAGTTCTGAGGTTTTTGGCTTGATTCTTTGATAAATTATTTGATAAATCATTTGGCTTAACTAGTCACATTGTTCACGGCAAACACGTGACAGTTTCTTTTTATATACTCTGGTGACGCTATGTTCAAGAAGCATTTTATGCTTTGATTTACGAAGCACTAGCTGCGCCCCGCGGTTTCACCCGCGTAAGTTTCGATCCCGTGAGAATATCGGGATTAAAAGTATCCTATATGTTAATCCTGGTTATAAGCCATCTGTGTGCGAAGTTTCATACAAATCTGTGCAGTAGTTTTTGCGTGAAAGAGTAACATCCATCCATCCATCCATACAAACTTTCACGTTTAAAATATTAGTAGGATAGTAGGAAGTATGATTTCTTTAATGGTTTACGAAAATGACCATTTAATGTTAGCTTTTATCTTTCCAGTGTTTATTCTAATCATTATTTCTTCTTCTTTTACTTACTTACCCAATAATTCTAATAAATAGTACTTACAGTCAGCAACAAAAGTCGAATAACACTGTAACTTTTATAAATCATATAAGTTGACAAAATTATTCGAACAATGCTTTTCTGAATTTCATGTAATACCTAAGAATTAGCGATAAGACCGCCCCCATTGTATTACCCTTTGTAAAATTTCTATATTTTTGTCTGTAATTATATGGTGTTCGTAATAAACAGTATTATATTCTAATTAATACTCTTAAAATTATACATCAGTACATTTTTTTCAATACTTAGCTTAATAATTGCTTAACTTATATTAAAAAAAAAAACTGCAATATTAATCGACTCCTGTCGCTATTTGTACCTAAACAGAGTGCATTTTCGTCCGTTAAATCTTCATCCTCATAATATCAATTCAAAGACGTCCACTACTTGTCAATTGGACATAAACATAGTCCATTGCATGCCTGGCACTAATGTATGTGCGTGTTACGGTACCTACATATACCATAGCTCCAATAGTTCATGTCCAACGTGACAAGTGGCACCTCGTATCAGACACGACCAGCATCATACGTTTAGATTGTATTAGCATCAAACAGATTGCCAGCCCATTGGGAACTGGCGATCAATTTAGGCCGTATATGTAGGTAGATAGGTAAAAAACAAAAATAATGAATAAATCCGTGTGTTGCTATCAAACAAAAATCCGAGCTCCCGATTTAGTTTTCATAGGTTTCCCGACAATTTATAGCATTGGAAAAACGTATTGTTGCTGGAAAATTTACAAAACAATGCTGGTACAAAAAGTATTATATTACTACCTAAATAAATATTTTTTGGCAAAAGCTTGGTAAAAATGACACACGTCCAAAACGATAGGTAGGTACTACTTGACTTCTTCAGTCCATTAACAGTAATTTTACCTCTGACAGTAGCAACCCATAGCAACCTTATAATAACGATTATAAAGATCCCAATGATTTGATATTGATGCAAAATCAAAGGTAAAATAATTGTTGAAGGACTCTATTACAATAATTTGAAATGAGAAATAAACAGATGAATGCGAACGCTATTACATTTTTAAAAACAAGTCAGTTCCAAAGTGTAACAAATCATTTAAGACCATAGTGCATACGCGCGAAAAAGTCACTTCTTTACAAAATGCAGCGACAAAAAAAATCATCTGCCGCGACTGCCACGGTCGCATAAGTTAATTTCCGGAAGCCGGGTAGTATCACCCGGTTACCCGGTTGTTTGTTTGTTTATCCGGGCTTGATTACGACCACCCGGGCGTGGATACCGTCGCTCATAAGCCATGTAATCAGCCATCAGTAGATGGTCAACATTGTTGATATGATATCCAGTTGTCGTTAAGCATTTTGAAATTGCTTTGTTATTGATTTTTGCTTCTATTGTGTTTTGTGGCCTTGTGAGGAGACCTGACAAATGTAATTTTCACGTGGGGTTAAAGGTGTGTCAACGGTTTGTTGTAGGAATAATATTTATACGTTTTAAAATCTAGTGTTGAGAGCCTGGAAATAATGGGAAATGGAAATGGGTTAGTCTTTATCCTGAAGCAGCACCATAATAAATTGCGTACCTAACACACATAAGTGTGTTGTTGATTGTAATTATAAAATCACAATCTGGATCATTTTGAAGGATATTGCTAACCCAGCTTCGTATGTTCAAAATAAGTTGTCTAACAGACAAAACCTAACGCAATGAATGTTGTTGAACTATCAAAATGGAAGTCATTGCTACCATTTACCATACCAGTGATAATATACAAAAATAATTTCATTTATTTTTAACCACTGGGTACCTACTTACAAATATTATTATGTATTTATTTGTGGCATTTATTTAAAACCAATGACCTCAATGTCGACATTTAAAATTAATTAAACTTAAATTGTGCTGCCTGTTACAACAATCTTATCATACTTTCTCCATCGAAAATATTAATCTAATCTCTGGAAAATTAAGCCTGTTCACGAAGTTTAACGAATCAAGTAAAATATAAATAGAAATAAGTCTAGAACTAATACAAAGACTTGTCTAAACCCACAAATTGTCTGAAAAGTTGAAACGCAAGCACAACGAAAATAACTATCTACTAATAAATTAGCGAACGAAATTGGATAAAATTGCAGAGTTATTAACTTATTTGTTCATATAATTAGAGCTGTCAGATTCAATAAAAGGAGAATGACCAAAACTCGTACCAAAAAGTGTCATGCATCAAGATCAAAATATTAAAGTAATTATTTTCATATTTTTTTTACGACATTACGCGTCGGGGATTTGGTTTTTGAACAGGGAATGTAATTTAAAGTAAAAAACTGTTGATATTGATTTATTCCCTCTACATGACGTTCCGTTTCAAATGATATGACTAATATAACCTTGAATTTTGAAAGAGTCATAATCACGTCTTTCAAAAAACTTGTAAAAAAAATTATACTTTGCTGATTCATTAAAAATAACTAGAATATAACAGAATAGAATTTTTATTTAAACGATTATAATTTTTTAGAGAAATAATGGCCGTCTGTGTCAAACAAAATAAAGTATCTAGTTTTTAGGTTATATCGAATTTTTTGAAAATCTCCGATACGAGGGAAAAATTACATTTACAAAAAATACTTTTGTATGAGTTAATATGATAAGTGTAGTCTATAAAAAACAAAGTTTGACTTTGATGCAGCATGGTACGGGATTCCATACATCCATAAACATTATCCTTCTCACACATTTATGATTTAAATTTAATTAAGCATATTATTAATTTAACTAAAGCATATGAGCTTAGATCATACGTATAAGTAATTGAACTGTATTCAATCACAATTGCTTCACCACTTTAAGATTGAATGAACGTCACTTGCACGTCATAAAATGACAAGGTCTTGTCATATACTACATATGTGACAATACTTACAAGTAAGTGCTCATACACACGAGCGACACGAGTCAAAGACTGACAAATGCAACGCGACGGCAGCTGCCGTCGTCAACGTGCCGCTCGTGTATTTGAGTACGGCGCTAAAATACATGAGCGACGCCAAGTTGCCTCTGTCTTTGACGCGTCTCGCTCATGTATGCACACTAAGAGATTTTTTGTCAAGTGTTATTAAAATAATTACGAAATTGACTATAGGTACGTGCAATATATTTATTTTATTTTATAATCTGAATATAGAACAAGATTATTTCACAAAGTAACCTTTTAAGATAAAAAATATGAAAGGATGCGATGCCTGATATTTAATACGATTAGTTTCCCCTTCCATTCAGAGATGGCGCTAGTTGATAATCTGAGCGAAAAGGACAAAGGTAATAAATTGTTAATTTCCTTAATTCCCTCTTTGCGCTTTATATTCTCTTTTAAATATCTCTTGGAATGAGTAAATAAAGTACACTAATTATGTAAAGAAGCGAATAATTTATGCTAGGTGCGCTCAGTAGCGTAGGCAAGCAGAATCGCAAAGAGTTAAATAGATAGACACCTTTTCGAAATTAAACCTTTATCCAGATTTAAATTGCACAAAGGGATACATAGTAATTAATTGTGATCTTAAGTTATCTTAGATAAAATACTTTCGATCCATTTACGGGGTAATGTTGCAAGTTGGACGTATTTTCTTAGATGAAACACAAAGTACCTAGTATTAACTGCACATAAATTATAGGATAAACAGGTCCGATATGTTTATTTTTATTATAAAAGGGAGACGACAAGCGTATTTATTTGGTGGTTCTTCTCATGTCTATACCCTATAAGTACATATAGTGCAAGATCTAAGGTTCACCCTCTTTATAGACCACAAAGTGTGACCATGATGTGTCAACAACTTGGTATTTCTAATAATTTTGTAATGCCTACTTAGGTAGCTTTTTCCACTTTTAAGAAACTCGTGTATTCAAAGAAGTAATGCTTTATCTTGCGCTTTATGTGATACCTACAGTAAGGGAAATTAATTGTTAAGCAAACTGATACCCTACGACACTTTGCCGTGTTAAAGCCATTTCAAACATCGGTCAAAGAATGACAGTTTTTATTTGAATACACGGACAAATTAAGTTGGTAGGTAGGAAGCCAATTTACAAAAAAAAAATATTGACCTAACTTTACATATAATAATAATGATACAGGCATATTATTGTACCACTATGGGGTAAAGGCACCGAAATTTAAAAAAAATCTTCATTATTCATTTATAAAGAACTAAACCAATTTTGTCACACACATAACAGGGCTTATTTTTAATCATATATTTTGAATTGTTTCTTCATTTGTTTTTTTTTTTACATTGTTCTCATATATAGAAGCAACAAGACTAATGTACCCATGATTTTGTAATATCTTGATTTAAAAGAGTGTCCCTGGAGTTTCTTTGGCCGTTCTTCTTCATAGAAATCTACGTTTTGGAATGGGCAACTAGCTTCAACTTTCTGACTAACTGACCGACTATTTAATTTTGAAAATGATTTGTGTTTGAATTTTGTGGCTCAAAGCTCCAGACAGGCGCGACACGACGCCGACAGTGCGACGCGATTCTGGTAGAAGAATTTCCATGAACTTTTCTTAGAAATTGATCTACTAGAGTAGGTACCAGAGTCGCGCCACATCTGTCTGCAGGAGCCTTCACACTATTTATCAAGCAATTTCTGTGAAAAAAACCCAAAAACAGCACCTAGTGGAAAAATCTACTTCTTTGTTTAGAATTCGCGTGAAGGCTTATTTGATGGATTGGAAACCTTTTATACATGGCTGTCAGTTTTCCATCTAGATTTCCAGGATATACCTGTAACAAAACTGGGTTTATATCAAACTACTTAGTTTCTGCCCGTGGCTTTGCCCGCGTGGAGGGCGGAAATTATTCCACAGAAACGTACTACCCGGATTAAAAAAATCCTATGTCGAAATCCTAACCCAGGTCAGGGTCTATCCGTGTGCCAAATTTCATCGACATCTGTTCAGCCGTTACCGAAGGCGTGTAAAGGTGATGAACAGACTGGCAGACAAACAGATAAATAGGTAGTTACCTACTTTCGGATTAATTATAAAAATATTTTTTATTTTCAGAGTGATGTTCTGATCAAGAATAAACTAGACATGCAGTCACAGGTTTCACACTTACAGAATTTAGTATGCAACGTCATACATGTGTAATGTCTCAAGAATACTAAAATTCATATTTTGACAGAATTTTAATATTCTTGATTTACAATGTAGGTACTTAATATTCTTGAGAAAAGTCTGTCATGTGCTCTCCACATGACAGACGAGTTCCACGAACACATCAGAATAAGATACTTAGAAAGCCGCAGGCTTACCGAGATTCAATTATTAGTATCTACAGAGAATTCCGCGTAAATTAACATTGAGAGATTACCTACGTCTTTCATTTGTTATTTTATTTATATAGCTATATACATATATGTACTATATTTATTTATATGAAAGTTCACGCGGACGAAGTCGAGAGCAGAAGGTCTGCCCTCAACTTCGTCTGCGTGAACTTGTTCACCATCGCATCGCATCGCCCGGCCGCGGTATTAATTCGTTTTCGCGTAGCGTACTTTTTGAGTTTTTTTTTTTTTTTTTCTTTTTGCTCGGCTCCTAACTAGCGTGATGTTAAGTAGCTTTCCTCAAGAATTCGGCTATCAAATGCAAAAAGAATTCAAATCCGCAGGTAGTTTCAGACATTAGCATGTTCAAACAAGCAAATTCTTCAGCTTTATTATTAGTTTTCACTCGTTAGGGTCCCTAGACAACATTGCAGACGTCCGCGATTCCCAAAATTGGGAATAATTCTTATTAATAATAATTAGGTAAATACATTTTTCTTTGGTACATTCCAACAGCATGTTTCGTGATTTCAGCTGTAAGCGCTTCGGCTTTTGTAAAATATAAGCAAGTTGTAAATTGGAAATTAAGTACTATAAAAGTTAGGCCCCTGAAATTACGACAAAAATATACTGTTCCCTATATTTTATACATAAATGTATGGAGCTCGATCATCTAGTGGTCACAAGCGCTACCGCTGTCATGAGGTCCTGTGTTTGTTGTAGATGTTCTACAGTTACACCTCTGCCCAACCTTTTGGGGAAACAAGACGTGATATTGTGTAAATATATGGAGCAGTTAATTTTTTTTGCGAAAGTTTTTCTGTGGTTTCCTATAGTTAAAGTTGTTCCTAATGATAAGTACCTACAATGATTTATTAAGAGGTTTTCAGTTATTGCAATTACAGTATTACACCACAAGGTGTAATACTGTAATTGCTGATGCTGGGTAAATACAATTTTCCAAGAAAACTAGGTTTGCATAATCTATGTAGGTATGCGTACCTATATCCACCGCTCATCGATCTACTCATCTCTACAGTTTTACGAAGAACCTTATTTCCTCACCTTTAAGCACATTTTCAGCTCAGCAGAAATTTCTCTCAGCTATTACCATACGTAACAGGGTTAAAACGTACATACTCGTCTAAGTGAAATAAAAAACGCGGTAAAAATCCCACATGGGAGTAGTTAGTGGCACTCCAAATGTCAACCGCTCTTAGCTAAGTAATCAGGTTTAAAATTCATGGGGTCAGAGTTAGTAACTACCCTAGGGTGTTTTATTGGGAGGGAAGTTATCTTTCACTTACTTAATCGGTTTTTTTCTTGAATAATTTCTCGCAATGTATGGAATGGAAGACTTAGCAGTATCTACGACAGTTGTGTTTTTAAGTCTTCCGACTTTGCAGGGCCAACATGGCCAGATATCGCACAGGACAGGGAGGTTTGGAAAGAAAAAGAGTAGGCCTTTGCCCAGCAGTGGGACACAATATAGGATTTAAAAAACATACTTCCGACTAGTAAATGATTTTTCACGTGATTATAATTTAAATTTCATTTTAAAACTAAGTACAAAAAAAATTTACGTAGCCTTTTCCCAACTATGTTGGGGTCGGCTTCAGTCTGCAGTCTGGATGCAGCTAAATACCAGTATTTTACATGGAACAACTGCCTATCTGACGTCCACAACCCAGTTACTGGTTGACACAATACCCCTTAGTAAGAAAGAAAGAAAAGAAAGAAAATATATTTATTTAGCACGGACAAAATACACACCAGAGAGAGACTGGTTGTCAGACTTTTGGGCTTCCGACTACCCGTAACAACTGTCAAAGATCTACGAATGACAGCCGGGACCAACGGCTTAACGTGCTTTCCGAGGCACAGAAAATTAATAAAATAAACAGCCCAAAATAGTCTGGTCTATGATGAGGACTATCAATCACTACCTGAATCATTTTGAAGGATATTGCTAATACATTGCTTCATATGTTTTAAAAATGTGTCTGCTCAACAACGGAAATAAAGCAATGAATGTTGTTGAACTGTCAAAATAAAAGCCATTGCTACTGATACTGTGTTATGCAATAACCCCGCTGTTCAAACTTCATTGATGAAAATAAATCCTGGAACCTCAAATGTAAAAATAAGTGTTCTTGTTGTACAGGGATCGGAAAATTTTACCTTTGGCTATAAATAGAAGCACTCATGAGAAAGATTGATCGAGTAAATGCCGTAAATAACGTTAACCGGTGGACACTATACCTATAGTCGTATAGGTAGGTAACCAAAATCTGGCAGTGTAACTCAGCCGTATTTTGGATCAGCGCGCTTTGAAACTAAACCCATTCGTTTGTGCCTAGGCTTACTTATTTGAAACCTTGATTGATGGAACTGAAACCTGTTTAAAGAGAATTTAAACATAGTTTAATTTAAACAAAGTTAAAAAATAACTACATTTTTTCTCTAAAGAATCGTGTAACAAATAAATTGTCACAAGTTTACGGACAATATCAAATTTTTAAGTTACTTAAACAGAAGAAATATAATCATTTGAACAAAAGAAACAAAAATTCCGGTAGGAAATAATCAAAGCTCTCATTATTGTGATCTCAGAGAGGAATCTTTTTAATAAGAAATTTGTCGTAATTCACCCCCAATGACTTTATTCACCCGATGTCGTCGCAAGTAATGTTAATTAGATAATTAAATTTCGACGTTTTCTGATGAAATGTTTAAGAGGAGTTTTCTTTTATCTTTTATCTTTCGAGTACCTGCTTGTCCTTTGTAATAAGTTTATAGTTAGTTAGTACTCTGACCACCAGACGTGAATTTTATATTTTCTTATTCAATGATAATGTAAGTTTACTCTTAGTAAGCTTTAATACCTATCTGAAATTTACTCAAAAATAAGTAAAGGCTAGAGAGATCTAGACTTATGTAGGAACCTACCTACCTTTATAGCTATTTTTTTTTATTGAGAAATGGGCCAGCCCTTGACCTCTATCTCGTCGTGTGGAAAGCGATGGATGAGGTCTATGATGGAACGAACAAACCTAGAAGATGCCTTTGACTCTTGCTTTGAAGGGTCAGCCTTCAAATTGGTTATACGTGTAAGGGAACACAGACGCTGGCAGAGAGTTCTACACTTTGGCCGTGCGCATAAATAAATGTGGATGGTATCTTGCAAAATGCAAAAACGCAAAAACTTAAGTAAATTTGAATTTCGCGGGCTACCTTATCGCAACCGCTGGAAAACCGTGACCATTCATCGTTTTCATAGAAAACCAAAACTTTACAAAACCCTTTCAAAAAACCAGTTAGACATTAGACATATTGAATACAATCAATTATTAGTGAATAAAATATCCTAAGATTTCCACACCTAACAGTAGTGTCAATAAATCATAGAAATAAGCAGTTAACCCTAGTGGCATCGTATCCGGCGGCAGTCATTAGGTCGTATCGAAGCGCTATATATCACTAATAATCCAGAAAATTGAGGATCGAGATAGTGTTGTAGCCTTACTTAATAACTACAATGTTCTAGCATTTATTTTCAGTTGGATCAGTAGAATTATTAGCAGTTAGTAACTTGTCTTTGGTTAATTGGTCGATTTGTCGTATTTGAAGTTAGTAAAAGGAAAAGAAAAAAAAAGAAAAAATGTTAATTCTGCACAAAAAAAAACGCAAATTTCCAAAAAAAATACATTAAATACACACAAAATAGTCAAAAGCTCTCAATCATATAAAAAGTACTGATTGGACAGACTAAGTGGACAGGTCCACTCAACCTGACGTGTGGTTCTTTCCTCAATGACCAATTTAGACACTAATCTACATGGACTTCACATGATACGAGTATGATACAAGATTATTTCTGGGCCCGTATTCCCATAATTTAGAACGTTCAAAATCTAGTCGCAGTCTCATCTCGGCGACAAACAAATGTCAAAAACTTGTCAAAATGTAGGGAAATTAGACGTATTTTTGACAGATTGAGACTGAGATCAGACTGTGAACGTTCTTAAAATTACGAGAATTACCTCTCTGGACTATATAAGTGGCTGTGACCTGAGTTTGTTTCGGCCTTTCTTCTCAGAGTAGCCAGATAACCTCATCTAGTTTTAAAAATATTATATTGCCGTGTAAAAATGTGACAAGTCTTTTATCATTGATTGACAAAGTGACAACACGTCATTTCCTTTAAAACCCATATCTAAATCTACGTGTCATAGTGATCGCTGAAGTCTTTTTGATGTCTTTGTTATGATGATGCGAGCTTAGTTACATAAGTTGCGGTAAGTGCTTGTTTTCTGTCAAACAGAATATATAATATATTTCAGAATCTAATGGATATTTGCATCACCACTGCTCTCAAAACGGTTAAGGAAAACTTCGTGAGGAAACCAGCATGTCAGCAGAACCAAAAATTCGAACCCGTGCAGCGTTTATTACTTAGCTACGAGCCCTTATTCTATACAACTTAATAGAAGTAAAAAAAATACTTTTTCGTTTTTTATTTCCAAAATCTTTCGATTCTGTCTCACAACAAAAATGTGTAAATCGACTGTAAAATCTCAGTAATCATGACAAACCGTCACAATAACAGTTGCCCCACTCATAATTACAAATACACAAAAAATACAATAATAAATATGTATAATAACTGTAATAAACCAGCCAAAATACCTCCATCCTTTGCATTGCTTAAGCAAGCCAAACACATCTGAAAATACGTTCCGTATGCCATTTGTAGTTAGTATTTCGGCTAAATTCTCGCCGGGTAGGTACACAAGTTGGTGGTTACTGTTCTGTAATAAACATAGTTTCTGTGCAGGTAACTGCTGGGACACACGGTCTCTGTGTGTCAACAATGAGCTAGGTCAAGTCGTGTTAGGTCTACTAAACGGAATTCGGTCTTATAACTAAACAAATATTTTTGAATTTTGAACTTTATTCCTACTTATGTAAAGTTCTTAACAGAAAACTGACAACTTTGTACCGGACTAAGTGGTCAGTTTTGTATAGAGAACTGTATTTGAACCCTCATTTGGTAATAAGATAAATTGAGTTTAAACTCTGTGAATTCTTTTTTGCGCATTTTATGAAATTGTAGATTTATTTTCTGTAGAACTCCATAATACTTATAAAGTATTCTAGGTTGTGCAGTAATTATAAATTGTTTATTTAATTATTATCTGATAAATCAAGTTAACAAAACTACATGGATTTTCGTTTATCAATAAATTACAGATAAAAGCTTTTCACAACCTTTAATGTTTAATCAAAAGTGAACGTATTTAAAAGCATATTATTGAGTATTATTTGAACTTTTGGTAAAATTACTTTTCATATTAAATATTCAGTTGAATCCATTAAATCTTCATTAAGTATTTCGTACTTAACTCTGTTCTATGACAATTTGTCGTCTATTCTTCCATTTTTTTTCTGCACACATGAATCGCACCACATACCTATGCAATAATTTCTAAAATGTTGTACGTACTAAAAGTACGTGTGTCCGAAAGGTAATGTCCCAGCTCCTCGTGGAAGTGGAATCTCATAGATATCTCGCAGTAGATTCCATACACCGGCGCCGTTCAGAGTAATTCACAACATTCACTTGTTTTCAGAACTCCACGGATTTATTTAAAATGACTGTTTCAGTTTTGCAATGTAAGTGTTTAGTTTTATACAGGGTTTTTCATTAAGAGCTCTCGAGCTTTGAAATGAAATAAAACAACCTGTTTAAGTGGTATTGCCACAATTTTGGTTTTATTTTAAAAGAAATTCAATGACATTATTTATGGAATATAATTTCAGTCAAATGGCCGCCGCGACTCCGCTTTAGGTGGTGTATTCTGGAGGACCGAGGACCAATTTTGGACGACATCTTCGCATAAATGGGGCTCAATTTCACGAAGAACGCGAGTTGTGTTGGCCTTCAGGCCGGCAATTGTCTGTGGTTTTTCTACATAGACCAGAGATTTTACGTAACCCCACAGAAAGTGTGGTGTTAAGTCACACGATCTCGGTGGCCAGTTGATGTCGCCACCACGCGAGGTGACGCAGTCCTCGAACTTCTCATCCAATAAATTTAATGTTTCCCGTGCTGTATGGCAAGTGGCGCCGTCCTGTTGGAACCACATGTTTGTGAGGTCCATACCATCAATCCTAGGCCACAAAAAAATTGTTATCATCGTCCGATATCGGTCGCCATTGACAGTGATCGCGGCTCCCTCCTTGCGCATCTTCGAAGAAATAAATAATAATAAATAATAATAAATCCCTGGACATTTCACACAGCACCATTTGTCCCAAGCTAAGCAACCTAATGCTTGTGTTATGGTAACAAGATGGCTGATAAACTACTTATATACAATTTTTTTTTTTGTAAATACATACATATTATAGATAGAAAAACACCCAGACTCGGAACAAATACATGTAGGTCATACAAATATTTGTTCCGTGCGGGAATCGAACCCGCGACACGCAGCGCAGCAGTCAATCGCTTAACTACTGCGCCAACCGTGCCGTCAAATAAGGCCGAATAATAAAGGCCGATGATTCCGCCGGACCAAAATCCACACCAAACAGTGACTTTTTCGGAGTGCAGAGGCACCTGATGAATCTCCCGTAGATTTTCGTCGCTCCAAATCCAGCAATTTAAGCCACTCAGCCAGAAATGAGCCTCATCACTAAAGATCATTTTTTTTTTCCGAAAGCAGGGTCAGCGGCCAAATTCTCTAAAGGCCAATCAGCGAATACAAGGCGCTGTCTGTGGTTGTTTGGTTTTAGCTCTTGAGTTAATTGAACTTTGTATGGGTGAAAACCCAAGTCTCGACGCAAAATCCGCCAAGTTGATGTCGCAGAAAGACTCAGCTCTTGCACACGACGCGGAATGGACTGCCTGGGGTTTTCTCGCACACTATCCCGAACGGCAACAATATTCTCCAACGATCTTGCGTTTCACTGACGTACAGGTACTGCTTCATCGATCACCGACCCAGTTGTCTCAAATTTATTCATTAAACGACGGATTGTGGACTCTGTAGGACGGCCATGAATGCCATAAATTGGACGCAATGCACGGAACGTTAGGCGAACACAGCACTGATTTTGATGATAAATTTTAACAATTTCTACGCGTTGTTGAAGCGTGTAACGTTTCATGGAAAAATGTCACGACAAAATCTGTATTCCCGCCAAATTTGACAGCTATCGCTTTACCAAGATTGCCGCTAAGTTCGAGCGTCCCTATTGAAAAACCCTTTAATTAAAGCTTCATTTCCTAAAAGTTGTTTATCTTTCGCTGTTTTTAATATTAAAGAGAATAACGTGAAATAAAATTTGTTCTTAGTAATAACAGCCGCACGGGTTCATCGATCAGGTTAAGCTACGCTTGCCGCGGGTGGTTCGTGGATGGGTGACCATCTTCACATGCCAAGACCCCTCCGTGTCTCGGAAAGCACGTTAAGCCGTTGATCCCGACTGTCGTTTGTGGATCTTTGACAGTCGTTACGGGTCATCAAAAGTCTGGCAACCAGTCCTACCAAGGGTTATCGTATTACCCAGTAAATTACCCAATAAGGCTTGTGGAGGTCAGATAGGCAGTCGCTCCATATAAAATACTGCATTCAGCTGCAACCGGACTTTATTTAAAATGTAATTTTATTGGCTGGTGCAATCACGCTGTGTTTTAAAAAGTGATTTGCCTATAGCATACCTATTGATTGACATGTATCATATTGGTTGGCCTAGGCTAGGAACAAATCTAAGCGGGCAAACTCGACATAACATCACACTCGTCATTCGGCTGAATGAGATCAGCGGGGTTATTGCGTAACGCACAATGGCAATACTTTTCATTTTGGCAATTGAACAACATTCATTGCGTTATTTATGTTGTCGAGTTGACGAATGTTGCAAGCATATTAAGCAATGGATTATGAATTTACTTCAAATCCTTCGGAATTTAATAGAAATTGTGTTATGCAATCGGGGTGCTGGTAACTACGGAGACCCGCGTTTTCTGCCCAATATTGTACTTCAGAGCATTTTACCGACAATGTAGCATAAGCATAATCAGCCCATAGATTCCCACTGCTAGGACCCAGGCCTTGTCTCTTCGAGAGGGAGTGGAATGTAAACCACCACGCGAGCCCAGTGCGGGTTGGTAGATGTCACATGTCTTCGAATTTTTGTTTCTAAGACATAGTGGTTCCCTCACGATGTTTTCCTCCACCGTTTTGAGCGCGGCGGTAATGAAATTATTTACACAAAGTAAAGTACTTGCCTGGGTTTGAACCTACAACTCGTAAGTCTGAGCCACCATTGCTCACGACAATTTATAATAGATGGAACGGAATTAGGCGCGCTAAATTCCGTCACGTATATCCGCTCCGATTTGTCCGCAGCCAAAATGCAGAATGCAGTCCACAAAACAGTCACGCTTCTTCCTCTAAACGTAGTGTTCTCGGGTTGAGCAAAGCTCTAATAGGCCTTCATTTGGGTAAATAAGCCGAATGCAACGACTCCCAGTGGCATTGTGTTTAAAACAGGGGAGATTTCAACAGCCACTGCTACACAAAGAGCCACTGCAGCTGGTGAATTGATACAAACAATATTGTTTCAACAATTTTGTTAGGTAATATAATTGAGTGTGTATTTTTGACAGCGGATTTATTTGAGTAACATAGTATAGAGTTTAAGGCTTGCCTTGCTTAGGTCTTGAAGCTTTGTCTGTAGTTCCAGAGCTGGGGGGGCAAAAGTTTAACTGGAAGGATTAAGGGGAGGCCTTTGCTCAGCAGTGTGACAGCGTCAATCAACTCAGCCTATCGCAGTTCACTGCTGGATATAGACCTCTCACAGGCTGCGCCACAACAGCCTGTCCGCCTTTCGCATCCAGTCTGTCCCAGCCAACTTCTTTATTCGGTTCGTGTAGCTCGTGGGACAGACAAAAAAAAAGGGTTTAAAAGGAGGTAATTTTATTAAGAAAAGTGTATCCATAAATAATAAGGTGCTTTGACGGCAAATCGAAACTTGAAAGATTATTTCAATTAAGCATTTCGTTAAAATTAGAAGCACGTCTACAGTAAAAGTTTACTCTACTTACAAATAAAAAACACCTGTTTTCGTTTCGACATAAAACTTCACTTTCATTGGTTGTAAATTCTTATACGGTAAGCTCTCAAAATACACCTAGTACTACTTTTATTCTTCACTTAAGAACATCCAAAAGTTTCAGACAGACGGACCAATATTTTTTAACTAGTTGGTCTATGTATAAGCTGCTCTTTTAACATCTGCTAGTTTTTCATTAGGCTCTCCATGAGCATTAGACACGGTGAAACACCATAACAATGGCGAAATCACGCCGGCGGCCACCGCTTGATTTACACCCGTTGCAGCTACACTAATTAACTGGCAAATTAATTATTATTGCAGCCAGGAAGCCCTGTAAAGCCTCCTTTCTGTGATACTATTCGTCATAGTTAATCAGTTAAGTGCTAGGGATCTGAGGTTTGATCGCGATCCGGAATATATTACTTAGACTTCAGGGTTTATTAAAAATGCTCACTATTAAACCTAAATCAACTTACGAAATAAATCCTTAATAGATGTTTATTCTATGTTTTTTAACAAATCAGCTATTGAATAAGCCAGTTTAACAAAAAATGAACAACGCAGTCGATACGCTACAGTGGCGGTTAATACAACAACAGATCAAGTGCCACACACTCGACCATAATTGTATGACGCCATTATCTCTGAATTTAGATGTAGTGTCGCGTTAAGCACCGATCGTATAGCTTAATTATCTCCCGTCGTACAGCAGCTCAGTCAAGCTGTGTGGATCCGCCGCGCCTGTTTATCAGCCGAAGCCTCTAAAGCGATTGGTTTTCGCATCATCTGCCTGATTCGCCAACTACGTACTCACATAATAGAGCCGTCACCGTTCACCTGGAAATATTCCAATATATTTTGCGGAGAACGTAAATATTTTCATCCGGACAGCATCGCGGTCAGTGCATCCAATTAATGCAGGCGTAGGGTGACGTCGCACCGTTTGTAAAAATCGCCGTCGAATGAAAACACATTGGCGGGCCGGTCGTACGGCGGAGAGCGGCCGCCATTCGCCCCGGGCACCGTCCCGCCATAATTATGACATAAAACCTGATAGTGTTCCGCTCACAAAATATATTATTTGCCATAATCATTATGAATAGATGTTATATACATAGGTACGCGTAAGTGCGTTCACGTGGGGCTTAAGTAGAACTTATTGTATGTAGGTATGTATAAGATTATGACTGTGTCTATAGACTTATTTAGGAGCTTACATTGTTATGTTTTGCGCATTCGAGTATGAGTCAGCTGTTCTATTTTCGGGATGTAAATGATGTTTATAAACCGGCTTCACCTTTTAGAAAGTTACTCTGTTTGTATCAAAAATGAGATATACTTAAACGAAAATGTGAATTGTAAATTATTATTGCAAATTTTCGTGTGGATTCCACTGTTGCCAATAAATCAAACATATTCTTCAATCAACTGTCAGAAACATGAAGATCAGGCGAAACAATATTTGTGAATTGTGCAGGTTCGGCCCGCGGCGGTCCGGCCCGTGTTTGCCTAGGCCGGCCGGCCATATTTGCCGTTGGTGTCGCCAGTGCCGGTCCCCACATAACCACTAATCATATTTTATGGTGCCCGCTTAACTCAAATATTCGATTTGGATTAAACGACGCACGGAAAAAATGCGACGCAATTTCCCATGTTTTATGAGAGATTGTAATTTAAGGAGTTGAATTAATTCTATCGATCGCGTCGATGTCATCGTAAAGTTCGTAATGCGGTCTTTATCGTGAACTAATGATCGAGTATCGTTCAACAGTTACCGTCGGATGGTATAGGATTAATAGCATTTTAGGCTTGTGCGTTTACTTTCGTGATTACCTACTATGTAATTATATACTTACATGTATTTATAGAATTACTCCACAATTTAGGTAACTGACCTTTCATCATTAAGCACATAAAATATCAAGTTAAACAAAAGCTTTTTTTGAAAATACTCTCCAAATTATTGAATCAATACAAACAATAGCTTACCAATGTGTACTGCGGAGTGGTACAGCCCTTTAATCCATGAAAATGTGTAATTGTCACGACACTATCCCACCATTTACGTTTGATATGCGAATGTTCCGCGTGACAACACGCGTAGCTTGTCATGCGTCACGTGACTGATAGCTTTAATATAGTCCCGTTGATTATCCAGCCGAGCGGAAACGCCAAACGGTAATCTAGATTTAATACCACGGCTCATCGCGGCTCGGCCTGCCTCGGCATTGTCCTTGTGCCTACGCACTACGTGTGAGTACCTACGCCCCGCCTGATAATTGAACTGTCTGTAAGATTTCATGTGAGAGTTCGTTGCGTATTGACAGATGACAGCTGTCAGTGTTCTCGATTACGACCATCTTGATTAGCAAACAGTTCATTTTAAAATTCGAATCGTAAAGGTTTTCGACATTGTAATTCAATGAAACAGCATTCTAAACAGTTACATTCTGTATTCGAAAAAAAATCTTTTAAAAGCCGATAAATTCAAAACTAGAAGCTGGAGTTCGAATTTTAAAATGTCTTTTAAATAAAGTTAAAGCGGATAGTGGAAGTTGGAAGACTTGAATAAAAATAGCAGCCAGTGTTTGAGTTGTCTTTTAAATTGCTTGCTTAGGCAGAACTAGGGCTAGGCTACAACATCGGGTCATTTATTATAATTAGCGTGGGCGACTAACACAATACAATTTTATTTGTTATTTCGTCACCGATCCCGAGATATTTTATGAATTTATTTAACTTGACTCTTGCAGGTTTCCTTTTCACACCCCCTTTTATTTATAACGGTACACATAAATTTCGATGTTTAATACTCGTAAATGGAAGGTCTGAAAATACCGGGTGTCCACTCAATATTTTTCATATGAATCACAGTTAAAAAGTAATTTAAAACCATTTTCAAATGCCGACGAAAACATTGTGTCAGACGTAATAAAGCTGGGAATAGCATTCTAATGAATGATATTGGTCCTCCTGTGGGATTACAAGTTAATCCTCTTGAAACGGAACCAGTGGCGGGGGAGTGCGGTCTGCGGGACGCTACGGTAGGTAATAAAATTCTTACGTCATCAGTGGACCGACGGACTGCGGGCTCAAGGTATTACCGCCTCATCTGCTTTGTTTTTTTTTTTATTTAACTCACGGATCATTTCCCCCGAATTAGCGAAGTTGAATTTTGATTCCGTAAGGCAGCGATTACTTTAAATTAGGAATTGCTAATTAGTGACTCCAATGAGACGGTCCCAACTGCTAATTCTTGCCTCCTGTTCTTTCTTCCTACTTTAAGTACTGAATTTCAGCTCTCAAGCCTGTTAACTTTTCAGGAATATAAAATATACTGTAACGACGTTTCTAGTCTCGTTTCGCACAATGCATATCCTGCACGGTAATAAAATCTCAAGGGAAAGCTAAAATAAAATTATTACAAACCTGAGTCACCGGCTCACAGCGCGGATCGTGACATTTCTCGCTCACGATATTCAGTCGTTAGGCGAGATTTTCTTCTCGCAACCTTTGAGTAAACTCTTTTTACGAAGAATTCCGCCAATGTCTGTTCCTTCGTTGCTTCGTCTGTACAATGACATTACTTCAAACCGTAAACCAAGCGTAATAGTTGACACTAGTAAAAGCTTTCGAGGTCGTGGATATAAAAAGAAAACAATATTAGTGTTGTGGTTCGGGTGGCACATTAATATACATTTGGCTGCGGAGCCGCGGGTGGGCCGACGGGGCGGCCGTAGTTTCATCACAAATTGAACAACAAAATAAAATTAGCTAGCCTTATTTATTTCAGTTACTCAGCCATTACAGGTGAATTAGGTTCACGTCAGCGTAAGCCCGCAGTGACAATAGTCGCTCCGAATTAATCGAAACAACAACAGCGTACAAAGCCAATTTGAAACCAGACGAAAGCATTACGTTCTTAATAAAAGGGTGGTAGTGAAGATTAATGTTTTCGTTATTTTCTCTCTATCACATCACAATACTCAGTTAATTAGTTTAAATAACAGTGTTTCGCCAGACGCGCAAACAGAGACCCTTAATGAAGGCAACCAATTCTCGGGGCTGAACCGAAACGGTCTTTCATTTCAGGCTTAAAGGCGCAGGGCGGCGCAATACGCTGTGAGTTTGCCAAAAACAAGCCCAATAACGGTCTGGCAAACAGTACAAATGATGCGTTAGTGACAAAACGACGTACAGGCGACCCTCCCGTGCCGCGCGAGCAGCGGAGACAGACGCTGACGAGCACGACGGGAAACAAGACAGGTTATTATCTCCCAACGAGCCAAAACACGTCAAAAAACCTCGGATATTTTCCACACGTCCTCGGGTATTCACTGGAGACTGGAAAGGAAAATTAGTTACTGACTGAGATTCCTTGTTTTTGTCTGAATGCGTTGCGTGATTTTCATTGTTAAGAAATAACAAACGCCACCTTTGAAATTGAAGTACGCGCTCTGAATATCAAGGAGTACGCCACTACGCACACGTCGCACGAGACACTCTTGTTTAGGATCCGGTAACCCCGAGTGTCCCGCTACTTTTAAATTAAATTATTTCCTCTACGTCTTTTGTGGTGAAGCTACTTCCACTACTTGGAACGGAAAAAGTAAAACGTGATAAAGTCAGGTTAGCAGCGGGTCTGTGTGGAAGCAGTGGCCGCAGAATGTAATGATATCCTCTGTCGCATATTTCGGAGCAGACCGTTGTTCCCGCGCTGCCGCTTTGTATTCTTTTGGTTAATTTTTTGCCGGATTAATTTGTCTGCGTATTCAAATTGCAAATTGTGAGATAAAAGGATGACCTTTTTACATTTGTTTTGCGAAAGATCCGGGATTTTTCCCGAAAAATATTGGTATGAAAATGAAGCTGGAACGAAAATAATGTGGTGTTAATTTTTGAAAAATATGGAGAGTATTTTGGATTTTTTTTAGAATATTTTGTTGGTTACGATATCAGAACACGGCTCGACACAAGCAGCAAGCAGCGTCGGGCTTGATAGAGGGTGACATTTTCTTAACTTACGGCATTCTCTTACCGATTCAATATCCTTTTTCTATTTTGTTCGTGAAGCATATCGCGCGATCCTTACTCTATATTCACGTTTGAGTTTTCACGAGATATGAACAAAAAATACAAACACTTTATAATATTTTCACAAACCGAGTTGCAGATAATTTAAAGCCCTTTATTCAACGAATGATACAAGTAGCAGCAGGTTAGTTTTGTTTTAGTGCAGAATGGGGAAAACGGATTTAAACTTAAAAAAGTATGAACGTAATATGTTCACGACAAAGATTTTTATTACGCACATAATCTGAATTTCGCTTGATGTTAAACGCAGGCCTGGGGCATTTTTTGAATATTGATACCGGACCTCTGGTTTCTACGCCATTAGTCTTCCAAATTGCCCATCTTTCAAACCTAAATATGTACTACAACCCGAAGTAAATTATTAGAATGCGTAAAAGGGACGCACACAAAGATTAATTCCGCTACCCATGCACGCACATTGTATTTAGGTTAATATATTCTAATACATAATGCGGAAAGTTATAATCTCCGAAACGCAATTGTTGGAATAAATAAAACAACAAAAAGGAGGCGTCATCCTCTTTGACTTTTATCAAAATTTACTTCAAATGGAGTATAACAAAACAGACGCAATATTCTATTGTACCGATTGCTAAATTCTTACAAGGAGTATTTTCAATTCGGCACCGCTCAAGCAAGTGGTGGAGGCGCCGAGCCGCGCTCCCTCCCTATATTTTCCTGTATATTTTTTCCCCTCTCTATGAAGAAGTCATAAATCACGTGGATGTAAATCTGTAGCATCCAGTTGCGGATGAGTGACGCGCCATTATCGCTAGCCGGCGGAGGCCCGCCACAGGCCTAAAACTTGACGCCGAGCTAAACTTTTAACTCCGACAATCCATTTTATCCGTTGTAGCTTACTATCATAACTTGAATAATAGTGAGTTTAATATCATGTTGATTGTAGAGAAGACACCGGTTGAACTTGTGTTGAACTTAGCTTTTGATAATCTTGAAATAATTAAGTAGACCTAAATTAACACTTTGGTAGGAGGACAATATTTAAAGTGATTTTAATCATGAACTGATGACGAACCATTTTTTCTAGAACCTTTTTAGGACTTTTCGACTCGTGATTTCGTAATTTGATGAGAACCTAGTATGCATAATAATATATATATTTTTAATACAACAATGGCCGGTTTAAGTAAACCTAAATTAATACTTCATAGGAGACATAATATTATTTATTTATTTATAAAGGTACACCAACAGCTTCTGTATACAAAATATCAAATAACAGTCATGGGCTTATACAGTTGTCAATAACAGTTGAACCAACATTCTCAAATACAGTGATAACCTAAGGCAAGACGAGATGTATAAAAATGAAGTGGTGACAAGCTATATAAACTGAAAATGACACAAGAAATAAGTTACAAAGGTTGCAAGAAATACCTCTATAATATATTTAAAGAGATTTTAATTATTATAGGTAACCTGATGACGAACTATTTGTTATAAGAACCTTTTCGGGACTTTTCCACTAGTGAATTCGTGATTTGATGGGAACCTAGTATGCATAGTAATTAAAAAAAAATAATACGGCAAGTATTTTGTTTTTAAAAAAATTTACTGGTCCAAAAATTTACCTATATCCATCTAACAGAATTTTCTCTAAACAATCTATTACAAGATCATATGCAGAAAAACTACAAAATCTCCTGTCTCGCTGAACATAAACATTAATCTAATAAAATAATGGAACGTCACACACGGAGATTTTGTTTGTGAAGTACGTTATTGTTCGTAATAAGCCAACACGTCTCCGGACTGCCACATCCATCATATTCCCGGAGTCATGACTGCGTTTCTGCGACCATCCGTCACGCGCTCTGATGATCTTTGGGCCAAGATTCCACTTTGCGAAAGATTACTCACAGGTGAGCTATGGTGGAGTGGTTTCGTCGAATTGATTTGATATCTTAAAATCATAATACCAACCTGCAACTGCAGGGCAAAGGATTGTTCTGATACAAAGAAGGCACGAGCATTGATATCATGATGGGTTGGCAATTTCAGAATTGGGTTTCATCATGTTAAGTTGAGAAAAGAAGTTGGTAGATGCTATTGGTATGCCTTTAACGTCTAATACTTTAGGAAATAATTTT
This sequence comes from Apamea monoglypha, assembly GCA_911387795.2. Classification (NCBI taxonomy): domain Eukaryota; kingdom Metazoa; phylum Arthropoda; class Insecta; order Lepidoptera; family Noctuidae; genus Apamea; species Apamea monoglypha. Next base: position 12,249,553 of record OU426921.1, read on the forward strand.
AAAAGCCTTACGAAAAAGTGACAGGTAATATAGAAATGGAAGTATCAAAATCAATCTGTTTACAGTCACATACAATTTATATAAAATTAACGTCAATGTTTCTATAAAACGACTCGTATTTATTGTGTGGAATTTTGACTAGCCTCACATAGGATAATGTACTATTTTAGAGGATGACCGCACTTATGTTATTTTGAACACCGTATACCTAAGTATGGTACGGTAAGTACGGTGTTCATAATAATATAAGTACGGTCATGCTCTAAAATAGTACATTATCTTATATGAGGACTACTTTCACAAAAAACGCGACAGTACAGTTTAATATACTTTTCGGTTTCCGGTTTTCTAATGCCCACTTTTCTTCATCATATAAAAAGAAATTTTCGTTGTTCATTTTCCTTAGATAACTCAATTTTATCAAATGTTCAAAGCGTCCTATGTACAATAAATGTCAAAAGCTGATATACCTGTTTATTCTGTAAATCATAGTGAGTTAGTATAATAAATATTTACACGATTTTCTTTTACTTTCAGGTAAGGCGAAAATCTATATACATAAGATTCTGTTCATACAACACTGGATGAGACGAGGTAAGTAAATAATACTTATGTTAAGAGAATATATTACCTGTCACGTTTTGTTATGTCCTATATTTTGGACTACGGCTATTATTTTATCTAAATATTCTTAAAGCTTTAAAAATAGAAATGACAGCACGTCAAGCCGTTGGTCCCGACTGTCATAGTTACAAACCCAAAAGTCTGACAACCAGTCTTTATAAGAGGTAAGTACAGTGTTACCCAGTTACTGGGTTGTGGAGGTTAGATAGGCAGTCACTCTTTGTAAAATTCTGATATTCAGCTGCATCCGGTTAGACTGGAAGCCGACCCCAATATAGTTGGGAAAAGGCTAGGCAGGTTGACACTTGTGTAAAATTGGAATCAAAATTGATACATTTCATTGAAGCTCTTTTTTTCTGAAACAAAATCGAAAAAATACAAGAAAACTGCTAAAGAAGTGCTACAAGTAAATACTCGTAGTCTACCAAATCTATTTAATATTACGTCAAGTCATAAGTTTAATACCGAAGAAACGTAGCTAATTCCGTAAATTACGTCCGTCAACTTGTCAGCAGCGTAAATTTAATTGGTTCACAGTTTTAAAATTTACAGTTGTACCTCTTACGAGTAACAAGTACCGTTCAAAAGTTGCCAGAAATTGTAACTTAATCAAATTGGCCGTGGTCGACGTTAAACCTATTTTGTGAACAGACTTCACCTCAGTTAAACGGGTTACTTTAAATAGCACTTTAGCTAAGAAATGCTAACTTTTATATTTGCATTTATTATATTCATCTGTTAGTATAGGAAATGAGAAAGTCTGTAGTAAGAGAGCGTCTATTTAACTGCGCAAAGTAAGTGAATAAAGGGAATTAGTTTTGCAAAGATAGTTCTTAAGACGTCCATCGCTGACTATGTTTGTATGTAATCTGTGAGAAGCTGCTGCTCACTCATCTATTGAATTCCTTGTTCACTTTTAAATACTACCCTATTTATTATTTCCTTCATTTCATTATTTACATAAATTATATTTTTCAATATTAGAATATAAAAAATATAAAAAAAATTGTAGCCCATCGGTATCGGGAACGGGGTCCAAGCTACCGGTGGTCAGGGCTGCAGAGAGAGGAACCTCCTAACAATGCGGGCCGTGTCTAGAAGTACCGCTTTCTGAATCAAGCCCTTGATTCAGCTGCCCAACGAGAGCCTCCTCATGTGTTGGTCGAGGCTCTTTACTATTATTATTATAAGCCTCTGTTGTCCCACTGCAGGGCAAGAGCCCTCTTTTCATTTTTCCCGGTCTACTGCGATTGTGGGCCAATCCTTGAAGAAGACCTACGCTATATACTAAGCATTTTTTACATCTTATAATCTTAAATGGCCCATTTTAAGCACTTGGCCGATCTTAGCAGAAATCTTTTCAAGACATCCTCGTTCATCTGTCCTTCTGAACTTAACACAGTTGCTTTTTTAAGACTCGTACTAGCTTATTCTTCTTTGCCTTTCCATGGCTGAAAGAAAGTAAAGTCAGAGAAATTATTTTTGTTTTGCGCTGGTTTACTTATAATTTATTTGTTTATTGTGTGTATAGATAACTAACCATTTACATTAGATACTAAATTTATTGATTAAATTTAGCAATTTAACCTTTAACTTAATTGTCCGTATATTCCAACTGTCATTTTTTGACAGTTGGATGAAATGGCTACACTGCAAATAGACGTCGGGTGTAACTTAAAAAATAATCTCAACGCCTAGCCTTTTGTAGGACTACCGACTTCTTTACTTAACTTTTTCTAAAGGTACCTAATGTTTGACCAACAAATGGCTGCATTCTGAAAAAAACTGCCACATTTTCACCTCCCCCCAAGGTTCACGACATACTTTCGCATAATTAGGTCAATTAATTATTTTTACGATGAAAATTATACAGTAATACACTTAGCACGCGGTCGTCCTGTAGAAATATTAGTTTTACAGGGCAGAGTGTAATATTATTATCAACAAGCTGACCCGACAGACGTTGTGCTGCGATTTTTAGTTTGTAGAAAAATCCCATAGTAAAACTTTCAGGTTTTCTCGAATTTTCCGGGCAATTTTTCTCTCCATATAAGCCTAAGGACTAAGGACTATTATAAACATTTTAAACGAAAAATAGCCAAATCGATCCAGCAGTTCTCAAGTGATGCGCATACCAACCAAGAGCATTGAATTTTTAGGGTTTTGCACCCAAACGATACCAACGGAACCCTATTACTAAGCCACCGCTGTCCGTCCGTCCGTCTATCTATCAGCGGGTTGTATTTACCTTAATAGGTAGACAGTTGACATTTTCAGAATGTGTATTTCTATTGCCGCTATAACAAGTAATAAAAATTAAATAATGTAAATAATTAAAGGACAACATACAAGAAAGCACGTTAAGCCGTTGGTCCCGGCTGTCATTCGTGGATCTTTGACAGTCGTTACGGGTCGTCAGAACCCGAAAATCTGACAACCAGTCTTACCAAGGGGTATCGTATTACCCAGTAATTGGGTTTACCCAGTACTTTGGTTGTGGAGGTCAGATAGGCAGTCGCTCCATGTAAAATACTGGTATTCAGCTGCATCCGATTAGACTGGAAGCCGACCCCAACATAGTTGGGAAAAGGCTAGGCAGATGATTATATCAACTTCATGATCCAACGTCCTTATATTCTACGCTTTTGATAATCATTTGGAATGCACTATACTTCTATGGTTACCATAAATAAAGCATCGCTACTAAAATTGCGTTAATTTCTATAGCATGTCTACGAAAAAGCCAATTATAATTAATAGCAACAATAAGTCCTCCGGAAGTTACCGAGCGGTAGTTACGGGGTGCGATTTCCGGGTCGGAATAAAATCGAATGTTCTGTTCGGAAAATTGTAATGGTGGCCTCCAAAAGTTAGTTAACATTATTCCACTTCAGCTGTGATGCCACATTATGATTTAAAATTTAAAAAATAATCAGGTACCCCCTTTTTTTTCTAGTGGGAAATCATCAAATGACCGCTGACACTCCCTTCCGCTCTGGGTGGAGCGGAAGGGAGTGTCAGACTCTTACTGACTAAAACTCACCCATGTTCCTTCCTTCGCCCTTTATGTTCCGGGGTAGCGGTCACCCTTTCGGACAATCCCGCTGAATCAGGTACCCCTAAGGGATTACTTCATTATTTTATGATAAATCAAACGTAGTTGAATTAGTCAATAAAATGTTATAGCAGTTCAAACATTTGGATCACTAGAATTTTAAATCATAATGTGGTGTGTCAAAGCTGAAGTTGAAAAATGTCAACTAACTTTTAGAGGCCGCTGTACATAGTGATACTGAATAACTCCCAATGGCATTATATATACTCGCAAAATAGAAAATGTTCAGGATCGTCTCTGGTACAGCAACGCACCTGTTATTTCTTTGATTTGCAGATGTCCATAATTGGTGGCAGGGACTCCTTACAATAAGTAGGTATACTCCTTTCAGAGTAATTTTACCTGTGACAACAACAACCCAACCGTAACCTTATTATAACGACAGTAAAGCTCTGTGATTTGGCAGAGATGCTAAATCAGAGATATTCCACTTAGAGCACTGATTTCAACGACACTTGACCGAACGGCACCTAAGCTGTTCTACTAAATGCACTGAAATAAAATATGGATAACAAAATTGAAAATAATATTAATAAACTGTTCCACCGAACCGCTCTTATCAAAATGTTGTTTCAGTGCGGTTAAACAGCTTAGGTGCCGTTCCGTCAAGTGCTGTTGAAATAAGTGCTCTGAGTGGAATACCTCCAAAATCAGCGGTAAAAAAACTGCGAAGGACTGTAAGCTTGATTGCCATATATGTCATGAAAAATAGAAATCAGAAATCTCTGCCTATCCCTAGTCACAAGGTCGTTTGATACAGTCCTAACATGTTATTGTCAACTACTTAAAAATGCAGTTATTTACCAGGTGACTCCGTTATATGGTGCATTGCATGTCGAGCCATGCCATAGCGTGCATTAGCCAACCCATGAATTTGCCCCCCGCTATACTCGTAGCGTGAGCGCCGCTACTTAACTTTAATATTTCTTGTAAAATTTCTGATTTAATGAACTATTAAGGAGTGCTATATTTTCGTAACCTAGGAACCATAGAAAACACTAAAATGAAATTTGAAATTTTGTTTGTAGTCAATTAAAATAACGTTGTTATTAATGGCGTAAAATATGTTTGAACAGTCGGTGATTAATTAAGTTATAGTAAACACGTAGGTACCTATTTTACTCGAAACTTTTGTTTCAACTTAAGACTTGAAAGGCACTGTAGTTTTACTCAGTATTTTATTCAACATTTATGTTATTGTCGGTTTTCAGAAAAGCAGGTAAAAGAAATACGGAATAAGAAAACTTGTTTCTAAAACCCAATCAAAATAAAAAGAACCTTACAATACAAAATTCCAAAAACCCTTTCTTCTAATTATTTTCGTGTGCCGAAAACATCAAGGAAGGCAAAGCACATAATTAAAACCCGCAAAGTAAAACTAAGCAAAAGTGAAATATCACACACGAGAACTTATGAGCTTAAGTACCAGACTTATGGTACTCACGAAAATTAGTCCTTGCATTCATTAAGGCTAGCTAGGAAATAAAAACAGAGTAATGGCGCCTGAAATACTGACGGGATTTAAAGGACGGCTGTGTTTGTCTAAGTGAAGGTGTCCCTACACGGGCAACTAAACGCGACCATGAAGTTATCGCGCAATACCGAGCAACTTAATAAAATTACAAGATTGTATTGATGAGAGGATGAATGAAAGGCGATTAACTCAAAGTGAGCGATGAAAGATGTGAGTGGAAATGAATTATAGTGACGTTATCAGAGATATTCGCAACCAGCGTGCGTGTATGACCAAAGGTATGAACGTAAAGGAAGCAAAAGGAGTATGGAAGGATCGTAGCAGGTGACAGGTGACGTTCTGTAGTTTCTGCCTACCCCCATGGGAAGAAGAAGGCGTCAGTTTATGTATGTATGTTTCCAAGATTGTAGCAATTGTTCATAGAAATACCTCCATCACGTGGAGCGACTTAATATACTACGCATACGCATTGGATGTTAAACAATTCACTTTGGCGACATGTAGCCATCTTACAGAATTTATGGAACCATTCAGATAACAGAATAGAATAGTACACATTTATTTGCTATGAATGTAGGCACATAATAAGTACTTATTGCAAAAACAATTCTTGGCAATTAAAAAATATTGCTCCACTTATTTCTCCACTACCGCAGGCAATAATTGCTGAAAAAGTTGCCCGTGTAATCGCAGCTTTAACACTGTGACCTTTGGAGCTAAACTGAGTTACTTATAGCATGTCGTTGTTCTGCAATGGAAGAAGATTGAAAATGTATATTTAATTTTCGTTTAAAGTGTAAGTCATTTCATTACAGTCTTTGCTGTGAACTATTTCAAAGAGTTTTTATTGCCTACCGTGTTTTGGGAAAAGCAATTGTTTTTGTGATTGCTTGGGTTTAGTTTGATTCGTAAGTAAATTGTCGGGCAATCGTGAATATAGGTCGACTAGTTCGACTCGAAAATAGACTATTCGAGAGCAGGTTTAAAAAAAGAAAGAGATTGTCGATTGTAGTAGATTATTAGGGATTTCTGAAAAAAGGTTGTTGTTCATCTCCTTGATAGTCACATTTAATGTGACAGATAAAAAACAAATGTAAGTCATTAATTTTACGATGTTTGTCGAGAATTTACAAGATACACCTACCAACGTAAATAAAGAATCCCGCATCTCCAGCCAAAAATCCATTATCCCCGTGTATATCATAAATTACCCGACATTACACCGACTAATAAATTATATCAGGTTTGAGCGCCAGTATTTACCTCTCAATTGATAATATTATACGTACTGGAAACTTTTTACTAAACCATAAACGAGTCATAATTTCATGAACGGAAAACTGGAAAATGCACACGAATACTTCTTAAAGGCTGAATGACTGATGTCAATAGGTTGGAAAATGATAACAAAAGTTTGAGCATCTGAACCTTATTAGTTATAATATAAACTTGCACGAGTTATAACATATATTAGCACTAGTAATAACACTGCAGAAGTTGGGTAACACAGAGATGAGCAACCTCAGCAGCCGGTTACCATTTTTGTGTCGTAAAATCTTAATTTTGGAAAGACTTAAAAAGAAAGAAAAGTATAAGTATGCGCGAAGTATTAAACAGCGCTTACGTAAGCAAGATCCTCTCGGAATGGACGAAGATTTGCATGTTAACTCAGTTTTCATAAGTAATAGTTTAGTTTAGTTGAAATAACCCCGCCAACTTGGTTCGGAACGAGCCAACTTGACGATTACTCACAAATATTTAGAATGTAACGAATAGTTGGAAAACTTATATTAGTTTTAGGGGCAGATGGTACGTACTATTGTAATTTATAGTAGTGTCGCAAACATGTAGATAGTGGAAACACTTCCTTACAACAAACCAAGCACACCCCTCCGTGAACTGTTAAGTAAATACATGTGGCAAACAAAAGTTTGTATAAAGCTGTTAAATTTAAAAGGGTTAATGATATTTCTTGGTAGCAATAAATAACTTACAAATTGTTAAAGGTGTCCCGGGGGCACAGACTGCGCCCCGCTGACGATTCGCGGAGGAATAAGTTTTTCCACTCAAACTTTATTCGCACCTCAAGTTGCACCATCTGTCTGCTACTCGCAACTTATATTCTTGCTTCAAATGATTTAGTTTGGGAGTACTCTTTCAGAAAATATTTTCTTTTGTTGCTCCTCAGACGTATGAATGTACAATGGCTGGCTCGACGTCGGTACGTTTTCTATACTGACAACAGGTTCACAGGAGCCATTTTGAGATTTACACAATCACATTTCACTATTACCTGCTGGGGGAATATATTGTTGTATCTTGTATGAATACCTGATACAAGACTCGTGTGACGTCAAATACCGCGGCTGATCTTGTATATCGAAGATTTTGTTATACACAACGTGTATGACTCGCAAAGACACGCAGAGGCAAAGAATATATACTGACATTACGAAACAGACAGATTTGCAAGAGATCCCTAACAAAACATTCTCTGCTATAAAACTATTTCAGTTTCAGTGCACTTGTTGTTTCAGTACGAGTTCCGGAACAGATCTAAAGCACATAACCTACCTTTCAAAAGCAACTTTCTTATTCTCTCGTAAGTGAAAACAACAAAATGATTCCCCTAAACTTGATACAGACACCAATAAATCTAGCGTCGAGATAAGACTCAATAAAGTTGCCGGTGGCTCGGGCCTGTCATAATTTTAAGAGCGTTCATAAATCCATCAATATTTAAGCTCTCAGACCACAATATTTTTCTTCGCGGCGAACAAGCGCGAGGTGCGTCACACACTGCCACATAAATTCCGATAATCCCTGGCCTGTGCACATCGTGCTGCTGCTTTACTGTATTCATGGCTATTATTCATGTGTTTGCTTTGCGGGCGGACGCCGCCAAGACCTAATAATTCGAGGGTAATATCGATGTACTCAACGTTTTACCGACGTACGCAAATGTAGCTCACTAAACGCTTTTTAAATTAAGTCTTCCCACGTCAAAAACCAACATGGAAATTGTTTTTCTTTTCAGTAGATTTAAAAAAAATAGCTGGTTGTTTATGGTTAAATGAATGGTGACAGATATCTAATGACGAAGTATTATTTTACGGATTGGGCATGATGTCTTCTTTTTTTAGAAAATTGCGGAATTTCCATGACCTTTCTTTGTGTATTGTCAAAACCTTCCACAAGATTTAAAATTCAATGTTCTTTTTTATCTTGATAACGGATGGATAATTTGCTATTTTCATCCAGATTTTCATGTGAAAAACTTACCTGAAAAATATATTTCGATAAAATTAAATGTATGAAGATAAAAAGTACCTAATATTTTTAGGAAACGTGCCGTTTATACATAATGTGAGGCACATAAATATTTTCTATGTCGCCCATGTCCCAGCAACAAATTGCGAATAATCGTCATGTGTTATGAAGTGTCGCGGGTGTGTTTGCATTCCGCGGGCGGCGCGCGTCTCCGAACAAATTGTATTAGACGATGCCAATACGTGACCCTAAGAGAAATTCACGCAACAACATGTGTACAACGACGCCATTTTGGTTTTTTCGATATGAAAATTAGGAGCCCTCCTGCGTGTTTGTCAGTTTTAGCACGAATTCTCTCGAAGGGGAATCTCTTTTTTTCGCGTATGTTAGTATATTACTTACGTACTTACATTCGTGCGTGTCTACGTCAAATGATTTTATGATGACTTTATTATTTCGTGTGTGTTTATTATTTAAAATTATAATTTTATTAATTTTAACAGGCAACACAAAGATATTTTTGTTTTAACGAATACCCAAGACTGATTTCATCTACCAACCCAACGAGGTGTGCACTTAGCAGAAAATCTGTGCCAAACTCATCAAATTAGCAGAGGTACAAAGGCAGTTTAGAAAAGAAACTTGGAGGATTTAATGCGTAACAAAAACATTGTTGTAATTGTATTATTCCGAGAAAAACAAATATCTTAAGCAAGCTAGTAAACCTGACTAGGATAGCATAAATATGTTGAGCATGGCGGCGGTAGATAGCGGAATATTTATCGCTTATGGTGCCCGCCGTTATTGGATTTGTCTTTTCGTCGTTTAAGGCGCACGGTGATGTGTTTCAGGCGCACGGTGATGTGTTTATTCAATTTGCTGCCGTGGGAAATATTGTTACCTGCCTTCCGCCGTTTACTGCTGTCGACTACACTCGTCTCACTATAGTTACCTTGGGATAATGTTGGGGATGTCGTGAAGCGTTGCACCGCTATGAAGCAGTTTTATGCAATGAGCAAGTTAAGCCTTTTAAGCTATCTGTGTTTTAACTCACTCGTAATTTCTAAAGTCTCAAACCGTAAAACTACATGAGCGCATATTAGATTTCGGGGTAAAGACCTTTCCCAAAAATTCACAACCTATTTATAAATTTGCAATTATTGGCCCTAAAGAAAACACACAATATATCAATCACCGTGACAATATCGCATTCAAAAACATGAACATTTAATCAAATCAAACATTCCCAACTAGTTTACAACACGAGAACCATTTACGTCGTGATGAAATATTGAAAAGTATCGATATATCAGTTGGGTGGTATCAACCAAACATTTTCGTTATGGATGCGGTGCATTTGTAAACAATATTCATCGAGTTTTGAGTGCGGACGGACGGACGGATGGATGGACGAGCCGGCCGCGTGTCGCCGTCGGCTGTCTTTAATTTTATATAGACTGTTGTTTGCACACCCAAAATGTTCATTCCCAACGTTCCGATTCAATAAATTTGTACATATTCGATGACAAACATTATCTGACTTTGTTAACATATGAACGTTACCTCGCATCGTTTCATCTGTTGACCTGTCGACTGTTGTGTGAATGGCAAACTATGATTAATTAAATGAGCCCCAATTTACCTTTTTAATAGCACAAGTTTTTTCTTTCCAATAATATCGTTTTCTAAGACGATTATATACTTAGAACGGGAAAAACTTGCGTGATAAAACGCAGGATTAGTAAACGGGATCTAAATATAATCTAAACTTTTACCACTAAAACAAAATTCGTATCGTCGTGTTTTGTATTTGTATCGTCAATTCTGGTTTAAACGGGAAACTCCGGGATACAATCCGAAAACTCCTCACATAACAGGGCTTTTAACGAGACCTTTTTCGTGAAGTAACTAAAAACAGCCCCCACAATGATCCATTATCTTCTCACGAGGACAAGTTAGCGATCTCCTTCCGTCTATTTTCACAAGTAATAACTAAATTTATCGTCAGACTTTCGGTCGTCGTCGTTGAGTCTTCCAATATCAGTGTTAGTTGTGCAGTCGGGTCACGCGCGGCCGGGCGGTGCGACGGTGGCGGCATCGCGGGCGGTGGGCGTGCCGTCGTGACGCTCTGGTCGGCGACGCGTCATTAAAATTAAGCATCATTACTCTTGTAAAGCGAGTCGCGGTGTACCGGAAGGCGGCGGCGTATTGGGAAGTTTGTCGCCTCCTGACAGCTGCTAATCCTCCGCTTTATTGCTGTTCTAACAAATGATTCCCCGCTGGCGAGGCGACGTGACGCCCGAGATGTGTCGCGTGTCGCTTCACACCCACATGCTAATATAGAGCCTCCCTTAACAAATTAACTTGGCCCCCGTTTTATTTTATGTTGTACTGAAACTGCGGAATGTAAACATAGATACACCTACCTACTGACACATGCAGAGTCACATAATAAAAATAACATATAGGTTTTAGTTCAGTCTGACATCAAGAAAAGTCAAAGAAAAATTCCGCCATAAAAAGTACACCCGTAAAAACTTTAGCCGCTGCGGTGTTGGCTTTGAGGTGAATAAAGTGAAGAGAGAAAGTATAAATATTCATTCAGAGAAAGAAGCCACGCACAGTAAATATAAACTTTTATTTCAGTTCACCATTAGTAAAGCGAAGGGAGACGCATTGAAAATTCGACTCGCGACTTCTAATTAGAGAGGTCACGGCGTCCTTTCTTTCCGAGTTCCTTTATTAATGGAAAAGTCAGTTCCAATTGATTTCATATTTAACATCCTTTCTGTCTAAGCTCCTTAAAATACAATAGGAACTTCGAAACTGATTATTGTGTACGTCTACTTGACAGAATCTTCAGTAATTTAATGATGTTTCTTAGTAGCGATAAATGTAGCTACAGTGGATAGTTCGCGTGCTGAATTACATTCGGAATGCGTCGTGTAGCACATGAATTACGCATGAAAGCGGCGAATGAGCGCAATGTACTGTAATGCTAACAGTCTCCGCTGAATAACACGATACATTTTAAACTCCTGAGGGTTCAAAGCGTTGCTTCAAATGTGAATTTTTGTACGATGTACGTTTGACAGGCACACAATAGTGGTGTGGTATTGTTCCAATTTTAGCGCGTGTATCGTCGATACATGGGTTTTTTTCTCATAAAAGTATAACGTATTAATTGGAATTTCTCACAAAAGGGCAGGTCGAGACAAAGGCCCCCGCTGCGCCGCCGCACCGTACCGCTGTGCCCGACCCGTGCCGCTGACGTGCGGTATCATCGCCACTGTGTGCGGATGAGTTTTATTCGCCTATACATATACATATATACAGTTTGTAGGAAGCTGTGATGTGATTTTCGCATTAAGTACTTCTAGAAAAATCTGTTAATACGGAATTGTGTATACGGTAAACAATAGGAGCCTTAAAACGAAAAACACTACTTACCTTATAATATGTTGATCAAGAAAAATAATATTTAAGCTCATCCCATTATGAATCTACGTCTAATAAATCTACGCTTCCCTGGAGTCTCAATTCCTTTAAAGGTTTTTCCAATTTTCTCATATACTCGTAGCTTCGGCTCTGCAGCGCAAATAACTTAAAAAAAAACGACACAAGAGCCGAATGCGGAGAGGGCGGACGTCGGGAATTTCCAAAATATTTCCTTGTATAAAGGCAACAATATCGGTTATGAAGGTCAACTGTCTGTATAAAGCAAATTTATTCTGTTCGGTGTATTGGCTCATATAACTGGTGATCTCCGCGGCGACAGCGGTGGAATGATAACGGTCTAATTTTGGAGGCTGCGGCTCTATTCCTTATACGACCTAAATTACATTGCGGCCTCGCATCCGCCATGAAAGGTTTTATTCATAAATCTACTGAAACGTTTCATAAAGTCTCGGAAAAATGTTCGCTTTTGATGGTTATTTAAAATAAACTTTTTACCTTTCGTGTCCGCTATTAAAGTTCGCTTATAATTCAGTAAAGTTCTCTTTCAAGAACGGAGTCCATCTAACAGTGAAGTTTGTTCACAAATATTCTGTGTAAACGTTAAGCGCTTAAGCTGGTATTTATTCGTAAGGAGAGTTGGATACCTACTGATTACAAATTAAATACCCACTAAGCTCATCAAAGATCTAAAACGGTTAACGATATAATATAATTTTGGTTTGGTTTTAATTAAATTTCCTGGTGAAATTAAAGTTGAAAGTCAATCAACGTGTAAAAGATAATTGGAAGATGGTTTATCGTAGCTATCTGAGTTACGGTGACGGGTCGGGGTGATGGCGCGGTGGGATCGCCAAACATTGACTGTGCTAATAGCTTGAGCTAACGCCATCCGATTTGCCTAATGAGGAGAGATTCCACTCGCCGCCTAACTCCGCACAGGAACATTATGCAAACTTGTGTTTAACTTCAATATCAACTTCCGACTTGATCACAATACAACAATTGTTTAAAGATATGATAACTAACACGTGCTGAGTGAGTATTATGGAGATTACTTGCTAAGGGAAGTTTCACGATATTACAGTAGATAACTTTGAAGTGCTGCTGCAGTCATTAGGATTAGTGGAGGAAGATTAAGATTAGTCGCACCTACCTACATATAGGTTGCTTCCTATGATATCTTAGGCGGAGTGGAGTTTTGCAAAGTGGCATTTTCCGAGAATAGATCAGTCGGTCTCTTTTCGTGAATATTTTAGAGGTGGCTGGCTATTGTCTAGCTTGCGGATGGGCATCAGCTTCCAACTTGCATGCATTATTCTGAGGCCTCTATTTCCTTCGAAATAGAATGCAGACAGTTCTATCCATACTAAGTATTAGGACAGCGATTTTTATATGACCCGTGGTTTGTGCTGTTCAGTTTTTAGTGGGGTCAAAATTATTATTGCCTTTTATACTTTTAAACATCGCACGGCTTTCATATGTGTAAATAGATGCAACTTGTAGTTTAAACCATGACCGACATATGTCAGAAAAATTTAAGTAGTAAAAGTAAGTCATCAGTTGTCCGATCGATCGAGGTACAGACGCCAGCAGGTCAAGCTACCCGAAACTGTCAAATTTTCCCAATCAACCTTGAACCTTAATGCTCTAGCGATAAAGTTGAAAATCTATTAAAGAAATTTGACAGATTGTAGTAGCTTGATGTGCTGGCGTCTGTACATTGCAACAATCTCTTTCATACTATAGGTACTATAATATGAATATATAGACGCCAGACAATTGCGCTGCGTAACAATATTTTATCTTTTTTATATCCTCTTCCTTCTTTACAGCTTGTACTCTTACAGATTAATATAAAGATATATTCTGATTACTCAATGTATAAAGTAACTATCTACTTACGTAATTAGATACGCAGATAAGATTACTTTTTAGCTTACAACACATAAATTGTTACGACTCTACAATATTATTTCGAAACTCTTGCTCCTTCAGATTCTTCACAACAGCTATATTAGACGCAAACAATATCGTTTAAAACTTCGTAGAAATCATACTTTAGCAAAAAACTTTCTTGTTTTATTGTATACTTAGGCTGTATGTTTTCCTTTCTGTAAATAAATGTTCTGCTAAGAGTTAAAGTTCGATACTTTGCGTTAGCTTGAAAGTTAGGGAAGGTTACGTACGGGTTAAAGAAAATTGATTAAAAAAAGAAAATGTCAGTCAGCGATGGCCGTCGTCGCCGTCGCCGAGGTCGGCTGGCACATATTGAAAGTAGACTTTTCTTCAATACTTTCCAAGCTAATGAATTCCGAAGGCGCTTCGGTTCGTTAAAAATAATACAAAACTCTGTTCCCACTTAGTTCCAAAGTTTCACCAGGGTAGTTCCAGTCACCGAACATTAATCTAGTTATAATTCCGAAAGCTCGCCTTTTTACTGCACGAACTTCCAAAAAGTGTAGGTACCTCTTAACTGTCACTTTTTTTAACTTTTCTTATTTATTGTACGTTTCTTTTTAAAAGCTGCGGTGTTAAGTTACCGTTACGTTATTGCTTCGAACACTAACTTTGGTTACGAATTTAGAGCCAGGATTTCGAGGATCATGAAATTAATGTTTTGACAGCGGCGCGTAACTTATTGTGGGAAATGTATTTATGCGTAAAGAAAAGTTTTATAATAAATAGACATTTTATGGCGACACGCTTTATTTTATTTGGAAAAACGAACTTAGGGACTAACCACACTTATTCAGCTCTGTTCAGCTTTTGTCCATAGAAAACAACGAACAGAGCTGAATAAGTGTGGTTAGTCCCTTAACAGGCATAAGCATACTGCTTCTACCAACACAAGGCTAATGAAAGAAACTATTGAAGTTCTTTTGAGCGTTTTTCGGAACGTTTTTAGTACTATTTTCCTACACACATTTTGCCATGCAATTTATCTGTAATTCCAGGATCAGAAACCAAATCTCCAAGCACTTTTTAATGCAATATTCTTCTAAAAACAATCTCTCATTCCAAAACTCTGTCCAAAAGCAAAATAATGCAACAATTCCATATCATGCATCTGACATATTCAATTTATTTCGCTGTTTCAAGCAAGGCAACATCGAAAACCATTCGCGAATCGAACTGCTTATTCTGTACCAAATTACTATAAACTGAAACGACTAGCACCCCAACTGCGAAACACACTTTCTATCACTATGTTATTTATTTAATTCTTGACTTCTCTCTGTCCTTCAATTTCCTTTTTTTTAAGAAGACAGCGTTTTTGGTTTCTTTTTCGGTCTTTTTATTACGAGAGGACACTGGTTCCTAAACACAGTTTTATCTATCGCAGGATTCAGAGTATTCCATGATTTGTTGCAGGTGCAACTTGTTTTATGTTTTTATTATAATTTATCATCACAATCCGAAAGATTTAAAAGAAAATTGCTAATCCATTGCCTCAATTGTTTGAAAAATTCGTATGCTCAACAGTGTAAATAACTCAATGAATGTTGTTCAACTGTCAAAATGAAAGGCATTGCCAGTGTAAGTGTGTTACTTACGCAATTATCCCGCAGGGGTTGTTAGGGCAGGCAGGTCCTTACAAGGTTCTGTAAGTGTAAAGTACAAAGGTCCACACGGCTGGTCCGTCGACGGGTTCTGTAGTCACGTTTCGCCTTATCGTACCTTCCGAAAACACTCGCTTTACGTGTCTGAATCAATATGACAAGCGTTCACTCGGATCGGATTGCTACCCCTGAATTGAGGGCGATCGAGTTCAGGGATTTTTTTTTTATTTTGTCATAAATATTAGCTATTAAGGAAGTTAAGTAGCGATTGTTAATTCCTTGAGACGAGTGGAGATTGTGACGAGTGTTGTAACTGTTCTCAAAGAAGGTTTGAGGTTTTGTTGTTGTCATTGTGTTTTGAAATTAAAATATAAAAAGGACCCTGATGATACTGTTTAGCACCGGTGTGCTAACAACACCGGGATAAAATGAAACGTGTGTTTATAGAATAACTTGGATAATTATTCCTATATTTTAGTCTACAATATATATATTTTTTTATATTGACATCCTTGTCAGCTCTTTGGCAGACTCCCCATTCTTTTTCTGATTTTCTTTATATAAAAATATAATTTTTGCCTCATAAATTTATGCTTATAACAAACTTCCGGAGGTTGAATGGAAGCACCAAGTTGACTATAATTTCTACAGTACTTTATTAATATATCTATATTAATTAGGTTACTTAAGAACTACAAATAAAAATAGCCAGGGGAGGAAATCAAAACATCACAACTCCCGATTCACCGGGCCCACACTACCAGAGGAGCGCCTATCTTCTTCGTCTAAATCGAATGAACACAAAATTAGCATTTTATCTGAAGTTATTATTATCCACGTTAAATGGCATTGGTGCCCCCCCCCTGTCCCCTGCCCATCACCCCCTGTCCCCTGTCCAGAGTGTTCTCGGGTTCGCTGATTGAATCGCACCGATTATGACGTTAATCTGTTCAATGCAAATTGGACAAGCTAGTCATTTACATCCCTTTATCAGAATTCGGCGTTAAAATATTCAAATATTTATTGTTTTGCTAGACAGCCGTGCCTCTCGGCTCTCGGCTTTGTCATACAATTGTCGGATGAGTCGATAAGTTGGAACGTCACTAGACTTGAAATAAGATTTTAGGCCGTTTACCTGTTTGTTCGATAAATGAGGGATTAAACTTCGATTATCTTTTTGGCTTTGTAAAGGATCAAGATCAAGATTGAGGCTTACATTTTGAAGTCAGTATTGCTTAATTGGATAATAACCTAGATACCTGTTATAAATATTCAAGGCGGCACCGTTTTTTTCAACCCACGTGACTTGCTATATAAGGTTCTTTCAAAATACCGCTTGGACCGGTCTAGGTTGCGTGATTCTGGGACTCTGATCAATATTTTCTGCTTTCAAATCTAATGTCAGCTGTTGGCAACCAATATTAGTTGTATTATGTTCTAATTACTTCCGTCTACTCTTCAGGCGAGGGCTGGTCTATTTTAGGCCAAAGAATGAGCATTGCAATCCAACGTAGCAGCGGTGCCAGCCTTTTGGACATTTTTCCCATTGACAACGATGCGGACGATTTTTTTTATGTCCACTCTTCCTTTTTCCCCCTCTATATCTACTTGTATACAGTACCAAAAGTTAGTTGACATTTTTCTACTTCAGCTATGATGCACTGATGCCACATTATAAGTTAAAATAAAAAAATAATCAGGTAGGGATGGGATGTTTTTTTTTTTTTATTTTGTCACAGGTAGTTGAATTTGTCGATAAAAACGTTATAGTGTTCAAACATTTGAAACTACAATTTTAAATCATAATGTGGAATCACAGCTAACGTAGAAAGATTTTAAGAAGATTGGAATCATATTAGTGTTAGATTTTATTTATATATTTTCAGAAACCTGGGGTTAATCACCGCCATTGTAATTACACAAAGAGAAGCCCCATTAAAATGTACTCCAAATGAACTAAATCGTATTAAACAAAGACTAGAAACAGTAACAGTCTTGTAACGAAACTAATTTCAAGACATTTCTACCATTATCACGGGAAAGAAACATAAAATACACGCGTGCCGCACACAAGTGTACTAAAGTTATTCTTAACACCATTTCTAACTACAATTTGTTTACTATAATGGAATGGTAGGTTATTTCTTGTATTATAGTCTGTTCAAATCGAGCAGCCACTTATAAAAACGACAAGGAAGTTTTTCAATTTTGTATTTTCTTTGTTTGTATTGGCGAAATTGTGTAAGTTCGTCGTACATGCAATAATTTGGGTGTTTTTGTTTTTCTTGAAAAAAATAGACTTTCGTTGTGTTCTCATACCGAGTATCTAACGAGGCCAAGGATTGTTCAGTTGATTCATAAAATCTGAAACGGTAAAAGTGTTGTGTTAAGAGACCATGAGTAAAAAGACCTACTTACCTTCTAGTAAAAAAACCAAATCCATACCTAAGATACGATAGAAAGAGGCTGCCCATTGTAAATATATGTTGTAGTAGGTATTCGATCAATTTTTTTTTTTACATGTTTATGGTGTACAATAAAGTATGATATTTATATGATATATAAATATCAACAGTTTCACTGGAATCTATCTGTGAAAATTATCTTACTGCCTACTAATTGTATAAACAAGCTGTGTTTTCACTTAGGTAATTATTTAGATACCTACTACGTATATACTTTTCTAGTTTCCATATGTGTGATCTTTTCCTTTTAATTTCACCTTAATGTGCCGTAGAGAGCAGAGCAGTGGTGGCCCAGTGGTAACGGCCGCGACTTACGAGTTGTAAGTCGTAGGTTCGAACCCAGACAGGCGCTTTACTTTGTGTAAATTATTTCATCACCACTGCTCTCAATACGGTGAAGGAAAACATCGTGAGGAAACCGGCATGTCCTAGAACTAAAAATTCGAAGACATGTGACATCTACCAACCCGCACTGGGCCCGCGTGGTGGATTACGGCCCACTCCCTCTCACCGAGAGGAGGCCTGTGTCCCAGCAGTGGGAATATTATAGGCTGATTATGTATGTGCCGTAGAGAACCTGAAAAATGTTTACACATTAAAATAACAAGAAATACAGCCAATACAGCCAACACGTTATAAGTACCTACTATTATAAAACCACTCCTGACAGTTGTACCTCCTAACTAAAATGGAACAATAAGCTGCTAATATATGTCCTAAGTTTTCTGTGTACAACTACCTATATTACTCGTATGAAACTATTGTATGTGCAATTCCAACAACAATGCCAGGAATATAGAGTTGTCATAGTTTTAGCAGTATTTTGAAACATTGACGTAACAAAGAGATGCGCAAGTTAGCCCACTTTTCTGACTATGACCTGCGCCCCACGGTTTCACCCGTATAAAACTTGATCCCGTGGGAATATCGGAATAAAAATAATTATATGTCTTAATCCAGGTCATGGTCTACCCATATGTCAAATTCCATCCAAATCTGTTCAGCCGTTTTTATGTGAAAGCGTAACAAACAAACGTACAAAAAATCAAATCTTTTCTCTTTATTATAATAATATATTAGTTTAGATGTTTATTAAATATATATCCCTGTATCAGACCACTGATGACTCTAAGCCTATCAATTTGAAAATTCATTGCGTTATTTACGTCGTTGAGCAGACGAATTTTTCAAACCTATGAAGCAATGGATTAATGAGAGAAAGAATTTCCGTGTTTTTTATTAATATTCATATTCTAATTATTTTCTTTTGCCTACCTCTATAGCTATTTAATCCTGGTTCAAACAGTACGTAAACAATAATCCGTCGCAGCGATGTCGCTAGTTAGCCTTGTTCGTTAAGCTACGTCAGTCGGATGACGTCATCCGACACACGGGCACCATCGCACCATACCACCCCCATGTCTCACTCGTATATAGATAGGTAGGTACATATGACACTGCTGCACTTAGTCACTTAGATAACGCAGTAGAACCATAGAGCGGTCTAAGTATATACAGTTGAGTTTTAATTTGTAAAATGCGTGTAATGTCATGAAACTCTAAGCCAAGAATAATTTACCAATTTCTTCTTCTTTTTTATGTAATCCTCTCTAAGCCTCCTTTGGTCTATCGTCTTCCTTCCAGTGATAATGATGATAACAGTGCAGTATAGTGTTTGCTAAGAAATCAACAGTAGGTAGGCACTGATTTACAATCTCCCCAGAGATGTGCCCTAACAGGCGTTGCACAGAAGGGGGCTCCGGGTGGTCTTTTGAGAAGTAACGGTGTCCCTTCCATGTGCAGATGGTGACAACCGGGGTGGTTTTAGTGAGGTAAAAATCCCACACTCCCTGGTTTTATCCCAAAAGACCAGGCGCCTTTTGAAGAATTCCCCCCGAAACAAAACAAAAAAAAAATGTAGGCACTGGTACCATCTTTATCATTATGATGGGTGGACTGTGTGAATGTTGATACGGTTAGAAAGGCAGTGACTACCGAGATGATGACTAATAGAGAAGTGTGGAAGAAAAAGACATGTTGCGCCGACTCTAAATAAATTGGAATAAGAGCAGGAAGAATCTTGAGGTACTGTTATAATTCCCATTGCCACCATCTGAAAAGATGCACTTAAAAGTTACAACAATTTCAAAATAAAAATAAAAAAAACACCTCACCTTCCCGAAGTTAATAAAAGAAGAAAATAAATAAGGTGGTGTGTTCACAAATCTGCGCATTCTTTCATTCTATCGGCACATTCAAGGTAACAAATCGGCGCCGTCTGAAGTGGCTACGGGTTAATGAGCGAGTATTTGAGAACGTCTGAAAAGATTAAATGCACGCCGTAATTCAAGAGGAGTGATTGCAGCCTCCCCCCACGTATTAGATCGCTGACTTCGATATTTGAATAACTGTAGGTAGATCCTCCCAGATGTCTAATAAGTGCTTAATTATGAGTTATGCCGGTTTCGAAGTCAGTCGATCGTGTGATTGGGGATAATGGTGTAAGTCTCGTTATATACTTTTCATTTTGTTAGGTTTAATTTGGTCTTTGTTTAAAGCGTTTTAGTTTCGTTTGAAAAAAAGCCTCAGCGCGCGCTGTAGTCTTTCTACTTAATTGAAACTAGCTGCTGCCCGCGACTTCGTTCGCGTGAACATTTCTGTTTTTTTTTTTTTTTTTTTTAATAAAATTAAGTAAGACTAGTTACTGTTTTTATTTCTTTTCCTGAAATAGCCTAAATCTCCTTACAACATCAGCTATCTGCCAGTGAAAGTCCCGTCAAAATCGGTCCAGACGTTACCGAGATTAGCTGGAACAAACAGACAGATTTATTTTTTATAATTACCTACCATAATATACTTTCAAATGCATTTAGTAATAAGCTGCTATTTTGACATTCTAAACAGACACTTTGTAATAGATTTGTATAGATAAAGATGTCAAAGAATTCGATTCAATCATTTCACGTTGAACAGTGTAGATTTTATCATGACTCTTCAAGTACACATGCTTTCTAAACGGTATTATGTTAGAACAGCAAACTCCCTTCACTATGGCAACATAGTCTGACCTTCAATATCTATCCATCAACCTTCGCGCAAGCCATTTAGATAGCAAACAGCTTCTCAAATATCAATTCCTTCCTATTGTGTATTATAGTCTCAATAAGCAATTTACCTATTCAATTACTACGATTAATTTGTAGCTATTAATTTGTAGATACGAACATACTATTCAAGTACAATAACTTTATCTCAAAAACCGACACGCGGTTTACTTGTGGTTACCAAGTGTAGAAACACGCTGAGAACACGCTGCTGGCTGTATGCGCAGGAGCTCTCGGTACCGTCCGAGACAATGGTAAAGTCGGAAGTGTGCTTGTATGTGTTATGTGCTGACGCTACTCGTCTTCACGCACACATTCATACCATGTGTGTACACTTGGTTACCATAAGTAAAACGCGCGTCGCTTCGTGAGATAAAAATACTGTCAGTAGCTATAAATTCGTAGACGCGTACCTACTACACGTAGTTACGTATTCAAGTAGCTATCGAACAAAGGTTACACATGAACCCAATTACGGGTTCGCGAACTCTTCAATAACTCACTAAGTCGATTCATAGCAGACGGCTTTAAATTATTTAAAGAAATTTCAGAATTTAAAACTTCCTCTTCGTTTCTAGTGAAGTGATTTGCAGCGCAGCGGGGAGAGTTAGGCTAAGTGAGTAAAAGAGTAAAAGTCTAAAGTCAATGTTTGCTGTCGTGATTTCTGTTCCCTTCGGCCGGTGACGCGCACTTTCCTCTCCCGCTTCGCGAAAATGTGCATCACCATTTTTAGTGACGTTAAATAAAGTCCGATTCGTTTCGGGATAACTGTCCGGCGATCTGTCACGTCAAAGTGCATAGTGATGCTGTTATTTCAATGTTTTGACTTTGAGTTACACGTTTTATTACTGGCTATTTACTAGGGAGAGTTTTTAATCAGGCTTATTGATGTATCTGTGGTGTTTATTGATTTATATATTTTAATCTATATAAATAAAACAATGTCGGGTTTGTTACAAGAACGGCTGGACTGATTTTTATGATCTTTGATTTGTTGGATTTTTTTCCGTCACGGAATAACTATTAAAACAAGCAAAAATTAAAAAAAAAATTAAGATAATTCACTTTCTCATACATTCTGTATGTAACGACTTTTTTTATTATAATTATCCTAAGAACGGATTGACTGATTTCTTAATTTATCATTATTTATTCTTTTATATTAATAAAAAACTGAATTTAATGCAGCTAATAAGTAAACACAACATTTATTGATTCTGAGGCGGTTCGAAGAAACCGGGTTAGCTAGTTTAACATGAAATGGTTGTCCGCCAATTACATTGCTTAAAGAAAATTAGACAAACATCATACACTCATCCCTAAACTCCAGACATATTGACATTTGATCGTATGCCATCATACACAGTTCCATCGGTGCATAGCAGTAGATTCCAGTATAGCCCTGACAAAATTGGTCGGTCTGTTTACTGATCGATACATACAATATAATTAGTAATGTTTCAAAACTCAAGTTTCTCAACTCGAGCACATGTTTTCAATATAAAATAATATTTTATGCTAAGCCGTTCCTGTGTTCAGGTAAACCAGCTTTTATAGAAGTTTTACTTTTAATAGCCTTTTGTTCCTATCATACTTCAGCTGGGAACAAATAGCTACGGTTGTAAAACTGATAGTTTCTTGGTGCAAGAACGATATTGCTGGCGTTTTACCCTTCAGGGAATCTTTAATCCCTTTTTTTTACATAAATTCACGTACTGCGCAGCCGTATACTATTTTAAGTTTTTTTTTTTTTCTATAAGTTTTTGTCTATTCAATGTGCACCTGGTTCAAATAAACTTATTTTCTTTCTTTTCTTTACTTATGGCTCCCTTGATGAGGTCGACACCCTAGTATCGCCAGTCATGTTTTAAGTCCATTGCTACCAACAGGGCACAAATCCAAACTTCGGGTTGCTTCGTGTATATCTCCTATTAATGGAAGGAAAGCGTTAAGGATTTCTGAATCAGCCAAACAATCTAATCACAACTTACGTAACATAATCAGCCTATAAAGTTCCCACTACTGGGACATAGGCCTCCTCTCTGTGAGAGGGAATGGGCCTTAATCCACCACGCGGGACCAGTGCAGGTTGATAGATGTCACATGTCTTCGAATTTTTGGTTCTAGGACGTACCAGTTTCCTCACGATGTTTTCCTTCACCGTTTAGAGAGCAGTAGTGATGAAATAATTTACACAAAGTAATGCGCCTGTCTGGGTTCGAACCTACGACCTACAACTCGTAAGTCGCGACTGTTACCACTGGGCCACTACTGCTCTTTCTTAACTCTTCCAGAACTTAAAAAACCGCTATAGAAATCCGAACCATAGTTTTACAAACAAAAATGGCCAAGAATTTATTGTTCTAAGGGCTAATTTGTCAATCGTCTGATAACTTTATTCGAGGAATAATTTTGAAATTTTGACAATTATTTCATACAAAAACTGTCAAACGTTAATTTTATTCCTCGAATAAAAGTTACATGGGGATGGAAACGTCAGCCCTAATTGACATTAAAACGAACCGTTTAAATAAAACCAGCCAGTATCCTCCAGATACCTTAAAACAAAACAAAAAAACCTACAAACTAATTTAAAAATTAAAAGAACACAAATCAAGCTTACAAAGTCGCTACTTCATCTCACTGGGGGTTGGTTCTTTGAAATTTTGCATGCAATTGCATCTCGGAGCAGTAAAGAGTGGCCGGGATCCCGGGAATAAAGGGCGCATGTCATTTCCCGGCCAGCCCCGGGGGTAAAATCGCATGAGCAAATGTTGACATCCGGCTCCGTTCGGATCAGAGTCCGCGATGGAGACGCACCATTCAGCCTTATACTTAGGCCTTTCATTGGAGGAAATGGCATACTTTAAGTCCTTGGTTGGTAGGGGGTTAATTTTAAGGGCAGGTTGAAATTATGGTGGATAATTAACCTATTTTAAAATTGAAACCTTGACTTGATTATCATTCAAACAAAACTACTGAATGTATCTTATTGTTCTTCTAATATTATAAATGTGAAAGTATGTTTGGATGTTTGTTACTCAATCACGCAAAAACGGCTGAACGGATTTGGATGAAATTTGGCACACAGATAGTTTATAACCTGGATTAACACATTACACACATACATTTTATCCCGGTAATGAATTTCAAGTGGACGGAAGTCGCGGGCTGAAGCCTACCTACTACCTATACTATACAGGAATTTTTGATTGTCTGTCTGTTCGAAATGACTTTAACCTGCGGCATTTTAATAGGAATCTATTCTAATATATTAAGTATTGCTAAGAACTACCAACAAAGAAATTGAATAGCAGCAAAAATAAACAAAGACCCACTAGAACGCAGACAATACCGTTCCTCTTCACAAGAAAACGGTACATAATACCCTACCTAAACAAACTCTATTACCTAGGTACTTAACTAGCCCCAACAGATTACTTATTTTCAAGCTATTTGAATGTCAGGTTTAAAACTACAAGCTCTCTCCGCCGTCATATTTTATGATGCCGATGAATAAACTACAAAGGAGAAATTGATCTTTTATACCTTTTTTATTTGTTGGTGGCTTATTGGATGGCTTCTGTAACGTAAACTAATTTGTAGGAGAATATGGAATTAAATATTGTCGCTGCGAGCAGCTGGAGCGGTTTAAAAACCCCCATGAAAGGACCTCTTGTCTTGTCTGTATTTTTTTCTTTTTCGTAGTATGGTGAATATGTCTGCATATATCGCTTTTTTTCGGTAACCTATATTATCCCACTACTGGGCAAAAATCTCCTCCATATTTTTCCACTTTACTTTGTGCCGTGCCTTCACCGTCTAATCGGTTAGAAATGAGTCTAAATTGTCACGCTAGCGTTTTTAGGCCTGCCTCGGTAACGACGCCTGTCGGCAGGCACCCACTGCGACCATCTGTCTGGATGCATCCTATAGGAGTGGGTAGGTGTTTTATCTTTATTTTACTCCTGGAATAAGTACATAGAGCTCAAATTCATACCGCTCGTGACAATTTCCACAGTTTAGTTGGACACTAATTGCCGTGATTGCTAATTAGATAACGTATCAATTTATTCACGATCAATAGCTTTAAACATTGGTGCTCGGTATTAGGAATCCACTTTATAAGCACCAAGTCGCGGGTTAGAAACCTGGGAAAAAACAACGTGACTTTATTTAATCGAGTGTCAGTTAACCATGTTCTTAAATAACAAGCCGTGTAACCGCAAAAATGACAAACTTTCATACAAATCTGTGTATGGAGCTCTTGTGGGCTCGGTTAAGACTGTCGTTGACTGTCAGAGAGTTTATGATTTATATCAAGTAGATTCTTCGAATTACGAGCAGTGGTGGACCAGTGGTAACGTAGCCGTGAGTTGAAACTCAAAGATCTCAAAATGGTGAAGGAAAACATCGTAAGAAATCCTAAGAACAAAAAAATTAAAAAAAATACGGCGTGGTGGATTATGACCCATTCCCTGTCACAGTGGGGAGACCTGTGTTCCAGAAGTAGGGCATTATAGACTGAGTATGCTTTGATTTAGAGTGAAGGAAAACAACTAGAAGGAACTTCGTCTGAAATCTCCAACAGGCGGTAGGTCATACATACCCACTCTTTCCTTTTGAATATTCCATCTTTTTTTTTCCATATTAGGTCAATATCAAAGCCAACATTATTAAGCGCTTACCCAAAATTCCATGACAAAATTGTGCCAAAAATACCTTAATTCATTTTGGTTAAATTTTAAACGTACACTACATAATATTCCGTGAAAGGAATATTTTGATCGCCGCAATTTTATGAGTGCGGTGATCTGAACGATCAATTTGCATCGTAATTAGGCGTTTGCTCTGTTTTAACACAAATTAGCTTCAACCGAATAGCCGGTTATATTCTGAAAGCAAACACGTGCGTCGTTTTATAGTCCATTGTAATATTGGATTATGAGTTGAACAAATATATATATAATTTGAGCGACATTGTTTTTATATTGTTTTGTTTACAGGTTGTCATTATTTTGTATTGATTTGAAAGCTTCTATTGTATTTGTCGTGTTGGTAACTAAGAAACCATTTTTATTGTTCTCTGTCGGTCTTCCAAACAGGACAGGAACTTTTTTATTTTTTGATTCTGATATATATTATAATTAATGGAAGGCTTATCCAAAAGGCCTGAAATTGGTAGAATTGAAGCGCAAAAAGCGTACCCTTTAGTCCCGTTACGTTTTCCTAGTGCTAAAGTTAAAATGCGTGAGATCCGTGCGTCTAGCCCATGACAAGTATTTTCTTTATTTATTATGTAGAGCAACAACTGTCTTACCTCCGGTAACCTTTCAGGAAATCAAGTTATATCGGCATAACAATATAAATAACGTTTTCAGTATAGACATAACTTGACCTGATTATTTACGGTTCTTGGTAGCCTTCTATCGACGGGAAGTTACAAAGTGGCCATAGCGTAGGTAAATAAATGTTCATGTTATGATTATAGGCGGCCATGTCTGTCCATTAGAAAAACGCGTATACCCTGTCCATTAGGTAAACCGTTTTTTGACAGATAGAACCAGTGATTGCAGCAACACACAATACATTGATACACGTACGGTATTATTATGTATGTAAGAAGCCATAAATAAGATAATTCAATAAGATAAGGCAGTTTATATATTTATTTTATTGCGCATTTTAAAGTTAACTTTTACGTAATCTGGAATATGTACGTTCTAAGACAGCTGTCAAAAGACGGTTTACCTAATGGACAGGGTATAAGTATAAGCAACCAAGACTGCTTATAAAAAAAAACTGCGATCACCAATTTGTCTGCTAAGCATGGTAGTTCTGGAATTTCTTATATAATCAACTGAAAAAAAAAACATATGTAAAATAAAAACTTATTGAACCCACCACAAATGGTTACCTTTTTATTGAAAAGTCAGGTAAATTATTTTTTTGTCAAATTGACCACCAACCATTATACTCAAATCACTACAAACTGTCATTTTTTACAGTTGTATGACCTGTTACCTGTGCACTTGATGATCTTATGACTGCGTCAGTGAGCGGAGTTCCCGCAGCTGAATTCTGGGGCAAAAATGTTTAAACTTTTTGTCAACGACACGCTAGGAAGAAGCAGAAGTTCTATGAAATGGCTGTAACACGGCAAATTTCGCGTGCTGTCAATTTGGTAAAAAATAATTTCCCTAACCGTATTTTAGCCCACAGAACTCACAAAAAATATAAAACCCAGAAACTTCACTGTTCATATTCATGTAGTACACAACGTTCTCGGAAACACCGCAAAGTAAAGTGCCAGAAGGAATAAATTCAGAGTATATATTCAGTAGGTTAGAGCCAGAGCTACCTACTTAACGCAGCACAAATGTACCAGGGCGCCAGAGTAGCAGGGGAGGTGGACACCGCAAAATGCAGCTCCCTACATCCTCATTACGGATTCATGAGCCATGCGGACGTACCAACTGCATACAGCCAATCAAATATTACATGGCGTTTTTCTTGGCTTTTTGAATAAACTATTATGTGGGAATGTATGCGGAATACTGTGTGGTTGTAAATGCTAAAACTAACATCAACAATGTATTTTTGTGTTTTTTTTGTGGAATCGTTCTGTTGGTAATATTTATTTAGTTTGAAAAATAAAAGGTTAGGCAACCTCGTATCATCTTTTTATTCAGACTGGAGAGTAAACCTTACATAATCAGCCTCAAACGTTCCCACTGTTGGGACACAGGCCGCCTCTTGTTTGAGACAGAGTGGGCCGTAATCCAGCACGCGGGCCCAGTGCGGGTTGGTAGATGTCTTCGAATTTTTGGTTCTAGGACATGCCGATTTCTTTACGATGTTTTCCTTCACCGTTTTGAGAACAGTGTTGATGATATAAATTACACAAAGTCACACGCCTGACTGGGTTTGAAATTTGAACCCACGACGAACAACTCATAAGTCGTGGCCATAACTACTGGGCCACCACTACTCTATGAGTAGACCTTACCTGAAAGTATTTTTCTCTTGTTGTGACCCTATCCCTACAAGTAAATAGCCGACTACAACGACAGTAATATCTATAGGGTCAAAACCCTATAGATATTACTGTCGATGTAATATATCTTTTAAAGTATCACCTGTGTAGGTACGGGGACCTTTTACTTCAGCTTACTTCAGCAATGTTTAGTACCGTGCTCGTACAGTCTCGAGTCGATACAAAATGTTTACGTTTATATCGCCGACCACTTTCCCCGTCTCACAATTCCTTCTGCAAGGTTTTTCGGGGTAGAGTAGTAAGAAAATACTTCAACACGTACACAAAGGGACAGGGAACACGACAATATACGAGGGTTTCCAATACCTGTAAAAAATAAAACATTCATTTCAAACGTATACTTGAACAAAGGTAATTCAACAAGTAAGTATTACGAGTATAAACGTGTACTTGTGGCACGCGATTTGCAAATAAAGCTAGGAAGATATCAAACAACCAACGTTTGCCACAACATGCGATAAAAACCTGTGCCGTTTCAAATGGAAAAAACAAATGAATGTCTGATATTTTTTACGCTGCGCTACTAACCAGTGTAGCTTAAATCAAGTTTAATAATTCATTAACTCCACAGAACCAGTAATGAGATTTTGTTCCATAAAGTTACCAATATACCTACCTAGTCCGGCTCGTGCACGGTACACTCACGGTAATTGTTTTTAAGCGGGCCTTCACGTGGATACTCTCTCGGGAACCGGTAAACGAATATATTTAACAATGAAAATACGAAGAATTTCACAAAATGTCGAAAGTAAAACATTCGTGAGATAAGTAAAAACAACAATTTTCACTCCAATTAGGAATTTAATTTAACCCTTATCTGCGGGATCAACAAACACCTATTTGACCTTTAGGTACACGCAAGTTAATAAATCTGCTCCGTACAATATATTCTTTATCCACACACCATAAAAGCGAACCAGTGTGAGCTCCTAAACCTTACGGATACATTAGGCGCCCATAACCGAAAATTCACTTCCAATGTCTCACATTTGATAACAAAGGAAAAACACCCGACGACCGACAAGATGTTCTAAAAATACTTTCGCAATCTAGCTACCTGTTCACCTGGGCTGGCCATTCCGGCCTCCCCATAAAGAAGAGTAGACGGGAAGCGCCGGGAAGGGTTTATCGCTCCTGAGGGAACGGCCGCCTGCCCGACACTATATCATTGCCGCCTCTATCTCTATGTACACTACGAGTTCTTTGTACTCGGCGAAGCATAAAACTTTCTGAAAACACTGTTAATACGAGTATGTAACGTAGTCTAAGGTGTTACAATCGAACTTTGTGCGGTTCATTTAACTTAAGGACAAAACTCGCTTTCGTGAGTGTCTGTCGAGTGCCGTCTGCCACGCCCGTCTGTATGGTAGTCTACAGGGGTGCCCTAGGCATTCGCAAATCCGATCGCTAGCATAATAAAAACACCGTTATCACCGTAACTGATGTCGAAAATAATTTCAATTAGCGGAATTAAAGCCACGCAGTAAATAATTTTGTAATTTGTTAAATAATGACGTGTTTTTGTGCATTATTGTGATATATTAATCGTTAATGCGTCGGTTTTCAATGTATTCGTAATGAAATGCCTGTACACAGTGTGGTCGGGGTCGCGACACCGCCGGCAAACAAAATATGAAATAGTGTTCACGTTATTTGCATAATGTGCACCATGCACGGTTGTCTATATAGAGAGCCATCATATTATCATGTCGTCATAAAGGCCTGTGCGAGGAGCGGCGGATAAACGCACTTGACGTGCATAAAGCTTTGTCCGTGATGTCGCTATACCAGAAGAATACCTATTGATATTTATCGCAACATTTCCCTCGGCTGAAAGGGTGTGCGAAACAACTAATACACTGACTTTTGTGCTCGAAATGTGGCCGTATTTATAGGTGGGATTTTTTTATATTTTGATACAAAAATATGTATTAAAGATAAGTCTGAAAACTGTCCTCTTTTCCTTTGATCTACCTGCGCTCTACGACCACTTCTAGCTATTTTTCATTTATTTGAGTCTGATTGCGTATTCATTATTCATAGATGCCTTATATCGAAGGAAAAATAAATTTGCTAAACCGATTTATTGTATAATTGAATTTCAAAACGATTTGACACGTACCTTCCCAAGAATTGGTAGATAAATAAATCGTTCTAATTTCGAAATTAGATCGTGACGTTTTAGAATAATGCATGGTACCTAAGAATGTGTACAAGAAAGTCCCCTTCTAAGTCAAACCGTACAATAAACTACAGAGCAAGATACTGCCTCTCGTGTTACTATGTGCGGAACCGCAAGGCGAACCGGGAGACTTTACTGTGCCCCTGGGACAGCCGGAACACCTGAACAGTACACATTGATTTTACATGAACGTCCCAGAGCCACGACATCGTTGTTCGCACATACCTACAGGTATCCACAACTACCTACACGTATGTAGGAGCTAGGAGTAATACAATGATTTGTACTTTGCCTACATGTAGCTCTAGCTAGCAACAGATTTGGACGCACAGTTCCAAAGACCCAAAGGGGTGTAAATCCGACCACAAATGCACATACGACCTTACAGAATACTGCAGTGATTTGTACCAGGCGACGTCATTCAACTGAGGCACAGATCGTGTCATAGTTCACTTGTTTTTCACCTTTGGATTCATTCGCTTTTTTATTTGCTGGCAGAAAACCAGCGCGCAGTTTAGCTTTCAAAGTCGAGGAGATAGATCGAACGACAATTGTTTATTAGTGCTTCGAACATTTTCTGTTCAATGTTCGTTTGATTTTTGGAAAGATACTTAAAGGAAAAATAGAGATGAAGATATAGTTTACACCACATAGAGTGACCTCCAAAAGTTAGTCATTTTTCATCTTCAGCTGTGACACACCACATTATGATTTAAAATACTAGTTCCATGTTTAAATTGTAATTACACTATAAAGTTTTTATTGACTAATTCAACCAAAACCCTGTCCATTAGGTAAACCGTTTTTTGACAGCTGTCTTAGAACGGACATATTCCAGATTACGTAAAAGTTAATTTTAAAATGCTTAAAATGCATAATAAAATAAATATATAAACTGTCTTATCTTATTGAATTATCTTATTTGTGGCTTCTTACAGACATTGTAATACCGTACGTGTATCAATCAATGTATTGTGTGTTGCTGCAATAACTAGTTCCATCTGTCAAAAACCGGTATATATATGACTTACCATAAAAAATAATCAAGTAATCCCTCAGGATTACCTGATTATTTTTTTTATTTTAAATCATTATGTGGCATCACAGCTGAAGTGGAAAAATGTCAACTGAATTTGGAGGCCACTGTAAATCAAAACAAACACATACCACCATATAAGTATGCAATAAGATAAAATTTTCCAAATCGTATTCACCCAAGAAAATTACCTACATAATGCGAGTACGGGGCCCTGCTAAATAATTATAGCATTTTCCAGCTACGTATGAGTTTCAGGCGGTTTCTTCGGAGGGACCGCGGAGGGCGGAGGCCTGAGAAAACTTTTGGGTCTTTATTTATTGTTATTGCCTCATTAAGGTACTACGTAGTAGGCGATATCCTACAAATTGCAAATAAATAAGCCACCGCTCCAGACACGTGTGGAATATATAAGCGAACGTACTTATCTAATTACCTTCCTAGGTGTTTTGGTTGAGCTGAATTATTGTCATTGGGAAAGGTAGAGTGGTAACTAGTAAGACTGAGATGTGGGATTTGATTCTTTGTTTTGGATTTAAAACCTAGGATACCTAGGAAGTATGAAGTACAAAAATGCAAAAAAAAATATATGTGTTTGTTAGTAATGTCAGAACAACAATGTTTTACTAAATGCATATGAAAGTATATTCGGTACTTAAAACAAAAAAAATACATTTTTTTTTAATTTTCTCCGTCTGTTTGTTCCGGCTAATCTCCGAAACGGCTGGACTGATTTTGACGGGACTTTGACAAACCGATTTGGCTAACCGATGCTATAAGGAGTAGTATTTAGGCTACTTTTATTTTAGAAAAAGAATTAGAGGGTTTCGGGCACAAAAAAACTCATGCAAGCAAGTTTCCGACAACCACGCGGGAGGAGCCGCGTGCAGAAGCTAATAACTAAATAAAAATACCATAATACATAATGTGCAAGATATATGTTATATATATTATCATATATTAAAAAAAATATACAGAAAAAGAGTTTTCGAGCAGCACTATAGATAGATGAATCTTAGAGTAATGTAATTGCTTAAATTACATTACTCCAAGAATCATCTATAATATACATATAATAAAATCGTAGCGAAATCAAAACTGTAAGTACATTGAATTTTTTTTAATATAATTTTTGCGAGGTCTCTTTACGATTCTAAAATTTTGTCTGTGTCTGAATGTATGTATGTTCCAGCATCACGCAAAAACTACTGGTTAGATTTTGTTCAAATTTTGCATAAATATTAGCCATAAGTCTGGTCAATCTTAGGCTATAAATTATCACACTATTTGCTATGGGGATAAGCATATTGCAATTTGTTCGTATTCTTCTATAGTTTACCGCAGACTAACCAAAATATTGCAGATTCAACCTTTTAAATGATTATTTATTTATTTATCATCACTCTTTACCTTTACGGGTTAAGCAGTCAATAATGACATATACAGAGATTTTTGAGATGTTGTAATAAGGGCAAAAACCTTAATCGTTGACGCTACCAGATAACGGTCTTAGGGGACTATTCTTGTCTGTTCTTAGGACCTTAGAACCAAGGCGTTCATTAATTCACTAAAAACGAGAAACTTCGCAAGTAACCGGAAATTACTTATGAAACCTCACGACGAGCTGCTTCTCACACGAACAACTGTACGTCGCTTGCTCCCGCGTCACCAGTTCTGTCTCTCTTCATATTCTGGCTGCTGAAACCAAAACTACAAACGTTGTATACAGGAAAACTTTATAAAAAATAAGGCTGTTATTTTAGTAAATTGTGGTATCTTACGACACCAACGCGAACGAAGTCGCGGGCAGAAGCTAGTAAATAATAAAATTACTTTATTGCCTTGTCGACCCAGTTGGGGAAATCTGATAATTCCTATTAATACATTTTAATATGGTTGAATTTTAATTAAAAGCCTCATTCAGTGAGGTACTCTTAACTAAGTTAATATTGATACCTCGAAACACGTGAAAGACGCTTTGATTGAGCGAAAGCCAACTCAATAATTTATAAATTTCATTTTGAGATTGAACCACAGATTGTCGAGGGGAGTATATTAATTTCATTTAGAGGATTCGACCTGAATTCACTTTCTATAAATTAGCAAATAATGATCGTGCATTGTCGTAAACCAGCAGTGGAGAGAGATATATAGTTATAATAAAGAGTTGCTCATACATAAATATTTCCGGCGAACAGTTGTACAAATAAACAAACGAAACAAAATGGGTCGCATTTACTGAGCTTACAATAATGCTCTAACGAGCAACGTTTGCAACCGCATTTTCAACGGATCCGAATGATTCATGATTAAAATATTATCGATAAATAAACTCAAAACGAACGTTTAAAGCTAAAACATCGCTTCGCAGCGCAAACAGCGCGTCAACTCAAAGGTGGAGCGCAGGTATTTTGGACCTATTGAGCGCAAATTTTGAAGACCGCAACCCTTTGAATAGTCAATGTCGCGTACCCTTATCTCGCCACAGAAAGGCGACACCACATTACCGGTATTATGGCACTAGTCAGCGCGGGCGGCGGGGCTCGCGACCCGAAACACGCCCTCGCTTACCGTATTAAAGTATCGAATCGTATGCACACTTTGAAGTACAGGCCATTTTCAAAGTGCAATTTATATTGTATTGGAAGTTAGAACGGCGCGTTTACCCGGCTCCACAATATTTTGTGTCGGGCCAATGTGCCGCGCGGCTGAGCCTTGTTCCATGTCGCTGTGAAAACCCGTTTTACATTTTCTTGTCTATAGAGAAAATTTAATAAGCATAAGTGAAGTTCCCGCACTCTATTGTAGTACGGGACGATTAGAAAACTTTTTATGTCTTTTAAGATTTATTTTTTGAGAGACGGTTAAAGTTCTCTGTAGTAATAATCGTAACACCTTCGATATAAATAAATCACATTTTTTAAGTTTTTTGAGACTATGAATTCATGCTCAGATTTTTTTAGGAATGAAATGAAAGTAGATTTTCTGAGTCGTATTTTTTGAGAGCTTGAATATTTAAGGGTGGGTTCTTGCATTAGGCTTGGTATTCACTGTAGGGTGGGGTTTAGTACCGAGCTCTGAATAATATCGAGCAATTGCGTGACCCAGGTGTACGATGTACCACGCACTCGCCAGCCGATATCGCAATTCGCAAACCGAGCCAGTCACTTTACAACGCCCGTGGGATGCTCGCTCCTATATCATGAGCCACCTCGCTACTCCCCCTATGTATTGCTAAGCTATAATTATGATATTGATACTTTATGCATTTCGATTTGCGTTATGGGTTCTTTGATATTCTGATGTTATTATAACAGTACGATGTTTTATGTGGCTTTCTTTTTAATTTAGTTAATTGATATATTAATTTCTGTCCAATTTACTTTTATTTTTATTAAAATTGCACCATGATATACGAGTAATTTGACGAGGTTTGGAAGAGGAATCCCAATTACGACATCAATTAACAAACCTAGTGTAATAAGGCCCCAAGTCAAGTTAATTCAAGCAGCCGGCACCCCGTCCCTCGAATGCGTCACGAAGGGACAGGGGTGCGTAGCGGCACGGTTCGGAGAGATGGTAGTAGTGGGAGTGTACTTCTCTCCGAGCCGAACTCTCGCCGAGTTCCACAACTCTTTAATAGAGTTGAGTGTCGTCGTCGCCGGAAGCCATCCCTTCCCCGTTCTAGTGCTCGGGGACTTCAACGCCAAGAATTTGGCCTGGGGTTCCCGTTGCACGGATGTGCGGGGCAGGATGGTGGAGGACTGGGCTCTGGAAACAGGCCTGGTCGTCCTAAATCGGGGCTCTGTTCCCACGTGTGTGCGGATGCGGGGGGAGTCGGTGGTGGACATCTCGTTCGCCAGCCCCACTCTGTCATTGACTGGCGCGTCATGGAGGAGGTGGAGACCTACTCCGATCACCGGTATATCCGGTTCGACGTCTCCACCCAGACCTCTAGCGCGCTGGTCCGACAGGCCCCGAGTGGTCCGCGGTGGGCGCTGAAGCAGCTGGACCGGGAGCTCCTCCTGGAAGCCTCGATCGTGCAGGCCTGGGTGTCATCACCGGACAGGCCTGCCGATATCGACGATGAGGCGGAGTGGTTCCGGGAGGCCATGTCCGACATTTGCGACGTGGCAATGCCCCGAGTCCGGCCGGGACGCGCCCGGCGTCGGGTGTACTGGTGGTCGCAGGAGTTAGGGTCGCTACGCAAGGCGTGCGTCGACGCGCGACACCTGTACACCAGGCACCGCAGGCTCCGCATTCGCCCTCCGGATGCGGAAGCCACGGAGGCGGAGCTGTACGAGGGGTACAGAGCGGCGAAGACCGCCCTCCGAGAGGCTGTCCGGCGGGCCAAGGATATGGCCCGCGAGGAGATGGTGGAGACTCTGAACAGAGATCCGTGGGGGCGCCCTTATAAAATGGTGCGGAATAAACTCCGCACCTGGGCCCCCCCGCTGACGCAGAGTCTCCGCCCCCAGCTGGTGGAGGAGGTGGTGAGCACTCTGTCCCTCACGGGGGGTGCACACACCCCCGCCCATGGCTCCGCCAATTGCGGTGCCCGAAGCGGACCACGCGGACGACGACGACATCCCTGAAGTGACCGGGGTAGAACTGAGAGTGGCGGTAGGAAGGCTGAAGGCCAAAAATACCGCCCCAGGACCCGACGGCTTGCCAGGTAAAGCCTGGGTCCTGGCCTCGAGGGCTCTCGGGCCTCGACTGGAGGCGCTCTTAAGCGCATGTTTGGAGAGAGGCCAGTTCCCGCTTCGTTGGAAGACGGGGAAGCTGGTCCTCATTCGGAAGCCAGGGCGCCCAGCGGACTCTCCGTCCGCATACCGGCCCATCGTGCTGCTCGACGAGGTGGGCAAGCTCTTTGAGAGAGTAATTGTA
Source organism: Apamea monoglypha (assembly GCA_911387795.2). NCBI lineage: Eukaryota > Metazoa > Arthropoda > Insecta > Lepidoptera > Noctuidae > Apamea > Apamea monoglypha. Next base: position 12,285,786 of record OU426921.1, read on the forward strand.
AACCGCCTCGTCGGGCACTTGGTGAGGACGGGGCCGGATCTTGCGGATAGCCAGTTTGGCTTCCGCAATGTGCGCTCGACGGTGGACGCCATCATGCGCGTGAGAGCCCTCACGACGGGGGACGCGGTGTCCCGGGGTGGGGTCGTCGTGGCGGTGTCACTCGACATCGCCAACGCGTTCAACACCCTGCCCTGGAGCTGCATTGTGGAGGCACTCCGGTATCACCGAGTGCCGCCCTACCTCCGTCGAATAGTCGAGGCGTATCTGACGGACAGAGCCGTCAGCTACCCCGGTCGCGATGGGGAGTGGAACCGGCGAGAGATGTCGTGCGGTGTCCCGCATGGATCGGTTGTGGGGCCGTTCCTGTGGGACATCGGCTACGACTGGGTGCTGCGGGCCGACCTCCCTGATGGCGTCAGCGTGGTTTGCTACGCTGACGACACGCTGGTCCTGGCGCAGGGGAGGTCGCATCAGGCGGCGGCCGACGCGATGACACGCGGGGTTGCGATAGTCGTGGAGAGGATCCGGCAGTTGGGTCTCGAGGTGGCATTGCACAAGTCCGAGGCCATGACGTTTCATGGGCCCCGGAACGCGCCACCACCGGGATCCCAACTAACGGCAGGAGGGGTTCACATCGGCATCGAGACGACGATGAAGTACCTGGGTCTCGTCCTCGACAGCCGGTGGAACTTCGTCGAGCACTTCCGACGTTTGGCCCCCAAACTGGAACGGGCTGGGGCCGCCTTCAAGCGGCTCTTGCCCAACCTGGGGGGGCCAAACGCCTCCTGCCGGAGGCTTTACGCGGGGGTCGTGCGGTCCATGGCCATATACGGGGCCCCGGTGTGGGCGCGTTCACTGCGGCGGCGAGCCGCCCACTACCTGAACGCGCCCCAGAAGGTGGTAGCCGTAAGGCTAATCCGGGGCTACCGCACGATCTCGCGCGAGGCGGCAAGCCTCCTTGCCGGACTGCCGCCATGGGATCTGGAGGCGATAGTCCTCGCGCGCCTGTATGAGTGGCGCGCGGAGGCACTACGCCGGGGGGAAAGTCCGCTCCCGCGGCAAATTGCTGCGGAGCGGACGGACCTCCGGCTCGATCTCATGGCGACATGGAAAGAGCGACTGTCGCAACCCAGCGCAGGGCACGCCGCGATAGCGGCGATAAGACCCCTCTTTGAGGAGTGGCTAGAGAGGCGCCACGGCGCCCTCACCTACCGCCTGACGCAGGTCCTCACCGGACACGGAAGTTTCGGGAGGTTCCTGCACATGATCAGGCGGGAGGAAACGCCCGGGTGTCACCATTGCCAGGATCGCCCAGAGGACACGGTGGAGCACACGGTGGAGGTCTGCCCCGCTTGGGCGGAGCACCGCCGTGTCCTCGTGGAGGCGATCGGCAGCGGCGGCGGCCTCTCGCGCCCGGACCTGGTGCAAGCCATGGTCCGGAGCGAGAGGGAGTGGGAGGCAGTCGCCTCCTTCTGCGAAGCAGTCATGCTAGCGAAGGAGGTGGCGGGACGGATGAGGGAGAGAGCCTCCCGTCCAAGCCGCCGCGGGAGACGCCCCGGGCGTCGGGAGTCGAGAGACGACTACCGGCCACCGTAGGCGCGGGCCTGCGGGCGGAGAGCAATGGGTAGCTCACCGCCCGATCAGGACCAGGCCCGTGCCGGACGGCGCGTAAGTGTTCCACGCGCGCCTCAAAGAGATGTCAGCATAACGAGGGGCCCCTCAGGGCCGAAGCCTGCCGGGGCAGCGGGATTGTCCGAAAGGGTTACCGCTGCCCCGGAACATAAAGGGCGAAGGAAGGAACATGGGTGGGTTTTAGTCAGTAAGAGTCTGACACTCCCTTCCGCTCCACCCAGAGCGGGAGGAGTCATTTGATGATTTCCCATCCCAAAATAAAAAAAAAAAAAAAGTTAATTCAAGCAAACGTTCAAAATCGCCATAGGTAGGTACCTAATTTTAAACAGAGCTAATCCAAATCGACGTCAAAAAAGAGCACGTAAGATCAATCGGTACACAACAAATGTGGCGGACCCGACCGGATCAGATCAGGCGGTCGAGCCTGTATTTATTTACATGTAATTAGGTCGGTGTCAGTGATCGACGGGGGCGGCGGACGTCCGCGCCGAGGTAAACAATCCATTACAAGGCTGTCAAGCAGCGTGGTCGGCGGCCATGCATATAGCGACCAATATCGCCGGCAAACACGCGAATTTAGACCAGTTCACTATCGCCGAACGCCAATATTGACCGGTATTGACTTTTTGACATAAATACTTAGCGAGCAAACACCTGACTCGACTGAAGACTCATTCTGTATAATGAACTGCCTATGTTTGATGAACGTAGAATTTTGGCTATGTGACATTTTGGTTCTGTGTACAAAAATGTCGAGTGAATCTGTCCCAAATGTTCTTTGCAAACAAAGATTATTAAGTGAAGAGTCAGGGGTAATGGAAACGCTTGACTTGGCTTTACATGAAACATAAATGACTAAGACGTAAGAGTCTCGGGACCTGGCTTATTAAAAGCCTTCTAGTCTAGGTACATTTATCAGTTTTGACTATTCTGTACCAACTACTGTTCATAAAGTGGATAAATGTTTCGATTATATTTTCTAAATAAGATGCTATTTGAAGTAAGTAATTCCATGAAAAAACACCTATAAAAAGACGTTAAAGCTACACAGAAATCAATTTACTTAAACGCCCACCATCGCTTCAGTTTATACCATAGAAGTACACCATAATAATATCCAATACCATTATAATGGCCGCTGTTGACTATGACGCATGGGATGCACTTACTGTGAAACGGGCCGTATGCCAGCTTGGCAATGTTAACTTAAAAATAAACATTATCTTCACAAGCATCTCTGAAACACTCGCTGAACGAGCGTACTACGTATCATTGGTACTTTTTGTCCAAAATAATAACATTACCCACGTCCCTTGAAGCGCACAAAGCAGACCCCAGCACAGTAATCCATTCAGTGTATCACTATGCAACTCGTACTCTTATCTTACCACGTATAGCCACGGCAATCCGTTACCGATATTTAGGCAAAATACAAATTCTTTTATCCGCCATGCAAATCCCGACCCTACGCTTCCCCGTGCTAGGTCGGGAATCACGGACGCACCGGCAAACTTTACAACGTTCTACAGTGAATAATCCGCCTGATATTGGAAGGCTCGGCGATGCATTCACTGGGATGCACGAAATTTTCTATAAGGATAAAAGCAAACAAGATAGCCATCGAACCAGTGTTACGAGCTATATCGGCTATGGGTACGCGAGTAATGCGCCTAACCCGCACCGATTTGGCTGCGAAGCGACGGACAAATGGAAGTTTAAAAGCAATAAAACATTTTTATTTGCTCATGTCAAGTGCTGGCCGATGAAGCCGAAATTTTACAACCATTGAGGTTTTCATCGCAAATATTTGTTAGAAACGTTCCGTTCGATTAAATTATTTTTCTGTTGACTGTGGCGGACTTTATTTTAGGCATATAATAACGGCGCAACTTTTTTGGCGTGTAATATGAACAACGGTGACAATACGGCGGCGCGGCGTCGGCGGACGTTAAAATGTTTCCGTTTTTGGCGTACTCTCAAGTTAGTTAATGTTTCCAAAACAACGCTGTGAACACTGGGATACCTATTTGCGGCGTGAAGTTTGGACGTGACTTGCTCTATGCGCTTCTGGCTCACACAAACTGCTAATAATAACGTTCTAATCTACTGCATTAGACACTGCCTTTGTGATACAGGCGGCACTAATTACAATTGACCGCTAAACGCCAGTTAAACGGTTAACTGCAGTGAGTGAGGAAGTTTAAAAAGATTTTCTGTAACATACTAAAACTAAGATACTATACTACTTATTCTAATCCATTGTGGTATCATGAAGCGGTCCATTGACAGGTTAATACTCAATTATCTAAATACATAGTTAAAACTTTAGTCATTTGCAAGCAGACAGAAATTGAGGTATCTTATAACAACCGATTTATTAGAAATAGTGTTAGGCCATTTAATGCAGTTTAATTGGTGTTTATCTTGCGGTTCTTCCTAATCCTAAACAAGCAGTAGATAAAAGCAACTTTAATAAGAGGATCGATGACTCACTGAGTTTGAATAGGTGTCTGATACTTCAAGAGATACAAATCATCATCATCTGCCTAGCCTTTTCTCTTATGTTGGGGTCGGCTTCCAGTCTAACCGGATTCAGCTGAATACCAGTATTTTACATGGAGCGACTGCCTATCTGACCTCCACAACTCAGTTACTGGGTAATACGAAACCCCTTCAAGAGATACAAAAATCGAAAAAATAAAAAAATAACACAAAGAAAAAAAATTAGTACCTACATCAAAAGATTTTCAAGCAATATATTTTCACTTATCAAAAGATGTTTTAACGAAATGAATAACCAACCAGACACCTCATAAAACCCACTTTAATATCAAAGAAAAATACGTATCAGACAGGACTTAAGTTATAATAACATTTGAAGACAAATCGAGAACAATAGTTGCGATAGCAACACGGCGACAAGTCGCGCGACTTGAGCGCAAATTAAAACGATTTGTTACAGCGACGCGGACAACCGCCACCTTTTTAAACCCGTGACAATTTAGCGCAAACCTGGTGAAATATTGCCGGCTAAATAAAAACCGATTTGTGTTAACTCCTACTTTTAGTGCAGAGCGCACACTACATTCTGTTGTTGCAAAATGCATTTTTTTTCGACTACTTTGGCGCAGTGCCTGTTTTACGCGATTTTGGTTTTAAAAATCTAAAAAGCTGACGCCATCGCCAACTTTGTGATGAATGCTGCTAAGATGCAACAACAGATGAATTAAATATTTATTGATTTACTAAACAAACATCAGCTTTCAAGTGCCAGAACGGGGAAAAGCTTTGTAAACATGAAACACCGAGAACGCGGACACGTTTTCATGTAATGAGGGTTAAAATTGCGCTTCCTGGAAAACTTTAATTGTGATTTTAATGGTCATCACAATTGTAATAACAAACCACGTCATTGCACTGCAAAGTACAGTAGGTAAGTCGGGTCAGGCTCCGCGTCGCCTCGTCAGCGACAATTAACGCGGGCCGCGGCACATAACTCACCCGGCCGACACTCGCTATCGCACCACCCGCACCAACAACGAACATTCTACTTTTAACCACCACCACCACCACCTACGGACGAATGCTACCACCTACCATACCGACGAACGACCCCAACACTGTCGCATTGGTGTTTGTAATTTAAATTTCGTATTTACATAGTTTATTGCGGTTTAAGAACGCAATTTGTTAATACACAAGTAGACACGCTTGGATTTATGTCTCGTTGGTATTCAGTATTCCGCATGCAACTTGTGTTGTGCATAACTTTACAGCGGCTGCTACGGAACCCTATTACGTCGCTGATACACTCGCGACCATAATTAAATATCCGAATACGGAATTAAAGCGATCCATTATCTTGGAATAAACAATTTACGTCGTTCGTGACGTGATGGAGGGAAACTTTTTTTTTCTATCTAACGATCTGAATATTTTTGGGCCGGCCGCATTAAGCGAAAAAGTTTATAATTAACGAGCTCTATGCCCCTCTAATTGAACATAAGTAAACAGGACGTTTTGTCGTGTAATCAATCATTGAGCACATAGTGTGTCTGTTTATAGATCCTATAGATCTCGCGTCCAAATGGAACAAATCTGTAACCTTATATGAACTACTATCCCCGTTTGTGTAATAAATACGAGCATAAACGTAATTCATTCCCGTACCCTAATTGCGTAACACACTTTCAAACACAATTTGAATCATTTTGAAGGATATTGCTAATCCATTACTACATAATAATATGATCGAACAATTTGTCTGCTTAACAACGTAAACAACGTAATGATTGTTGTTGAACTGTCAAAGTGAAAGCCATTGCTACCGATGGTGAGTTACGCAACAACCCCGCAGGCTATATAAAATAATTCAGTCACACAAGTTTTGATATTTATTTGAGCAACGCGGCCTCTTTATTTACTCTCTTCTCACCTGAATAGTTTCACGAAAGGGAGCAATTAATTCTCTCAGTCCAGTCACGAAAATTTTTCATTTTAATTAAAGCCCCGACCGGAGGATCGTCGGCTAATTAACCCATTAAAACACAGACTCTCCTTTCATTTTGTCTTTTTTCCTTGAGCGTTCACTTTCTTGTGATTTTCGAAATGAAAATGAAAATATGAATGGCTGTTGAGCGGACTACAGATGGCGCCATGAACTCATGGCCGACGCAAAGCGACGGGCGACAGGAATGTTTGCGTACACAAGTGCTCTGGACTTCTCTTCGTAAATATTGGCAAATAAATCATACGCCAAAAAACATGTTTTTAATGGTGTAATAATTTTATAATGTTGTTAGTTTTAATTTTTCTAATTTGGTTATTGTAAGCTTTGGTTATTAGTTTAAGTTCTTAACTGTCACATTAGGTTTAAGCTGTTATAAAATAAATGTTTTGGATTTTAAAGTGATTGGTAACACGCATTTTTTTATATTTCGAAAATGTATAAGTATTTCAAATGGAGCACGATACATTCTGACGTAAAAGAGCACCTACAGGGCTCTAGGTCAGCATTTTTGGCTTAGCTTTGATTTTGAGCGACGGGGAAGCAAATAACTGCCATGTTTTGCAAAAAAAAAAAAGGAAAAAATATTCCATGTTCCAGCAAAGCGGGCTTATTCCAGAAAAAAAAGTGTAGATGGCCGCTTTTACGTAGGCTCCATGATCCATGCGTTTGTAAACAATGACACGATTGTTCGTATAAAAAGTAAACCAACCGATGCAGCTGTTAAGAAAGTTGGTTTCTACTAAGCGAGTTGTAAATTTAAAGTAAAATAAAACATAATTATCGCGAAAGCAATTACTAATGTAATTCAAACTATTTGAAAGTCTAATTGAGTAAATGAAAATTCTTAACGAACAAAATAGGCGTAGATCTCATCAAATAAAAATTCGCCTCGGCGTCCCCAGTTAATTAATCCATTAAAATTTTTTCATCATTTTAAATTACTTGTTTGAGTTAAGATCGTGATGAAAACTTTTCACAATGTTTCTCTTTGTAAACACATCGCGTACACGAGACTAATTAAACCGCGTTGAATTAGTAACAAAATATGATGCGATTATTGCGCTAAATTAGTTGGTGGTTACAAAAACACTAGTTCCAGCGGTGAATGATGAAATTGTACAATTATCATTAAGGGGTAGTTTACAATGCACGCTGAAACTTGTTGCCGTCATAAAAGCGAGCGACGAAACTGTACGAGACAATAGCACATGTCGGGCGACGTAAGGCCGCGTGCACAAAGCGAGTGCCTACAAGTACAGTCAACAAGACAAGCCGGTAAAGCTGCGATCATCTGAATGACGAAGCAATTACGCGCATTCAGCTCGGGGCGCAGTCAGTCGAGGCAAGTGGTGAGATTGGTTTCAATAAAAGCGCAATCCCTCCCTCATGTTTTTCTTTCATCACTCCACTGTGAATGGTGTTATTCAGTACTGTAATTATTTCTGTGCTTTGTCAGGTTGGGCAAAAATTAATGATTGTTTTGTATTGTTTCAGGTAATTTCAGCGGTTCATCAGCATTCAATCACAACATGTATTATATTATTCAGTGAATAGTATTGAATCCGAGCAATTAAGGTAGGGAATCATTGAATTTTGATCAAAGTCTCATGGATAATGACTGTTTATTTTCCAAGTTGACATTAAATTACATCTTCAAAGGAGTCTAATTGGTATCAAAGCTTGTAATTGTGTTCATTACAGAATCACTTAAGCCTCTCACGATCTATTAACAAAGCAGTTCGCATCACTTAACACCGCCGCTAAAAATTCATTGAACTTGTAAATTATCGTAAAACAAGAGGCATAAACCCGTCCGCGGCACGTGCCGTGCTTAGGAAGAAATACTAACGTCCGACAAACGGATCATTACAGAACTGCTTTAACTGCGCCCGCGGCTGCGTTGATTAATCATCGCTCTGTGATTAATTAGTGGTGAAAAAAGCCGATGAAGAGCGCATCGACCCTACGGTCTGCACTCACCCTTATACGAGATTAAAATAAAAAAAATGTTTAAAGCGGGGAGATAATATCTGTTATAAGACTGCCCCTTCACTCTGTATTTACATTGGCATGATAATCTGACGTAGGTGTGTTACAATAGCGCTTTTAAGAAGATAAACGGACTGCATTAGTTTATTCCGCACTAGTTAATTTATTGTGTTCATTTAACGTAGCATTTTTGTGCCAGTGCGTTTGTTTTCTTAGATTGTTATAAAAGAGAAAAACTACACTTTCGTTTAGTTTAAATCAATGTAGACGAACCCTAACATAAAGTTCACAAAGTCGCTGCGTCAGACAGTATATTTGCGGTTAGAAAACAAACATTCTAAATATTACAATCCTGAGCATAACTGGAATTTGAAAATAGTTTTATAGCAGTGTATAGTTGTATAGTTGTAGTTGTTTGTCGCTCGTTCCTCAAGTTGTCCGCCTGCAAACAGTGTAAAGGGTTGTTAAGTAGAGAACATACTCTAAGTGATTGCGTCGCTCATTGGGCCCGTTTGACGAACGACCGCTCTACGATTTACACCCAAATAAGCCGTTACTCATATTACAGGGGGAGATTTAAATGTCGCTTTTTAAAGATGAATATTTTACAGTTTGTGCCAGCCCGCACGTTACTCATTGTCAGCGAATTTAATACGTTAAGTGCACCCATTTATGTGCAAAGTTTTAAATGCATTCGAGATTGATCGCGCGGATTGGATGACTAATACGTTTGTGTTACTACCCACACACTGATGTCATTGCCCCATGAAAAAATTCGTTTGCTATTAATCAGATGGCATTTCAATACCGATTCGAGATTCCATCATCTATATCTACGTATTATATATTAAAGTCGCTTTTGGTGTCTGTTTGTGTGACCGCATTGTTCTTTTAAACTACGCAACGATTTAAAGAGGTTTTCACCACTTAGAGAATTTAATACTTTACTATAATAATTTCATATAATAACGAATTCTCCATGTTTTGTCAAGTTAAAAACCGTGCAAAGCAAGGGCGGGTGGCTAGTTCATATTAATAATATGTGAACATTTCAGTCATGATTTAAGTCAATCATTTTCGTAGGTGCTCACCTGTAATGAAACGAAATGTCAATGTGTTTGTCATGTATCAAAAACACTGAATCACTCAACTGTTCAGTGAATTTTCACAGTTGAAAGTGTTAATTTTATTTTAAAGCCCAATTAAAACATTTTATCAAAGGAAGGTTTGATAAAATCCAATATTTCAGTAAATGCCTTTGGTTTATCGTGGCCGTGGCCCATGGCTAAATAATAACTGCCGCACAGATCGATCGATCAGTTTAAGCTACGCTTGCCGCGGTTGGTCTAAGGATGGGTGACCATCTTTATATAGCGAGACCCCTCCGTGCCTCGGAAAACACGTTAAGCCGTTGGTTCCGGCTGTTATTCGTGAATCTATGACAGTCGTTACGGGTACTCAGAAGCCCGAAACTCTGACAACCAGTCTTAACAAGGGCAGGCAGTCGCATCCAGTTAGACTGGAAGCCGACCCCAACATAGTTGGAAAAAGGCTAGGCTGATGATAATAAGTTGTTACTTATGTCATACACTTATGTGTATTTGAAAAGAAGGTTTTCAAGGCTTCAAAATTAGTCTCTACAAGCCTTTAATTAAAGTAGGTAAATGGGTTTGTACCCGTACACAGTTATCCGTATACTGAAAATTAACCTGAAATACTCACTGTGAGTGTATATGTACTCCCTCGAGGTGCTCGTGTCAGAATTAAGTTTGCCTCCAACAAAGCCGCGTACATAAGTAGGTACAGGTTACAATGCTATTATTTAATACATAGAAACCACACTTTATTAAATAAATTACTCAAACATTTAGCAAGCACGTAACTGACATTTAATGTAATTTTCACAGTGATGAAGCAGATCTTTAAAACGCATTAAACTGCGTAAGTTAAATAACTTATAATTACAGATGCGTGTAGATGTTAGGTAAAGTTGAAGCATTATGGTCTGAGTAATGCGGTGCCTAGCGAACGTAATAAATTGATTTATTTATAATAATGTCGGCAACTCGGCGCGATTAAGTGGAAAATATGACGTTGTGTCGACTGTGGATGCTTCTCGGTCGGCTCGTAATTACAATAATTGCAAAACTTTCTCACTACAGACTTAACCGCGATCCTTTAGGGCCATTCATTTGTATTTATGCACGCCGCGTAAACAACCCTTAATGGCATTTCGTTTTATACTTTCTTTGTGAGGGCTTCGGATCCGGCGAACAGTCGCCGAGAAAATGGATATACCTCGGAACACGACGGGGAAAATCCTAGTTCAAGTTTACGAGTGTTTCATAATCATTGTGTCGAAACACGTAAAATTTCCTGGTGTTTTATGCAGACGCAGCATCGTTCGGTCGGATGGGTCGTCCGGTCCGCGCTGTAAAAATATTCCCGGGAATCGGGTGGAAACAAAACAAGTGCTTCGTAAAGTAACAGATTACAGGCTACTCCGCGTTTACAGCGGACGCGTTACCGACCTCTTTGTTCATACTCCACTCTGCTCGTGTGGACCCGCGGGAGGTGAGCTATTTTCGCCTATATCTATTTGTACTTCCACATTTTTGCCCAAATCATGCATTGTCCGAAGCTTTTTTGAAACTTCAAGCTTTAAAATTGTGTATGAACATGGCGGATTACTGTAGATGTGTTTTACGAAAAAATATGCGCCGTACAACCGGACTAGGTCGGATTTAGGGACTTGTTCAATGTTGTTCTTTGTTCTTTTCGCTCATTCCAAAAGAGTTGAGTACAATTATCATAATTTATGTTGTAGGATTTTTACCAGAGACAAGTTATAACAAGTTAAGAGTACGAAATCTTAAGTATTTTTAGCATCTTAATCTACCTACTAAACTGCCTCGTTAGTCTAGTAGTCGCAAGCGCTACTGCTGAGCATGATGTCCTGGGTTCGCTTCCCAGGTTGGGCAAAGTGTTACTGGGTTTTTCCATGGGGAATTTCTCGGTAGCAGCCCGGAGTCTGGATTTGTGCCCGCTTGATGGCAATAAGGTTGCCCTCATATCATGAGACTTAAACATAACTGGTGAAATGTGGATGTTACGGTAGGTATATCTCTGCCAAACCCCTCGGGGAATACAGGCGTGATGTTATGTATTAAGTTAATCTACTTACATCGTTTGATCATGTTGACAGGATGAATGAAAGACGACTAACAAAAGGTAATACAACGCAGATGTGAGTGGAATCGCCAGGAGAGGACTCCCTAGGAGTACATATAGTGACCTTATTGGTGATGTTCTTCAGAAAGGTTAGGTGCGTAGTAATCAGGTCCAGTTGAAAACCAGCGCCAGGCACTAGTTGTCCGGCATTTTTTGCTGAACTGGGCCTTTTTGGCGCAGCCGTGAGGCACACTTTTCCTGCTAATTTCTTACATCGGACTTCACACTTTTTATTTAATCTTTTATTTTTTATTTTTTTTTTTATTGTGTGTGTTTAGTTTGTGCCAAATAAATGCATTTTCTTTCTTTTCTTTCTTTCTTTCTAGTAATCGCAACGGGCGCACGCCCATTGCGATTATGTATTACCAGATGTATGAATGTAAACGAGGCAAAAGAAGTATGTAAGGATCGTAGCAGGTGGCGTTCTCTAGTTTCTACCTACCCCCATGAGGAACAGGCGTGAATTTATGTATTTGTGAGCAAGTTTAAGAATATGAGCATGACCTCAGAAATCTTAAACTAGCTTATTGTGCTGAATCTTTCCGTAATAGCACAACTCAACAGAATGCATGCCAAGAAATATGTCGCATTGCTTCTCCGAGCCATGTGTCACTTTATTATCTGTGACTAACTCTTTAATGTTCTTTTATTTGGCGCTCCTACACAGCTTCCAGAGTATAACTTGTTAATTGCCTACAGATATATATCCAGAAAGACAATTACCAAGTCGACTGTTACTTACCCGTTGTCTTGAGTTCAGGACTTTATTTCTAGGTAGGTCGCCATATAGCTTACAATTTCATACAAAAGATAAAAAGGAGTTTGGGATTGGCACAACAAAAGGGAGGCCTATGCCCAACAGTTGGTGAAGTCGGGCTGTGGGTGATGATGATATCATAAAAAAGGAAACAAACAGTTTCTCTTAATTTAAAACAATAGACTAATCACTGAAAAAAAATAAAGGCAAGATATTGGAGTCTAAAGAAAGCCATATCATATTCTTTTACTCTATATAGCATGAACTGACAAAGAAAAGTATTTATTGGGACTCGTACAGGAAGATCTCAAACTAAACACAATGATATAAATACAAAAAAAAAACCTTTTTTTATTATTGAAACCAGGAAGGGCTGAACGAGGCCAAAAGGCTTCTATCTTAGCAGACATGGAGTGTAGCACAATCAGCCTGTAATATGCTGGGACAGAGGCCTCCTCAAAATGAGAGGGAGTGGGCCGTAATCCACTATGCGGGCCCAGTGCGGGATGGTAGATGTCACCTGTGCTCGAATTTTTGGTTCTAGGACATGCAGGTTTCGTCACGATGTTTTCCTTCACCATTTAAAAAGCAGTGGTGATGAAATAATTTACACAAAGTAAAGCACCTGTCTGGTTTCGAACTTGTAAGTTTCGGCCATTACGACTGGTCTATCACTGTTTTTAGAATAATAGATAGTAAACTATTCAAACCTCCTTAGCATTTAAATACACAGCAAAACTATATGATCCAGCAAGGTACAGTTTTAAGCACCATACTTTTACAGAAATAATGACACAGCTCTCCCTGTAGTTACAGACACCATAACATAATCATAACTAATCCTCTCAAGATGATATCCATGATAACTATAATTTCGTTCATTAGTTAACCAGGAAACAAAATTACACAACTATTGCTAGCAACTGTCAACTTTACTTTTACTCTTGCGCAAATGTAAGTAACTGCTAAAGTGTCGTAAGTTATTACCACTCTTGAAAGTTTAACATAAGGTGCATAAGAAGAGTTTATTGATTTCAGTTTTAGTATTACATTCGTATTGGGTCGTTAACTTCTATTGTTGGAAACTAGGTATGATATCGAACACTGCAATATAGGATCTTAGTGGTAAGATCATGGGGATACTACAAAGGGGCAATTCTCGTAATTTTAAGAACGTTCACAGTCTCAATCTGTCAAAAATACTTGAGTTTTTGAAGTTTGTTTGTTGCCGAGATGAGATTGCGACTAGATTTTGAACGTTTTTAAGTACGGGAATTGGTCTTCAGTTATAAGATGATGGTCAGTGATAGGTTGGTAAACGTGAATCATTATCTATAACTTCTACTGTCGATTAATCAAATTAAATCATATCATTAATTAGTGTGAGTTTTTGTAATAGGTACCTACAGTAAGTCTTACAAATAAAACTAGCAGTGCCCCGCTGTTTCACCAACATAAGTGTTGATCCCGTGGAAATATCGGGATAAAAATTATCCTATGTATTACCTATTACTGTAAAGTTTCATCAAAATTTGCATGAAAGAGTGAGTAATAAACATCCATCCATCCTCACAAACTTTCACGTTTATAATATTAGTAGGGTGGGATATTAAGGTGTTCAAAAATCTACCTACCATTTTTGAGCTTAAACTATGATATCTGTCATTAACATGTCAGAGTCAACTATCTGCCTACTTCATGAGCTCGCAAGTGAGCTTGAAATGAGCTGTCATTCCAACTGATTCTAGGGATAGCTAGGGATTTACACCATTGACAGCTCACTTAAAGCTCACTTCATGTTACTTTTCACGGTGAGATTTTTACAGAATAGACCGGCTGCGGCCTTATATCCAACCTCCGGATATAGTCACCAGCTTCTGCCCGCGGCTTCTCCCGCGTGAAATTTTTTGTTTTAACATAAAACATAACACTCTGCAATACTCAAACTACCTACTGAAGCTTCCAATTAATGAAAAAATTTTGTATACAACATACAAACGCACAAGTTTTATAATATTAGAATAGATAGAACAGAATTTGTATAAAATCATCTGCCAGAATTACAACTTCGCCTTTTAGGAGATCCATGAATGATAAGGGGTGATAATATATCCTCTGCGAGTAGAGGTACTAGCAAAGTAGGTACTAAAAGCATGGACACTTGGCTCCTAAAAGCCATTGCATATCGTTACTTTTTACATGCCTACTAAATTAACGGCCTAGATGTGCCTCTTTCTGCCCTTCATTCTTCCTTGACCTGTTTTAAATAGGCAATTGCACTCACTCCCATATTTTCTTCTGCCAATTGGCAATCCTATCGCAATATTTAATAATATTTACTGCAAGTTTTCTAAGTTATGTAACATGATATTGATCAGGACATCATACGGTGTTCGGTAGAGATATGAAAATAGTTTCCGAGACAACGATGAAATATTATTTATTTTTCGATGTTATCAGAAAAACAGTTGAGTTGTAGGTACCTAACATACGTAGGTATATGCGGTGACATCTCAGGTTTATCTTACGACGAATCAGTGTTTCCATTTAAGTTTGCTGCTTGTGTAAATAACACCGGAGATCAGGCTACGGCGCCCGCGCCAGCGCTCACCCATAATACGACTCGGAGTTCACACCAGATCCGCCAAATTAACTAGAAAATATAATGTGGTGGAGTATCCGCGCTTCTTAGCTACAAAATGTACATAATTAGAAAAGTTTTTACGAGCGGTGCCTTGCCAAGTCGTGGCTTGTCACCGCCTGACACGGCCCCCCATGTCCTGGAGCGGATTATAATTTTACTGAACAAATTATTTACAAATTGTGATTCTTGTTTACAGTATTTTTCTCTCTTGTTTTGTTATTTGGTTTGTTTAATAAGCTTCCCATGTTCATTGTGTTCTAAACGCGACTCAGACGGAATGTTTACGTAATTTTATTTCAAAAGTTTCTGCACATGTTTCGCAAGATTGCTCATTTGTTTTATTTGCATTATTTTTATAATAATTGTCATGTCTTTTATTTCACTTCCCTACATGAAAAATTGCGATGTGGTTCAAGCTAACTTTATTTTGATCTGATAAAAATTCATGCATGTACAGACGCCAGCAGGTCAAGCTACCCGAAACAGTCAAATTTTCCCAATCAACCTTGAACCTTAATACTTTAGCGATATAGTTGAAAACCTATTAAAGAAATTTGACAGATTGTAGTAGCATGATGTGCTGGCGTCTGTTCAGTGACGTCCGCATTTATTTCTACACAAATGGCGTCATCTTCATCACCAAAAAAAGTAAAATAAAATATCTGCAAAACGACAGACAGCGTGAAATTTGAGTCAAACCGCACATTAGCGTTCCAAAAATGCGCGCATAACATCGTCTCCCAAAGTACGAAGTGTATGTATGTATCAACGTTCACGAAAGAATCAGAGAGAACTTGGTCGGGGTGGTGTTATAAAAATAACTGCCGTTTTTGGCACGACAGCGCGTCAACGACGGGTTTCTTGCCCTAAATGAGTGTAATTACAAAAGTTTTTATTACTAACTGCGCGCCAAAACCTCCTTCACGATCATATTATAACGTTGGTGACGTGAAGGCTCACTACACCCGGCTTTGTTTCAAATTACATAAAATTTTATACTTTTTAAAATAGGCACGCGGTTAAAAACTTTGTTGCACGGACACTTCTGTTAAAGTTGGAGAAATTTTGTCATTTAAAAAACTTATGGAATCATAAGAAAATAAAACGCTGAAAACGAATATCTATTCGTTTTCTTTCTATCAGTGCGATTTTGTTCAGAAGGTATCTTCAAAAATTAAATGTGGAAAACAAATTGGTACAATTAGAAAACATTATTGCAAAATGTAGTAGACGAACTCACAAACACAATTGCCGTAAATGTTCCCAGCTAATCGAAGACATTAGGTAATTGAACATTGTACCGTACCGATCACGAAGCAGCACTTTTTATGACATACAAAGCACATTTACACCACCTGTTCAGTATCAACCATTAACAGTATCTCATTCCAAGCAAAAATAACGGTAGGAAAAGAAATTAAATTTTCATTTACGTAGATACCGATAGATATCGGTGCAGATCGAACGAGGTCAGAGTGCAGTTTCTGCACAATGAGCCGATTAGTTCCTTAACGAAGCCGGGACTGATTCGGGCCGGGGGGAGAACCGTACAGGAAATAAACGGAAAAGCACGTGAAGTTAGAAAATCCCAAGATACGGAGCTCGCATTCGTTCGGCATGACTTTTCACATTTCGGAATGTAAATGGCCCTGAACTAGGAATTCTAAGTTAAACGTTCGACAGACGAATGAGTTTTCAAAGAGGTTGGTATTTACCGCACATATCCTTTGTTTTTCTTCGGGCGTCTTAGGAAAACAATTCTTAGCTTGCAATTCGAGTCCGAAATGGAGGAGAGTGCCTTCCTGTGTGATGAGCTTGCGACTTTTATTAGTTTGTGTATCGCTTTTCTAATTCTTAGGTACAAATTGGCGCCGATTCCCTTGTTCACAAACTAAACTAAATTTAAGTTCAGAGCTTCTATTTCATTAAGAAAAGGACAGAAGATAAATATTAGTTTAGTATACTCCATAGACAATTTAGACGTGATTAAAAACATGACTAGTAAAACTACGTCAATTTACGTCAGACGCTGACTAATTTGACAGGACCAAACTAATATTTATCTTCTGTCCTTTTCTTAGGGAAATTGAAAGAAAAGATGCACTGAACTTAAATTTAGTTTAGTTTGTGAACAAGGGAATCGGCGCCATTGTATTGCTAGACTCAGCTAGACATCACTCTATACATACAGCTCTGTTATGCCTTACGTACATGAGACATGCAAGCGCGTCCGATGGTCGTAGTACACTTAGAGAGCTTATTATTTATTAACAGTGATACAGGGAGTCAGGACGCGTGCATGTCAGACGTGTCTAGCGGCGCCGGCGTGCATATGCGGCGCCGCGATATGCCACGTCCTGCGTGATCTATGCGACACTCACGAGGTCTCCTTCTTGCTTAACACTGTGCACACTCGCACGGCATAAATTTTCAACTTAAACCTACAACTCCACCCTAGAAATGTACGGAATTCGCAGAATGAAGTTTTTACAACTCCACCGACGTTTTCAACGGCTAACTCTTTAAATTATTACGTTCCGGTACACCTATGTTTTACGTCTTAACAGAGATTTATGAATTGCCAACTTTCGATTCCCCTAAAATTGTCTGCGAGAGCGTAAATGTGGACAAATGTTTGGATAGATCTGTTTTGTTCTGAATTTCGGAGCTAAATAAGTTGGAATTCGTGCTGTAGTTGAGGTAAAATCGAGCACGATTTTTAATAAATTCTCAGGGGAGCGATTAAAAGTGAAGATAGTCGAGGTGAGGAAGTGTGGCGAGGTGTAAGGTGGGGCCTGCAGGGGGGTAGTGCCACGGAGGCGCAATATCGCGTTCGGTGGAGCGTGGCCGGCGTCGCGACATTTGCATCTTTCTAAATGAAACCATATTACCGATGTTGTGGCGCACTTATTGAACGAGTTATTGTGATGATGGAGTCGCTCTGATAAAGTCCCTATTGCTGCCTGTAAATGGTTCTTCTCGGTATTTAAATACGAGTACCTACAACCTAAAACGGTTGCGGGCAAAATTTAGTTCAGTTAAATGTGAGCTAAGATTTATGATTTTCAATTTACATATTTTTTTAAGGTTTTTGTAATGTTATTTTAAATGGCCATTGTTATAACTTATTGCTGACCGCTTAGGAGGTCGAATATTAGATAAGGTTTACATTTAGAGAGCTATTGGGTGTAACATACGATTAGTTGTTTAAACACAGGAATGCTATTTTTTTTGCTAGAGGTGTGTTGATAAGCTTTCAGTTTGTTAATAGATAAATGTCTTTTTTATTGGAAATATGGCAGAAATTGGCTTTCAGCTTTGTGTTCGGCAACATTAACAACTAATTGAACAGAAGCGTGAACAACAAATTAAAGCTCAATAAGTTTCCCAGAATTTATCCGTAACCATAACCACCAACTGTCTGTTTTCACAACATTGTGTATCACAATTATACCAACACATATTGTTAAATTAACAGTCTTTATTTTAAAAGCATTGTTTATTTCCACTCAATAATTTACCTACCTAATTAAAATGACAATGACATGAAAATGGCCTGACGCAATTCTTTTTTAAAGCTCACCAATTTTCAACCTGCATTTCGCGGAACTCTCTACAAAAACGGCTCGACTTAATAAACGAAAAATACAATTTACCGAACGTTGTCAGGAATAACAAACATGGTCCCCGATGAATGCAATGCAAAAGTTTCCAGACGATAAAATCAATTGACCTACATATGTTTAAAATGTGTATTGCCATCAACATAGCTAAACGACACCGTCAGGTACAGAATTCCCTACACGAATTCGATTCCTGATTCCCCACAGAAAGAAAGACGCCTTTACAGCGGGATTCGGTGCCCGTTCCCAGCCGCAATATGTATGATAAATAAATTGCTATCCAATATCAAATGGAAGCAATACCGGTGAAATGTACAAAGCGTTTACTCATATTACATGTATGCGTACGAATGACTCCTTTAGATATGGGGCCAAAGGGAGCGCTAGTGCGACCACGCGACCCGAGCGACCCGCGCGACCCCACCGGCCATGGATGTATTCACTAAATGAGATTTTTAATGCTACGTCCTCACCTGCGTCTAAAAGGTTTTATAACTTATGATCTGTGTCCGAAAGAGGGAAACTTTCACCTCTGCATATTTCCACATAAGGTAATACATGAATTAAAATAGTTCATGTCTTTGTTTACGGTTTCAAAGACGTTCTATGCGGACAAATGAACGAATACAAAGCCAAACATCGCCAACATAAAAACTTTGTAGATATTTGCGTTGGTCGAGATTTATCTAATCTAGGTGAACTAAAGAAGTTACTGGTCCAGTCGCCATCATGAATGCCCGACAGGCACCGATATTTGCTGGGTAAAATGGTGGGAGTATTCAGTAAGTTAGCCTTTTTTTTTATCTAGGCCACGCTTAACTTGCCCAATTGTCGTACAAAATGGGGCCACAAGGAACGTAAGAGAGCGTACTGTTTGTTTGAGGCATTAGACCAAAGACGAGGAAAATAACAACTAGCAGTATTAGGAGCAGTTCCATATACGTTGTAGCGTTATATTTTTTAGTTATATGTCGAGTAAAAAATCCCAATCCAAGGAACTGGAACAAAAACCACTCAGATACAAGGCTTGATGTCATTCTGACTCGAGGACAAATGAGACAAAGGAAATAAGAAATATTGAACGTGACTCGAATGTCAAGACGCTTTCCATACAACAAATACGGGTTTGTGCCATCACACGTGGCTCATGGCTCATGGCTATATGTAAACCATGCAGCTTTTATGGAAATAGCCGTATTATGAGAGAAACGAGACGCCGTTACCGAAGAGATTTGTTAGAAAAACGTTGCAATTACTTTGTTTTTTTCATTACCACTGGAGCCTTCTTAATTGATATTAAACGGTCGGGTTTATAATTAAAAAGTATCTGGAAACTATTATGTTGAAAGAAGATAAAAAATAACAGTTTCTTATATTAGATACAAACATGCAATTAATTAAATCCTTTCATAAAGTATAATTAATATTAATGTACATGTAACCGCCTTATGAAATTCAGATCCTGTTTAAATAAAACTAGAAGTTTATTTGCAAGCTTTTCAAGAGACATTTTTAAATCGAAGACGTTGAAATCCGTTAATTAATACAAAACTGTTATGAAAAACATATCAGTAAAAACTATCAGTCTTCATGTAGAACAAGTGCCCAAGAGAAGTTCGCAGCAGATAATGCGAGTAATGAAATAATGAGCTAAACTTAAACGAGCTGTAAAATTTATGTTTCGTGCAGCTTAAAAACAGCTCCCCGGAGATTCTCAGCTACGGAACCGAGTTAACGTTTTGGTTTTAGTTTTCGCTGCTTTTTTCATACAACTTGAATTTAGCTTGTGGCAGTCTGTGTTTTTCCGAGTTAAAGTTTATGTTCAGCGCTCTCATACCAACATTTTAGACGGAATCGGTACATAACAAGGCTTTAATACAACTTAAAACTAAACTTTTAGTAGAAGTAATTACTTAGATCAGTGTTTGACCTTCAAGATTACTTCAGAAAACCAGTTTGCTATACAAAATATAAACTTAAATAAATACACTCCAACATTTATCTCAAGGAAATAACGACGACCGACAGAGCGTTTCATTTTTCTTCTAAATATAATCCTCCACGAGGAATCGTTTTTAAAAATAGTTTCTAAGCAAATCTAATAACAACCCACGGACACTTGAAGCAGGATTGTGCTCACGTTGACCTCGCCTTCACAGAAATAAAAGTAGTGTTCTATCTAGACAGACGTATAATCTAGATATCTGAGGAGGAAGCTGATTAACGTCAGTTGGGGTGTGGAGCAACCGCGCAGCCGGCCAGCCGAGGACGGCACAAACAACGGGATTTATTGTTAATGGCCCACAGTCAGACATTTAACGCGATGAATTACTTACACAAACAGACGCTTTATTACTTACACAAATAGGATTACATACACCAACACGATTAAAGCCGAGTTAATTCACTCGTCGATAATGTTTGTGATATCGGTATCGGTCGTGAACGATTATTATATTTAATCAATTAGCGTGTTTGTAGACGCGCAAATCTTTGCTTCGCGCCAGATACACCGTAATTGAGTGATTAAACCGTGACAACAGAGACAATCCACGTGCTAACAAGACTTAACAACACGCTCCACCGTGTCGTTGTAACTTTCTAGACGAGGAGTCAACACACCCTCACTCTTAGCGCATTACTGCGTACCTACCCACATAAAAATACGATGCAACCGCAGCATACTTACAAACACTAGAATATCGATGAAGGTGAATATTTTTTTAAGGCATTAAAGTCGAGTTTGTCTGTCCCTCTCGCAGTTTATGGTCCGTAAAATAGTCTGCAGAGAGTCACTTTGTTCCAAACGGCACAGGATGTAGTTTCGGAAGTGAAACTTTGTGAAAATATTGTGTTGGATATTAATTGTTCGCACAGCTCGCGCTTTCATTGTTTTGCACACGTTATGTGATACCAGTATTATGAGAACGAGATACCGTAACAGAGAACGGAGCTATTATAAAATCTTTTATTCAAAAGGCTCTCACAATAAAAACCGGTCAATTTGAGCTCACCGCGTATAAAAACGCTGTTTGTGTAATATTTACATTAGCAACTCTCAAGATATGATAAGGGTTTCGTTTTATCCTTCCAGGAACGGAACGATCCTGTAAGAGAACGAATAATCTCGTTCGAACGTTAAAAATGTAAAAGTGGCATGTCTTTCCCCCTTTTTTTTTTTTTTTTTTTGGGATGGGAAATCATCAAATGACTCCTCCCGCTCTGGGTGGAGCGGAAGGGAGTGTCAGACTCTTACTGACTAAAACCCACCCATGTTCCTTCCTTCGCCCTTTATGTTCCGGGGCAGCGGTAACCCTTTCGGACAATCCCGCTGCATCCCGTTCTCGAAGATTAGAAAACACGTTTGAGAGAGCTCTCGAACAATTTTCCGTTTACGTAGCGGTAATTGTCTTAGAACAGGCACGAATAGCTATCTGTCGGTGAGTCTGTGCGGCGCGGCGCGGTGCGGCGGGACCGCGGCGCACTGCGGTAGCCGCCGCCGCAGCCTCCGCCGAAACCTCCGATACGCTACGTGCACTGAATCCTAATACCACCTGTACTGATTTTATTTTTGCCTCCCTCATTCTTGATTCAACTATCTAATAGTTATCTGCAGACGTCCGATGATTCGCTTCTCCCCGAACCGAAAACATTTTAAATTTTTTAACTCAATTTGGCATTGTCATACGTTTACGTGCGCAGCGGTTCATCGTCGTTTTTATGTTTTGGTTCTAATATTTCGTTTCGTGTAAATTATGCTGAAATCAATTCGGTCCAGTAAGCTGGGCCCTGTAAATAATTCAGCGATGATTGTAACGAGGGTCCAACTCGGCACTAAATGTTCCCTGGGAGCTGTGCGCTCCACAAACAAGCCTTGTTTTCCTTATCTCCGTATAAGAATCTTCTCTTACGACGCCTTTCGACCGAGTCTCGTGTCTTTGTCTCGATTATCTTATCTATTGATTTTCGATTAATCCAATTTGAGGTTTTGATGAGACACGATTTTATGTGTTAACTAGTTTCGGCTTTACCACACTAAGGCCAAAATATTTTGGAAGCCAAATGTAATCACGGCTCAGGCCGCTGCCTGCTCTACATTCTGCCAGCGTCCACTGTCCACCGTACTCCACTCATTCAATTATTTCATTAAAATAATCTTCTCCAAAGACTGCGAGGTCTGCACTCTGCACTATATTAAATAATATCATCACGAGTGTTAAGCAAGTTATACGATTAAGTTCTACATTTACATAATTGCGGCCAATTAGCTGAGCTGAATCGGTGAGGGATTTCGTGACTAAATATAATGAGTAACATAAATTTAATGAGGCATTTCGTCCTCGGCCGCGCTTAAAACAGTACAAATAGCCTTAAAATTTAATCGTTTTCTGCAAAGATTTTTCCATGAAAAGTTTTCCACTTCAAACTTTGCCACTTCGCCGAAGCCAAGTCGCGTTTAACAAAGCTTTTTCATTCTTACATTTTTATATCAGGAATGGAACGTCACGCTCGGTTTCATCGGCACTCGTCCGCCCGACCGCGAAAAGAACGCATAGACCGGTAATAGGTGACGCCTTATACAATATTCCGGTCACGTTTAGAATTCCTTATATTTCATCTTTTTCCACGGCCCCGAAAAATGTCATCGAATACACATTTTCCCGTAATCCTCATAAGTCTCATGGCCTCGACAACGTTCGGGACGCCGCAGCGTCACGTGACACCGTCCCCCCGCACCCCGCACCCGCAGCGGGCTCGCCCCGCACCCCGCAGCCCCGCGACAACAAGTTCACGCCGTGTCGTGACTCGCATTTGCAATAACACTTTGGCTGAGGTGCCGCGACGAGCCAGCCTTCAATTAGGTAATGGTCTGCCATATAAGTTGTCTCAAGACATTGAATAAAACAACGTCTCCGAGCGTGACGCCCTCACTAATTCAGCTAATAATGAACGTAGGAAATGAGCGCTAACATCCTTCAACATTTTGATCGACTCAACATTGTATGGAGAAAGTTTTAATTGAGAAGACAGGAGTAGATATTTTGCTAACCTAGACAGATCGGGGCGGGTGTTAGGATTTAAGGTCGAATCCTCCTCCTTATCGGGAACAGGTTGGAACATGCACCTTGCGCCGAGCATCGTCGGAAGTTTCTGACAACAGTCCAACTAGTTTGGAAGCTTGGAAACTCCATCAGATACGTGAGCTGGAGCGATTACCTCAAGCCAACTACATAGTGGGGGTGCGGCGACATGCATTACCAATATATTTTATATTAACATCGTGTCTTGTCCTTGTGCTAACTAATACATGACTTGCATTATGACAAACCATTTGGGTAGTCTCCTGTCGAGATCGGTGGATTAAAATATCCATTTAAGACGTTTTTTTTTAAGTCCAGTTAACATTAAGCTTTATGTTCAACCATTTACCACCACAACAGGACTTTGTGGGTGATTAATGTGCGTAGGCCAGTAATTAATCTTTTCCCAATTTATGGACTTTCAATAAAGATGTTCAAAAATAATGGGTTCTCTAAGGAGACGCCAAGAGATTAAGTTGCTATAATATTTCCTATAATTTAACAGAGTTTCCAGTTCTCCAATAGTTTCGCTCTGTAAGTACTTCAGTCATTGCCGGATGTGTGACAAAATTTATTTGTTCGATATTATGGACTTTGAAAACTCGTAAACAACTAGTTGTTTGTTTTCACTATTCGGTTTTTTGTTCCAACTTCTATGAAGAACACTCATAAAATAAGAGGGGACTGTCTTTGTTTTTCTCATTTCCACATAGACATTTGTCTGAGAAAATGAGGCTACACCAATACTAAAAAGAAATCCAATGAGGAATTTGAAAAGTGGTATCTGTAATACACTTGTCGTAGAAAAGACAAGAACATCAACAAAATGGTATCGATGAGAAGTTATGACGTAATCGAATATCGATGAAGTGTCGCATCCTTAGTTAGCGGTAACAATGGCAATATTTCAACACGTAGTGTTGTGGGACACTAACTAGTGAACACAGCTGCAGTTGCGGTGCAGTGACAATGTTTGGACGCCGCATCCTTGGGCCGGCCGCCGTCGTCCGGGCCGTGCGTCGCATCCGCAATGAGGCCCGCCGGACGACGCCCGCCGCACTAATTTATAGCAACGGTTAATTACCTACAAGAATCTGACTCAGCCCGGTCCGACAACAAAGCCGGCCGCAC
Organism: Apamea monoglypha; assembly: GCA_911387795.2. Lineage (NCBI taxonomy): Eukaryota > Metazoa > Arthropoda > Insecta > Lepidoptera > Noctuidae > Apamea > Apamea monoglypha. The sequence goes on from OU426921.1 coordinate 12,310,384, forward strand.
CGGAGCCGCGTGTGTGTTGTGCGCACACCGCTAATCAATCTGATGCTATTACTACTGGACGCTGCCGGTGCATAGGGGCAGCTTAGAAGTTACGCAAGCACGCAGCAAGCACTGAACTATACCTACATATATATGTATATGCTATTAATAACGAATCTATATACTAATAATAAAGCTTAAGAGTTTGTTTCGTTGAATGCGCTAATCGCTGAAACGACTTACTTGAAAATGTTTGCATTCGATAGGCCACTTCTTGTTGAGGAAGGCTATAGGCTATCAACGTTAACATCACGCTAGGAACCTTAGGAGCCGAGCAAAAACGGGGAACAAGAAATTTACACGCGGGCAAAGTCGCGGCAGAAGCTACTCTCAGATATTACACTTACTACAAAAAGTTTGGATAATTAAATGCATGGAGTGTGGAATATTTCAAATTCAGATTTAAAAGAGGCAGAGAGTGGGCGGCTTTAGAACAGCTCAAGCATAAAACATGTCCCACCTGAATGATTTAATTAACCGTTGTATTCAATCGATGTTCCAAAGACAAAATATTCCAAGAATAATTTGTTTTCGTATTTGTTGGTATATTCTCATCCCTTTCAGGCGCAACTAATTATTATGCATAATGTATATCGAGCAGAATACTAGGAAAAGTTGTGCTATTTACAAGACTTTGATTAAGACTTTATATTCATAAAGCACATTTAATTATTATGTTAACGAAATCCTTCTTTTGAATAAGATATTAGACATGGTCTGTCAAAGGGAATTAGGCATTCTTCATTCCACGCGGTGTAAAATAATAAAATATTTGGTTAATGAAACCGGAGTTCTAAAAAATCTCGTAGCCAACGCCACATCAACTCACCTTCATTTCCTAAGGAGTGCGTATATGAACATAAAAAATGCATATATTCCGAGGAACGTAGTAAGATACAAACGAATGTTTTGTTTTTAGTACTACAGAGAGGTCTCAGGGAGGTGTTTTCGCTGTTAAATTATGCAGACATCAATTCCTTTTTCCGGACGAGGCCCCGCTTTGCCGTCTGATAAATAATACATCTGTAATTGTAACCAGGTCTTGGACTCGCAGTGTTGCCATGGTCGGTGCCGTCTGACCCGATATCTTAGAAGATCATATCTCCTCAATCAAACTAAACAAGCTACGTAATTGTTGTCGACTTCTTCGTGTTAATGTTTTCTTGGCATGTCGCCAAGGACTTTCTGGAACTTCCACTTGGCTTAAAGGAACTAGTTGTACGCTTATTAGCGAGTGTAGAATCAGTTGCTCCATGTTAGGACAAGTTTCAGGCTTTACGTAACACTTCTGGAAGCAAGCCTTCAATTTGGGGCCAGATTTAAAGATCTAGAAAAGGTCACCACAGTCGATGGACTTTACCGATCCAAGGGCAGGACTTTTAGGGTTCGAAAAGTTCAAACGTCGGTGCGACATTAACTTCTAAACACAACTTACGACTCTGGATTCCGAACTCTTACTGTTAAATTTCCCAAGGGAGCGTCAACTTATAATAAACCCCGAAATATTTTGCAGTTTATTATTGGGGATATTTATTAAAATGTTGCACCGTGCTGAATTCCTAAGAGCAACCAGCGTCCAGCGCACATCCTTTCGATGAAAGTGTGTTGCCAAAATTCGAAGTTGTTAGACATAAAATATTCACACTGTAGCACCTACACGGTAAAGGGAAATTCGCCAGCACCACGAAACGTGCATCAGCTCTTAACAAGTTGTCAGCTGATACAAATTCGTGGCGTTTGCGCATTACCTTGCAAACGAGCTGTTCAATGTATTAGCGCGTTAAGCTGGTAATGTCTCGAGCACTTAGTAGGGGCCTTGATATTGATAGCTTTCCATGATACTATTTCACACAACACTGCATCGATTATATTTCGGTTCGGTCCGGCGATGCGTTTCGTGCAGTCCACGTCAAAAATGGAAGCTGTTTAAACGATGCTAAAGTGCAGTTTCCTTTGATTCTGTTTCGATATGCGAATAAAATCGTGGTATTATACAGTAACTTGAGCGCAAGTACTAAACAAAGGGCGTTATTGGATGTTACTATAAAGACTATATTTTCTAATATACATTAACGTAGATAGGTATTTTAAAATTCATTTGCTCGAATCGAGATGAGTTGAGTACTTCAGACTCCGCTTGCATTACCTAGCTTTTTAAGTGCACGTCTAGTACTCCAAGTTGCGACATTAAATAAATTACTGTCTCACAAAGTCACAATCCCTTTCTAAAACGGTCGCTTCTCCAATCAGACCATTATGTCTCCATCATAAAATTATACGTGAAGCAATAATGAATCCGATTCACTCCTAAAATAATCGTGTAAAGTTCAGTTTTGGGCAACACTCACTGAAACTTTGAGTGACGTCATTAATTAGTCAATTGTAGTTGGGCAGTTCGCTTTAAATTCGGTATTCGCCGACCACAAAATAGCCCCTAGACTTTCGATCCTGCGGAGAAGTTGTGTTGGATAAAGTCGGCTTTTATTTTATTTAAACGTATTCTTTGGTTCAAAGCAATAAATTAGTTTTAAGTGTTCTAATGACTAAGTATTTCTGCATTTGATCGTCTGATTCCCGGATTTACAAACTCAAAGCTGCATTTCATATTCATTTCAAAACTAAATCAAACCATAACATGTTTGTGAAATCTGTCCAAACATAATTTTATTTCCACTTTTCAGTTCCCAATATAAATCATTTTCCAGGAACTTAAAATCTGTGACAAACAAAAATTTAAAAGTCTCGTTCGAAGTGTTTTATTTGCCCGTTTCACCTGCGCAGCTCGTACATCGGCGAAGTATTGGTGCCAATATCGAAATCCAATCAACTTGCTGTGATTGACAGCTAAACCTGACCGACCGACGAATCTGCCGTACCCGTGTCGTATGACGGTATGACACGGACACATAAAACTGTAGAAAAATAGTTTCTGACGAGACCCGACGTCTTCGTCTAACTGGTCTTTTTTACGAGCTCAGTGACTTTATTGATAATTTAAAGAGTTTTGTTGAGCGAAGTTATGGGAAATAAATATGGGTAATAGAATTATTATAACAATTGTGTATAATTAACTACAGCAAGTGCAATCAATGAGAAAGCCAATGATATATTTATTTGATGGACTCATTCTCAGATTTTATGAGTCTAATCAAATCTCAAATTGGCCGTCTTTTAAACTGAGACATCACAGATTAGGCGTAATTAAAAATAGGCTTTCATAAGATATTTTAGTGGCTAATGATAAATTATATCAACGACAACTTTGCGTACAAAAAGAACACTCACACATTATCAATCGTACAGGAATATCGATGGAGCCACAATTGTTATTCTGGAGCAAAGCCGTCTAGGAGCGGTGCATCCACAATCTGTTTTGTACAATCACCATAACAGAGGAACCCGCTTTGTGCATTAGCCGGCCGTCCAACCACCCCCGACCACTTAAGGCTTTATATTCAAGTGTTGAACCTAGTTGATGAGTTTCGGCTCAACAACTCTCGGAATCTGAATATAATAATCGAGTCATCAGATTGTCAATCAGGGTACGCTGTTCATAAACTTCGTAAATCTATACCTAATATAACTATGCAGGTAACTATTTCGAATTTGTTGGTGAATTTCATTTCAGTAGAGTAGGTATGACACATGAGTTAGGAATTTAAAGGTGTGATAAAAATAGCAGGCAATCATTATAAACTTCCTATAAAATTTGGCATAGTAAAAAGCACAGTAAACTAAACCCGCAAGAGATGAAAGAAAATTATTTATATTTTGTTCTTTTAGTTCTCTATTACTGAAAGCAAAATGGCTGTTGTGTGCTAGTGGAGGCTATTGTATTTTATCCATAAACAGGACTATAAAACGCGAGTTATAATAGTAGGCGTAGTGAGGGACCCCAACGAGTGCTGACGAATTCACCAAATAAAATTTACTCGATACGTGTATACGTGAACTACATTCGAGCCGTATCCCGATGCAGCTTATAACTAAATAACCTCGTCACCGGGAAGATAACGAACTATCAATTAAACTCGTGCATGTGTCCCGAATATGAAAGTAACGTCATTTTTTCCATTAGCACTATCTGAGCCGCAGGGGAACACAGCTTTGTTAATTAAAATGCCTCGCCTAACACAACCCTCCACATACCCACGATAACCCAAATTATCATACAGGAAAATAGAAACAAACGAATGATATAGTATTATGAAATCCTAGAACTTTTGTACGTATAAATAAACCCAACCCATAAAGTGGAACATGGCATCATTCCAAAATATAACAAGTGAAATACCCTAATACTGGTACCTACAACGATGGCAACATTATGAGAAAACGAGAACCCTTTTTCCAATAAGTATGATCGAGCGACGGAGTTTCTCGTCGGAGCTGGGAATTCTTGGGCAGTTGAAAACAAGTTGGGGCAGCCCTGGCCGCGGCGGCAATATCGGCAAGTTGGGCGGCCGCAGCTGGCATGCGCCGCAATGTCTCAATAATCCTCAAGGTACCCTCCTAATCGACTCTTCCTTAGTTCGACGCAAGTGTGACTAACTGATTAATTCTGCGACTCGGTGTACGTGCCCGGTCTGTCTTTGCCCATTATTGTTTGCCCTACACTTTCGTCCGCTCGTGTCCCATTATTGAACGATATTTGGACTATTATTGGCGGAGTCGTACGGAGTCTTCTATTTATATGTTATCGAAGGGCGGCCATTACATCCTACGGCATATAGTTTGGGATTGTAATTGCTGCTATTTTGTTAGATTGAATCCGATTTCGTTCGCTTAGTTTTAATGGTTTGTTCTTGTTTTGGAATTGCAAGATGTTAGGCGCACTACCGGTTCGCACTGACTCGCTGACTCGCTTGAGCGACGGTTTTGGTTGGCGTATTAATTAACTAGAGCGTTTAATCGTAATTCCTTGCACTCGCTTGAATTCTTGTTGCACTAAAATTAATTATCGTTTCCGTCTTTGTTGGTACTTGCAGTCTTGCAAATATTAGCGCATACAGGCTATTTACAGCAGATATGTTGCGTGTATCACGTCGCAGGGATGCTCGTGTTTGTAGATTGAAAATAGAATCAATTACTGTGCCACTTTGCCGCAGCCTACGAGCTAATGTTTACCAAATCAACAGTCAACTATGTCACCTTTATTAATAATTTAATGCTCTACTAATTTAGCAAGCAATACATAATTGCGCTGGCAAAGAGCTCAGTCGGAGGACAGCATAATAGTAACACATGATGATATAAATTAAAACATCACTGTTAGTAAATGTAATGGCACCGGTGAAGCACCGATCACATTAACGGTCGGAAAGTTGTTATTTTAATGTGACATTAATGTCTGCTTAAAACTATGATCATTTTACAATTAATTTGTTTGACAGTTATTAGTAATTTACTTCTCGCTGAACAGAAACATCTTAAATAGAGCGGAACTTAATGGACGTTCAAATTCCTCTAGTCATCCCTCACTATTCATGTGCAGACGTTATTGATGAGTAATGATTTACACTTGTGTGTTGTGTTCCCTAGAATTGGCCAGGTGGTGTTGAACTACGTCATTGACATGACTCACATCTGCCAACACTGAGCCAAGATGACACTCCATACCACAAAAATATACCTGCTTAATTTTAGATTCATCTGAAACAATTCCAGAAGATGCATCCAAAAAGAATACTGATGTCGATTTCATAGAATAGGAGAAGACGAAAGAAATAATGTATGTTCGGCACAAATAAGACGTACATTATAAAATAAACACATTAATCCAAATGTGGGTGGGTGTCCTATAGGTACATATCTGCCTAGCCCTTTGAGGGATTACAGGCATTATGTTATATTAATCCAAAGTAACCAAAAGTCTAGGATTCGACAAATAACAAGAGTGAAAACAAAAAGGCAAATAAAAAAGTTTATAAGTAAGTAATATTTAGTCGTCGATTACGCACGACAACATAATATAAAGCTATACATTTCCAGTATAGGCTGACTTCTTATTGTAAGAAAGGCCTAAGCAATACGAGGTTAGCTAAAACTGGAAATGTATAACTTGATGTCGTGTGTACTTAGTAGTTAATAAGTAGGTACCTATTGTCTGAACAGGACATAGCGACGGCTGATTTTGAAAGAAAACTCTTAAAAAATAATATCGTGCCACAATGTCGATTAGCCAAAGGCATCTATTTTCAAATTAAAATATCGTTGGAAGTGAATCGATCCTACAGTATCAGTGGAACAGAGCCAGTAAATAAGTGAAGGCTAAAGGCAAATCCGTTCTCGGCAACCATTATTGAGAGCTACCTCGAGCTATTAAACATCTGTTGTTGTTAACTCTTTGCCTCTGATAATTGGTATATTCTTGATTCCCTGAGCTTTTTCCGATAAAACGTAGATTGCTCCACTTGTTGGGCCGGAGGGGGGGAATTGTGAGGTGGTAAGAGGGGGGGGCGTTAGATAAAACGAGGGTATATCACCAATAACTCGCTCCATTGTTTGTTGGCGGCTGACTTAATAAGTTCGCCGAATTTATTATGATTTGTAGGCCCCTCGTCTTATTACGAGTCTCTTAACATACCATAGCCGTATAGTGTCTTACTGCGTACAATATGGAACTGCCAATTTGTTCTTTTACAGCTGTCTTAAAAAAGGACGCCCTTTCTGTTTTCTAGTCCTCGAAATTACCGCACGAACTAAGAGAATGTTTTATGTGCTCCTTGAATAAAGAGATTCAGCAACTTTATGTTTGTGACCCAGGAGTATGCGTACGTGAACCTTTTTCAGGACCTGTGTATAAACCATAAGAGCGATCAAATCCTTTGAAATAAATTGACCAAATGAAATTAAATGTTTATTTATGTAAGAAGACACTTTTACACGTCAATATTTTGGCACCAGCATTTCCTAGCTGATTGATCCCTGAGATGAAATGCCGAAACAAACTCAGAGATCATGGTCTCTTTCAAAGTCAAAATATTACATTATTAGGATTTTATGTAAGTCTAACAATGCAGTTCCATGTCTGGAAGGGCCAGGGAATTTAATAACAAATAGCCATGTGTAATCAAACAGTTCATCAAAAGCTAATTAATTTATCGATGCGCACACACTAGACTTAGCAACGTTAATTGAAACTATTTCCTTCCTCAACACACAGACCCTACGGGAATCGTAGTATTAATAAAAATAAGTAGCCATCAAGACCGTGATTTATCCTTGATTGATTTACAACATAAACTTGCGGCACACTTGACATCCATCATCCAAATTAATGGAAGTCGATCGGACGGATCCGTAGACATTTGAAAAATTGATGTTGTTCATAATTTACTGTGAAATAATAATGTGTAGCTAAGTGTTTTACTGATTTATAATTTCTTTCAGGGGGACTGTCGGTGACTTATTTGCTCAATTACCCGCTACTTAGCTAATTGAGTCAAGGACCCTTTTAAACTATGTTTCATTGCAAATACAGCATGTATCCGATAGGTGTGGTTATATTTAAGGGTGTGGTACAGACCATCAAACTGAAAAGAAAGAAAGAATTCATATTTTTCTCTTCTTGTTCTCACACACTATTGTCTACATTTCTTTTTTACTTCTCCTTTCGCAGGTTTGCTGGAACAAATTTCATAAGAAATAAGCAATAGCGCCGATTCCCTTGTTTACAAACTAAACTTAATTTAAGTTCAGTGCATCTTTTCTTTCTACTTCATTAAGAAAAGGACAGAAGATAGATATTAGTTTAGTCCTGTCAAATTAAGATACTCCATAGACATCTTAGACGTGATTAAAAACATGGCAACTAAAAAAACGTCAATTTACGTCAGGCGCTGACTAATTTGACAGGACTAAACTAATATTTATCTTCTGTCCTTTTCTTAGTGAAATAGAAACAAAAAGATGCACTGAACTTAAATTTAGTTTAGTTTGTGAACAAGGGAATCGGCGCCAGTACCTTTGTACCCATATTATAATATGTCTTCACACAAAGTAAAATACACAGTTTTTTACTGTGTGTACATAAATAAGTAAAATAAATAAAGAATATACATTTATTTAGCACAAACTAAAAGACACACAATACACCAGAGACATACATCAGACACAAACAAATAAAAGTCAAATAAAAAAGTGTAAAGTCCGTTGTAAGAAAGTACCAGGAAAGTATGCCTCACGAACTGAACAACTTTATCCGTGGGACCAAAATCGTAATCGCGAATAAACTATCATCTGTCCCATACAAAACTTACGTACACGACCCAAATGTATGGGAAAGCTGATATTTTTTTTAATATTCTGATATATGCTGTATAAGCAATCGGAAATGAATAAATAGCTAGAAAGTCTGATTGACAACGATGATTAATTGATTAACACACATAATCGTTGAATAAGACCATAATGAGAACTAATATCCGATAAATTAATCGACAAATCATATAAACGTCGATAATACTTCTTGATTTTATGAGAGAACATGACAATGCATTATTGTGGTTTGCGGACATTTCGTTTAACTATATGGGCTTCTATTACACTGCAGTTACCTATGCTATAGCTTTACTTAAGCTACACGTTAAAGTTTCGTTCTAATGTATTTCAATCATTGGTTTAGATGATTTAAAAAGCTAAGTCTTAAAATAACCAAGTATATAAAAAGGAAGCGAAATATTCAAAGGACATCAAAAAATTCGTCCACATCGCTGTCACTAAGAAAAGTGCCCAAAAGGCTGGCAGCATTGCCACGTTGTATGCCCATGCTGATACATTGGACAAAAATAGGCCAGCCCTCTGGTCACGTGAAGAGTCGACAAACCGCTTGGTGATGTCTCGAAAAACTAAGAGGGCACTCGGACCCCATGACCCTAGTGTTTCAACCCCAAACGACTCTTACATATAAATTCCAAACAGATTAGAGTATTTTCACCGTTTCAGATTTATGAATAGTTGAAGAAATTATTCTTATCTCAGTTGTATTGAACCGGTAATGGTTGTTATACTATATTCAATTTATATCTATCTATCTATGTATATAAATAAAAATGAATAACCGAAATGTATGTACGCGCATAACTTCCGATCGGCTGCACCAAATTGGATAATTCTTTTTTTTGTGTTTGTTATTGTCAGGACAAGGTTTGTATAGAAGAAAATTAAAAGAAAAAAAAATATGGCGGTACGACTTTCGCCGGGTCAGCTACGAGTAGTTTGGAATAAAAACCTCGAAAATTATTTTTCGTGTCACAATGTCGATTAGCCAAAGGCACCACTATTTTCTAATTAAAATATCTAATGGAACAGAGCCAGTAAATAAATGAAGGCTAAAGGCAAATCCGTTCTCGGCAGCCATTATTGAGAGCTACCTCGAGCTATTAAACATCTGGTGTTGTTAACTCTTTGCCTCTGCTAATTGGTCTATTCTTGATTCCCTGAGCTTTAGTAGATTATAAACAGTTTCTAACGAAACCGAGCTTGGTGAAGACACAAATTCTATAATTACATAGTATCTTCAAATTCATTTGTGGTAGAACCAATCGGAAAATTTGAAAAGAATCTCTTAAAACTGAAAGGCTTGAAAATCAGTGAGCATTTTACAGAAACGTCACTCAATTAAAACATAATAAGAGCAATTTACCTTTTAACTGGCCCCCGTGGTGGATTAGAGCCCACACCCGATGGAAGAGAGGCGGCCTGTGTCCCAGCAGTGGGAACATTATACCCTAATTATGCTAAGAGCAATAAAATCGTAAAACTCCCAAACATTCCCATTTACGAATCGCAGCGAACAGTCCTCGCATCGCGTCCCGTGTGTTGCCAGTTTTAAATGACTTTCAAGAAAGCCAATAAATAAAATTGAGTGCACTTCGTCGGTCGGCGTCATTAACGGGTGTCTGTCGAAACGCCGCGACATGCTCGTAAATCATTACTAATAATACCTCTGCCATAGATTTACTAACTGACGGATGCGCCCGTCCACTAAACATCAGTTTTGACTCATATTTTTCAGTTGTCACTCAAAACTTTTCAGTGACGTCTGAAAAATATGAAGACCGCAGAATTTTCGAGTGGTAATGTTACAGGTGGATTTGATATTGATGACTTATTTCATGGTTACTTGGTAGGAAGATGGATTATTTTAAGTTTGAAAACAGTGTACTGAAAGCACGGAAAAACTTTTTCGCTGCTTTGATTCAGGAAATAATGTGCAAGCAAAGTTTAATATAAAACTCGTAAACAGTGTTAATGATCTTGTATTTACAAGCTTCAATCAAATTAAAACTATAATATATTATTAATATATTCATATCCCACTATCCTATCCTACTAATATTATAAACGTGAAAGTTTGTTTGGATGGATGAATGGATGGATGGACGGATGGATGGATGGATGGATGGATGGATGGATGGATGGATGGATGTTTGTTACTCTTTCACGCAATAACTACTGAACGGATTTGAATGTGGTATAAACTATCTGTGTGGTACACAGATAGTTTATAACCAGGATTAACATATAGGATACTTTTTATCCCAATATTCCCACGGAATCGAAACTTTTGGGGGTGAAACCGCGGGGCGCAGCTAGTAATATTATAAACGCGAAAGTTTCTGAGGATGGATAGATGGATGTTTGTTACTCTTTCACTCAAAAACTACAAAACGGATTTTGATGAAACTTTACAGTAATATAGCTTATACATTAGAATAACACATAGGATACTTTGTATCTCAATATTCCTACGGGATACACACTTATACGGGGAAACTGCGGGGTGCAGCTAGTAACTCAAATTATTGCTGATGTTTGAAGATTAATGAAAACTGTATCTAACCATTGTTTCATTTAAAAGACTAAAATATTTTTGAAGGCAACAATAAACTAATTGCTTTAACCATTCGAAATTCGGTTTCGCTGCAAAGCCGGGAAACGTGACGCTACATACAAATTAACTCAGAAATACTCATTACAAATTACTAATTTGTCATCAGTCACCCTGAACCACGAATCGACCTCGTCACGATTCCGCGGGAGATCCGCACGTCGACCTATTTGTTATAATTACGTTAAATAAATAAAATATTACGAACCATTTAACACTGTCGCTCTAAATTAACGACACGACCCATCTAAAATACCAACGTAGATCCATGTTATTCATATGAAATTACAGATTTATATTATACTAGCTTCTGCCCGCGACTGCGTTCGCGTGAAATTTCTTAATCTCCCGACTCACCATGTCGCATCGCTTCGCCGGCCCGCACGTTTACTTTGTTTTTGCTTAGCGTTCTTTCCGTCTCTTTTTCTTTTGTGCCAACTCCTAGGGATCCTAGCGTGATGTTAAATAGCCTTCCTCAAGACCTGGGCTATAAAATGCAGGAAAAATATTTCAAATCCGACCGGTAGTTCCAGAGATTAGCGCGTTCAAACAAACAAACAAACTCTTCGACTTTATTTTTAGTATAGAATTTATAACACCTGGTTTCAGAAATCATCCCGACGTTGGCATTGGAAACGATACAAAAATATAAACTACTCGATGCTGCAATTTTGTAGCGAAAATAAATTGTTTACATCAAAATTGTTTCTGTTCCAAATTATAATTTACAACATGCAATTCAGATCCTAGCGAATAGCGATTTAATATGTAATAATAGTACGTAGTTTTAATACGGTTTCATAAAATCAGAGGCCAATGAATATTTGAAAGTCGTCATGTAACTGTACATTGTGAGTATAACTTTAATGAAAAACAAAGCATGAATCATTTTAATTTGTAATTTGTACCGTTGTGGTACGGTACAAAATTTAGATAAGCTTAATTTTGTTTCACTTGAAGTTTTTGTTATATGGCATTGTATATAAGTTGTGGGTTTAGTCATTTTATACTTACTGACATAACCAGCAGAAGGCTTAAAAACTGAAAACAGCGGGGTACAAGCAATTAATGGCTGTCATTTTGACATTTCAACATCATTCATTGCGTTATTTACGTTGTTGAGTAGACAAATTGATATTGCTAATACATTGCTTCATAAATGTTCGAAAAAAAAGTATTTTTTCCTTCAAAATGATTCAGATTGTGATTGATAGTGTGTTACGCAATTAGGGTGCAAACAAACAAATATGACAAGTAGGTATCATGCGTTCTGTATTCTGTTATTTTGCTGCGAAATAAAGCATTCCTCCCTCTCATGTTAAAACCCATTGTTTGACATTTTCATCACAACAATTTAAGTCCTTAACAATACTTATTAACTCTCAGAGCTCGTTAACACAGCCCAAACAAAGGCTCACAGTCGCAATAAATACATAAAAATCTCATGTTCTTGTTCGACCAAAATAATTAATTTGTTTGGTATTTTGTAGTTTAAAGTAATCAGCTGTTACTTTGTTGTCCTGAGGCTCGTAATTAAGATAATTTAGTAGTGTGACGCAGAGGGACGCGGCCGTCGGTCTAATTGAATCAAACAACATCGGGGATAACCCCCTTGCTGCAGCGAAACTCTTTCGTGAATCAAAATTATACATAGTTAAACTCCGTTTCATCTAGTTCCACTTGCTAGTGATACGTGAAGTTGATCATTTGTGTAGAATATTAATTCAAGGATAGAACGTGAAACATGCATACATATTTTTGTTTAGAATTTACTACTTGCCAATAGATAGCGAAAGCTCCGCCGCGCAGGCTTCAAATCGTAAGACACTCCAACTCCTGAAAGTTTAACTTTCCACTAAAACCCTCTTAAATTTCCCAATACTTGAAAGCAAACGACGTCGCAATAACGGAAGCTAACTCATAGTTAAAAGTAGAAAACAGTTGTGTATAGACATAATCAAAGTTCCAGAAGTGTACCGGCCAATAAAGCTAGCCGAAAGCAATCGGTCGCCTCTATTCGGCACAATAGTCTGTGCCACTCCATTCCCACTGTTCTCTCCGTTCACCGAGGAACGAGTGCAATTTCCCGCGTTCCGTATCGCGGGCGACGTACAAAAATTGCTTTTCTGAACGTGAAAATATAGAGAAAAAAATCTGGTGCCATGCAAATTTTTGTAAAGGCATTCGGAGGCGTGCGTTTGTATTTCTCGGGTGAGGGTAAAGAAGGCGAACGATTGTCGCGGGGAATTCCTTTATTTTGTAAGAGGGATATTGCGCGTCGCATGCAGGCGACTCGGTCTAGCAGCTGCCGCCTCCGCCCGAGCGAGCGTTGTTTACCGGCGGGGACCGGCAATACGCCCGCATCCAACTCCGATGCACCGTCGCACCGACGAACCGCTCTTATTAAACACGACTATCCGTGATTACACGCTAGAATCGCTCGCTCATAATCGACTCTTGCCTGCCTCGGTTCATATTGAGCAGTAAATCACGGCGGTGACACGACAAAAGAATTCGGCTGTGTTTATCTGGCAAAAGTTGTTTTCTTGAGTAGGCGCAGGTCTCGGACAGCAGGTCAAGGCTCGATTTGCTCATAAATACAAATAAATAGGATACCGTCTGAATCTCATTGGCCGATGCTTATCATATTTTATGGGTCCGTAAACTAGCGTACAAATGTTGCAATAAGAAGTTATTGTTTCATTTGTTTGTTACTACTGATATTGCTCCTTACGTACGGGTCAACATATCGGTTATTAACGGTGAAATAATGCTATTTGGACTTATTATTTTGATATGCAAGAAACCTACAATGTTGAATTAAAAATATGATTAAAATGGCCAACAATTGTTCCGCTTTTTCGCAATATTGTGTAAAAATTCGGCCGGTCGGTATTGCCAGCCGAGAATATTATATTACTACAGTTATAATTATTATGATGGCCGTGTTTTCAACAGAGGATCCCAACTCAATTTAAAATTTCCATCCACAGTGGGATTCCAAATATGTCAATTTCCATTTCACTGTTCCATTTACTTTCCATTACAGGGCTAAAATATCAAACTATCTCATCATTTACTTTGGGTTTTCTCCGCTAAGACTCGGGACTTATTAACTTGTATGACGATAAGTCTCAAGATAATATTGATTATTGGTTCAATAACAACAATAGTAGGTACTATCCCGCTATCCTATTTATATTTTTGTTCGAAGAATTTCTGCCGGCGTAAGCAATCAGTTATTTATAGGACTTGTTTGGTTCGAAAGTCCTTCAGATTTGTTAGAAAAGAAAATAGAAATACTTATGTATTTTTACAGTCACTCTAAGTTATATTTTTAATTATCCGGGAATCAATATAGAGCTTTCTTTTATATGGCGCACCTTTTTTGTAGAGCTTTCCAGTTTACCTGGCCCCAATTACTAAAATAAAAATATATTTTTATGAAAGTGTTTTCTATCCGACATATCGATAATGGTAATCATATTCTACGACATTGTCTCCAACCCCCCGATGTGAACATTCCCCGTCCTACGAAAACTAAATAAGCTGTCTATAAAATTTTGTTTTCAGGTTACGTTGCCGGCTTGTAGCCAGGAGATAATTTGCGAAAGGTAAGTCCTCATAAGCATCTATTTGTATTCACGGGCATGGGAACTATTTCTCGGAGGGAACCGTTACCTCTCGAAGCTTTTGATCCTTTTTAACTGCGAATATCAAATGAGAATCTAGCAGAAAATATTGTAAAACCTACGTTCTCAGGTCTCACACACAGAGTAAAACGCTGACAATAGATATGAGGTAAATTCAACGATACGTTTTTCAAGACATCTTCGAGCTCTGTTCCTAATGCGATTCTAATGCTTTGTTCGAGGAAACAATAAAATTTAAGTGTTATGTTGTCGATTCATTTGAGTATACAAAAAGCTTGTTCCCATGTTTGGGCAAAATACAAAGTACACAGATTTCCATTCGACAAAAAATCTGTTGAAAATGAGCAAGCAACATCTCGGTTCAGTTTACGAGTTTCATCGAGCTCGCTTTCGTCTTCCTATTTCGTGGTGGAATAGCCCTAATAACATGCCACAACTCATTCTGATTTATACTGTCTCGTTATAATTGTGCGCTTCGCTGGCGCGCCGCTATTGCCTGCTGTTGCAATTTTCATGCAACCGATTCGCGAGAATGGATTTATTCTTTCTGGCAATTTGCTCGTAACTCCCTAGCCTGCTATTGCTCGAGATAATTTAATTTTGAAACAGCTAGGCGGCTAATGGAGCTTTTGTGCTTAATTCACCTATTCTAGACTTTATCACTGACGCCGCTCCTTTGTTACGGTCTGTTGAGATACGCAAATGTGCAGATAGTGACTCATTCAATAAAAGCCGTTCTTGAAAAAAGTATTATGTAAATGGAGCGGATTCTGGGTTAATATCAGTACGGGTAATTTCCAGTCATGTTAACGGGCGCTCAGAAATCGTGCGAAGGACGTCTTAAAATAGTGTACCTATTTATTACAACATGAATCAGTGTGTGTTCCAAAGAAACTGTTTTGCGGTGTGTACATATAAATAAACCTAATGGCCAGACATTTGCAACTCAACACGGAGATATAAAAATATTAATCGCGCGATCGTAAATTAAATATCAAAGTTGGGCAGTTTTGTTCGAGTGAGTCGCATTGATAGCCCCGCGCCGTTAACTAAACTAACTCTCGGTTTAGCGCATCAAAACTTCCTCTGTTCCTTGTGATTACGAGTCTGTTCCTTGTGATTACGAGCGCTCCAACAATACAATCAATCGTCAACTTTTATTTAACTTATCTTGGAAATAAAAAACAAGTAAACAAACGTTGGGTTTCGGATTTCGTGGATCGCGGTACAAAGTTTTGAAGGTGAGCCGACGACCGTCTCCCTAATAGAGAAGAAAAATACGTTAATGTACCCTCAGATCCCGAAGACAAATAAACCGAGGCGGACAGGGACGAAATAAAAGCGGGGAGGCACCGAGATAAATAACAATGATCTTGCGGAGCGAGGCGAGGCGGAGCGAGGCGAGGCGGCGGGCGCGGACCGGCCTGTCACACTACTTACACTTATCCCTTTTTATTAGACTAGCTTACAAATCATTTAATACCCTCTAATAAAAATAAATCACAAGCGTAATACGTCCAAGCCATATTACTCCTACCTACGTATTAGTCTAGAAACATTTATCATAGATTACCCCTGATCAAACAAGGTCTACGTTACGAGTAAACAAGAAAATACGTGTAGAAAATAAGTCAAGTATTGGGTACAAATGGCGGGTAGGAAACTTAACCCTACAATGAAATGGATAGATCCAATGCTCTGCTGTACGAAACAATACCCACCGCTTGTCAGTTGCGGAAGTGTCGGATGTTACAGGGTTGACAGTTTGTGTGTCTTTCATTTTAGTCGCATTTAAACAATTAAAATTAAATTATCATTGGTTTTCAGCGCGGATAATTAATGTTTTAATTTTGTTTATTTTATTATATGTTGTTCAGCCTCTAGCATTGTGTCAAAATGAATCAGCCAAAATACTGAAACGTGAAAAGTGAAAGAATTTACAGTATTTTATACTCATTTATAATCTGCATCTGCATTTTGCTAGTCTGGAAAGCACATAGACAACAAACAAATACTTATGAGCCGATGAACTATTGATACCTACAATACTGTTCTGAGAATGATTTATTGGCTTGAAAACTAACTGAATGTTTAGTTTTATTTTCATGGAACATTTACCTATATTTTATCTAATAGTTTCTGATTACAGTTACAAAGTATAGATGACAGTAGGTACCGATCAAAGATAAAAAAAATATATGAATGTTATAAATCATGAATTATAAGTATAATATAATATTAATAAAATCTATTACATTTATCCCTAATGGCAAAACTCGACATTCCGCCTAGACGATGGCTCTTAAAGATTTATTGTTAGAACAAAACGTTTTAATTCTAATACTCGTGCAACTTTACGACAATTTAGCATCGTTAAATTTTTAAAATCATCCAACAAAACTTGAATAATTCTGACCCTTTCCCAACCCTGCGCCGGGCGAAGTGGATTCCACGAAATCTTTTTGTCTGTGTCAAGCTGGCGGCTTGTCATAACAATGCCTTCCTCAAAACAATGTCAGTTTTAATTAAAATACTTTAAAATAATAAAACTTAGAATAAAAGAGAACAAAATCGAGGCAATTGTACGCAATTTTTATCGCCAAACCGGGAAATATAGAGTTGCGGAACTCGTTTCGTAACTGACATTTATGAATATGAAAACGTAATCTTTTGTTGTTATTTCAAGTCCTCGAAATGGTCGGGCTTAAATTAAATGACAAGTGATTATCATCCTCAGTTAGTATATTGTGAACACAATAAATGGTCGTTACGTCTGTTTAAAAGGACACCTACGCAAATTGGCTCTTAAATAACAAAGCTATTTTTAGTGGACGAGAGTACGTCCGAACGCAAGTGGTTACGACGTCCGAATGTCGATTAGGCTCATAAGTCAAACTGTCAATAGGGAGGCGACCATCGACTTGTTTATCTGTAATTAGCTTCCTGCGCCCGCATACTCGATAACTCTGTGTAACCGCGTCGGGACTACTGATTTCTGATCGGCCACTGAAATTACTTAGTTATCAAATTAACTTGCTATTCTGTTGACAGTTATTTGTTAATTTATGTACGTATCTATTGTTGGCATGTCCCCTAACGTAACGTGCGCGTTACCGTTAGGTTATTTGCATTTTACAGTTGGTTGAGAGGACAATAATAAAAATGTCTAGTCCAGTATCGTACAGAAATCAAATCCAAAATTCAAACGAGTTTTAAAAAAACAATGAAGGACATTTCTAACCCTACGATTAAGACCTAGAATACTTAGATTAAAAATAACAGAGAAGTATACTTACAATAGGACAAATAATTACTGTGATGGACCTTGCAGTGGTCCCGCGAAGCGTGTGCCGCACTGCAACCCGAACCACTTGGCATTAGTTTTGCGTGAGGACAGGGAAATGCGTGCAGTAGCCTTTTCTAATAAAATGATTTAAACTGTAAGTAAAGAAAATTATTTAGTTTTTCTCACAGTACTCGGAAAAATCTATTTGAAAATTTATTTTCTTCTGAAGAATCTATTTGACTTGTGCCAATTTTATTTTTTGTCTTAAGTAGGGTAGTACAATACAACAACAACACAATACAATAGTTTCATTTCAACTGAAAGTTTTGTAAAAGTATGTTTTAATGTTTTAAGCTTTTCGTTGTTCCATCCAACACTGTATTCACAACAGTTTTCTATTCCTGAAAAATTCTTTCTTTAATCAGCTCAGAGAAGTAACATCCCTGGTTACCAATTACCTAACTAACTTGCGAAGAAGTTCAGTCACTTAAAAGGTTAAAAAAGATACAATGGTTAAATACTTAGAAGAGACGGCTAATCGGGTTACAAGAAAATCTTCTTTTTCACTTATATCAATAGCCTTGACTACAATTTTGAGAGAGATGGCCATTGTTTATTTTTTTTAGGGGAAGAGTTTTTCTGTTTTTTTTTTTTATAAATTCTAAAGTGTGTGTGTCGTTGAAATCTTGGTTCACAATCACATATATGTATTACGATTTAGATGGAATGAGATGAAATAACGCTATGACGAGTGCTTATGAATCTAATGATGCAGCATACTTGGCACAGACTTTTAGACCATCAATAATATACTTGAACTAGATTCTTACGAATGCCCCGGAATTCCTGCATTCGATGAAGTATTTGTTATATTATAAAAACGTGAAAACATTGCGTCAACACCTTGAGTGTAAATTTATAAAATCTAACGCAACAGACTGGGCTGGTGAAAACCAAAATATATTTATATTTTTGTTTTTCCATTTGTTCGCGCGTCATTCAGAATTATTAATTGGTATAAAACTGTGTTATTAGTGATACAGAGGATTATTTAAATGGAGTAATATTATGTGAATTCGTATGGTTTGAAATTAATATTTCAGGATTATGTGAATATTTATGAAGCCAGTTTTATTTTAAATGGGTCATTTTTAGAGGGGCTTGTGGCTAAGCAATAACAGCCGCACGGGTCGATCGGTTAGGTTAAGCTTCGCTTTCCGCGGTTGGTCCATAGATGGGTGACCATCTATGTATACCAAGACCCCTCTGTGGCTTAGAAAGCACGTTAAGCCGTTAGTCCCGGCAGTCATTCGTGGATCTTTGACAGTCGTTACGGGTTGTCAGAAGCCCGAAAGTCTGACAACCAGTCTTACCAAGGGGTATCGTATTACCCAGTCACTTGGTCGTTGAGGTCAGATAGGCAGTCGCTCCATGTAAAATATTAAGCATATATAAAGGTTAAGCAGATGATGGGTCATTTGTAGAGTCAAACGCGATGCGATTTTTCAGTTTGGAATTTAAAATAATACTTTGGAATATAATAGAATATTCTTTATTATGTACACCATATAAATTACAGACAAAAATATAATTTTTTTTTTACAAAGGGCATAATAAGTTGGAATTAAGTTTTCCGAGTTAGTATCAAACATATAAACTCTATTACACTTTTGGTGTTCTAGCTGCCGCTGTAACTCCCTATTTCAAACATAAGTTCTGGGGAAATCACCTTTTCATGGAGATACACCTTGAAAACTTTCTCAACTGAATAAAAGAATCTGAAACCAAGAATATTTCATCCGACATCAAAAACTATTACGACGACAATTTTTCAGCTGAAACTACCAGAGGTCATAAAAAGTCAAGTTTTATTTCAAATTATTTATTTCTAACTGTCCGCGCAATTATGTCAGCAGCCGAGCGACTCCACAGCAGTATCACGCGAACTAGAAACCGCAATATCACTACTCTACTGATATTACATTCCCGTCGCCCCCCCCCCTGTCCGACGCCATGAAGTCCCGTACACCCCCTCACTCACCCCACCGAACCCCATAGGGTAATGAATTCGACCACAGCCATTCTATCGATATGACCTATAAAAATTTAGGACGCAATTATTGCTTAATCACTTCATGTAGGAATTCTGTGAATACCTCGTCAATTGTTATTCAGTGTGAGCAAATCTCGTGTAGTGTGTACACTGCCTAATGTTAAGGCCTGGAATCGATATTTGATTGTTTTCCAATGTAAACTTAAGCCTATTACGGACGACTGTTAAGTGTTAACTAACAGACAACGGAAACGGTTGAATTGATAAGTTACATTTAAATATTAATTAAACGCCTCATTTTAATCTGAAGCTAATAGAGGGTAGTTGTTAGACGCCGACACATGAGGTGACGGAATAATTAGCGACGGATTGTTAGCGTAGTTGACAATTAGGTTATCAGTTCGGTGTGTATTATGTTCAACTCCAAATAAATGTAAATTACTAATTTAATACGCCTCGAGCTTATCAGAACATCTACTCCCTGACAAGGCATCATGTTGTGAAATGATCTTGATAAGCCATTTCATTTGTACCTACCTATCGACAGTTTTTGTCACACCATCTGCAAAGCCTTTCAAAAAGCTTAGAATTTATTTTCAACCTTTTCTACCTTTCTCTGATTTTTCCGTATTTTCTTTTTATTTTTCAATTTGATATGTGTCGCAAATATTTTGTTTGGATAATATAATATGGAGGCTTGTTGTGACACAATCGGATAGAACGAGCGCGGGGCGAGCCTAAACCCGCTGGCGCCTACGAACAATCCGACCCATCCCACCACTGTACCATGACCTCACTCGCCCCCCCTTTCTTCTCCAGAACATCCAAACAGCAAAAACATGCACAATATGACAGGTCTACTCAAATTGGATACGTTGTAATAGCGAAAACGTGTCCCATAAAGAACATTCTATGTATTGTACATCTGGCTTGTTTCATTACGCGCTGTGCAACCCTGTGTTTAGATATTTAAATCATACCAAAGTTACGATAGAAGCGTTTGTTTCAAATAATAATACATTTTAAGTACAGAGTGTAGGGTTTTCTTGAAAATTAATAACATTCAGGTGCTTTATCTTACACACAAAGTGATTAAAATCTCTGAGAGCAGACTTATGTTCTTCATAACACTTACAAAATCTCACGTTATATTCCTGCTGATAAATCTTTATAATCACAATTCTAAACGAATTAGATAGACACGCGTAGCAGTCAAACACATTTAAAAATGGAACTAGGTCTGCGCCATGTTGTTGTGTGGTCTTCAGTCTATTCTATTCTAAAAAAAAAGAAAACCCGTACCAAAATATTTCGTTCTTGCCGCCAAATGAGTGACACTCAATATATTCGTGGCAAACACAGCAGAGCTCAGTAAAACTCTTACGTCGCTACGATCTTACAAGCCATTTGTCAAACGGAACACAAACATGTTGTCAAATGAAAACAATTGCAGCTTTTATCGCCGATCTACGGGCACTTGGGCACCAGAATATTGTGTCCGATACATCACAACCGCTTTTATAGCCTTGTGTTTTCTGTATTTAGTATAAAGAAGAATGGAGTCAACATCAGATTTGTTTTATTTAGAGATATTGATTCTATTTCCAGTACATATACTTTTATAGAAATACGTCGTTCTGTATCTTTATCGTCTACGTGCTCTTACTTCCTTTCTTCCATCGACATTTTCCTTATGCCATTTTTTTAAAATAAAACCTAATTTTCCCATCAAGCTACTAATCCCCCGCAAGCAATTTCACAAGCACAAAGGCCACTCTAGTATGCGAATTGTAAACATGATTATCGCTGTTACATCGCAAATCATTCGTTACGGTTTCAATGTGGCGGGAGTTGATTCTGTATTCCGCCACTAGTGAACTATGCAATAGCCGGGGCGGAATCAGACGGAAACAAATTCAATGCTGGTACGTACACCGGATTGCTTCATAGTCGTAAACTTTGGCCCGACTTCCCACGTCCGTTGTTCCGGGCGTTCATTTTTAAACAAGTGATTTAGATACTATAAAGTTTCGCTGTTTTGCTTTCGAGTGAGTCAAATGCACTTGCCGCTTTTTGACTCGGCGTACACGACACTTCTTAAAATATGTACGTAGTTTCTTGTCAGGATAAAGTTTAGCGTTAGTAGAGAGATCGGAAAAGCGTCTGTATTAGCAAAGAACTGCTACACGTTTTAGTGTACAATGCCAAGAAGATTAAGACGATAACGAGTTCGCACAGTTTGTCAAAACAACTCACAAAAATATGAATAGACACGTAGACACCTTGTTTATGAAAAGAAGTGTGTAAGTGACAAACTTTCAAAACAGTGTTATGTTATGTAAACATGAGTTACAGAGTACACTCGGCGTCGCGTCGGTGGCGAGCGACTAATCTTTTAGCGCGTCACCGGCGCACGCACATAAATTGTGGGTGAATTACGAGCCGCCCCGAACGAAGCCGATGCCACGTAGTACATAGAGTACATAGGTACTCACCTTCTCCCCGCTGTAAATTTCAGCTCGACTAGGAGAATTGTTCAGTACAAATAATCGAATTGTATGCGTCATCCAATTGAATATTCCGGTTTATTACTTTTATTACAAACTGAAAATTATTGCGTCCGATAGTAGCATGCTGACACTTGCAATTTGCATCAGTTATGCGCAAGATGATTGCGTTACCGTCGCGCATGTATTTTACTTTCCAATAAATATTGTAATGCTGGTGTAAATGAAAAACATGTTGCAAAATCGTCCATTAGGTCCGGTACTAAATCACATGTTACTTTTATTTCTAGTTTCAGGAGCGAAAAGAAATGAATTAATTTCGCAAAAGTGTCGTGTCGTGCGAGTGCGCTGCGACTGCGCCTCGCTCCTAACCGAAGTTAGTTCTTCATTATTACATTTCTGTTTCCGGTCGTCGGATTTTGATTTATGGGTTTAATTTGGCAAGGTTGGCGACGACAGGCCGAGACATGTCGGAGTGTTTTCAAGGAGCCATCGTGCAATTGTTTAATTAATCTTAAGCTACGGAAGCGCTGCGGGTGCACTACACTTGGCCCAACTTTAAACTCGTTAAAAGTTCCTTTGAAACATTTGGCGTCAGATAAGCCGCAGTCAGACTTCAGTTCCGAGATTGTTAACTTATCTAGTGTTATAATTAAACATCGTCCCATGTTTCATTTCTCGCCACTTTCTTTCGTTTGCTTTCCAAGTGTAATAAGGAGTTATTTCACGCTTAATGTACGGCACCATTTGCAACGTATATTTGCTTTAAACTGCATGACGTAGGTATTAATCGTGCATATATCGCAGGTTGAATTATAGGAAGTTATATAGGATTGTCCGCTTTTTCAAACAAAGCGTACCTATTCATTGCAATTGGTGGTTTTAAACACTTGATTCTTTGTTAATGCCTACTTTACTTTACTAAGTAAGTACTACGATTTTAAAATGATACTTAGATGATTTTATTTCTGTAAGTAGGTTTGTACAAACCCTTTTATACGTCAATCATATTTTAAAATCTAGATGAGGTTAAATTACACCTTTGAAATTATTTTCTGTCCTTATTTGGATATTAAAATTCAACCAACAATTTCACCACGGATAACTCTCAACACTGTTTTTTTTAAAATGATGCATCTTTAATAATCTACAGCGTACACACTTAACCTATAGGTAATATCGATACCATGCCCTAGAAAAACTTAATATAATAAAAAAGTGTCATGTTGTTAGCTTACACGAGGAGTGAAGTGACCCACTTCCTTCACTTCATCCTAACATGCTCTGCAAGATAATCACTTGCACACCCTACGCTCATGCTTAATCCATTTAACGTCAAAATTAATAGAACACCGATCTTTAAAAAAAAAAAACAATATTTTTGTACCGTCTACGGGTCTTATGAAAATCCTTAACGGTCTTATCTTTTTATATATAGCGGAAAAGCTTTTGTTTGAATTTAAGAATATTAACCAACCACACAACCACATACAACCATTTTGCATATTCCTCTAACGGAAAATATAGTTACATTTGAGTGCATCGGAGTCATGAATTACGCAAACTGGGAACAATAAAGTGTTTGTATTGTCATTGAAGACACTCGGGGGCACTGTCGCTGTGATCGCCAAAAGCATGTAGGTACATAACAGCAGGCATTCAGCGAACAAGCCTCATTCCACGCGGACAAGATGGCCGACAATGGCCCTTAGCGGATAATTACTCAAATAGATTGCCCATTGGGGCATTGTCTCTGTGTGCCAGCATTATATTAGGAATGTTTCTGGCTGGCATATCAATAACAGGATAATAGAACTGCTAGGCACAGTTTAGCTAAAATATGTTCAAGTAAAGATTTTATTTCACAAAGCCAAGCCAAAAAATAAAGAGCCTTTCAATACTTCTTATTTTGATTCGAATTCATGAAATAACAGGATATAAATATTAATTCAGTAAACAAAAAGGGATTTCGTAATCCAATTAAATCAACGCCAATCACCGGAAGCCCTTTAATTCATAGTCGTGAATACATTCACGATTAATACTTACCTAATAAATATTGGAATAAAATATAATGTTTTCGCGAGTTCATTTCCACGAGGGCGACGGCCCGGCAGAATTTTTCCCGGTTCGCATCACGGGCATTTAATCAGGGGTTTTGATCAACACGTCCTCGCTTGGTAATATAATTACAGTTAACAGCAGTGCGGCGACGTTATCGCGCGTATAAATTAGAGCGATTTACATTTACGGTCGAGACATAGGCCCCGCCATTATCGTGAATGATGCGGGGTTAGGTGCGGGCTCGAGATCATCGCACCACGATTGGTGAGCTATTGCTACCACGCTGAGCTCTCCTGACTCTGCCGCCACTCAGCTCAACCATCACATCAAACGGCTTTTATTCAAAATCTTTTTTTAATATCATCCGCCGCTAACTGAAGTGAGGACGGAATAAATGAATAAATTATGTCACCAGCATTTGTCTACTCTAAATGTTAACGAGAAACATTAAATACATCGATTACCAAAAACTGATTTGTGTCTGTCAACATCGGAATAGATTTAGAAAAGAATCGTGAATAACTTGTTTAAGCAATTATATTCAAGGCAACCCTCCCGAATACGTGAAAACACAAGAGCATCCTCACTTCGTGTGAAATCGAATTAAAGTCGTTGATTACCCGCTCACTCAAATTACATTCGTCATACTGCTCATAAATTAAATTCCCATACTCGTGCAAAACCTGTGCAAATTGGTCTTAATTCAGTCGAAACGTATAGCCTTAATGGTAAGCGTATAAGCAATATCACTTTAATACAGTGCGGCGGGGAGGGGGCGACTGGGGCGACTGGGGCGACAGGGGCGACACACGGCAACACACCGCCAGCGTAAGGGTTGCTTCCACATAATTCTCCGATATAATATTATTTATTATAGCCTTGGAGACAATCCCGTTTGATACAACGTAGCACTGTGTCTTGGTCTTAGTTTAGATTCCGCCAATGATTCTACTGATCTAAGTGGAAGATTTATAGGTGTTGTTCCTAATATTTGTGACTTTTGACATTGACTTAGGAACCTAATTGATACATCACACTAAAAACTTTTAACAAAAAAATGAGAGCAATCAAACCACTGAGTTTTAAAAAATTCTTAGAATTAGAATAAAAAAATTCAGGTTTTGCTTATTCCTGAAACCAATTTTACACTTGAACTGATAGTATTTGTGAAGCTGCGGATTGGGCTCACTTTGTATTAATCATTCAATGCGAACATTACTACAAATAGCAAGACTCAGCGGAATTAGGTTAACTTAACCGCTTTTCAAGTTACTCAATCAATATATCAGCCTTTAAAAGGCAATTCGCAGGTCCCTGTTAATGTACATACTAAGGGCAATTTGATTTACAGCTACGATATAAGACGGGTCATTAGTATGGAGACGGGAATTGTTCCGCGTCATCGCTGCACAATACTGATCATGAATGTGCTCAGTGCTATGCGCAGGTGTTATGTATTTAACTACATAATTGCTTTATTGTCAGACAGCCACATAGCTATCAGTATACACATATATAAACTCGAACCTTCTTCCCAGGCAGTAACTACAGAACGCCTTCTGCTACGATCCTTATTTACTCCTTTTGCTTCCTTTTTTTTTTTTTTTTCTGGTGGGAAATCATCAAATGACCGCTCCCGCTCTGGGTGGAGCGGAAGGGAGTGTCAGACTCTTACTGACTAAAACCCACCCATGTTCCTTCCTTCGCCCTTTATGTTCCGGGGTAGCGGTAACCCTTTCGGACAATCCCGCTGACCCGGCAGGCTTCGGCCCTAAGGCGCCCCTCGTTACGCAGACATCTCTTTGAGGCGCGCGTGGAACACTTACGCGCCGTCCGGCACGGGCCTGGTCCTGATCGGGTGGTGAGCTACCCATTGCTCTCCACCCGCAGGCCCGCGCCTACGGTGGCCGGTAGTCTTCACTCGACTCCCGACGCCCGGGGCGTCTCCCGCGGCGGCTGGGACGGGAGGCTCTCTCCCTCATCCGTCCCGCCACCTCCTTCGCTAGCATGACTGCTTCGCAGAAGGAGGCGACTGCCTCCCACTTCCTTTTGCTTCCTTTACGTTCATACATCTGAAGGCCAATTCTCGTAATTTAAAATGTTCAAAATCTGGTCGCAGTGTCATCTCGGCGACAAACAAATGTCAAAAACTCATCAAAATGTAGGGAAATTAGACGTAATTTTGACAGACTGAGACTGAGATCAGACTGTGAACGTTCTTAAAATTACGAGAATTGCTCCTCTGGTCATACGCGCACGCCGGTCGCGAGTGCTTCGCACCTGACCTTTCTGAAGAACATCACCAATAAGTTCACTACATGTTCTTCTAGAGAGTCCCCTACCGGCGTTTTCACACTCATCTGCTTTGTAAATACTTTTTGATAGTTGCTTTTCATTCATCCTCTAAGCATACTGCATACTATAACCATCAGTATCTTGAACATAAACTTTAAACCGCGTACAACACGCATATGAAATGATTCTAGAGTGAGAACATTTTAAAACTCGACTCTTCTGAAATTCGATTCCATTCGACGCGGACGTCTAACGGTGCACGTGCACTGACTGCCGAAAGAATTCCACTGAATGTGTTCAACTCCAATATAGAGCTTCAGTCAACTAAACTTTTATATTTACATTACTAATGCGCCATGGTGTGCCACGCATTATTCACACTCTTTATGTCTTGGACAAATAATAAGCAGTAACAACTATCAGAACTGATCCTAGACACAGCCTTGAGATGAATTTCTTGGAGCAGACCCAAGGCCTCAAACAAATTAATGTATTTAGCCGCTAATTTATTACAATATTCTCTTACACAAGATATATACATTTAGTAAATGCCAAGCAGCGGTAAATCTTGGCCTTTGCAGCGACCGCTATCGCCGAGGAGGCAATCTAATTTTTTCGCGGCGACGCGACACAGTCATAGCGTCCTCAGCTTACTACATATTAGATGCATTATTGGAGGATATCGATGAAAATCTCCAGCATCCAATCTCGCGGGATCGCTGGCGGCACGCGTATTCTTGTAATTTCTGAGGCATAATTTTATTTATTAGAGTGTGCCCCCGCCGGAGCGGCGAGAGCACCCCATTTGCCGCTTCATTGACTTACAACGGCACTCTATAACACTTCGCACATATTTCTGTAGCGCCTCTCTCGCAGATGTTGGATCCCTCGCACCTCATTATATTGCGGATGACATTTAATAAAACATTATGGGTATCTCACAAACGGTTTTCGATAACCGTATACACTACACATGACGCTTTATCTGAAAAAAGAGGCTGTGTGGAGGCATTCTTTGTAAAGCCAGTTAGGCTTGAAATAAGCAATAAATATTCTGATACGAGCACTTAAACATCGAGGCATATATTATAACAGATATGTAAGGAACAAATGATGTTGTTTACATTCACCTACTATTAATTAATCAATGTTAGCCCACAAATGTGTGTAGTTCCTGTCTGAAATTAGATTAGGTACATATTTACATTGAAATTAATTAACTATCATTGATGATGAAATGGTAATTTACCGTAGATACCTTTATTACAAACATTATGAATTTTGGTACGCCTGGTTAAGCAGAGCGCAAAAGACATCACATAGCCGTCAACTGCGTATTCTGTACATCAAACTAAGTAACATTGCCCAAAAATAATGACTGGGAAACGACTTCGATGCTTTTTTAGGGTAATGCGCAATGTAACTAACGCACGCAAAACATTGTGCTTAAGGCTGCAGGCCACTGAACAGGGGCGTGGGGGGTATATACAATATCTCCGTAACCAGAAGGTTTCCAGGTATGGTCCAGTACAAAAAAAAATTACAATGACGGGGAGTAGAAGTGACTCTCGGCTTCGTTAAGTGTCTTTTTACACCGGTTTGTATATATTTTTAGTACAAAAATAATCAAGCTTTTGGATAGAACTCTTCAGACCACATAAAAGGCACACCACATCCGCATAACAATAGTAGCTTGTGATATCTACTTGTGGTTAATTTCGACGGTTGCCGGAAGCACACACAAAGTTGTGGTTGTCAGTAGACAACATGAACCAGATTTTAACGTTAGCCAGATATGTATAAATACGGACGAATCCAACAAATTAAAATATCTTATGCAACAAAGAAGAATTTATAATTTAATGTGATATCAAATGTGTATAGGCTTACCCTATTTATAAAAACAGTGAAAACTGTACAGTGTAGCCTTCATTCATTTGAAATCTGGAAAAAGCGATAAAAATTGTAATGTATTTATTAAATATCACAACTGAACTGAAACAGAAAACATAGGTCATCCTATTCATTTCACCATAGTTGGAAAACCAGCAGATAATGAGTGGCACAGACATAGTATACAGGGTGGCAGGAACATCGACGCACAAAATGTAACCATGAATTCAGCACATGATTCTAGACCCCCTAGCGTAGAAATTCTTAGTCGGTTATCAAAAAAAAATCAGCTGTTTCATAGAAAATTGCAATACCTACGCGGTCAAAATGTTATTGTAAAACAGATATTTCATTTTATAACTGACGAAAAATTTAAACGCCTGTGGGTTCAGAATCATGTACTGAATCCATACATCCATAGGCACTATACAAACTCGGCTCCAGTCATTTGACAAGTTGCAGCATCATTCTGATTTACCACACAATTAGTTCTAGCATGTTACCATTACCGCATTTGCGTCCAACAAATATTTAAATGCACCAAAATATCATACAGTTCGGGGTGGGAATTAGTATTGGGTAAAAGTAAGTATTTAAATAGGACAGCAATAAGTATACTGAAGTGAATATCGAGACTGAATGCACATACCTATCAAATTTTATGTCATATTAGCTTCGTGGACGTAGACTTCGTCTGCGTGGACTTCAGAATTGGTTCCATTTACCGGGATAAAAAGTATCTTATGTGTTAATTCAGGTTATAAACTATCTGTTTACCAAAATTCATCCAAATCTGTTCAGCCGTTTTTGCTCGATTGAGTAACAAATATCTAACCATCATAATATCATACTATCTGTCACATTTGTATAATATTAGTAGGAGAATAATGTTGCAACCTTGCTTGTCAAATCTAGAGCTTGCAAAACCATTAATTTAGTAAGATTAATACAACCAGTAACTCTCAGTTATTCATTAGGCATGAAGCCAATTAACAACAAGAAACTTTTCAAGAATATATGAAAATATTTGCGAGTTCTAGTATCCCATTACAAACTGTTTGCATACGTTACTCCTGCCACTTCAATATAAACCACGTACGAACTAGTTCAAGAATATGCACATTTCCTTGTATCACGGAAACTTTCATCTAACTTTTCATTCCAATGCGGGCCGAAATTCACAAAACAGAACCTTCCACTTTATACCAGAACGTACACAACGAATAAGTACGTTTACATTTCAGAATAGGAGATTTCTACATGAATAAGTTCACCAAGTTTATTCACACTTTTGCCATCTTGATAATGTTCACTTGTATCACTTTCAGAACAACACTATCGTTAAGTTTAATTCTTATTAACAAGCCAGTGTTCAGTGCAAATGAAATATTCATTGTTATTCATTACAGTTGTTACAGAATAATTCCAGCATTATCTTTCCCGGCAGGTCTCTGAATGAAATGATTAAATCGCACAAATTTTTATTCTTTTCTTTTAATAAGACCGCCGAAAATAAAATGGAGAGAAAGTGCTGGCGTGCATTTAAAATAAAATTTAAAAAGTTTTGCTTGTTTCGTAGAAACGTGTGGAAAATATCATAAAAGTTTGTGGGTTGAAATATACATTTAATGATTAGTTAGGAGTCCTGAATCATCCCTACGTATTTATGTAAGTAGATTTCAGTAACGAAAACTGAAAACAAAAACTATTGATTGCAGTCTGCTGTGTTTTGTGCCAATTTTACGTATCGCAAGAGAAAAACATACTTATTGAAGTGTGTCCCTAGAGATTGCTTGTAGCGCTGTAGTGAACATCACATATTTTTAAACAAACGCGTTATTGGTACTTGGTGATACGCTCTCAACATTCTCAACTAACCCCTTCAGTGCAGTTTGAAACTCAGCGTACTTCTTACATGTATTCATACAATTTTTACATACGTATAACCTGAAAAGAAAGCTGAAAAGGTTAAATATAAACAAGGAAATATTAAATTTGATTCAAGGATAGAAGTTTAAACAAGTTTCGCAAATACCTTAGTTCGTTTTATAGCATTTGTGCGCGCGGCCGACAGACGGATTTTGATTTATCATTTTAATTTGGCGAGGCGGTGACGACGGGCCGAGGTGTGCCCTCGGGATCCCGCGGGATTCGCCCCGGCCCTCGGTTTAAATTCAAATCCGTGGTATTAAATAATTATTTTGTGGGTACATAAAATAAAATTAACGAATAAATTCCCATTATAATTACTGTGATAATTTTCTTATGTTTTGTGCAATTTTAACCAAATCACTTTTGTAATTTATGTAATCGCCTGAAAAACAAGTGATTCACTAGAACCAGTGAAGCGGCAACTTATGTAAATGTAGTGAATGTAAAGTCACACATGGCCGTTAGTGTTTGGCTGGCATGGGGTGTCTCGGCGCTCGGCAGTTAGCAGCTCAGCGCGTGGTGACGTCACGCATCCCCTCCAGCCCCTCGCCCTTCGCAGACGCCGTCGCCGCCGCCCGCCTTCATTTGTTTTCTGGTGTCACTTCTTATCTCGTCGCGCAATTATTACAATTTGTCCGCTCCTCCCCTTATCTTAGGGAGTTTGCTACTTCAGCATAAAGGCAACCGACTTCAGCAGATTCGCAAGATCATATTGAGGAGAAATCCTCTTTTTTTCTAATTTTCGCGGCTGAATTTTTTCAAAACTTTGAATAATGACAGTGCCGTAAATTGCAGAGGTGGCCACGAAATGCCGCAGACAGGCGAGTTCGTTGTTTGTTGTTTTGCTAACTTCACTTTTTCATCGCTCGGCCGACGGTTCTTGTTTTGATAGGGCCATTTCACTCAACAAAGATTTTTTTTTATAATTCTTCTCTCTCCTGATTCCATTCGAACTAAAGGAGCAACTTCTTTCAATCAGCTATAAAGAATGAACCAACTATTTTTCTTTTACAGCTTTTATTAACGAATCGGTGCTTTGTGATAAAATGGAGATAAAAAAAATCGTTTCAATTCATATTTGAAGACTGAGCGAGACCGTATAATTCTGGTATTGGTCCTGAAGTTTCAAGGGCTCCGCCGCTATCAGCTCCTCCGCGCTCACCCGTGCGGTCACCTGTCAAGGAAAGTCCCAAGTCTCATGCGACTAATTCCGTACAGGTGTACATGAATTAACCGCTCGCATCAGCGGTCGTTAGTGCTGCCGATTGCCTCAAACGCTCCGACTCTGTATTTTTATCGCTCCTTCGGCGGAGGGGAGAGTCGCGTGCGCTCGTTGTCGCGACAAAATGTTCAATTTTAGATACAAATAAAAAAGGTCGGACGCGTCGCGCAGAATATTAACGGCGCACAATATGAACGTAGGCATCCGGAATTCGCGTCAAAAGTGCCAAAACGATGTTATTCTTTTCCGCGCGGAGGTAATAAGCGAGGCGGTCCCAGCCGTGCCGCGGATATGAAATCCAGAAATGTTTATGGCACGCGATAATGGGAAGGCTTCGTATCCGATCCGGGTTTACGGATGAAAGGATCCACTCGTAATTAGAATCCTTAAGGCCTTTTGTAATAGCGTAATTGTTTCCCGTTGTCGCCTCGGAGCAAGCCGTTATCTCTATGAATGGAACGACTCGAATACAAAGAAGAGACTGCAAGCGTAGCGCGGGGCGCTCTACTTTCAGTTGCGAATTTTTATAATGTGTTATATCGGGTACAGTTAGAGTAGAGTTTCGAGTGCTGTGCGGGCCGGTGACACACGTGACGCGTCACGGCGCAGAGTGATTGAGAGCCGCCAGTTGCAGCGGGCGCACGCGTGCCTGCGCCGACCTATGCCACGGATCGCACGCCAAACATCGTCACTTCTAATTACAAGCGTAACTCAACAATGTATCACTATGCGAAGCACGACCAACCGAAAAATAGAACAGCCCAACGCCCACTGTGGCATCTCCCTAATCGAAACGCTAAATTAGACCGATTTATAACAATACCGATACATATATTGCAATAATTGGTTCTCTATTGAATAGCTAAACGGTCAGGCAGCGCGCTAATTGATCCTTTCAAGTGGTTTAATCATGCGGTGTTTTCGTGTAAATAATACATAGTTAAGTAGTCAGAATTGCGATACAATGTTAGCTCTATTGATAGGTAGGCAGTACTCAAGTACAGTATGGTGTGCGCTGCATAGACACATGGATCGGCACACCGCAATAACCCCGGAGCGATGTTAACACGCTTAGAGCAGATTTGCCTATGAATTGTTCAACTCTGCAATTCGATTGAGTTATTGCTCGACGGACCATCACCGGTAATAGTATTCCTAATTGGCTCAGTTCGGTTATTAGCTCGTGTGTTATTCAGGCTGGCCGCTGTCCCGCGCGTTCTTCAGGGAGTCATACACTCCACATTGTCGAGAATTCCTGCATAATGTCGAAGGTTCTTGGACGGGTCTCTTATTATAGTCCCAGTAGCCGTGTAGCGCGTACCCACTTCGGCTCAATACATGAGTTCGGTGTGCTCCTTCAATAGACTCCTGTAATAATATTTGCATACAAAGACGATCCCGCCAGTGCTTTGCGCTTTGTACGCAAATTTGTTAAATTTTCTACGAACTGCTAATACTCTGAACATGGAGTCGGCCTTATTTTACCTAGCAATGAATTGATGTGTAAAGTAGGGGCATTATCAGACAAAACATCGACAAAGTTATTATTATTTCGGAGAAAACAAAGTGGGAGTTTAGTTTTAAACAAGATACATGTTCTAATTTAGACAATTGTTAGCGGGGCTTCCACCTACGTAAGAGATTAATTGCAACAACTTTCGCTGACCGAAACATGCAGGACGGTGGAAGTAGGTGTGTGAGGGAGAAAGCAGCACTTCACGAGAGCGGAACAGAACGGATTAAATTGCAAGTACGCTGATGTATTTATAGCTGGGCCGGAGACAAACGAGCGCGCGCGTGATGGACCTGCCTCGTTATGGGAATTAATCGAAGTTGCAGCCAACGGCACACCTGCACCGTCTAACTGAAATATGCTTTGCTGCAACATTGTTAAATCTGAAAATCTTGGATCTGAGCGACAAAGTGGAATTTACATCGGCGTACAACTGTTATTCGTCAGCCAATGCAGCCGGCAACAATAGGTGTTGTGCAAGATGATCGTGTAATGTATCAGGAAAAGGTCAAACTCGTGTTGTGTGTAACTGACTTAATAATGCTGGTGTTTTAATAACATGTAGCTATTACATTTTTATACACTAGTACTTGTCTATTACTTAAGCAGACTTTCTCTCGTATCAATATGAAGACTACTTAATAGAGAAGGAACTGAAGGCTAATGAGATGCTAAACATAATTAGGTACCACGTGCCGCTTCACTTTCGACTTTTATACTAACAGGATGAATTATGGTAATTAGATTTTTTTTAAACGTCGCCCCACACTACGAGTTACTCCTGTATCGTGGGTGCGTTTACAAACATTTAAACTCACATACACAAACAGCCAGACAATACAAATATTTGTTCCGTGCGGGAATCGAACCCACGACACAGCGCAGCAGTCGATCGCTCAGTCACTGCGCCAACCGTGTCATCAAATTAAACATCCCTTTGTCATAATATTGTGATGGAAAGAATGAAATAGATAAAACCGACTCTTAAAATTAATTCTGTGCCTAAGAGTCACTCGTGCAACCTTCGAGGACATGAGTCCACTCTCCTTTCGTTACTTGATCAACAAACAAAAGAAAAGTTCTTTCTCCTTCTTGAAAAAAGCCGCCGTCAATAGCTAACCTATTCAAATTAAATAAGACCTCATTCGACTAACAAAGATTTGTCTTGTCGTTACTCGAAAGTTAGACAATAATTTCCATTTCCGAAGTAAAACCAATTTAAAAAGACGAATACATAAGCAGACATTTGCATTACAATTTGGACCCCTCCTTCAAATTTTTAATTTTACCTCAATAGGACTGTTTAGGAATGGACTACAGGAAATTCTAAGTATTGTACCCAAGCTGGTGATACAAACAATATATTTCATGTTAACTAGACAATGCAACTTGTCTGTGCACATTGAATTGTTCAGTTTGATCATTATAGTTGGAACGGCCACCTGCGTCCCACGCAGCCTACATGAGCTAAAATAACCGCGAAATCGAATTATTGGCCATCCGCGACCATTCAATACGACTACGCACTCCTATTGCAATTCCAGTACGTTGACCAAATACAGTTTCAGGGATTCTGAATCAATTATGATCACCGAATACTCAAGTAGCTTTCGTGAATATTTCAACTGCAAGGAAGTAATACCCCAATCATTTAGATGCCTCAATTTCCCAAGGTTTAAAAACGCTTTAACTAACTCCATTTTAACGACGGAACTTCGCGATCAAACAGAATCAAATGGAAAAGCATTTCGTTGAGATTTGTGGTAGTTTTTCATCGCTTCCCCCCGATAAAGCAAAGCGAACAACGAGAAAATTCGAGTCAACTGTTAAGCAACAAAGGCCGCTTTGATTCGCGAACAATGCAGCGAGCAGTCGACGGCTGGTATTGTATCGCGTTCGTTACATACAATATTTATGGCGTCTACAAACAAAACTTGAAGAAGCTAAGTGGTCTAAGTTCGCGCTAATTTAAGAGTTGTGCGCTCTGGCAGGCAGGCAGCGAGCGGGCTCGGCGCGCGCGGCGGCGGGCCGCTCGGCGCCTCCACCGCGCCACACTTTGTCATAACTTAGTCGGTTACGACACCGAGCCTGCCTCA
This sequence comes from Apamea monoglypha, assembly GCA_911387795.2. NCBI lineage: Eukaryota > Metazoa > Arthropoda > Insecta > Lepidoptera > Noctuidae > Apamea > Apamea monoglypha. Next base: position 12,345,831 of record OU426921.1, read on the forward strand.
CAGACACATACTGCTTCATTTAACGCAGCTTTTGTTCCTACTCACGGAAGCTAATCAAAATGTACGTTCATAGGGGTCTTTTCCACCGTAATGAAGGTGTCACCACTTCGTAATATTGTTTCCAGCAATAAGTGTTCTCTCGAGTATGTTTGTTCAGACTAAGTTGTAACAATTTGTCGTCGTTAATTTGTTTCTGTTGAAGAAGGGCGACCCTGCAATCACACACTGTCTTAGTGGTGATTTTCACCACTAATTGAACGCAGATACCTTCCTCATTTATCTTATACGCAATCTTGATTTTACTTCAGGAAAATCAATTTATTCCTTTAGCGAATGTGAGGTGGAAACTAGTTTTTCCTTTAAACAAACGGTAAGAGAACAGTTCTACATTTCATTCAGAAATATATTTGTTATAAGTATAGCCGCATTTATATCCAGATCTCATTCCCCGAACCAGACAGAATTAAAATGTTGTAAATATTATTAAACGCAAATAAAATTTGGTAAACGCGTCGGTCGGTTAAAATTCCGCGTCTAAATTAACATAATTTAAAATTCAAAACCGTATGAAATACTTCATTGCGGAGAGCACGCCACTGAAAGGGGCATATTTAATTCTTTCAGCAGCACTTCGCGAGGAATGAGTAGCGTAAAAATCCTTCAAGAATATCAAGCACGTTTCGACTTGACTTTAGAAAAAGAAAAATACGGGTAAAAATAATAAATAGCGGTATAATGGCGATCTTCACGCGAAAGATTAGCCACAAAAGCCAGGGGCTTAGCAGTATTTATAAGGAGCGTTAGTGGCACGCCACAGGGCGGATCTGAAATGTTTCTCCTGCCTCGCGACTCCACAGAAAGTGTTTTTTCCTACACCAGATAATGCATGAGGAAAATTCGGTCATTGAATTTCGCCGAATGTCTGCGTTGTATCATTTGACCGAGTTTACTCCGAAAGTTTATTGTGCTTTCCATCAAACATTTCAGTACAAAATGTAAGACAGTTCACTTGTTAGTAGCAAGCAATTCTTGGCAGTATCTAACTCTCAATTTATTTAAAGTTAGACCCACGTAAATCACGGCACGAACTCTTAATAAAGCTACTAGTCTTAGTTACAAACACACTTAATACAGTTATTAATCAAGTGGCAACTGGCAAGCTAAACGCACTTGATTGCCGCGTCAGTAGTTAATGCTACTTTACTCCAGTTACCGCTAGGCTGGCATCGCGAACATTTGGTCCTAGTTACTGGCCAGTCCCAGCGCGGGGCCGGTGCCCACAACTTCACCATAACTCGTTTACTCTAGACCATCTAATTTGCTTGCCGACTACGAACACCAGTCAGCTTGTCAGTGTAATTTATAGCATCTTTACATGGAGTTCAACGCTGTTATTAGAACTTTTGTTGCTTGTTTATCTCTGGAAAGTTAAGATAGTAGTTGTTTATAACAACATCATAATTCCAATTTTCTTAGATTTATAGTCTTAGAAAAACTTGGCTGCTTAGTTGATGGGAGTTGTATCACGAGAAAAGAAGACTATAAACATTTACTGTTAAACATATAATAAAACTTAGAAGCTACCTATTAATTTCAAGAATACCGGAGATAACTGGAGCATTATGCAAGCTCAGAAAAGACCACGCAGCGAAAATAAATTAAATAAATGTTTGAATTGTGGCAAATGAGTGCAGTGATTGTTGGAAGCATTAAATCTTGCAGCGAGGTGGTACTAAGGTGGGTAATGAATACAAACTGCGGGCCGCGTGGTTAGCACCGCAGTAAATTAAAGGCGGGAGTGTGCGGACCGCGAATTGGAAACCACTGCCGTGAAGCTCGCGAGGAGGCGGTGAGAACTCCCCAGTGGACCGTTCTCCGTATACCTTCGATTACTTGAGAAACTAGAGCTTTGGAAAAAATGTTAAAAGTACTCACTTAATGCTAACTGAAAATGAAGCTATACCCTAAGCTCAAAAATCGATTCAGGGCCAACATATAGAAAATTTGAATTAAAATACAGATTCTCAGGTTAATGTTGGATAAAAGTTGATATGCTTCAGTAAATAGTTATAGGGAAAGACTACTTTCCAATGAACTTAGGTTGTTTTTCTCAGTATTGAGCACTTGTCGCTTACATAAGCTTTATTTCTTCGAATCGTTGCTTTGACTCAGGAGTAGGGTAATTCCCAAGAATCATAATATGTGCAATTAGCAAACATACACACACACGCAATTCGATGAAAACAATTGAAGCAAATAAATATTTTATATTCTCTTTGCTGCGGTTCCCCATATCCCAGACGCTATAATCAGGGTACTATAACTTTCATAGGGGCTCGAGACTTCCAATGAATTGTCGTGAATATCGAGGAACTAGTAGTGCACAAGTACTTGTCCGCAATTTGCAATTACGCGAGTTCGTAGAAATGGGCGAATCGATAGGGGTCATCGGCACCATCGGCATCAGCCATGAGGTTAAACCCTCAGGAGGGTGTTTGCCACACATTACAACCCTCCCCTCGGCCCGCACCACGCATTCCAGGAAAACATTGCAAACCCTACTATTCTTTATTTTACCTGTGGTTGCTACCCAATTATTTGTATTAATAACTCTGACTCATACTAAAAATCAACCCTGATAATGGAAATTGAATTTTGCACAGCTAATGAACAAAGATGAAAAACATTGTAAGCAGCTCTGTCATTTGTACTGCAGTTTAGTGTACCGCAGCAGTTAAATAAATTGCCGCATTAATTTCCAATGCGAAACCCAAGGACGTTTGAATAAAAATAAATATCGTACATCAATTTGATCTCGTCTCGATACGCCGCCGTATTGCACCGCTTCCACACGCATTGTTCACTTGTCTATTTATCTGAAATCGCATTGATACTTTCCTGAAATGTTTCTATTGAACCTGATTCTTAGAATAGAAACGCGAAAACTTCTTTTCCAATTTTCTCTCAATGGCCATTAGGATGAGAAATGTAAAGTAGATTCCCGGACGAAGTCGAGATATGTGTTCGAGAAGAATGAAATTTCGAACTAAACTGGCATCGCACCGGCGCGCCAGGGTAGTCCCAGCCGACGGAACGACATCAGGATGCAGACTTTTTCGAAATTATTTGCATGTATCACACTACTCCACTGTTATAGAATGGTTTTCGATAGCGATACAAACAGAGTTTACATTTCCAGAATACAACAATACTAAGATCAGATAAAATTTTGATCGTATTATATTCGGAAACCGAATTTGATATTGGAGTTTATGCTTGAAAATACGGTCCACTTATGGGGTCTGCCCCGTACATTCTATCAAGGTTAAAAGCTGTTCCAATATGAGTAAGGATGTCCCTCTGTTATGAAGGCGGTGATACAAGTTGTGTCCACAACTAACAGGCTCTCAAATCGTGACTTAACGCAATGTCAACAGGTTACTTGAGTCGAGTTGACAATCTGTAATTTAGCGCGGGCGGACAAACTTGCGAACGGGACCCCTCGCTTATTTGCGAGTCCACAAGTAACTTTAAACTGTTCAGACTAATATATAACGTGCTTTAGAGTTCTAAGCTCACGACCCGTTACGTCGATTCACCTGGATCCTTGAAAACTCGAGATTGTATTTTCAGGCAAGCTGTTAAACTTGTTATTACGCGTGGGAGAATGTGATTAACCCATCCCTGAGGATTGGGAGTTTGAAATACAACTTTAATTTTAGCTCTTAATAATAGGATGACCCAATATCTGAGGGGATTATTTCAGGAAGTAACACTGTCCAATAATTTGAATACAGAGAGACTTTATACTGGACTGAGGACTGAATCGAAACTTTCAGAACTGTTTGAAACTGCAGTAGGAGTAGGTACGTACTGCAGATTGATTGAAACGCGGACTGAAACTGACTGGAATCAACAGATTCTAAGAAAAGGACTTTATAAATTCTCACTCATTAATCACTACATTAATCTTCAGTAAGTTTACAGTGAATACCTACCTACCCGAGTCATGCAGTTAAGGAATACTTAGAAGTTATTTTATAAACGTTGAACAGACTAATGCAAATTAAATGGAAGACTCTTTGTAGTGAACCATATTTTCATATTAAGACCGCGAGCCCCCGCTGGCAAATACAATTTCTTCTTAGAACGGGGTTTAAGCAGGGGTGAGAGATGATGGCGGGGGCGGTCTACCGTCGTTGCAGTCTTGAACCCACGAATCATCATCACTGGCGAAGGCATTTTATTGCCTGCACAGGACTTCATTGGATAGATTATTATTTGGCTTGAATCAAAAAATCAATCTGCCTAGCCTTTTCCTAACTATGTTGGGGTCGGCTTCCAGTCTAACCGGATGCAGCTGAATACCATATTTTGCATGGAGCGACTGCCTATCTGACCTCCATAACCCAGTTACTGGTTAACACGATACTCCTTGGTAAGACTGGTGGTCAGACTTTCAGCATCTGACGATCCGTAACGACTGTCAAAGATCCAAAAATGACAGCCGGGACCAACGGCTTTCCGAGGCACGGAGGGGTCTTGATATGTACTGGATGGTTACCCATCCATGAACCAATCGCGGCAAGCGTAGCTTAACCTTAGATCAATCCGTGCGGCTGTTATAATTTAGCTACAAGCCTTATTTGACTAGAATATATATAATTATATATAATCTGTCATCCAAGGATTTTTGCTAGCACAAGCCTCATGATAAAAGAGAATTTCTCAAACTACACCATATGTAGAGATGAAGAACTTTCAAACATCAGTTCCATAAGTTCCTCGAAACATTTCAAAGTCATTAGAAAAGCTTCAGCGATTCCTGTTCAACTGCCGTAAAATTAATCGACCGAGGAAATACAATGTAACGAAGAGAATCAAACAATATGCAGATATTATTATAATTTAATTTCTTTATTTTTCCATAGTAAACGAAATACTTTCTTGTCGGCATTGTAATACGGTTAAAATGAACATTGCAAAAGTTGTCTGCTCGTATTTTTTGAGTGCATAGTCCGGTGTTATAACTGGTCACGGGTGCAATTTTATGCAGCCATTCCACGTTTCTAATAGAGCGAGCTCATTTTAAAGTAAAAGTTTGAAAATTTAAATTTACACTGTAACTCACTGGGTGACTTATAATTTGTTCGGCAAGAAAGACTTGCCTTTCTTTTGACTGGTCGTTTAGGGTTAACACATAAAGAAATCATTGTATCCCTTCAGTCATTTTACATTGGAAAGGACAGTACTCAGTACCTCAGTACCAGCGTTTTCTACTGTAGTATATAATTTATTTAGGAGGATAAAAATATAGTGAATGGATAAACTTCTAATACTAAATAAACTAACAATTAACAAACTATTAAAATTAAAATATAATATCCTAACCTCACTAAAATTACCTATTAACAAACTAAAATATGGCGTCGAAAAAACCTCTGCATCGCAAAATGTCTGAATTGAGTGATCCACACTTTGGGCAATAACTGAAGACCTTTGAGAGTGACAATTTTTTTTACTTTGGGAATGAGTTTTGACTATTTTTGACTAAATGTACAATCTCTAAATGTACTGTAGTTACGAGTATTTGAAATATTGAATATTAGCTTATGCTCGTGACTTCGTTCGCGTGGAAGTCGTGAGACACCACAATATACTAAAAAAAATACAGCCTATGTTACTCGTTGACATAGCTTTTTATAGGTGAAAGAATTCTATAGAATTCTTCTATCGGTCAAATATTTTTTGAGTACATTTATCCATTACAAACAAAAAATCTAATCTTTTCTATTTATAACAATAGTTTAGATTCAAAGCCCCGTTAACTGAAATAAGAGTATTAGGTTTTCAGGACGCGTAGCATGACCTATCTCTACAAAGAATAGACATATCTCTCTCTACAAAAAGTGACGTTTCTTTTGTTCACTAACACTATTATGACATCGTGCTCTAGAAATCTTTGCACAATCTGTCATTTTGTGTTTCATTCCTTCTGTTTCTATAGCGTGCGATTTCTTTTGACCAAGATTATAATCAATCAGTGGCCTTATCGAAAACAAAATGCAGAATAGACCACAATAAAACTGCTTTTTTTGCCGTTAATGTCCCATTGCTGGGCAAAGGCCTCTCTACTCTCTTTCCATCTCTCTCTGTCCAGAGCTGCCAAGAACCAATCTTTATCGAAGCAGTCCAGCTCATCCCACCATAATAAAACTATTACTCCGAAAACAGTTCTTCCAAACCAATCGCTTAGAACGCACAGTTGCACATTCCTAACAAAATAAAACTCTCTGAAACAGCTAAGGGCAAAAAATACATATCGCATCTTCGCTTTACTCTTTGATCGCAGTCTCGGAGGCCACGACTCGAGCTAGTGAGTTTTCACCGTTATTTCTTTAGCTGAGAAATCCCCTCGCACAAGTTTAGTTAGGAATTCCGTACACCTATCTCCGTATCGCACCACATATTTTGTGTAGACGGGAGGCAGGGGAAGTTTCCGTTTCCTTGTGAAAATCTTCCCTGACGCGTAAGTATTCTATAAGGGCACGGCAAGGGCAGCTTTGATAAGCCATTATTAATTTTTTGTTTCGGAACGCTGGAGAAATAATGTTGTGTTTGTTCTGAAAACGTTGCGTCATGTATATTAATAAAACAAAGTCGGGAAGTTACACCATTTATAACTCAAGAACGGCTGGACCGATTTTTATGATCTTTGATTTGTTGGATTTGTCTCCGCCCCGAATAGCAGATTAACTATTAAAATTTGGGAAAATTCACGAAAAAAAAAATTATGAAGATAATTCATTTTCTCACACATTTTATAAGAAACGACTTTTTTGATGATATCTCGAGAAAAGATTGAATGTTTTTTTTTTTTTTTTTATTGATTCTGAGGTGTTACGAAGTTCTGTCAGCTAGTAGATAATAATAATATAGATGACTAATATGAAATACCGACAAGTTTCGCCAATCTAATCAACAGCTTTAGATATAATTTCAGGGAGGAAATGACATTTAACTAGGCACCTAAGTACTTCTCAGAATAGTTGAACACAAACCATATCACGTTTGACATTCATACACCACACAGAAGTGGGCAGCTGTCTCTAAATGTCAAAGGTGGTCCTTGTTTATATCGCAGGTATACGCATAATCCATTATTATATTACACACACCAATGTGTCCTCTTCGTAGTTAATAGCTTTCATAATTAAAAGCAATTAAGAGAGATAATGCGAACCCTTTTTAAATCGAAGAAACGCTTCCCAGCATTAGGGATGTCAGTTGACTCTCTAAATTACGTGTACCTAGTGTTTGAGACATAAGCTACGTATAACAGGTTAACAAATGTTGTGGGGTACCGTATGTATGTGGTGTCGCTTCGTCGCGAATACCTCTCCTGTGTAATATTGGGAAAAACTTGCGGGGCGACGGATAGTTGCGGGGTCAAGTTAATGATATCGCCGCCATTTGCGGACGAGTCCCCGCTCCGAATTGCGCCCGGGCACGTTAATGGGCTCAGCTATAGCAACTCTGAATATTTTAAAGGACATTCACCGAAATTACTACAAAAATAATGTCGCTTTGCTTGTACCGAATTACCCGAGAAACGGTTTAGAGACCGGCAATAAATATGCACGGAATCCTCTTCCTATTGCCTCTTTGGAGATTGCTTTTCGGATTAAACATTTTCAGTCGGAGTTTTTAGCTGAGTTTGATCATAGTCTGCAAATTGTTATCTCCTAGTTTCCGTATCGTGTGTGTCTACTATCGATTTGTCATAAAGTGAACGCTCAGAGAAGTCAGCTTCACTTACGACTGTTTCAGTGTAGTGAGCTTTTAAATAATAAATGAGCCTCGGTGATAGAAGTGAACGAGAGCGTGGGCGGCACGACTGCCGACTGAATATTGTGCCCGCCGCAGCCGCGCCCGCGCCCGCACCCGCGCCCGCACTCGCGTGCAGACAGCGGGCTACGTGCGCCGCATAATGCACCGTCCCGTGCAAAATTCACAACTACGTCCCCTCCGGCAAAATAAATTTACTACCTCTATCTTATTTGCTCTAATTCGCGAAAACTGCAACTCGAAACTCCGGTCTCGCTGTAATGATCGAACGACACCGTTTGCAGAATTAGTGATGAGTAGCGAATGTTTCGTTTGGACTATTAATTTGTGTATAAAAAGAGACTGCATAAATAGATGTCTGCGGTTCTATAGTGAACGTTATGAAGTTCTTTTGCATTTTGCAAAGTGCAAAAGTTTTGTACGCGTTAGTGTATCGGGGCACGCGATGCATGCGAACGCGAAGACTTCCCCTAACTTTTTCACTCCGGATTTCTTCATTTAAATAATGTTTCGTGAACTAAACGCATTTTGCAAGTGAGGTGATAATCTGGTTTATATAAAAATAGTGAACTTTGCATAATTTACTTAACAAGAAGCTACACTATGGGAAGGTTAAAATGCGATAGAATTTTTAATAACAATACCTGCCTTGATTTAGTAATGCTGAAGAGAATTTGAAGTCGCAAGAAATAAATTATTCAAAGATTGTTAGCCATAAAGCAATTCCTTGAATAGTAGTGAACTTCTTTCCATTTATTGTCCACACTGAAGTTCCACTATTTATTAAAAAAGTTGGTGCCAGGCCACAGGTCGGACGTGGCGAATACCTGACCCGCCTGCTCCTTTCAAAATTATTCTCGTGGGCGATTTCCGAAACAAAGCGTGTTGTATCATAAGGGGGATGCGCTAGGTAGCCCGATAAATTCACATTTCCTTACGTTTTTTTGCACTTTGCAGTTCTGTGTCAGATAAGTAGTACGAGTATGTTGAACAAACGCGAAAAAAAAACAACGTATTTACAGAATTATAGTCATTAAACAACCCTCTAAGTTCTTGACAAACGACTTAAAAAAATAATCAATAGAGTTGTATAAATGAATTTAATGATTATAATGCTGTAAATAGATACTTGTTACGGTCGCGAATCATATTTTGTTCAACATACATTCGACACTGATCTGCAAATTGCAATACGAGTAACCGTAAGCAAATTTGAATTTCGCTGGTTCCTACCTTAGCGCACCCCCTTAAAGAAATAGATGGTCTGCAAGCTACCGCCTGGCGCCGAGTTCCCCTTCACCCCTTTTGAAAACATTGCTGCGGTTATTAGATTTAAATAAAGTCAAAACCTTTTGTTGTATGTCCCCTTCCTGGACGCCATGCATAATGCTGACGTCATGGATAATTTTATGAATTCGGGGATGTTGCGCTATCCGAACGCATTGCTGCGGGGTGACACATAAAATCGCTACTTACATTTCGGAAAATGAAAATGGAAAAATTATATAAGGATGAGGATTCATTATTAACACGTGGGATGCGATGGACAATTCCGATGCAATTAGTAGGTGCAGTCAGCGACAAAAATCGATTGACATATATTTTTTTTTTTTTATCTTAATTATTGAGCTAAATAGGTAGGTAGTTATTTTATTAAAATCGGAACAGAAACAAAATTATAATAAATTTAACTATTCATTATGAAAAAAAATAACTCTAGGGGGTATAGAATCATTTAATTCTAATATCTAAACTCTAATCATAACTAAATTACGTAAAGTAATCCCTGCGACCCTGCGGGGAAATTGCGTAACACGTTATCAGTAGCAATGGGTTTCAATTTGACAGTTCAACAACATTCATTGCGTTATTTACGTTGTTAAGCAGACACATTTTTCGAACATATGAAGCAATGGATTAGCAATATCCTTCAAAATTATTCAGATTTTGATTGATAGTGTGTCACGTAATTAGCGTGCTGTATAGATACCGGTAGTAAGTACTCAGTTTTCTGTTCTAGGCCTGCGTGTACACACGGCTACACATCAAGCTATGCATTTCCAGTTTTAGCTGACCTCGCATTGTATAGGTTTTTTGTACAATCAGAAGGCAGCTTATACTGGTTTTGTATAGCTTGATGTGTAGCCGTGCGTACAATGATATCTATACTTAGTAGATAGGTACTTAACTACTAAAATGAAACTCTTGATCTCAAAGACACTTGGGATTTTAGCAAAATTATTGCGTTTAAGTTTGACTAATAATTCAAAATAATAAAGTTGAAAATTATTGTTTGAAAACTGTGTCAATCTGTTACTTAGATCATCGACAGTTTGTCATACCTAATTCTTGAAACGATCGACATTAAACATCATGCGATCATTTCTACGAAATTATGTTATGATGTATTTTTTCCTTTTGCCGTTTGAAAATATAAAACCACAATAGCACAATTAAATAGGCTAACGGTTTTTTTCTTATTCTGAAAAACAATACCGACCTATTAATATAAATGAATTAATTATTATTAATCTCATAAAATACCTAATTAATTATTATGTCGTTTATTTATTTAGTTGTCTTATTTTATTACATTTTTAAATATTAGTATAAGAAAAAAGAACATTTAAAATAAAAATAAAATATTATTATTATTAATTATTATTTCTTTTAATTTGTTTTATTTTTTATTTTTAACTGTGTTTAGTTTAGTTTATAATCCTGTACGAGTCGCAATAAATATTTTTTCTTTCTTTACGAATAATTCATTAATTTGTTTTAATAGGTCGGTAAGTCACAGACGTCATTGTTGGTAATTGTACAGTCAGCAACAATACGATGATAAAAAGCGATCAAAAGCGTCGGACTTACAATAATTAACACAATTTTTTTTAACATACTTTTTTTGTAAAAACGCCTAAAAAACACCTTTCTTGTATTAGAACCCCGTTCAATTTTTTTAATTTTTTTTAATTTGTTGTTTACTGTGTACTTACTACTAAGTACACAGTCTGTGAAAATTTAATATGCCTATACCTATTACGGTTAAAAAAAATACAGTCCTGTGAAAAACGGACGGCAGTGGAGTCTTAGTAATAGGGTCCTGTATTTCGTTTTATTTTTAAAACAATTAATTTTAGAAGATAGGAATAAGAGCTACTCTTTATAGTGACATCTCTTTAGGTATTCTCTTAATATATATTTTATCAAAACAAATTAACTTTTTAAACATAAAACACTTAAAACTTTGCCTAATTAATCAGTTAGTTACTGAACCTACGGGTCGATATCACGCCGTAGGTTCCGTACAATCACTCTTTCCTTTATTCTCTAAGACTCTAAATGTCAGACCCTTTTGTTTTATTTTTCCTGTAATCTTTACAAGACTGTTTGCATAAACAATTTGAAATTATTTTCCCTGCTACCAAATTTTTATTCCCCTTTTATTTACTCAGTTTACTTGGGAAAAGGTGTTATGGTATATATTTTTATAACATTTGTAGGGTATAATAGAAAGTAATAATTTAACTTTTGCGGATTTTTTTTATATGCCTGCGGGGTAACTGCGTAACACACTTCAGTAGGTATGGCTTTCATTTTGACAGTTTAACAACATTCATTGCGTTATTTACGTTGTTGGGCGGACACATTTTTTGAGCGTATGAAGTAATGGATAAGCAATATCGATATATTGATAGTGATTGATAGAGTGTTACGCAATTAGGGTGCTGATAAAAATAACTAGTAAGTGTCCTAGTACAGTCAGAAACATAAATAATAAATGACTGTCTGGCCTGCCTGTATGCCCGCTTCAATAGAGCTACAATATTTATTTTTATCTAGCTACAATATTTATTAGACCTTGCCACAATTCAAAATCCAGAATGAACCGAATTTTCTGTCTAAAAAACCTTATAAAATCTACCTACTTACTAAGCTCACAATAATAATATAGAGAGCCTTTATTTTTACTAAAAACAATGACATTACTTTTTCCTGATTAATTACAAAACTTTAATATGCCTAACTAGTTGTTACACAAAAAAATAACCAAACAAAGTTTTTATTCATTACTTATTTAAATATCTTTTGAAACATAACTGACTTTTAATGCTGACTGTACCCAAATCAATGTTTTTCTTGAATTATTTATTAGTCTTGTGCTTACTCACATAACTATTCAACAAACTCCTAATCGTCCTATCTTAACTTAACACCTAGAAAGTAACAAAGCAATGAATCGGTACCACACGTACTTACATAATAAGTAATAACTTTAATACACAGCTTCCTTACGGGGCTCGCAGTAGGCTTTGTCTGTACCCTGGTCTTATTAACGTGCATAAATATCTGTTCCCTGCCACCTCGCCCCCAATTTAGCGCCAGTACGCGGCGCTCCTAACAAATCAACCTGCTCTAAGTAATTCATTCAGCATTTATTCATTTTTTTTTTGTTCCTGGCTACGTCTGTACGAGGCATATTTTCTTTCAGAAAAAAGTTAAAATACCTAGTAACATTTCCAAACCAATATTAAAAAAATGACGTTTGACGGGCGGTCGACTGTACTTACTAAGTAGTTATCGTACCTACTAGACTGACCACATACTTACTAAAAAAATTATAATAATAAATACGAAAAAGTTAAGTAGGTAAATATTGAAAAATGTTAAATTTTACTACACTTCATTTCAGTGAGTAAAAACTAGCTTCGAAATTATAATCCGCGGGGATGCAGGCATATTTCACTTGTTGGAAACATAAGGTCGACAGTAAAACAAAGTTTGAATAGTATTTTACTAGATTTTATTATCTGAAACGGGTAATTTCCCCTGTACAAACACTCGCCTCTGTTCATTCGAGAGCCCCAGCGCGCGCTAAATTTGAATTCATGTTACGAACGGTCTACATAAACCAATTACCGAGCAGAGCCAATGGCGGGTGGCGGCACGCGGAGAATCGATAATTCACAATATGCCCGCTAGAGGGCAACGCCGGCGACGCGCCTTGCGCGCCCACTCCACTCCTCCACGTTGCGCATCCGTACGATAAACCTTGTAATGACGTGCATGCGATGCATGATTTTTATTTCGGGTTTAATTTTGTAATAGTTTTATGTTTACTGTATAGTACAGTATCGAAAATATTTCCATATATAACATTATTTTTATCATACTGATTTTTTAAATAAAAATCTACAATATGACTAATTTATTTATACGATATTGAACTTAAAAAAAATAAAAACACGCCGCCTTTCATTTCAATACATCAACGAGTATAAAAATGTTATTAAACTCCAAAGAGGTCAATTCATTCTGTCCGAAATCAACAAACCTTGAACGCCGATGCAAAGTCACGTCAGGCGGTCGTTCGTAGTCAGCTGCTGCTTAGCTTGCCGTTTCGTGTCGCGCTTCTTGTCCGCTTTCAATGTTTTCCGTTTTATTTTGTTATTTCTGTGATGCAAACCGATTTTTTAACTAATATTTATATTATTACGTTATTGTGAATGAAACTGTGCAATAATACAGTGGTATCAGGCCCCGGACAACGGAAAGGAAGAGGTAAACGCCTTAATATTTTTGTTTGTCGCGAACATAACCTCTCTGAGTTCACGTACGATGCTCAATTTCAGTCGTTTAGCTTTTTATGTGAATTGTAGAGCTGGATAAGAGTGTTTATAAAAGAATCGGATGTCGGTATAAAGTCTCCATTCACTGTAATCGTTCAACTTAATGTTTATGTTCCGTATTGATGATTTCGATAAGATTCCAGCAGTTCCTTCATTAGCGAGCTAATGTTCTTTTCAATATTACCTTTTTGACGTGATTTTGTGCCGAAATTTTGTAACATGAGTATGAATTACGTTGAAATTCTGTATTTTATGAAGTGTATTGCATAAATCCGGTTAAATGTTGACTCTAGTGAATCACCATGACACTGCTAGCCTGATAAAACAATGCCTTCCAGTTCCTATAGGGGGCGTTGCTTGTTGGAAATTGCGAGCAAAATAAAATTGCTGACCGTCCTCAGTCTGTGTTGTTAGCCTTTGCACATAAATTATAACATCCAGCAAATTCGTTTTATGTACTTGTGCACCTATTTCCCCGTGTATTCCATAGGTATTGTTTTGAACTGCTTAGTGTAAATAACTTGTTAGGCTGTCTAATTAAATACCTAGTCCACGTGCTTTGCAAATAATAACAAATTGTTTCAATTTTATTGGTTGTTTGAAATCGATTTTTAATGATAGAATGGTGCTAGCCTATCTATCTAAGCCAATCGTAAGCGGGCCTTGCAGTGGTATTTAAACTGTTCTAAAAATTACGCTCAATAGGGTCATTCTGTCCATAGACAACCAAACCAAAATACCGACTGTAGGTACCTCAAAGTAGGGTTATGATAACAATGGATGTCTCGAAAGTAATGACGTCTCTGTCTGCTAACCTTTTTCGTTCAACTCACGCGCACGAAACGAGTCTGAATAATAACAATGGCAATGCTCCTAATGCCATTTGTTCTAGATAAAAGAAAATGTTTCCTAACTTGATTTTTGAGGGTTCCGTAAATTCCGTCTGTTCAAGTCTGGTTTACAAGCTAAATTTTAAGTTAAAACTTCGTTTTAGGATTTTATCTGGAAAGGATAGTAATAAAGTATAGTCACCGAAATATTTTCAAAAAGTACAATTTTATAATAATAAAAAACCGGCCAAGTGCGAGTCGGACTCGCAGGCTAAGGGTTCCTTTTTATCCGTGCTAACAAATTTGTCATAATGAATCCTCTCTATTTAATTTTTCTATTTAAATTTATAATCTATTGTTAAACACTAATTATAGAAAACTGTTTTATGCATTCCTGCAAATAGCGTGCTTATTTAGCATTTACCTAACAAATTAATGCGGACGCAGCTGCTCTACATAAACACTACTAGTTTTCTTACTAGGTAAACAGTAACCAATTAAAATGACTATCCAATTTAAAGTCATTAAAAATCATTATACACCGTTTTTAAAAGCTCTCTCTCATAGTATAACTATAAAATACATAAATCATATCATAATATACTTGTATAATACTACTTATATCCTATAATACTAATATTATAAACGCGAAAGTTAGTGAGGATGGATGTATGGATGGATGTTTGTTACTCTTTCACGCAAAAACTGCTGAACGGATTTGGATGAAATTTGGCATAGTTTATAACCAGGATTAACAACATAGGCTACATTTTATCCCGATATTTCCCCGGGATCGAAACTTATGCGGGTGAAACCGCGAGGCGCAGCTAGTAGTAAATAATTTAAGTTTCATAATAGAAGTAAATAGTCTTATTCAGTGGACCCATGAAAAGATACTCAACTGAGCTTATTAAAGTTAGCTGAACAAATATCGATAACAAATAGGTACCTACATTTACGAAGACAACTATAGATTTTTGGCAGTGATTCAGCATTATATTTGGAAATTACATTAAATGTAAGAATAGAGTTCGTAAATCTTCTAAATATTGCAAGAAAAACAGCTTTTATGCAACAACATTAGATTTGACTATTTTCGTCACCAACATCCGGGCTTAATGGTTGATTCGCACGAATTTATTCGCCCGAAACGGGTGAATCGTCACTTTTAAATAATATTAATTTTTCTGTAGGCGATTAGATGGGGCTGGTTTTGTGGTCCTAGATCTGGATCGTGGCAGCGTCATACAAACATCTCAACACTTCGATGTAGCGCCAGTCAATTCGACATCGTTGCAGTGAGGCCAAAACTGCCCATATTTCGATGGAGTCAAAGGCTTTCTCGTAGTCCACAAATGCCATACACAGCGGTTGATTGTACTCCCAACTGCTTAGGGGGGTGAGACAGGGGGATGTAATATCCCCGTCAAAACTGTTTACAAATGCGTTGGATGACGTCTTCAAGACGCTGGGCTGGACTGGACAGGGTATCAACGTGAACGGCGAGTACATTTCACATCTTCGATTTGCCGATGACATCGTCATAATGGCAGAGACGCTGGAACAGCTAGACCAAATGTTGCACGGCCTTAATGGAGCCTCTCGGCAGGTTGGCCTCGGCATGAATTTGGAAAAAACGAAAGTCATGTACAATTCGCACGTCTTGCCGAGTCCAATCCACATCGAAGGGTCTCTCGAAGTTGTGAAGGATTGTGTCTACATGGGGCAAATAATCCAGCTCGGTAGACACAACTTTGAGAAAGAAGCCAACAAAAGGATTCAGTTGGGTTGGGCAGCATTTGGAAAACTCCGTCAAGTCGTCTCGTCGCCTATCCCGCATTGTTTGAAGACTAAGGTCTTCAACCAGTGCGTCCTCCCCGTCATGACCATGGCGCCGAAACGTGGACACTGACGGTCCGACTGGTCCACAAATTCAAGGTCGCCCAGCGCGCTATGGGAGCGAACTATGCTCAGAGTCTCTTTGAAGGATAAAATCAGGAATGAAATTATACGGAAAAGAACCGGAGTTACCGACATAGCGCGCAGAGTAAGCAAATTGAAGTGGCAGTGGGCTGGTCATGTTTGTCGAAGGACCGATGGCCGGTGGAGCAGACGAGTCCTGGAGTGGAGACCGCCTATCGGCAAGCGTAGTGTGGGACGCCCACCAGCTAGATGGACGGACGACCTAAAGAATGTTGCTGGGACGGATTGGATGCGGAAGGCGGAGGACAGGGTGTTGTGGCGCGGCCTATGTCCAGCAGTGGCCTGCGATAGACTCAGCTGATTGATTGATGTAGGCGATTCGCACAATATGCAGTTATCAATTACCCAATACTAGTAGTAGGCGTCTTTTTGATGCACCATCTCAGTTTTCTAAGTTCCTTGATTAGGTATTTTCAATATATACCATTCCACCTTCGTTTCCAAAAATGTGGCCAAAGCCTTCATTCATTTATTGAATAACTTGAAATCTGGCTTTGTCATGATCCGACTGGCTTACATAACTATAGTCGATTGTGAATAGGTCGATCATCTAATGTTCTTGTACGGTTTTGATTCTTTGATTCTCTTGTCTTGTTTCGGCTTCAGCTAAACAATAAATGATCAAATATCGTACACAAATAGCCAGTTACCAAGTTGTAGTATGGCTAATACCAGTCAGTAATCGAGATACAACAGGAGCACCGAATGCTTTTCAGTGTTTCTCCTTCTAAGACTATTCATTAATTTTCCATTTAAGTTTTGGGAGCTCAAACCCTAGAATTGAAACTACGTTTACGACATTTTCTTTCAATAATTTGTCTTTTGTAGCATTTGATTCATTAAATTGGAAAGCATTGCATCATAAAGGACTACACTTAAATATTACACATAAATTCTAATTTATGTCTGAAAATAATAATAAATTCCAAAGTAACTCTAGCGACATAATCAATCCTCCATAAATTAACGATATTTTGAAATATTCCGTGTCTGTCCTGTCTGATCCCAAAAACCCGGTAGCTAATGACGACGTGGGTATTCGAAAATGCTGTTAAATACAGATGAGTAGCTGAATAACGTTTGCAAATGTCGACTTTTGTCGAAAATGTCCGTCTCGTCGGCCATATTCCGTTTAATGTCGCAATATTGTGAGCGTCGGCGGGCGGCCGCGGCCGGTCGCATGCATTTACATACATTAATGCGGACGCTGCACATGCATGCACCTCGCTCTGAATGTGTGTGCGCTGCGAATTAACTGTAATTGAGCCATTCGGACAGCGGCGAGCCGCGCTCTACTGCCTCTGTAGTTTGGCCGCTCAGGCACCACTTTACGTGTGTCGTTGTATCTATTACAAACAATATCAACATTATCTACTTCTGCCAACTTGTCCGTTGCACAGATTTTTTCGTTCCCGAAAGGCTTGTTAGTACCTACCGTTTCAATTTGACTTTATCCTGAATGTGTTTTCAGATACATTATTCTCCACATACACAAATATTGCCGCCTCCTCTACATTATTACAAATTCATAAGAATTCGTTCTTATCGCAATGGAAACCGACCGATCTAGCGCTTAGGATATTCATCTTCACCCCTTTCTGGAGCAACAAACAGGGGCGTCGGAATTTTGTTATTAGCGTTACTGAGGGGGTAGGTGCCTCTACCGTCGCGCACCTGACTGATTGATAGCACTTCTTTCCACCTCGGGTCGAGGTTGTAATCGAGCCATTAATAAACTTTACTGCCTCAAAGTTTATCCTGCGGACTCGTTATTTGCTTAATGGGCTGGCAAACGGCTCAGGCATGAGACACCTGTGCTGGGTCACTCATTGTGAACGCTAATTGACATATTGATGAAGATATACCTAAGAGGTAAAGTTCGCATAACAGGTTTAACCCACCCACACACCATTAGATACCTTTGTTTGAGGACGAGATTATTTGGCACAAACAGGGGCGTCGCACGTCTTGTGTCTCATGTCTTGGTTCGACGTAAAATAAGACCTGACGGATTAATAAAATGATGGCTCGATTTTAACTCCTGGCTTAGTCACTAAGGGACCTATTAATTGTCTGGCTTAAGTAACTATAAAGTAAGAATAAAGTTCCTCAAAATCAAAATTTCGATTCCATCAGTGTTTTACGGAAACAAATAGAGGCGGGAATTATTTTATTTGGTTTCCAAATTATCTGACAGTGGGTCGAGCTAATGTCACTCGACGCTTGACAAAGCGACTGTTGGCACGGAGAGGCTTTGCTCGCAGCTATGTAAACAAAGAGGGCAAAAAGGTTGGAGCAAAAAGTAATAAAAGTTATATTTATTTTCCAGTTTATACTCTGAACTCCAAAATTACAAGTTCAATAAGAGCAAACTAGTTTTTGTTGTTTTAACATTTATTGTCTTACCACGTTAAAACTTTTGTTGGACGATCTTTTCACTCGTCTATCTACGTTTTATTTAGCTGAGGAATTGAGGAATATTGTGGTCAACAATAACTCTGACAGCAATTTGTGAAAATTATTGACCACAACTTGTTCCTTGGAGTTAGTTAGTGGTTATTCGCAACCGCGCATAATAGTGTCGATGTGGGTGTCAGTCAGGACTTTGACAGTCGGTACTCGACGGCAAGAGGCTTAACTTGACAGAATGTAAACGGTGAGGCGACAAGGGAGGCGCGGTGTCTTCGTAAAAAAGGGCAAAGCAATAATTGCGGTGGAAGTGCGGCGCGGCATCGGCGCACGAGCTCGGTTCGGCCTCTTCCTTCCGCCCGCCGTGATTGAAAGTTGACATTGAACGGCGCGGGGTGGCACCAGGTACGGCCCTCGCTATTTTTGACCCCGCGACCTATCGCGCCGGCGATCGGCCTCGGCAGAAACTTGCTGTTTTAATCGCGTGAATGTGCCGCACCGTTTGCAAATGCGCACAATACTAACCTTTCGTGTAGTGCCGCAAATTGGCGTCGCGTTTGTACTTCTCCGGTGCAATTAAGTAGGGAAAGCTCCAATTTACGGCTGTTAAATTCTTAAGAAAATACCTTCGTTGTGAAACCAAAAACCAGCTCAAAGACTTAGCACTTCAGCAGCACCCACAGATCACAATCACATTGGAGTCGCTTTCAGTACTGATGCCTCTGGTAGGGGATGAAATGATTAGGATTACGAATATTTTGATTAAATCAGTCAGTTTAATTCGGTTCCAAATGATCTGAATGAAGACGCTGTTGACACCGCCGCCGCCGCGGCAGAGTGCCACTCGAATTGGGTCAACGCCTACCGACAAAAGGTGCGGCGTCAGATAAGCGACATTTCCCGGCGTCCAGCTGCCGCTTGGCCCTCCTAAAACAGAGAACAATGAAATATGTATCTCATTTATTTACGTTCACCACGTTACTTTTTTACTGTACGCAACCAATGTATAGATAATCATTAAGCGTCGTTTACTCGGCGCCCTTTAATGTGTTTGCATGCTCGACAATTTGATACCACGCCTGTTTGCATTGTTGCCATTTTGCCTTCCCGATTAGGGTCGCATTCGAGCTCCATATTTATTAGAGCGTAGGACTCGCGACACGACTTTCATTTTATACGGATACATGTCTAATATATAGTGTAATATTGTGCTTTCGTTTTATGAGGAAAAGGAGTTAATTTATAAAAAGGCAAAGCCAATGAGCATTATTCCATTGAATTTTCCATTTTCTTTGCTCGGGATTCGAGCAGATTTTTACAGCTGTTTGACAGGCTGGAGCGCAAACATGGCGTAACTGGATAGTGGCGGTAGCTACGTATAGAAAGCTCTGTGGCGGAAGGACGTGTCACTCACGGCGCGCTGACGTCTGCCTGCTTTCAGTGGAGCGCCAGCGAGCTTCCGACCTGCCCTCCGACACCGACACTATTCAACGTCACATATAGTCCACAATTGCAATGCCGTATACAATCCAGACCAGACGGACTACTATACGCTATGTTAACTAAGCTCCAAAAATACTTGCTTTGCACAGACAACACTCTAATTACTGCAGAATCAGAAGAAAATTAACAAAATTAGGAGGCACCTGTTAAATTAAAAGTAAAACAAATAATTATACGGGAGGCAATGCGCGTGTAAAAGCCTGAACCGCGTACAAATTACAATAAATTGTGAAATGAGAACAATGGTATTGTCTCTGAAGGGACTCGGGTCCCAGTAATCATTACGTAAAATGTTGTGACATGGGATAAACAGACAGACGTTCATTCGGAGGACGTCGTTTGAGGTTGAGTCCGCAAGTACAAAATCCCATTCGAAATCGAATTATATCAACCCTTCCGCATAGCTGTTAGAAAATGTTTACTTAAATTATAATTAATTATTACAGGGTGAACTTTTACTTTGAGCTTTTGTGTTCTCACAAAGACATGATATGGAAGTAATTAGGTATTCATATACAGGGTGACAGGGACATCGACGCGCAACCTGTTCTCATGGATTCAGTACATGATTCTGAAACGAAATTATTTAAAAAAACATGCTCTTACTACTCTTGCAGCGCACCTGCTTGCAGGTGCACTTTTCTATAAAACAGCAAATTTTTTTTTGATAACCCTCTTAAAATTTCCACGATCTAGAATCATATGCTAAATTCATGGTTACAGTTTGTGCATCGATGTCCCTGCCAGTCTGCCACCCTGTATGGTAACATTTTAAGAATTACCTACCTATGTTAGTTACAACTATAATTTGGATTCAAAAAGATTCTCTTAACATAATAGTAAAAGTGAAATCTGGTTTACTTATGCGTCAGCGTGACAGAAAAGTGAATAACCGCGTTATATGTATATGGGAGCAAATACTTGTCCCCGTATGTAGGGCCGAGCCCGTAGGTATATTAAACCGATTAACACACCAAACAGCATAATTTTATATTATGTAAGTATTCGAAATATATTTAAATATTCAATAAGGTTTTTATTAGTCGATTCGCATGAATTTACTCGCCCGAAACGGGCGAATAGCAATTTTTTGATATTATTTTTTCTTAGGGTGTCTCGCACGAATTGGCACATTTTGAATTTTATGCAATAAACTATTGAAAAAGGCGCACAGAAGAGATAAGAGTTAAATATTATAAAACGTGTACATTTTTCCTAACTTCGAAAAGCGACGATTCGCACTTCAAAGTCAAACTCTAAAGTTTTTTATTTGTTAAACATAAGTGTAAAAATAGACAAGCTGCCAGAGCTAAACTATATCTAATATCCTAAAATAAAGTTAACAATATTGCAAACAAAATTTGTTTATAACATTTAAATTGTTAAAAACATAATAACATTTTTCGGGCGAGTAAATTCGTGGGAATGGACTAATAAGCCTTCAATAAACGCTTTAATTAATAAGTACGTTTTTGTCGTACAATGTCCAATATAACCCATGGATTAAAAGAAAAACATTTCCCTCCTTCTAGTGTAGTCTGGTTAAAATTCGTTATTTTACAATGTAGTTGAGTACAAGTTTCAACAGCTTTGCCGTTATTAACTTTGATACTTACATTTTATTAAAATGTCTTTGTTATAAATATTTTTATAGCAGGGTTGTTGACTTTCTGTTTAAACATTTTCAACGAAGCAAAAATTTTCAGCAGCGAAACTACCATGTTTTATTACTGATTTTAAGAATATCAATTTGTAGAAGCCCCGAGTTAACTATAGTAGATCAATGTTGTTTACGAGTAGTAAATAAAATTCGATGGAAAACAAAAAACATGTGCTACTTGTAAATAAGTTCACACGCGATTTATATACGATTTTGTATGGGTACACCTATTGTGCTGATACTGACTCGTATAGATCTACGAGTGATAATAAATTTCCAAAGATTCATTTAATTCAATTCCATACATAATACTGGAAGCCGACTCCAACATAGTTGGGAAAAGGCTAGGCAGATGATGACGACATAATAATAGATACAATTGAAACTTTAGTACCCGTTTGGAGGCTTCTTCCGCGTGGATATCGGAAATTTCATGGGTTTTTTTTTGCGCAGAACCCTAATTCTTGTTCTAAAATAAAAGCCTAAGTTACTCCTTATAACATCAGCTTTCTGTCAGTAAAAGTTCCGTCAAAATCTGTACAGTCGTTTCGGAGATTAGTCGGAACAAGCGTACAGCAGACAGACAGACGAACATTTGAAAAATTGTTCTTTTTTTTTTGTTATAAGTACCGTATATACTTTCATATGCATTTAGTAAAAACCTGTTATTTTGACATTACAAACGGACACTTCAATTTTATTTATTTGTATACTTAGGGCTGATTTTTCCAACACCAGATAATTTTATCCGAGGAATAATTTTGAATTTTTGACAGCACCTGCGTACAAAATCTGTCAGACGTCAATTTTATTCCACGAATAAAAATTATCTGTCGATTGAAAAATCAGCCCTTAGATGTATTATATTTATCCAACCAAGCAAAATCTGCGAAACAGTTCATCATCATCTGCCTAGCCTTTTCCCAACTATGTTGGGATCGGCTTCCAGTCTAACCGGATGCAGCTGAATACCAGTATTTTTTTATTTAAAATCTGCGAAACAGTTAACAAAAAAAAAAGAAGATAAACGTCACAGACAATACTCGACTTTATATTTGGACTTGGGACTGACAGATTAATACCGGGCTTAAATAGCATCATACTCTAATTTAAGCCACACTATCGCTGTGAGCTCGATTGACGGCCAGTTTTAATATTGAATGTATTATTTGTTATTTATGTTTGTTAATGCGTTGACACAATGCTTGTAAGTGGAAAACGGGTGGCTATATGAGGTAGTTTATCACGTGCGAAGCGGGTCGGCCGACGGAGCTTGCCGTGACGTGCCCGACGCCATAATGCGCTTCATCACGCGACACTACACGCTATTGGTGGAATTTATTTGTAACTAAAAGTTTGTTTACAGCATCTACTTAACGCCCCCCTCTCCCTGCCCCCCCCCCTCTCCCTGAACTCCCCCCAGATCTACTTCATTGTACATTTGATCGCGATTTTGTCCTTTATTATCAGGTGGTCTACTCTCTTAGTCCGTCAACAAAGATACGGTACGTCCAAAAGTAGTTGATCCGTAAAAACAAATGTCTAATTTATTTTTTCGGACGGGCAAAACACATCGGGAGTAGAGTCAACTGTCAAATTGTGTTGTCATTCATTCTTAGTATGAGCCCCTTAATAAACTAATCTTAAGTACAAGTGCTAAGAACTAGGAAACTCCCGCAACTTCAGCCGAAACTACAGACTTCTTGCTTAGAGAGCAGACCCACAGGATATTTCTTTTCAGTCTTTCAAATCCTTTCGACTGTTACCCTCTATGCGATTGAGTAACCAAGCTTTCATAAATACTTGCCTTATTATATTTTTACCGTCGTTCTCCCCCAAGTTGATGTCTTTCACAAACAGTGATGCCGTTCAGCTCTGTTTATCCCTTCTGCGAATACTTGTTAGCAAAAAAAGTTAATTAAAATATGTATTCAGTATTGACAGGTAAAGCTTTTCGACAGACAGTCAGAAAGACATTAGTATTCAACACTAGAACACAATAATTGTAATTATATTGTTGCACAATACATCAAATACGTCTATTTATACCGATGCACATTTGCATAATACAATAATTGCTAGACGCCGTTGTCTATTAGTTATTTATATATGTATTACGTAAACGCTTTCCTCATTACATGAACTGGTTATACTCGTACAATTTGCATTATTACAAGTGCAGGAAGTTTTCTTTAAACAAATGAATTGTATTCTATTAATAAAGATTACTCAGGTGGTATTTAGATCAACGTCTCGTGCAATTTTATGAATCCCATCGTGTAAAAAGTTTAGATAATCATAATCAGTCTATAATGTTCCCACTGCTGGGACACAGGCCTTCTCTCGGTCAGGAGTGGGCCGTAATCCACCACGCGGGCCCAGTGCGGATTGGTAGATGTTTCATGTCTTCGAATTTTTTGTTCCTTCACCGTTTGAGAGCAGGGGTGATATAATAATTTACACAAAGTAAAGCGCATGTCAAGGTTCGCACCTACACAACTCGTAAGTCGCGGCCATTACCACTGAGCCACCACTGCTCCAAAGAGTTTAAATATGGCTATCTCTATTATCACTTTCATCTGTTAACAGCATTCAAAGCTCAAGTTTCCGTATTTCATAACAGTAAAGTGACAGCAGATAAGAAATTCATACAAGAATAGTAAAGCGTGTTGATATTCAATTCCATCCCCTTTGTGCAGAGTTTGATAAAGTCCCGAACGTAGTAATACTAACTTATTGCCGATGTAACAATGGTTAGAATAATCTTTGAATAGCTACATTATATCCGTAACAGAGTACGTAATAACACAGTGGTCGTATTGTGACGTGATTGAAATTTCATACGACCGACGACAACGGGGTAGTTACAAAAGTTGTTTAGTATTTTATGAGGTAGCAGTCCTCATTGTTGTCGCTGTAATGTCCGTATGTACCATAAAACTCTCTAATGCTTTAACGATACAATAAATCACTAACTTAGTTCTAACCACGCCGTTACAACTTTGAGATAAGCTATCAAATTAAGATTTGCGCTTTCGCTGTTATTTTAGGATTGTAGAGAAGATATAAGCATCGAACTGAAAATTTTAATTAAATACCGAAGCTTCACAAGTTATCGTCTAAAAGTCATATCTTTACCAAACCTAGAAACGTAATAAGAAATCGATAAATTCATTATTTATTAGGTTTAATTGAATCTGGAGTCCCAACGTTTCGAACTAGCTATAATTTAATTTATTCCGACAACATGAGCAATATCAGTCCTTTTACGTTTTCAAAAGTTTTTGTGCGTAGTATATTCGGGCAAATAGTTTTATGTCGACCATTTTGACTTTTATTTTATTTTTCGTTTATTTTCCCTTGCGCGGCCGTAAAACGTACCTGGGCTCGCTCGCGGGGATCGGGGATAACGGAGCGGGCTCACGAAAAATTTATTATTGAGACCTTTTCGCCCGAGCTCCATCGACAGACATTGCGAAGGCGAAAGTTATGAATGACACATGTTTTGAAATATTACCTGCAGTGAACTGCTCCCGAGAAGAAAATTTCATAGGATGAGTTTATTTGTCGTGAAATATGTGGGAGTTTTACGAGAGCGGGCGACTTTTACAATGCTACGGATCAAGCAATTTTCTTACTTTTCGGTCTATATTGCAGAGTAATAAGGCTGAAAGGTACATTCCCAAGAATAAAAGTATGAGGTGCGACAAATTGGATGAGAAAAGTTTGTTATTCAGTCCTTGAGC
Organism: Apamea monoglypha; assembly: GCA_911387795.2. NCBI lineage: Eukaryota > Metazoa > Arthropoda > Insecta > Lepidoptera > Noctuidae > Apamea > Apamea monoglypha. The sequence goes on from OU426921.1 coordinate 12,371,440, forward strand.
GCCTATTTGCTTCGTTACCAACAAGGAGTTTTTGAATCAAAGCAAGGAGGAAACATTTTCCAGCAGTTTTATTAAACGAGAAAACTAATCGCTTAATATGTAAGTTGGAGAAGAGAACCAAGTGTTTATTTTAATTGCAAATGTTACTCATTGTGAAAACTGGGAATTTCAACTAGACAAGAATAGAATAGTGCATAAAACCCAGCACGTGTTCCAGATTTTCCAAAAGGACTTTAATGAATTACAAAATCCATAAATAGATGATCATTTATCGTGCCATTGGATTTCACTGGAGCCAAATTGGCGCACTTGGAACGCCTCAATGGTCTTATAGTCACCCTGACTTCGACATCTGCCTAACACATGTGCTCTTTAGTCTGGCATCTATTCGCTTGACCTAACATTCACCCATATACACAAGCGCCATTATACTAAGCGTTGAGTATATTTTCGTCATTGAAAAACGCATAATCGAATAATATAATTTTGCAGTATATGAGCAGACCGCTGTCATATATGCATATGTAATGTGTATAGCTACTGTGTCATCGCTCCACTGGCGATTCGTTGTCGGGCGAAATTAGCGCCAACTCGGCCGTCCCGAGCCTCTGTTTTATTCAGACCCTTGGGAGCTCTGACACAATGAAAAAATTGTTGTATGGTGTGCTGACGTTTTATTTTTTTCGCCAATTATGTATTTTCGCCGGCATCGTGCGCCACCTGGCGTGGACGTGTGCCACTAGCTATCCTCCCGAGGCCTACCCACCACCGACACTAGTTTGTTCCTGCTTCGCGAGCTAGAGAAAGTTCTAATTTCACTTTTACTGTGACACAGCCACATAACTCTTAGTTTGTGTACAGCCTCACAAATAGACTGTATTATTTTGATCACGTGTCTAGACAGTTTGTCGTGTTTCAGCTGAGGCGGAGAATAGACATTTATGAAGATAAGGGTCGCTTTATGCTTATGAAAATAAATTCAATTATTCAGTAATTAGACTAGGGTTTACTCAAGATAAAATACATTTACAAACACGTTTATAAGTCTGTAAGTACCTGTGCTTACTCAGTTTCAGGTTTACGAACGTTCATCTACCTGAAATTCAGACTTGATGAATTTAACTGTTGCCTTTATAAAGAACATTTTTTTTTTAATTCAGCACTGACGTAAGGTAACAAAAAAACTTGCTAAAAATAAAAATGACATTGCGACAACCTTCCTTTTATGTACAAAAATTGCAATAGCAGCTTTATTGGGCCAGTGATTTTATCCGCACGAACATTGTAATAAGTAATTTGGCCAGGTCGGTCGATATTGTGCAAGTAATGCAATCGTGCTGTATCGAAAGTGGTTATCGAGTGGGCGATCGGTATTTTCCCGTCGCCACCGCGGCCTGAGTCACCGGCGGCGTACGGCGCACGATTCGCGGAACTCGCTGCAACCCTTCGCCGAGGGTGCGTTCGCTAATGACTACCGGACAACGACCGCCCTCCGAATTGCAACCTGGACGACCGTGCGAATGTACACCCTCGAAACCACAACAGTAAACTCCAAATCGACAGACTCCGCCATCGTTCTGCAATTCAGTGCGTGTTTATATGCAGCTTTTCAATCGGCAACATTATTTTGATAAATATGCATGAACTGGCGCAACCAGGGGCGTGGGTAACATAAAACGCCATCGTGAAAATTTAATGACATTTCCTGGTAGTCGCATAATGAGTCATATCCGTCGAAGGGTTAATTTTAACGCGATATCGCAACGTAAAATCGTCAATTTCCTATCAAGGGGTCGTTGGGGAAAGCACTCTACCTATTATTTCTTTGCAGCAAAATAAAGTGGGGTAAAGAGTACTGACCGACCGCAAATCTGATGGAAAAATTAATGCACTAGCCTTAATGATGCGAGTTTGAAAAAGCACTACTTTACTAATGGTTCTTTCTAGGAATTCAGGAAGTGATTGTGATTGTGATTTGCAACCCTTTTAATTTTCTTATGGTTTTTTTCAAAATTGCGTTGAAACATTGATTGATTACTTCGAAGATCAATTATCTAGTGGTCAAATTATTTAGGGACTATGTAAAACATAAATAAGTATAATGACTGGTAACCGCCGAGCTCAATTACAAGTAAAAAGCAAATATTTGCCTGACTCTTTGTATCCTTTCATGAAGTTTGTTAAATTAAGCACTGTTTGTGTACTGTGTACGCGTTTGTGTATCTTGATTGCTCCAGTTCCGATTGTGGCTTGTTTTGTGCTTAAGTTGATCGCGTCAGTCTTTACGTCACTTTGTTCGAGCAGAGTGCGCTCGTTTGCTCGTGAATCTGAGACTTGGCTTATCTAGATTCACTCGAAAGCGTACCTATGTATGTACACAAGTAATGAGATTGTCTAGCTACCGTAACACTAGACTGTTCAAAGAGCTTTAATAGACATCTGCATTCATCAAGAATCCTACGTTACCCGTCATACATTTGCATGGACGCTCGCAAGTAATTTTAGGTTTAAGATAAAATGTCCTTTCGCTGCACTATGTTGGCTTTATCTAAAGATTTTGTCACTATTCAATATAATTCAATGCCAAACACCCACGCAGATTTTTATTGCTGATATTTAAAACTGAATCTAGTTTAAGACTACCGCATTATGTACCGTTGCATACCGGTCTATTTTTAATAGGTCGAGGGAGCAAGTGATAAATGGCAGTGAAACAGATAACCACGCATTTGAATTATTAAAGGCAATATACTGTAAATTTGAAAGTGTCTGTCTCTCGGCCGCTGTGCCTGCAAGCCTACAGCGACACATCGGATAAGTGTAGATAACAATCACCATTTTACATTCACTTTGCCAGCCACCTTGACCCACGCAAGGTAATTCAGTGATATTATAATGCTGTATCCGCCAATGACCACTTCGAAAGTATCTAGACGTTATTCAGACACACTCGAACGGTTTGCTCTTGATAAACTATTGCGTTTTTACGATCATGTCAAGCATTTCAATTTTATTGTATTCAAATGAAGTTTTATCCTTTTAAACTTTTCGGTTTAACGGTATGTGTTATATTAAATTGGTAATAAAAATTTCATGACATATCATATATGAATACAAAAAGGCCACGAAGATGAAGATAAATGTAAATGTTACGAAAGAGAATCCGGAATCATTGTTTTTACAGTAAATGTGAAACACTTTTACCAAGGAGATATCGGACAGGACAAAAACATTAACGCCATCCAAGTTAAAGCTAATACGAATGGACACTAAACAGTAAACGACTAATAACAGTTTGAATCGCGTTCCATTCCACGGAATACAATGATGCACATTTGTGTTTTTAGGAATTAAACGTTTCTCTCTCATTTCCTTTATGTCTGCCACAAAAGAACTGTTATTAATAATGTGAATTAATTAAAAGCTTTGGTGAGCTTTTGCGCTTATAATTTTTAATTTCGCTTTCAATGTGATAAAGAATGGTTGAATGTGTCTATTTTTCTATTACCATACCGGATTAAAACTGGAAAAACATCTCACCGACAGTATGAGCTCATTTCCTGCAACATAAAATACCGGCATCATAACAAATAGAGCAATAAGACTGTTTTGCTGTGCGCGGTGCGCCACATCGCATGCACAAAACTGGTTGCGTTGTGAAATAATGCCATGAGCCCGCCTGCCTGCCACATTTGGACTCGCAATACTGTTGTGTACACAACTATACTTGTACACTAATGATAATGCACTAACATTTGAGAAAATGTTAATTGCCTAAATTCCCCGCCCGTTCCATCCTTTGAATAACTTTCTGTTCGGTTTAGTATGCTTCCATGGAAATGTTTCCAAGTTTGTCTCGGGAACCATTGAGTTGCTGGAGCTAGGACTGTATTATGCATTGACCTGCAGTCGTCATTGTTTGCAATTTCAGATAAAGCTCTGTAAATAATAGAAGTTTGCGGATGTGTATTCTTGTATTGTAAAATATGCAGGCATTGTACATATCTTTTTGGTACATCGCTGCGGATTAGTCTTGGGTTTCACAAACAAAAGATTGTTGTGCTACCGTAAAATCCATACAGATACCAAGAGTTTCCTTCAAAATAACTCTTGAATACTAAAAGCTGCAGTCCAAGTAACAAATTATTCAAGAAGGGCGGAGTACCGCATAAATGGCTCTATAAAAGGTACCCACTGCGTTTAAACTTATGAAATCGTGATTTTAATGCGGTGTATAAGCAGATGACCCGGCTAATGCACCGGCCCTCGGCGTGCGGCGGCATGGCGACCGACTTCGACAGAAGGGCTCTTTCGCAAACTGGTTTGAGCGCAGGTTTCGCCGCCCCCGCCGCATGGCCACATCGTCCGCCAACTCTGCACGTTTCATACACTCCGTCTGTTTAATCCGCACTGTTATAAAACTCTTACGTAACATTTGATTTTACAAAGTTTACCACTTTATGTTCTTTTAATCTCCTTTTATTCACATTTCGTAATTCTTAGTTACGTGTTGCTAATTTGTGGCACCTTTGTTAGTTTCATGTACCATTCTACCACTGTAAAACATGGTTTCAATAATTGCAACTAGTTAATAAACGGTAAAAACAGTAAATTCATATTCGCTACTGTGACAGACGAGTGCGTTTACATGTTTGTTCAGCTTAATTTAGCAGTCACGTGTGTTGACTGTAGTACAATATCGATTTGTTAAAACTTGCACTGTACACTTATATTTATACCGGTTACGTAACCAGATATGTAGTCACAGTATTACTTCATTTGTGCATGTACAGTGCACACAGACAACATTTAGGTAGGACTGACATAACGAGTAAGGCAGTTTTGCAACCGCGTTAACTTCTCCGCTTTTGATTGCTTGTCAGTAAACTCAAAACACACAATATGGCTCGTTCTACATTTGGTTTTTCATCTTTTGCCTTCAAGCCTAACTGTCTCGGTGATGTGTTCATTATTTTCAGCACCATTTGTAATGTGTCCGTCGCATGCTGCATGACTAATTTTGAATTTTCGTCATATTCTGCTGATTAGATAATACGACAGCTTAAAAGGATAAAGAGTTGTCACATGGTCGCTCATTGTTGGGTTTGTTAGAGTAAATACAATGTGATTTGCACGGCTTACGCGCACTTGGCTTTCTGGCAAGAGAAAGTGCAATGCTGCTCCACTTTCCACTTCAGACTAATACACACTATGCTATAAAACAAGTATACAATTGCTATATCTGTCGTTAAGTAAGCCACGAAGCATACACGTTTTGAGTTTATCTGACCGCTTTAAAACAGCAGCGCTTTGAAATAGCGTTACGGATAAATATAACAGGATAATGAAAAGGAAATGTTCTAGATTTAGATATTCAGGTTTAGGAGGAACATAATGAATAATATTGGTAAGTTTCCTTAAATAATATGATGGTGAATAGAAACTGCGACGACTCAGACGACTTCTTGTCACTATAAATACAGTGGGTCATTTTGTACAATTTTCTCGTTAACTATAAAAAAATATTTTTAGATATAGTTCTGACAAAAACACGTTTACCTACGTCACAAAATCCATATTTAACTGGATTCTATTAATAATATCACAATGGTGTACCCACCGCTATCATTATTACATTATTCTCTTTAGATATTGTTCTAAACCAATTCATTCTTATTTTGTACATCTGTTGTTCATGGCTCAAAGAAAACTTAACCATTGTTCTGCTATCACGTGTAAATGTTTTACGAAAATTGAACTGTGATAACTGGGTTTTGAGTACTAAATTCTTCTGGCAAACTTTATAAAATTTTGCATACTTGTCCATGAAATACTTCTTTTCAACCTCGTTTCAGTTCAGTTCAAACACGTCATAATACAAGCAATGTGTTGCAATGTAATAATTTTGCATTGCATTAAAAAGATTCATGTTTAGAAACTTGATATTTTCAGCTCAGCTTATATTGCAAGGTGAAGTTGAATTCCTTGGTTCTGGTCTAATAAACGTTGTGCAACGCTTGCCAAGGTAGCAATATCGATTGTAACAAGATGATAAAGATTAGATATGCAACGTATGCAGTAATTTAGAACTGACGTAAAGCAACGCGTTTCCTGTGAATAATACTAATTTACATTAAGATGAGTATATCCGCAGCAGCCATCCAAGTTGTATGACTACGTATATGCGAGTAACTATGTCATGAGTCTGGTGGCGCCTAAAGTCTGCCCGCGTGGGCGACACGACTACTGAATTTGTTGCCTTTATTACTTTCATGCAATTCCTTTATACACTGAAGTTAAGTTCATAATAACAATACACAACCGATTACGTAATTTGATATTAACTACTAAATATGCCACAATTAGAACAATAAGTAGGAAAAACACATTCGAAATGTTTTTTATAATTTTCCTGCTATTGATTTGTTTCCCTTAACTTTGTACGTAAATTGGAACAATTTAATTTATCTTATTATGTGTCATACATAATATGTGAATACGGTTGGATTCCGTTGAATGTAGAGTTGGCAGCGAATAATAACGAGCCTCTAGCTTCGATATTCCGTGAGGCAAAGGCACTAATGTGGGGTGCACTGAATAATTATATGTATATTTGGACATCATTCGTCGCGTTGAATCAGAAACACCGTTTTAGATTTAAATTAGAACATTTCGAATTCACTAAGCTACGTCCGTGTATTAATAACTGTTTTAGCGCATGCACACTATATTTCCACTACTTAATCGGGTGATAAAAGCATTCATGTAGCTTTAGTTTAGTTTTAAATCAACTACGAAAATTGTGTTGATACAATCTGTTAGTCTCTTTCCTTGAGTGTATCTTGCGGTGTGATAATATTTGAAAAGTAAAAATGGCACAGGTTACTGCTGTCGCGGACGGAGCACGGGCCAAGCCGGCAAGTCGCCGCGACCGGGGGTCGCGAGGTGTTTCGATTTTAATCTTCCCTGGTGCCTAGCAGCCACGCTACTCCGCTCCAATGGAGCCATTTGCATGCGACTCGTGGGCGAAGTCCGTCTACCCACGGTAACATGGATCGTAAATTTCGTCCTTTTACTTCCAAGGAGGGATTTTTTCCAGAGGAGCAGATGTCCATTTTTCCTTAAAGGGCTAATTTATTGCATGTTGCGGCAAAAGCCATAAAAGAAGAAGTCTTTGAATTAAAAGACAGTGTCCGGAATGTTGACCTCTCTTATTTTAGGAAATGTAAAAGGTCGGATCGGATTTATTTCTGATCTACCTTTTGAATACATTATATTTTTACAAATGGCGACGGTCAACTTATATTTTTACCAATGCGGATGGATCGACGCTTTACAGTGTAAGATATATCTTTACTTAAAGTAAAATGGTCTTATTGTGATTGAGAGAATAATGAACGGGGTAACGAACCCAAGATCGATACGATCGGAAAGACCATTCTCGGCACCAGCTCGATTCACTTTCTAGTTAGCGGCCGCCATTGTTAGCTGCCTCTAATTTATCTAATGTAAAAGTCATTCCCCGTTCAAAACACTTGCTTATATGCTACAATGCAAGGAGAAAGTTTTACGTATTCTTGGCAATTGCATTAGCTCATTAAAAAATATGTTAGCTAATGAGTGCTCAATTTATTCGTCCTAACGAAAATCTTGGTCTGAAAACAATGGATATTTTATTCAAAGACACGTTTGTTCCGAGAAAAGGCTACTGTTCGACTACACCAGTACAGCGAGCGTTGCACCAATCATACTGAGTCATACATTTGGCTATTACGGAGCCGAAGGCCAAGTGACGCGCGATGCAATTCGTCAGCTCGAACATTTTCCATTGCAATAACTCTGCTCCATTAAACAAATCCGATTGTTCCATCCCTGTGTAAGCGATTCATTGGTATATTCTACTTGATTTGTAAAGTATCTTATTTATAAAACAGATTCAACGCAAACTGTAGCACAACAAACCCAACTTAGCATATAATAGAGCATTTCTCATGCTGCGTAATCAGTACGGTCCGGACGAATGCACTGCATTGAGACAAATACAAATTACTGAGCTACTTAAATAGAGAATCAGTCACTTGAACATGAACAAAAAATAGCGCCCATAAAACGAAATCATCAAGCGAGACACACAGCAGACTCACCCGATTACTCAGCGCGTAATTTCGTCCTCGCCTTTAGAATCGGCAATAAATAGGCTTAGCAACTTGAGGAATAAATCTATCAATAAATATTTACAGAATACATTGTCAGGCGATACGCAACATTACACACAAAGCCATTTTAAAATTTTGCAGACAGGATTCATTGGCATAACAATTGCCCATATATCTTCATCAAACAGCTAGAAGTACCTCCTTGAACCCGAAGCTCTACCTCCAAACAAATATTTGCTAGTAAACACACGACACATTTATTCTGAAATCATGTGTAATTTTGTAGGTGCTAATTTTTGGCACTTCATGTGAGCGGACTTGTTGCTCGTTTCTGTAAAAATATAGGTAGGCATTAGGTTTATATTGCCTACCTATATTTTTACAGAAATAGTAAAATTGACATTAATAATCACATCATCATTTTTGGATCGGTGGGATTCCCCGATGTTGCGGACGCAGGATGCAGCGCCACGCTAAATTTTAATTGTATATCTGTGTCTGTAACCTACTAACACTAGAAGTTAAGTAAAATTGTTACTAACCGTATAGGTTTCCTGTCTGAAATAAAAGTTTTCTATTATATTAATAAGATTTCTTTGTTATATTACAGAAAATTATAGAAAAGTCTTAACGTGTATCTACATGTCAAGACAAGTTTTCTAAAATTTTCGGTGTTGTTCACCAAAAGATTGGTGAGTAAGACGCCGTTGTCGTCGAGGCAGTATGAAGCACTACAAATTCAATCGTTTGTGAATCAACACTAGTTATACTGGCCTCTTGTTTCTCGAGACAGTCTTACGGAAATATTTACATTATTTTAACGAACTGTTGTTGGTATTTTGCTTCAAAGCTCTTGCTAAATATTTAGATACTCCGAACGCTGCTCAGCGCGATGCTCAGTTTAGTACAGGGCCTACATGGCCTACAATACTGAGGGCTGTATTATTAATATCGTTATTCTGTGGCAAGGAACTTTTGATATCATTTTAAGTTTTAACATTCAATAATTTTCCTAGAGAGTATGATTTGTCTTAAAATGGTTTCTTTATCTCAAAATATAGCTACATCTCAATGAATGTCGCATTCCTAAGAAATATTTAAAAAAAAAACTGGTGCCAACGTAACTGAACCTAGGCAAAAAGCATCACAAAACAAAAATGTCAAAAAAATATTCAATAGTTTCGGTAGATTGATTTTTAAACCGAATTCTTGCCAAACTTCCAATAAATAAATCTAATGATGCAGAAAATAAATGAGTGCTGTGACAAATGTCCAAAACTTGTCCAATAAATTCTAAAAGTTTATTTCGGCTGTTACAAAAAACTATCCATAACAACTTTAAAGAGATCGTTTAAATTTAAAAACAGCAGATAATCCGTTTAATTTTGTGAGACATGCACGCGTCTTTCTAAATTCAATATTGGTGATATTTAAAATCGAATGTGTACCTTTTAAGGAGCCAGCCCTTCAACTCGGCTCCAAGAAATCACCAACAATGTGAACACTCATGGAACCTTCAGTCAAGTAGGGCACGTATTGTACTTTGTACAAGTACCCCTTACTTTTTCCTTGTGTTGAAGGAAGTGTATTGTATATGTTGTCAATGATAATTCCAAGTTATTGGGTTTTTCTCCTTCAGAGTTCAGTGTATTATGATTTGTATTTTTATTCATTCCATTAGGTATCGGCGCATTTATATCATTCGTTACATTTTCGACATTGGTGATTCGATGTTTTTGTACAAGCTAAAGTATTCGTCACATCTTCTTGGCTATATGGACCTACTTATCTCTTTGTGTTGGTTTTATTTTCGTTATCATTAAATATTCGTCTTGTCTTTTACTTATGTTTTTAAGCATTCGCATCGTATCACTTGCAATCCGTGCTGATTTCGTCATCTTCATTCTCAAAGCTCATTACAATGACCATCTCATGAAAATATCTCAATTCAGATTTTTTACTCCATCCATTTTATCCGCCGATGATGTCATAGGTGCAATGTCCGCGCCGTGAAGATTGCAGATGCGCGGGCGCAATGCGCTTGAGCATGGCGTTATCAAGCGCATCAAATGATAATGGCAATTCTGAACTTTTCATTTTATACGCCGTGAATTCTGACAGGTAACGTCACGCACGTCTGGCGTTATTATCTTTATGTTGCAGTTAGTGTCTGAGTTTAAAGAAGATGGGTATTATTGGCGAAAATTTACTTTCGGAAATAGACCGTCCAAAATCTACAGAATGGAATAGGTAATTCGATGCGTTGGAAACGCAAACAGATTAGTTGGTGTGCAATTAGAGTGCGGAGCTTGTGGCGCGCACTAAGTGCCGCCCTACGGATTACGCCTTCGTGCTCACCGCGCAGTGTTTACTCACCGGCGAAGTGGACGTTTAGCGATCGCCTCACTAATGCGCTTTGTTCAATTATTGATCGATGAATCATTGATTTGGTGCCGGGGAAAGCTCTCACTACTTTGACTAGCTTGCATCGTCACTTTACCAAATTGACTCGCTCTTCTGTGAATATCTGATAATGTTGAACGATCAGAACGAATTACACGAATTATGGTTGTACCAATGCACCGAAGTGGAAAGCAAAAAAATATAAAACCGTCATGTTTATGACGTTACTTTAGTTACTTCTTGGGTTTTTTTACTGAGAATAACCGTAGTTAATATATGATCACTTCTGTCAGTTATTTTTACATAAACAGGATGTATGTAGTATGTACGTAATGCCTAATTAAAGTTTAACATAAAGCCTGAATGTAGTTGATGACATATCGGTTCTTTGAAAATCAAGGACATTTGACGTGCGGTCGACGGTTTGACGTCTCTTAGACAACTCTAACAAAACAAATTAAAAAAATCAAATCATTCAGACAAAAACGCAACTTTTTTTAATGTGTTGAGAGAGCCAGCCCTCGTGTAATAAACGATAAGGCACTTCAAGCCATTTTTAAATATCGCCCAATAAACCAAATATACATTTGTGTTGGACAAAGTGATTTCATTTATGCAGAAAATGCAAATGCTGAATGCCTTCGTCAATCATTGAATAAGTGTAACAAGATTAGAGATATATTATAAAAGTCATTGGCCGACATGGCATTAAGTACATGTAATTACTCACCATACATGTCGACATGAATGTAGTATAGTAAAGTCAGTCACCTTGCTGACGGGGGCGAGCACGTGGGGACGTGGGCTCGCCAATGAACTTGACACCAGGCTACTCGCCTGCCGCCAAGCGCTCTGCATGCTAATCCTGCCATTGGCTTTGTCTGTAGCAAGTTATCTTACTTTGTTTCGCTCCTAACATAACACCCAAGGAATTTCATTAAAGCTGCAATTATGTAGGATCACGCTATTTTTCATTAGGCATCGGTTTCGTAACCTCGCCTCCACGATACGACCTTGTTTAGCATTTTGTGGCAACGTCATAACAGTTAAATAAATAATCGACCATTAAAAACTTTGTAGACAAATAGATGGGCCAACTTAGTATTTTTGTTTTTTTTTTATTGTGGCGTTCAAGCTCAACACGACAGTAACGAACTTATCCGTGGCGTCGCCTCGTCGCGTTCAAACAGGCAATGGTGAAGATGTCTTATTCTTAAACTCATTTAGCTACGCTTTTTATGAATGCTTCAGACAGTAAAACAAACTAAACTGTGGTCGTGTGAAAAGTGTATCAAGCTATGCCCATTAGACCTATCCAAATTCAAGGCTACGATAATAAGCTCAAAATTTACACCATATCCCTACGCATCAATTTTCACCCGCACGCACATTTTATGGCTGCTACGGACACGCACTCCATATACTATAAATGCGAAATTATTAAAATTAAGGCTCTTTATGAATGTTGACTTCTGGCGGAATATGAAAATTGGAAAAGTTTCAGACTTATGTGCCTCCAGCCTATGGAAGATATTATAAAATATAACTGAGATGAACTCTCCTCTCGTGATAGATGTAAGACTTCAGCGTTTTACCATAATTCTGCACTAGAAGCTAAGTGAGATCATCTTTACAAGACGTTTTGTATTCCAAAAAGGACAACGAAGTGCTGTGCAAATTTTTTGGGCTGCATAAGTTAAATTGACCTTGTTGCTATTGTCTACTTTTTTTGCGTTTGATTCAACAGTTTTATGGAATCATGGTCAAATTAGTCGGCAAGTTAATAGCTTAGTGTGGGTGCGGCGATTTAACGTTTGGGTTCTTCATCCATTCCGTCTTGTTTATCGATTAGTCAAGAATCCGCGCCCATGGGCCAACTTATGTCATTTGGCCGAGAGTCAAGGACGACGCCGCGCGGCTCGCCGGTGCCTAGCCGGCCTTATTTGGCGATTGGTGGGCGCCAGTTTTACGACTTTGCCTTTTTTCCTACGCCCCGTTTCCATGTTGGCTACACTTTAGATAATACATGTACCTACGTATGTGTGCTGCAGACACACATAGGAATCATTGACCTCTGGCAGTTTTTTCTTTATTTGTCTCAAGGACGTCTATTCAGTCTCTAGTCTTATCACATCGTCATCTAAAATATTGCTTATTTTGTTAAGTAACGCTAAAATAACGTTTATGGAACTGTCTTTTTTTATAAAAACGTTGCCCCACACTAGGAATTACTCCTGTATCGTGGGTGCATTTACAAACATTTAAACTCACATACACAAACAGCCAGACCCGGAACAACTACCTGTAGGCAATACAAATATTTGTTCCGTGCGGGAATCGAACCCGCGACACGCTGCGCAGCAGTCGATAGCTCAGCCACTGCGCCAACCGTGTCGTCAAAACTGTACATTGTAACTTATATTTTCTTATAAATAAATGCATGTACATAATGTATAGCTACGTAATTGAGCGTCTGAGCATGTTACTTTTTATTCCGTCTGCGTGTCCATTTATTATTGCGTAAGGAATGCGTGCAATCGGAAGTATTAACTGTTCGGGTCGTTGACGGGCTCTGTTGGCTGGAAAAATGGAACGTGACATTTTAAATTTGGCGCAAAGCTCGCGACATTAATCTGGCGCGTCGTTGCCCTCGCCCATGCCGTGCGTGGCCTAATCCGCCCGCTCCCCGAACGACCCGGGAAGATGGAAAAATCTCGAAAGACTCGCATCAAATTACCAGCTTTAAAGCGTAGTGAATTCCCTTGGGCTCGAGACGACACACCTTGCCTTTCAGAAACGCCCCTAAATAACGTCGCGGTGTCCTTCGGGAAGTTTGGAAGGATCGGGTGCGCACGTGCTTTTGTCATAGTCATACTTTCGTCGAGTTTTACGTACGACGTGCCGCGCACTTCGATTGAGTTTTGAAAACGCGTTATATAACTTTACTAATAAAATTCTTGTTTTAAAGTTTTTTTCTGAAAATACAAAAGTTTGCTACTCTCCCATCTATGCTAATAAACCGACTAACTCGCATATTAAGTAGATATTTTGCAACATGTTCTTCGAAAATATTGTTTTAACAACACTACTAAAAGTTTTCAGCCGTAACTTTGTTAGCATTAATATTTATCTTGTTTGTCTTAAAATTAAGCTTTAAAGCTTCATAACAGTTAAAAACAACAACAGTACCTAAGTTCTTCTATCCGTGGCGTAACTTAGTTGGAACGAGAGATAACTTTAATAAATGCAACAGACAAAACAATCAAAGAACTGCATTGTTGTACAATTACATCAAAATGTTCTCCGAAGAACTTTTTCTAATTCGTCTAAATTACCGTTTGTTCATCAACACATTCAAGTGAGAACATTGTTGTAACAGGAACCAGTTAATGGATGTTATTACATCTTGAGCATGACCTGCCAATTAGTTTGAAAATTAACATGGTCCATTAAAAATTCTTCTCAGATCGTTTTGATAGTCGTAGTGTACTTTACAAATAGTTAACAACTTTAAAACACAGCTTCCTCATTACAAGCATAAATGCTAACCGTAGCAAAAGCCAATTCCTCATGTTCAGTGTGTCGTGTAAAGTTTCTCTATTGTTGTCTGGCGTCGCTAGCTCAGCGGTGATCCCCCTATCTTGAGCCATAGGTCACAAGAGATACATACCAACAAGCTCAAACTATAATTCTGAGCTACAACGAGGGACATAAACTGCTGTTATCTACTGTTCACGTGTTGATTTAAACAGTAAACTCTCAAAGATTTTCTTGTAAACTTCGTGATAGCAGAAGCAAAAATCTCGCATATGAAATGTTTGAAAAATCTGCAAATTCAATTGCTGGGCACGCTTGTGTGGATGTGTAGGGCCTTTGTCTCCGACCTGTCGCGCCGCCTCGGAACTAGCTCAAGCTTTTGAATTCCGCCCGCTCGCCATTTCAGACGTTCTGTAAAAAGACGCGTTACACGATGCCGCCGCAAGCGTGAAACTTGCACACTTGCGGCCGCCACCACGCTCAACAAGCTTGCCTTAACTCCCAGCGCCCCACTGCCTCTTATTAGTCCCATCTCCAGACCTAATACAGACTTTTACTTATTAACACCGTTTGGTTTCCTTTCACCATTAGGTATTTTAACTTTTATGTAAGTATGTGCCTCTTCAATCGTGTAAATTAAATTAAATCGTTCTAAAACGCAGCCACCGTTTCATCGCGTTAATTAGTTAATAAATGTGAATGTAAAGCTTTTTCTTCTTACGGTACAGTATCTCACTGTCGCGGTCGTAGAGTTCGCTTCGCTAGCCAACTATTACACTCAGCAATAAGATAGCAATCGCATACTGAGGAAAAGTAATGTTCCTTGTAAAGATATTTGCACAAAATCCAATCTTGTACATGTCGCCGTTTCCGTAATGAATTCAACAATAATTAGAGTTGCCGCGGGAGAGCGCTCGCTGAGCTTACCGGCGGATGTCACAAATCCTAGCCAAGGGCCGGGGCGTGTAATGCAAATAACAGTGTTTACCTGGCCCCGCCTCCCGCGCCCGCGTCGCCACCGACCGCGCAGCCATCGCTGCGATTCATAATAACAGCTTTTATTTCCGTAACTAGCTACGAACGCTCTCATTTTGTCGGTTAACGCGTATTGTGTCATGGCGAAACGAATGCCGCCCAGTAATGGAGTTTTTAAGCGCAGCTTTTTCGTTCTGCGCTGCAAAAGGGAATTATGTAACTAGAATAGCGACTTGATTGCACAGCAAACACTACAGGGGCCCCGTACAGATTTATTGTTTTAACTCTCGACTTGGGAATTTGCAATATAAACGTAAATGTGCATAATACCTATGCACCGTTTCTGTTATTCACCGGAAGGACGGGTAAGAGCTTTCATAAAACAAATGTAACATTCAAGAAATACACATCATTAAACCGATATATCGTATCATCCAGTAAGAACCGAATTAAAACAGCCAGACGGTCGAAAGAAAATAAAGTACGAGTTTAAAGTCACGCACCACAACACAGTTGACTTAATGCTTTCCACTGCACATATAATATGGTTGTGTCTTTAGTGTGTTTGTGTGTGTGTGTATAAATCAGGCCGAGTGCGTCGCAAGCGCTCCAAACTCCAATTTGAGGAGAAGTCTGCAAGAAGCCGTGTGGAGCGGCTATTGCAAGTTCAACATTGGTATAATTTGCCGGGCATATTGGAAAACTTGTAATTGGTTTAGTTTTATATTCAACCGCCAATTTATTCTAAGAATGATATCAGTTTAGCGATTTATCTTATCCGGTTATAGCTCACCTTAAACTTTATCTGTTTGTATTCTACAAAAACAATAAAGATAAAAATATACCGACGACGTGTAAGTCCAATTCAACTTTATAATATTCGTGTTCTTTGTTTCAGATTATTGCCCGGAGTCATATATCATTGTAAAGGAGCTCTCTTCAAAGTAAGTCAAACTTTACCTACCCACATTAAAGTTATAAGTTATCTACCGCAATGACAAATCAATCCGTATACCTTGCTCATAATAAATCAACACTACTTCGCTATCCTTTTGTAATATTTTGTCTAGCTGAAAATTTATTTCGTATTTTAATATCGTACTGTTTCTCTGTCATATTTTTCATGATTACTCTCTTGGCAAAATACCAAGATCTTACTCGTCGCTTATCTTTCGTAACTTTTGCTCAGCAAAATGGTTCAAGTTTTCTCAATATTTTCACGGACTTTTTTAAAATGAAACTTTCATTTGGCGATCACTTTTCCTTAGTAGCCTAGTACATAGGGCTAGCAAGTCAGAAATTGGTGTTCTTCGTAATTGTTTCATGCTTCATAAATGCTGAGAAACAAATATACCACCCACAACTACTCTATATGCTCATACGCTGATAATCCGTTCATAAATCATGTCCTCGTCCAAGATAAAAAAAATGACAGACTAATGTATATTTTTGTCTTGATGCTATCAAAATGTCAGCGGAACTAGGATCAATAAATTAATCCGTCAAGGTAACTAGACGGCAATTCAATAAAAGTTTTGCCTTGGTTGAGCCTGATTTTGAACACAACGTTTTTGTCAAACTAGGAAACACCGGTTAGCCTTGCACGATGTCGCTCAAAAACACCGTCCTTTGTTAAATTGATTGGAATACGACGCATGTCGTTCCATTTAACTAACTTGTACAACTAAATAGATCAATGTACAAAGGTAGCGCTCAGATATGCATGAAAGAATACTACTTAGTTGTTTTGTTTATTCGTACCGTCTGAATTACTTATGTGGGCCGTCGTTTACCTAAGGTTTTTGTACGTGCAACGAAGGCCAGGTCCACTACTCCGGTTCACAATTTCGGAGAAACATGCTCGCCATTGTCTGGGTCTGCCAGGCCGATCCACATTAATAAATGCCAGATTGCCTCTCCGTGAAGCCTACACAACTGTAGCGTAAGAACTGTGCTTACTGAATCTCATGTTTCAGACCTTTTTTCTCTGAAATCTGTATAAACTCGAAATATTGTTCTTTGAAAAATATATTTCTTTCAGCTAAAGTTCAATAAGCTCTGTACAACGTAACCTAAATGTAACCTCAATAGGACCTTAAATGTTTAGTATCAAAATAAATAATTATAGAGATTTCATGTGAAACAAACTTATTTCAATACCTATACTTAATTATGTCATTGCAATATTTTATCTCATGTTTTAATTAAATATTCCGAAGCAACTTTGTAATTTATAATCGAACAGAAAACAAATTAACTGTTTGTTGCTTGACAGCTATAATTCGAAGCAGTTTTCTTGTTGAGTATTGTTCAGTACAAATTGACGTTAAATACATAATACTTTAGTTTAATAAATTCAGGTTAACATTTTGATTAGACATGTAATTTATCAAAAGTTTGTAAAAAGCATCGTCGTAAAAATGTTTTTATTAATAGATGCAGCGCTTACGTGAACAAACAACAGCTCGTTTTAGGAGTCTCTTCGGGTAAAAACAGCATATTTATTATCCACACACCAAACTTTTACGAGCCGTAGAGCTAGCGTGGACGTGGCCGGGAACGAAATTCTTTAACATTCCTCTTTAACGACCAAAACTAAATATTGTTTTGCTACTTCGATATTGTTCTAATAACATAGTATTTCACTAGCTCCAGATCCTGCCTTATTGACAATGTCTCGACTGTGTACCTTAAATGCCTTCATTATTCCCACACAAGTTTATACGTATCCCTTTAATACCTTCGCCCGAACTTTACACTTCCAAAGTTGTAAGAACAATTAGTCATAAATAATTGAACATGGTCGATATTCCTTTGTAAGAAGACAAAGAGATGTCATACTCAAAACTTTGTCAATTTACGTTGAAACCGTAAAGCCCCTTACTAGCTCATGTTCTTACTTGGTAGAAAAGTGGAGGTAACATCAAGAGAACTTTCCACTCGGGGTACAGTCGTACTTACCTTGTCTAGAAAGGGATCAAACTGCGGTGCATTCTCCGCAATGTATTATGCAG
This sequence comes from Apamea monoglypha, assembly GCA_911387795.2. NCBI lineage: Eukaryota > Metazoa > Arthropoda > Insecta > Lepidoptera > Noctuidae > Apamea > Apamea monoglypha. Next base: position 12,389,525 of record OU426921.1, read on the forward strand.
TCCCGGAGCGGGTGCCAGTGTAAGCGGCTCGGAATCACTCCCACTCCCCGTCGAAGAACACACAGCTATTCCTTGAGAATTTTCTATTCCAAAAGTTGGTGGAAACCATTTCGCTTCAAATATCTTTTGTGAATTACTTGCGACGGATCTGATGATTGTAACTTATTTCAGTGTTTTCTTTTGGCAACAAACACGACTTCTTACCATTCACTTTATGGGGATTTAGGTTTCAGCTTACCTATTCAAAGATACTGGCAGCTCTTACAAATACTAGTAGATACTTGAATCGAACCAATTTAAATAATAACCAATTGTAATATCTATCGTTTCAAATCTCATAGTCAGCACTCTCAGTCTTCTATTTCTCACGATCAGGTATATGGAACGTACTAAAACTAAAAAAGAGACTATCAGCAATCTCATTTTAATCGGATCATTTATCAAAAGTCAAGAGAGCGCACAATGGTAACTTACTGCAGTTGAATGTGTAAGTGAAACGGCTCGATTAGGGCGATTGTGTGCCTTATAAAGTTAAAATCTCGCTTCAAACATGTTAAATGTAAAGTAGGGTGTACCTGAGCTGATAAACAGGCAATATTTCCTTACGGGTTTGTTGTCACAGCTATTTTAAATTTATGTGAATGTTGTGCCGATGTACAGAGCAAATGTTCGCCGGCTGGGTAAGCTAATCGCATCTCATTTCCTACGTGTCGCTCGTTGTAGTGGGAAGCACAAATGAGATTGTGGGCTGACGTGTCGTTCCGGAGACCCAGTCGCGTTCGACATCGCACCCGAAACCGCATCGCCACGCTACTCGCTGTTTACAAAACATGATTCTATCATATTGTTGGGGAGAATCGCATGTTGTGTAGTCACGTTAGTAAGTATTAGTTTTTTTATAAGAGCTTTGTGACCAATAATTGGTATAGCTCGGAAAATGGACGAACATTTTCAAACTAATCTCAACTCGGCTTATCCCAGTCTTGTCCACAGCTTGCCAGCGTCTTTCCCGAAATGCGCTATAAGTTTGGTCCAAACATTCTGTCTTCTACCTTCTACTAGCTCAGCTTCCTTTTTTACGTCGTGGGTAAATCTGGCTGAAGAGTGTCTGTCTGACGCTGTTTGCCAATTCACAGGCCCCTCGCAAAGTCTTGTCCACTCCACCGGGCATCGGTCCTTCGGCAGATATAACAAGCGCACTCGCTTCCACTTCAGTTTGCTGACTCTGTAAGCTATCTCGGTGACTCCGGCTGAAAACATTCAATGCAATCGTTAAACACTTTATCGCCTTGAGCTCAATTCATGACTCTGTTATGGACTTACTCTTCAATCAGATCACTCCACCGGGTTTATAGCAAACGAAGGTCAATTTAGTTAAATCGCAATGAACGGCTTTTCGAACGAATAGAGGTCCTTTATCGCGTTTCACGCAACTTTCCTCGGCCGGCTCTCTACTTACACGATTAATTTGAGTCGATAAATCCGCATTAAAAGCGGAGCGAGGGGGCAGCCAACCGCGCCGTTCTGTGTAAGTAGCCCCCATTCCGACCTTTTTGTTCTCGCTACAGTCACTTGTTCATAAGGAACTCTTTAATCTATTATCGCTCCACCATCATGAGTGTAACATAGCGTGACATGTCATAAGTGAAACGTTTTCCTAGCCGGCTATCGATCGGAAATTGGTAAGGTCTAAATGTCGGTTTCATACGGTCGGGCGGGCGGGCGCACGTCACTGGCCGCCGAGACAGACAGGCAGCGTGCGCGGCGCCTGCGAGCCCATTAGACGTCTGCCCGATGTGGAACGCTCGATAAACTTGTAAAAACGCCTTCTACCCATTTAATTTTATACCCTCGCTTAAGCTTTGCTATTGGCAGATTTCTTCCTTCTTTTTTATGGGTCCGTCATTAACTGTATCGTGCGTCTATTATTTCTCGCTTGTTTAATCTGCTCGTTAATCCAGCAGTGTCGTTTCAAATGCAGGCATTCGCAGTGGATTTATAACGGTTTGCTATTTTGTACTCTTACAACGATTTCATAATCAAATACAGAATATGTTGGTTTATTCGTTTGAAATAACGATCGTGCAGGTTAAATGCTACTGAAATAAATGTGCGCTGGATAAAAAATAAAAAAGTTTGATGCCAATAAACTTTAAAGTTAACATTTAGAAGCGAACGCCAATGCCACACCACAAACGGGGGAAGTGATATTGGTACAAAATATTTATGACTTTATGTGATAAAGTTTATGTTGCGGTAAGAGTTTTATTTCTCTCGTGAAACGACTATAACTTTTTCGAATAACGTAATATAAAATAAGGGAATATTGGCCAATAAAATAAAATATTTTCATCATATGTTCTGCACTCTTGACATTAGAAGTAATAAATGTATGTACAGTCATCATGAGCAAAAATATTAAGACATTGCTAAATTCTATTGCTTTTCTTCCGAAGAACACCTTGTATTTGTCAGTACACAAGTAGAAACTGTATGTGAAATACTTTACTTGAAAATCGTCCCATTTCATGAGCACCATATTTCTTTGCCATTCATATAGCATTTTTAAGACGTTGGAAAAGTTCTTTTGGCTCTGCATATATTAAAATTATTATATACCTTTGTTTAACTTTTGTCTGGCTTGACGTGTCGAATAAGCCGTCGAAAGAAAGTGCGATAAAATTTGCATGAATAAAAAATATTTCAGTCCGTCAAAACAGCGATGACATGCTATATTATGTGTTATACCAACTTCGTGAAAGTTGGGAAGTGCTTAGTGCTAACGTATTTGCAACAGTACTGGAGCAATGAAGTCGTTTATAAACAAAATTGATAGAAGATACTTGTACAACTACTGTATTCAATATAAACTTCCACGTGTAATAGATTCTCGAAGGCGACATATTCTACGATTAAACGCTTCTAAACTCCTAATTAGAATGTAAAGAGAACTTCAATAATACTTTGCCGGTTGTCGGGGCACGTACGCGAACTTTTATTCAGCGAATTTGGTTACGTAATTCGTTGGAAATATTCAAGTTTTCCCTTCGGCGAGACGTTATCGCGGGCGGCTCTCAACGCGGGCGTGGGCGGCGCCGCTCCCCGCGGGGACTTAATTTGTTGCTCTCCTGGCGCCTCGCATCTCACTTTCAAACGGCGGCGGCGTAACGCGACCTTACCACTTCCCCTTCTCCGCCACCGTGTAGACATGATGTTCGCCTGCGCCCCGGTTTTCCTAGATCGAACATCGAACACTTACACCACTCTATCTAACCCACCTTGCGCTATTTCAAATTTATTATTCCGATATTGAAACGAAAATATAACGCTTGTCAAAATATTTATAGATATCTGTTTGGAGAAGTATTCTGCATATTGTGTTCGTTTAATCGCTAGTTGCTGAAGTCGCTTAACAGATTTATAATTCAATAAACAGGATTTATGATAATAACACAGGTAGTCTTCTGCTTTTTGAAAATATAGATAGAAAATGAATTACATTTTCGTATATCAGCAGGTCCTTCAATAGTTGAGGAAATAACATTCTTATGACATGAACCCATAAATACACACTGATGAAGCGAAGATCGAAAGCCTTCCTATTTGGCTACGTTTGGTAATAAAAGTGACACCTGTAATAATTTAATGAAACAACAAAATAAAACTAGCAAAGCTTGTGGATCCCGCAACACATGTAGTTCTTGGCAAAATTCCATTACATACGCGAAATACTCGAGACACGCGTTCACTTTATTCCAAATTCGATATACCATAGATTCGCGTGGCACAAGCAGCGCGACAATCTAATCACAATACCATAAAGGAGTGCACCGTAAAATATTTATGGGTGCGGGAGCAGGCACGCTCCGGTACCCGGCTCCACCACGGGCCATCTACCTCCATCAACCTCGACGATAGTTCTGTATACGTTACTACACTCAGTAATTTTGTTGTTCAATGCAAATTTAGGTTTAGTAGGGTTTAAACACGAATAAAAGGTTTATTTTTACTTATCTTCTGGTTCGTTTTGGTCCCCCTAATTTTACAACTTCGTCGCAAATTCGTTGTCGACGTCAGCTCACTTTGAATGGAATAATATCTGAATAACATTTAAAGTTTCGTATAAAGAAATTGAGTGTGTGGAGAGCTCTATTAAGCAAGTCCTGGGACCGGTGTGGGCGCAGTGCTCGTTACACACCCGCTCAAATTGGCGCCGACCACTGAACTGTAACGATAATGACGCCGCGTGAGTTGTGCCCCATTCGTCCACTAACGTAAGCTAACTCCTCTCATGGGAAGCCCTAAAAGCCACTTCATACGAAGTATGTACTTCCACATTTGGCAGTCTCGCAAAACTTTGTGGTTTTTGTGGCACATAAACAACTAGCACACGTGTGCGTCCGCGACCGCGTATCGATTGATTTGACTTAAAATGCATAGTTTTGAGCCGCGATGTCGATCGGTTTCCGCCAAATTTTCCGCTGCGGGCGCTTGGCAACCGCACTTTGTGGCTGGCCACAGTTACCCATACAAATTGAGAGGTTAACGTGGTAGACATTGTGTCAACTTATACAACAGCAATTTGCAACATTCCACATTTATTCATATATTTGCCGTAACTCCATTCGCGGAACGTATATTGGCAACACTCATAATCATAGTGAGCGCGATCGACCACTGAAAGCTTTTTGAAAGCTCGTAGTGACGCGCGATGAAAGGTTCACGCGGTGATTTCAAGCGAGTCATTGTAGTTTGTAGCCCGACAAGCGAAAGTGACAGCTATAATGTTTGCTTTCTAATGTATATCACAAACACTCTATTTGACTATTCGTTACGTTTCAGGGAACATAACATGTAAATTGTGAGCATACATGTTGCAAAGTAAGTTTACGTAAGAAACTATTGAAATAATAAACAGGCAAGAGTTACAGAAAGTTCATATTCCTTTGCTATCGGATACGTGATAAATTGCTAAATAATGCGCCCTCTGTCGTCGTTCTAACCCCACCCCTAATGTCTTCTTAATGCTGCATGGAGTTGTCACATTGCACATTTTGAGCTGGCGTTTGTTCGTTCCGTTTGCCGAAGGTATTCACGGTTAGCTTCCTTAAAACTTTTGTATGTTCTCAGTACTGAAATATGTTCACATATCAAATGCGTAAAAAAAAATACTAAAGAGGTTCAGAGTGTGAGACGCTTGCGTCATTTGGGGCACTCTATAAGTGCACAGAGTTGGTTAAGTATGAAAAGCTCCATTTGAACGCAAGGTTTTTTTTGCTCGTTTTGCCTGTGTCGGCTCGCCGCGCGCTCCTTTTGTTCCATGAACGTGATCTGGCCGAGATGAATCCCACGGACGGCATAGCTCCGTTCCTCTCTTCAATCGAGTTTGTTTCTGCCTGTCACACTTTTGCTGCTTTGCGTATTACCACAGATGAAACCATTTTCTTGAAACTCTGCATACAAATTTCCTGTTCGGATGCGAGATTTTTCTCGTCCATTTGTTTTCGCGACATATATGACGTAAAAGCATAACATTTTTGTACCATTCGCCTCACCACTATATGTCATGGTTCGCTTAAGATTTAGTTTCCAATACAAGACGCTAGGTGACAAACGGCTTGTAGTCAAATATCAGATAAATAAATATGAATGAAATAAGGTTTTTTTTTTCATGAAGTTTCATGGAGTTTTTCTCTAAGCTTCTGTATCTATTATTCGTCGAAAATTCCAACTATCTTTAAAGAACTCTTTGAACACACATTGGCGTCACATAAAAGAGATTGAAAACTTTTTCAGGATTCTGATTTGTTTTTTCTGCGTGCCTGATTTCAAGCCACTCTGCCATCCCATAAATTATTTCTATGAAAAACTTTTAAAGCTATTATAACTCTGTTCCATTGATATAAATCTCGGATTCGATTCATTTCCAATATTAAGTTATCCTACGTTTATTTTCAGAATTATTTCAATTGGGTACTTTACATTATATTGTTATGTAGGAGTTGTAGGTAAATACTGTGTAGACCTGAAGAAATTGCAAACTCTAAATTGTCATTTAAATAAAACTTTGGCGCCCACTCAAAAGCCGCCAGTGTACTAAATTTAACTCAACTAATTAAACAATAAATGTTGTATGAAACGTATTCGCATGTCACAACACAGTGGCGCCGGATCTGTTGTAGGCGATACACGCTGGAGCAGTTATCTCAGTATCGCCTGACTACGCCCGTTGTGGCCGCCATGTTTATTTTTAGTCTCGCGTGTACATTCACTATTGCGATGAAATTTACAGCGATCGCCGCGGCTCGCCGCTCGCCGGACTCCGATACCGACGCTTCAAATGACAAGCTACCGCTATTTCAAAAATGTCTGCTATTTTACGCGAGAATTCCCGCTCTTTCGATGAGCAATAATTCTTTTGTTCAACGGGTGAAAGGTCCATGAGATTACTTTTATTACGCGGTATTAGAAGAACTCTGCGATAGAAGGACGTTAAAAAGGCTTTAACAGTCCAATTATCTAGTTTTATTTTGTTGGTATTTACTTTTTGGTCCAGCAAAAATCAAATTGTGACCCAATCGATCATAAAAATTACATGCGGAAAAGTATCTTGCTACACTCCTAGAGGGGTTGTTCTGAATGGAAACTGTTGGTGACAAAACGCGTTGTCGTGGCGGGCGCGGCGGCTAATACCCTTGTTCGTCAAAATAGCATTACCCGCTCGGTGGCGGTGCGAGGTCCCCCCTGTCAGGCTGAGATTTGGCGTAACTTAGTGACTGATTAGCAATTGGTGTGAGCTGGCGGGCGCGGGCGCGACAGGTGGTCGGGGTGCGGGGCCTGACCCGCGGCCTCTCGCCTGATTGATGGCCACGTTCCCGTTCACGCTCTGACTACCCATCTTACATTTGATTTGGACTTCGCCTTAACCGAAATCTTCTGTGGATACCTATTTATATAGGAGGTAAAGCTGTCAAATAATTACTGCGAAAATCATTTCCTCAATAATACCGTCCTGTTTTGCTATTTGTCTTCTGTCGGCTTTTGCTCTCAATAATTAGGTACTACGACGTTTCATTTGTTATTGCATCTATCACTAATTCATTACGGAAATAATCTATCTACACTGAGGAAATCAATTTTAAATAGACAATACAATAGCCAATATAATTAGAAATAACTATATCATAATAACGACATCGAAATGTTAATTAATGTATCCCCCTTTCACAAATAATAACAATTATTCTGCAATAACATCAATTCAAAATATATTTTACGTGAACTTCGGGAAGTGACTTGACTGTCACGCAAATGTCAAATGTCGATTGTTATACCTGAGCGGTCCCACGCTCCGAGAGCGCGGTCTAATAACCCGAGGTCAAATCTTGGCTCATGCATATGCACAGGCGACGGTGAAGTCGCCGGTGGCTCATCTGTAACGGTCCTACAACCGGTTGTATGAGCTCATTGTTGTGCCCACATGGTCGCCACGGTCGCGGTCGTCCTGCGCCAGCGCCGAACTGCTTGCAAGCAAACACTCCATAAGGAAGCTAGGAACAATTATGCGCGAAATATCTTTATGATCTAGTGCCACAAAATACATTCAAAACCAGTTTGTCCACTCTGGTTTTAGTACTAGTCTTGTTGTAAACGTTGATTTTTGGTGCAGAAATCTGTCGTTTACATAAAATGTGCCACTTACGCAATTAATTACGCCGCCAATAATAATTGAGTCTTGCGTTATTGACAGCTACTAGAGTGAGAACAAAATAGTAATGCGAATTACATTGTGCCACTTCTTATTGCTGAGTGTCGGGTTATTACGATTACAAAGGCAGGGTCAGTTGGTAAACACCGTCGCGCCGGTAGACATTATTTATATTCTAATTAGGTGCCAGCTACAACCGCTCGTAAGGGTGCATGCGTAATTCGAAATACGTTTTTCTTTGCATGTAATATTATGACATTATATTCCTTGAATTAAACGGATGTGCGTTGGCGACAAAACCCTTGTTATACTGCGAGCAATTTTTGAATTGCCCACCTGTTATTTTTTTTTAATACACGCAGGTGATGGATTACTCCCTCCGCTGTACGCTACATTTTTTTTTATCGTGATAGATTTATTAGACTAGTTTCGTTTTTTTGTTGGTAGTAATCGATGCCTAGTTATGATATTCACTCGTCAAACATTTTCCAGTATTTTGTTTGCGTAGCTCAACGGCATTGACTGTTAGTGTATTGTTATATTAAAAAGCAATTTCCTTTTTTATATAAATTGTCATTTAGCTTTAAAATTTAGATTGGTCATGTTTTTACTAGCTGTTCTCGCCTGTCGGCGTATCGAATTTGTTCAATGTCGATTCTGAACCGGAACAAAACACCGCGTTGCGTCAGATAAAGTAATTCAAATGCATCTCGATTTTCATTTGTTGTACTTAACTGATTACAGTGACCATTACCGACTATGTTCAACACTTCGTTTTGATTAGGTACAGTAATGTCTTCCATGTTTTTTACGTGTTATTTAATTTTCAACATATTCGCAAAACCGAATTTCCCTTGTTTAATGTAAGCTGGAGAGAATTTGTGTTTTCAATTCAAACTTTTAATAATAAGATTCAAAAGATCACGAGCACTTAGCGTGATCTTCTTAGTAAGAAGCAGTAAAACAAAGATGGTGCAGCAATGCATTTTACATTTTGAAGCATCATTAAATAGCGCATTACACGGCCCGGGCTCGTCGAGAGGCAATTAAAAAAGAACTGCTAAGACGAAGCTCGTAAAAATGAAGTCGTGTTCTCAACTGATTAAAAAGTCAGCTCTAATCTTGTGCACGTTAAATTTTTAATCAAATTCGTTTATCACGGACGACCTTAGCGCCTTCTTATCTTTGACCCAGAATGGCACCTTAGAGATAATTCGGATGTATACAAAAAGTGTTAAAAAAAAACTGCAGCATTGCAGGTATCGAGAACTATTCAGAAGGAAGAGTCACAGCGATTTTACGTTAGTACTACACATAGGATAGGATCGAAGTTTCACGAATAATTCCAGCCTCGGGATTCACTGCCGAGATCTATCAATTAACACGCAAACTCCATCGGCTTTCAGGTGAATGTCAATTAATGTCAGAGTCTGAGGAGAGCGTCGTCCGTAGAGAGAGTATACTGAGAACTGTTAGATAGTACGAGCGGCTGGCAACAGTAGCAACAAGTACCTTGTGCGTCAGCCTCGATAAAATTAACATTTTAATACTCCTCCTAGGCTGCATGATTATAATCGACACACTTTTAAGACCTGTAAACATGATAAAATGATGAATTTATGTAGAAACAACACAGCCAGAAGGCCAAATGTGGAATAGAACTCGGATGTGCGAGATTATCTTACTATTGTTCTCGAGTTATGGAGGTACATGTCAGACTAAATTACTAGCGATAGGAACTACGGCTGTTACATTAATGTCGATGTATTATTTATCTGTAGAATCGTCTGAACATACCCGGTATTTTTTTTATCTTAGTGTCGTCTTTATTTATTGAACAATGTTTAATTCTTCATTTTAATATAAGTGTATGATGCTCTGGAAAGTTCATCATATAGTAACAATATAATACATCGCGAATAGTGATGGATATTGCACATACAGACATTAACATAGTGGTACCGACAACTTGATTGATTGATGGTGAGTGACTCTTACTGCTTGTTATCAAACAGTTAATAAATCAGCCGTGCTACCCTGTTATTTATAGGGCTATTTACATCCAATAATATATTCGCAATATTAATATTCATGAAACAGCAAACTTGAAAGAAATGTTACAAAGACCTACTTCCCAAAAGAGCCTGAACTCATGAGAGTTTTGTGGAAACTATACCTGTACTGCGTGTATGCCTACATAAATATTTTCAGCTCTATTGATCATCCATTCAATAAATAAGTCGGTAATTTTTCAATGACAGACAAAGAGAGAAGAGAGAGGAAATTAAACAGATCTTGTATGAAATTATCTACCAGATTAATTCACCAGAACTTCTCAGGAGGTGGCGAAATACGAGTATCGGTAGTAATGCACTAAATATTGGACAGTCATGCACTCGAGCAGTGTGTGGAAGTTTCCACACGATCAATACGAAATCAATTGACTATCGAGGTTCCCATGCCGGCGCCTGACCTTCTCAGTTAATCTAAGAATTAGAAAATAACTTATTTTCATTTGGCATGACAATTTTAAACTGCACTAATAGATATAAATGTAATTGTCTGTACCAGACAGGGTGTACCAGACAACCCATCTATTCTGTGTCAATACACCCTACACGATATAACTGCTGTTGCAAGTTTAATACGATAATTGCATCGAAGCTGTTTTACGTTTTGTTTTCAGGGTAACGTTATAAAATAAAAACAGCAAACCTTTTTCTGCGATATGCAATGTAATTATTTAAATGGACGTATACAACTATTCACTACATAAATGGCATGCTTAAGATGCATACATGCAAATCAGACTATGTCAAAATTGCATGAACTGGATCTACGTAATATAAGAACACTGTAGCTCACAAACTTTGGGCACTTCCACCCACCGTGTCGCTTGCGCTTACCCACCAAAGTTGATATCACAGTTGCGAAATGGTCTGCGGTTATAATAATATCACTTTGTACATATTTAGAAACCTGCACAGGTCGGTGCAGTGTTATGCAATCTGCGACCTATTTGTGGTCAATCGCAGTACGAGACGGTCTCAACCGCTCCACAGTGTAGAGTTATACCAAACCTGTTATTTGCACTTGTATGTCACATCGTAACACTTTACATGCTTGTTAACTCCACAAAAGTAACTAATAGGTATAAGATTCTGCGCCCAAGTGCATGTTCTGACTCGTTTAAGTTAATTAACAATTTTAATAAGCGATCATTATTTTAATCTCCTCTCCCGTCACGGTTGCCGCTTTAATTTGTACATAGTTTCATAATGTACCTACCCACATTCTGTTATAGCATGATAGCTGAATACGATAATATTTAATTTTCGTATTCATAAGCTTCTTTTTATAAGAGTCGTTAACTCTTAAATGCTAATTGTAATACGGTTCGAAATAGTCTAATGTATAACTTAGTAGTTCTTTTTAATTCGTTAAGAACATAGAAAGGAGTAGAACCGCGAATAAATATTGAATCACTTCTTCACTTCCGAGCTTCCGGTTGGCGAGGACCCGTACGTCGAGCCTAATAAGTGGGTCAAGTAACCCTTTAGCGTGTAGAGCAGTGAGAGCAATCACACGCGCCGCCCGCCTAATTGAAGTCCAATGTCGCGCGGCCCGCCCACGGTGATTGATACCGCCCAGACCAAGCCGGCTTCTAATTCGATTGTGATATTGTTTGGACGCGCATCGGCGTCACTCCCACGAGCCAGAATCTAATCTGTACGCACGCGGATGATGTCATCCCGAGACAGCGATCGCTCGATTCATTTCGAGTGGTCGAACCAGATAGGTTCTGGGGGAGATTGATGAGCGGCGGTTAAAGCGTGTTGTATCGCTCGTTGTCACCGTGAAAAAAGAGCTTAAGCAGGCATAGCGGGAAGGTGGAGGTGGGGGCTAATTAGTCGCGCCACAGCCATCAATATCCATTACGGGCGCCGCACGCGACGCTCGGCGCCGAGTCGCGCCGCGCCGCCGCCGTCGTCGCCGCCCTTGACGATTACCGATACTACACTTGTGTATGTCGATCCGCGATAAGGGTTTGCACTTCCGTGACTGACCGCGGGGTTCAACCCAAATAGAGCAGACTTGACGGCACCTGACGTCACCACCAACACAAGTAACAACCACGTAATAATATGCACATATTGAAAAGGGAAGCTAAGAATATTGACTATGCATTAGTAGCTTTTGTATTATTCGCATAATACATTAGGTATGGTCCATTCGTAGATGAGATTTTACAAAAGACCTTTATGTTTACTCGGCTTCGACGTAACAAATAGGATTAAATTCTGACAAAAACACTGGCTTTCCTCTCAAAAAAAAATCAAAATATTTTATTTCACATAAACCAATATGGGCACTTATGAAACGTCAGAAGCTAGGTGCACGGTTCCAATTGGTCGTTTCCTATGGAGAAGAGCCGGCAAGAAACTCCACGGTTACCCTTTTAAAAATAATTGACTTTTACAATGTTTTCAAATTATTGTCACTGTGACTCTCCTTAAGTAGTTGGTAATTTTAACAAAGGTTTTTTTGGCTAATTAATCAATGGATGCCTCAAAGTTTTTAATTATATTAACGTATAAAGGAACATCATTATTTTAATAACACATCCACTCCACAGATTAAATCCGTTACAAAATTGAAGTAATCTCACTAAGTTCACAAAAAGAGCACAGCTTGTACTTGTTGGCTAACATAATAACATTCAAATACAAAAGGGCACGACTGCTTTTATTAAAATATCAAATATTGTCTGAGCATGCATCAAGCCCACTCCAGTGATCCGATATAATTTGAAACTTCACCTTACCGGCGATGCTAGTAAAGGGTTGCCCTCTGCCCTAATCTTTGAACTACGACTTGACCGTTAATACGCATTTATAATTTGCTCTTCGATTATTTAGTACGGTGGAATGGTACGCCGAAATACGAATAAATTAGTTTCGTGTTTTGAACAAAGCCGGCCCAAAGTTTTGAGTAACGGTCACAGGATCGTTGTAAGAGTTAAACTTATTCCTCTATCTGTTGGTTTAGAGTGCTTTATTGGGATCCGTCTTGTTGTTTTGTTTGGGTAACTTACAATTAAATGGTGTTTCATTTACTTCTGAGAACAAACTGCCGAATTTATTACTACTGAAATCTGGAAAATCTTCACGGAATTACACCATATTTCGGTATATTATGTAGTTTTTAACTTCCCTTGTACAAAATGCACATCTTGTAACATTATTAGTGACTGCTCTACAGAATATATTCTCTAGACATCATTGTACAACATCATTGTGTACTTCCGATTCCACCGGTGGACTGGTTTCACAGACCGTTGCTTTGCCCCAAGAAAGGGTAAGAACGATGATTTAATTTCAATAACATATTCGTCTTAAACGAGTTAAAAAAAGTAGTTGACCGTATTCCCCTGTGATGAACTATGACCGGCTTGTCGGCTAATCGCGTCCCCAGCAGACAGCGGTCGCGACCCGCAGGTGTAACCTCGCCCTTACTTAGGCTGCAGCTTCGCCTCATTTACATAGCCAAGGTATCTTATGCACTGTGCATGCACTCGCTTCTCACTTTATAATTCAAATGATCCACACGAGCGCCGGCTGAATTCGAGGAAATGTGAGAATTTGTAACGGAATTTTAGCAGCTATTTAAAGTCAGAGTTTCTTTGTTTTTATCTACTGTCGGCAATTCATTTCGAAGATGCTTTAGCTATTTACTTCTTATTAAAATAAACGTTATAATAAAAATAAGAACAACGTCGGCTTAATATTCATTTATGTAGCTTACAATCTCGCATAAACGAATATTAAGCACGTTATAACTATACACGTTAGCCATAAACCAAAATATTGTATCATCAATTTTGTAAATATTAACAAAATCAATAGGAAACCTTTGCCTTACCGTTGTAGTTACAGACAACAGAATTGTTATGACTGTTAAATGAGAGCCTGGTTCATCTCCGGCGCAACACTCACCGTGACTGGATTTTGAAAGGCATCCTTTGTTAAAGTTTCAAGTCCTAAACGCTTTGAAGTGCAGTTTGGACGCCATCGTGTTATGACGCAAAAACGTTTATTATTTAGTTAGCAATAGCGCACTAAAGTTTAGTGGGTAGATAGGTACATTACCGTTTCTGAAAACTTCTGTGGTACGTCCAAGTTGCGCACTCAGTGCAAACTGCTAACCACACCGGCCTTGCCACGATGTAATCAAATTAGATACGTGACGTCATCGCCTCCAGCACCATTATGCTAATTAACACGGGCGGTGATCTAAACATCGACCGACGATGGATGCTCCGTCGAAATCACCTGGACTATTGACAGATGCAAATAAATGTTGCGAACACCCGCAGTAATACACGTGGTGTGGGAAGTATACATTGAGGAAATGTAACATTATTATTTTCAAATTCCACCACAACAACATCGGGGTTCAGAACGCCATAAACCAAATAATACTCTCATTTTATTTTTTTAAATAAGCCTCCTTTATTTCTTTTCGAGCAGATTGCGAAAATTTACTGACCAGAATTATTAAGTTAATCTTCAATCTCCATTGCGAAGATCTAACCAGTTTAAGTAATAATGGTGCCGGATCAAAGCAATATTTTTGAAACATTATGACGGTGCGGTCGACCTGGCTGGAGCGCGTAGGTTGGCTCCAGCCAAGTGGTAACTTCCTCCATTACGTCACTCACGTGATTCACGCAATTTGTTCCGTAAGATGTAAACACAGTTTAGGTTTAAAGTATTCAACTACGACCTCGCACTTGTCTGCCGCCTAGCCTCGCTGCTCGCTGCGTGTCCTTGCTAAATCTGACACACGAACAACAAAACACAGTCGCGATTTACGTATAGATGTCTATGATAAATGAAGCTACGTTTTAAGTTTGTCTATCCTTATCGCCCGTTCATTCGTCACGCTAATCTTTCAAGCGGGTTTTTGTCTGCTTCTAAGTAAATAACCGCTCGACTGTTTAATGGAAATAGTCAAGTTCCACAACCATTACACAAAGCTGATTGCAGAGAAACATGAACACAAATCCAAGCTCGGAACAATATTACGATTACGTCATTCATAAAGTAAGTGCATTTATGTAGGGAGCGAGGGAGCCATCTTTGTGCGACTCCGCTGCGGGCCGCTGCTTGTGATATGAAAAGCAGTTTTCTGTAGAGTAAATAATAGAGCGACAGTGAGAAGGCCTCGTGCATCCAACCCCGTGACAAGGAACGTGTCCCAGGGCAACTTTGTCCCATCCGCTTACATGATACATTGAGTCTTTAAAGCGAATCTTTTCGGTATTTATGCGGTGCAATATAAAAAGCTGCAATATATGTGTGGCTTCAGTGTTATTAGCATCATTTTTCAGATTTAATTATTTTATTTTAATTATCCATAATAAATTATTGTTATTCACAAACCCGTTTAATGAGCGTTATTTTGCTAGGAATCCTTTCATGGTAGGTGGAAATTCCGCACACAATTCAAGCAACATGATACCATAAGTAAGTATTCCCAGACGGCTAATGAAACTTCGCAAAGCCAACACGCGACCGCGCTTATTTAGAGACGACGATGTCGAGCAGATGACGCCCAAACAAATCTCAATATCTGGCATATGGTATGAATATTTAGAGCAGGAGAACGCATCGAGCGTTTCTCTGCACGGCTATAAGACATCGAAAATAGATTGTGCGAATGGGGTTAGACGCACCTGTTATTTGGCTTTCGGGCGGGTGCGGTGTCGGGAGCGCGGGGTGGCAGATTCATTAATAATGGCCCACAATGAGACGCCATTATTTACGAGTTGCGGCAGCCGAGCTGAACCGCATCGCACACAGCGCAATGCTACCAGCTAGTCCCTATCCGGAAACTACCAAGTAACTCAAGCAAAGTCTCCGTGGAATTATATTAGACAACAAAAACTCCAGCAAAACCTGTAGTAACTTATCATGTACATAAAATTTGAAATATTGGTTCCGGTAAGCTCCCAGTTTTTGTTGTATTCTATCTCATTTGATCGATATCCAATGAGCTTAAATTTTAACAATTGAACATCTACTATGCTTGATTACATTTGCGTCTAGTCTTACATATACGGCAAACCTCGGTTCAGATTTGGCTAGCATGCCCATATTTACAGCATCAGCAGCAGCCACATATACTTTGAGTCATCGGATGTTGTCGTGTCTGACAGCTTGCGTCGACTATGGTAAGCATTAAGAAGATTCATTTTTTGTTCGTGTTTATTAATCACTGCCTTATACAAATTCAAAGCTTATCACGTCAGTCTTATTTCAACCGTCAACTAATAAACTAAACTCAAGATTGTTTTAACACTACTTTGAAAATGTAAGATTACTAGTTCTTTCAAAAACATCACTTAAACAATATTTTCAAATAGCCGTCATCAAAGTATTCATCTCTGTGTCAATTTCATGATTCACAAATCTCAATTTTGCGTCTATCATAGGTTCTAAGAGACGCGATGATTGGCATTTTGCAACACAAAGGATCTTTTGTGCTTATATATTTTTAATGTTATGACTCAACGGCTTTTTTTGTAAAATGGCAAAACGTTTCATAAAAAAACACACTACTGGTAATTTTGTTCGCTGTTATGCAAAACAACGTTCTCGACAAGATATTTCTTTTTGAGCGCAGTGCACTTGCAAGACGTCGGAAGACGAAAAACATAAATACTGTTTCGTAAACTCAACAAGGTGTTATAAGATCAAATAAACAAAGAGCTATCGGACTAAATTCGTGCATGAACAGTCAGATAGTCTCACTAGAGGCGGTGAGATGAGGTAAGCGACCTTAAAAGCCACTTAGCACAGTGCGCTCTCCGCGCCGGCGCCGCTCGCTGCGTTTCTTATTACTTAGCGAATAATTCGGGTAATAACTAGCTACTCCGAGACCGCTCTTATACTCCACACTATATATGTACTGTCCTTTTTAACATCGACGCTCTCTATCTGCTTTACTGAAGTGCATGCAGGAAACAACAAACTTAATTTGTTTTAAGATTTTTAAACTAATTAACTCCTTTACCTGTTACGGGCAACTAAAACTTGCATTCATAAATAGGCACTTTTAATGATAAAAATAAACTAAGTAACCAATTATAAAATAAATAGTAATCTTAGCTAAGTGGCAGCAAATTTTAATTTTCTTCTAGGCATAATGAATATTAATATCAGACCAGTCTAAAACAGCTTACGTCATTTCACAGATACGTTTTATCTGGAAAAGACTGAACGGAAATTATAGAGATATTGAGTAACAGCAAAGCACCTGAGGCATTTTCACGTCCGCGTCGGTCACTATAACAGCATCAAATATCAGCCAATAGATGTTTTTCATTTCCGTGCCTACGTCACTGATCCGGAACCCATTTCAGTACGCGAATCATCTAAAGATGGGTAAACGTACATCGAAACACGAAAACGAGGAAATCACAGCTTCTGTTACCAAAAGAGCTGTCCATTTTCTGTTTCACCTACACAAACCGGTGCATGAACAGCAAGATATACAGGGATATATGGGCAACAAAATGGAAGCCGGAGTGATTTTAACACCTCAACGTATTTCTTAGAATAGTCACAATTTGTGTGCTGTTGAATTTGGTGAACAGATCAGTGTAGGCAGGCAACAGAGTAGCAATGTTAAGTCGGATGGAGCGAGTTAATTAACGTTTATGCGGAGTCATCAAACAGGCGTGAGCGCGGAGCCTTCGAGACAGGCTCAGGAGCGCGACTTCGCTCCGACGCTTTTAATTAAACGATGGTACCGCGGCGCTAAGAAGTCATCTACAATCCACTTACCAGCTACCAGCACACCAACCCTTTTCTATATAGTATACGTTTAATCAAAAATATGTCAATTGTACAAAGAGAGTTCTGCCTAAAGTGCACCGACGGATATTTCATTATTAATCTTTTCAGTATTCAGTGCTCCCAGTATTGCATCATTTTGATATTTGTCGAGTTAAATCGGTTGATTGACATATATTAGGACATTAGTAACCCTCGAGACCTCGCTTGCGAGAATATTACATAGGTACCTTGTGCATCTACCGCAAAAGGTAAGCCACCAGGGGTTTCGTTTAAATCATTTGTGTTTATAATGTATTTTGTAAGTCTCTTTTATAATGAAATATTTACTCATTAATATATTCATCGCAATTTGTACATGTTTAGCAACATATTCACGTTCAGATATTTTATATAAATGAGTAGTAGTACCCAAAATCGCCTTTAGAAATTTATATCCTCTATTTCTTCAAATAAATGTACAGCGCCAAAGTCAATTTACTTTAATTGCTAATGTAATCACTTCCCAATTAGTTCACTATATACGAGAGGCTTCTGAAAAACGCGACTAGACAATATCTAGATAATAATTTCTATCGAAGTTTAATTGTTCATCTGGCTGCAAGTGTGTGAGAAAAAAAACAATCAATAAATCACAACTGATGCGTCCGCGCTCCTAGCGGGGGTTAGCCAATTACTACGTCGCGCTTCAAGGAAGCTAACCAGTTTCTAAATTCTTCGTATATTTAATTTAGCTTAATTGGTGTGTGGATACACGGCGGCAGGCAGTAGACCGAGAATTGGAGCCTCTTTGTTGGCGAAATCGCGTTTAAAACGGTACCCCCGCGAATTACACATCGTGCGCACTCTCTTCTCTTATCACTTAAGTGGTATTGGTCTACTCGTATAGCCGTTCCATGTTTTCCCGACGTTGATTCAAGGTCAATTTAATCGGAAGCCTGAATTTAGTTTTTTGGACGGTCGTTGGCTCGACGCCGATGTCGAGATGCCGAAGGACTCCTCTCTAAACAAATTGCACTAGTTTGAAACGGGCGTGGGAGTCGGATTCATGATTCGTAAAAAGGTAACCTACCCTTTACTCATTACATGAAAGCTATTGATGTTTTTGTTTTCCTTGAAATTAGTAAATTCGAACTTGCCTATAAATAATTTATATTTATGTTCTAATCTGTTGCGTGATTCAACGTTACCTATATGAATGGATTATTCTAAGGATGATGTCATGTCAACCGTATGTTTAAATATGATAAATATTGTCTTTATGTAGTCACAAAAGGAAAGGACAATCGTGTTTGTGGGTGCTCAAATGGTGATGATGTGAATGGTACAGGAAACTCGGCGCGTGCGCGGTAAACTGATGTGGAGATGAGCAGTGTGGGCGCACCCCCACTAATTTATTATTGTCCAACAATTGGCCTCTCGGCGTCTAAGTAACATTCAACGACATACATTTTTGAACTAACGGTATTCGGATCCTAAGTAGCCTCTCTCCTTTTTTACTTGCTTTGGTTGCTGTTGTTATGATGTTAACTCATGTTCAATCATCTTAACTGATTTACTTAGCTACATACAGGGTGGGTATCCGCCATGACCAGCTAGCATCATGCAAGCAATAAACATTGTTCTGGAAATGTTCTCGAGTATCCGAACAAGGAGAGAGGTGCGGTGTACGATTACACGTGCGGCGATTGGTAACCGCGTTGTTGGTATGTGTTCATGTACAATGTACTTATATTTTTATGTGTGTGAGAACTGCGTTCGGCGTGGGACGGGGCAGTGCATTTTTTGCGAGCGCGAGATGAACGGCAGGTCGTTGAACTCCGTCGCTTGTCTCGGTACCGAATTTTGCCAACGGAGCGCATCTTCCAGCCTCTTCACTTAGCTGCAATTTTATTGAACTACAGTCGCCATCTGTATCTCAGATTGCTCGGAATTTTACGGCAACTTTAATATTTTATTATTTATTCTATATTTAGAAGCAAACATGTACTTACGTACTTTGCATTAGTAAAAAAAAGCCATAAAAATGAAATGCTAATAATGCTAAAAGAACTGTAGCCGTTGGATAAGCACGGTGGTAACACTTTGGTCGCGTGTCAGCACTGGACGACGGCTTGCCGGCACGCATTGTGAGCAGGCGGGCGGCACGACGAAACAGCTGTCGGTATCATTGCTCACTCATTAGACGGTGAAAAAATTGTTCAAAAACAACTAATTAGCACCGCAGTGCCGTGCTTATTTCCCGTCTTTCATCCGAGAAGAATGTATGACCGACGCGTGCTTTCTTACTTTATGAAGCGCAATAAGCTTGCGACTAGGTGGAGTATAAAGAAACCAGCCGCCACCAACCAAGATAATGTGCAATAAAAATTCAGAACGGTGCTCTTCCACGAACGCGATATAGGGTACTGATATAGTTTTAATGCCATTTGCTACCAACTAATTGCATGATAAAATGGAACTTTATGATTCATCACTTTAAGCAACTCATTATCTGACTACAAAACGTTAATGCTTAATACGATGGTCAAACCGAAGAAGATGCTGTATTCAAAATATTATCTAATTAAATTAAACGACTCTTCGATTAATTCAATAAAGTATTTGTGGTTCAGACACATTCAAAGTTGCAAAACAAACATACTGGATGGGTCGACATTCAAGCGGTTCGGCAAGTTCAGACCGAAGTTAGGCACTTGGCTTTATTCAGAAGAACTTATTACAAAATACAGCGAATTCAAAGTAGAATTGAAGGTAACAATAAGCTGGCCTTGTCCCGGGCATTGACCACGAGTTTTACAACAAATGATTTGCAGCTCTGCATTATTAAGATGATAGCCAGCCAAGTAAAAAATGGCTGGATATTTCGAGTCAAACGGCTATAAGAAGCGTATAAACGAGCTTTTAGACGTCACGCTTGGTGGCGTGCGCGCCACAAAAACTAGCACACGTCGCATTCGTGACTGCCGCCGCCTGCGCCCGCTCCGCTGCACGCCCGCGCCCGTCGCCTCGCCCAGCCAGCCAACCAGCCAGCAGCACCAGCTATTGACACATATCGCAATACCTTGCCTAATGACAAACATGTAATCAAATGTTATTTATTCATTCTATTCAAGTCTAGACAGATAGTAAAGTCAATGACTTAGTCCAGACTCCGGACACAGACCAGTAATAGTCCTAACGATGACCACGGCGTACTAAGCTGGACACGTGAACAAAAATGGGCAATCAGAACGTGTGACAGTGTGGGGAACTCGGGCACATGCGTTAGGAATCTATAAGCCTACAGTATATGCACATGTTAAAGTTTTGTGAAATATTACTGTAACTTACTTAGCTTACGAATATATCGGTCCGTGTCTACTTATTGTTTGAGATAGATGGGATTGAAATTATACATTTGGCACACATCTGAAATTCTTCGATATAATGTGGTGTTTTGGATTTGCCATAGCCATTTGGAGATATGCATTATGAAATATATGCCATCCACTGTATGGAATATATGCGATTTGAGTATAAAGTTATGACAATTAAACAACAATGGCATGAGATGTGTTGCATTAGAGTGCACGTTAGTTTGCGAGGGCGAGGGGAGGCAAGCGTGTCCTCGGGCAGGTCACGCGCCACGCAAACTCGTTCCGCGGCGCACTTTCGCCGCTCTTCGCCTGCGCCGGAGTCTGTTGCTAGCTCGCTTGCACACGCGGCACCCTTCCCCCTCGAAATACTCGCCATGGACAACTTAAACTTACCGGACATGTTGCAAACTTGCAATCAAGTCCTTTGTTCTCCATTTTGTATTTCGGCAATCTCGATGACTCCGATTTTCAAAAACGGTTAATTCGCAACGTCTGTCCATGTAGCTTCAATATAAATATGACGATGTGTGGATGAACTTAGTTCACCCTTTGTTTCAGCCCTTGTGTTAATACACTTCTCGTATAATTTAGGTCTATCACTCACCAGTTCGATTAAATTTGTCAAAGTTTTAAGCGAAACCAAAATGTTTCCATACATGAACGTCGTTAAAAAGAATGTCTTGTGCTCAAGAAGTGGAAATAATCGGTGCAACACATTGACCGGCTAAAACTCTACACAATCGACGGGGCGGGCGGAAGTGTGGCAGTGGCGAAAAGCTCGCAACTGCATGAGGAGAAAGGAAGCGGCGCACCGCGCGGTGTGATAAGGCGGCCGGCTGGCGTCGGTCGCGGGGTGCGGAGGGGCGCGGCGGGGCCGGGGCGCGGGGTGCGCGCGCACGGCAGCCCCCGCGCCGCGCCACTCGCCTCCCGTCAGTCGCCCGCCGACTCCGCTTGTGCTTGTGTGACTCGCGCTGCTCCGTGCACCGCACTCGTGCTCCGAACACGACGCGTGCCGCCCCGCTGTGGCCGCGAACCGCGACCTCTACGCTACCGGCGAATCGTTTCTCCTAACTTACGTGCAACTTGCTATGTTTTAACTTACGGACATTTTACACTCCCTTACCCGGCTTGTTTATCCCTCATCATGTAAGTGTTACGCTCATTCTATTAAATGCGGCATGATCTCGTCGAAATTCGGAACTCGCGACAAAGTGTATATCGTGAAAGTTTGTGAATAAAAGGCTAGTGTGTTTTTGGCAATCGTGTTTCGTACCCGTCTGTCTCGTTAGTGTTTGTCTTTGTTTGTGGTTGGAGTTAAACCGCCGGCGATTTCCGAAATTCGACGGAAAAGTTTCCAACAGTAGGAGCGAGCGGTATGTTACTAGTGGACAATGCTGCTGGTTCGGTCCGCTCGCTCCGCCGCATGAGAGCTTTCGCCTTGGTTCAAACCTGCTAGGTGCAGAGCGGCCTGTGCTACTCGCACGACAAACCCAAGTTAAAACTTTCATCGATATTGCCCATAGTGTAAAAGTTACGCTAAGTAGTCTCCCCTAATCCCTGATGGAACTTTACTCCTTCATCATTCAATTTCTTCTCATAGAGCATTTGGCTATTTCTTTCGTAGCATATGTAACTAATATTTCTTCATTCAATATTCTCTACTCTATGTTGCTTTTCTAAAATACATGTAAGTATTTCTTGTGTAAGTTGATGTTCTGTTGAAGTTCATCTTAGACTTCTACTTATGTATTGCTTGTATGGTGGTCTTCATATTCAAATTCTTTAATCTTAGGATTATTAGTTACACATTATTTTTGATTTTCCATGTCATGTTGATATTTTATCTACACTTGAAGATCCTTTTCATTCACTTTAAATCTGTAAAATTATCACTGAGAAATCCTTAGTTTTCTGACTTGAGAGATATGCCCAAACTGGCAAGTTCTTTTTATCATATCTCGTGCGAGAAATTACGTAGGCTTTATCTTATCACTTAAAACAACACAACATAGCGTTGATTCGAAGATAACAAAAATTATTTATAAAAAACTCTTATAAAAGTGGATTTTCCATTACACGATAAGTGCATGTGTGTAGAAATGTTTATTCTTTTAAAACTGCAAATTAAGCTGGTGATGTCATTCAGAGTGATAATGATGATAATAACAATCAAAATATATCCATTACAGTCGTAACTGTTTACAGAAAAGATGATAAAGCAATGATATGAGACGAATATGAAACCAAGTAGGCAAAAAAGTTATAAACTGCGTAACGTAAAATGAGTTGTGAGCATGTTAATTTAAAAAATGGCAGGGCTTTATCCATTTAAACGTAGAATGGTTTGTTTGCAGCGCTTTTACTACGAGGGTAACAGCTGGCTCTGCTACCTGCTCAACAATAAAAACTTGTGTCAATAGAGGGCTCGCTCTGCGTTATTATTATTGCCCCATTTTAGCTCTTAATACAGTGCTGAAAATTATCATGCCATATTTGAGCCCTAAAATGTGTTGGAAATTAACAAAATCATTCCGAAAGTGACTAAACAGACTAATAAAAGGCGACAAAGAAAAGATGCCTCAGTCACAGAAAACTATCTAAGTGACGAAGAATCGTAACCCAAATTAAATACCAATAAAGTTGTGCCATACCTACAAGCCGTCATCTACGTTTTGTCATTTACAAGAAAAGAAACCGAATATAATTTATTACAGACCGACACAAAACTCGTTTCACAACTGTATGAGACATTTTTTGCAAATTGGGCAAAAAAGAAAACTGACATTTAATTACGATTCCAAGGATACAATGACTAACTCTTGCAAAGAAGGATTGAACAAAAACTAAACCAACCGCGAGAAGCTTCCTCTTATCAGTATAATTATCTTATCTGGGTAAAATTAAACCGTTCTAACTGAATTACATGACCAAATATATCCATTGATAATCGTCCTTTGTTTGCAATAAAGTTCAAGAGAGTTTATAAAATCATGTTTAGTTTTTCAAATTCGGTAGTTATTTTTTTTTTGGCAAAATTCAGGTGACAAAGAATTTGATATATGTATATAAAATTGACATATCCCGTTTAATACATATATCCGCCTGATTCCTTCTTGTCGCTGCAGCTACAACAACATGGTTTTAATTTCGAACTAAACCAATTGCTTCTAAAATAAATCCTACATACCAAGTAACATTCAGACTGGAGCAAACACATTTGGTGCCGATAATTCCTTGAAAATGTTCATCTGTGTTTCTTGGATCTATAAGAATCGCCCTCTCATTGTAACATTGCATCATCTTTAATTTAAGAGTTGGCTGTTGCCAGTGCAGCAATTTCCATTCTTGTCTGCTCTACGCCCAGTCTATGTTGCTTGTTTTTTTCGCTATCTTATTTTGCCCCTTGTGGTATTCTTTAAGATAAGCGTCTCTTCTATTTTCTGTTGATGTTTCCTTGCAGCATTTCGAAACTCTTTTACGTAAATGACTTTTCTGTCTATCCTTATATTCTTACACACTACATCATTACGCATCATACGGGAAGTCATATCGGACGCGGAACCAATATCAAACTAGCAATATACCATCTTAGTCTTTGTGCTTAATATCCGTATTAATCATTTACCTTCCGTATCTTCAAACTGCGTAAACTACTCCAAAATTTTAGGCTTCTAAGTCTTGGTTCAAAACTTCAAAATTAAACTTTACTGTATGTAATACGATATAATGATTATATTGTGCCGTGATTAATATTTGTGTATGTATTGTGGGGTCGATACGATCTGTAGAGTGTGAGAGTGGAGGCAGGTCGGCAGGCCCTCACTCCACGTTCGATAAGGCGTGCACATTAACGGGCGTGCAGCAGCGATAGCGCCGGAATCGTGTAATTTGCGCCTCGTAAATTTAAGCCGTCGCAAATTTTTCGCCTCTCTCGCTAATTACCAGTCCGCCGACGTCCCCTGAGACTGCTAAATGTGCCTCGTGCACGTCCCGAATGCGAAAGTAGCGCTAGTTGCGATCTGCTTTGCCTCGCACACGGTAAACAATAGCCTTTGTTTTGGCTACGATGGTTCACCTACGTGTTCAACAAACCATTTAGTTAGAGTTGCATAGAATTGTATTTTTTTGATGAAAATCTTATTTCCTATGTAAATTAACATGTTTTTGTGACTGATAAGTTTGAGTAAGCATATATTCTAAATATATTGCAGATTTGTATTTAAATTAGCACATTTTTCTTTTAAGCCAATGGGTTTTGTTCAGAATGTCTGAACTAACACCAATCAACAATTTCTCATTAGCTTAAAATAGCAGTTTACCAACGGCCAATATAATTCAACTGTTCCAGTATGCATTCCAGTCATAAAATTAACTTCAGTAAACATCCTTCTAAGTAAATGATAACACTTTTTCCTTAACGATGTGAGTCAACAATTGTGCGCGCTGACCAACGAATATGGAACCATGCGAGGAATAACAAACGGTGACATCACTTCGACGCCACCGAACACATGCGAAACTTAGCAAAAACGTTCAATTTTCAACCATCGTCGTAAGATTTATGACTTAAATTGCATTACAGGAGGCAGAAAATTTGCCCTTGAATGTTATTACAAATCGCAATCGCAGTTTGGATTGATGGCAATGTCGCATGTGAAAAATTAAAACCTGGATCAAATACCGCAATGTAAACTAAAACTTTTTTGCTTATAATCAAATGTAGTCACACCATATCCCAATTTAGAAATACCCTATTACTCCTCCGCTGTTAAGGAGAAAGGAAGAAAATTTATTTGGAAATGCCCAGAACTAAGGAATTTAATACCTAATCCAATTTGATCACACGTTAGAGACCAATACAATGCAACACAATGAAATACTTCAAATCGATTGTATGTAAATCTAGATGCAGATAATGGTAAAGCTCAGAGTGCATTGAGCGAGACTGACTGATCATGCATGTCGAAGGTAAACACGGTGGTGGTTTTTGCGACTGCGTCTGCGGCGAACCGCGACACCACCGTCCAAGGTCACTTCACGATCATACCTGCCCTGCTCTACGCCTGTATTACCATTGTCCGACGGCCTTGCTGTCTGGACAACTTTTTATCGTTTAACTGAACGCTCTACTTGATTACTGCCATCTCCGGCAGCGATAAGTCTAGCCAACGATAAGGAAAGAGGACACGCTCCACCACGTTTCAAAACACTGAATAAAATAACGCGAATAATTATTTCTTCTTTTGAACCATTGTGTATAATGTATTCAAATTGTCTAGTTTTCCCTTTGTATTGCTCATTTGTCCAATTTTGATTTTTGGATCAGTTTGTTTGTTCGGGTCTTTTCAGAAATTAATTTCTGGAAATTATCAATTCTAGGAATGGAGCATTCATTTTGTGGTTTAGCCCCAAACAGTACAAACTAAAAATTAAAACTGGTTTTCACAAGTATCCTTACTTCCTGCTTATTCTCAGGTCAGTTAAAAGACTACAATGTGGTATTTAGGAACAGATTCGAAAGTATCTACTTCCTGTTACCTCCTTCGTGCCTTTACTCTTCTCCCTGGAATACCTTAAGTTCCTCTTAGCTTTGAAATTATAAATCACTTAAATGGCATATATGCAATGGCCAATATGCAATGGTATATATTACAGTATAATTATATCAGAGTACAGACATTATTAATCTGTCAAAAGAATTACGTGCTCAACAGCATTATTCTCGATTCTATTAGAGGTATTAATCTGGAAAAATAATTACACGCTTATTAGAACTTCACACTTTAACGAAACGTACCTGAAAGTATGCGGCAATTACAATATAAATGCTACCAATCTTACTTCATACAATCGCGTCACGTAATGCACAAAAAATAAAGTACCAGAACCATTTATCGGTGAAGGTAAATAATTAAGCGGTACCTTTCAAACAGCTGCACCACGCGTACGGTCGACCTTACCCCGATTTCTGTCGAACCCAATTCAATCGCAAATTAAAGCCTTCGAGAATTTGAGCGTTCACTTTTCTGCTTGCAAAATTTCTTTGTATTCGTTGTTGAAAGAGTTGTCTATTAAATTAAATATACGAAAAATGCGGCTGGGTTTATATACTTTATCTGAAAATTCCAAAAAGATTCACAATAATGAATAAATACCAAAGTATCCACCATTTAAATGAAAAGCAGAAGAATTCCTTGCTCAACGACGTTAAATTGATTTATTTCAGTTCGAAGTTACATTATTCTTCTTGAAATATTTCCTGTTTCTTACGTTATACCTCTGGTAAAATTTTCGTTTAAGGTTTCCGGGCGAGCTGTTCGCATTCTTATTGTCTTGATAGCTCAGTGGTCAGAGCGCCCTCCCTAGCGGTGGGAGACCCAGGTTCGAGTCCCGGTCGAGACCTTGGATGCGGGCAAATGGTCTGGTTGCCATTTGTGCGAAATTGTGAAATTCAATTTTAAATACCCTGCCGCACTTTTCAGATACCTAACTATTAAATCTACATGATACTCTCGATGGTAACTTGATCGAATCGGCGATCTCACAAAGGCCCGCTCGACTGTTTTTCCCCCTCCTGCGCCCACCCTGTCCCCGACCGCTCTCACGAGATTCTTATTTAGATTCGCTTCCGTCTGATTGCTCTTGGTAATCTTTTCACTGGGTTATTGAATGTCTTCCCCGTGCGTGTCGAGCACCGAAGGAATCTCCCAGAGATCGCCGCCGACGTGAAAAGAATCGGCCGCCGATATCATTTGAAACCACCACTCTCAATTTCTGATTTAAATATAGAAAATAAAAGGACGTCCATTGCCTTTGTGTGCATTTCCAAGGGGTTGGACTTGATAGGTTGCAATCATGACGGCGGAAAACTATACAGCTTCAAAGGTTTGCATTTATTTATGCTGTACTTATGTAGGTGCATTTCCAACTATATGTTTATTTGTAAACAGTAAGCAAACATTACATTCTCGTGTTTAATTAGAACAAAAACACTGTAGGTACACTAGCAGTTCCGCTTATCTTTCGATTTCTCCAGTTTCAGCTACAGTGTACTTTCCAAGGACAGTTTGCCAATTAAATTTACCAAAAAATATTGATTAATGTAAACCACAGCGAACTCAAATGGCCATTACAATCGTGAGCCCCGACGTAACTAGATTTGGTCAACCACAGCACTTCGTAATCATTGTTACCTGTTTCCTTGTTACACAGTACAATCTAATTTCACGCCGGCTAATTTACAAAGTAATTGGTGGCATTTCAACAATTTGCCATAATAAAACCATAATTTACCACTATTTAATCCTGTTAGTGGCTAATAGCGTCTAAGTTTAACAAAGAATTTAAACAAACGTGAATCGTTTGGGAAATGTGTCGGATCGGGCGTAGCGCATCCACACCACGTGAAAACGGTCCCGATGCATCTACGTTGAAAATAAAATTTGAAGATTTATGCACGGTGAAGAGCGCGACGTTGCGTTGCCGCACACCGAGCTATTTTCAACCAGGTTATGCTTTAAATAGCGCATTACGATAGGATTTGGTTTCACGAGTTTTTCCCTGTTCCCGGCCTCAGACCGTTACGTTTCTAGTGGCAGCGCCCACACAAAGATTTTTTCTGTGCGATGATTCCCCTGACACTTATTGGCGTTGCCGCCGTGAAACACTTTTACATCTTTTCATAGTTTTATTCTGATGAGATTGAGGGCAAAAATCTGTTCCTCCGCTGTTCAAAGGTTTTCGATCTTGTTGCCAATAAATAGAGAGGCGGATAACGGATATGTTTTGTTTGTTGCAAATGTTGCAATCTTTTTATCTTTTTCTTTGATTATGACTTTCATAAACATTTATGAATCTGAAAACATAAAGGCACCTGGATTGATATCTCCATTATGTGGCACGTTTCCATTGCAATATTCAGAGATAGAGTTAATAAGACAGATGGGCTTATATGCGGAAATTAAGAATGATTGTCATTGCGGTACCTACAAGTTTTTTAAGTATTATAATATTCTGTCATTGTCATTGGCTTTTGCCAATGCCAAATCAATAATGATTATGACCTTATTATCTACCTACTTGGTTATCACATGCATATAAAAAACCTCATTAAAATATCATCATCATACCTAAATTGTCTCTTGATGTCATTAATGTTTATAACCAGTAAGTAGGGTGATGATGGGGTAGCAGGTTCGAGGCGACGTTCTACGGTATGAAGGTACCTTTCTGCCTAGTGCCTAAAAATAGCCAGCATCCAAATTAAAAACTTGATAACGCTAATTCCTCTTGCGCACCTCTGATAGTGTTCACAATGCATTATGTTGCTGGCAAATAACATGCGACAGAACGAGACCTGAAAATAATGTTTGCCTAAAATCTGCTGTCAGTGACGCCGCGCTGCTGTTGTAGCGCGGGGTCGTCGCCAGCGCGGGCCTGAGAGCGGCCGCCGCGCCTGCTTGCTAACCCGGTAGCCGCTTGTGCTTGGCTCCGGGGCTGAACGCCCGGAGAGTAACCAGTGTGTTTTGTTGTTCGCAGAGTTGAGCCCCGCACCGCACCGGCTTGCTCGCTGACCGCCGAGCCGCTAATCTAGCTTTTTACGCGCCCCACCGTCGCCTGCCCAGACCCGCACCGGCCGCCGCCATGCTCGCGCACCAAGCACCGCTCGCCCTCTACTAAACTCAACCGTCAACATCGATAAGAACGCGTGTGATAATAATATTTTAATACTCGCCTAAATAAGCTTGCAACGTCGGTGTCTTTAATTCTAACTTAATTGTAAGATTAATCAACTAGTAAGTAGGTACCTAGCGTGGTAACCGCGCGTGAATCGCCGCGGATCCGCGTCCCGTGCGTGTGTGTCGTAGTGTAGTGAGGGTGCGCGATCGCAAGCCAGTGGCCGCAGCAGTCTCTCTCTCCGTGACCAGTGCCTGCTGAGAGCGCGCGGGCGCGCTCGCTCCCCGCCGCCTATGCGCCGCACTCGCTCTGCGTAATTGCGTGCGCATCTACCGCCCCTGAATTTTATGGCAGCAATGGCCACCATGGTGAACATGAATAACCTTTTAAACGGCAAGGACTCACGTTGGCTGCAGCTTGAAGTGTGCCGCGAATTTCAAAGGAATAAGTGCTCGCGACCCGACACCGAATGCAAGTTTGCGCATCCCCCGGCTACCGTGGAGGTGCAGAATGGAAGAGTTACCGCCTGCTACGACAGTATCAAGGTGAGTTTTCACGTTTCATATATATTTTTATCATTCATGAGAAGGAATCGTATAGAGTTTACAGTAAATACTTTCAAAAACTTATGCAACTGTGATTTTCCGGTCGAACAAGAAACAACCCCTCAAGGCGACATTTCGCCGCCTGTATGCCGCTCGCCGACCTCAATCTCAAGGCTAGCTTGAAGTGACGTCATCCCCGCCGCCGCGGTCGCCGTCGCCGCCGTTCGTCTACTATTGTATGGGAATCGGCATAGCGCTAACATAATGAGCAGGACGATGACTCGCAGCCTTAACTTGTTCTCTATACATATTATATTATGTACATACTTTGTGATTTTAAGAGGCGAACATAACGATAACGACGCATTATCTGTACAACTCTATATCGAATGCTGCGTAATGTTCGCCAGTTTTGCAATATTCCGCGTATTCAAATGAACGGCAGGTTAGAATTAAATTGTGTTCGTTAGCAAATTTAATGTCAGAGAAAACATGAATATTTTACATCGATTTGCACCAAATAAAACGGTTTATCGGTAAGTTTGCTCGGCTATTACGTGCTATAGCGTTATCAACACGGTAGAATGACGTGATAACGGGTAGGTAGGTAGGTATTTCGGGCGAATGGAGGGCGATAAAAATTAAAACTGACATGTAAACACGCACCTCCGCCGCTGCATCGCCTCGGGCCGGAGGGCCTTATCGCGATTATGTCCACCCGTTCGACTCCAAATAACACCGTCCGTTTATTTGACTAAATATACGTAGCTCGTTATCACTTTCAGTATTTTCCTCGTGAACAAAAATTGCATTAGCGCTCTGAAAATGTAATTCATTATTTACAATCCAACAAACAGTTTGCTTAACAAATCAAAACAGATAAATAGAAGGCGTTTTCTCATTCCTTAATACCTATTTCCCTTCGTATTTTCCTTTGATGCTTGGTTGAATAACGCGATCAAGAGATAAAACGCACTGGGATTGAGAGCCAGCCAGTGCGCCCGGTAAAGATTTCCACGGCTGCCATCCCGCGTACACCATTCAATATGGTCATGTTTCTAACGTTACGGCTTGCTAGGACTAGGATACATCGACGATGCCGCTCTATGCACTACGCCAATGCACGGCCAATATTTTTATGTCGTATATTTTAATGCCATCACGAATGTCAGACAGTCGGTATGCAGCTGAATTTGATTTAGATTTGGTTGACTTTCTATTTCTGAAAGTTATATATTTTCGGAATCGGTCGTCTCGTCTGGTAGTTGATATTTTGATACCAATGAATATTTTGCTTCTCAGTACAAGTCTTCTTCATCGAAACTTATCCCGCCCGTTATGTAAAGCAGTAGACATGGCTTTTATTACCACACCTAACACGCTAATAAGCGATCCCAAAATAATTACATTAACACAAATCAAAGGCTGTGTTTAATCCTAAAAGAAATCCGGATTGTGCTGTCTTAACCACCATATATCACGGCCAGCTATCTAGTATCTACGTTGTGTAGTGTACATCAAGTTACATGTGTGAGGCTGCAGTAGGTAATTCGCTTAAAGCCGGCCATGATGTTTAGTCCGAGACTCTAAACAATGAGCCGTCGTACATTGTGCGGGCTTTGTGCGCGCTGGTGGTATCGTGGTATCGCACCGCGCGTCGCCTCCACAATGCTCTCGCTTCAATGCCATTACCTTATTAATCGGTTATCTCGGGGTTTTAAAGTAGACGACAACAAAATTCGAGCTACTTATCTATTAGAACTAGAACACGTGCTTTGTTATTAGTAATTTTGCTATTCACATATTCGAAGTAAAGTGGAGACAGGTATCTTTTAAATCATATTTTATCCGAAGTTTAGCGTCCTAGGATATCTGTAACTTTCAACGGAACGAATTTTGGAATATTAAAAATGCTGTAAAGAACATGTGCACGCATTTCAACCCTAAAACAGTTTCTATCCGTGCTTAAAGATAAAACCGCACTTGGACCGAGCCGTAGCTCAAGGAAACTTTAAATAATCCCCCGGAGAATGCGAAATAGTGCATCGTACGTCGCTCCGGCGCTAATCTGCACGATAAAAAGCATCTCGACGACGGAGAACGCCGCTTATACTGTTGACCGGCGATGGAGCGTCCAGATATTTAACTGGGGGAACGAAAAAGTAAACAACGGCTTTGTGAGGCGCACTAGTGCTGGCTCTTTGAGCAGCCGGGCCGGCGCCGGCATCCACTGGACCGCCGCTCGCCTAATCGGGTGAAGCGAAAACTTCGTTCTTTCATCACGGAAACCTGAAACGGTGTTGTTATTCGATTTTCCCCTGATATAATAAGGGTGTTGTGTCTGTTGCGAGAAAGCTAATAAAGCGGTCGAGTGCTAGGTGAGCTTGAGCAATTTTGTTTTCAATATCTGTAGGATGCACATTACCTTTTGGCAGACATACAAACACCAGTTGTTTGTTTTTATATGATGGTAGAGGAGCAATGCAAATTATATTTTTACATGTTTTAATTGACTTCGAAAAGAAGGAGATTTTCAATTCGATTATTAATAATATTTGATAAGAAATATTTACATTTGTTGGAATGCCACAGGGCAGAATTTTATGTCCTTCACTGTTCACATTGGTTAAATATTGATAATAAATTCCGTCCCAATCAACTCGAAACTGTAGGATGTGTAATTATTTCATTAAACAAACCGAATGTTATCCCACAAAAGTTGTCACCGCCTCAGTACGTACGTAATCGCGGGCTGATCAAACAAACCCGCGGCTCATCCCGAGTCCCGCGCCGCCGCGCCTTTCGCGAAACGTCTCCCGTGATTAAGCCTTCAATTACGCGATATGACGAGGGGGTCATATTTGATTAGGCTACATGTTGTGTTGATTAAACTGAGCTTATTGCCTTATTCATTTAACCTCACCCACGCCGCTGATATCTTACCTGGCGACCGATTCGTCGTATTGTCAAACCGGATTCGCGAACGTCTCATCACATTACCTCCGACTCTCAATTTGCTGACATTAAAACGACCATGAAACACTGACCGCGAGCCATGACGTAGGCGTTATACAGACATATAACTTTTAATATTCACGTCTGTATTTTTAGTGTTAGGTAGGTAAATACATAACGTGGTTGCATCAATTTACTTAATAGAACAGGTAGTGGTTATGTCATGCATCGATACGTTGTCGTTGTCGTCTTGCGAAATCAACTAGACAATGATTTCATCTCAGTCAACAACTTTGTTATGGTTGACTAAGTCATTCTCTTACCAGTTTTTTATAATACAATTACATTACACTGTAGACTCATAAAACGTAAACTCATAGCGTGATATCCAAGTTGGCGTGTTGTAACGTTGGGATTAGTTTAAATTACAATTTATTTAACGATTATGCTGCATATACCTTAATTACTTACTTACCAAGTTAGCAACCACTTTCGGAGCTACGAAATAATTAAAACTCTTGAAAAAACTAACTCAACGGATTAACACCATTTGTAACAGCGAAGTCTTTTTTGAAATATCCATAAAAGAAACCTACGCACACTGTGAAATACCTGCATGCGTAATAATATACTTTGTAAAGGGCATCAGTGAAAGTGTGCGTGGGTTCAGGTGCTCTCTGTTCGCACAGCTTGCAATATAGTTGCCATACGTGGGAGTGATAGATGCACCGGCAGTCGCCGCCACACGCTCAACACTCGAAATAGAAGTACACAACCAACTCGTCCACCCACGCGCTCGCTTTCATCGCACAACTGAATTGTAAGCAAATTCACTGCTGAAGACGAAATACCTCCACTTTGAAAAGTCCAATAAAATCAACGCAACTATATATCCCGGTGTAAACGAATTTATGATACACGCCGATGATTATCACTCCAGGCCTCCAGTTAAACACAAACACGATATCGTTACACAACGCGCACAGTACGAAATTAGCGAAGTAGCTCGCTGAAATCCCTACCCCAGTTCTTGGAAAGTATAAATCGTTTCCCACAATCAGTACTCAGTAAACGCACGATATTGTGAAATGTTCCCGCTGGTCTATATTTTTATTTTTGGAACTCATTTGAATTGATCTTTCGGCGAATTTACTGATATCCAAAGGGAATTCATTGCCTTTTATAAACATTTTCAAAAAAAAAATGCAAGAATCCTTTGATAAACTCCGATCACCTCAACTCGACCGTTTCGCAAATGAGCAAAACTACTGCTAACAAATCTGGAGCAAAAGCTATTGCTTTGGGTACTCCTCTGGAGGGGTTTTCAAAACTCGCCCGCCAAGTGTTCCGCTGCTGAACATTCAGAGCATTGGGGGCATTTAAAAGCCGCCAGTAATCTCAACTCGCTAGCGTTGTGCGCCACGCTGGACTTGTTTCATATTATGTCGGATAACATTATGCACTGCTAAACCCCGGACTGCACTAAACAAGCCTTTTACACCGAATATAACTTAAACAAATAGCCTAATATTTCTTACGAAGTCGTGTATCCTATACAGCACAAAATTATTATCTGCGATGCCAATCATAACGAATATTACCCTGTACAACGTGTAATTAGAAGATAAATCACACTCAAAGATGGTATCATAATGTATGTAATTATAAAGCGAAATAAAATACTCTCATAATTAACCTATAAGCCTATTTTGTACACTGATTTATAAACAAGGTCACCAATCTCGGACTGGAGATTGTTCGTGAACCTTCACGCATTGTAGATAGGTAAGTAGACGTGGCCGAGACGGCGGGCTCTGTTAGAATAGCAGGCACCGTTACGTGATTCATTATAGATATACGTATGTCTGTTCGCTCCGTCCGTCCTACCTCGGAGACCGCAATGACGAGAAATTAGCTATGGAATGTTTACTGCCTACGTGGTTCACTTAGAATCTGTAATTGGAAAAGGATATATATTTACAGAAACGATGAAACGGGTTTTGAAAAGTCATTCATCGTCTGAACGATATTTAGCACCTAATTGGACATCATCCAGATCTCGATACATTTGAAATGCCATTATCTATCAAATGTTTATTCATTAGACACGACGGCGACTTGACTACTCAGACAGAAAATTTTAATATGTTAACGTAATAAATCCTTTAATAACAGTGGAGATAATGAACACTAATGAAGACATTTCATTAAGAGTATTTATGGAGCTCGATTTAGGACCTCTGAATGTACGATCCATCGGGCAGGGTTGCGTTTTGCGAGCGAACGTTCATTAAGTTTGTGCAGCAGTGAGCGTCGCGTTGTGGGCGCACTCGTCGCGTGCTATCGTTTGCATTAGTTTTTAAAAATCACTTAATCTGACCTGGATTGAACGCCAGCATGCTTCAAGTAATTGCTGCATAAATTGTCGTTCTCGTTTTAATTGTACCAGGTTTTCGGTGGCTCTCTTCTTCGTGTTGACTTTTATTAATGTTCATATGTTTACGTCTGCAGTATTTTGTAGACTCTTCCAAATCCTGCCAAGTAGATACCTACGTCATAAGAAGTTGTGTTAAGACGTGCGATTGTGGGTGATTGTTTTATTAAGAATCTAGAGTCCGGAATCTAGAGTCGTTACGCAGTTATAAATAACAGATTTTAATAAGATGTCCAACTTTCTCGTTGCGTGATAAGTGGGGTGTCACGTTCCGTTCGCTCTCAGATTTCGCCACTCGCCGTTCAAATTGCACTCAGTCTGGCGTTCGTGCGCACTTCATGCAATTAGCCAACGACTCGATATTACAACATTAATTGAAAATGAGAATTTATTATTTCTCTTGCAATCATTAACAGTAAAAATTCTTTCCCTCCAATGTTTGACCAGTTTTATACGCTGAAACGTTTTTCGGCGATGTCCGCTGAATTTGTGCTTTCTAAAAATGTCACTCTCTAAATTTAATCTTTCCACCGAGCGCAGAGCGCGGATGAAAAATACTGTCGTGCCGTGTCCATTAGGTAAAGTATATTTTTAGATGGTATTCTCGGCTACATGAACTTTCATTCCACTTTCAGTTAATATCACTCTATAATGCACTTAAATTGTATCAACATAATAGCAGAAATGAACCCTTAATGTTCATTAATGGAGGTCTTTTCTGGGCATGATTTTAGTAGAATGAAGATCGAATGGACTATTCCCACTATAGCATTTCCAGAGTCGTCAATAAAAAATACCACGAATCGTTCGCGAATGAGGAGGGGCGGCGCGCGGCGCATTCCTACATGCCGCGCATTTCCATCCGATATTGCGCCGCCATTATGCCCTGCTCCTCGGCTCCCTCACCCCGCCGCCCTTTAATTAAACGGTGAGGCCCGAGAGACACGTCTCCACCACCAACGTGGAAAATCACGTAAATAGCTCCAAAGTTATTTTCTTCGGTTCAGTCCATCCTACTGATAGCAAACTTAAAGTTCTTCCTTATGTTAGTATCCACCCTGACTCCTGATAGCTAAGCATTAAGGAATGTAGGTAATTGCAATACTAGTAAGCTCCAAAACGCTTTATCGCTGTAAAAGAACAAGAACATAGCATGTAAACATAGCTTGGCAGTCATTTTTTGCCCGGGTGTAATGTTAAGCAAAATAGGCTCGCACAAACAACGAATGTTTCGTTGTTTCCATGGCAATGGCTAGGTGAAACAATGCGTGTAATTCGACGACATTAACCTCCTTTCTCGACACATCCGCGTAATAAAATAAAGGCGGCTCCGACAGGGCTCGTAATGACACCAGAGGCCCCAAAGTCGGGTGTAGGGTGTAATGAGCGCGACTTATCTGCGCTCATTTGCATGCCGAGTATCAGCCTCGACCTTGGCACCTCGCTTGCATCACGATTCACGTACACAACGTGCCGAATTCGACGCCGCGCCGGACGCACAGTTACGTCACCTGCCGCCGCCAGTGCGAGACTATTACGCGATAGCGAAAGTCTAGTCTGGCCCTTTACGGCAATATTGAACAACTCCAGTTTACAGTATCGGACAATCAGTACGATCATGTGGTCCCCCAGTCGCCCAATAAGGACACTATTTGCTAAGTTGGTCGAGCCATATAGTGTAAAGTTACGTGTGCCAATAAATTATGCCTCCGCGTCGAGGTTTCTGTATCGCATTCGACAAGTTGCCATCCTAAATCATATACGCATGACAGTATGACAGTAAACAGCTTTCCGCTGTTGATTTTGATTACTTTTGGTGCCACAGATGCTGAAAGTTTTGCGTCATATTTTATTCGTTTCCGAATTTGTGAGGAAAACGTGTTTCTTTCATCTTAAATTGTGCAACGGTTAACTTTATCCAGCTATCATAACTATTCATAAATGCCAATGTTTGTACTTTTGACTTTTATCTTTATAAGCTTCTTGATTGAACAACCAAATTGAACACTAACAACAAAATATGAAAGTGTGTCCCCATAAGATTGTCTCGCTAAGTGATTGGTCACGAATCGGCGAAACCATTTGATACATAGCCGCGATCAGAACAATTAATCGCATCAGGCATCTTTTTCCTCAATACTGGCTTTTACCGCGATGGTATCGGCTATCGTCCGTTAAAATGCAACAAAATCAACAAACCTTTCAATTAATCGTCACGATATCATGACGAGTTGGTAATTGTCGTTGTTTTCTTTATTTCCACGTATATGATATTTTAAGCTACTTGTTTGGAATTTTAGACTTTTTCCTACCATCCATCTCCCGATACGGTTGACGATAAATCTGAGTGTCTGGGGGCTTAACACTGTCGGAGCAGATCGTTATCCATACTTAGGTCGCTACTCACCGTTTCGCTGAATAACTTAGATCGACAGGCAATCGCTTCGCAAAAGTGCATTTTCAGCCGGAGGCGAGGCGCGGGCTCGATGTGCCACGCTTTAGCCCCGACGACGCTTTACATGACAATTGCGATGTCCCCGGGGCGAGCGTCGTCGTCGCGACTCTCAGATGCTCCAGTGGCGTCGCTATCTCGCCGTTTCACTACCTTGTGCAATATCGAATGTTTTATTAAAAATGAAGCCTGTATTTGTACGTGTGTACATGTAAACCCTCGTCGGCGTAGTTTTTATATGAAGAGAAAGTGTGTTCGAGTATAAGTAATATACATTTTTTGCTCACGAGTCAGTGAAAGGTGTGAAAGTCGAGTCGGGAGCATGAGAATTACACGTGACGATAAATGTTACATAATTCGGGGGAACTGAGTCGAAGTGCACTTCGTCAGCTCGTTGCCAACGGTCAATAAAAGAGAAGAAGACGGGGAGTTCGGGCTGTTCTTTCACGACTACGTTTGCATAATTGAATACGTTCACTAGTCGCGTCACGCGCGCCTCCATCCAACTTAGCATCCTTAATTGGCCTACGTATTATTTGCCAATTAAAGTGAATTCTCATCGCGGACGTGACACGAAACCTGTATGGATTTCACAGGAAAGGGAATTGTCGGCTTGGAACTCCCCCTTAATTATTAGTACGCAAATAAGTCCTACCACAATTTCTGGTTATTAATTATAATGAATGCATTGTCAGTTCATGTCCGATCTGATCGTATATAACTGGTGACGTGCTTCTCGTAAATAGAATCACTCGCCGCGACATAAACAAAGCCTACGCTAATGACACGCCGTCTATAAATAATGACACATCCTGACTCCAAATAATGACTCATAAACTCGCCATGTAGAATATGTACCTACCCGTTTTATGCTTAAAATTATAATAAAAAAAAACTTTCTACGAAGTGCAGTGACGTTATTGGTTGTGAGTTGCGAAACCTGCTTTACGAGTTATGAGATATGGAGGATATAGAGCGCGCATCTGCACTTCAAACCGCCATACTTGATTGCAATGTGGTTGCTAAGGACGCAAGATTGAATAATTCCGTTACTAACTTATGTAAGGATAGGTGTTCAGATATCGTTGTAAAAACTAAAGCAATTTTTATGACTCTGATTCAATTGGAACTTTGAAACAGGAATCAACCGCGAGACGTATAGTACGTATACACACAGAATCTAGCAAGTAGCGGTTATCAAATTCTATATCAATAGTGAACAAGTCGCTCGTTATTTTAACATATATCCAAATTAAACACTTATTGCCACACATAGCTTCAAGTAATTTACGAACACATGGTGATTGTTTAGATCAGCCGATCCGGGAAAGGAAAAACGCACTAACGGAACATAAATCACCAGCAGTTCTTTGATAATGACGCAGATTCTAATGGTAGTTAGTTTACATCTCTTGGCACACACGTTACACATCTTCACAATATTTTTACCGGCCACTATGAAGACTTGGGATCCAAGGCCAGCGCGCCGTAGGAATCGAGTTCCTGATCCGTCCGGGATGCCTCTCGCTCGCTCCCGCCTGGCCGCCTGGAATGCGTGCAAAATAAACAAGTATAACCGGTTTCGTTTCGCATCGTGCGCTTTGCCCACTCCAAGCCAGACGCAGTCTTTTCTCTAATCCCATATTTAACAACTTGTGTATTCACAAAGAACTTTATATTATATACATCCACAAATCGATGCAATGACCAGCCGTGTGAGATAAGTCGGATTAGCGCCTGTACCAACTTATTACACGTATGCACACAGTTGAACGCGGCGAACTGTCGGTTTTACTATTGAAACGCGCTCTAGATTTGCTCTATTTTCATTTTAATTAGTTACGATGGCGGGATTTAGATCTTGATGCTCCTCGTTTATGTATTCCAATTCGTAATTCCAAGTTAATGTTTGCAGATTGAAACATTCATTTCATAACATAGAATTTTTCACTGTGGAAAATCCACTCCATCCATTCCATTTAACTATCGACCGAACTATTATTAGACCTGAAAATCGATGCATCGCCTTCGCCCTTCAAATGTCGTGCAAAGGCAGAACCATTTATTGCGTTTTACATGTTTGATATGATTGAACTTGGTGTGCTAGGTTCAAAGTGTAATATATAAAACTGCTAAAATAATCATCTTCTGCCTGCCCTTGTCCAATGTTATTTGGGCTCGGCGAAAAATATTTTCATCGTCGATTCTCCCAAAAAATAGGAAGTCCTTACTGGTCCTTTGTTCTGCACCTTCTTTATGGTACAAGAGCAGTGTCATTATTTATGTTGCAAAAAGCACGACGTGGAGCATCAGACAATGTGTTACCGTTCACAGCGACCGATAGACGACAACGCCCATATATCTCCCGACGGCGCGTGATGTATTGCCGCCGATCGCACCTCACTACAAACTAACTAGCCACGACACATTATACCCCCACATTATCTATAATAAATGTCACGTGCGCGTAGACCGGCAGTAAAAACGGTTCAAAAGAAACTAATCGCTTTGGTTGGCTTTTTTAACATAACTACATGAACGCTATCGTATTTACAATTTCCTGCAAAATATCTGCTATCGTCCATTGATCGTTCGTTCCGTCATCGTGTTTCCGGAAAACATAAACTAGATAAACTGCTGTACGTGAAACTTAGTTTGAAAATTTACTTTGAATCGTTTGATTATATCGTGTTACACGAGGAAGTCGTTGATGAAACACCCGAAATAATGTGACAGTGTCATTTTTACGATGGTGTTTACATTCCGTGGCGTTGTCGTGTTATGTCGTGAGATGCCCCACTCAATTAGCGCGAGGCGAGGATGAGTGCCGACTGACAGTCGCGCCCGCTCCACCATTCTTGTTAAGTGGTGAGCATTCATTATTTAGCAAAACTTCTACTACAGTTTTCGTTGCCTTTTTTCACCTTTTATGAACTGAAGTTCTGTTTCCAAACGCTGGCCGAGTCACGGAAGCTTTCTTAAGTGTTATTGAGATTCGAGGATCATACTTTTAACTTGTTTTGAGGACCTACTTTGAGATGTACTTGATCCAGTTATATAAATACTTACCCGAAGC
This sequence comes from Apamea monoglypha, assembly GCA_911387795.2. Lineage (NCBI taxonomy): Eukaryota > Metazoa > Arthropoda > Insecta > Lepidoptera > Noctuidae > Apamea > Apamea monoglypha. The sequence goes on from OU426921.1 coordinate 12,430,590, forward strand.
CAGCATTTTGCATTGATCGTGTTGAATTCTACTTATGCCAGTTTAATGACATCGCGATCGTTTGGCAATCTCGATATTAAAATCTGGACCCTGGCCGGATCGCGTGTTATTGATCATTATTGTCTTTTACAGTTCTTGTGGAACAACGTAAAATTAATAGCTCTTTCGATTGTTCTACCTTGTTCAGTAGTTTTTGGCGAAAGTCATTATGGCCGATAAGTATGTATGTCGTAATTGGTTCATTGCCCTGTCTGTCGTCTGATCGTTTTCCTTGCGAATGTTTTTCTTTATTTTCTTAGAAATAAACAGTGAACATAAATAAGAGTGTTCTTCTCAATCAATCGTTCCAGTTTTTCGGAGACCAAAAGCTTTTCCTTTTTATAAAACAAATCAACTCGTATTACTTTAATACTTCAGACTTAAATTCCGGCGTGTACCTACCACACAAACATCGTAATTAAAAATAAGTCCACAGGTCGGAGTAATTTATCAATTATTCAGCGCCCCAAGTTTGCACACAATTAACTCGATGAGATTTTTTTAAGTACAAAGCGAGTGTTTCACCGTTGGAATTATCGCGGCACAGTAGAGCTGAGTTTTTGTCGGCAGGTTCGTTAGTCGCGAGGTGACGCCGCTACAGTACGTCCTCGTGCTCAAGTGCGCTCCTCCAACTCTTTAACTACCTACATGAAGGACACTTCACGGTGCACTCTCCTATTATAAACTGCGCTTTTAATGGTTTGCGCCGATTTTAATTATTTTCGCCATTTTTGTGTAAAAGAGGCTAAAATATAGTACACGTGTAACAGAAGTTTTCGTAACAGGCTAGGTTTATTATTTTTAAGTCCAGTCTGTTTTAAATTTCGGAAGTTGTACTCTTTGTAAACTTACTTGTATCAGTGAAATCTTAACTTTTGCTTATATTAATGTAATTCTATTCAAGATAATGAGACACTCAGTCGGAATCTCGGGACGAGCGCTCTTCAACACAAGAGGACTGGCAGGATCTAGCTCCGATCTCTAACGAAGACGTTCAAAGGATTCGTCGGACTTTACCGTAACCATCAACACTTGGATTAACACGGCTGAAAAGCTACACAGAATGTGCCGCCGTATACACACACAAATACACTCGTTCCGTTATCGCACTAAACTCATATTCAGGCGATAATCCCGTTAGTTTGCAATAGGCTGACCGCGTCGGAAACAGCACCAACAAAATCTATTAAGTGCGCTAGCTCGCTGCAGCTCGGCGTGCGATAATGCAAGCGTTGTAGCGTTTACCGCGACTCGCAACTAAACGCTCGCGTGTGCTCCACGACCGCGGATTACCACACACACAATATCCACCAAATTGGATAATACACTTAAAATACAATCGCGCTATGAACGCGCTGTAATCTAGTGACGCGGCTGCCGATGAGCATATTAATTTGTCGCGGGAATAGGATTAGCGGGCGCCGGAGGGGAGAGCGGCGCGGGGGCCGTGATGCGATCACAGGCTTACTGTGCTGATCCAAAGTACCGACGCTCTTAAAATTACCGCCTCTTGTATTTTGATAGGTAATTGTCTGGTCCCAACAACGTAGTTACAACTTTGTACACAGACTGAGCTACATGCATAATTTGCACACGAGCTCAAATATCTGCTCTGATTTAAATGTCAACATTTCAGATTTAACATTGTTGTTTGATTCAACAACGGAAATAAAAAACAGAGAACGAAGATATCCCTAGGCTAGCGAGGCTATCATCGGCTTGGCTAGTTTAAACGCTTTTTGCGAGTTGGATGGACAAAACTGTGGGAGCTGAGTACTTTGGAACGGCAATATTTCTTAGTTTGACAGCGGGATCGCGGTGGTGAGGTGTTGCGCGCCTCCACCGCGCCGCCGGCTTCGTCTTGCAACTTTCAAAGCGTCGCGCCGGAGTGTTTCGCCTCGCCAAAAGTTTTAAACTGTACACTTTATGTTCTTTATTGTCTTCGCGGGGCTCGTCTATCTGCGTAAAATTTAAACATCTACTTTTCTCAACAAATCGCAGTGTGTAAACTTCATCGCTTTGAAGTTTCCACATAATAAACGTTCAACGGACATTAAGGACTCCACGAATGGTTTCCCGATGGCACGTAACGAACAAACACACATCTGGTAGTTATCTCCTAGCAACAACAGAAAGACCGTTAAGTCTCTTACGTGCTGTGGGCACGCTACTGGTTTTTCATAAAGCTCCGCCCTTCGTCTGTCCTCTCTTAACGCTCCTCCCTTCGTGTCTTTAGCTGCCCTACTTGTTGAACAGACACATTGAATGCTTATGAATTTACGACTCTTATGATTCGCTGCTCACCTTTATAGTAACTAAATAATAGAAACGGTCTGTGAAGCGTCATTATGTCGCGTTATTTTATAAAGGACATAGGGAGATATAGTTTGAGGAGGTCACTTCTATTGAGTGAACGAATTGAAAAGTGTCGTAGGTAAGTCAACACGGAGCGCCAGGCGCGGTCGGTCTGTACCCGTGTCAGCTTAAATCGAAATTTCGCCGTGGGCCGCGGCGGATAGCGCCAGTTAACTTGTAACTCACTTTTGATGTATCGTTGTTTTTGTAGAGTTGGAAGCCTTGTAAACATCGCAACAGGAAACCTTTGGGTCGCCTGTCCCCCTTTGCATATATGTTGCCGAGATTAAAAGACTTCTTTCAAAATAAATTTGCTTGAACCCATTAGGTAGCTGTCGAGCAGATTTTATGCGAATTCATACATAAGTAGCTACTTCAAAATTGGCCACAGATTCAGATTACATTCGGTCAGTAGGACTTAATGAATGGCGTCAGATTGTAGAGCGGCGTCATTGTGCAGTATTACACCAGCGGGGACCGATAATAAAACAATGCTCGAACCCGACGGTTTTACGAGCTGATCTCGAGCGTAGATAGTGATGGCAGGGAAATAAACAGCGCGTAAAGTCATCCGTGTTTAAACTCACTAACGTTTTCTACATCTATGCAGGAATAGATGGTGAAAATATTTTCTACGAGATTAGCATGATTTCGTTACACGAATGTCTCGAATAGACGCATCTACATCAGAATTGGTCTTCGTATGCATTAAAAGACGCGTACGTCTGTGGTAACAAATGTAAATAAGGTCACGTACACATAAATAGTCACAATGGATTCGTAATAGATGACTAAGAAGCTAGCTTTAATTACTAATAAACTGTTATTTGGTTGTTTTAATTGTGTGTTAAACCCTTTATTAAATGTTTAACGTCTCATTAGTAACTTTTTTGGCCACATACGTTCACTAAGATTTAGGTCCGTAGGGTAGTGTGAAATTTGGGCAAATTTTAAAGGTATTATCCGTAGTGTCGGGTACTTATAATCAACATATGATCATAGCAATAGGCGGGTAAGTGTGCTCACCAGTCGGCTTCTACGGTTTTATGTAAATGGCCGCCGATAAACCGACCTCCACCCGCGCGGCGACGCTCATTTGCATTCATAGGCTCGTAACCCTTCCTCGCTCTTCTACCGCTTATGCAGCCTCATCCGCAGCGCTCCAGCGTAAAACTGCTGCTTTGCCTTTTGCACGATAATTTACGAGTCCCCATGTAATACGTCCAGGCGATATGAGTTCGGCGTGTATCTCCCGACCGTAAGGTCGCGGTGTTGCCGTTCGATTTACATATTATATTAAACTCGCCGTCGCCCGAAGTCCCTATTCCTCTTCGCCACCGGCCGTTACGCTCCAACTTTTCTCAATTTTTCCGCCCATAAAGCGCCCGAAACGAAAGTTTCTCCGTCCGCTGCGTGAGGTCGAGTGTAAATACACTTTTTATAATGTACTTAGTCACTCTGTCGTCCCTCAAAAAAGACTCCCGTTTAATAAGGACCTTCTTCAATTTTTTTAATTAACACCAAAAATATTTGCTATTTCAGCTGAATACCATCACGTGTAAATTGAAACGACCGATGTTAATATCATAAAGTCAAACACGAATTAATTAGACATCGTTTACCACAATGTATCAGTTACATGTTGAAACAAACTTGTTTAATTTCTGATTAAATTTCGCTCGCATTTCCGCCTGATATGGAGTAGGGCTGCCGCTTTTAAACTACATTCTGATTTATAAACACAGACTAAAATGAATGGGAAATTACCAACTACATTTGTACCATTGCCAAATGTTAGCGTGTAAGCAGTACCTACCGAGTCAGCGCGAGCTGCAATCTACAGTAAACAGTCGCTTGCACTGGTCGTAGAAGTAGCGTTGCTGTCGCCGTAGGTCGAGCTCGAAACGACCGTTTCATGTCTGACACGCACGTACGTACCTACAGGCGTCTGGCGCGCTCGCCTCGCACCTGTGTAAGCAACAAAAGTTACTGACCTTGACTGGAGACCATTCAATAACACGTGCATTGTCTTCCACGCTCAGTTTCAGAAATTTTCCTTGAAGTCTTGCAATACATACAACAACGCCAGACTCGGCGAAAATGCGGCGATTACCACTCGTGTTCTTCTAAAACATGGATAAAAAAAAAAAAAAAAAATATACTGCATAAGAAAAATCTTGAAGTTATTTAATCTGGAACATAGAAATATTTTAATTGTAATACGTTCTGTCGACAAACGATGACAGTTCAAAGTACTCTGATGGAAGCTCGCGTGACACGCAAGCAACCCCCTTCAGCGGCCCCTCTCGTTAAAACTTTCCCAAATATGACGCACGCTTGCAACCCTTTGTGTCATTTTCCTCGGCCCCCATTACTTAGACGACCATAGTCTTCGACTCAATCTCATTCCACGTTTTATCTATTAAAGTATCGCAGTTTTTATTTCTCGTCGATTTCTCACCACGAAGTTTTTTTTGTAGCCTGATCCTATGATTTGGTCGTATTAGCGGGTGGATCAAAGAGCCGGCGGGGTGCACAGGACGCCGCCGGTTGACTCTCTGGCCCGATAGCGTCAATCTAACGCTCAATTAGCCGAATGCGATTATCCGATTCGGATCCAGAATCGCGGGCGTCTCCGGCGCGCCTCCCCAAGACAAGCGCGCCAACTTTATTAATTAAGCCGTGTCTTATCTCTTGTTAGCACTCATTCTATTATTTGTCTTTTCACCGCTCATTTCCATAATTTCATCGGCGAGTAATTACTTACCACTAACGCGGAGCATTTCTCATTGTGTTTGCATATTTTGTCGTCGTTTGCATTGTAAACTTCACCTAAATAAAGTTAAACTCGGATGATGATGGGGGACCATTTGCAGATCGTCACTAATTATAGAGTACTTCTCGGAGATTGCCGCGACTATTACCTTTCACTGGTTCTTAATTACAAACGTGATGTTTGCATTCCAACAAGCGCCGACTCGCTCATCTGTATATAGTTGGACCATTGTTTTCCGCTTCTGTGAGGAACGGCTTTTATTGTTAAAATGATGCGTCAGTTGAGGACATTGTGGGAGGGCGCGGGTTGTGGGCGAGCGTCCTCTCTCCCCCGCTGTGTGTTTAATTAGCTTAATTGACATCGCGAGGCGCGGTGTCCAAGCGTTTGTTTGCGATATCGCGTTACCGCACCCGCCGGCGCGCCGTCCGCCCCGTCGACGCCGTAACCGATGTCGCTGTCGCACTACTGAAAGGATTAAATCACAACTACACATTTGTTACTATTAGAACAATCGCTTCCAAGGCGTAGGGTGCACCGCATAGCCTTCTTGAACCCTTCTTGAACAGAAATACATAAATAATAATATATAATCTGTATTTGTGAAAACGCCACGTCGGCGTCGGTATCGAGTAGGCGCATGCGGAGCCACCCAAATGCCAAGTCAGCATGGCGTCATACGGGCGTCTAAAATACATTCCGATTTTGTTCTTCCTCTTCCCATGCGAAAAGGTAAAACTGCCACGAAATTTTCGCTTAAATTGCCCGGGGAATAAATTGTAGTTCGTACGTGAACTGAGCTTTAATGATCCTTTATAGTGCGCAGTTCCACAATTTTGAGTAGTTCCATCTTATCTGACAGTCCAATAAGTATAGGGTGCATAAAGCTATATTTTTCACCGAACGACTCGAGTATTTTGTATGATAATTCATTCAAAATACGAGGCAGCTTTTGTTGAAGTTCTAGACAATATACAGGGGCTAATAGGCTCCCTATAAACTTTGCAGCAGCTTTAGCGATCGGCCGTTTTAATTAATATCTCGAATCGTTTCCATCATAGCTAGTGCGTGTGATTAATCTCGCCGAACAAAGAAGTCCGTTTCCGCGAGCCCTCCACACTATCGATCATTCACCTCCTCGAATAAAAATAATAATAAATAATAGGGCCGGCGCCATTGTCCACACGAGGCGTGCGTGTCAGCGATACTTTCAGCTATTTGATGTAATGTCGACTGACTTCACATAATTGTACTGGGACTCCAATACTTCGTACACCTACGCCATTCACCCATTTCTTTTGTTAATTATCGTGAGACCCAAGGTCGCTTTACTTTCAAAGATCAAGCATTCTCATGTTTTTATTATATATCGTGCAGTAGTCTCGTAAGATATTGAAATATGAGTAAGTGCACGCTTTACCCAATGTGCCCGATCCGGATTTCTTAAGAAATATCGCACATGTTCCCCAAATGAGTAATATTTTCCTTTTTCCTCAAACGGAAATGTCGGTGTGTTTCACCGCCACATAATAAGCTCAATCATTTTAGCTTACTATACAGGACAAGTTTGATGGATGATCATAGCAGGGCCGCCCCACCCTGCGTGCCACACATCAACGCTACTATAGCACAGTTCACCTCTTTGACACACATCCAACGGCACTCATTCTACTTTATGATACATCAATGAGACTTAATTCTCGCATAATGAACTCGTACCATGTGATTGTACGTTAATGAAGCTGTTCTTTATAGAGCTTTTGAGCCACACTGTCTCCACTCTCTGCCATGGTTCACGGTAGCCGCACTCTGCACATAAATAACTTTATATGAGCGCTCTAAATCTCATTACGGCCACTGTAATAGCTTCTAAGGCTCCGCTGTCGGCTGTGACGGGAATACAAAGCAAGCCTGATGTATTTTCTCAAATTAATCTTTGGAGCTACTTGGGTCAATTTCTTAGTTTTGTTAATGCAGCGCTGTAAACATGCGATTGAAAAGACTAACGGCCCTTGTCTGCACCTAAATATCCGATACGAATTGCAGGCTATTTATTACAGTTTCGACTGTACACGTCGTGAGGCGTCTGTTTGCAAAATCGAACGCGCAAAGAAGCGTCCACGCTCACTGGCTATACTTGTAGCCCGCACCGTGCGCGCCCGATAGCGTAATACCAAAACAAATGGCCTTCTTTGTCGCCTTTTTATTTTAGATACGTGAGTTATGTTGCAAAGACGTCCGTGCGTTATTCAGATGGCTGGAGGTTGTAGCGAGAATGTCCTGTCTGTTAAATTTATTTATTACCCTTTTTAACTGGACCAAGTGGCCGGGAAAAAATAAGAGCTTCCAGAACGTTGCACTTCGGCTTTATTTTGCAGTCTCGGTCGATATAGGCCTGCACCGCTTTCAATCGCCGCTCGATAATTGGTAAAAATAGAGTTCTCTGCAAATACCCTTCAATGGGAACTGCCCTATAAATGTTAGAGCGTTAAGATTTTTCTCTTAAAATTGCACAGATATACAACAATGTATTCCAGCTTAGTCACATAATGTCTCCCTCTCACAGAGAGGAGGTCTGTGTCTCAGCAGTGAGAACATTATATGTAGGCTGATTATGTTTATGCACATAATGTAGTTTACAAAATAAGTCATCCGTTTCTTTGACAATTACGTAGCGCTCTAGGGCGGATTTATCTGCTACGACACTTGTCTACGAAATCTTGCTACGCCATGTAGCCGTAGCTGTGTCTCGAAATTCTGATAGAACATCTGTCCGGCAATTAGTATTCCTTATTGCAATTATCATTGAATTCACAATACATTAACCTCTTTATTACATGTGCTGCAGACAATTGGGATAATTTACAGCGATGTATTTACGCATGTTTATCGAGTTTAGTGTGCATTCGATTATGCCATTCAAGAATGTCGTGCTATAAATAAATGTTCTAGTCTGCGAGCGTACGTTGTAACAAAACATTATGCTTAATCAAACAAGCCGATATTCGTGTTGCGCGTTTCAATTTCGTCGTTGGATTTGATAAACGTGTGAGCAAACACCGTGCTCTGTTATGCGAATATATTCTCTAATCTCTACGCTATCTGCTGCACTCCCGAACATAGGCACACGTTATCAGAGTACCGAACGTTACATGCAATGTTTGTTTGTTTACTTAATATTAATTAAAACTGATATTATTTAGTAGCGACAGAAACACTAAAATAATTTGACCTTTTGGTAACTAAAGTATAGCTAGGTGCGTATGGACAGAAAATCGATGAATTCAATTTAGATTGGCGTGGAGCGTGCAGGGGCATTAGCGCCGCACATCGATCCGTTATCTCTGTTCCCGAACAAAGAGAGATGAAATTTTAATCGGTCGCGTTGTCTGCCATCGCAGAAGTTGTCCGGCACGCCGGCGCCGAGCGAGCTCGCAGCGCTTGTATAGTCGTATTGTAATGAGCGGCCCGCGAGCCGCGGCTCCTCTCTTCGCCGCCTGAATAATACATGTATCGGATCAGCGCAGCCAGCCCTCGCAGCTCACCTCCGCGTCCAGCCGCCGCCGAATCGATCACTATCGTCCGCCACTCCGGATTATATTTTATTCACACATTAGTCACCCGCCGCCCGACCTCACCAATGGATAAGCCTATCATAAACACCAAGCCTCTATTGTAAAATACACTGTGTACACAATTTTTCAACAATCTCCTGATAATACTATCTTGACATTGATTATAAACGAAGCGCCTTCCCGCCTTGCTCTTGGGGAAACGTGACTTGCCTAGTCTTGAGACAATTATGAGGAAGGGATAAATTTGTATAATCAGATTCTTCAAAGCGGTCAGTGGACGAATATTCGCGTTACGGAAATTTTATTTATTTAACACCTAAGTTCTAAATTCTGTTACCGACTTCAGGAGGACCGCTCTAACCAGCAACGCTTTGAATACTAAAAAAGTTGTATGTTGATAAAGTTACGAAGAAATTAAATCGTAAGTATTATAATTTGCTGTTCCACTGAAGAATATCTTTTACCTGCAATAAAAGTACATATTTAATGTAAGAAGTTTAAGATTCTTCGTAAAAAGTAAGAAACGGAAAGTATTTCCCCGGATTTTAATATAAATTCGGAGAGATCTTCTTTAATAAGTTGTAAACTTGTGTTGGAGGGTTCTCGCCGCAAGTTCGATGCTACAGGCACCGGCGACTACCGGCAATCTCGTTAAAATCTACGAGGAAACTCCGCAGTGGCGTTTCACGACCATTTATGAAATCACATGCCTCGCCTAATAGTATGTAAGTAGTTACACTTGTACCATAAGCTGTACGTAACTCCCGCTAATAGCGATAACGCCGGAACGATGTTGTCATGTTCTGAACTTCTATTGTTGTGATAAACAGAGGGTTTAGCATTGAGAAACCTTCACTTGGACTGAGATTGCCTCACAACATGTTTATTCTAACAAAATGGCTACTCCAAAAGGTCTTGCACCACTCATTAGACATAATTACAAAAATGAGTAACAGAAACTTATGAGTTTTTAAGGCCCACCTCTTTAACTTTCAATTTTGCTGGAGCTAAATATTTTTGAGTACATTTTTTAAAATGGGGAAAAAAGGAAAAATGAAATAATATACTAAATCGTAAATTCTTATAAAACTTCAATTAACCAGAAGCTTTTAGCATAAAATTTGACCCAATTTTCCGTAACATTTGCTTAAATTCTTTTTCTAATAGCAATCTGCAGGGTGGAAGGTACGTAGCTGTCCACTTCCACCGCAGGCGGTGTCGTTAAGGGTGTAGTGGCGGTCTGTCCTTATCGCGCGCCACTACGCGAGTAATGACGCCTTCGATCGTGGGCTAATGGCCTCCGCGGGCCCACTTAGATACGCAAATGAGCATCGACAAGTACCGCCAGGCAGCCATCGCGATTACGCGTACACATTACACCGACTGATGCTGCGCGCCGTACCTACACGTGCGTTTCATGTTGCCTTCTGCACACTAACCATAAACAACAGTCAAGTTAAAGATATTCTTTTTCTTTACAAAGAATTTTCCAAATCGTTCACAATACAACAACTCTATATCATACTGCGGTTTAATGACGTGCTACACGCAAAAGTTGTGATCGTCCTAGGAATAATGTTAGAACTACTAAAATAAATAAAACCCTGTCATAAATATCCGATAGTCGTCTGGCTGATCGTCATGAATGATTCAGAAGGAATGACAATCGGGGAAACTGAATACACTCAAATATACTTTACTACTATTCTCTTTTTTATTAAACCAAGAGATATTTTACTAACTTTTTATATTGATATTGTAATATTGTTAGGCCTATGTCTAACTATCAAACAAAAAGTGAAGTCCAAAAGCCCGTACATTGGGATAGTCGGAAAATTGAGATTTCCCTAAATCGTGTCGTTCACCCGCACGATATTCTCGGCAGCTCGCTGGTATAAAAACGTTCCCCGTGCAGAGCTCTCGGTTGACACATGTCCTCCACTGGCTTTATACAAACCCCCCTGTCTAGTGCCCACCGAATCCGTGACACATTAAATTCTTATCTACCGCCTGTACACACAATACTGTGCATACTAACATTTATCCTGTTATAATTGACTGTATTGTACATGTACAATCAGTATTTTGCACTCAGACTCGCTCTAACGGCAAGTAAACACGTTCATTTAAATGAACAAAGAGTTCTTGACATTTATTGCTAGTAGTTTCAAGGAGCAATGGTTATTGCTTGTGATATTAGTTCGTGAAATGTAACTATTTAATTGTTTAGGGGCTCAGCTCTATATTACTCTTTACTCTCAACAAAACGTCGGTTTACGTACATGAAATAAGAATACTAGCTACCCAAAACGTAACTCGAAAGAGGATATTCGTGTCGTTCACGTCGTTTGTCACGTATAATGTCCTATATAAAATTTTATTTCAGTCTAGAACAAGAACAACCCGACGCGCGTCGCTGTCCACTCCTTGCTTCAGGACGTTTTGTATTTTTATTAAATGTCGCTTTCATTTATTGCCTCTTTATGTAGACATGAGCTTATCAACGTGTTGCAAAATTCAAGAACGTTTTTAAAGTGTTGTAAAGGCGAGTTTAGCATGCTAAACGTCAACATCAGAAGGCCAATTCTCGTAATTTAAAACGTTCAAAATCTAGTCGCAGTCTCATCTCGGCGACAAACAAATGTCAAAAACCTGTCAAAATGTAGGGAAATTAGAGGAATTTTTGACAGATTGAGACTGAGATCAGACTGTGAACGTTCTTAAAATTACGAGAATTGCCCCTCTGGGGTTAGGTTGCTATACTTCCTACACGATATGGTCGAGAGGCCGGCTACAAAGGCGAGCGCTGTAATAGCGCATTAGATTAGGATTATTCACGTTTCATAAGCAAGGAGTCCCGTATCGTGGGGTGAGTTATTAAACCTAAAAAGATGTTTGCGGCGCGACCAACAATGCAGGGGCGCCGCGACGGCGCCCGCCCAGCTGTAAATGGAGTGCGCATTAATACTCAACTATGTAATAAATGTTATTGTTTGTCATAAAGTTTGTTTTATGAAGGTCGGCCGCCCCGGCCCTTGACGCTGTCGGACCTTTAATAAAGTTTAGCTTTCGCTTATACCCTTACTTACGGATTTAGGCCCGATTATTTGAATTGTTATTTTTGCTTCTATTTATATCTCATTCACTAGAAAATCCTGAACTTTCAAATCCTGAAGTTTCAGTCGGTCACCGATCACTTCAGATAAACGATATCCTCTTTGCTGCTCGATAAGAGCAGACACAAAATAAAATAATCTTATTTTGATATTTCGAGTAGATACCCGGTGCCTTGCGACGTCGCGAGATCGCTGAGTCATTGCAAAAGTTGCGCTTAGCTTTGCAGCAATATTTTCTACTTCGACCTTTCCGTACTCGGGTCGGAGACTTTCAGATACCATTTGCGGTGTAGACGAATTATTGTTTCATACTTTTGAATGTGGCTAATGTAGTTTCGTAATATATCTTTATCTTAGCCTGTATATTGTCTTGATAGCAGTATCGATTTACTTAATCATTTATCATTAATAAGAAGAATTTGCCATAAAACTAAAATACCTTAGGATCGTGACCCCTGCTGAGGTTTTCTATTCCAACTGTTTTATTATCAAAAAGGCAACGTCGATACTTGGAACTTTGGCCTCGTTCGTGATAAATTATGAAGTTTTCGTCGATTACGCGGCAGAGCGATGTGATGTAGAGATAGCGGCGTCGACGTCGGCTGCGGAGCGGCGACACGAACAGCCCTGACTTATTTGTATGTAGCGCGCCTCCGCTGTGGGGGGCGCTTCAAGACGTTCAGCGCAATTTTTCAACGCTTCGGCTTCGTGTTCGGCAAACCGATGGCCCTCGCCGCAGTGCCCCCCGCCCCACCGCGCGCGTGCCGCACCTGCTCCAGCGCTGAACTGCTGCAACTTTAATCCCCCAATCCGCCACCGCACGACCGCACACCGGCGCGACGCTATATTTCAATTAATTCGGCCATCCATTCCCGACGTGCAACTACGCGCCGGTTTACCTCATAACCCCCGCCAGGACGTCGCTTGCAGTCTAATACGTCAAGGGAGCGACTACTTGATGTCGCGCTGCGCTGTTCGCGACTAGATTCGCCTAGTCATCCAGTCGCCAGTCGCTGTCGAGTCCCTCTTACGATCCCACCGAATCACCGACAAACTCCGTCACGTTCTCAACGATAAATCTTGATTCACAAGAACAATTTTCGCCTGTAGTGACGATTTAACTTTTAAAGCCCAATTAATTGCAAGTTTTGTTTTGCATATTAATGGGTCGTTCCGGTGGAGCCGCGTCGGCGGCCGGCATTAAGTTTCGTCGGGTGCACATGGAGCGGAATAATCGCCAGTCTCGACTTCATTTGTCGCAGGCGTGTTGTTCGTGTTGCCGTGATACTCGCAAACAACAACATTAACTTTTATATAATACTTTATTATTTGCATTGTCAATATAAAGACAAAATGCCACATGCTCACTATCTGCATAAAAGCTTTATAAAACGATGCACAAGACAGTAAGTTACTTCTTTTCTTATTGCCAAGTCAGAAGCCGGCGCGCCTCACCGCACTCGTTGGTCATACCGCTGAATCAACTGAACCCGACTCTCTACCGCAACTGAATGTACTTAATTTGATTTCGATTGTATTAAACCCCACTTCGGCTCCAATTAATGACCCGAAAGGGCTCTTAATAATAAAGACGCTTCATAGAATTTCGTGTCACATTTGGAAATCAAGTACCTATCGTCATAATTTATGTACATTTCTGTAACGATAATTCGTATTTAAATAAAGTATTTTTTGTCATTAAGTTCACTAATTAATTTCGTCAGGGTAGCGTAAGGTTCGGGCCATCAGAAAGTTCACATGGGGCTGGTACGTTTGGCAAAAACCACAAACAACTTTACAGTGACGTTACATTGTAGAGACAACAGGCGGCGTAGAGGCACAAAGTAATTAGATAGCTGTTGTATTGTTCGCTTGTTCAGCGCTTTTCCAATGAACGGTCGTCGTTCGGTCTCGTGTTTAATTGCGAGCCACACCGTAACGGACAGCGGCCCGTTTTTGTCCGGCCCGAATGAGATGAACCGCGCATCCTTTAATGAGTCGGCCCGAATTCTGTGCCCTTCGGACATCTACATTTCATGCACTCTTAAACTTTTCACTCTGAATTTTAGTTTGACTATAAAATACTTTTAAGTTTACCCAAGTACTTATTTGTATTTTAGTTGCTATTCTGAATTATGTCAAGATTCTCATCAAAAGTTTAATCAGATGGATAAGGATTAAGGAATTATAATTCTGAACAAGTTCCCAAAATAATAAATCGAAATTTTTTCCTTAATCGGCATGGATCCTAAGTTAAATATTTTATTTCGTGATTACAAGAGCGGTCTTTGTCTCAGGATTAGATATAGAATATCCCTCAAAGAGTAAAGATGAAGTTAGTCATATTCTTTTAAGACGGTTTCATGTTGCAGCCAATTCCGTTCTTATAGGTACTGGTGCCACACTAATTGTTTGAATGTTTAATAAACATTAAACTGTTGTTCCATGTATATTTGACATTATAAAGTTCGCTAATTTGTTCAGCAACATTACCCTTTGGGTCAAATTAAATCGAATCAACTTATTTGTGGATCAACTAAAAGTTAGTCGTCTGTAATCTATGTGCGGAGCGGCGCCGCTCTCGCCCGCATTCGGCACCGCGTAAATAATTCACACGTTTCAGGAACGAGTTGGCCGACTCGAATACCGCATGTAATTCCACATTTTCACGCCGAAAGGTTTCCAAGCACGCATTTAAGTTTTTGTCCGACCCCCCGTGCCTATTCACGATTAATTTTCCGAATTCTATTCCCCAACTTATTTATTGAGGGGGCGTTTCGTAAATACTTTACTTAATTGACACCCGAAGCTCCGAACTCTGCGTTAACCCTATAAATTATTCATTTACAGTAGTGTAGATGACAATAACTGTATTATTTCGTCTCTGGTATAATATAATGATCTTGTTACGCTCAGTGGGGGTATCGGATCTTGTTAACATATGTTAGTGACTAGAATATCTGAGTGCGTAGGTTTAATTAATTACCGCGTGTCATTAATAAGGAGGAAGGCGGTGTGGTGTAATGTTAGCTGGGGTGTACATAATGTAAGGCGACACCGCGGTAGGTACCTGATCCGCGGCCGGAACAAGCGGCGCCGACGCCACGCGTGTCGCTGCCACAGAGCCACCGCGACGCCGACGTCGCGTCACGCACTCCTCATTTGTCACACATGTCTACCACAACGGTGACTTTTATGTCAATTAACCTTGTAACTACGGATTCGCGAATACAATACTGTGAAGCAACTTGGATCTATTTCCTGAAAGTTACACACTTTTCATGACCACAAACATTTTCAAATATTAATGTATAGTCTAACTTAACTATTTTGTAACAAAATTCAACTTTAACGTGACGTCATCGTCTATAACCTTTTTAACAAAGTACCATCGATCTGGTGCACTTGGAAGCTTTCCATTAGGTGTCAAACAGTCAACTTCAGTCTGTTCTTGTTTGTCACCGGCGCCTGTCGCGCGCTCGCCTGCCGTACTCTCTCTACACAATATAAATGGTGTTACAGTGAAAAATCGTCTCCATCGCGACGTCGAGAGGCATCAGCCGAGCACATTTCCTAGGTAAACCGTTGGTAGGCCGTAACAAAGAGGCGTAGTTCCGAAACAATCAAATTAATTTTCTCCGTTGTTGTTTAATTAGCGCGCCGACTCTTGGATGGCGCGGCGGGCGGCCGATGTTTATCATCGGATACAATCGCGCCCCGCACCCCCCACACCCCACCCGCGCCTCTCAACCAAACCCATTATTATCAAAGTCAAGACTGTACACCCAAGTAACTTTGGTTCGTCACTCCTGCTCCCATTGTTATTATTAGCGACATTGTTTAGCCTAATTGACTTTGGCGTAAACAAATCGCCTGATCCTACTAATTGTGTAATCTTTTTGTTTCAGGTAATCTTATTAAGAGCGCTGTGATATAATTTTATGGACGAAAATGTCTGTATCCAGTAAAAGTACGTATGTATGTATATAAGTGTGATATCGTCAACAGGGTAGATAAAGCGTGGGGGGATACTGTTATCGGGGGGTGGAAAATATGAAACAGAATAGTTTGTATGAAGCCTCACCGAGTTAATCTGAAGCCATATTTAATTAAATTGTGAGGGTAGGTGGACGTCGCCGCTGTCCATTCCGTAGACTACAGCCTTTCAGTGTGGACGACTTGTGTACTCACGCATACCCAACGTTTCTACAATATTAGTTTCCTCATTAGGTGAGCATACATTCGGTTCTATATCTTTTATTGTTGCTTTTATTTACGGCGTTATGTGTTACTTAACGAAGGCGGATATGATGAACATTTGTATAGACTATGTTCTTTTATAATGCAGGATTCTGTGTAAATCACGTCCCTACATATTAATTCGTCGAGTGTTATATCCAATTCGTTGTTAAAACTTTATCCGGGAAATGTTCTTGTTTCGAAATTCAATTGAAAAGCATAAAATTTTCACTAATTGGCCACTCTCGATATAAATTCCGACGTTAACGTGTACGCGGAGTTAATAAGAAAAACCTCGTGTCGGTTTTCACGTCGACTCGGGCTGCAGCGGCATCTAATCTAATTATCCAGCACGCTCTTCAAAAAACTTGCAAGGAGCGAGTGCAAGCTGTTTGCTCCATTCTTTTTCTCTCCATTTTTCTCGCCCACTGACGCACCACGGAGTAGATAATTGTTTTTGACGATTCAATTATAAGAACCCACCATAACTCCATACGTACCTACTTATAGTGAAAGAATTACACTTAATTCGCCCCAAACGGTAAGGGATTATTTTCAACGGCTGACCCGCGCCGACCTGACCCCATCCTCTGACCTCGGCGCGATGATCTGCACCCTTCATTCGACTAACCTGTTTTACGAGATTAGCGCGATAAACACTTTACCTAGTGGAATATTAAACGAACTTCCCCTGAAGTACACAAATTTATTTTGTGAAATTATTACAGCGCCCTCGTAACAAAGTACGAGTACTCGTAGAAGGTAGAACTGCGCGAGAACACGTAGGTATTACCGACGTAGCAAGACAGTTTCCTCATTTAAAAATTAACTCGTAAGTATTACGTATCCAACTGTGTATTTTATGTACGGGGAAGTATCATTAACGCGAGTTTATATTACGCTACTTTTTACAACAATATCATTATAAAAAATGATTTGCCGTTTTCTAAAAGTTAATTATTTCTCCAACCATAATGCAAGTACGATAGAAACTGCGTTCATAAATTCCTATCCTAAAGCTATCATAAAAACAAACGCCTACCCGAAGCTCCGTAATTGGAAAAAGGATTTAATCAAATTGGAAAATACGGTGCAGCGCTACTTAATATTAGCGAGAGTCGTGAGCGTATGAAGTAACATACGGCTAGTGTATTTCGTCGGCGGACTAAACGGCTGAGCTCCGAGGCTCGTATTTGTAACACGGCGGGTTATTAATAGCCGCGATAGCGAGGTGGCCCGCGGCAGAGCACGATATTTGGGAAATCCGGATTTGCATAGGATAATGGGGAGCACCGGTGCAGCGCAATGTGCGCGACGCCTTGCACTCTACCTGCCACCGACGCCGGTTGACTCGCTGCATACGTAACGACACGTCAGCCCCATGTGGTTTTAAACTAACTCCTCCAAGAATGAGTTTGTGTTATATTGTCTAATGTGGTGAAATTTTTCATCTTTTTAACTCGTAGACTGTATAACATAGTGTTAACATCCGGTTTCATTATATGAATCGTTATGTAGAGTTTTACTTACGTGTAATGTCTTAAACTTAACCGTTGTGCTAGGAAATTCTCTAAAGGCGGCTTTATTTGTAAACGGTTGTAAAAGATGAAAATGATATGGGATATATTGGCATAATGCGTTATGAATATGATTCGATACCTATAGGGAAAATTCTTGACGTTTTAACGAATCTTGATAAGACAGGAATCTTTTGTAACAAACACAAGATTGTGCGAGAAGTTAATTTAAAGAAAACATAAAAAATGTGTGTAGAAAACCTCGATAATTCTCTAAAATTTGGTAAAAAGTGGACCCATAGTAATGTATTCTGTAAACGCAATGCAGCACAAGCAATCAGGGTGTTTGTCTGAAAAAAGCCTTTAATGCGGCAAAAAATAGGAACAAAACTATGATAATTGGCGAGGGGTGTAGCGGCGGTGTGGGGGGCGGGGGCGACGGTCGCGTGCCTGATGTATGCGCCGCCGCCGCGACGCCCAGACCCGCCGGCGCCGCGACGCCGCCCGCCCCACAATGCAGATATCGTGCATTCGACTCCATTGCATACCGACGCCCGACAACGGTCCTCACGCCTTCTCCCTTTATTGCCGTTTACGACCACGCGAAGCTCGCCTGACACGTAGCAGCCCGAGCTGCGCCCACGACACAAGAATCGGAAATCGACCGCCACACGAATCGATCCACGCCGTACAATTTCCAAATCTAAGCGTTGCCCACACTTGATTGATGATCCGCGTAATGACCCCAGGAAACTATTTCCTTCGTATTTCCTCCACTCAATAAAACATCGAATATGCTTATTTATGTGGCGGTGTCAGTTTATTTGGAGTTTTGTCAATGCGGCCTGTAGTGCCGACTACACTCCAAAGACCGTCATTTGTCAAGATTATGGCTGTTCGGGGATTGAGATATGAAAAGCGGTTATTGTTTTGAATATTTCCCTTTTATGTATTATACAATATTATGTAGGCTTACGATGGTCGATGATATAGGAATATATGTAGTTACTGTATTGAATGAACGACTACTCAAATATTAATACACTTCCAATGTTATAACTTAATCAAAACAAACATCAATTCGCCGCTCACGAGTTAATTTAACGTAGACTCCATTAGGAAGTAAGTAAAGTATGTTTTGACCTTTCGGCGGCGGTCATGCGACCTTATAGATGAGTTGGCACAATTAGCACGTACAAAACTCGTCAGTCACGGCTTGGCGCCGAGTGGCAATTACGGTATTTCATCCTCAATAAATGTGCACTCAGGCGCCGCTAACGTTGGAGAAAGCTCCCCGTCGCCTATAAAGCTAATGTGGACATATAAAGATTTAAATGACGCCTGTGGACGCGAACGCCAGGGAACCCGGCGATGTGGTCACCTCGTATACCCTCATATTCACCGACGTACAAACATCCCAAGACGACGATATTACAGTACACAAATTAGAAGGGTGTGCGTTAAATACACACTTGAGAGAGAAAAAACAAATCCACTCTCACATAAATACATACACGCGTGTATAAATACACCGAGCAGTCGACATGAATGACCTTCGACGTTTTCAGTAAACAACCTTTTATACACTGTATTTTGTGCCCTCCGTTCACAAAAAAACTCTTGAACCCTTTCCAAATAGAAACTTATATTGCAAAAACTTTAACAAATAAACTTCAGGAAATACTTTCATCCGACACTTTCGAGAGCCATCATGACTCTACGTTAGTGTCAAGGGGGGAAAAGGAAAACATTTTCCAATATTTACCTCATTATGTAGAGGTATAGTCTAAATAACGAAAGTCGTATAGCGTGTGAGCAAACATTTTGGCGATTAATCTGGGAATACTGTGCTATATCGGGGTGCTGGAGTCGGCACATTTATTTTATGTGCCGGCAATGTTACATACGCCATAAAAGTCGTTAGGACGAGCGTAACGTCTCGCCGTCGTCTTGCCCGGTTTAATTATACCTAGATAATGCGGCGCCGACTGTGCCCTGCCGCCCCATATCGTGCCGCGTCGTGCCGAACCGTGCCGCGCGACATTAACGTAACACGATGCAATAACACAGTGCCACTCTTCCTAATGTACCCGGTCGTGCACAATAATTCCCTATATTACCCACATTCGCAACATAAAAGGGCAATGTAAACGGAACAAAGTTTCGTCTTACATCGTAAATCATTGCGGTTAATAATTTCACTCTGTTTAGAAAATTGATTTATAGTACATATTTACTGGCTTTTAAGGCTTTAGTAAATGAAATACGCACAGTCTACGCGAACGTTGTTTACGAATGAGCTACTCGGGAAACACGCGCTTTAGACCAGACACCTTTAGACCTTGAAGTTTCAGCTAGAGCAATTTTCCTCATGTTTTTCCTTATTTGAATTCGGTTTCATATACGTGGCTAAAACCAATTTTTTAACCGACTGGGCGACGCAAAGGAGGATAATTTGTTTTTTATTTAACCTTGTGCGTCTAATGGGACTCTTGCTGACCTTAGCAAAACTACCTTTTTGCGGCTTGAGACACCATTCAAATATTTTTTCGCACCAACAACGGTCAGATTGTTACTTCCTCGCGATGTTATTGTAGTCTCTCTCTTTGTTCTACGCGCTCGTAGCACTCTCGTAGCACTTGCTACGCTTTTCACGGAAACAGATTGTTTTGGTCGTTTCATTGCCGGAGACCTCAAGCGTAAGGAAAAGTTTTGTTCGTTTGGAAATATCTTTATAGTTATTTGTTTCTTTTTGTTTATAGTTCCTAAAAAAATATTTGTTGAAAAATGTGACTTTGGTAAGATTAGGCTCATTTAAAGTGGCATGAACCGAAAATAACAAAGCCACATAAATGTCTGAAAGTAACAAGTTATATTTCGTGTTTCTTGGACGGTCTCTAGACGGGTGTGTGTCGAGTCGCGCCACGTTGAAGGTAGGGGTCGGGCACAGGGCACAGATGGAGATTTATCACGCCCGCCGGAGCCGAGACTACAAGTTCGCGCATTAAACGAGTCCGGGACATTAGCCGCCTGCAAGATGCCGCTCGAGATCATAATTAAGTGCCGCCCAATTTATCGGTGCGACCCGAGCCCGAAAACTCCTCTTAAACTTCCCTTATCGTACGTAGTAAAGGCTCTTTATTTTGTAGTTAGTTCGCTCCGCGTTTATCGCCTTTTATCTCTTCTTCGGTTGTGATTTTGTTTGCTGCGACATTTCTATAAATAAATAGGTACTCCAAGCAGGATGCGATTGAAAAAAAATAGCATTTCCATTTTCTCTGAGCATTAGTTATCCCTACTTATCTTCCTTCAATAATAAGCTCTTGTGTGTCTAGGAGTAAGATCGTAGCTGTTTATAATAACAACGAATTTGCATTATCCAGTAATTAGAGCCAGACCTATAGGATATTATGTAGACAGAAAACAGACTGCTATTTACCAACATTAAATGCTGAATGGCTGTAATTTAAAATTTTATACTTCATTTTTTTCTGTTATTCAGTAGCTGTAATTGCATCACATATTTGCCTTTTCAATCATTCAGTGACAATTAAAATTGTTATAATTTCTGTACCAGTTGTAGCATTTGTGTAAACAGTAGCATGCGAGTTCAATTGCGAAGACAGTAACCGAAACCGAGTCGCTAATGCTAATGTAAACGAGGCATGACATCGGTTGGCATGGCAACTCGTCAACTTCGATCACATAATGGTCGCCTATTTTTCTAGGTTACCTGATTACTTTGTACAAGTTTTCCTATCCAATAAGTATTCAGTTTCTATATAATATTTTCAATAAACTATGATGAAATGTGTATTCTTTGTTGCTTTTCACAACTGTAATGTTTCAATTAATTAAAAAAACTATAATAATACCTATAGTCTACGGTTTTAATTAGTGGCAAAGGAGCTTGTGTCGAACGCTTGCATCCGAACACATTACTAAATTATAACTTTAATTATATCTGATGAATCTGCCATTCTATCTAAAATAATTAACGCAGTGTTTCTTAATTAGTTTATACCTAATTAAATTTCCGGCAATTACACATGCATTGCGAGATAATTGTTTCAAAATGTTTAGAAGTACTTAAATCAATCATTAGCAGAACAATTAATCTCATTACCAAACAAAAATAAACACTTGTTAAAAGCCTTGATCTAAAAACAAAACCACACAGAAATGAATGTGGAAAGGCAAGCTGAACTCGCAAAATAAGCTGCATAGTAGTAGATACAAGATAGACACTAACTATCCTATTCGCCGACGCCAAGGTTTTGTGAAAAGAACCCGATATCGTTCAACGTTTTCTATTAACTTCAGTACAAAAGCAGAGAAAATACCGTTACGGAAACGTCCTAGAAACCTTTGTTGTGTTACAACTATTGTTGTCTGTAACTATTACAGATAACCGATGTTGAAAGTCAAAAATCTTCTTGTATTTAACTAGTTCCATTGTGTCGCTCGCATTTTGTAATTAGTTTTAACACGATCTCTGTTTAGAATGTCTAGATGTGGAAGCATCAGATGACCTAATTATCATTGAGAGGTTAGACTGAGACTAGTCTAAGCCTGCTTCTAGGCGGTAACGAAGGTTGCTTAATTTAGCCGTGCGGATCGGACCGGTGAAATCCGGAATCCGGGCGAGTGTTAACCCCCTGAATAAGCAAGAAAGTCAAAGAGAGTACCGGTACTTGGAATCACGCGCTCCGTCTAGCTGCTTAGACTAATTACTGCAGCAGCAGGGTTAAACTGGTTAGTCGGTGCGAGGCGGCGGGCCGGGTAGCTCCGTATCGTCGTGTCGCATCAACTTGCGCCGCTTAGTTCACTAGATTGCACGTGAAACACGTGCACACGGTCCGCCTGTTTACCTACCTTGCACTGAAACTCTGAGTCATTCGTTACAAATGCTCACTATCACTACGTTGCTGTTACACATAATACACCTGAAATGTATTTTGTTTTCTTTGTCACAGAAACAGTAATGGACTCGGCAAATGTAGCTATTAGAAAGAAAAAGTAAACCAGACCAGATTAGCGGAGGCGGTAGACGGTCGTCTTTAGGAATTGGCACATTTATTAATACGACGATGACGTCTCTTGTTTATTATTTGAGTTCTTTTGGTTAGCCGGGTCAAGAATATTAGAATAATCATTTGCTTTGTTCATCAGTTTCAGTTCTATAAATAAGCGTGTTCATTTATGTTATGCATAATTTAGCGCTTTTTAGTTTTGGTTACTTCCTCATCTAGCGAGTCATTCTTGTGGTTCTTTAAAACTGTTTCTAATGCAGATATTACGACTTTCCGTCGGCTAATAACATCTCAAAAACTTGGCACTGACGGCAAACTGAAACACAAAACCTCTCAGCGAGCGCTAAAGGCATTCCTCACGAAAGCGTTCACTGACCTGATGTTTTTTCACCCCACGCCACGTTAGTAAAACTGGCAATTTACGCGAGCCTATAAGTAACAAGATTCATTAAGGCTGTTACAAAGTGGCGCGGGCGTTCTTAAAGCGAATGGCCCTCGAGCTTGCAGCGTTCATAATGGCCGTACGAGCCGGCCGAGGTGCCGCGCGCAATTTAATGAAACACCTGGAGAGGTCGCGCCTGCTTCCGTTGCATTAATCTCGCACTCCGTGGTCCCCGCGGCCGGCGCCGGCTCCAACACCCGACCGACACCTACGACACTACCCTTTTTTTTTTTTTTTTTTTTTGGGATGGGAAATCATCAAATGACTCCTCCCGCTCTGGGTGGAGCGGAAGGGAGTGTCAGACTCTTACTGACTAAAACCCACCCATGTTCCTTCCTTCGCCCTTTATGTTCCGGGGCAGCGGTAACCCTTTCGGACAATGCCGCTGCCCCGGCAGGCTTCGGCCCTGAGGGGCCCCTCGTTATGCTGACATCTCTTTGAGGCGCGCGTGGAACACTTACGCGCCGTCCGGCACGGGCCTGGTCCTGATCGGGCGGTGAGCTACCCATTGCTCTCCGCCCGCAGGCCCGCGCCTACGGTGGCCGGTAGTCGTCTCTCGACTCCCGACGCCCGGGGCGTCTCCCGCGGCGGCTTGGACGGGAGGCTCTCTCCCTCATCCGTCCCGCCACCTCCTTCGCTAGCATGACTGCTTCGCAGAAGGAGGCGACTGCCTCCCACTCCCTCTCGCTCCGGACCATGGCTTGCACCAGGTCCGGGCGCGAGAGGCCGCCGCCGCTGCCGATCGCCTCCACGAGGACACGGCGGTGCTCCGCCCAAGCGGGGCAGACCTCCACCGTGTGCTCCACCGTGTCCTCTGGGCGATCCTGGCAATGGTGACACCCGGGCGTTTCCTCCCGCCTGATCATGTGCAGGAACCTCCCGAAACTTCCGTGTCCGGTGAGGACCTGCGTCAGGCGGTAGGTGAGGGCGCCGTGGCGCCTCTCTAGCCACTCCTCAAAGAGGGGTCTTATCGCCGCTATCGCGGCGTGCCCTGCGCTGGGTTGCGACAGTCGCTCTTTCCATGTCGCCATGAGATCGAGCCGGAGGTCCGTCCGCTCCGCAGCAATTTGCCGCGGGAGCGGGCTTTCCCCCCGGCGTAGTGCCTCCGCGCGCCACTCATACAGGCGCGCGAGGACTATCGCCTCCAGATCCCATGGCGGCAGTCCGGCAAGGAGGCTTGCCGCCTCGCGCGAGATCGTGCGGTAGCCCCGGATTAGCCTTACGGCTACCACCTTCTGGGGCGCGTTCAGGTAGTGGGCGGCTCGCCGCCGCAGTGAACGCGCCCACACCGGGGCCCCGTATATGGCCATGGACCGCACGACCCCCGCGTAAAGCCTCCGGCAGGAGGCGTTTGGCCCCCCCAGGTTGGGCAAGAGCCGCTTGAAGGCGGCCCCAGCCCACGACACTACCCTTTACTTAACATTTATTTCCTAACATCTGATTGCAGAATTTTGTTTGCATACCTAACTTTTATGACAGTACGGAGCCCTAAGCTTCGACATTACCGTTTAAAAGTGGCCAACTAATATTAAAGCCGGGATAAACAAGGAGTGACCGTGCGGCGGGCGCTCGCCGGCGGCAAAGGCAAAAGTGGCCGAGATAACTCCGTGCACGAATGCATATTTTAACGTTAAGCTACGGCACCGCCATGCAAACTTGTTGGGAACTTCACCGGACTGAATAATTCTTACTTTAAGGCTTCTAGAAAGTTTTTTTTTTTCGTCGAGGGACGGCTACTCGACGTCTACATATAACCGTACCTAATAATTAAATAAGCATGAGTGCTAATTACATTATCTCACTACTAACGGCTAGCTCGAAGTTTATTTTAAAAGGATGAAAGCGAAACTGTTTAAAATTAAAAAGTGAGTGTTGTACAATCCGCCCAAAGTAATTAGCTCCTGTAAAGACTTAAATAACAAAAAGTTTAGTGCTAAATTATCTTCTTGAGAATAACTTTTTCGGGTGGTATAATTTCAGCCCGTTATGGATTAAGTAACGGAGCCATTTTTAAAATAACACTACAGTGGTTGATACGTAATTGCTGTTACAGATGTAGGGAAAGACTTAATGATATTACAGCTTCACAGTGTCGAGACAAGAATATCGGCACCAATGCGTGGTAATTCCTTATTTGCTATTCGAATGACTAAGATGGATTTAAATTCTAATCAACATAAATGTGTGATTATTCGAAGTCAATTAGATAGTGGCTAATTATTTCGTCTGGTAGGCGTGTTCGATGTTACGTCAGCTATACGCGGGCGGCGCCGCCCAGAGGCCGCGATAAAAAATACTGCGCTCGGCGCCAAGCGTAAACACGCGCCCCTCTCGCATGACGCCTCATTAGCCACTCCCCTGTGCCTCTATAAATCATTTTAAATTCAAATTCTACTTACTTTCAGAATTGACTTTGCTTACCTAATTCCCTTCCCGACCACAAAATTTTGCAAATTAGATTTCACCTTTCCCTCCCTGGCTTGTCGAAAAAATTATATGCGGCATCCGGCGCCGGAACTTAGTCTGCTCGTGATCGTGTTACCTACCACTTTCAGTTGATTCAAGCCTAAGGACCTTTTAATAACCTCTTCCCTTCGGGACATCCGAAAGTTACATTATACAATATTATTCTACTTATTCAACATACCAACAAAACGCACAAAGTGTTGAAAGTGTTTCTTCATACCGGCTCTGTCCGAACAGAAAAATATACTTATTTGTTGGCGAATTTTCATATGATCTCCTTTTTGATGTAAAACGACTGTAGAAGTACGAGAAGGATAGTTCTGTTTAAATCCTGGAAAAAGACTGAACAGACTCTTGACTGACTGCCTCATAGCGCTAGGCATCCTTGAAAAGGTAAAATCCGTTATCATATCGTTCTGACTTTTATATAACCTGAATACAATAAAGTTAAAAGTGTCAACGTAGAAGTTTAAAACGGCTTGTGAATGTTAAACCTCCAGCAATATGTGTGGGCCACGTGTCGCGTGCGCTTGCTGCCTACTCGATGCAGGAGTTGGCAAGTCTCATCGGCCGGTTCTATTTCCGTCTGTCCCCAAATATTTCTGGCACCCACTTACGTGCGTACAAGTGGAGTCCGAGCCGTTTCGCGACGGGAGCGTGTCATTCATCGGCTCGTTACCTCATTGTTTTCCTCGTGTGTCGATTTATCCCGACGCGTGTCCGCTCGCCCAATAGTAAAATAGACGAGTCGAGATCGGCTCGTGCGTACGCCTGACCACGCATCGCCGCGCGTCGACGCCGTGTCACCGATACATCAATCGTGATCGAACGTTCTAATCGATTAACGACCGCACGCCTCGTCTGACGGGCGCATTCTTCATGTCCTGTTGGCTGATTGCTGTTTTGATTAAGACATTTGCATTGAACTGCACACTAATACGTACAATGAAACGACTGAATGGCTCTTTGCTTCGTTGCATTGATGTGCCTGACCTTTTGTAAAATTGTATTACTATTATTGAAAATAGTATTGTGAAATGTTTTTCTTTGATTATAAACATACCTGTTTAGATTCCAGTCCTCGGAATTGTCAGTTGGCAAACACACATCATAGTCCCAGCCAATGAGGTCATTCATAACTTCCCTAATGAGCGAGGTCGGCAAACTGAGATTCAGATTATCCAGTAATAAACTCTTGATACAGTTTCCGGGCTTGAAAATGGAAGAGGTGGCATTTGGCAGCGGCTGCCGCGATGGAGTAACAAGGTGTGGCGCGTGCCGACTGCCGGCGGACGCCGTTACTTTCGAGGGTTGTTCGTTATACACGTCATAGTTCCCGAGAGCACTCCGCCGCCTTACTGCTCTCACCTTAACGAGACACGAGCGTCTCGCTTCATTGATGTCGTTTTCGCTTTAATCGGACACCAGTGCCAAGTCACAATGAGGTATATTCGTCTCTAAATTCGTGTCGTTTGGGTTCGGTTCTCGGCACAGTCGGTACATTCCTTTCCCCTCGAACGTTGTTTCTTTATCTCCAGGAAGGAA
This sequence comes from Apamea monoglypha, assembly GCA_911387795.2. NCBI lineage: Eukaryota > Metazoa > Arthropoda > Insecta > Lepidoptera > Noctuidae > Apamea > Apamea monoglypha. The sequence goes on from OU426921.1 coordinate 12,457,690, forward strand.
GGCAGTGATGAAACTGACTTTCGGCTAACCCCTTATTGTATTGCAAGTGCGCATTGTTGTGTTATAAAGGACACGGCGAGGGTAGCGCGCTCGGTTTGCTCCTCCACTATCACACAAAAATGTTATTAGTTTTGGGCGGTTATTGCCCACCCTGCGCTCGTTCGACCCTCCCGTTGCCCTTCCCGAACAAATAGGCCATATTGAAAGTTTTTGTTTAATTTTTTGGGCTTCATGTAAACATGTCTCGAGTTACGTTACGTCTTATACGCTTATTTATTCTCTTTTAGATAGCTAGATTTTTTGGGATAAAAAGTCATTTCACAAACAAGGCAAAAGCGTAAAATAAAACTTCGTGAATGAACAAAGGGGATGTTAAACGAACAAATGTAGAGGCGTAGTGATCGAAGAGCAATTAATGTGTCGTAATGCGTTTGGCGGGCGAGCGTGGCGCGGTCATCCGTCTGAGGCGGCCGGCCATTTGTATCCGCGCGGGCATCCGTCACGCTAATCGCCGCGCCGATACACCTGCAGCTGCTTGCACTCGCCGATACTCGCATAAATAATACCAACATTAAACGTATTGATAGCCCTTCAATTTAGGCACTACATATCAAAACACATCAAGAGTCAATAGAATACATTAATCATTACTCACAATCATCCACAAAAACATTAAACTAAACTCGCCCAATACAAACACAGCTGAATGCTTCCAACAATAAACTTATCTAACGCTTCACAAACTATGGCAGCTAATAAATAGAAGTTTGATAAACCCAACAGAGTTATCATAGTAATGATGAAACGTGATCACCCATTCAAGTTTCACAAACGGGTTGGTTCGAATCGAAACTCGGCTAAAGTAGACGGCACGGAGTAACAGGAAATAATAACTTTATCCAGAGCTTAAACTGTGAGAGGACCGTCCAACTAACATTATGCCTGCCAGTAACAAGTTAATCTAAATGCAGCCGACTGCTTCCACTAGCTAGTTGTAGCACGCATCGCCGAAGTTTAATAACTGAGAAAATTCGGAACATGTCTGCATCTGATTCAGCTGTAGCCAAAGATTCACACTTCGCGATGTTTGCCGATAGATATACATTAATATACAGACGTATATATCCAGACTTCGTCTGCACAGGCAACTGGAGTGATATCATCGGGCATGCTTTAGAAAAGTTACTCAGTAAATCACTTCAAAGCTGTTCCGCGGACATTATCAGCAAGGGAGTCCCCTAGTGGAGTACTGAATATTCAGATGGCGTTTGTTTGTATACGTATTTCTTTGAAACTGCGATAAGCGCTTTTCCGTTTTTTCACTGAATAAAATATGGCGCAGGAGGCTCGGCGTGCGACGATAAAACGTCCGCGAAGCTCTTCCCGTCACGTAGTGCGACAGTTAATTACACGGATGTAAATAAATCATCATAGACGGGTGCGGCGGAGGGCTTCGATTCCGAAAGGCAATTATCTCGCGCCTCATTGACGTCGAAAATGAGCGGAGCGAGGAGCGCGGCCGCCCCCGACACGCCTCAGAAATATTTGACACCGCCTAAGACTCGGTTATAAGGAAAAATCGAGTGGAGGATTTCTGGTGGCTACGTGCCCGGCTCACGGCAATTGTGATGCATGGAGGGATTTCCGCACATTCGGCCGATATTGAGCCGAAACCGCGGTCGCCCGCCGCCCCGCTACACATATTGCTTATCGGAATGATATCGAATGAGGTCCGCCATTTTCGTCTATTCTCAAAGCCCAGAAATGTCGGTTACCTGCGGCGTACAGCTCTCATATCTATTGCATTTTTCACTTACGTGCCATAATGGCGTCGTCGTCGCCCTCGAATATGAACGTAACCAAACATTACGATACAGATACATATCTATGGGGCGAGGAACCTTAATATATACCATTATTTATAAGTTAGCCGTATATGAATGTGTTGTTAAAGTTTTCCGCATGCTGACGTAAATATTTGTCAATTCCAGGGTCGGTGTAACCGCGAGAAACCACCTTGCAAGTACTTCCATCCACCGCAACATCTAAAGGATCAGTTGCTAATCAACGGGAGGAATCACCTAGCACTCAAGAACGCACTCATGCAGCAGATGGGCCTGACGCCCGGCCAGGTGCTCCCTGGCCAAGTCCCAGCTGTGGTGAGTCACCCAAGCTACGCTCCCTCCTACTACCGAAGCTTCGAGCGATCGGACCTCCACACTAATGTAGGTATTCAGTATGCACGCAACACGCAGCTTTCGGTGTTACTCGCTACTCATTTTTATTATTATTATTATATAAGCGTTCTTATTATTGAAACACGTAGACTTATAACGTATCGAGTTTAAGTTGTGCCTCGCAAATATGTCCCTAACTAGTTAGATAAATACCAAATAATAAGTTTATGTAAGAAAATATTTTCATCAGTAAGTAAATTAACTCGATTCCCTCGTGAAGTTTTCTTGGAAACTTAACCATGTGCACGTTGAAAGTTAATGGTAATTTACTTTCTTGAAGGCGGCACAGCCGTTCCTGCAACTAGTTCCGCGCTTTAATTTAAAGTTTCGCTTCGAGTGCGTGAACCTGCTAAACTGACACAAGTAATATGTGTATTTATTTTAGAATATAGATGGTCTACTAATTTTCAGGCACAACTTAAACTTTGCCGCAAAGGCCGATCGCTCCCCACTGCTTGAGCATGTTTGTACGAATCGTTCCTTAAGTGGCATGAGTATTCTCCAAACTTACTCACATGTGAATGATCTGGGTATAAGCGGTAATGCAAATTAAATCACCGGACATCGTCCTCCTCACTGTTCACACTGTCGCTAACTACGCGGCCCGACACACTCCTCGACCTTCCTCTTCGCACCGCCTCGGCGCCCTGCGCTTACCGCATCTATACTAAGTAGTTTTCGGGTTTACCTGTCGCATCTAGAAGGCAGAGATCACAAAGTCACGCCGATACGAAGGAGCCGTGAGTCGGTGCGAGGAGTGATGTGGAGGCGGTTTGGCGGTGGCGCGGGCGCAGACCTGGCCTCGCACGATGAGTAGCGTGTTTGTGTGGTTTTGTGTCGAGGTGGGCGGCGTGGGCGGCGCGGGCGCGGCAGCCAGCCATCTCGCTGCGCTGGACCCGATCAGTCTGGCGCTGCTCGCCCCGCAGGTAATAGCCGCCGCCGCCGAGCGCGACGACACCACCGGCCCCCTCGCATCCTGCGCCTTCCAAACACTTGATAGGCACTCCTTCAGCACCGTAATGCACTCTTAACCAAGGAATGTAACCCCTAATTTACCCCCTTCTGGTATATCCCCTCCTTTTGTCTTCTTCTGGTGGCCGGTGGGTAGCTAGACTGGATAAACCGTATGCTTTGTTTTTAATATTTCTATTCGTCTCTATGATTGCATGTGATTGCTTGTTTGGCTAACATTTTTTTGAATATTAACTTTTGACTTTTGATGTTTGTAGATGTAATGCTTTTGTAAATAATAAGTGTTGTATTCGAAGCAAGCATAAAGTGGGCTTATAAGATGCGTTCAATAAGTTATAAGAGATTGCGTATTTTGATAATAAGAAACTAACATCGTTGCTAACGAATGAGTAAATGTACAAGTATACTGAGTGTTAGTGTTGGTGTGGTGTGCAGGCGACGTCGCCGTACCTGTCGGGCGTGCCCGGCGTGGGCTCCACGTACGCGCAGTACTACGCCCCGCAACTGGTGCCGGCCGTGCTGGGCCACGACCCCTCCGCCGCCGCTGCCTCGCCACTCGGCGTCATGCAGCAGCCTGTGCTGCAGCAGAAACTGCCGCGCACTGACCGCTTAGAGGTAAGCATGAAATTCGATACACTATTAACTCTCTTACCGTCTACACTCGAGTAGTGCTTCCCCATGTTGCCACTTAATTATGCCGGGGACCGACCCATATTTAATTACTGCAGTTAATAATCCTGTCGATCTGAGGCACAATTGTTTTAAATCTGAAACTGTAGGAGTAAACTGTGGAGTGATTATTAAGTGCATCAAATTAAAACTATGTCGGTCCCCGTAGCAAAATTTGGGCCGATATGCCGTATGCCCGTCCCCGTGTGTCTGTGGCGCGCGGGCGCACTGGCCCGGTGCGCCTGCGTTTGCTTCGCGAGCAGCACTCGCTTTCTCCCTCTGGTGAAGGACCTACACTGTTGGCACAAACTCGGCTATGTTGCGCACGCTCATATCTGCCAAATAGGTGAATTAGACGAGCTATCGTTTACCACCGGCTAATAATTGTCGATTTGCGCTTACAGTGTAGAAGTGCCGAACGCTTCACATTCGTAAATCAATTACTTTAGGGAAGAATTAGTCATTATGAAAACATTTCCCGAATAAATTAATTTGAAGATGCGACGGATGCGTAAATCGTTAGATTAGAAAAGTATAAGGTAGTATCCCGATTAGAATAACCAATCACAAAGCGGCGTCCGGTCGAGGTCAATGATACAAGTCAATTGTATAATGTGACAAAACAAAGTAAATAATGTCACACAGACCTTCGTTCACGCGCTTCCCTATCTGAATCTAAATTCGCGGTCGCGTCTTACTAAAAATAAATGAATAACAAACACACGTGACGCATTGCAACGCGCACTGCATCGCGTAGTGTATGTCGGCGGCGCGCAGGCGTGAGAGTAGGCAGAGGGTAGAAGAGCGCGACGCGCGAGCGGCGGACATGCTGGTGTGTGGTGGTGCAGGTGTGCCGGGAGTTCCAGCGCGGCGCGTGCAAGCGCGCCGAGTCCGAGTGTCGCTTCGCGCACCCGCCGCCGCCCGTGGCCGCGCACGACGACGGCTGTGTCACGGTGTGCATGGACGCCGTCAAGGGCCGCTGCGTCCGCGACCCCTGCCGCTATTTCCACCCTCCCCTGCACCTGCAGGCGCACCTTAAGGCGCAGGCGCGCGGCGCGGTACGCCACCAGGCTGCACGCTCTCGCCTCGCTCGCTCGCGCTCGCTTCTGTTCTTCCGCTTGGTCTCGCTCGCCGCGACGCCGCTTACGTTCGCAGAGCTTGTTCTGTTCAGTTCGCGCCGGCTCGCGCCACGCTTCCGTCGCACTCACGCTTAACTTTTATTTTATTTTTATCTATCGCATAATATCACCTTACGCCGAGCTTTAGGTGTATTCTGTGCATCTACTACATCGTTATTGTTTCTGTCCCGTCCTGCGACGCTTCGCTTCACGTAGACGGCCGCCGCAGCCCAGCAGCCGACAGCGAGCGCGACTTCGGAGCCGGGCAAGAAACGGCCGGCGCCCACCGAGCTCGAGCCGCCACCGGTACAACGCCAGCTTTGCACGCTTCTCCTCCGCTCCCCCTCCCGCCCGCACGATCCCTCCGCGCGCCTCTCCCTCCCGCAGCGGGCGCGGCGGCGCGGCGCCAGGGCTCACCCCCGCCCCTCGCGCCCCGCCGCCGCCCGCCCGCAGTGAGCCCTCCGCCCGGAGCCCTCCGTTCAACCGTCTGTTTCTCGTTTCAGATGGACATGAAAAGCGTCGGATCCTTCTACTACGATAACTTCGTAAGTATCTTTAGTATAACTGTGGCGCTTCTCTCGCGTCCGCCACTGTCCGACGTGCCACTCATGCCGTACTCTACTTTCCGCAGGCCTTCCCCGGCGTGGTGCCGTACAAGCGACCCGCCGCCGACAAAGCGGGCGTGCCCGTGTACCAGCCGGCGACGACCTACCAGCAGCTGATGCAGCTCCAGCAGCCGTTCGTGCCCGTATCATGTGAGTACCCCGCGCCCGCCACGTCCGCCCCGCCGACCGTGAGCGTGCCGTCCGGTGCGTCCGCGCAGCCGCCGTCCGCGTCCGCGCCCGCTCCCGCCTCGTCCGCGCCGCAGCCGCCGCCCGCACCCGCGCCCGCGCCGCCGCCCTCGCCGCCCGCGGGCGACCCGGGCACGCCCGACCCGGCCGCCATGGCCAAGGAAGTGGCGCAGAAGAACTACGTGGCTGCGCTCGCTTTCGCGGCGCAGCACTCGGCCATGGCGCAGGCGGCGGCCGCCTACACGCAGCAGGCGCTGAAGGCGCGCGCCGGCATGCAGCACCACGCCGGCCTCATGCGCGCGCCGCACATGATGATGCCGCGCGGCTGGCCGGCGCCGCCCATGCCCGTGCCCTACTACCAGCAGCCGTTCATGTACGCGGTGCCGCCGCCCACGCCGCCCACGGCTGCGGCGGCGGCGGCGGCGGCGGCTGCGGCGGCGGTGAACCCCTACAAAAAGATGAAGACGACATAGACAGCGACACGCGCGGTCGGCGGGGCGCGGGACGCGGGGTCTCCGCGTAGAGACTCGTACGTGTGCGGCCGAGTGTCCCGCCCCGGCCTGTCGGGGCGGCTAGCGCTAGGCGTGTTGTCACATTTGTATTGTATTATTGTAAGGACGAAGCGAGCGGCGTCGCCCTCGCGGATGTCTCGGTAGTTTTACGCTATATATATATACTACTGTATCTCTACTCACTTACCGTTATTACCCTATGCGTGTATATTTCTCGTATCTACGATCCCGGTAATAATAACGCTTGAGATGCATGACTGTACGTTTTTTTATTACCTCTTGTCGATCGTCGTTTATCGTGAGTACCTATCGTCGTACTGAGAGTTGAGCGCTTGGTCCGTCGATCCCGCTACGTACACGCTTGTTCTCGAAGGAGCTCCGCACGGGTGCGCTTTGGCCGATGTGTCGCTCCCGTACCTACTAGTGGTTACCGGCTTGCAGCAGCAGGCCCGCACCTAACACAGCCGCCTTCTAATTTTCGCATGGAATAGAATCCACCACCCCTATACGTTTGGCTCATCAGGTATTATTCTCATTATTCTAGTGGCTCCCGTGTGCGCTAAGTGTGCCGGCGTGTTCATCAGTAGTGGCGCGGGAGTGACGGGCGTCACTCCCGCAGGTTTCTTTCGGTCGCACTTCCTTCTATTTATTTTAAACGCTTTCTGTTACATGCCTTCCGAATGACGCTTCGGCTGCGTCCGCATTGCAATCTTTTGTCGCTTTTTGTGTCGGGACGGAAAGGCTGTGCGCCCCCCAACGCGCCTTACGTGGTGTACACCGACGAGCGCGGACAGGTAACGTGTGCCGCGTGCCGCACCGCGCCTGCCGCACCGCACTGCCGCACCGCACCGCACCGCGGCGCCTCACCGCATGTCGCTTACGTTACCGCCAGTCTATGCAGTCGTAGAGACCAGCCCTCCCGCTCCGCGACACATGATTTGTTGATGTAATGCACATGCTGAGATACCACAGTTTAGTAAAAAAACAATATGACGAAGTGGTACAAACATAATCAAATTGTACCACGACCAAATCGACTACTACCCAGTTATAGTATTTAATGCCAGAAGGCACATATTCCAGTGACAAGCAGACTTGATCCCTATCAACTCCGCTAATTGTTCGTTGATTGTTAATTAGCAGCGAACGTTTTTATGTAATGTTGTATTTACTAATCTGTGGTGTCTCCACGTTCAGTAAACAGCGAAACAAGTGCCGTGCGATGTGGGCTTAACGTTAACACATTAATTATTAGATTAGTCGCAAAGAGCAGTCCTCTTGTTTTACGGCACTGTACCCGCGCTCCCCGACTCCCCGCCTCCCCGCCCCCGGCTGGTCCGGCTCACGACCACTCGCCTCGCTCTAACCAGTACGCTATCGAACGCATCACCTCCTACACCTCTGCGACTACCGCTTATTTTGTTCTGTTCAGAAGCTCGAAGTCGATAAATTGATCATTACCTACTGTTTTGAATGAAAATCCTGCTAAGAAATCTGTTGTTGTTGTAATTGTGTGTTATAGTAAAATGTATTGGCCTAACTTTATTTAGTAATGATTAAACGAAAATATACATTTTTTCATACAGATATGAATGTTTGATATCCTTGTTACACAAGCCTATACCATCATCTCTGGTTGATTGATCAAAAAGTAAAGAAGTAAATCTACCAACTTTGGACTCCGCATAGAACTTCAGAGCTTGCTTCTTCACTCGGCTTCTGTAGACGTACCTATTTAGTTTTAGTTTGTGACGCTTCTCGCGGGCTTAGTAGGCAGACAGACGCTTGTTAACAATGAGCAAAGAACAGACCAACACGATCACCACTAAAGCGGGCCATTCACAACAGCGGGACAAGGTGCGCTTGGTGAATTCAGCTTTCCTAATAAACCTGACTACACGCATCGAAGGAAGCCAATATGGAATACGACTAATTGTTCACATCATACTATGCTCTGACAGTACTTCCTTTCCTGCTGATACAGGTGGCAGGCAGGACACTATCTATTCGATGAACTGTTAGATATACCGGCACCGCGGTACAGTGGAGGTACGAGGACGGCCCCGGCGCTGGCCGACTGGTGGCATCGCTTGTCAGCCGACTCATGATCTATCTATGTCATCATCACACCATCTAGTCATTGTGCTGTAACTGTATCGATTATATTGTAATGAACAGTTGATGCTACAACTTCCTTGTTGATGATTTTTAGTTTTGTATAGTGAGACATACTTGCTTTCAAATGTGGAAGAAGTCACTCTACAGTATTGCCTTGCTTACACCCGGTAAGATACAATCAGCTTACTATAATATCCTCAGTATAAGTTATTTCCTGTTTGGAGCCTATACTGAAACACACGCCGCTTGACACTCGCATGGATTGCAATTGCAATATTAACTATAAACGCTCTCTTTTCTAAATATGCTTCTAATATCTAATGAACTCGGCAGTTTCAGTACAGGCTCACTTTAATAATTGAAATTTAACGAAGCCATTTTACGAACTACTAAACAGTTGACCGTTTTAATAATATAAATTATAAACTTGCCTAATTTACTTAAGAACGTGTACATAATAAAATTAATGATTATTCAAATGCCTAGTCAACTGTTTAGTTTCCTGTGGAGTTCACCTTTTGGCCAGTCTCAACTATCAACTGCTAATAAGGGGGTTTTTTACACTCATTTGAAATGCTTTTTGTAAACAATTATTTTTTATGCGTAGTTGGTAGTTGAAGTGACGATGGTGAAAGAAGAAAACCCGAAGTGATTTGAATATGTGTTGTGAATGTAGAGAAGGGTCAATGTGCCTGAAGTAGCGTTCCTAATGTAACCGTTTGCACTCACTTCGATTTTTCTTATAATGCTTAAAATGCTTCGCCGTTGCGGCTACAATTCCTCGCTTACGACTTGTCGAGGCCTCTCTGACGCTTGTTAAAGTGTTCACGTAGATGTAATAATATACTTGGTTTTCTTTTGTTTGTCGTACAGTAACCGCACTCTCTAATGGTCATTATGTTGCAGTTTGTACTACCACTAACATGTCACGTCCAGAACTGTCATGTAAGCTAAAGGTATAAATTTAATTTGTCTATTTACATTATAACCATGCCAACCTACCGATAAGCATGACGTCCTCTGTTCCTCTACTGAGAACATCGGGAGATCTAAATTCATCACTGCCGAGCAGACACATGTCGTAACTCTCCCCACACAGCCTCTTTAGCTTTATTATAGCAACAGTTGGTATTTATGGGTACACTTTGGACGCTACAAACCTCTAGTACGCCCTCGCCCTGGTAAAAGTTGTCTAGCATCATGCTTTAGCTTTTTTGTAAAATATAGTCACGCTTAAATAAGATTGGCTGCGCAATAATGATTATACTTCAAGCGTTCTGCATGCCATTTAGATATTATATATTCATACCTATGTGCATAGCGCAGCGTACTTAACACTACTCTCTGACGGTTATGGAAGCTCGTTCACGAGAATAACTCCAGCAGTGGGCTCTTAATTTACTATTCTGTTTAATGTTGCATTCTATTATCTTGACAGTACTACAATATAAAGGTGACACACATGATATGATATCAGCGCGCACGTAAATAAAAGAATGCTTGGAAGCTCCAATCATATTGTGCAACGAATCTTGTAAAGTTCTTGTAATATTGAAGCAGCAACAAGATTTGATTTCGAGCAATTTTCGCCTTCCGTGTGTCCCGTTTTGTGTTAATTTTATGTAGCGACTGAGAAACTACACACGCATAAACTTTTTCTATATATACCAATATATATCGATCACTTGAGAACAAGCTAACACGGGTAGGGAACCTTAATTCAATACAATGTGCTAGGTTTACTGTGATGGACCATTTGTGATACTTTGCTCTTTGATATTACAAAAACTATTTCAGCGTTATTTTTCAGACGGCTGTGCAATGAGGATGATGATCAGTGTCAGATGTATGAATGTCCAATCAGTGATGAACTAGATTTTAGAATTAACACTATTAACATAACGAATTCATAAACCGTCGGTGACTTGTCTGTCCCTGTCGACTGTACACTCTTACATATTTACACAAAATCATAAATAAGAGTAGTTTGTAATTATTTTTTATCTTAAATAATTATCGACTGTTTATGAAGTAGATTATAGTTATAAGAAACATACATACAGTTGTTCCACAATGCAAATATGTGACACTTCTGGAATATATAAAAAACTTTTTTATACTATACTTACTTTGACATGTGAAAGTCGTTGAGCAAATGTGTTATACAAATGATAATTATACAAGCCTAGAAAAAAAGGCAAAATTCACTTTCTTCTGATATTTGCAAATGGAAATAGTTTGCAGAAGTTACTACAACGAAAAAGCCAACGAATAATTTGAATACTGTTCAGGTCACTCACAATTACCAAGAAATTACAAGCCTTAAATAAACAAGAAATAAATAATGTTGTGTCAAAGAGCACGAGCATTGTGGGACCATCGTTTTGTATGAATATGAAATTGAGTAACGACAATAAATACTAATGAAAACATTGTTATATTTACAGTTACTGGACACCCTCCCGGTGTGCCAAGATTTTAATCGACAAGGATGTACGAGACCTACCTGCAGATTTGTTCATATTCGTGAAGGTGAGCATACGATCTTAACTGTATATTCACTCTCTTCTACTTCGTAGTAACAAACTCTAGTCAGAACACATAATAATTGTAAACGTGTAACTAATCAATGACAACAATACGTCAAGTTTTCAGATCATGGATAGAAATGTCCCCTTTCCCCTTTCCTTGTATATCTGCATGATCACCACATTTTGTTATATTTCATAAATAGCCTAGTTTTACTATCTTGAAAGTAGAAAACTATCGTAGACTGAACTACATATAACCAATTTAGTTTAGATATTTCAGTTTTTTTTGGTACATATCTTATTACTCCTGTACCATTTTAAAACATTAGTTCAGTGATGTAGTTTTCATTAGTTTCAGTATTTGCTTGTCAATTTATATACTCTGTAGAGTTTGTACATGGACCCTATAATATGCACAGATTTTCATGTAGTATGGTCTTGACCCGTCCATAAATTAGTTGACTTTAGATTTGTGACCTTTATCAGAATGTAGCCATGTATCATCTTGCCCCCAATTGATGTGTATCTTCTACTTTTCGATCTTGAGTGTGGATGCGTCGTGCTGACGCCCTGCTGTGTGAGCATGCTAACGTTGCGCTGCGTGTGTTGCAGGGTGCGGGCTGCAGGTGGTGGGGTGTCGCGTGGTGGTGTGCCGCGACGCCGCGGCCGGCACGTGCCGCCGCGCCGCCTGCCGCTACTACCACATCCCCGTACAGCTGCCGCCGGCGCTGCGCCCCCCCTAACCTGCCCCGCCACCCGTCCACCACCGCACCCTCGCCCTCCCCCACCCCGCCCCCCTCACCCACGTCACCCTCCCATCCCCGCCCGCGCCCCGCGTTATCCATATCGATCGCGCCTCTGGCACACTCGGGAAAGGCAGGTTCGGCAAGTATCCTACTGTCGCTCCCGCGGCTGAGGTGGTGATATCTTAGTGTATCGGTTAGTGTAAGCGGCCGGGGCGGGCCGCGTGCGCACTCGCGCCGCGCCTCGCCCGGGCCTGGAGTGTGTTAGTCTTTCGGGAAAGAGTGTGTACATAAGTAGCGGGATATGATTCTCAGGCACGGTCATGCGATTGTGATATGAATAGATTTCGAGACGCCGGAGCCGTTTGAGTAATTTTATCGAGATCGTACCGAGATCGTCGAATAGTAGTTAGTGAGGTTTCAAATGTTTTATTACTATTGTATATTATTTTTTTTAAGATACGATATGAGTTCCTGTAAAGATCGGTGCGGTCGCCATCGGGCGTCGCACGAAAACTTTGTTGTATATAAGCAAGCGATGTAATGTTTATGGGTGGTGCGTCGCGCACCGTGGTCGCCGGACCTTGCGCCGGCGACTATGCCGGTGTCAAAAGTTGCATCACCCCACTCCTAACGTGAGCATTTTTGTGAGAATTATGTTACTTTTTTACGTATGTTATAATATTATTTTTTTTCTAGATGACAAGTTTTACACTAGATTAGATTAAGTGAGTCAGTAATGAAACACCAATAGTGTAGCCGCTTCTCTCCCTCGACACTGAAACTTTTGACGCCGGAGCACAATTCGCGTGTGTCGAGCGGCGCGCGCACGCGTGTCCGCGCCGCTCGTGCGACTAGTCGGTACGTCGTTCTTCCCTTACGGAGCCATCCCGTTGCACCACATCCCACGTCCCACGTCCCTCGACGCCGAGGCGTCGCCCAGTTCACACATTAGCATAGATCGCGACACTCGTAGAGTGATAGGACAGAAATTCATAATACAATGAACGTTATCGGACAATATTATAACGAAGAAGGCATACTTCCAAGCTATTTACCTAAATTCTAGGATAGAACGTCGGCTTTTATTCCAGATAGATTTTGCTAGATAATCATTCTTTTACCGGTCGATTCCCGTCTATCGATGCACAAAATATTACCGACGATCGAGTCCGATTACCTCTCGGTGAGTACAGCATAAAGAAATAGCTACCTATATTGTTTTCAACACAAACAGTATTAAAGTTTTGATCAAATTTATCTCGTATGTATGTAGAGGTGATATGCGGATAGAGAGAGAGGCGGGTGCGCGCGCGCCGAGTCGCGAGTTCCTAACACATCGCAACTGTCGCTTGTGTCACGCGCGTCGCACTCGTGAGCTTGTGGCACCTGACGCACTAGTCGCGCGTGTCGCATGTTCGAGCGAGTGCGACGCGTCACGCGGCCGGCGCGCGCGTCCCGAAGGCATGGAAGCCTAATGCCTAATATTATTCCTAGTCCATATCCTTTTTGTTGATCAGTCATGCGATTAATGTTAGAATAAATATTAATAATTTGATTTATTCCTCCCATTTAGTGGATATTTTGATAATGATATATTAATAATGAAATATTTAAGATACATAATACATATTTGATTCTAAATCCTGATAAAGTGACACTACGTTAGTAATTTAGTCGGAGGGATACTTGTGCCGTGATTATATTTTTAGGTATATATTATGAAATAATTCCTAGCGTCGGAATTAAAGAAGTGATTAATGTGTAAGCGTGTTATATTTATTGTCGTAACGTAAGTGGAATGCCATATCGATAAAAGGTGAATATCGGATGCAGAGTCAAACTCATTAGTAACTCGTTGCGTTTGCGTTTATGTTGATTGTTATTATCAGTCCCGTGCTAGTGGCTAAGGTGAACAGTTCACTTTTATCAATACGGCACTATGAGTCTTAAATATATAAGTTGTCATTTATTTTTTGTTGAAATTTATCGTTTCATGAATTATTTGTTGCCTATAATTTTTATAATCAAAATTTTATGATCTGACGCATTTATTGTAAGACAATCGATTACTTTTATAATTAATTAGTGTGATAATATTAATTATGGTATCAAATTGCCGTTATGAAATATAGAACATCGAAAGTATCCTTCCTGTTTAGAAGGGACTCGTCTGGCCCAAGGTTTCTAGTGGATTTTATATTTTTCTTTTGTTGTATTTTTAATGTTGCGTGTGTCTTACACATAATATATTTCATTTTTGTGATATTTTTAACTATAAAGTACTGTTATTATAAATCCAAATGGAATAATGATGACCTAATTAAATATTCAAGAATTTATTTGTAAATCACAAAAAAAAAATGTAAAACTGTAAATATATTGACAAAAAAATGAACTGCAACACAATAATTGATTATTATATCTCTCATCAAATACAGTGTAAGTTGTTTGAGTACCTAAAGTAATGGTATCTTATTATGTAGTATGTACCTACAATCTACTTAAAAGGTAAACCGGTCCAGTGAACAAAGTATTGATAATATTGTGAACATTTTTTTATTCACGAACAATCACAGAAAGTACATGACATTGTAATATTATTTATGAAATTACTATGTGATGTGATCTTCGGATCAATTTTGAGTACAGTATAGATAATAAACAACTGAATATGTGATCTGTGTCTTTCATTTACCCTAACCCTACATACCCCCATTACCCCAAACCCGATAATTAAGTACAGACGCCAGCACATCAAGCAACCCGAAACTGTCAAATTTTCCCAATCAACCTTGAACCTTAACGCTTTAGCAATAAAGTTGAAAATCTATTAAAGAAATTTGACAGATTGTAGTAGCTTGATGTGCTAGCGTCTGTACCTAAGCATACAAGATGGCAGAAGTTGCAGAAAACAGCTAATTCAAATTGAACCTTATGTCACGGACATAGAAGTTATAATAGCATGCAACAACCTATAAACAATGGATTCTACAATAAAACGTTCTTTATCCAGCTATAACATCCGATTACACAATAACTAGGTACCTAATATAGGTACATGATATTTCTCATACATACACGTAAACTCACTCCTTTTTTTCCAAGGTGGTAGGTAAACTACAGAACTATTATATTACAATACATGCACATCATGTATTTCTCAGAAATCAATAGATGTAGGACTCGACAAAGCTCGCGGTTGACCATTTTCAACCTCATGAATAAGAGCATAGGGTTGAAAATAGGTCAGCCGCCAACTTTGTCGAGTATAGCTACCTGCCTGACCTTTACTGATGGTATACTCATGGTATCTAAAATCTTGCCACTTGAATGATCAAAGAAATCTTTGGAGAGGCCTACATCCAGTAGCAGGCTGAAGAGGGCTGAAATTGATACAAAACTTATCTACCCATAGGTACTGAACTACACAATGTAATAACATAACACCACGCCTGTATTCCCCGAAGGGTTAGGCAGAGATCCTATAATACACCCATATTTCGCCAGTTATAAGGACCCGCGTAACAGAGCGAGTCTATTGCCATCGAGCAATAACTCAATATTGGCGCCGATTCCCTTGTTCACAAACTAAACTAAATTTAAGTTCAGTGCATCTTTTTCTTTCTATTTCATTAACAAAAGGAAAGAAGATAAATATTCGTTTAGTCCTGTCAAATTAGTCAGCGCCTGACGTAAATTGACGTATTTTTAGTAGCCATGTTTTTAATCACGTCTAAACTTGCTATGGAGTATCTAAATTTGACAGGACTAAACTAATATTTATCTACTGTCCTTTTCATAATGAAATAGAAAGAAAAGGATGCACTGAAATTAAATTTAGTTTAGTTTGTGAACACGGGAATCGGCGCCATTGAACTACAAAATCAGTTTCTACAAGAAATACAAAATATCGCAATATCTTCCCTGTGTTTACCTTATTACTTACCTACCTATGCGGAACAAACAATCTAGTAATTGTATAAATGGAGGGCATTCTTCAAAGCGACCTTGACCCCATACCTACGCGTTTCGTTACAGTGACCTAAAAAGAATTTGAGGTCACTCCACTTGAACCGAGAGCCAACTGAGGAAAAACTCGCATGTATTTGGGCTTGTACAGACGCCAGCAGGTCAACCTACCCGAAACTGTCAAATTTTCCCAATCAACCTTGAACCTTAATACTTTAGCGATAAAGTTGAAAATCTATTAAATATATTTGACGGGTTGTAGTAGCTTGATGTGCTGGCGTCTGTACATAAAACTGCGATGCGACGCGATGCGAATTCGCAACGCAAAAAGTTGCGACACGAATTGCTGCGATCTGCGATGCGATTTCGTGCGGCCAAGTCGTCTCCCTAGGTGACCATTCCCATACCATTCCTTCGACGACCGTCAACCGTACTGGACGTATTTTGAAAATTAGGTCGTGACATGGATCGTAAAAAAACTTTTTTGCAAAAAAAAAAACAACCGACTTCCAAAAGAGACACTACAAAGTGAAAAATAACTTTAATTTCGGAAGTCGGTGTCGTTGGGTTCGCATTTTCATTGTTTGCCACCGACTTCCGAAATTAAAGTTATTTTTCACTTTGTAGTGTCTCTTTTGGAAGTCGGTTGTTTTTTTTTTTGCAAGTTTTTATTTTTCACTTTTAAGTTGTAATTTTTACCAGTAATTTTGGTTTAAAAACCAAACTACTGAACCGTTTTTGATGAAATTTCTATGGGACCAATCTGAAAGTATATCCTTACAAATAAAAAAGAATTTTGCAAATCGGCTTATAAATTACGGAGTTCTGAGGTAACAAACATAAAAAAAATGCAGTCGAATTGAGAACCTCCTCCTTTTTTGAAGTCGGTTAAAAATATGAGCTGTTTCATATATTTGGGTCGAGTAGGTAATGAAGTTTTGTATGTTACAGCTGATTATTTTTTCGCGATTACGTTGTTTATCTCATGGAGAAAATTGTTCAGTTTGATGGTCTATAAACCCTTAAATATAACCACGCAGTTCTGATACAAGTTGTAGATAAAATGTATTGCCCAATAAGATTGATTATGCTCAGTATGTTGCTTTGTGGAAACTAAGTAGCCATTCCTGTGCAGAGACAGAAGTAATGAGCGTTAATCATCAGGTTTGCAAATGCTCATTGGGGATTTCAGACAGTAAAGTCCAAGTTTCAACGTAAACCGGTGATGTCTAAATTTAGAAAGAAAGTCGTGATGTTATCTTTCTTAAAGATACAATGGTACACGGTTACATCCATGGGGATGAAGGGGAAACCTAGCCGGGTTTTATACTGCAATCAAGCACATAAAAAAAGTTTTCTTTTCTAAAAAAGGGTTCAACAATATCAATAATTCCTTATAAAAAATAATTTACTAAATCAGTCGATGCCTACTCCTTACTGTTAAGGAGTTGTGCCTTCCATCATCAGTTCAGCTACATGAGATGACGATTACCATACGCAAGTACTTAAATTACTTCATAAGATTTGCGAAAAACGATGTGCGGGCCCATAAAATTTGAGGGTTGCCCTCGAGTTCTCCAGGATCCAATCATCAGATCCTGTCTTGGTGACTATGGGACCACTTCAGAAGTATCTCCTTTCGAACAAAAAAAAAATTTTGAAAATCGGTCCACAATTGGCGGAGTAAACGCGTAACAAACACACAAAAAAAAAAACATACCGTCGAATTGAGAACCTCCTCCTTTTTTGAAGTCGGTTAAAAAGAAGTGTACGCTTTTGTTATTGCTTAGGAAATACAGGCAAAATAAACAAAGATTTGGGATTCATCCATTTATTACTATTATGAACGCCGAAGGGAACTGTTTTCATCGAAAATATGAAGCTATGAAAACCGACGAAAAAAAAATTTTTGATTATCTTAGAATGAGCATATCTTCATTCGAAGAGCTTTTATGTTTATTATCATCACATCTTCAGAAACGATCGTACAAGGGGAGAGTTTTTGTTATGCCTCTGGAAATGATGGCCTCACTATCCGGTACCTAAATAAAACAATAATTCTTTAAATTAGTTTTTATTGAGAAAAGAGTTTTCCAAATACTACAATCGATAAACAACATGGGGCTAGTACAGAGAACATTTTAAATTAAAGAACACCTATTGTATCTTTACCTGTACTGACAAATAAACAATTTGAATTTGAATTTGATAAAATTTAGGAAAAATCAAAGTCTTCCGTTGAAAGTGTGCTTAATATGCTCGAGTTAGAAAAATCATTACTAGGTGAATCAATTTGATCAGAAGGCCAATTCTCGTAAAACGTTCAAAATCTAGTCGCAGTCTCATCTCAGCGACAAACAAACGTCAAAAACTTGTCAAAATGTAGGGAAATTAAAGGTATTTTTGACAGATTGAGACTGGGTCTTAAAATTACGAGAATTGCCCCTCTGGTATGTTAGATGAATGTGGAAGTATCAGTGGCGTTTGTTGAGATATTGCAAAATGTTGTGTTTGATAGCCACCCTGGTAGTTGCTATTCGGATAGTAGTAGCTATGAGGTTGATGCAATTCTGTTAAAATTTGAAGAACTCTGCTTTGAAATATTAGTGTTTTATTGTCATCTAATCTTTCAATTGATGGTAGAATACCTTTAAAAAAAGATATGTGTCTATTCTCCGGTTCCTTTAGTCTTTATAATCTCATTTTCAAAATTATTACTAACCATCTTTCTTTTCGGTGGCTGTTTTTGGTAACGTTTTTGAGATGTGCCTTCTTGATTATCTTGCTCATTTTCTGTTTCATTTATACTGCTAGTGGTCTCATTTTGTAATTTTTTTTTCAGAAATTGTAATTGTTGGTATAGTAGTATTCTTTAATATTTTTTTGATTCAGACCCTGACCTACTTGCATCTTTGAGTTTCTTTTCATATTTATTAAAGGTATCCTTAATCCCCCTCCATCTTTGTATTACTGAATTACCTGAAAAAAAAACACAAAATAAAAATATTATTTTGTTTTATTATTTATAGGAAAGCTAACATAAATAATAATAAATAAAATTAGGGCTTGATTCAGAAAGCGGTACTTCTGGACACGGCTCGCATTGTCAGGAGATTCCTCTCTCTGGAGCCCTGACCGCCGGTAGCTTGGACCCTGTTCCCGATACCGGTGGGCTACTATTTTTTATATTTTTAAATGTTTTTATATCTTTTATATTCTAATATTTAAAAATATAATTTATATGTTTACATTTAAATAAAGGAAATAAAATTATGTTTATTTATCTCCACAAATTACATTCTTAAACACGTTAAGTTGAGAGGTATTCCGACAAAATTTTGTAATTTGTGGGAGATCTGGAGTCTAAATTAAGCCTAGGCCTGTATTTTAGAACTCCAGGCCCCCATTATATCACATAGTAAAGGTTGTCAACGTGGTACAATTACAAGTGATTGATGGTGTGTGTCAGTGTATGCTTGTGTCAGGGTGTGTGTGTGTGTGTATGAGGGTGTGAGAGGGTGTGTGTGTGTGTATGCCTACATTTATTGTACATACAATATTTACATATAATATGATTAATTATGTAAATGTGCATAGAAAAATCAAATACTACATTATACGTAGAAAACTACCAAGCATTTGTCCATCTCCGAGTAGCTTCCCGCTGGTAAAAGCCATTCTAACACCGTGGAACAAACCCCAAGAATAAAATAAATAAAATAATAGTTATTCGTGCAACAAGAGAGCAATGTAGTTTTTTGCTGCGAGTGCTGATTTTGAATCCTGAGTGTGGCGAGGGATTCAAAGGCACGAGGTGCAAAAAAGCTTTGCTCTCGTCACGTGTAACACACATAACTTTTCACTTCAGCAGCGAGAACACTTTAGGAGATAAAATAATAAACAGGAATAGATTGAAATAACTATTTATTGTGAATCAAAATAATTAACATTGTAGGTAGATACCAATTCTATAAAATGGAACATTTTAAAAGTTAAAAGTAAAATTACTGCAATTCTGCAAATTAAAAGTAACAGATTTACCTATGTATTTGGCAACGTTATAGTTGCATTGAGTTGACTTTGATTATCTGGGGTTAAGGTTTCTGTTTCGGTGGCGGATTGAGAAGGAACAACGGTGAACGTTGGTGACTCTGATCGGCTTTCTGTATAAGTACACTTTGCGTCGTTGGAAGTGGATGGGCGTGGGTGAGACCAAGGATCCGAGGTCGAATTCAGACTTATTGTTTCCACTATACGCTTACAGATTTTCGACTTATTTTCTATTGAGTCTTCAATGTAGCCTTCAGCAACCGTATTGGACTTCCACCCGCCGTGACGTTTTAAAGCGATGAGATCGGCTCCGGAATCAGCCAAGAGCGTTGTCGAAGTTCTCCGAAAGCAGTGACCCGTGTATAGCTGAGGCTCTTCCAGTTTTAAGAAAGTGGCAATTTCTCGCGGTATAGCACCTATTTTATTTACTCTCATAGGCGTCTTGAGCATTTATTATTATGGTATTGTATGTAAAATCGGTCGGTTTTTATATTGGCTGGACATAAATTTTGGTATTTTTCTTCAATAGTTACATATTCTTCGCGTACGACAAAAGACCTGTCAAGGTTCGTCTTCGTATTTTTCAATTTTAATAACAGTAATTTATCTGAATGCTTTTCGATATTATTAACTGTTAGCTGTAATAGCTCGTTATTGCGACACGCTCCACTAATTCCTATGATCAGTACAACCTGTAATGAAAATATTACGTAATTAATATGCATAATTTAACATTTACTTACAGCATCTTTTACATATCGTAATAAATATTTTAACAGTATTGCTAAGCCAGACTAGGATTCATTGCGCCTCCAAAAATTGGTAGTAGGCAGTAAGTAAGTACCTTTATACATAACACTCTACACACAAATTTTAATAACTAACAACATAGATTCATAGGTACCACTTACTTTAGCGGCAAGAAAATTGCAGTCCGGAGCTTCATTAAGACATTTTTCTATGTTAAGGGCCGTCGGGCCGTCGGGCCTCCGGCACAGGGTGACCGCCACTGGCGCCCGCATGCTGGAGATCCCCGGGGCGACTAGTGGCCTCACCGCTGACGCCCTAGCTGAGAAGCTAAGGGCGTCCCTTGATGCAGAGGAGGCACGAGTATCCAGGCCCGTCAAGTGTGCAGACATGCGCGTCTCGGGCCTGGATGACTCCGTAACGGAGGGAGAGGTGGTGGCCACCGTCGTCAGGACGGGCGGGTGTCTGGCCGAGCAGGTGAAGGCATACGGCTTGACCTCACGGGCATGCGAACCGTAGTGGTAAGCTGCCCCGCGACGGCGGCCAGAACAATCGTGGAGGGCCGAAGGCACCTGGTGGGCTGGGTTTCAGCGCAAGTCAAACTGCTGGAACCCAAGCCTCTGAGGTGCTACCGATGCCATGTGGGGCACCACGTTGGCGTCCAGTGCACCTCGGAGGTAGACCGCAGCACACTGTGCTTCCGCTGCGGTCAGCCCGGACATAAGGCCGGCTCGTGCAACGCCGCGCCGCACTGCATCGCATGTGCGGCAGCTGGCAAGCCGGCCGATCACCGGGCGGGGAGCAAACCCTGCGCTCCGCCCACCGGAGCGAAGTGGAAGGGCAGGCCCTCTGCCGCCGTCGCCACCGCCATCGTCGCCGTCGCCGCCACCGCCACCGCCGTTGCGGCCGCCTCCACCACCGCCGCCGCCGCCGCCGCCGCCGCCATCTCTGGCGAGGGGCCCTCACAGGGGGCCCGGGAGGGGGCTGAAATGGAGGAGTAATGGCTCCATTACGCCTCCTCCAGGCGAACATCAACCACTGCGCCTGCGCTCAGGACCTGTTGCTCCAGAGCGTGGCGCAGTGGTCGATTAACATCGCCGTGGTCGCTGAGCCGTACTTTGTCCCGCCCAGGGGTGACTGGGTGAAGGACCTGAGCGGCTCAGTGGCCATAATTTCGTCGGCCGCCATTGGCACCCCGTCCCTCGAATGCGTCACGAAGGGTCAGGGGTGCGTAGCAGCACGGTTCGGAGAGATTGTAGTAGTGGGAGTGTACTTCTCTCCGAGCCGAACTCTCGCCGAGTTCCACAACTCTTTAATACAATAACGCATATAGGGCACTGTTGAGGCTGCCGCGACACTGCAGTGCATCAGGGATGTTCGCTGAGGCACGTATAGATGACTTCTATGCAATCATACGTAAGCGTGTCGCTTCCCTGATGTGGCGGGTGCGGGGCAGCGCCAACAGTCTCTTGATGACTGTGGCGGATAGGACTGATGGCCTCATATTAAAACACTGGACGAGGACCCAAGTGTTGCCTGCAAACCGTGCCCAGAAATAGTGTGTCGTTGTGTTGTTACTGTGTGTGTTATTATTACTGTTATTATTACTATTATTGTGACATATTATTATTATTATTATTTCTGACATGTGTATTGATATTGGACATGTTGTTTGAATGTAATACTGAATTTATTATTATGTACTAACACTAGTTTGTAAGTAGTTTATGTTCTTACTAACTATAATATGGATTGTACTGATCTGACAAATAAATAAATTATTATTATTATTATTATAATAGAGTTGAGTGTCGTCGTCGCCGGAAACCATCCCTTCCCCGTTCTAGTGCTCGGTGACTTCAACGCCAAGAATTTGGCCTGGGGTTCCCGTTGCACGGATGTGCGGGGCAGGATGGTGGAGGACTGGGCTCTGGAAACAGGCCTGGTCGTCCTAAATCTGGGCTCTGTTCCCACGTGTGTGCGGATGCGGGGGGAGTCTGTGGTGGACATCTCGTTCGCCAGCCCTGCTCTGTCACAGCGTGTCATTGACTGGCGCGTTATGGAGGAGGTGGAGACCTACTCCGATCACCGGTATATCCGGTTCGACGTCTCCGCCCAGACCTCTAGCGCGCTGGTCCGACAGGCCCCGAGTGGTCCGGGGTGGGCGCTGAAGCAGCTGGACCGGGAGCTCCTCCTGGAAGCCTCGATCGTGCAGGCCTGGGTGTCATCACCGGACAGGCCTGCACGCAGCAGCAGCAGCAGGCGAAAATGTGTAGCTTGATGTGTGACTGTTTGTGCATAAAGCATAATATGAACAACGATATAATAATACAGCCATGGTTTATACATTTATTAACCAACATTATGACTAAAAAATCGCCTAAGTAGTAATTTTCGACTCGACTTGGACACCACTATCTGCGTCTGCACTAGTGATTACATGATTAGTCACTTCAGCTCTCAGCTGTCAACTGCCAAACATGTTGACATAGTCTTTTGACTTTTCAGAGTGACAGTAATCTTTTTTGTGCGAACAATAATTTCTTACTGTATTTTACTTGTTCTGGTATTTATCCTTGCGAAGCAAATATGTTCTATTCAAACATTATACTTATAACTGCGACAAATGTTTTTTTCTGACTACATAAATGTAATTACAACTGGACGTAAAATAGTATTGCAATAAATTAACTCGAAACTGGTAACTTATCGAGCGTTATCATGGTCATTTACATTGGAAAACGAGTTACATTTTAGTTTTATTGAGTTTTTTTGTAGCATCACTTGCAAGCTACAATGTTCGCGAGCTTGAAAAGTAAGATAAAGGAAGAAACTGGTAATGACATTAGTAAAATAACTAGTAGCTGGCGAAACGGCGCCTTCTTAGGAAGACTATCGCTTAGGGACGACTCTGTAAGTATTTATTACCAATTACCGAAGCAATTAATCAAATATTTCATTACTAAGTTATGTATTGCACCTTTGACTGCAAAAAGTTGCTCAAATCTCACTGGTGTGGTCATTAGTGTTCAGTTAGAATAATTTGTTTTGTAGATATGCATTTGCAAGTACCTATAGACGGAAATATTTATATACCATCTAAAACGAAAGTCTTCACTTTCAGTCAACAGCCAGCCCTTCTAGTTCGGGTGGACATGGGGATTCTACATCAGACGTAAGTTGCCCTTTATCCTGATCATCTTTTTTTTTAGAACATTGGTCCACCATAAGGTAAACAACTCCCTTTTTGAAATTTTAAATTATACTAATTAAATTATAATTATAAATTAAATAGTGCCAACAATAAAAGGACAAAATAACAATATCTAATATCTTGTTTTATTTACTGACTTTACTATTGTTTACTGTTGTCTATTTAGGAAAATATCAACAATTATATTTCTTTGATTCTAGTCAATATCTCCACAAATGGAGTCGTACCTATCAGAGCGCACCGGTGGGAGGGTAGACCAGGCTGTACTACAACAACAGTACTCCGCACAGTTGGAAGCAAAGATTCGAGAGAGAGACGCCTTTTGGGAACAAAAGATTGAAGAACTGAAGCTTTCACTAGCGTCCGTGCAAGGTCAGACATTAACCAATCGTTTTTACACAAGTTGGTAATAGATACTTTGATTCACAATAGTGAGTGGTCTAGGAGTTAGGTACTTATATTTATTAATCAAATAACAAAACATAAGAAAAATCGAGATTGTATTAAATATCAAGACTTGTGGGGTAGTATATGTAGACAAATAAATCAATATTGCAGGATCTTTTTCAATTAAGTTTGGTGTTCTATGCAATTTTAGTGTTGTGTTTAACAGCAAATTGGAGACATGTCATCATCACCATCAGCCTATAGCAGTCCACTACTGGACCATAGGCTTCTCCTATTGCATGCTATGCAACTCGATTAGGCATGTTATAATTGGTCAAAATCAAAGGCCATTAAATTAATGTTTTTAAACATATATTTATGTTATGTTATCAAAGGTTAACGTTTAAAAATATGTAATAAAATCTGTTAAATCAAAGTTTGGTTATCCCATTGTGGGTACCGTGTGACTCATGGACACAAGCGTGGCTTTCATGCCTAAATCTAAACATTCAAAAACATACAAACTTGTTTTTAATGAAATATGTCGAAAACAATTTGTAAACAGAGTTTTGTTTATTTTTAATATTTTTTCTTTGGTTATTTCTGTGGTAAAATTATAATAAAACAAAATGTTTTTAGGATATTCAACATTTTGTTTAACTTTGTCCACTGAGCGTCACAGATTTTTTTTCTTTTCTTTTTCAATAGTTAATGGTAATTTTCTTTTGCAAATTTAATATGATATTAATTATAGGTGAAGAAGCAGCAGCGGCGCAAGCGGTAGCACGCACAGCACAGGCAGAGGCGGCAAAGGCAGCTACAGAGAGAGACACAGCTAAGAGACAAGTGACTGAATTGAAGACACAGCTTGCAGCCGCTGAGCGGGCTCAGGACAGACTTGATGCTTTAAATGTGAGTTAATTTCAACTTTTCAAGTTTGAAGTTGGTTTCTAGGTAAATTAATCTACAGTCTATTCAAATCTTTGTTTTTAATTTATGTTATTTCCACTTAAAGAAATATCCACTTTAAATGACTGAGTAAATTAATTCAGAATGACTTACTAGTCATTAAACTTACTAGACTTTTTCCATAGAGTACTATGGAAAAAGTCATCAAAATGTTTGAGGTTTTAGCTCAAACTGAACTTTATGAGTGGCTATTAAAGTTGTTTTTTCCAAAAATACATTTTTGTTAACATGTTTGGAAACTAAATCACGAACGCAGTATAAGTAGGTCAACAAATTGAACAAATTCCAATATGGCTAGACTGAACTGGGGCCTCATTCTTTATGACACAATGAACGAAACCGCGCGAAAAGAATGCTAGATTGGCGGGATTACTTAAGGAATTGAAGTGGTTTCGAGTAAGAAATCGTATACTGAATTAGGGCCCTGGAGATATGACTGAGCAAAGATCCTACACCATAAAATATTATAATTATAAGTACAGGGTATGTCCCGGCTGATTTTTTTTTCTTTTGTAATCCATACTACGATAACTATGCTCGCCACTAGTACTAACGGTCTTTTAGCAAAACCTCGGACAGACAGACAGACAGACGGATATGACGAAACTATAAGGGTTCCTTGTCAGAACTACGGAACCCTAACAAAAAGTTAATGTGCTATAAATAGTTTTTTTTTTTTGCGTTAATGGCTTCCGTCATTAACATCGCTCTCTGAAACAGGCGTAAAGAGCAAGTTGAAAGCGCGTGTGAAATTCACTGCAATCACAGCTAATGTCAATTTGCCAAGTAATGGCGCCGATTCCCTTGTTCACAAACTAAACTAAATTTAAGTTCAGTGCATCTTTTTCTTTCTATTTTATTAAGAAAAGGACAGAAGATAAATATTAGTTTAGTCCTGTCAAATTAGTCAGCGCCTGATTTAAATTGACGTATTTTTAGTAGCCATGTTGTTGATCATGTCTAAACTGTCTATGGAGTATCTTAATTTGACAGGACTAAACTACTACGATATTTATCTTCTTATGAGCGAGTAATGTAACTGGCACTGGATGCGTTACATTACTCGCTCATAAGAAGATAAATATGGCACTCGTAGACAGGCGCGATGCGATGGTGTGTCGCGATTCTGGTGAAACAATTTCCATTTCCAAGTTTTCATAGAAATTGTTCTACTAGAGTCGCGTCGCGCGTGTGTCTGCGTGGGTGCCTTTAGATAGGGAAACTGCCTGCAGTTCCACGTATGTAAGCATGGTATAGACAGGCTTATCTGTCGAACTAAGTGTCGCTTCCTGCTGAGTAACGTTTTAGTTTTAAATTACAAATATGTAACTTTAGTCATCATTATTCTGCTGTCCTTATCCCCATTTACTTGCGGTTGGCGCTACTTGTCTTTTTCTTTTTTACTTCTCTATTATTCTTCTTATTAAAGACTAGTTTCTGTCCGCGTCTTCGCCCGCGTGAAATTTCGGCCTATGACCCATCGCGTCGCATCGCATCGCCTGTCCGCGCTTTTACTTCGTTTTCAGCGTTCTTTCTGAGTTTTTCCTTTTTGGTTGGCTCCTAAACGTCGAAGCGTGATGTGAAATAGCCTATAACTTTCCTCCAGAATTCAAACAATTTTTTTACAAATTCGCCCTGTCGTTCTAGAGATTAGGGCGATCAAACAAACAACATTAAAGTATATTCAAACTAATGTTTCAAATTGATGTTATTTCGAGTTAAACAAATATCAACTTTATTTTAATAGTGATTAAGTTGATTTCAGAGTGACTAGAACTATTGAAAAGTTATAAAAATGTTTGAAGTTGTAGCGTAAACTGAACTTTATTGTGTAGGAATTAAAGTCATTTTCCATAATTAACTCATATTTGTTTACATTATTGGCAAATAAATCGCGAATGCAGTTTAGATGTAACTAGAGTTTATGGCAAAAATATTTTTATAGTTAACAAATTCCCTGTTTAGCTTTGTTATCTCTATGTGAAAACTATAATGCCTAATAAGAATATTTATTTAATCTTTGATAAGTGCGTTGTTTTGTAATGATAAAACAGATACGGATTTAGGTACCTACACGTTTGTTAGTGTAATGCAAATTAGCCATACCCTGGCAATTTATAAAGTTTTGTTTTATTTTGCTACGGATTTGCTTATGAGAATAATTGTTAACGCACGGTTAAATTATAATATGTTCGCGGTGTACTACTTACTCACTGCATGTACAGACGCCAGCAGGTCAAGCTACCCGAACCTGTCAAATTTTCCCAATCAACCTTGAACCTTAATGCTTCAGCGATAAAGTTGAAAATCTATTAAAGAAATTTGACAGATTGTAGTAGCTTGATGTGCTGGCGTCTGTACATATATGGTTTTTGTAAACCGCGCATGTAAACGCGCAGTTGTAGGTACATGCGCAAACCAAAGATTTAAGTCGTTAAACTCGCCCGACCGCCACATTTGTTTCGTTTACAATGACATTTATAAGTACTAGTGTCTCACTCATTCATACTCAAAATCGTAGAAATCAATCTATACGTAATGTGCGTGCTTGTGTGTGCTTGTGTGACCTATATTTCAATTATTATAACTTTAGCTAAATAACAAAAATAACACTAAAATGCAGTCATTCCAACAATTTTACACAATAATTGTCGTTATTTGTCTAATGCATATTTATAATAATAAATGGAATATAATTAAGGAGAGGGCACTAACAAATTAAATCTTTAGCGCAAGCTACTTGCAACGTGTACAAGCACCTTTTAAACAATCATTGCTACTTCGAACCTACTCGTAAATACCAAGTTAACCCTTTACACTATTTAACAGGAGGAGCTAGAGCAATGTCGCCGCGAGTGGGCGCGCGAGCGAGCGGAGCTCAGCGGCGTGCTGAACACGGCGGAGGCGCGCGCGGCCGAGCTGGCCGACCGCCTGGCCGTCGTGGCGGCCGCACTGCCGCCCGACAACCCGCACCATCACATGGATGACGACGGTAACTACTCTATTGAATATTGGTACGGATTTTTTGTAATGGTACTGACTTGTATAAAGAAAGAGAGAAAGGGTTGGGAAAAGTGTATAATATACTGACATTTCGCCAGTGACTTCATGCCCCTTGTACCTAATAGGGGGCATGCCTGTTGTGACTAAGCAAACGTCCAAGCTCCGGGCTGCTACTAAGAATTTCGTAATGGAAAACCTAATAACATTGCCCGAGGAGGGAATCGAACCCAAAAAGCCACGCTTAGCAGTCATGCTTACAACCACTAAGACACCCATCGTTAATTGTCTCTAAATATTACTTGAAATTTTTTGAACACGTACCATAAAAAAATGAGATGTCGCGGCGACATCCACTCATCCATCCTTGTCGCGATAGGTATCTTGTATACTGTATCTCTCTGTAATATTTGTCTATACCTACAACCTACCCAGACAAACGCGAAGTAACTCCAACTGGTTGCGCGGACTACGACCGCGTGTGTCGGGAACGTGCCGTGCTCACACGTCAGTTGCAGGAAGCCAAGATGGCGCTTGCTGACGTCAAGACGTCTTGGAGCGGACAGATAGCTTCGCTGGAAACACAGGTACAATCACTTTACGAATTATTGATCAATTTTGTATAATATCATATACCATCGTTCTTTCTATGTTCATTCATAGAAATACCGATTTTGCTACCTTTATGTTTTTGTAAATGTCTCGTTTTTAAGTTGTTATTTGCATCATATATTATGACAAGGATCAGTATCGTCAAGGATTTGGTCAAGGCCTGCGCTACTGTCTATCTGAATTAGCGTCGGTGTGAACAGAGTAAGTTTAGTAGCAATAGGTACGGCCAATTGTTATACTAAACTTACTCTTCTCTGTGTTTAGATTTATTTATTTTTAGGGTTCCGTACCTCAGAAGGAAAAACGGAACCCTTATAAGACCACTTCGTTGTCCGTCTGTCTGTCCGTCCGTCAGTCAAGACCTTTTTTTCTCAGGAACGCGTAGAGTTCTGGGCTGAGTAGGCTGCAATCCCTTCAAGCAGTGAAAAAAAAAACAAAGTTCTAAGTAAACGCAATCAAAAGATACGGGCGTTTATGTTCCGTTTATGCCGCATATTTTGACACTCGCGAGGGAATCAAAACCTATAGGGTACTTCCCGTTGACCTAGAATCATGAAATTTGACCTAGAATCATGGCAAGAAGCAATGTCATGTAGCACAAGTAAAGGAAAAAATCCGAAAACCGTAAATTTGTAGTTATATACCTACAAATTTCTACGGAACCTTCGGTGCGCGAGTCCGACTCGCATTTGACCGATTTTTTTTTTAATATAGTCAGTAATAGTTTACCGTTAGAGTCGACGGAAATTTTAAGGAAAACATCACGTAGTTTTTGTGTTATATTGACGCCGTTGTGCCTCATTTGAGTTTGAGTAAGTACTTTAGCTGTCCAATTTCTTTCAAAGCGGACGTTTTTTGTTCCTCTAAGATCGACTCCGTGTGCATAATCGCAATCGCATATATAACTTGTATATAATCGTGCCTGTATATGTGCATGTGAAAGGCGTGTGCATGAAGCATGAAATATTAGTCACACACCAACTAATGTACGCCTTTTTATTTTAATACTGTCTGAAGCCAATAATAATAATTGCATCTAACAGTTATTTAATGTTTTGGACATATACGGACTGACTTAACTGACTATAGAGAAGACAAAAACTGACATGACTTTTGTTCATTTGACTTTTGGTATTATTCATCTATGTTGTTGACTAATTACAATTTTAATTTACCTATATTTGACATCTACTGTTATGCACTTCAATTTTTATAATTATTTTGTATTATTAGGAATGTTTTATTATTATACTTTAAATTATTTTTTTTTGTTACTTTAATCATTATTTTTCATTTGAATACATATGTTATTTTTCAGTACAAAATTAGAGAAGATAAATTTAACTATAATTATGTACTCAAGTAAATTTCATTCACTGATTTATAAACTTTTTTTTGTATGCCATTAATGGCTGGTTCTAGCGAACTGTACATACCATTTTACATCTATTGTAGGTACCTATAACTTACAAATAAATATTTCTGATTTCTGATATAATTATGATGTAAATATATATTTAGCATACACGTTATTTATTTTTAGCGACCTCATTTCAGAATTAATTTTATTATTTATTAGCTGCCGGGAATATGTTATGATTTACTTTATATATATTTATAACCTGTGACAATTTAAACTTTTTGGTAGGTACGAAATTCTATATTTTAGCTTAAATTTTATATACTTGGTTAATTTCAAATCTAACCATATCAGAATCTTCGTTTCAAGGTAGGAAGACATTTAATTG
This sequence comes from Apamea monoglypha, assembly GCA_911387795.2. Classification (NCBI taxonomy): domain Eukaryota; kingdom Metazoa; phylum Arthropoda; class Insecta; order Lepidoptera; family Noctuidae; genus Apamea; species Apamea monoglypha. The sequence goes on from OU426921.1 coordinate 12,488,080, forward strand.
TTAAATAGCACCAGAAAAACAAGCAGTATTTAATTAAGTATGTAATATATTTAAAAAAAATCTAAACAACACCTGTTTTTCGGTAATTATCATACGAAGTTGTAACACATAGGTGGCGCGACTATCGCGGCAAGCGGGAGAAGAAGGCTCAGAGAGGAGACGAGTAGAGATAGAAAAGAGAGAGATGCAAGAAAAAATGCAAAATGCTGCTGCAGAGCTCGAGAAAACCAAGCAGAATCTGGTCAACAGCGAGGCTAAGGTATACAGTTCGTGTATTATTATTGTTCGTAATACAGCTAGAAGTATTTGTATAGGTGTCCTATGTCTACTAAAACTCGGTAGCTTATTCCTACATTTATATGTCATCTACCTTAAATTTCTTGCATGTAGAACTCATGTTATTATTTTCCGAAAACATTTTGACAGCGGGCCCTATAGTCTGTTCCTAAAGTATCTCATGAAAGTAAACAAACCCAGATCAGGTTTAATTCTTACGCAATAATTCACTTAAAATAATAAGTAACCCATTATCTGTATTTAGATTGGGAAAGATTTTAAATTTATACCTCACCGCTTTTTCTAACAATTATTGTTTTGATAGCATAACTAAATTTGAAAATTATCGACAAAAATTGAGGTTATAAAATTATTCTTAATTGTTAAACGAAAAAAATATTTAAGGTGATGGTTTTAAGTATTGCAATAATCAAATCTAAGCACTCAATTTGTCAGTGCCGCTTCAAATTCGCATCCACAGGTGCGTTTTCTTATCCATTTGTTTACAAATTCTTCAGATAGTTTTGGAACCGACCATAGTTACCGTTGTCTTTAACGTTGTATAGTTAACTGGTCGCCATTATAGACCACCTATTTGCATGCGATAATTATTATACTAAAATAACTAACCATAATTCATTTCAAGTCTCTCGTTTTACTCGATTTATGTTTCATAAATTAATTGATATAATTAGCAGAATTTTAAATTCTAAGAAAAATTGATTTTTCACTTTGATTATATAATTCACAATTTAATCCCAGTGAAATAATTGTAAAGGGTAAATAACCTACACCTGTTTTCTGGAACGAAAATTATGGACAAAGTTGAACGAAAGTCCGATTGGCTGTTGGTAATTAAATAAACCAATCACAGCTGTTGACGAGCGCTGTACAATTTGTTAGCTGTTTTTTGTTCCAGAAACCGGGCGTTAGGGTAGGTCCCTGGTCTTTTCATGTGTTGTTACAATGTCTCGTCGTATAAGTGGTCTAGTTAGAAGGTAGTGCTAATCTGTCGGGCAGGTGGTGCGTCTCAACGGCGAGGTGCACACGTTGGCGTTGGAGGTGAAGTCTCTTCGCAGCGCCGCCTCGCTCGAGGCCGTGAGTCCCAGCCTTTACACCATATAGTAACTCTAGTCTCGCATTCTTAGTGAAGTTTCCTTTATTCGTCTTATTTGGTAAACAAATAGCACCATAATTTAACTGAAAGACGTCCATTGGAAGATACAGGCGATACAACGACCGGTCCTGTGTTCCCACATCCAACATGTTCTTACGCTTTTACTCAAGTCATCAGTTCACCTTGTGGGGGGAACAACTTCCGGTATGCGGAACAAATATGGCGAGCTGAGATTGCGAAAATCGAGATCATAAAATGATGAATTCAACTTAAAATGTATGATTGATGCGAAAACTCGGTATTTTTCGTTTGTTTACCAATTGTGACAAGTAAGGTGAATACACTATACATAGGTCTATACTGCGTGTCATGACGTATTACTAGTGCTTTACACATGAGCTTTTAGGATCGCTTAGTAGTTCACGATAGCGGGGGAGGTAGAAAGCGAATATTTTACTCTTAGTCTCATGAGTAATAATTTAATTTAATAATAATTTCTTTATTGGGGGGCCCATCACGACCTCTGTATCAAAACTGTCATAGAAGAAAAAAAGCGTACAAAAAGCGAATCACAAACCATCCAAACATGCTAGCAGTAAACCTGCTGAATAGTCGCTAGATGACTGAAAAGAAGGATTCCTCAAGACCTGATTTAAGAGGTTGTAAGAATAAACGGAGCATTCACTGGGCGGCTTCCGTACAAACCTGTTAATGATACCAAACATATTGCTGAATATCTGCAAGAATGATAGATCGCAATAAGAGGATAATTAAAAAAAATTGGGGCCCATTATTGAGTGTGCAAGTCACCCCCTGCCATTTTATCCGCGTATATTATATGTATAACATTAGTCAGGAAGGGGGCATAGTTCTTTCATAGTTCATGGTAACCAGTCCATTATAACCACGCAAACCCATAGCCCACTATGTTTTGTTTCCATGTTCTGCAATAGTCCTGCACCAACCGGGGGTTGTCCTTGGGTGCACTTGCATAGTGCATACAGAGATAATCCTCGGTTGATGCCTCATCATTTAATACTGTCTAAGGAGCTTCTGCGAGTTGGCTTTGGCCCCCCGCCTTCTAAAGGCCCGAGGGATCGGAGCCGTGTAAAAAAAAAAATCGACCACATTGTTGTGGTATCTTAAACATGGGGCCCCTGGCTCCCAAACTAGATTTATACCTGTGGCTTGGGTGTCAGTGTTGAATAGGGTTAAAATATTTTCAAATATTTGTATTTAGATGATGATAAAGAATTAACTAGCCCTGTTCTGCCCTCGTATTAGAATCTTGGACTGCAATCTGCGATTGTTTCACGAAATAGAAATGGCAGGAATAGACTTACTGGTAATTTCTAAATAGATCCCCGCCTGTTGCAGTTTCTCTGTTTTCTTTTGCACTCCCGCGTTATCGCGTAACGTTAGCCATGTTTAAAGTGTAACATTCACAAAATTCTTGTTTTATTAGAATTCTAGTTAAATGTCACAACCAACCACCGCCGCCACCATGTCAGAAACTAGTTAAATGTTACAAAATATTCCTGTTTGTTCATGTATACAGTAATTTAGTTTTGCGTCAATACATGTGCAGTTAGAATATAATATTATGTAGTCGTGTATTAATTATATTTTTGCATTTAGACATTTTATTTCTTAAGACTTTAGTCGAACTTTTGTGTATCTATGTTTATATTTTTCAGGTAAAGCCTTGTGCTCACTGTAACAAAACTGTATCAATATAACAGTGAGCATATGGATTTATAATAATATACAAGGTCAATTTAAATTAGCTAGCGAAACTCCAATGACGTGATGGGATGGGACCTTTATCTGTATCATAACATTTTTTTTTATCCTTTTAGATGTCAATATCCACCTCTTTATGGAGTTTTACTAGCTAATAAAAGTTGACCCTGTATGATAAAAATTGCACTATTGGCCAAGCTTGCTAGCTTTGTGTGTATAAAAGAAATTATTGAGATTTTTTGTTTCATTGGCTTGTTTTACTGTTTTGTCTTACGAGTACTTACATACCTATATAACTTATATAGTTAATCTTAGAAATATTCACTACTTCAAGTGACTTTAATAACAGTGAAACAAGTCTGTAATTGATATGCAAACGTTGCAGTTTTTACAGTGATAAAATAAATTTCTACCACGACGTTTAACGGCCGAACCCAATTCAAATTTCATATTTGTTTATTAATCGCAATTTGTACAAGAATAGAATGGACGGTGACCCCCAAACTAGGCATTTGCCTGTATCTTGGGAGTTAGATTACTAGGTATCACCAGTTTTGGCATACTGGAGGTAGAAAAACCTATCTATCTCTGGTGTTAACGTCCCAATAATCTCTATCAGTACTGATCTGTATGATGATATTATACAAGCAGTTGTGATTATACTGGCTACCATTAGTAGCGCTCTCATTAACTGAAAATATGTTATTGGGTTCGGCCGTAAATGTCCTATGGAAGCCGTCAATATGACACTATTGTGAGTATTTTATATTTTATTAGTAATTATCATAAGTATCACTGCAAATACTGTATCGAGGGAATGCCTTAAAATTATGTTCCTATACAGAATTATTATATAATTAGTTATTAGTTTTTTTTATTATTTACAAATATAGTGTTTATTTACAAACTCTTCTTATTGTGACTAAATATGTTAGTTATTTCAAATTTACTATTTTTTTTTGTTATTGGGCAGCTTAGGTACGCTGATAAAGAAGTATTGCACCACTTTAAAATAGGTTTTACTAGTTTTAAGAGGAATGAAGACATACTTGCTGTTGAGCTGTGCAATGGCGAACATTGGTGGTTGATCAATTTTCACCCTTATAAACCCCCATAATAAATAGGTGAAAAAAAAGTTGTCGACTGGCAACGTTCGCCTACATACAGTACACTGCCTCGGAAAGGTCTTACCTAGAAACCTGTGTCGAGAAAGTAAAATAGGTGCAAAACTTGTTTTGATCAGTGTACAAGTAATATTTTGAACTGTTAATGGTAGCTTTCAGATCTAATTATTCTGTGATTAAGGGGGTGAGTTGGTTGTTTGGCTCACTTTACTATGCAGAGGAATGATTGACAATTGTGATTGTGGAGTACACCAGGTTTCAAGAAGCTGGTTCAAGTCTCTGATTGGTGGATCTGCTGTCAAAACTCATGTTTGCTGGTGTGATAAGTGATGTAAAACTAGCTTCTGTCCGCGACGTCGTCCGCGTGAAATTTGTTATTTTAAAATAAAACATATCTTATTATTATTTATTGTATGGCACTCGGCAATCATTTAGCTTTCTATCAGTGAAAGAGTTTTTGGAATCGGATCAGTAGTTCCGAAATCCCCTACATACAGTCTTATAAATTTACCTCTTTCAAATATTTAGTATAGATGACAGCAACCAATGACATGAGACTTGATGACGGATTGAATTGAATTGGCTTTCAGAAATCGGAGTTAAAATGATGAATTTAGAATTTGTATCCGTTGTTTGAAGGATAATGTTTATAAATGTCTCGCATTATATTGAATCGCAATATGCCATTTCACAAAGGTATAGTTAGCACATTGCTTGCTTCACAATGCGGGTTAATATCAATATCTCTTTGTTTTATTGTCGAGACTCGCGTTGATAATGTACGCTACACGTGATCTTTTGTCACAACCAAAACGTACGAATGATTAGTCATACACTTTGCACAGGTGACGGTACACCAATTGTTTACCGAAACGAGCTTAACACTTCGAACATGGTATAGTTACTATAAGTGATACATATCCATTCCACGTAAGTAGTTTAAAAATACAATTTATATCATAAAAGTACAAAAATTATGAAATTATATTTACACATTGTTAATTTTGTTTTGATGTGATGCACGGATTTGTATAAATAAATTATTTTTGGTCAAATTTCAATGTTTCTTTTGATTTTTTCCCTCATTTTGCATGGGTGTTGCTTGGCTAACAGCTAGTATGGTGTGCTGCATGTTACCTAATACTAATCTAATCTTGGATGGGTCTTAACCTTCCTGCTTGATGAAATGAGTCAAGATAAAAACAGTAATATTCATTGAGTGGTTTGATATACATATTTATCTAATCTGCTACACACGTTAGAGCCAAATATAACGTTTCGCGTTTATGCTAAAAACTGAACAGTGCTTTCAAAATAAATTAACATTGAACTTTCATATCAGTTCCGTTAGCTTGCCAGTGATTACGTAGGTATTATATGATAGCTATTAAAGTATCATAGTCTATGTTGGCATATGATTGTAGTGACCGACATTGCGACAATTTTCAATGGGTTTGCACGGTTGGGTGGCGTAACTATCGGATGGAGGTAAAAATACAGTAGGTACTTATTGCCACAGAACCGGTACTGTTGGCGAATGTTTACACTCGGGTCCTTAGTGCCTTGTTGTCTGTCGAGGTGAGCGTTTGTGTGAACGGCTGCTAGAAAGTACGTGATTACCAAGATTGTACCGCTAAAAATAGTTCATAAAACGGTGTTTAGAAATCGCTCAGTGCTCGAAGAACAAACTGTAGATAAATTAGTGCCTAAGTGTGTTGACTCAGTGCTGTTACCCGTGTTTATATAAAGGCTGGAAGAAAAACAGTGCGAATTCACTTAAATATTTATCGTGTAACTTCGTTTGGTGCGTAGATTTCATAATAAATTCGGCGATGACTCACCAAAACAGTCATGTCCTTTATCATTATCACACACACATAAAACCAAACAAATGTTTTAATAACTAATCTTTCAGTTATAGAAAGTGCACAATGTTTGCCTTGCTTAAAGACTGCTCTACTTTCCAAGAATGAGGTAGTAAGAGCATACTTAGGAAAACAACATAAATGTTTACAAAGTTATCACGCGCTTAGTTATCGTATGGTTAAAATCAGACGCCAGATAAAGTCAACAACACGATTTATAACAGTAAAATAATTAATGACGTTGAAAATTTTGTATAGACGAGGAAAATAATTTGGTTTATAATAATTTCGCTTTCGTTTTATTAGACGGTTAAATTAAATAATCAAAGTGTAATTGTTATCAAGATATTTTGTAGTTTTATTATATCAACAATAGTTTCAACTTTTAGCAGATCTAATGGGGATTACACGGGGTTTAGAAACATGGGCAATTCAGCCTGATATTCTTGTGGTATAAATCTAGGTACGTATTTCAGGATAAAACGATGGAATTCGAAAGCCGTATCGAAAGTCTGACGCAAGAGAACAAAGAGTTGTCAGAGGCACTGGAGAATGAGAGGACCCTGGTGAAGATATTGAGGGAAAAGGTGGACAAATCAAACCTGCTATGTGACGAGAGCAAGGCGGAGGTCAATCACCTCAACTCGATGGTCACGGAGATGCAACACGACTTCTTGGATATACAGAGGAAGTTTGACAAGTAAGTGTGTTTGATAATATATTACCATACAAATCAGGGGCTTCCGGACTGTTTCTCATTAGGGACGCATAAAGTTTGAATTTCCATTTTGTGTACGAATTTGTTCACACATGGCCAGGCCAGGCTGGGAACCATCCAGGCCCTCAGTGCTCTAGAACATGCTCTAACCTACACGAAAACTGAGCCCGGCATCATCAGCCTGACAGGTCTGACCCGGAAATGTGTAGAATTGTCGACAGAAGATGTCGATATTTGGATGCAAAGATATATTTTATGGCGAGCATAAGAATAAGAATATTTTTATTTGCATTAAAACATGTTACTATAACTTAATATTTTAAAGAAAATAATTGATAGTTATGTAGAATCAATAATAACAGTAGTTAGGTATAGTAAAATAGTCCTTATTTATACTGACCTAATTTATGGTCGATTTCATTACCTACTGAACCCACCGAAGGACACTGAACGAGACACAATGGAAGATTTATTGTTATTACGTCGTTGGGCGTTAGTGTTCCGCAAGGTGTTAATTTCTAAATTGGCCCTACTTATGCAAAATGGAGTCGACCCACACAATGACAAATAGCCGTTTTTGTCAAAAATTTGTCAAAATTGTCAGTTCATTTTCATCTTTACAAGGTTGATAGAGGGTGCCTTTTTGAAAGCTTTCGGTATACTTATCTCGATTTTTGCATGTGTGTGGATTGGTTCCTGTTTGCATAAGTAGGTCCAATTGATATTTCGAACAATCAAACTGCTGTCGTACCTCCTCTTATAAATTGAGTGGTGACAACTATCAATTATGGGTACAATCCTTATGTGCCTCGTGCTTCTCTGTGCAGCTGTTTGCACAATATCAACTGGAACAATTTCTTTAATTACCTTGAATGGCAGCGGCACATGTATGTGTCGTTAGAGCATAACCAATTTTTCGAAGGTCATGCGCCACGTTTGTAGATCAGGTGACTTTGTCATGTTTCGAGATAAAAAGTGTGTCGATAGTACAATTTAACACGTTCAATTCTTATTAAAAAGTAGGTAAACGTTGATAATTGAACGCACGGTGTTATAATCACCATGCCTAAAGGATTGATTAGTGAACGCAGTATGTTGTTTTTAACTGGACGCAATGCTAGAAAATTTTGGTGGTTTTACTTGGTGACGGCTGCGACTTATGAGTCGTCGGGGGTTCGAACCCAAGCAGGCGCTTTGCTTTGTGTACATTATTTCATCACCACTGCTCTCAAACCTCTGAAGGAAAACATCGTGAGGAAACCGGTATGTCCTAGAACCAAGAAACCGAAGACATGTGACATCCGCCAACCCGCACTGGGCCCGCGTGGTGGATTATGGCCCACTCCCTCTCAGAGAACATTATAGGCTGATTATGGCGGTTATCTAAACACAAAGTAAAGTCAGTATAATGGACATTACTGCCCTTAAAATCTGATATTAATTTAGAGTTCTACAGACCTTAATTCTAAACTAGCTGGTTATTTCCGCAAAACTATTTTTCATAAATAATCGTCCATTTCAGAGAAAAACGGGAGAAAGATGAAGCACTACTAAGAAATGCACACATGTCCCAGACAATAGAGATGAGTCAATGTAACGTGCGCTATCACGAGAGCGAGATAGTGGATCTGAAGAGTAAGATCACGGAGCTGGAGGGGCTCATCGCTCAGCATAAAGAGGTAATACATGAATATATTATGTAATAGCTGCGCCCCGCGGTTTCACCCGCATAAGTTTCGATCGCGTGGGAATATCGGGATAAAAAGTATCCTATGTGTTAATCCTGGTTTTAAACTATCCCTGTGCCGAATTTCATTCAAACCAGTTGAGTAGTTTTTGCGTGAAACAGTAGCAAACATCCATCCATCTATTCATACAAACTTTCAGGTTTAATTCATATCCTAACGTAATAAGTTCCCGGATCAAAAGTATCCTGTGTCCGTTTCCGCATCTTGTTGAAGTTCCTTTGAAGTCGGGACGCCAAGAAATACCAAATCAACAAACAGACAAACTTTCGAATTTATAATAAGTAATTAACCGTTCGGTCCTTGAAGAAAAGATATTCATTGATAAAGTTATATAATATCTGTCAACTAGATGTATGTGATAGTATGATGAAATGCATTTCATCATAATTATTGACTACCAAAAGTATCTTTAAACTATCTTATTGAAACAAATGATTTGACTTTGGCCTTAATTTATTTCAGAATCAAGCGGCGTGTATGTTAATAAAGGAGACCGAGGAGGCGCGCAAGCTAGATATTGAACAACTAAAGAAAAAGATCGACGAAGTTATAGAAAATGAGACTGCACTCAAAAAGACTATACAAGACTTAGAAACTGAAATCTGTGATAAAAATAAGGTAAGCTGTCATTAATTGAAGGCCTACTACAAGGTGGACCGATGACCTGCTGAAAGCCGCAGGAATCTGCTGGATTCGAGCAACATAGAACTGGATGAAGTGGCGGTGCTTGGGAGAGGCCTATGTCCAGCAGTGGACATCTTTCGGCTGAAATGATGTCATCATCGTTAAGCCGAAAGACGTCCACTGATGCAGTAATTCAGGAAAGTTTCTAGTAGCATAGATCCGTGTAGCTCCCAGCTAACAAGTTAGTTGTCCCTTCATTGTTAAAAGGGTAGTAGCAGTCATGAAGTATTTCGTAAGTTGCGTAACACAGAAATTATAAATATGTATGAGTTACAATATTGTGGACTTGTCACTAGCATAATCAGGCTATAATGTTCCCACTGCTGGGACACAGGCGTCCTCTCTGTGAGAAGAAGTGGGCCGTAATCCACCACGCGGACCCAGTGCGGATTGGTAGATGTCACAACTCTTCCAATGTTTAGTTCTAGAACATGCCGGTTCTCATCTCACGATGTTTTTCTTCACCGTTTTGAGAGCAGTGGTGATGAAATAATTTACACAAAGTAATGCCTGGGTAACGGCCGCGACTTACGAGTTGTAGGTAGGTTCGAACCCAGACAGGCGCTTTACTTTGTGTAAATTATTTCGTCACCACTGCTCTCAAAACGGTGAAGGAAAACATCGTGAGGAAACCGGCATATCCTAGAACCAAAAATTCGAAGACATGTGACATCTACCAACCCGCACTGGGCCCGCGTGGTGGATTAGGGCCCATTCCCTCTCACCGAGAGGAGGCCTGTGTCCCAGCAGTGGGAACATTATAGGCATTAACATTATGTAATGTCTGGGTTCGAACCTACAACCTACAACTCGTAAGTCGCGGCCATTTCCACTGGACCACCACTGCTCCTGTCACTACAATTTACATATTTGTAAGGGTTTTCCATTGTCAGCGGGATTGTCCGAAAGGGTTACCGCTACCCTGGAACATAAAGGGCGAAGGAAGGAACATGGGTGGGTTTTAGTCAGTAAGAGTCTGACACTCCCTTCCGCTCCACCCAGAGCGTTAGGGGTCATTTGATGATTTCCCACCCGAAAAAAAAAGGGTTTTCCGTTCCAAAGTTTTTGTGTTTTGTGGTACACGCAGTTGTAAGGTTTACAACTTATTGTAATTGTAAAGTTTTGTGATATAGGGCCCTCGTTTCCTATCGATGATTTTTCCTTCACCGATGCCAGTAAAGTCATCATTTGATGCGCACGCGCCAGCGCCATAAAAAAGTACATAAGGAAAATAGACAAGATAAAGAATGTGTGTTTTGGAATAATTATTGGATAACGTATGCATTCTAGAACAGGGCTGATTTGAATCTTGTTTTAAAAGTAACCAGTTTTGTTAATAAATAGCCTTTGTATTAATAGACTAATATTGACCTTTCAGACCACCTCCAGATTTGTTCCGGTTGACTTATCTAGCAGATAATAACATATTAATTATTTTCCATGAAGCGCTAGATTGCTTTGCGAAAAAGACCCATAAACTAATTTTATAGTATTATATTTTCAGAAAATAAAGACGTTAGACAACAGAATATCAGACATGAAGAAAACGTTACAACGTGAACTACAGAGCAGTAAGTCTGACCTCTCATCTGCCGAGGAACAGGACATTAGTAGAAGGTGAGCTGTTTTACTTTATATCTGTCTGAAATATAACATTACGCCTTTTCTTTGTAAGTAGGTAGACATGCATGATACACAATTGACTAGTAATGTTATAAAGACTGGATTAATAGGGAGCGAAATAATTCAATCGAGTCTTGATCGAATAATATTTATTACCATACAGAAATGTGGAATTAACATACTCGTGCTGAATAGTGAATTCAGTAATAGAAATAGTTGCTCTTTAAAAAGTTTATTATAAATACGTTATAAATTCCGCATAGTGCGAAGACAACAACTTTTCCTACAAAAGTGCGCTATTTACAAACACAATATCTCAAAAAGTGCATCAATCATCGTTTTTTGAATAAGTGACTAGAACCGACGTCGAAGCACGAATGCCGGGCATAGCGGACATTATCACTAAAATGCCCGCTGACTACTTTTTTTAATTCCCGCCGTTTTACTTGCTTATGATTGGTCGTCGATAACTGTCAAAGTCTCGGCCAATCACATGAATTCAATACAACTACTTTTGATCATACAATACAAGTTCAAAGAATTTATTGTAATTAGTCAACAAACAAATAATTATAGGCATAATTTACATATCTATAACAGCTATAATTTATATATCTATAACACAAGTAATAGGGGGCGAGCATATTGACATCAACTGGGCACAAATCCAGACTCCCGGCTACTACGAAATCCCAATGAATATGAATATGAATTGCACCATTCCCAGCGTGGTTTGACCAGACTCGATTAATCGAATGAACCCCACGATTCACACTAGCTCCTGTAGCCTCATGTTCATGGTGCTACAGCGACCATTGTATATCAAGAAGTAGACCGGGGGGCGTGGTTTTTGCAGGGAAGACGTGCCCGTTGGGAAGGATAGGATTTAAGAGCCTACCGGATATGCATCCTAGAGTAAGCATTGGACTAGTGGAGAGATGGGTGATATTTGTCTATGGGTGGGCATCTTTTAAAGACTTCGCGGCCAGGTGTTTCAGGTCGAGCTACACCCGCGACTCTTTT